>CM057453.1:127875000-129214166 GCA_016271365.2 Neoceratodus forsteri
TTAGTGGGACCAACACACCTGGGCTAACCAATTGATACCCTTCCGGGTGACAAGTATTAGGTACTTAGGGATTTATATCCCTCTGCATCTGAATCAGCTATACAACCTTGACTGTGGGAAGCTCTTAAAGAATGTTTTCACAGACCTAAAAGATGAGAAATCTTACCCTTAGTTTAATGGGGAAAATAGAGACAATACGCATGAATGTGCTACCCAGGTTTTGTTTTTATTCAAGTAGCCTCCCAATACATATCCCAACAACGGAATGGAAAAAAAATTAACAAGACCATACAGCACTATATATGGGGAGATCACAAAGCTAGGATGGCCTGGAAAACCCTGATAAGGCCCAAACTGCAAGGAGGCTTGAGACTGCCTAATCTAAAAAAACTATTATTTAATAGCACAGTTAACTCCCTGGACAGTGTACTGCTCAGAGGAATCTCTTCAGGCTTGGAGGGATATGGAAGTTGTAGGCACCCCAGGATCTAACCCTCTCGGAGATTTTTCAGAGCTACCATGCATTCTAAAGAAATATGTCACCAAATTCGTGGCAGACCCAGACATACAGAATCTGGAGACAGATTAAGGATAGCTTAGTACTGTCTGACTTAATGTCCAACAAAGTGGAGATTACCTCTTGTGCCACATTCCTCCCTCCAAGGTTAGAAGCCTTTGCTAGATGGAGACATCTGGGCTTGGTGCACTTGAACAATTTGTAAAACAAAAAGGGTGAAGTCCTTTGGGGAGATGAAACTGAGTTTGGGATACCAAAATCCACTTTTAGGTATCTACAAGTGAGGTCCTTCATTTCTCACAACAATAACTTAGAAAGGCTACAACAGGCACCACACCCAGTGGTAGAGGTGATAACACGAGCAGCACAGAACCCAGCAGAACCCAAACTAATATCCAATCTACTAAAGAGCTACCAAAATTCTGTGGCTACTGATAACTTGAAAAGTCAGACTGATTGGGAAAGGGAAGCTGGAATCCAGATACATCAGTGAGGGTGGCAGTCCATATGGGAGGGGGTCTTTAGGACATTGGTGTCACCAAACTGGAAGGAATTTAGGTGGAAAGTAGTAGCTAGATACTTTAACACCCCTACCAGAACAAAGCACTATGGAGCCACACTCTCAGAAAAATGTTGGCGGATTGTGGAATATCATCACATTGTTTGGTCTTGTCCCAAGATCTGTCAATATTGGAAAGAGGTTACGGTTAAATTCGCATACAAGTGACTGGAAGTAAATTACAGCTCACTTTTGAACATATGGTTCTGGGGCTCCTAGTAGTAAACAGATCAAATCGAAAGAAAATTTTTAAAGGCATCTTAGTGGCGGCTGCCAGTAAAGCTATCACTAGGAAATGGTTAGATCCCACCCCTCCTACTTTGAAGGACTGGATGGACATAGTAAAAGAAACAGAGATCAGAATGAGTTACAGCAGACATATCTGCAAAGAGAAAAATTCATGGGCGTGTGGCTGCCATTTATGCACTTGGTAGAAGAAATAGATGGTATTTCAGTACTCTTATCAGCAAGCCTCCACAATCTAATGGTCAGTTTGTTTAGATTATATTAAAAAAGTTGTAAATTAAAACAAATATCCAACCAAGAATTTGTTAATGTTTAAAAGTTTTCTGTTCATTTTATTAAGAATTCCTTATTAATCCAGACAATGGAAAGTCCGATAGGCACACATTTTTATTTATAGATGAATTATATAGTGGTTAATACCAAGAAAAGTAACATCCAAAAAAAAAAAAGAGGGAAAAAGTTGGTTGATTAACTCCTGAAATGTGGATTACGTTTGCAGAACCTCTAAGGACTGTAAGGAACTCCTAAGGAGAAAGAGAAAATGAAAACTATTTAATGCCTGTACTAAAACTAATGTACCAATATGAAATTGTATCTTGACTATAAGATGTGGATATAGATCTGTAACCAGTGAAGTATGAATTTGTGCAACATGATAATAAAGCAAGTTTAAAAAAAGAAAAGAAAGGTACAGTAGTTTACTGTTTTTGGGGTTGCTAAACATTTTACTAGCATTTCTAAAAGACTGGGCTGCGTTGTTCACCTGAAATGTGCTCTCTGCAGAAGTTGTCAGCAGCAAGGAAGTCTGCTCAGATTTATGGAAGCAATGAGCGTGTGGCCTTCTGGGATCTCTGGAATGATCTATTTCTTGCATTTAAGGCTAGAAATAAAATGCAGATTACAGCTTTTTAAGAAGTTTTGGAAATTGTCTATCCTTGAACTGGTGGCACTGCTAAAAAATAACAAAAGAAAATACTGTTACAGTGTAAAACATCATACCAGTCAAGGGCACAATGAAAACAAACCTGATTTGGCAATGATAACAGTGTTTTTTGGAGGGGGGATGCTCTGCGCATACTGTACCCTAATTCACAGATTGGAAATGGGGTTCTACACTTGTGACTGCCTTACATAAATATTTTAAAAAGCATGTGATTTGTTTTTAGTGTGAAAGGGACAATCAGCAGGCATGTAAGCAGGTAACAGGATTCAGCTGCGCTTAATACTTGTTCATACTTCAGTGTGCACTGCATGAAAACGTTTTGCTGTGCGTTTCAGAAGTTACATACGGTCTGTAGTTTTTAACTGTCGCCAGTATAAGCCTCCAAGGGATTCTATTTTTTTATTGCCTTCCTTTTTACTTGTGTTTCTTGGCACATTGTTATGGTAAAAAATGAGGTCACTGAGTACATCAGTTGAAGTTACATGATGCAAATATTTTTTTTTCTAATCCTATAGTAGAAATGAGTTTGTTTTAATGATGAACCAGATTATTGGCTAAAGCATGCTTTGTTCGGCAGGCTGTAAATGTTTAGGCGAGTTGGGAATTAGCCGGCATGCTTAGGTGACTTGAGAATCACTCCTCCACACACACACACACACACACACACACACACACACACACACACACACCCCAGTCACATATACAGAAGGCTCCAGAGGTCTGGGTGGAGGTGTGTGTCTGGAGAGATGGGCAGGCCTTCATGTAGCCCACTTGTTCTTTTCATGTAGCCCACTGGTCCTTTTTTCCTGGTTTTCTGTTCCATGCCCCTGACTGTGGCAGCATATAGGTATATGTGTGTGAACACACACACACACACACACACTGTGGAACCGTGGCTCCCTCACTCATCTATGTCTGTTGTGCTTGCACTGCCACTAGACCACCACCTTGTGGCAGCCAAGAGCCAAGATGGCATGCCTCCCCTTCCTCGGAGAGGAGGCCAGTTCTACAGATGCTCAATCCTCTTCCACCCCAACTGACCCCCAGAATCCTGAGCTTGTTGCCGAATTTGGGTCATCGGTTTTGCAGGATGGTAAGGCACCCAGCACCTCAGTCCTCCATGCCACCGGGGCGACCTGAAGATGCCATTTTTAACTTAAAAGAGGTGCAGAAGAGATGGCTCTGCTAAGCATGATTGGAATGCAAGCCAATCTGCCTACGAGTCACCAGCAAGCAGCGGGTGTAAATCCAGCACCTTTCCCCCTGCACACCAAACACTTCTGAAGGTACCATTTTAACTTACTGTGATGTGAAGCATCCAACTCTGTTAAGCATCACTGGAGTGTGCATCAGCCTTCATAAAAGTCAGCAGCAGGCAGTGGATGTAATCCCAGTTTTTGTTTTTTCCTTCAACAACATCTCTTATGGCAGATAAGCAGCTTGAGACTGCTAGCACACTGTAAAGTGACATTCGGTACCCCCACCCCGGCGCTAGGTGTGGGCAAGATTTTGGCCGGAGGTACAAGTAGCAGAGTATTCAGGATTCTACTACAGAATGTAACAAGATGGGCTGGGCCACTGAAAGAGTTTGCATGCTATTCTGACTGGGACTGATGGATCCTGTGTCTGCAGTATCTCAGTCTGTGTCTGCCAATGGCAGATATAAAGGGACAGGTTCCCCACTATTGTGACAGTGCTGACTGACCATGAAACAGCACAGTTTGCTGAATCAGGCAGTCACCAGCAGCAGTTCTGGCAGTGGCACCAGTGTTCTTCCAGGTTTTATTTAACTCTAAAAATTGATTACCGCTTTGCTCATAAAAGTGCTTAAACATTGTGAAAATGCATAGCACTTGCTTCACTGTGTTTAACAAACATAACACTTCTAGAAAACCTATATAAATACTTTCTGTACAGTCAGTATCGTCCCAAGAAAAAAACTGCTAATCAGTTATTTAAAAGCCTGTCTTCATAAGTGCAGATTAGCAGAGGTCATGCTTCTTTTGCTGGCCCATCACTTTTTCAGTTGGGAAATGTGGGCTAGTTGACTTTAACCAGAGTAAAAGGAATTTATTTATAGGACCTCACCAGCCTTTGATTCGGGTATTGCTTTCCACATACCTCTCAGCTGTCCCTCTTAGTGAGGGACATCCCCCCTAGTGGGGTTGCTGTGTCCTCCATCCATCTCATGCAGAAAGGAGGCTACCTTCACAGAGCGCATGTTGTGGAGTCAGGCTTTTGGAGTAGAAATTAATAATCTAATTTGCTGGTTCAGAGTTGCACTGTGCATAGGTGAAGGTACTGGTGCCCATGTTGTTTGGGGATTGTATCTCCTTGTCTGATATAGCCATGTCCCCATTGTCCTCACTGTGTGTGCACCCCCATTTCAGGAATGGAGGGTTGAAAATATGGCTTCCTGCAATCAGTATATTGAGATGCATTCCTTGAGCTCCCCAACTACTTCTCCTTTATTCTGCCTAGGAAACATACTCACCAGCTGCAGCGCAAGGTAAATACTCTGTCTTGAGTGGACAATTCTGTTCTGCTCTCCATGCATCAGGGATGAGCCTGGCTATGGACAGAAAAATGTACCACAGGTACCTAAGCTCTTCCAACCATGGAAGTATAATTTCCATTTTGGGGTGAGAAGACATGGGGGCTGCCCATTGGACATATCCTCTTCAGTGGGCCACCCCAGAAAGAAGATGGAAGAAACTAGCACTGCTTTTCCAGAGGTAGCTTAAGGATAGACCTAGTAGCCATTGGCTGATGCACTCTAGCTGTGGCTAGGATAGAAAGGCCCAGTGCCTTATGTGCTTGCTAAATGTCACATCCTATTAATAGGGATCACTCTGTTCCATTAAGGCTTACTCAGCCTCACCAGGTCACGAGTAACTAACCCTGGCTGGTGGACATTATCTCTGTGCTGTAATACCTCTCTAGTCTATGTCTTTCATGACTTCCATCAGGAGCACATAGCCAGCCTTTGCACCTCTCACTGACTCTCTGCTTGATTATCTCTGTAGTGGTGTATATACCTTAAGTGTATGTCCTGAATGTTACAGTGCAGTTTACCACCTCTTCAGGACTTGTCTGGAATTAAGTATACCTTAAAGGGTTGCCCTGCAGGAGATTGGCTTTGGACCATGCAGACAGAGGTCAGCCTTCTTGCCTCAGAGTTTCTGCTTTTTGTTCTTTTTCAGTCAACCTTTGCTGAATGACAAAGCATCCTGGGAGCAAACTCAGGTGCTTTATCTTGCAAGTGATAACAGGCACTCCTTCAGTGGGCAGCAGACACAAGCCAGAGTCTGGTATCTGAACATGAACCTTGCCCATCAGTGGAATGGCCATACAGAGGCAGATGTCATCACAAACACACTAAACACCAGTGGGCTAGTGCCTCCTACTGCTCAGCCATTGGGTCAGTTGTGGACACTGCCTTCGTTCTTCAGGTAGCTGGCATCTCTGAAGATCAGCATTTTGCTTTTGGTAAGCATCTCATATGGAGGTTTCTCCCTGGAAGGATTCCTGTAGAAAGGTGTGTCATCGAGAGTCACGGCCACCATGCAAACCATAACCTGGTCGAGATATTGTAGAGAAACCTCTGAAATAACAGGGATAAGCAACATCCCTGGTTTACTCATCAGCTCCGTTGAGCCACCTCTGCAGTAAGAACACAGTCCTGGAGTTTCCTACCTCTGTTTCTGACATTCCTGGGTAAACAGGTTGATGTTTGACCACGGTCCATTACAATGTAGGTCACTTGTTCTCCAGGAGAGTCTGTGTCTGAATGAGTCAAGGAAGCAACCTTCCAGGATATACATTCAGAAGTTTTTATTTGCCTTTCTGTCTATATCAGCATGTGTCTGTCAGAACCTGGTGCACTGTTTTAGAGTCCCAGCTTAGAAGAAACAGTGGTTGAACTTCCTTGCATTTCCTTGGACTCCCTTTTTTTAGTAGACACTCCATGTGGTGGATACTTGACATGCCATACTAGCAACATCTCAACAGACTCAAGTCTCCTTGAACAAAGCTCCCTTGTTAACATGAACAAAGGCCTCTTGATCCGCGCCTCATTGCTTTATGTTCCTTGAGGTTAAGGTCATCTTCAGTCAGGGATACACATCTCTACAGTGCAGGAATCTGAGCGAGTCATAATGTTTACAACAACTTGTCCTAATAGGCAAATTTTTTCAACTTCCAAGACTTGTCAGGACATTTTCAGTCTTGATTCCATGGCAAGGAAGCCCATGTGGTCTCTTTGATCAACAACCAGGTCGCATCAACAGTTGGTCCCCACACAGCCGTCCCAGTGGCACTGACGGTTGAGGTGCTGGATGCCACACCTCGCACCATGCTGGGTCTCTGGTGGTCGGCAGGGGAGGAAGAGAGTATTGAGTGTCTGGAGGACTGCTCTCCTCTCCTCTCCCGGGGTGGGTTGCGGGGTTTACTTGGCTCCTTAGCAGCCTCTGATGGAGACTGGGAGCACTACAGGAGCTGACAGTGTAAAGGGGTGGAGCAGTGGTGTACATCAGCAGCGTGCCTGTGCAGACGTCATTGCACGTCCGTGCTCCAGGGGAAACTATGCTACTGAAAAACCCTGGCCCTGGGATAGGCAGCGGCAGCCCCTAGTGCACCACTGCCACACACCCAACTCTGGGCTCGTCCCATCTGCTCTCCCAGCCCCTCATCCTGTCCCGGACCCTGGCAAATTGGATTCTAGATAGAGCATCAGGGCAGATGGTGGCCCCACCCCGGGGGGGGAGGTTCAGAGCTGGGGGTCTGCCAGTCCAGGAGTGTGGGAGGTCGGTGGTGAAGGGTATGCCTGAGAGAGTTCCCGGAGTCCAGAGATAAAGTCTACAAAAAAAAAAAATTGGTCCACACACTAGCCCCATTGTAATCAACAGGAAAGTTTACCCATCATGAGAGGCAGCCTTCCACGGGGACAAATGGGAAAACAGTTCATACAGGACTGATGTCTTTGTTAAGAGTGACATTTACTCCTGAGCCCGGATGGTGGCTCCTGGAGCAGGAGAGCCCACCTGGATTAGTTCTTGACTTGACACAGCTGTTTTTTGTTAATTCTTCTGGAGCATCAGATTGATGCAGATGTCTTGTAGTCTGTATGGCATTTCAGGTTTTCAAGTTACCTGAGCTACGACTCTACTTTCTTTGTCTCATCACATCAGATGGCAAATTCATGATGGCATATATGTTACCTGCCAGGGTGGCACAGGAAACCAGAGATGATGCTTGGAGAACTTGGCCCATCTTAGTGTGGATGGAACAGAACCTACCCATCTGGTTGTCATTATACTCACTAGGCCTGGCCACTCTTACAGTAGAATGGCTTAGTTACTGGAAGGGTCTCCCAGGGAGGGGGCTCCAAAACAATAACATTGCACCTGTTGCAGAGCGATGGACTCACCTAGACATAGTTTTGTATTAGAAAGTTTTTTCAACACTGAGGTACTCTAGTTTAGCTCGCACTAAGAAGTTGGGCAAGCTTTTAGATGTGCCCTTTTCTCTACCTTGGGGTCAACCAAACTAGTGCCACACAATGGTTATTACAACAGGTTACAAATACTGCTTGACTAGATTTCACAGATTCAGGGAACATCATGGATTGGACAGACAGTCACTTGTCCGCCATGGCTACATTCTTTTTCTTTTATGGAAGTTTTCAGTAATAAGTTAATGCGTAATACTCTGTATGTTGAACTTTCCTCTGACATCGTTGGGAGGCCCTTTCACCTTTTTGAAGCAATATCCATTCACTAACCTCCATTAATGCATGTTGTTCCAGCTTGAAGCATGTGCTTTAGGTAGACTGATCTCCCCGGAGAACCCTGTCCTTGAGATGGAATGAACCCCATGAAAACCCTTTGAACCACCTTATTCTTTTTTAACTTTGCTGACTATTAAATGTGGTTACATTCCCACGTTGGAGCCTTTTGTCTGAGCTAACAGGACTCCATAAACCTGCCTTCCACCTTGTCACAGTCATTTAACAGTGGTTTTCTCTCTTCCATTTCCTCCTTTGGTACAGTCAGGGAACTAGGTGTGTTACCCATTGTGACCTACTCCATACAACCTTTTTCCATAGCTGAAAGGATGACAGGCGCACTCGCCCCCTTCACTAGATTCAGTAAGGGTACTGTAGACTTAGTGCAGGTGCAGCAGTCTTTGATTGGTTTATTTTAGTCCCAGTCCGGCAGGTCGAATGCTTTCTGGTAGGGTGCCCCTCTCCACTCCACTGGAGTTCATTCTGTCGGGTTGGTCAGAAGTCAGTCTTATCAAGGCAGTGCCTTCTGCATGAGCAGAGAGATACAAGTGACATTTCTGGGGGTTATTGCTACATTGTCTAAATGGTACTGCTACATGATTTCAACACCTTCTCCAGTCTGGTCTTTACTACCCTAACGAACGTTTCCTCCTCTGTCATGGATTCAGACTGTAGTGCCTTTTTTATCAGTGTATTTCTGTATGGACCCATCCATTTGGCTTTGCTGTCACTGCTGTTGTATAACCTAGTGCTTATGAAACCCTAAGATCAGGATAAGGAAAGACAAAACAAAATTTAAATACCTGTAAATTTGCCTTTCCTGACTGCTTGTCACAGGGCCAGCACCTCCTAGCTGTAATTTGTACATATTTCCACATAAACTGAATAAATGCCTGAATAAATCTGTTGTGTCTTGTAGATTGGTTTGTTTGGTACCTGACATGTTTTTATTTTTATGAGCCTTTGTATCCCTCGGTGGCGGCCTTGGGAGAACACCTTCTTTGGCCCAGGCATCACAGGGCTTGCGCCGAGGTGGTTTTTCCCCTTTGTGCATAATCCTCGTGGCTGCCTGAATGGAGACAGTCCTGTAATGACCTCGGTGCACAGTTGGGCACATTCCTGCCCCCAACATGCAGAGGTCCGCCAGCTACCGCTCAATAGGCCCCAACAACTGGTCTTAGACTGCCAAACCCCCTAGCCACCACTAGGGGTTGGAGGGCACTGGGCACCAGATCTGCTCCCTCCCTCTCTGGAGAAGGCGAGCAGTCTACTGGACCCTCAGCCCCTCCCCGTTAGCCAACCCTTCAGCGTTCAAGGTCCCCTACCGAACCACGGTCATTGGTGCCGCAGGCAGCAGGGCTGCTGCTGCGCTAGCGGGCAGGCCAACATGTTTCTGTTTTAGAATGAACTGGCACAATCCACAGGGTGCCGGGCCTGTGCTGTGCCAAAAGTCTACTTCCTTCCTGTAAAGAAGCCTCAAGAGGAAAAAGCCTAGCAGTAATGAAGCTCGGAACCTGCAGTCGGAGAAAGAACATTTACAGGTATTTAAATTTCATTTTTCTGCCATCATATCCATGTTTCTGTGACTGTTTTGCCTCCTTGGTCAAGACATTCTTACCATCAGTGTGTTTTGTCCTGATAGCTGTGTGTTCCACCAGCTGGTCTTGATAGTTTTTCATCCTGCTCAGAGTCTTATCTTTCACCATGACTAGGTCATTCTCAGGACTGTGTACTTTGCACTTCTGAACATATCCACTGTTTTCATGTAAACCAAGCGGTGTGCCATTCACGCCTTTATCCCAAACCAACAAACCCTTGCACAAACTCTTTGTGTGGAGACTGATTAGAATGAACCTGGTAATCTCACGGTTTTTTGCATGTTCAAGTTCTGTCTGGACTCTACAGTGCTACTAAGAAAGGGCAGATGGTTTCGTAGGCCACGTTGCCCAAGTAGGTCTGGGTTTGTATAACAAAGGTTTATGCGTTATCATAACCAATATGCCGGCTTTGACTAGGGCCCAGTCGTTGAGTCCAGGACAGCTTTTTTTGGATGAAAGCACAGGGGTTTCTCTTTTTCCATACATGGCTGTACCTGGATCGGTGGTGTCTCCACTGCCTGGCCACCGACCCACCTTGGGTACTTACAGGTTAACCCCCATGGTGGTCTGCCCCATAGGGTCCTGTGGGGGACACCAGATGGGCCAAGGCACTTTTCTCTGTTGTCTTTCTTGGCTCTCCCATGGCATTGCTGTGTTATGACGCACATGTGCATTGGTACGCCTGTATGCTGCATCTGCTGATACTGCGCCTTTCTTGCTGTTCCGCGTTATTGCAGCCATCTGGCCTCCACCAGGTGGCAGTCATGGGATCCAGAAACCCACCACCACCACCCCCAGGGAGGAGAGTTGTCATGGGACACTCAGTCTTCCCTCTCCCGGCTGGCCT
The DNA here is from genome assembly GCA_016271365.2 of Neoceratodus forsteri. Lineage (NCBI taxonomy): Eukaryota > Metazoa > Chordata > Ceratodontiformes > Ceratodontidae > Neoceratodus > Neoceratodus forsteri. The sequence goes on from CM057453.1 coordinate 127,885,496, forward strand.
CCGAATGACCCTGTTCCATTCCTGAACCTGGGTCACTGGGTATCTGTCTAATCACTTGCAGGGCAGCCATGCAGTCTCCCTTCCACTGTTTCTTTAAGTAGTATTGGCTTAGTTTTCAAACTTAAGCTGAAGTAGTGTTTGGGCTCAAACTGCTATGGACATATATCAGACAGTAGAATTCTCCCTCTAAGATTTATGGCAGTGTTCTCCCCACTGAGAGTTTATGGATACTGCTGTATTAGAATACACAGCACTGAGCATGAGAAACCCCTGCTGGCAAAATTTACTTTTGTTTTCTGTCTGCTCCTGCGTCCTGCTGGCCATGGTTCTGGTGGGCAACAGTATCAGATGTTTTTTTTAAAACACCCTCAGTACATGATACCTGAATAAACTGACCATCGTTCTTATGATTTATGGGGCATCATACACCTCAGGTGTGTAAAAAAAACGTTTTACTCACTGTTGTCTGTACGTTATTCTCTACGTAATTGCTAGACTAGAGTTCTTGAGATTCTACTTGTAGCTAGCTAGGGCTGTTGCTTCAGAAAGGAGCTACATTGATCCTGTTTACAAATCTGTGTAAGGTGATGTTGCCCAGCTATCTTAGCAGTCTGCTGAACAGAAGATTGCTTTAAGTGTCTACCAGCTGAGAGCACAGCAGGGGTTACATAGGGCAGGATGCTGCAGGAGCTTGGTTCCACCACCTACTAAAACAATTGTATGCAGTGTTGAGTTAAGCTACTTCTTCTATTACTTTTGGAAACTTGTTCCAGAAAGCTCTGTGCAGTCACTAGCAAGGATGGAGAAGTACTGGAAAAATGTACATTTGCCATTACAATTACTTATGTCTTTCTATACAAAAGAAATACGTAATGTAACTGATTACATTTATTTGAAAGTAACTAGTGACTAACCTATTACTTTCAAATAAATGTAATCTGTTATAGTTATTTACTATTTTTGTATAAAAAGAAATAAATAACTATAATTGTAAGGTGTATTACTTTTTCCAGTACTTCTCCATCCTTGCTAGTGACTGCACAGAGCTTCCTGGAACAAGTTTCCAAATGTAATAGAAAGTAATAGAGAAATTAACTTACCCAACATTGATTGTATGACAGTTCCACTATCTCTGTCATGTTTCTCCATTGACTGCTGTAGGAGAGTTCCACCATCTAGAAAGGGCCTTTCCTCCACCTAGAAATCTAGGTGTGAGAGTTCCCCCACCTGAATGTCTCCAATTTAACCACTGGGTCTCGGATCAGAGATACTCTGGTTAGCCTAAGGACCAAACTAACTGTAGGAAAAAGGGCATTCTTGTACTCTTAAACTCCTCTAGCAGGAATGAATGGGAATGACAAGAGCTAGAGTGATTGAAACAAAATGAGGGTGTGAAGCCTTGTGGAAGGATGCTAAGCAGAATACCCTACCAGAGTACTTTACCAGTGACTTGGGTGCATTTTTTACAGTAGAGTGGTCGGGAAGTTCTGTTTAAAGCAGCAGTACTAGTCAGCCACCAAACTATATCATCCTTTTTTTCCCTTTGTTTAGCAGTAATAGATTCTTGATAATCAGCTTTCAAAAATATTCTCCCCAGAGGTTGCATACTAACTGCACCCAGTGTATTTATAATGCAGATATGTCAGGATGTTACCAGCACATGTTTCTGATGGCTAGCAGCACAGCAGTACCCTGGTATGCTTACAGCTATGATGGTGGACCTGGCAGAGGGCCAATAACTGTAAGAACTTCAGAATCCTCTAACTTGCTTCAGAAATTAAATAAACCAAAAAGAAAACCAGCTATATTGATGTTTAGGTTTGTCCTAAGTGCCAACCAAATTATTCTTTTTGTTAACTAGTACTGTTGCTTTAAAGTTATGATAATCAAGAAAATGCAGTACTGTATAACTAAATTTCCTACGCAGGGATAGTTAATAAAACTGAAGCAGACATATGAGAATAACAGCCTTTATTTGTGTAGCTACGGTACCTTGAAAACCAAGTGGTTCCAGCATACTGTGTCATTAATTTACTTACTCTGAATTACATGTTGGCAAACTATGCCCGCTCAGTGAGTAAAAACTGTATTTAGGAGGAGAACATTAGGTATGATAGCATCTTATGATTGGATTGTTCTGTTTTTCTGTTTGTTATTAAGAGTGTATTGTAAATAGCGTAACACCACTTCTTCTTGTTAATCAAAAAAAATGGTCGAGGCTTGCATGAACCCCCTACTGAATATCCCAGGTTGGATTTTTTTTTCTAGTTTTTTCAAGCACAGAAAATTGTGCTTCAGAACTGATCCTCCGTGTTAAACATTTTGCAGCATGAAAAAGGAACTCATTGTGTAATACAGCAGGAAGGCACATGGCGGATCACCCAGATGCTCTGGAATGAGAAAGTTATAGGGGAGGAGGGTCAGATTGACTCTCGCTGTGACTTTGCCATTAGGTACAGACCAACAGTAGTCCAGAACCTAAAATTACGTAAAATCTATGGGGTCTTGGACAAAATCCTGGCTGTCTCGTTGGTGTCCTTTAGTGTGTCATGTGGCAGTTACAACATCCCAAGCATAAGCACTGTACTAAGGGACACAGACACTCACAAACCTTGTGTCCTGATGGGCTGCTGGTTTGTCAGAGAAGTGGGGCCCTGTATGCCCGAGAGCCATGTTGCCAGTGGTAATGAACACCCTTGACTCTGCTTTAACCAAATAATTGCATGGGGAGTCCAGACTGCTTCGGATTTATTAGTTACACTAGACTGTCCAGATGCATATGATGCAATGTAAAGGAGATCTAGCAACAACTGCTGCATAGAATGGGGCTTCAGTGCCCTGATCACTCGTGCTGACAGTGTCTTCTACCTGTTTTCAAACCAGAGCACATGTAATAAATAATGCCACATAAATGGTAGGCAGGTATTTTGTGGCAGGCCAGTGACCACCCCCAGATTGTGCTCGATGAGTGCTGCCAACGTGCAGTGATGGCACATGACTGCCTCTTGTTATACAGTGCCTTATGTATGGAGATTTAAGTCTCGCTATCTTCTCTGCCCTAATGTAGTTGCCAACATTAAGTCTAAATATCATGCATATGTTTTTAATTATGTACAATATGACAGAAAAGTTACATGCAGAGCAGTAATTCATGGCATTATTTTATTTTTTATCATTATTTTTCTCACTTTAACTGTTCTCCTGGCATTTCCCACCCCAGACCTTCCCAGCTTACTTGTCCAAATTGGGACCCTGCCATTCGAATCCATTCCATCTGACTTGAGTTTATGCTGTCCCAGTACTGTGATGACCGCCCTGACCAAACACAACGGAGGCTTAGGCATTAAGCAGACACTCCAGTCCTTCTCTCACTGCCATTACTGGCAGTGGTGTTAAAGCAGAAGTTAGCAAACCTCCTGTCCGTTAATCGGCCAGAACTTAAAAGACATGCAAAGTATCTAACATTGTAATTTGATGCAGCAGTGTTTCCTCATGACATAAACAAACAGGGAAACAAGATCCCTGCTAGGGATCTTGGCTTAACAGAGACAGAAACAGTTGGTAAATATAAATGCAGATCTGATCATGGGTGACATAGGCGGGTTTGGGACAGGGTAGTGTTTTTTTTTTTTTTTTATCCAGCCTTTTGACCCCCATTGCCACCTCCCACCTACTTGGCGATGGGGGGGTACATGGGGAGCTGGCAGGGAGCTCCGGCACCCAACTCGGAGGGGGTCAGTCTTGAGACCTCCGCTTCTCCCGCACCCGACTGTCCCAGCAGTCCCTCATGGGCTGCCCCCCGTCGCAGGCCAGAGGGTGAAGGGTGTTGACTTCCCTCCAAGACCAACATCTGGACTCCCTGGGAGGAGCGGAGTTGCGGTTACCGCGGAGCCTGCCGCCCATTTTACTTCTGTATTCTCCCCCTCCCTGTAAGCGGTTGCTCACATGCCTGTGGAGGCACGTGCATGTAGTGACCCGCAGAACCCTCCCTACTCTAGTTTCTTCCAACTGCACTAACTCCAGGCTTCCACCGAGGGGCAGCCTTGTAGCAGGTGGGGCTGGGTCCCCACCTGGGAAGGGAGAGCTGCCTTACAGCTGCATAGTCAGTCTCCTGTCCCCCCCCCCCCCCGCCGACCTGGGCTCGTTCCTGAACCAGGGCCGTTGGCAAGGTGCGAGATGTGGTGCCCAGCACCTCAACCCTCAGCATCACCAGGCCGGCCAGGGACAGGGTAGTTTGACTTGATTTTTTAGAATGAAATTTCAGCTAGGGTACTTTGACATAGGCACACAGACACACTCACACACCCTTTGTACCACCATTGTCTGTCGTGTGTGTGTGTGTGTGTATTTTGAAGCTGTGATAACCATGCACTAACCATGAAGAAACCAAAGCAGTTATACCCATCTTGTGTGTGTTTTTTTTTTTTTGTCTTGAGATTCCTGTCTGCTGCTCATTCTGCAGCTGTCGGTGATATTTTGTTGTGTTTGCATAAGGAAAGGAAGTGGCTCCCTGCCCCTTTTTGCCCACTCCCACTCTGTGCCTTCAGGTACAGGTTCATTGTAAGGATGCGTGTTGATGTCATTGCCACTTTAACGAAATATTTAAAATGACAGTACCTGTCACGTTATTAACAGAAGTGTACATGTGCATGGGCCCAGTTCCCTTTTAACTGAGGGACAGATAGTGAACCCACAAAGCCTGTTTATAACTAGCTTGCAGGAACTAACAAAGTCAAGTTTAGAAACAGATTTTCCATAATTTCATCTGTCTCCAGCCTGTTATACCAATCCAAATGAAGCTATTTCTTACATGTTTCTCTCTTGCACATCTCTTAACTTCTTACTTGAAAAACATGTTTCAGTTATAGTTTATTAAATTAAGGTACTGTGCTATATATCATTGTGCTTCTTCCAAATTAAAATCATACATTTCAGTATGCTTCTTTTTAAAATTCTGTCTCCCCCAACCCCATATATCTAGTTTTTGAATAGCCTTCATTAATTAGTCTCTCTGTTCACAGCCCATTTTGATGATCTCTTGTCTGACTGCAGTGTGTTGCTCCCAGTTCGTGTTGCTCTCCTAGCCATTTCAGTGCTTTAAAAAGGGGTGATGGGATAGCTCTCCAACATCATGGGACCGGATACACAAAACATTTAAATGTGTAGTTTGGTTGCGGTTGCAGATGTTTTAGCTCTTTCCTCCTTTAAACCACCCACCACTCATTTGGTCTTCTTACCATCTCTACCACTCACATTTAGATAGCCCATGCATAGGTCAGCATCGTCACAATGCTCAGCTCCTCGCCCTCAAACCCATGGAACTTACCCTCTCTGATGGGTTCCTGATGGTGGTGCAGATGGGACCTAAAGTCCAAGGAGGGAGGAGGTCTTGTGAAATATTAAACCACTGTTTTTCTTTCTGTCCTGTTTCAGGGACCAGGCTTTAGGATCTTTCCTTGTACGTTATAGTAGAAAAACTTTTGAAAAACAACACGGCACCACCCATTTATGGACTGTGCCTGTCTTCTTCCTGCAGCCAAGGAGTAAATGACTTTCTCCAGGGACATTCCTCACCAGAATTTATTGCTTTGGTAAATTCTGGTGATGTCCTTAGATGTTCAGGGCAGGCATTTGTTCTCCACACCAAAGCTGAGTTGTGTGGTCACCCATAATTTTCAGTACCGCTCCTGCCTGCCAAAAGGGGTGGGGTTTGTCCTGCTTCAGGGTAGCTGTAGACCTACCCCAGAGTCTGAGAGTGCTGCCTCCGCAACACTATTGAGACCACTCTGTCCCGGGACTGGGACTCAGGAGAGTGTGTGTCGGCTCCTGTGGGTAGGCAGAAGGTGTGTGAGCTGTCTTCCTCTCTCATCTGAGACCGATAGAAAAGTGTGAGGGCATGAGGACACATCCCCATCCCATAACCCTCAGTCTTTTCTATCTGTCCTTTAGCTGGAGACAACTTCCTGCCCTGCAGGAGTCTGTCCTTTTTCTTTTCTTTTCTTTTTGCTGCGGTCCCCAGCAGCTGAAGATGGAACTGTGGGTAGTGCTGCTTTGGATACCTGCTGAAGAGCCCAGAGCTGCAGTCCTGGAGGATCTGCCGCAGCCCTCCTCCCTTGTGCTGTAGCATAGCCAAGAAACTCACTCTGGCCAAATGAAACGGTGGGGGAAAATAAATTTCACCTTGATTGAGTGGGCTGAAACAGTTCGTTAAATATAAAACTTGAAATGTAGGTTTGTCTCGCCCACATTTTTACTCTTGGCTAGTTTCACAAGTGCTGTTGAGAAGAGGTAAAAAAACAACACTCAAGTCCAGTGACCTCATAGCCTTACTTGTGTACACTTGTGAGCAAATTAAATGTATATTCGGAATTGCATTGGTTAAAAAATAAAAAGAGCAATAAGAAGATCGAGTGGCAGCCTTTGAGGCTGGGAATAATTGGGGCAGAATTTGCTTGTAGGAGTGTCCTGGAATTGCAACGGATATCAACAAGTGAGGCTAGTCTTACATTACTCAATTATTTGCTTATTCAAAGCAGGTTAGAAATTGAAGTAGCAGAATGTGATGCTTTGTTTGGGAGCCAAGACAATGGAAGCCAACTATTCACCAAGGTTAAGCTCCTGAACTGCGCTCATTTTCTGAAAAGACAGTTGGCCGAATGTTCAGAGGGGTTGAGATCTGATGCTTTGTGCTGTATTCTGTACATTACACAGGGTCACCAGAGCAATGTGTAAAGTAGTGCGCTCACAGCAAAGCAGGGGGAGGGTTCCCCCTGTAGGAGTGCAGTGCAATGCAAATCATTAATCTAGATGTTTGATGGGCTTGTTGATTTTTACAGCCTCCTTCCCACCCTGTGGCCCTGCGCTGGGTCCCTACCTGTGGTCACCTAGTTGGGGGATTGCAGCTCGGCACCAGTGCCCTCCCTTCCCAGAGGACGTGTGTGTCCATTTGGATTCTAGACTCTTCTCCCTCCAGCCAGCCCCTGCAAACCTAGGCTTGTTTCCAAACGCAGATTGCCATGGTTTCATTTTGTCCCCCAGTCTTAGCTGTTGGGAAGTGCTTCATTAGTAGGCTTGTTTTTCTTTGTGCTTTGAGCAGGCAAAGTATCACCTTCTATTCCCCAAATGTCCTCTGTTCCAGTGTAACTCTGGTTAATCATTAGGAATATAAATGGCTTTTTTTCCCCCAGACTGTTTGACTCCCAAGCTACTGGTTAGTCATCTCATGGTAACAGACTGGTAGAATGAAGCACTTTGTCAACATAAGAAACCTACTTATCTATAGCACTCTTGAAATGTTGTGGGAGAGCAGCTTTTTTTCTTTAACAAAATTAAGAATAAACATGCTTAGTGTATAACTGCAGCATAAAGTAATGGACCATGTCAATACATTAGGTACCCCTTAACTTGGCCTAGAGAAATGTCATTTCCTGTCGTGGGCCATTACCTTACGGTAATGCCTGCTTTACTCTCGTTGTTGCTTTAATTAAAGTAAGTGTTAAACTTAGGCTTACAGTTTGACATGCTAGCTTGCCCTACCTCCTGTTGGATGCAAAGAGCTAGATTTTTAAAACAACAGCAAATGCAGCTCGGTTGCTGCAGCAAATTTCATAACTCCTTTTTTTGGCAGAAAACAGCCCACCCAAAATCTCTAGGGACACCACAATTTCCTGGTCAAAAACTACAAATACATAAAATGAAAAAAAACCAAAACAAGTGCTACAAATTCTGGTGATGTCCCAGGAGATTCTGGACAGCTGTTTTTGTTTGTTTGTTTGTTTTTGTTTCCTAAATACGTCTTAAAATTTGTTGGAGCAAACTGATTGCACATTTATATTAGTGTTTTAAAATTGTGACCCCAGTTCTTAGGGACTTAAAAATCACTGAACAGCTAAGCTGGCCGTCGGGCGAGCGGTTGGATTTCCGGCACCGCGCTGGCGACCTGGGTTCGGGGAGCAGACTCGGGTTGCTGGAGGGTCGGCGAGGGAGACGGCTTGGCGTCCCACACAGCCTTTCTTCTCGGGGGGGCACAAGCTCATTAGCTTGTGACCCCGGTGAGGGCTCGAGGAACCGCAAGCACTGATTGCAGGGAAGGCTTGCAAGAAAGATGGTGGACGCTCATGCCAAGCATGCTGTGAGACGCCAGGGCGACACCACACGGAGAGGAGAAACCAGAGGATAACAACCTCTGTCTCTGGGAAGACAGGGCACCAGGGCGATGCCTTGATATGCCATCACCCGCCACGAGCGAGACAAAGTAAGCATACGGGGTGTACGGGCCCCATCTCGTTACCCACCTTGGGGGTACTGCCGCGGCTCCATGGGGCTCAGTGTGGCTCGTGGGTAGGGTGATTGGCAGAGGGATGACTCCCAGGTGCCTAGGAAGAGTCGGAGATTGGGGGACGTAGGAGGAAAAATAGAAAGTATTTAAAAAAAAAAAGAGAGAAATCACAGAACAGCTGCTGGCCCGGTGGCTCTGAGGGTTGAGGTGCTGGACACCACACCTCGCACCACGCTGACGACCTTGGTTCGGTGATGGATTCGAGTTGCCGGGGGTAGAAGGATCAAGCACCCAACGGCTTGCTCTCCTTCTCGGGGGAGGGGTGGGAGCTAGCCCCGTTGCGATACTGCCATCTCCTGGGTGACCACAGGTATTGGCAGTGCGGTCAGGGAGGCAGAAAAGCAAGGGAAAGGCTGATGGCTAAAGATCTGAGTGGGGACACGTCTCAGTGTGCCTCTGCCTCATTGGCCTTCCTCGAGTGCTGACTTTGGCAGAGGGGCAGGAGCAGGAACAAGGTAAAAACACCCCAGCCAGTTCTGGGGACGAGCCCTCCCAAGCCCTCTGCACCGCGCATCCATGGAGGAACCTAGGGACAGACTCCACTGTGCATACTCCACTGAAGTTCGAGGAAGGTAAGAGGAACCATCATAACCCCGCCTGGGGGGTTAACCGAGGGCTCTGGAAATATAGGAGTAGTGTACTCTAAGAGCAGACTCCTTGGTCCTTGCGGTGGACTGTGAGGGTGCTTGGAGGCTCTGTGAGAGAGAGAGAGAGAGAAGACAGACCGAGGCAGTAGAGGAGCACAAATAGAAAGTAAAAAAAAAAATAAACCAGGCAAAAGAAATATGACTTCTGATGAGATTTAAAAAAAATGTAAACAGTCTTTAAGTCCCAGCTCAAAATATATCAGGTTTTATAGAAGTATGATTTCCATAACAGGAAGAAACTCCCAAGGGTCCTGTTTTCAAATGGTGCAGTTCTGGGTAGCACACTGTCCAACCCTTTGGTTGTTCATGCTGACAGGAAAAGGGGCATGCCCACAACTGTTAGCATTCAAGCTAGCATGTGTAAGGAATAACACACACAGGGTATGTGGGTTACGCTACAATAACAGTTTACCCTGGGTGGGCTGTCAGTGACCTTCACGAGGTTTTGCAGCATCCTAGATTTAAATTGTCTGCTCTCTTCTGACCTTCAGTCTGTACAAGCATGGCTTCACTCAGACAGGCTCCTTATGAACACTAAGAAGATCCAAGCCATGCATTATGGCTCAGCTCCAAGGATAAAAATATGCTATACCCCACTAGCAGCAGCATGTACTGATGGATCTATCTTCCCACAATCTCCTCCTTTAACTACCCGGGAGTTACACTTGACACCTCGTTGGACTTCTCAGCTCATATCTCTGCTACTTACAAGGCTGTGAATACCAGACTGGGGCTCCCATGTAGGTTCAGAGACAGCCTTACACCCAAAGCCCATATTATCAGGGGCATCCTGCTCCACAAACTGACCCACAGGATGGCAGTCTACTACTCCGCTATTCTACAAAAGTGGGACATGGCCTGTAACAACATTAGCAGGTTTGCCCTGGCCTCAAACAGATAACACACACACACCACTGAGGTCTTTACACCAAACTAAGGTGGCTTCCTCCACCAATATTGTGTCAATTTACCATGGGAGGTGTGATACATGCTATTGTGACTAAGTGATCCCCCATGTCCGTTTTAGGGCTACTCATGCCTGATAGCCGCTCCTGTCCACTAAGGTCTGAGGTCCCTGGTTCCTTAAACATACCCAGAACCAAGATGAAACTAGGAGAAATGTCCTTCTCCTATTCTGCTGCCACACTTAGGTCTGTCAGTGTCCCTCCAGTCAAGTCTTCAGAAGAGAGTACCACACTCTTCTTAACCAGGCTTCTGTATGTACCTGCCCTTAAAGAGGACAGGAAAAAAGAAATAAAACTTGGCTGTGAAATGTGTCCTGTCATTGTTACTTATATTGTTGGTTTGAATAGTAGTCTTAACATAAATGTTACTTATTTTTTTTTTAATAATAAATTCGTTGATTTTCACAATATGGCCATTACTGGAGCCGCTTCACTAACCTTTCCGGTATTGACACAGGAGAATTGAGCATGCCTGTTTGGTCATGACATGCCTGCTCATGCTTTGACGCCATCTGGTATACTCGTGCCAAGCATTCTGTGTTCTTTTAGTACTGTCAAATGGTTAGGCATCAAGGAAGCTACCGTGTATTTTGATAAACATGTTTTTTTTTTAATACTAACATATTAATTGCCAGCAGATTAGGCCTTACGGTTTATCGAGTCTGCTCGAACCTCAGATCCCTAGTTGGGTGTCGAGCCCCCCCCCCCTTGTGTTCCAGAAACCCTATCATCCATCCTCACCCTCCCCCCGGGCCAGGCCATCATCTGATACATCTGCTTTCTGTGTCTGTCCCACCCTCTCTTGAAGCCCTCCACTGTGGATCTCTGAACTAGCTTGCCAGGCAGCGCATTCCAAGGGTCCACCACCCTCTCAGTGAAAAACCTCCTCCTCTTTCCCCCCTCACCCTTCCAACTTCAAACCATGTCCTCTGGTGATACCTCCCTGCTTTAGTCTAAAGATCCCCTCCATATTTACAATACATATACAATTAACAATTTCATAAGGCCTAATGTTTGTCAACCAGGTTCAATGAGGTTGAACGGTGACTTCTTGTCTTGTCCATTGAAGATAGCTAACGAGTTTAATTTGAAATTTACTGCATTGCCTGATTCCTTTAGTGACCAGTCCAAGGTGAACTATTTGGGATTGACTGAAGATTTTACAGTTAATCCTAAACTGTACTTAAGGACTACTACTCCAAAGGAGGTAGAGAAGTTGTATGCTTGTATTAAGAGGACAGCTCAGCTGGTTCTGATGGCTTATGTCCTAATTTATTGGCGGATGCTGCCTCAGTTATAGCACTTCCAGTTAGTATTATTTTCAACTTGTCTTTTGTTACAGGTACTATACCTAATATATGGAAACATACTTTGGTCACTCCTTATATTTAAATCTGGTTTACAACATGAGTTTTGTAACTACAGACCTATTTCTATCTTGTCTGCTTTAGCTAAAGTTCAGGAAAGAATAGTTTATAATCAGTTGATTGGGTATGTGATCGCTTGGATTATTGTCTCAGAACCAACATGGTTTTAGAAAGGGAAGGAGTACTGAGACTGCCTTGGTCGAGTTCACTTAACGCGTACTTAATGGCATGGATAAAGGGTGTCTGACGGGTGCCGTGTTCGTGGACTGACCAGGCATTCGACTCAGTTGATCACCAATTGTTGATTTCTAGACTTGAGTCATTGGGAGTTGGTGAGTCTTTCTTTGGACTGGACGAGGGATTATTTAACAAATAGGTTTCAAAGGGTTAAATATAGGGTGCTGTATCAGACTCTGTAATGGTTAAGTGTGGGTTCCACAAGGTTCTATTTTGAGGCCACTTTGTTTTCTTTGTTTTTGATCAACTAGTAAGTGTGATTAATAATGCTTCTCTAACACTTTTACGCCTGACGATGCAGTAATTTATATGCAGGGTTTGTCAGTTGGAGATCTAGGTGTTTCTTTAACAGAGGAAATGTGCAATTTTCAGTCTTCACTTATGGCCTGTAAATTACTCTTAAACAAATCTAAGACAAAGGTGATGGTTTTTGTACCCCACCTAGACTGAGATCGGAGGTTGGTACTTTGGAAGTTAATCTCTTGATGGATTACTGTTTGACTATGTTGATACATTTCAGTATCTTGGGGTATTACTAGATTCTCATCTAAGTTATGAATCTCATTTTGAGGGTTGCCTCAAGAATACATTGTAGATTAGGTTCTTTGTACAGAACTGCTCATTTCTTATTCCTGAGTCTAGGCTGGTTATTTCAAATTGCTGCTTACTTCTATTGTGAACTATGCAGCTATGATTACTGACACTGCTTCAGCGACAGTGATTTCAAAGAAATCGCTTTACTCACTTCTGATAGCTAAGTTTGCTTTAAATTGTTCTAAGTCATCTCATCATTGTGTGATTTTGAAAGAAATGGGTTGGTTACGGTTTCATTAAATTCCAATACTGTGTGGCCAAGTTCATATATAAAGTTATGGACTCCGAATTCCACATAGTATTTCAAGTTTTGAGACCATATATTGATGGTCATTATTCTAGACATAGGTCAGACAGTAGGTTTCTAGATTCCTTTTATGAAATCTAAAAGTGGACAAAGATCCTTTGCTTATATTGCTCCATTTATTTGGAATGAAATTCCTCAAGATATTAGGTGGTTGTGTTCTGTCAAAAGTTTGCCGATGCATTAAGGATGTATTTAATCTCAATTTAATTGTAACTGTTTTTATGAATTTTTTTATGAATTTTATACGAAAAAGACATTTTTGTCTGCAATTTGCTGCATTGTATATGTATGTTTGATTATGTATTGTCTGTATGCAATATATGTGGGTCGCACCTGTAAAGGAACTTGTTTCCAGTGTGCTTACCCGTTAAGTGAATAAACAAACAAACAAACAAACAATATTTACCCTATTTATTCCCTTGAGGTACTTGAAGACCTCAATCATGTCCCCCCTGTCTCTCCTCTCCTCCAATGAAAACAGGCAGAGCTCCTCAAGTCTGTCCTCATACGTCAAATCCCCTAGTCCTCGTATCATCTTAGTTGCCGTCCTCTGTACCCACTCCAGGAGCTGTATGTCCCTCTTCAAGTGTGGTCTCCAGTACTGTACACAGTACTCAAGGTGTGGTCTAACCAGTCTATTGTACAGTGGCAGAATCACTTCCCTGCTCCTAGAGGTGATCCCCCTTACGATGCATCCCAACATCCTGTTTGCTTTGCTAGCTGATCTCCTGCACTGCTCAGTGTTATTCTTACATGCATCCACCGTGACCCCTAGGTCTTTTTCCCCAGTTGAGGCCTCCAACGCCTCCCCTCCCAGGGTGTACCTGTGTTTAGGGTTTCTCCACCCAAGATGTAACACCTTGCACTTGGTGATATTGAAATTTAATTTCCATGTGTCAGCCCAGCTTTCAAGGGTGTCTGGGTCCCCTTGCAGGGCCAACCTCCCCTCTTCCCCCTCAACTACTGCTCCCATCTTGGGAGCTACCAGCTAATAGACTCATTTCACACCCTATACCCTCCCTGATGTCCGATATGTATGCATTAAACAGGATCGGACCCAGGACCAAGCCCTGCGGTACCCCACTACCGACCTCTCTAGGGTTTGAGAGCTCCCCACCGACCACTACTCTCTGGGTGCGTCCAGCTGGCCAGTTTTCAATCCATCTGACCATCAAAGGGCCTACTCCCAACCACGTCAGTTTCTCCACCAGACCATTATGGGGGACAGAGTCAAACGCCTTGCTGAAGTCCTCCAAGAATAATACATCCACAGGCTCTCCCCTGTCCAGTTCTGATGTTACCCATTCGTAGAACTCCACAAGATTGGTTTGACATGATCTACCTGGCACAAACCCATGTTGCCGACTATCCAGACCTCCCACCTCCTCCAAGTACACCCCCAGTCGTTCCTTTAGTATACTCTCCATTAATTTTCCCACCACTGAGGTCAATCTGATGGGTCTGTAGTAACCTGGTACTTCCCTCAACCCCTCTTTATGGATTGGCACCACATGTGCCTCTTGCCAATCCCTAGGTACCCTCCCCGTCTCAAGAGACCTGTTGAAGAGCTCTGCCAGGGGTGCAGCCAGTATGTCCGTCAATCCCCATAGTACTCTCAGATGAATGCCATCTGGCCCAGGAGATTTATCTTTCTTTAGGGCCTTGAGGGCTAACCACACCCTTTTGGCGGAGATGGCATCATCCGTCCCCTCCACCTTACTGGCCTTTTTATCCTTATCATGATGTGACACCCCTGGGATACCTCTCCCTCCCTCTTGCACCATTTCTGTTGCTCCCCTGATCCCACTCACTCCTGCATCTACCCCCATCGTGCCTTGCTTTGTAGATATCCCATCCCCCTCCCTAGTGAACACAGAGGCGAAGTACTCGTTTAATATCTCTGCCTGGTCCCTCGCCTCTTCCACCCACCCTCCTTCTGATCTCAATCTCAATGTAATGGTTAGCAGTAGTATACAAAAATAATACACAGAAGTAAATGTTCCTGAGCAGTACCCTCAGCTCTGTATAAGCTCTGTGTTTAACAAAAAAGAAAATTACCTTTCCTGCAAGAGACTAACAGATTAACTGCTATCAGTTGGATGTTTAAAAAAAGAAAAAGAAAGTCAGTGTGTCCAACATTTAGAGACCTGTAGACTAAATCAGTGCAAGATCTCTTGTCTCTGCTCCCATTCATGCCCCCCCCCAACCCCCCCGAGACATTGAAGGTTACTGAAGTTGTCCATTACGGGAGGTTCATCTCTGCTCTCATGCTAAAGGCTACTAATCTCCCCCACCACAAGATAGAAAGGATTGTTTTATTACTTACGCAGTTGATCTCAACTCCATTTCCCAGTTCATGCCCGCTAGCAGCTCTAAACCACTACCGAATCTAATTCTTGCAAAATCTAGCACTCTCCACCTTAGGTTAAATAAGACCCTGCTCCAGAACCACTGTAAACAAAAGTGTGCCAACTTTATTTAAGGTGTCAGGAATAAAAAAACAAAAACAATTCCGTGACTGATTCGGGTAACTCCTTTTTCAAAAGACAGCCACTGAAGACCTAACCTTGTACACATACAGTCTGACCTTGTAACGGATTATCTAAATTAATGGCTTGGGGGATTTGGATGTGGCAATGACAAAGTGATAAACCATCAGTGACTTTCAATATATAATTAAATACATGGAAATGTATGAATGCACATCTAAAAACATTGTCGACACACAATACATGCAATCAAATGCATTCTTATTGTTCAGCGAACAAATAGCAGGCTCTGATGGAGATTAACCCTGGTCATCGCTACAGGAGAGAGTTCATTGCCGGTGCAGAAGACTCAAAATCTGTAATTGCAAAATAAGATATTTTAGGTTGAGGGGTTCTAAACGTTTGCTTTGTGGCTCTTGGCAGAGAGCAGCATGCTTGCTTGGCAGGTGCAGTATCAGAGCTCTGGCTGAGCACTGTCAGCTGTCAATAGATATGTTTGGGCGTTCAGAGTTTTTCATGAGTACTTCACCTCAGTTTTCACCAGGGAAAATGGGGATGCTGCATCATACATGGGAGGAGACAGAGATAATGAGGAGGGGGGGCCCCTACCAATCGGGCAGGTCTGGGGAGAGGGGGCATCACTGGCAGGTGGGGAGGGCTAAGCAGGAGAAGAGGTACTGGAAGTGGAAATCACAGCAGAGAGAGTGAGGGAAGCCTCAGCTCCCTTAAGAGGGAGAAAGCACCGGCCGGATAAATTACATCCTAGAGTGCTGAAGGAACTTGCAGATGTCCTGGCGAAACCCCTGGCAGAGCTTTTCACCATCTCTGAGGACAGGGTGGGTGCCCCAAGACTGGAAGGTGGCGCATGTAGTGCCCTATCCACAAGGGGATCAGGGGAGGTGGCAGGGAACTACAGGCCTGTCAGCCTGACATCAGTGGTGGGCAAGGTGATGGAGGCATTGTCAAGGAGAGGCTAGGGGGACCTGATAAGTCAGGGTGCCTGGACGATAGACAGCATGGATTCATCCTGGGAAATCGTGTCAGACAAACCTGGTGGAGTTCTATGACTGGGTGACAAGTGCCTTGGACCTGGGTAGCCCAGTGGATGTCCTCTTTCTAGACTTCAGCAAGGCATTTGACTCTGTTCCTCACGTGGGCCTGTTGGATAAACTAGGAGAAATGGGGGTGGGAAACCAGATGATCTGATGGATAGGAAATTGGCTCCAGGACCGGACCCAGAGGGTCGAGTTGGTGGGATAGTCTCTTCCCAAGGAGGGTCATTAGTGGGGTCCCACAGGGATCAGTCCTGGGCCCTTCTGTTCAACTTCTACGATCTCGGGACACATAAGGACAGGAATCAGGAGTGAGATGAGTCTCTTGCAGATGACTCAAACTGGGGCTGTGGTGGATGGGGAGGAGGGGAGGGTGGCCCTGCAGGGGACCTGGAGGCTCTGGAAAGATGGTCTAGAAAGTGGAAGCTGAGGTTTAATGGTGGGAAATGCAAGGTACTCCACCTGGGGCCAGAAACCCAGGCCAAGTGTACACCTGGGGAATACTACAAGTCTCAATGGCTGAGAGGGACCTGGGGGTGGTGGTGGATGTCAAGATGAACAACTCTGAGACTTGTAGGAGGGCAGCAGCCAAGGCCAACAGGATGCTGGGATGTATCGCTAGGGGATCACCTCCAGAAGGAGGGAAGGATACCCTCTGTATAACTGCTTGGTGAGGCGCACCTGAGTACTGCGTGCAGTTTTGGAGGCCGCATTTAAAGAGGGACATTAACCTTGGAGAGGGTCCAGAGGAGGGCAACCAAATGATTTGGGGCTTGGGGACAGGACCTATGAGGAGAGGCTCAAGAGCTAAATATGTACACCTTGGAAGAGAGAAGGGACTGGGGACATGATAGAGGTCTTCAGGCACATGAAGAGGGTAAATAGGGGAAGAACAGTGAGGGTGCTCAAGGAAGGAGGAGGGGCCACTAGAGGGCATGGGTGGAAGCTGGAGGGGAAGATTCAGGGAGAAAGGAGGAGGTGCTACTTCACTGAGAGGGTGGTAGAGCCATGGAATGCACTACATAGGGGCTGGTGGAGGCAGACAGTGGAGGGGTTCAAGAGGGGGTGGGAAGGGTTCAGGAAGCAAAATCCAATGCAGCAAGAATATCCGGAACTGGGAAGGGAGAAGCCAGAGAAGGCGAGGGGGACAGCAAGGTCAGCACCCAGGGTGGGGGCTGACCAAATGAACAGACACGAAAGACCATTAGGCCTATTCTGCTGGCATTTTAGTATGTTAGTATGAGTTGGTGATGTCCCATGATCTATAGGGTGGGATTGGTCAAGTTGGAAAGTTTGTCGAAGGATTTCTAAAATTACGATATAAAAAGCAACCCCCTTTACAGTACAGCATCAGGCACACAGTTTAAAATCTCCTCTACATAGCAGTGCACCGATCTAGTACGTACGTATGCCGCTACCTTACATATCAGCTGTATGAGAAATGAAGAATAATACCGTTTTACGTTCAGGGCTGTTGTTGACAGGTTCTGTGCATTGCCCAGTGGTGGAGATTTTCACAGACTGTTACTGAAGTGGGAAAGGTTTGGGAACTTTACCCTCGGGGTGTGCAGATATCCATGCTTGAATGGTAGCTTTGATATTACCCCCATATCTGGGGTAATTTGTATGCCTGATGCTGCTTACAGTGTTGTCGACTCCACTGATACTAAATTTATAAAACAGAGTTGAAAAAACAGGTATCCTGTACTTTTTATTGTAAAGTGTTTTTTTTTTTTTTAAATCAGAATTTTAGAGATCTTCTGACAAGCCTTCTAGATTTATTGCCCGTTTGTGGATTGTGGGACCTCCTACTTGGGTGGGCACAGACTAAGGATGTCTGAAGTACTGAAGAGAAGAGGCACGGGCTCCGTGTGGTGCAGGCTGCTCCACAAAGACAAGGACTGTGGACCCTTTATTTTATTCCGAAGTGATGATCAGTGAGGATAGAATATACTCACACTTAAGCACAGTTCTCGATCTTCACAAGGGAAAGCCCATAAAATTGCAAAGAGTCCATTCAAAGTGCAAGGAGTCCATTCAGTTACAACGCCAGCTGGCGCTCAGGCTCGAACCCGGCCATGGAATGAACTGTGCTCATGTGTGAGTAGAATTTTCAGCACTTCTGAATAAAATAAAGTTTGATTTGCAAAGATTCTTCTTTTGGGTCCATGGTCCTTGTGGTTGTGGCTCGCCATGTGCTGCTTGGAGCTTTTGGTGGCTATCAGTATCCTTTGCTTTCCACTTTGACTTTTCTAGCCTGGGCACCGCAGTTCCCTGGTTGTAGTCCAGCTGTTTGCGTTCAGCCAGCATTGTGGGGTGTGTCTCCACTGTGTGGAGATTGCAGGCTTGTTGTGGCTTGGTGAGGCTGGGCTCCAGGTGGACCCAGGTTGGGGCTCTGGTGCAGAGATCAATGTGGCTGCATGGGTCTGGGGTGGGTAGAGAGGGATGTGCCCTTTTGTTCTTGATTTTGTTAAAAAATGAATGATGGTCAGACACTTGGGTGACAGCATTGTCTGTCAGGGTGGTGAGCGTTGGATTGCAGCCATCGTGAGGCGTTTACTGAGAAAATATCTTTTCTTGTACTGCTGCTTTGAAAATAATTTTGATGTTCTAGACTTCTGCCAAATCAGTTCCTCCAGTGCACAATGAAGGACTGAGTACATTGCATCTTGATCACTTAGCTGTGTTGGACAGTGCAATTCCGAAGCAATTACAGTACAGCCAAAGATGTGCTGTTATAACTATATGGCCTGCTCAGAAACACAAAATGAATGACTATGGTTTCAGGACCCATAGGATAAGTTAAGTGGAAAGCACATTTCTGAAGGAGCTCCCGTACGGGGTCGTGGAACCTTTAACTGAGCAGCTGATTAAGCTGATATTCTTCTACCTTTTGGTAGGCTGCTATAACTATTATTATTCTCATTCTATTTTACTTTTTGCAAGTAATTGTGTGGTGATGCACTTGGAGCCACTGTTTCTACTTCAGCCTGTCCGTGGGCTGGTTCTCACTCCTCCTGGATATCCCCTGGGTCAGTTGAGGCTGCAGCGACAAAGTGCTTCATGAAAACAGAGCCCGGGGAACAGGCTGCAAATGACAAGGAAGAGGAGAAGACCTTTGGACTCGTTAGAGTGAAATTTATCTATTTTTGTACCCTTTGGTACGCTGCTGCAATTACTTTTGTATTTTTATTTTAGTTTTAGTTTTAAGCACTTGTTCTGTGCCACACTTTGAGTACTTTTGTCCTTTTGCAGCCCGCGGCCCCCCCCCCCCCCAAAAGGGTGAAGTATCAAGGATCAGCTGGATTAAATAGTAATAAACTTTATAGAAGTGTCTCTAGAGTCCATGGTGGAGTGAGAAATACTGGGACAAGATGAAGCCCTGTAGTCCTGGTCGGAAGACAGATGATCTCTATTTTTACTTCAGCTGCTTGAAATAGTGGAAAACTTTTACAAAGTGTCATTCAGACTGAGACAGCGATTCCGTGTTTGCAGATTACATGCTGCACATAATAGTATGCAGCTTCTGTATGCTTACAGGGACAATCAGAAAGCAGCATTAAAATGTCATTCACTTCACTCGCATCAGGTAGATTAAACTAGTTTATCAGAAATGCTAAATTCGGTAACATTTTTCATGAACCGTAAAATGCACAAATAGCTTTATGACAAAAAATGTATACATACCACACACTACGCTTTCTTCAGTGCTGAGATATACAGTGTGTGTGAAGTGGGCCTGCGGCTCTGAAAAGTGAAAGCATCTTTACTATGCTGATCTTCAGTGGAGAGACGCGTGAATGTAGAATGCACAAACCCAGTCGTTAACAGCAGCAGGCACATCCCATCCAGCAGGCACGAGCAGTAAAAGAGTGTTGAGGATCATTAACAGCAGCAGGCACATCCCATCCAGCAGGCACGAGCAGTAAAAGAATGTTGAGGATCATTAACAGCAGCAGGCACATCCCATCCAGCAGGCACGAGCAGTAAAAGAATGTTGAGGATCATTAACAGCAGCAGGCATGAGCAGTAAAAGAATGTTGAGGGTCATTAACAGCAGCAGGCACATCCCATCCAGCAGGCATGAGCAGTAAAAGAATGTTGAGGGTCATTAACAGCAGCAGGCACATCCCATCCAGCAGGCATGAGCAGTAAAAGAATGTTGAGGGTCATTAACAGCAGCAGGCACATCCCATCCAGCAGGCATGAGCAGTAAAAGAATGTTGAGGGTCATTAACAGCAGCAGGCACATCCCATCCAGCAGGCATGAGCAGTAAAAGAATGTTGAGGGCCATTAACAGCAGCAGGCACATCCCATCCAGCAGGCACGAGCAGTAAAAGAATGTTGAGGATCATTAACAGCAGCAGGCACATCCCATCCAGCAGGCATGAGCAGTAAAAGAATGTTGAGGGTCGGCTTCACCGTTACTAAGCAGAACATGAATTGAAAACATAAAAAAAGATTCCGAGACACAACAAATTGAATGTTAACAGTTTTATTTAGCATGAAAATCCCACAATTAACCATATTGGAGCCAAATGCTGTTTTCCTGTCCCCTTTAAGCTTCTAGGAATTGTCACTTTGCCTGTTTTGACTGAACACCATACCAACGAATGCTACCTGTTCTTGTATCCTGATTGCATGTAGACTATTATACACAGTACTGTATCTTAAACAGTTCCCTTCATATATTGTATTATCTGTATTTCTTCCATTGCTGTATTTGTTTCCATGTACTACTTCTTGGCTTATATGTGTTGCACACTGCTTTCTTGTTATTTGTATACTGTTGTGATGACCACCTGTGCTGTAATCTCCTGGGTCATGCCTGAAAATAGGCAAATGTTTTGCCTAGTGCACCTCTCTGGTTAATAAAATCTAAAATATGTGTTTATTCATAAAAAAACTCAAATGTATTATGAGCAGACTTACAGACTAGACCCCTAAATGCATGGGCTAGAATGTGGGTGGTGGTAATTATTGTCACCTTGTGCTCACACAGAGTGGGTGGTTTTGTGGAGCACACCTTGATATGCTCACCCTGATCGAATGAATCACAGTGGCAGGCTACATACAGATGTGCAGTGCACTAGCCAGTGGTACCCTGGTATTATAGTGGTAGTTTACATTTTGATTGCTGGAGAAGTAGTAGGACAGTGATACAGTGGTATCACAATGGAACTGGAACAAATCCACTGTAGTACCGTAAAAACCCTAATAGTAGTACAGTGGTAATCACAGTGGTATTTCAGTGGCAAACCAATGTTATTACAGTGGTATTCTAAAGATGTTATTGCAAGGATAGACCGCATATGGGCGATTTCTCCCACACGCCCTTTGTAGATGGAGCTTATGATGGCTCAGGTAGTTTGCAGCATGTTGGATTCACACTTTGTCACCCACTGAATTTCAGGTCCCAAGTTTCTTTTTTTTTTTTTTTTTTTAGTATACTTTTTTTTTTTTTTCCTAGCACCACAGGTCTGACCTGGTAGCCTGCTTCTATCCCCCTCAAGGTCACTGTCCCACTCTTAGTAACCCTTTGGGGAACGGCACTCCTTTCCTGCCTTATGTCACTTCTTAGTCTGGCCTCTGAACCAGTAGCCTGTGGTGTGTCCACCATAGGTGGACCTCAGGGGACCAGGCCTCCAAGGACATAACTTTGCTTAACTGAACAGGAGAACAGAGGAGGGAGCCATTGCAGAGGCTAGCCAGGCGGCCAGGTAGGCATAGTGGGATAAGGGCACTTCATCTGTCCCAAGCCCATCCTCCATTTTTTGTCCTGTAATTCACCCCTCATCCCACCCAGAGGACATACTCATGTGGAGCAACAAGGCATTCTTCCTGTCAGGGTCACTGGAGGGGTGGGTAAGCTGCACTCCCCCTTTGGAACGCTTCTGCCCACCCTTCTGTAATGTCACATGCTAGGTGAGTGTGTGCATGTTGAGATAATGCTGCTGCATAAGAGGCCACTCATTCCTTTCTGCGTGACCTCTCCTTCCACTGAGCTGCTTGGGAGCAGTTGTACATCAGCAGGAGGTGCTCTTACTGAGGTAGGAGGCGCCTAAGATAGATGCTGGTACCCTACCTAATTGGTCGGCGGTGCATGTCTTGAAGTCCAGGCATGAAACCTGAGTCATCTGCATAGCAAGAGGTAGCGTTACAATCCTGCTAGCCAGCCAGCTAGATACCAAGTTTCTGAACAGTGTTTTTGCCCTGTGACTGTTGCTCACCCTCAAACTTCAGACCTTAAGGCTGTGTTTAGGGATCTGTAAACAATCCACAGTGGCTTACCTTAGACCAAGGTAGGAAGCAGGTCTCCATGTAAAATCTTGAAGTCAGTCAGATATTGGACTTCCAGCGGTTGCCCTCCTGTCATAACACTGTAAGGAGAGACGAGCTAACCCATCTTTCAGCGAGTGTCTCAGTGTGTAGATTTAGCAAGCCCAGTTTGTTTTTTTTTAAGGGGGGAGAATGCTGTGTTCCTTTACAGTACTAAGATCGGGCTCAACTTGTACTACCAAGAATTAAACCCCCTTGCTATCATCTGGTGCGGGACTTAAGACACCACAGTGACTGACTTGTTGCTGTAACATACTTAACTTTCAAACCCTGTAGAAATGAGACTGTGGAAAACTTTACAGTGATAAAGGGCTACTTGTATGGTTCTGCTGCACCTCTTGCAGTACAGGCTTTCATGGCTGTGTCACAGTGTTGTATGCTATGTATGTGCTTGTACCTGCTCTACTGTTTCATATAAAACTCTTCGGTACCTGCGTCATGTCTGAAAAAGGTACTTCGGTGCCAGTGCACTTACCTGGTCACCAAAATAAATGAACAGATTTAAATAAATGAGGTGGTTGGCAAAGATTAACTGAAGCAAACTAACTGACAGTGAGGAGCCAGTATGGTGAGTTTTTGTCTACGGTTTGACATCAAAATATATGTATCAGACCCCCCCATTTACTTACTTGTTTGTTTGTTTCCAAAGTTCCACCAGGAAAGGCATACTGAGCTGCTAACAGCTTGTTTCCAGATGAGTCCTTGGGTGAGGGGCGTGGTGATAAATCAAGTGGTGGAAAAAAACTTAAGTAAGCAATAAGACATGGCCAGGATGTGCATTAGACAGCTCTAATGCACGGCTAGAAAGGACCTAGTGAGGGCCGCGAGGCCACAGGCCAAGTGTCCAGTCCCTAGCCGTACATTACGACTGTCTAATGCCCATCCCTGGAGTGGCTTATTGTGCTTATAAAATGGGCCTGTGTATTCTAAATGGGGGTTCTAATTTTAGCTGTACATTAGACACATCTAATGCACGGCTAACAACTAATCGGATTGCTTGAAATCCTTTGCCCATTTTATAAACAGTAATAGCATAACATTACAAACATAGATGTTGTATGCAGCAGTACCAAAGGATCAAATCATAAACATTTAAACAAATTAGTACAACAGATACATGAAGTAGATAAAACTGAGTTATGATAGGCAGGGGGAACTACCCATAAAGATACAGCAAGGGGATGAAGGGAACAAAATGGCCGAGGCAAGAGGTAAAGAGTCAGTGACAGTTACAGGTACTGTAGGAGAAGAAAAGTCACAAAGAAGTGACTTTAGGGAGAAAGCAGAAGAGGCAGAGCGGATTGACAGGGGAAGGGAGGACCAGAGTTTAGGAAAGCAGTGTAAAGAAAGAAGATATGTGTGTGTGTGTGTGTGTATATATATATATATATATATATACGGTGTTGAAGGTTGAAACCCCCTTGGATCCCCCCCACCCACCCCCAGCCCGGTATTAGAGTGCGCATTGGGGTCGTCGGCCCCTAACTCTCACCCATCATGTGTGTAAAGCAGCAGAGTATAGGAGAATGGGGTGAGAAAGTCACGACCCCAATGCGCACCCCAATGCCTGTTGGGGTGGGCGGGGTTTCAACCCTAACAATCGTAATTTCACTTTTGTCACTGTGGAGCAACCCTAACTAATGCATTAAACAGAGTTTTTGCCTCTAATTTCCCTTCTTTTGAGAATAGAAGAGGGCTGGCCTTCCATGTGATGTCTTGTGGCATAGTAGCAAGAACAACAGCAACACAAACAAGCGCTAACAGTGAGCGACATGGTAATGCAAGTGCGAATGAGAACAGAAAGGGTACGACACGGTGGCATAGACGGAACGGGTCTCGCCACGTGATGTGTTGTCACATAGTAACATGGTGCTTGCAAACGGAAATGTCAATGGGCATGGTGATGCAAAGCGAAGCAGAAAGATAAACAGTACTGTAGACACAAATGGCAAAAAAATAACAAAGCGCAAGCACAAATGAAAGCATAAAGGATAACTCACATGGTGGCGTAGACGTCAACGGTAAGTGAAACGAGTACGGAACCGCAAGCGGAAAGGGCAACGGTAGCAGTAATGTAAGCGCACAGGCTGATTTTTCCAAAAAGCTGCATAGAGAAAGACAGTGAGTACAAAGAATGTATGCATAATAATGGGTATCGGAGCAGAAAATGAGGACTTGGAATACTAAATAGGTTATATCTGAGGAACCATACGACGTAGAAAAAAAAATTTAAAAGTCATATGATTTACGACTGTCCTGGCTAGTTTTGTACTTAGCCCTCATTAGGGGGCTAAGCATTTTTTCGACAGAAAGTCCATATCTTGCACCATTTCCGAGATACGGGCCCTGAAAGGCGCGGCAAATGCCGTAATGTTATCCTATGAGAAAAAAAGAGAAGTTCGGAGTGCCATAACTTTGCCTCCCTGTAATATTTTTTCACCAAACCACTGAAAGGCACATCTGTGGGCTGTTGACTGTCTTCTCTCCAAATTTCAGGAAAAAAGACCAAACCGTTATTTTGCAGCAGGGTGCCAAAGGATTCCTGTAATGCGTCGGGCGCCGTAATGTTATCCTATGGGAAAAACCGTCAACTTTGGAGTGCCGTAACTTTTCCGCCGTGTAATATATTTTCAACACAACACTGAAAGGCACATCTGTGAGATGCCGGCTGTGTTCCCTCCACATTTCATCCCAAAATTCCCAACCGTTCTTTTGCAGCGGGGTGCCAAAGAATTGCTGTCATTTCCCCACAGCCTAGAAAAGTACTGTCGCAATTTGCGAAAGGTTTCGCAAAAATTTGCGACACTTTCGTGAGCACGAAAGTACTTTTTCCAGAAATTTGAGGTGTTTTACCCCAAAATAAAGACATGGCTAGCATCCTCAGGCTCCAACTAGGTGAATATAAAAAGAATTAGGTTGCTAGAGGGTCCCAAATTTAAATGGCAAGCATTTTTCTGATCACTAACTGAAAACAAGATGGCGGATTTGCAAAAGTAAGAGGGACATTTGCGAAAGTAAAAATGCATTTGCGACACTGTCGAACTTTTTGTTAACTTTTCCCATTGACTTATAATGGGAAATTGTTTTTTGAATAACTTTTGAACCGTTTAATATTTTCACGAAATCTTGAAGGCACAGCGGCCCGCCACCGTTCCCTGAAGATTTCGGGCGGTCAGCATAACGTGCAATCTGTGGTCGAACCGTGGAATTCCAGAAAAGCGTAAACGTGACGCGGAGATCATGCTTAATAACCTGCAGCCGTATCCGACCGGTACGAAACTTGGCAGATCCCAAGGTGTATGGTTCTTGATCGTGTATTCCAAATTTCAGGCAAACCCATCAAACGGTTGCAAAGTTATTAAGGTGCAATATTTTGGGTTTAACATGTAAATGGCTCCTCAACCCTAACTATGGTAGCGCTACTGTGCTACCATAATTATATATATATATAGGATAATGGCTGGGGATCAGGTGATAACCACACTGTAATCACCTCGAGTGGTTGCTAGGGCAACATGGTAAACCTCAAGAGCGCAGCTCGAGAGGTTTACTGTAGCCCTAGCAACCACGAGAGGTGATTTCAGCGTGGTTGTCACCCGATCACCAGCCATCATCTTTTATAGTGTATGGTCAAAAAAAACACTGCTTGCATTCTATGTGTGAGAATTATGGAACTCTGGTGCACTCTTTTTCGTTATACCACTGTTTGGAAGTTCCAAAGTGTGGTTAACAACTTTTAAAATTCTAAACAGTGCATAACAAAGCTGTGTAGCTGCTGATTATGGTGGTTAACAGGCACTTGCCATACATTATAATACCCAGTACACTTTTTTCCAGAGAGTTAACTGCCTTACCTCCGATAATTACACAGAGATGATAAAAGTATGGCTGTGTAGAAACAGGTAAAAAAAAAAAAAAAATCTAATCACGAGACAGAAGAAGAGAATAGTTTTTGTGGAGTGCTGCAGCCTCAGAGGCTACTTTTCAGTTTGTTGGGTAATGTAGACTTTTTCACCAGACCCTTATCAGAACATCCAGAAACTAATTGTACTGTATACTGAAACTGCTTTCTCAACTGCATGAGACACAGGAGGCCCTGTTGCTTTCTGGAGCCTTTGGTGCAGTGTCCTCAAACTCCTGATCAGTATGCCAGGTAATCCAAGACAGCATCATTTATTCACCTGAACCTTCAGTTCTGTTTCTAGTCTCATTAAGCCAGTTTGGACAAGAAATGTGCAGAAATGTAATTGCCACTTTATTGTCAGCAAGGGACGTACCAACTTATTTACAAGACCTAAAAAGGAAAAAAAGTTTTCTTTTTTGTTTTTGTTTTTAGTATTAGTAGGCTCAGGATTTTGTACTATGCAGCTCTTGATGTAAAACTGGCTAAGGCTGAGTTCTGCAACAGAGCCAGTTTTTGTGATGCCCTCATTCCAGAAATTTCTACAAGTATTGTGACTTCCTGACAAGATTCTGAGGTCAATTTTGGGATGCCTTGGGTCACTAGAGTAGGCAGTGTGGAAGGGGTAGGGATTAGCATTGCTGTTTACAAATGTTGAATATGTTTGCATCTGATGTATTTTCCTCCTTTGAACTACATTTGCTCCTTAAGCCCTTATACCCCCTAACTTTCCACCTCCAGCTACTTTCTGCTCCACTGCCCTCACCCCTACTTCTTCCCTACTACTGGCTCTAACCTCTCCCACCCCTTATCTCACCTACTCTTTACCCGTTACTTAATCCTCTCTCCCTGAGCTGCCCCCCTCAAATACCTGATACTCCTTAACCAGTCCACCCCCTCCTGTCTATACTTTGGTCCTCCCCTTTCCAAATGTTCTCTGTCTCATTGCTTACAGTTAGACAATGTCTAAGTACTGGACTGCTCTTCAACCATTCCTGGTCTGTATCTGAACTCCTTGAAAATTTTGTAACATCATTTCTAGGAGCGTGGATATGTTGTTCATCCACACTCTTTGGCATGTCCTTTTCCCTTTAAATCTGGCCGGAATCTTCAAGCTGGCTCCTCCCACCCACCCGCATGGTAAATATCTCAGCTCTGCCCCATGACGCCAGATCTTCCTTTCCGCTGGAAGATTCAGGTTCCCTCGTGCTACTTCTGTAGTGTCGTAGGCCCTGGACACTAATCAACGGTTTTCACCGCAGTCGCTTTCTTTGAAACTCGTATGAGTTTACGATTCCAACCTGAGCGCATCGGACATGGAGGACAAGTCGTCCCCCGGGTTTCGCCGGTGTCCCAGCGGGCAGAAAATGTCACGCACCGATCCCCACCTCTAGTGTGTTTATTGTTTGGGTGTCGTGCATGACACCTCTTCGTGCACCATCTGCTTGGCCTTCCAGCCCAACGTTCTGGACGACCGCAAGGTGCGCCTTAAGCTGGGGGGACCGGAGCTTCGCAATCCACCGGTGAAATTGAAGGAGGAAAGGTGGGTGGTTTCCACGGCCGCGGGATCCGCCAAGCAGCTCGACCAGATGGCGGCATTTGAAGAAGAAGCTGCCCAAGCCTCGGCCAGCCGAGGTTTTTTCGTGCCGCTAAACCTTGGCTCTACCTTCACAGGATCCTTCTGGGAGCTGTGCCAGTCTCTCGCCACCAGGGGTGAGGCGCCCTTGGGGATGCACTTCTCCCACCCTAGAAAACGGGACAAGGACCCCAAGTCTTCTTCTTGGAGAAGACGTTCCTGGGCCTGAGAGAGGTCTGAATCCCAGGATCTTGCGGTCTCGGCCTCGGTCGAGATCGCTCCACGGCCACCGGCTTCTCGGACCTTCCGTCAGGCCAAGGCACCGAGGCTGAGAAAATGGCCGAACCAGCCGAGATATCTCTCGACCCGATCAAGCTGTTGTCACCGACCCCAGACGATGACTCATTGGAGAGGACACCTATCCTTTCCTTCCCCGAGAGGAGACCCAGCCCTTGGGTATCCCGATCGAGGGACAGGATCCGGAACCTCGGTTTTCACCGACTCCAGCCTTTCCCGATCGAACAAGCTGATCCCGTTGGTCTCGATCGAGGACCAGGACCCCTTTGGTCAAAAAAACGAAAAATGGTCACAAACACTCTTGGAAGAGGCGTCGCCACCGATCGTCATCCTCCTCGGACAAGGAGAGACTTCGGTGGAAGCTCCGTCGGCGTTATGAGGACCTTATGTGGCAACAGCTAATTCCGACCAGTCATAAGCCGGCTCCACCGGCCATTACTTGGCCCCAGCCTCTTAGGCCGATGCCGACCCCTCCCAAACCGAAGACTCCGGTTCTTCCTCCGGTAGGACCGGCACACATTCCTTTTCCACCTGTTCTGGTCTCCCCACCAATTTTGGTGGAGCCACCGCCTAAGCAGCCTCAGGGAGGGGCTCCCTCGAAAGAGGACTGGACAGATACAGGCCTGCCCCGTCATCTGTCCATCACTGTTGACACCGATCACCCTTGGCGTATTGAAGGGGACATAGGCGGGAAACCCTTACATCCCGACTTTTCGGATTCTGATACCACTGGTCTACACTCACACCCCGATGATGAGTTGTCAGTGACAGGCTTGGAGGAAGGTCCTTCCTCTTTCCAGGGCATCCTCCGCCTTATTTCAGAGTCAACCGGTATGCCCTTGGAGCCTATCCAAAAGAAGGCGGAATATCCTCTCACTGATATCCTTAAGAGGGGGGGATACCCCGACGGAGGCCTTCCCAGTGGCCAAAGCCATTGTTGGCCCGGCCCTTGAGCTATGGCAATGCCCTGCCTCTTGCCCGGCTCCGTCTTCCCACTTGGCTTGCAAGTACACTGTACCCATGGGGTCCTTAGTGGGTTTCACAGAGCATCCCTCGGCCGAGAGCCTTGTGACTGCCTCTGTGTTTAGATGCACGGGTAGCTCAGGGGATACTGCCTGGCCTCCGGACAGGGAGTCCAAGAATATGGACCATTCTGCCCGGAAGGTGTATGCGGCCTCATCCTTGGGCCTTCGTCAGGCCAGCTCAGCAGTAATCATGGCACACTTCTCTCACGCCCTCTTGGGGTCGCTAGATGAAGTCCTCCCTCATCTCCCAGTGGACATGCAGACCACGGTTAAGCAGGTCCATGACCAGGGCCATGCTGTTGCAAAACAGCAGCTCCAGACGGCCTTGGATATTGGAGATTCCTGTGCCCGCTCACTAGCAGCCGCAGTGGCCACTCGCCGCAGGGCATGGCTGAGGTTATCCTCTTTCCTGGCGGATACTCAGCACAAGTTAGCTGACGTGCCCTTCCTTGGCACCAATCTCTTCAGTCCGGGAGTGGCAGGTCACCTCCAGCGCATAGAGCAGTCCAGTGCCACTTTGGATGCCACTTCTGCAAAGGGTTCTTCGGGCAAGAACCAGCAGAAGTGCAAGAAGAAGCCTTTTCGGCACCCTTCTCCTGCGGTTAGACAGCCCTCCTTCCAGGGAGGTCAGCATCAACAGCACGCTCAAGCTTGGCACCCTAGGCCCAAGCAGGGTCCCCAACAGCCCTGCAAAGGAGGTCGAGGTGCTGGTCCAGGAGTCTCCTCCTCCTCTAAGCCTGCTCAGTGACGGGACGGGGTGGCCACCCCTACACCCATCACGCCAGTTCTGGGTCCTCCCATGGGGGGGCTGGCTCTGCCACTTTCTTTCTTTCCGCCTGGTCCGGTATCACTTCGGACAGGTGGGTCCTGGAAGTGGTCAGTCAGGGACTGCCTCTAGAATTCGAGCAGTGCTCTCCGTGCCGAGCCCATGCCCCTGGGGAGGAAAGGATCTCAGTTTGCACTCAGTTGGCCCTTTGGGACGACATTGCTCAGCTCCTCCGCAGGGAGGCGGTTGCTCCAGTGCCAGATCCTCTTACAGACCCAGGCTTCGTGTCCAGGTACTTCCTGGTGCCCAAGCGGATGGGGGGGTTGGCGCCCCATCCTAGATCTCCATGACCTGAATCAATATCTCAGATCTCGCACCTTCCGGATGGTAACTCTGAATCAGATCATACCATCTCTGGAGCAAAACTTGTGGTTCTGTTCACTGGATCTACAGGACGCGTTTTTCCACATACCAGTCTGTCCGTCCCACCAGCGGTTCCTCCGCTTCAGGGTGGAAGGGACCCTGTACGAGTTCCAAGCCATGCCGTTCAGCCTGTCATCGGCCCCTCAGGTCTTCACCAAGTGCATTACAGTGGTGGCGGCCCATCTACAGCGTCAAGGGGTTCGGATATACCCCTACCTCGATGATTGGTTCCTGGTGGGTTCCCCCCTGCAGGAGGTGGAGAGGTCCAGGGACCTGGCCCTCCGAACCTGTTCCCAATTAGGCCTCCAGATCAACGAGGCCAAGGCAGA
Organism: Neoceratodus forsteri; assembly: GCA_016271365.2. Taxonomy (NCBI): domain Eukaryota; kingdom Metazoa; phylum Chordata; order Ceratodontiformes; family Ceratodontidae; genus Neoceratodus; species Neoceratodus forsteri. Next base: position 127,916,149 of record CM057453.1, read on the forward strand.
ACTTGTGCCCTCTCAGGTGATGGGCTTTATCGGGGCAGAGCTCGACTCTCGTCAAGCCAGAGCTCGGCTCCCAGTGGACAGGGCGGAGGTTCTGTCCTCCTTTACCCAATCATTTCTGGTTGGGCACTTGCACCCTGCCCGGGACTTCCTGCACCTTCTGGGTTACATGGCGGCATGCACCTCAGTGGTCCGTTGGGCCAGATTGCACATGGGCCCCCTCCAGTGGGAGCTGGCCACTCAGTGGACTCAGCGTTAGGGTCATTTCGACCAGCTGGTCACTGTCACCCAGAAGATGTGGAACGCTCTCCAATGGTGGACCATCCCAAGTCGTCTGCAGGAAGGGATCCCGTTTGTTCACCCCGAGCCGATGGTCTTTCTCATGACCGATGCCTCTGTCGTGGGCTGGGGAGCCCATATGGGGACAACAAAGCCCACGGGTTCTGGACCCCTGAGGAGTCCCGATGCCACATCAACCTGCTGGAGCTCAGAGCAGTCAGACTGGCACTGTCAGCTTTCGCTCCTCAGATCTGGGGTCAAGTGGTTAAAGTCCAGACGGACAATACTACGACCATGTACTACTTCAACAAACAGGGCGGCATGCACTCCCGTCTGCTGTGCAAGGAGGCGCTCCGGATCCGGACCCTCGTCAGCCGGTTGGAGGCAGATCTCCTTGCCATCCATGTGGCAGGAGTCTCAAACCAACTGGCGGATGCTCTCAGCGGCATAGGCAAGACATCCCATGAGTGGTCTCTCCATCCAGAGGTAGCTTACAATCTGTTCTCCCGTTGGGGCAAACTGTTGGTGGACCTGTTTGCCTCCAGGGAGAACACCAAACCAAGCTGAGACTGTACCATGCCCGTCCCCCTCAGCAGGGCTTGCTGCAGGGGGATGCCTTCTCGAGGCCGTGGACCCCAGGCCTCCTCTACGCCTTCCCTCGATCCACAAGGTGTTACTCAAGGTGAGGAGGGACAAGGCGAAGGTGATCCTGATAGTCCCAGATTGTCCCCGCCAGTTCTGGTATCCAGATCTCCTCAACCTCAGCTGCAGGACCCCGGAGCGGCTTTGTACATGCCCGGACCAGATATCATTGAACCAGGGGAAGGTATTCCATCCGGACCTTCAGTCCCTGCACCTCACAGCCTGGTACCTGAGCGGCTAGAGTTCCAGGCTCTGGGTCTTTCTGAGGATGTCTACACAGTTGTGCAGGCATCAAGTAAGGAATCGACCAGGAAATGTTATGCCTTCAAATGGAAAAGGTTTTCCATTTGGTGTCAGGGTAAGAGTCTGGACCCCTTATCCTGCTCTGTGGCTAACATTTTATACTACCATTGGTCTCTCTCCAAAAGGCGTCTACGGTCATTGACCTTAGGGTGCACCTGGCAGCCATTTCCGCTTACCAGGCACGGGCCGGTCAGTCGACATTGGCACAGGAGACAGTGGCTGGGCGCTTTTTCCAAGGCCTGGATCACATATCCCCTCCGGTGCGTGAACCTCCACCTCCGTGGGATCTTTTGCTGGCTTTGGCAAAGCTCATGGGCAAGCCATTCGAATCCATGGGGCAAAGCTCATGGGCAAGTCATTTGAACCCATGCACAAGTATGAGCTCTCACACTTGTCATGGAAGACTGCCTTCCTGGTGACTATCACTTTAGCCAGAAGGACAGGGGAGCTCCAGGCGCTTTCGATGGACTCCTCTTATCTGGTCTTTCACAGGGACAAAATTGTCCTGCGCCCCCACCCGAAATTCCTTCTGAAGGTGGTGTCAGAGTTTCACCTTAACCAGGTGTTGACTCTACCGGTATATTACCCTAACTACACCTCGGACGCAGAGTACAGGCTCCATACCCTGGACCTTAGATGTGCTCTCTCCTACTACAAGGAGAGGATGTCAGAAATTCTGGAAGAGGTTCGCCAGCTGTTTGTCACCTACGCTGAGGCCGCTTCTGGCAGACCTGCAGTCAAATGGACCATTGCAAGATGGATTACATAATGCATAGGTCTGTGCTATGAGTTGGCGGGCAAGGTGCCTCCCAGAGGGATAAGAGCTTATTCTACCCGCCATACTGCTGCATCGGTGGCTGCTTCCAGGGACATCCCTATCCAGGAAATCTGTCGGGCTGCTACCTGGAAGTTAGCAAACACCTTCATTACCCATTACCACATCGACCTTGAGTCACATCAGGATGCTGGTTTTGGGGCCTCAGTTCTCAATCTGTTTCCTAGAAGTAGGGGTGTGTACACCTTGCCTCCCTCATCCGGAGAACTGCTAGAGTTCCAAAGAGGTGGATGAATAACATATCCACGCCCTAGAAAACCAGGTTACTCACCCGTAACAGTAGTTCTAGAAGTGGTATATGTTCATCCACATGCCCACCCAACCTCCCGGCTTTAGGCACACCACCTTGCTTCAGTAGACTAAGATCTGGCATCATGGGTGGGGCAGGGTATTTACCACCCGGGTGGGTGGGAGGAGTCAGCTTGAAGACTTCCGGCCACATTTAAAGGGGAAAGGGACATGCCAAATAGTGTGGATGAACAACATATACCACTCCTAGAACTACTGTTACAGGTGAGTAACCTTTTTTTTTTTACCTACCAATTGTCATGTATCCTCTGTTGGCTGTGTATTTTTCGTGACTATGTCTCTGTGTATTTGTAACTATGGACTTGTTCTGTATTACTGATGTGGAACCTTTGTAAATGAGCACCTTGCTCAAAGATTGTTTCTGAAGAACTGAATAAATAAATAAATAAATGTTGGAACTGTGTAATAGACCACACCATGGATGCACGGCCTCACACCAGTAGCTTTGCCTTGTGTAATAAGTGTGTGGGGGGGTGAAGTTGCAGCACATTTCCAGGCTCTTTAGGCGTTGGGTCAGTAGCTGTAAAAGCACATTTCTATACTTTGTAGGTTAAGGTTTTGTGCAGTAGTAACCCTAATTTGCATTAACATAGATTTTTGCAATGAATTTCCTTAGATTTGGAGAAAGTAGAGCGGTCACTTGCTTTGTGCAGGGCCCTTGAGGCCCTCTGCAAAGCAGGAGGTGACTCCTTACATACTTTGCAGATGCACAGCGCACTTCGGTTCCTGTGTTCAAGTTCCATCTTTCTTTGTGCAGGGCACTGCAGTCCCTGCACAGAGCATGAGATGAGATAACAGTCTTACTGGTTTTATATGTATTTTTTTAATTGTACAAAATGCATGCAGTTTGTTTTTTAGTAGCTCATATTCTTGACCAGTATCTTGTTCTCAGCTTTAAATATTTTGTTTGTGTAGGACTTAGATACTTATCTTCAGAATCTTCATGCAACATGTAGAATTTCAACATTTTTGTAAAGAATTTCTTTACAAAGGTGTTTGGTTTAATTAAAAATATCTAATTACAGCGGCTTGACGGCCGACTAAGATGGCTGCGTAATTTCTTTCTCAGGTATATGCCCTATCTAATCTAGCCAGAATCGCCATATAAGCTGCCCATCCTGATTACTAACCTACATCAGTCATCAGCCGCTTACCTGCCAAGTCATTTGGTACCAATCCCGTTCCCATTGGTTCAGTTGTACCGCAGATGCATCATCAGGTGTCCCGCCTGAGTCGTCTGACAAGTTGCATGGGAAACCTAGTAAAGGACAGTGACAGCGTTGGGCCCACTCTGGACCCGAACTTGCAAGAGATTAGATGTATGTTTGAACAGATTGACAAACTGGAAAAAGTAACCCATCAGGGAAACGCAGTCATAGCTGAAATCTCGCAGTGAGAAAATGTAACTGAGCAGCACATCGCAGACAGTGAGGACTGCACAGACCAGTTAATTGTCGACATCAGAGACCAGGACCACACCATCTGTATTCTCCGGGACAGAATCAAGAATCTCAAAAATCAAGGGCGCTGAAACAATATGTGCTTTGAGGGCTTCCTGGAGGGGTGCGAGGGCCCAAATATGAAAGCTTTTTACTACAGAAAGCTGTCCCTGAGAGATGCTGGGCTGCAAGCGTCCTGTGGCCCTCAAGATTGATCGTTTACATTGCCCCCTAGCACCTCGGCCAGCTTCTGGAGCGCGCCCTCATCCTATTCCCACCAGGTTCCTTAGGTCACAGGTAAGGAAATTATCATGCAGGTGGCAAGGGAAAAGAAAGACCTCTTCTGGCAGGGCTTCAAGATACATGTATTTGCAGACTTTTTCCAGGCCCTTTCAGAATGCAGGAGGGCCTACACCACAGCAAGGAGGGCCTGCGGAGATCTAGGTCTCATCTATTCCGTGCAGTACCGAGTGACTCTGAGAATAATGGCCAGTGGAGTTCCCTGGTTGTTTAATTTTCTGGAAGCTGCAGAAAAACTGGCCTAAAGTTAAATCTGGTGCAGTATAGACCTAAAACAACCACCAGAAATCAGGATGACGGGCCGTAAGCCATGGACACCACACCAGCACCCAGTGTACGAGGTGATCGGCTCAACAGGCAGGGCCTCTGCTTCAGTCTCTTCCAAAGAAGGAGGAGGATGACTCTGGCTCCTACACCGCAAATGGAGAAGGTGGAAACAGGCCCAAGGTGTAGGAGGGAACACTAACCCAAACAAAGATCCTGGAGCCTAAGTTGCAGTGTCAGCCCAAGGCCTCATCTGGTTCAGCGTTAATTTTATTTTATTTATTTATTGATACTTGGATTTAAAATACCTATGAGCTAGAAGCTCATTTACATAGGTTCCGCATCATAGACAACAACAATAGACATTGTACAGTTACAGTTGATAGGCAATGTACAGTAACAGTATAATAGACATGAAACAATTATTGCAAGGTGTACATAAAGTTATACATAGTAAAGGCAGGATGATAATAACAGACTAGTAGTAAGCAAACCATGGATGCTGAAGACATTTCACAGTACATGGGTATGAGGAGGCTGGCAGGAGGGGTGCTCAGTAGAGGAGGAGGTAGGAGGCTGGATGGTGGAGAGGGTGTGAGTGATAAGCAGTTAGATGAAGGAATAGAATGGTCCATCCAGTATCTAAGAACATGTTTTTTAGCAGTAGTGGTACTTAACCACAATGTTACTGAAGCGTGACTCTATCACGTGTTTGTAATTGTCAGAATGTTTTTATTATTGCTATACAGAGTATCATGCTGGGAGACACAGAAGTTTATATGGGGAACAACAAATACGGGGCACTACAGGCTGACTCCACAGAGAATCATCCACAACCCCCATCTGAATGACTGATGCCAGACAGACTAATACTCTCACCTTTCCTTTTTTTTTTTTGGGGTATATTTCAGTTTATTGATTTTTCTTTAATATAAACAAATGAGGTAAACAGTACATCAGTAGTGGTGCACAGTAAAGCATACCAATGACTATATAGAGAATACTGGATTAGCAACTAAGCACAACCAGTGTGTTCTGTCACAGAGGAGTTCTAATTCCCTTTAGAAAATGGGCTTTTTATTTGGAGGCATCTGATTGGCTGGTACCCATTCCACAGGGGTCTATTCACTTTCAATAGATGCCCACCAAACAAAAAGTGCCAGCCCAAACCTGCCTTATGCCCAGCCAAGTATCCTTGTGCCTAGCCTACTTCATCATTGCCTGAAGCACTGGGCACAAAATTTCAAACTGCCGCCATTTTCCTTTCACCGTTTAGCGAGAGCTCCACCACCACACAGTCACTACTTTGACGACACAGCAATCAGTAACTGAGAAAAAATTATACCTGTTTTGTGAGCTTTAAACCAATCCCTCTGCTTTTTCCCTCCTAAGAAAAATGACTGCTGCCTCCGCTCACTCAGTTTCACCTGACGGCCACCATGAAATTAGCCCAATAAACTGAAAACATTTGCCTGAAAACTAACAAGATCTTTTTTCCCCCACTATCTTTCAGTTCCTCTCCTGACCAGTGTCACTACCAATTCCCCATCTTCCCAAGCATCAAAACGGACTTAAAAAGTGGCACGCCTGCAGAGCAACCAACATAGTTTTTTTAACCCTGCAGTCCAGTCAGACAGCTGTCATATGGAGGTCCCGCCCGCCCGCCAGCAGCCTGCTTCGCTCTTGTACTCCCATCAAAGACAAGTCTGCTGGCCAACACAGTAAAGCTTCTTGTGTCAGCCAGTAAGCCATTCCTACCCACAAAGGACTAGCCCTTCAAGTGGGAAAGAAAACAGCCTTCCTTTTCGGCGACTGCTGCTGCCGTCCATTTCCACTAACCTCGGTTTCGCCACATGCTCCTGAAATATCCCAACTGTATACTGGAAGCCAGTCAAGCCACTCCACATTCAGGACACCCAGCAAAAAAAAAAAAAAAAAATTTAGTCACAACTCCTCACTAGTTTCTGCGGCAGCTAGAAAAAGTGTGCTTTAAGTTTAAAAGTAATATCCTGGTCCTTGCACCTCATACCCTTGCTCTGCACTTCCTGCCTTTGTGTGGCAGGGGCGATCAATGTTGCAACTTCTGAGTGGGGGAGAATATGTCAAGACAGACAGAAAATTGCATTTTTTTAAATAACAATGGGAAGAACTGTATTAGCTCTGTAGTAGTGGTGGTGGGGGGGGCAACAAGACATAGAACAGCACAGAAAAGGAGGGACTACTTTACAACATAAACATTTTAATTTCATCTCACTCTGTTTTTTCAATTTCTATTTACATTTTATTAAATCTCACATAAAAATGCCACAGGTAGCCCATTTTCTAAGCGCAGTAATACCCTCCAGGGTGGGCGGTATGGGTAATACCGGACCTTCCAGGCCTCATTACACCCCGGGCAGTCCGGTATTACCCAATACCACCCACCCTGTCAGGTATTTTTGCTTGCTTGACCTCGAGAGCGAAGCTTGAGATGTCTGTTGGAATCAGAACCCTGAGTTGGCAGAACACACTGTTGTGCATAAAATTGCTCATTCTGTATTTTCTGTAGTGTATCGTATGATGTGAAATGTGTGTGTGAGATGTTTTTTTTTCTCTTTCAGAACAAAACTGACTTGTGTAGTCTCCAGAGATTTCAGAATGCTGTTGTGCCCTGAAAGGGTACAGTCACATTCCATGACCATTGAACTGTGGTTCAACAGCATTTTGAAAGGGATGGAATTCTATACAGAACAGTGCCCTACAATACCATAGGTCTGCTAACAGAAACATTACACAGCAAGGCTGTGATTCTTGAATATTGTTTTCTACGTCTCCCAGCATGATACTCTGTGTAGTAATAATAAAAACATTTTGACAGTTACAAATGTGTGATCTTTGAGTCCAGTAGTAGAGCCAAACTTCAGTAACACTGTGGTTAATTACCATTGCTGCTAAAAAAAACGTGCTCTTAGACACTGAATGGACCATTCAATTCCTTCATTTTCCGAGTGGCATAAAGAGATGCTGGATATGTTGAGGATGAAACGTAATTTGGCATCTGTGTGCCATTGTTTTCAGTTCCGTCTCAATCAGTGGGCCCCCTTGGATGCATGGCTGTCCACTCTAGGATGCGCTATTCCAGTCTCAGTTGATTCTTGATGTGATTTTGTCAGATTAGTGTTTCTCGTTCTTACTTCATCTCCTTCTTACTTCAGAGCTTGGGGGGGGGGAGTGCTTATAGGGGTGTATGGTTGGGAGGGTTGATTTGGGTGGCGAAATGTGGTTTCACTCATGTTTTTTATTTGCTTCAGTATATTTTTGCCCTGGTTTGATTTCTGTGAATAATTGCTTTGTCAATAAAGTTTACATAATTTAAAAATAAATCCTGAAATAAAGGAAGGGTCCAGTTCCATTCCTTGCAGTATCTAGGGTAGCCAAATGTCCATAAATTTTAGGCCTACAGTTTCTGATGGAACAAGTCAGTTGTTCCATGTATGCAAATAGTTTGGTATGGTGACCCAGTGGTAAAGCATGGAAGCTTCCACTCCACAATCCATACACCATTCTGGGGGAGCATAGTTCCCCTATGGATGCACCCGCAGAGGAGACTAAGGAGGGTGCAGACAGCTGTCACAAGGGAGGCCCTCAGGAAGGAGGCAGAGGGCACCACAGGGAAAAGAAGAAGCTCCTGGTGGGGGACTCAATTATTAGGGATAGAACTGGGGAGCAGGGAAAATCAAGTAAGGTGCCTGCCTGGTGCCATGGCTTGGAGGGACAGAAGCGCATCCTTAGGGTTCACGAACAGTTGCACGGAGTCTGAGCTGGACGTCATTGTCCACCTAGGGACAAATGACTTGGCTCATCATGAGATTAGAGCAGTGCAGAAGGACTTTGTAGAGTTGGGGAGGGGCTTAAGACAAGTAGCACACAGTATCCTTCTCAGAGGTGCTGCCTGTCAGTGGCATGGGTGAGGCGAGGGTACTTTGCACCATGCAGTTTAACGAATGGTTGAAAAAATGGTGTGGAGCACAGGGGTTTGGCTTCATTGGGGACTGGGGTTCCACCTGGAGGGACACCAGCCTATACTGGCAGGATGGTCTGCATCTGTCCAGGAAGGGAACAAGTCTTTTGGGCAGTCGGTTTAAATGCTTCATTGGCAAGCTTTTAAACTAGTCAAGGGGAGGCACTGATACAGCAGGAAAATCCCAGCCTCCCTACAAAACAGGGTACTAAATGAGAAAAAGACCAAGGTAGAAGGGTCAGTGGGGGATGCTGCTACAGAAGGTAAAGCCATCAAAAAATGGAGAGCAACGAGTACCAATGCCCGTAGTCTGGGTAACAAGCTTCCTGAATTAGTGGCCTTGATGGAGGAGGAACATCTGGATATCGTGGCAGTCACAGAAACATGGTACACACAGAACCATGACTGGGACGTAAACATACCAGGATACACTATCTACGGGAGGGTAAAAGAGGAGGAGGAGTAGCTCTCTACAAAAGAGAAGGAATCAAAGCAACAGAACAAAAGGGTAAACAGAGAGGAGAAGAAGCACTGTGGGTCAATTTGGAGGCAGGCAATGGCACCACAATCCGCACAGGGGTTGTATACAGACCCCCTCTCAGGGGGAGGAAATGGACAAGGAAATGATAGAAAGTATACTTAGAATGGCAGATAAAGGGGAGATATTGCTGATGGGTGATCTGAATATGCCAGATGTTAACTGGAGTGCAGGTGCAGCAGCCACTTCTAAGAGTGGGGTTATTCTAGATGCCCTACAGGGGGCATGCCTTAGACAGCTAGTATTGGAACCCACTCGAGAGGGAGCAGTCTTAGACCTGGTCCTCTCAAATGGAGATGGAGAGAGGATCACAGATGTAGAAGTGGGTAGCCATCTGGGAACTAGCGACCATCGAACAGTATGGTTCACAATAAACACAGCAATAGAGTCAAGCCATACAAAGGCAAAAGTACTGGGCTTCAGGAGGGCTGACTTTGCCAAAATGGGTGAGTGCCTAAGGAATGCATTAGCAAATGGGCAGGAAGGAGGGTGGAAGAACAATGGGAATAATAAAAACTGCCATCACAGAGGTAACAAGCCTTTGTGTGAAGCAAATAAACAAAACAAAACGATGTAAGAAACCACTATGGTTCTCAAAGGAGGTGGCAGTGAAGGTTCTAGAGAAAAAGAAAGCATTCAGAAGGTACAAGGAATCACAGAAGGAGCAGGACAGAGAATTGTATCAGTTAAAGCAAAAGGAAGCTGGGAAGGCAGTCAGAACAGCAAAGGCCCGAACTGAGGAAAAGATAGCCAACTCAGTTAAGAAGGGGGATAAAACCTTTTTTAGGTACATCAGGGAGCAAAGGAAGACTAAGGGAGGGATAGTGAGGCTTAATAAAGGGAGGGTGGGCAGAGGGTGACTGTGAAAAGTTAGAGATACTAAACAAATATTTTTGCTCAGTATTTACAAATGAAGAGGGGGAGGTACCTAAAACAAACAGTAGAAACACTCTGGATGCAGAAGTTGATACCAGCCCATTTACAGAAGAAAGGGTTCTGAAAGAACTCTTAAAACTGAAGGTGGACAGAGCAATGGGGCCTGATGGGATTCATCCCAGAATTCTAAAAGAACTAAGGGTAGAACTAGTGACACCACTGACTACCCTCTTAAACAAATCATGGGAGGATGGGGTGGTACCTGAGGACTGGAGGAGGGCAGATGTGATTCCCCTTCACAAAAGTGGGAGAAGGGCAGAAGTAGGAAACTACAGACCTGTTAGTTTAACCTCAGTGATAGGGAAAATTATTAAATCACTTCTGAAGGAAAGAATTGTCGAGTACCTAGAGGCCAGAGGGGCACAGGACCCAAGGCAGCATGGATTCACAGCGGGAAGGTCATGCCAGACAAATCTAATAGATTTCTTTGACTGGGTGACCAAAGTAGTAGATCAGGGAGGGGCTGTGGACATGGCCTACCTAGACTTTAGCAAGGCATTTGACTCAGTCACACACAGAAGATTAATATACAAGTTAGCCAGCCTGGGAGTGGGTCCCAAGATGATAGCCTGGGTAAAGAATTGACTGGAGAATAGGACACAGAGTAGATAGTAAATGGAGTCCACTCTGAAGAAAGGGGTTACTTAGTGGGGTGCCGAGGTTCAGTATTAGAACGGTCCTCTTCAATGTCTTTTGTTTACACTGCAGAGGGACTGGAAGGAAAAGTATGTCTCTTTGCAGATATCACAAAGATCTGCAACAGAGTTGATGCACAAGGTGGAGTGGAAAGGATGAGAAGGGATTTGGCAAGGTTAGAGGAATGGTCAAATGTATGGCAGCTTAGATTTAATGCTAAGAAGTGCAAGGTAATGCACCTGAGAAACAACTACCCAGGGGAAGAGTACACAGTGGGGGGTGAGATACTAACAACAACAAAAATGGAAAGGGACCTGGGGGTAGTCATATCAGATGACTTAAAGGTGGGCAAGCAATGTGAGAGGGCAGTAAGGATACTGGGATGCATAGGGAGAGGCATCACCAGTAGAAAACAGGAAGTTGTTATCCCTCTGTACAGACAGCTGGTGAGACCCCATCTGGAGTACTGTATGCAGTTCTGGAGACCCAATCTCTGCAAGGAGATAGACAAGATGGAAGCTGTCCATAGGAGGGCAACTAAAATGGTGCAGGGTCTGCACCGGAAGACATATGAAGAGAGACTAAAGGAGCTTAATATGTATAGCCTCGAGGAAAGAAGGGAGAGGGGGGACATGATAGAAACTTTCAGGTACCTCAAGGGAACCAACTAAGTCCAAGAGGGTAGCATCTTTCCAAAAAAGAGGTGTGCAAGAACAAGGGGGCACAAGTTGAAGATAGAGGGGCGGCTCAGAGGTAATGTAAGGAAGTATTTTTTCACAGAGAGGGTTGTGGATGCATGGAACGGCCTTCCGGAGGAGGTTGTAGAGTCAAAAACAGTGGTTGAATTCAAGCATGCATGGGACAGCCATAAGGCAATTCTAGGGGGTGGGGGTAGAAAGAAGTAGGCTGCTGGTTAACTAGGATCTGCAGCTTATCCATTAGGTAGGGAAATGGGCAGACTGGGTGGGCCAAGCGGTCCTTATCTGCCATCAAATTCTATGTTTCCTCCCTGAGCCAGTCTGGTAATTGCTTTACAAGACGTGACCAACAACATATATAACAATATTCTGCAGGGCTTAAAATTCAGTTGTGTGCCCAGGGGAACCCCCTCACACCCGTAAGAGGATCACTAACTGATGGGGGGACCACTAATATTTGGTGGGAATTCCTATAAACTTCTCCCTGGTAACCTGGCTGCCATGGGGGTTGGGGTGTCTACCAACTTCTCAGTGTGCTTCCTCTGCTGTTCTTATGTTGAGAAGTGTATTTTATGAGTGTAGGAAACAGTGTTCCCATTTACCTCCATCTGTACTTGATTCAAGTACAAATTATGAAATTCAAGTACATTTTTGTGTGAAGGGGGTACACTGTGCCCCCATAATTCTGTTTGACGTATATGTATCCCACAAAAATTTTGTACAAATGGTAGAATGAACCCTTATAATTTATTTTGTACCCCTGAACATTTTTAGAGAGGGTTCTGTGCACCCCCACATCTGCAGCCTTAATGAGAACACTGGTAGGGAAGAATGGAGGGAAGGTTATTTATTTATTAGAATTTCAGATAAATACCTTTGAGCCAATGGCTCTTTTACAAAGGTTCCACGTCAGTATACAAAGAATAGAAGTACAGTTTGTGTGAGATTAGCAGGCAAGCAGTTTGAATACAGAATTCAGTACAGGGTATACATGGTCTAAAAGCTACAGGTGATATAAATAACAGTTAGAACTACATAATCAGGCATACATTTAAGAATGATGAGTCACAACAAATAATATTTACATGAATTAAAGCTGCCAGAAGGGCATTGTCAAAGGGAAAGGTAGACTGGAAAAACTGAGTTGCTGCCAATTGTGCCATGTAGCGTAGGAAAGTGGAAGAGAGAGTGGGTGTAGAGGAGTATCTGGGAGGGAGGGAGGGAGGTAGAAGGAGAGGTGGGTGGGAGACAAGGATCTGGGAACAAGTGCAACATTGGGTGGGGTGAGCAGATTAGAAAAGGGAGAGAGGAAGGGAGTTGAAGGGTAAGAGAGGAAGGTGGTGGACCTGGGCTAGGGAGAGAGGCAGGGGTAGATATGGGGAGGGTGGTGGCAGGCAGAGGTGGTGATAGTAGAGAGGTGCGAAGAACAGAAGTGACTATCTGGGAGGTTAGGAGAAACAGTCACAGGTGGCTCTGGACGCAAGCGTTTGACACAGCTTGAGTTTGAACGAGCAGAGGGTGCCTAAGTTGGTGAGTTCGTTGCCCAGGGAATTAAATGCGGTGCGACAGCGGGGAACAGCCAGAGAATAGTTGTTAGAGCTTCTTGTGTAACGGGGGGTGGTTGGCTGGACTTAAAAGTGACTGAACCCCAGGGGGCATGAGTCCCATTAATGACTTTTTTGCTAGTAGGCAGGTTTGGAAAGTAATCCTTCCCTGAAGTTGTAGCCAGTCTGACTGTTCGTAGAGGTTGCAGGTGTGTATGCAGTGGGCAGCACCAGTAAGCAGTCTGCAGGCCCTATTCAGCGCTGTAAGAATTCGCCATAGTGCTGTAGCTATGGCTACTCCATAGATAACAAGCCCATAATCAATGATGGAGACAATAGAGCTGTGTATTGCTAGCTTAAGGGCGTCCGGTGTCAGGCAGTGTCTATGTTTATAGAGAAGGCCTATACGGATATTTACAGATTTTGCTACTGAATCGATACGGCTGGAGAAGGACAGAGTAGTGTCCAGGGTTATACCAAGGTATTTGAAAGTTACAGGAGTTGAAATAATACCTGCCACATTAACAATGCCTTAGGCACCAGCATGCAGTACAGTCCATTTAGGGACTGCAGAGCTAACTCCCTCCCCCTCCTTTCCTGTGCCCCTTGATTTGGTAAGCTCTTACTTCAACCCTCCTCCTGCCATAATGTTCTTCCCAAACTGCTACCTGTTTACATAGTTCCCCCTCTCCTCTGCCTTGGTTCTCCTGCTCCTGCATGCAGTCTGTTCACATACTTCCCTCTGCTTCTCTTCTCAGTATCTCTGGAACTTGAATTTCTACACTCCTTGTTTGTCCATCAAACACGTTTTACATACCTCGCAGCCCTTCCCCTCTTCTGCTGTCATTGGTTTTCCAGTTTCAGCTCTGTACATCACTTGCTGTGGAGCTCCAACATGCCCCTCTTCCTGATACAGCACACACACAGCTGCTGTAAGCGCTGATGACCTGTTGTTTCTTAAAGCAGCAGGTGCTAATTACCAAAAATAGAAGCATGTAATTCCCCCCCCCCAAGAAACTTAAGCTCTGTTATGGAGTTACATCAAACCCTTAATTCCCTTAGAGGTGGATTCCTGTTTAAACTTTTTTTTATTTTATTTAAAGATATTTTATTACATCTGTATTTCATCAGATAGAAGCCCGGCTTCTAATAAAATTTGTATTTTTACCTACGGCTTATATTCAAGGGCGACTTATATTTGATGGTGGCTTGTATTGCAACATCAAATTTTTAAGTGCTAACAATAAAAAACACACCCATCTTGGATTTGAACAAGTTTATTGTTATTGGTTTACTCAAAATAAGCATAACATTAACTTGGATAATAAATAACAGGAAAAAAAACAAAACCCAATAATGATCATATACAGTACAACCCTGATTATCCGAATGCCTCGGGAGACATGAAATTTTATCGGATAATCGAGGGTTCGGTTAAACGGAAGAATGCCCTTTTTTTTAAATGGAACGTGCCGTTTTGTAGGACCGTGTTCTTTCCCATGTCATTAGTCAGTTTGTTTAATAAGGGTAAAAATAAGCAGTTAACATATGTATTATTCATACTAACACGTGTTAAGATACGACTTTGTAAGTTTGGAAAACACGCCATGCTGCAGCAAACATTTTTTTCCATACTGTAGTACACACTCCATCTCAGTACAGTCTCCCCTGTGCCAGGCTCTTTGCTACTGTGTTTTCTTCGAAACACCCCAAATTCACAGTCCTGCAGCAGCTGCCTTAGTGTTTAAAAAAAATAAAAATAAAAAAAAAAATACCTGGTGACGTGGTGGAAACCCAGAGAACTACAGAGATCCCTGCCTCTGCAGCTGGAGCACACAACCCCTGCCGCATCCTATCTTTAGCATAACTCTCTCCCCAAGTTTACCATTCTCCATCTGTATCTCAGTGTAATTTTCAAAACTACCTGTTGGTCTGCTGGGAGAGATGAGAACCCTGAAGTTGTCCCTTCAGTGGCTGTTGCCAGAACTAGAGCTCACCAACACATCCTGTCTGCTGTGCTAGCCTCACAGTCTGACTGCTAGTGCCTAATCCCACTGCTGCTGAGTTCTGGCTTTGTAATTCTCAACAGTACCTCGTGGTCAAGGGGGAACTGGGACCCCAAAAGACATGGTCCAACAAAGATTACTGCTGCTACTGAGCCTCGACGCTGATGTGCATGCCCAGAGTCACAGCACGACTTTTCAGAGGGCAGTTTGTTTTAGAGATGCCGCACAGTTCCCAGTAAAAAACTAAATGAAAAAACAGCAAGCACAGCGAAGACTACAAGGCTATTTGGCAGGAAACTTCAGAGTGTTGTAAAACATGAAGTCACTCATGAACGAGCATAGTGGTGCTTCAGCACCATGTACACTCTAAACATGCCAGATCTGTTAAATCTATAATGCTATAAACACGGAGAATAACTATGCTGCTTAGGTAAACGAGCAACAGTCTTTTGAATGAAATCGATTACTGGGGGGGGGGCACAACTTAATTTCGGATAATCAGGAGATTCAGATAATCGGGGTTATACTGTATTTACAAAGATAAAAATCACAGAGTCCCACATACAGTGTTTTATCTGCATGACTTTAACTCTGACTAGAAAATTCGGCTTGTATTAGAGGGTGGCTTTTAGTAACAGTATTCATTATGAGCTGGCCCACCAGTGCAGCGGTAGCACTACCGCTTGCGACACTGATGACCTATGTTCAGGAGCGAACTTGGGACATCGGTGGGTCGACTGGGGTTGGGGGGGGAACGAGCATTCACAGGACTGCTCTCCGAGGAGGAAGGCATTGGGCATCCGGTGCATGCCTGACCCCTAGCAGTTGCTAGTGGCAGGGTAGCCCAGGGACCACAGCATCTGAGGGCGCGAGAAGCAGTGGTTGCTGACGTCCTGTGTGTGTAGCAGCATACATAGGGCCATCTAGGTGGTATTACACATCCACCCTTCCAGAGGACGAAAACACACAGGAGGGAGAAAACAGGACTGGCCAGCATGATAGAACCGACTTTCTGCAGGCCCACACCCAGTGACTTGGTGCACCTTCCACCCCAGAATCTGTTTTGCTGCCTCTGAGCTGCCCTTTCCGTGAGGGGGTGGGAGCCGTGGCGAAGGCGGGAGTTGGATGGCAAGTCCATGGGGAGCTGGGGTGAGGTTGGTACTTGATGATGAGGCCAGCCTGCAGTCGAAATAAATAGAACTCACTGCATAAAAAAAGTATTCCTTATGACCTGCAGCTTGTGTTTGAGGATGGCTTCTATTCAAGGGTGCCGTGCCTTGAATCTAGTCTTCTCAATTAGTCTTAACATTAGTAATGTCAAGGTTGAGCTATTCAGTTGGTCGGATTATCATGTCGCTTAGTTCCTTTAGGGGCTCCTGCCCATTTAACCCCCGTGCTTATGGTCAGATGCCGCTGTTTTTAAACATTTGGAGCCTCAGAGCATCCTAGTGGTCCTTGACATCTCAAGCATGCAGATGGCTCATGTGATGGATATTGAGGCAGCAGTGGAGGGTTATAATCAAGCCCTCTCTTCTGCTTTCAACTCTCTAGTGCCAGTCCATGTTTGCATCTTTTCTTTTTTTTTTTTTACTCTTTTTACACCTGGCCCCAGACACTGTCTCCAGGGAAGACACTCGACTCACCTTCATCCCACCCTGTCAGTAGGCTCAGTCCTGCCATATGGTTTCGCAGGCTCCTCTTCCACTTGCCCAGTGCCTGTTCCCCCAGATTTAAGCCCCCCCTCCCCGGGTGGGACTGCCATTCTCCCTCGTTGACCTTTCTGGAATCTGGGCAGGCAGTCGGGGGGGTGGGCAGTGGAGGCAGACAGCACACTCGACGTTGGGTGAGGGGGTGGTCCCAGGCCCCACCTTCGCCTACCAGGACCAAGGGATTTTTCCCTCAGTTGTCTCCCCCAGAGCTCGGACGTACAGTTACATCCTGCACATATGTGCACGCTCGCACAAACTCTAGGTCATCCACCGCCTCTTTCCTTGTGCTGCAGCCGCCTGTTACGTGATCCCCAGCCACTGCTAGAGGCTGCTAGAACAGTGGCTATCTGAACCCTCTTCCCAGGAAAGGAGAGCAGTCCAGCAGACACTCAGTCCTTTCCCATCTCTGCCAACTCCTGGCAGCCCTTGCTTGTTCCCAAACCCGGGTTGCCAGAGTGATGCGAGATGTGGCATCCAGCGCCTCAACCTTCAGCTCCACCGGGCCGGCCCGTGTATGCATCTTGACTTCATGTCTCAGATCACCCTGGTATGATGCAGATCTGAGGAGAAGGAAAACTAAGGGGCGGAGGTTGAAGGATTGGTGACGGAGGTCCCACTCATAGGCGGACAAATTGGCACTGAGAACTCACTACCGTGAGTATCAGCAGGTAATCATCCTGAAAAAAGACAGCATTCCTGTCACGGGTGATTGCTGCTGGAAAGGAACTGTCCAGCTCAGCTTTTCAACACTGTTGATAGATTACTTAACCCAATCTGTCTGCAGTCTTGTAAAGCCTTTTCTCTTGAAAAAATGGGAGGAGTTTAGCCAGTTCTGTTTAGACAAGATGTCCTCCATCCAGACTGGGATCTCCCTGAGCAGCCTGTCATTGGCTGACAGTGTCCATTCCTTGCATGATGTGGTTTCTCTGCCTTTGTGGGATGAGTTGAGCCAGTCTCATTGGATGGCATCTCATGGGTGGTTTCTGGTTTGCGACCCACCTGCTGTACTTGGGACCCTGGGCTGACCAGACTTCTTTTTAGAATGCTGGAATTTACTTGGTCATATTGTGGTAGCGGTCATCAGGTGTTCCCTTCTAGAGGGTGTTTTTGCATCCGACCTAAAACCTGCAGTGGTGAAGCCTCTTCTGAAGAAGGCTTCCCTGGACCCTGATGATCTTGCCAACTACAGACCTGTCTCGAACCTTCCTTTTCTTGGGAAGTTGATCGGGAAGGTGGTGGCTTTGCAGCTAGAACAGCACCTGGAGAGGTGTGACATCTATGAGCCCTTCCAGTCTGGCTTTCCGGTCTCACCATAGTATGGAAACTGCCATAGTCTGGGTACTCCATGATCTCTTTTCAGCAGGGGATAGTGGACAATGTTCTATCCTCGTTCTTCTGGACCTTTTGTCAGCTTTTGACATGGTGGATCATGGGGTATTTCTGGCTTGCCTTAGGCACTATGTGGGACTCTTGGCCACCATTTTGTAGTAGTTTGAGTCCTACATAAGTGGCAAGACGCAGCAGGTGACACTTTGCTCTTTTACATCAAACAGTGCTGCGCTCTGCTGTGGGGTGCCTCAAGGGGCGATCCTGGCTCCCATGTTATTCGCTTTGTACATGTTGCCCTGGGGAGGTCGTCAGATGCTAAGGCTTGACATTTTATTGCTATGCTGATGACATCCAGGTGTATATGTCTTGTGCCCTGATGACAGGGCGGCTATCTTGGAACTGAGTGAGTGTCTTAAAGACATCCAGGATTGGATGGTAGCTAGCTGGCTTAGGCTCAGTCCATCCAAGATGGAGTTGTTACTGGTAGAGCTGGGGCTGGTTTGGTTCTATCGCAGCAACTGGGGGCACTGCCCTTACACTGTTGGAGGGAGTGACCCTCCGTGCTGCAGATAGGATAAAAAAATCAGGGGGTTACTGTGGACTCCAAGTTGACTCTGGAATTCCCTAATTTTTTGAATTTATGTTATGGCCAGGTTCGTTCGTTCTTTCTTTCTTTCTTTTCTTTATTTATTTATACATATCGAAATTACAATCCTTTGAGTCATGGACTCATTTCCAAAGGCTCCACGTCAAGTATACAGAAACAATCACAGGGTTACATAGTTACAGAACAAATACAATAGTACATTAGAAGGGTAAAGACAGGGTTGTAATGGCAGCAGCAACTATAAACAAGGTAATATATTGATGGTTGACTTTGACTATTGTTATAGATTTTAAGCTATTGTTTATCTGTTTTATTGTAAGGTGCTCAGAGCCTTAGGGATTGGATGCCATGTAAATAAAATTTACATTGGCATTGTGTTAGATGAAATATGGTATTTAGCTGTTTTGTTTTGGCAAAGTAATCATGGGCAAATAGTAAATCACTAACCAGAACAATGTCACTGGGGATGCTAGACCACCTCATTGTAGTCCGTCCATTCTGTCACTTATAGATTATGACCTCCCTGTGTACACACCTGCCTGTATTACTTGGTATGAAAGAACAGAAGAAGGCCAGAGTCCATCGAGACTGTTCCCCACACTATCTGGGACATTATTTATCTATTATCCCTCAGCCAAACATCTAATTCGTATTTAAAGACAGTGGCACTAGTTGCCTCCACACTGTGACACGGTGCTAAACAGTAATGCTGCTCTGTAATAAGGCTGTGCTGTTTTGTGCTTTGTGCAGATAACTGCCCTCACAGTTGTACCCTTTACACACTCACTATCTGGCTGCCTTTACCCCATAGAATAAAGCTCCAGACCAGTTTGCTAGCAAAAAAGGTACTCCTGGTCCTGACACCCTCTGCTTTAACAAATTGTTTCTATACCGTTTCCAACCAACACAACAACAGAATATGGCCAGGAATACCCTTAAGCCTCCTTTCTGGTGTACTCAGCTGAGCAAGCTGGCAAGCGGTCATTTGCTATCAGGTCCTCTAACTGGTTAAACGAACTGCCTGATACTTTGCTGAATCTCCCCAACATTAATTAGTGCAAGAAATGTCTGCAGTGCACCTTTGCAATCCACTGCAGTTGTAACTATTGAACTGTTTTATAGTATATGGTTAGGGCTTATTCTAGATGGAAAACAGTGGCTTCCCAAATGTTGTTGTAGGACAGTTCAAAGGTCAAAAAAGTTGTTGCACTATCGTTCTGACGTCAGATCGATAGTACAACAACTTTTCAGCCTTGCGCTGCTGCATGATTGGCTGAAAACAGAGCTGATCAAAAAATGCGCTCTAAAATGGCGCAGGTGTCTAACGATCAGTCAGTAGTGCCATTCAGTCAGATAGTTGGGACATGAACTGCCATACTCGGCTCCGTGTTCCCAAACTATCAGCTTGGCAGTTTTTTTTTTTATTTCTTTTGCCGAGAGCAGGACCGCAGGAAGCAGTGAAGCACCGGTATCTTCGGTGTCGAAACTGGATAGTGACTGCAGCATGGATCGGGAGAGAGCGACCAAGCAAGCGAGCGGGACAATATTCACAAGGTATGAACCTTGTCAAAAGTCAAACCTCCTACAGTTTGGGGAACCATATACTATATAAAATAGTATATGGTTGCTTAACCACAACAAAAGTTGCCATCTCGAAGTGATTTCGTCTACGGACCTCTCGAGCTTCCTCTGGAGTCTGTGTGGCGCCATCACATCCCCTCGATGGCAACATAGCCTTGTTGTGTATGAGCAACCATACACTATTTTATATATTTGGTTTCTCTCTCTATTTTATTTATTTATGTCTTTGATAACTAGGTGGGTGCACTCATCCAAAGGACTGTTTTCAGGCATGACCCAAGCCATAGCATGGCACATTAAGTAATACAGGTGTGGAGAACAGCACATCTGTACATATCCTGTGACTTTTTATACAATGATCTGTAAGGATTTTTTTCAAAACTGTATGGTAATTGAGCTTTCTTAAGTGCTTTGAGCCTGACTCAACTGCATTTCCTCTGGAATTTATTGTACTTGTAATGTTTTTTGTGAACATGTATTTGATGTAGAACCTTTGTAAATGAGCACCTATGCTGAAAGGTAGTCTCTGAAGTTTTCAGTAAATATATTAATAACTTCAAAATAAATTAAAATTTTTCTCCAAACCAAAATTACCCATTCCTTCATAACATCTAACAAACTTGTAAGTTCATAACTAAAGTGTTATGTATCATTCTTTCTGTGGAAAATCAATAAAAATGAAATTTGGCCGGCCCGGTGGCGTAGAGGGCTGAGGCATTGGTGCCTTACCTCAGCCCAATCCGGCGACCCGGGTTCGGGAATGGACTCGGGACGCTGGGGGCTGGCAGGGGAAGGAGAGGATCAAGTGTCCCGAGGACTGCTCTCCTCTCCTGGGGCGGGTTACGGGCTGACATCAGTTGGCAGTGGCCTCTGGTGGAGACCAGGAGCACTGCACAATGGCGTAGGAGGGAAGCATACCAGAAAAGCGGAAAATGCTCCACGTTACGCTGGATGACGGCTGCCCAGATCCCCAAGACCATCAGTGCCCCTGAAGCCATCCGCTTCAACAGCACCTCAGGGCCAAGATGTTGCGCTGGTCTGCCCTGCCCAGGCTGGTACCTTCCCTCGGAGGAGAGGGACCCACCAGGTGAAGGGTTACACCGGGTTACCCTAGGGTGGCTGCCATCTGAGTGGTGGCTTGGGGGACAGGATAGGTTGGGAAAAGTCCTTGGCATGCCCAAAGGAGTGGCTAACGTGGCAGAGCAACGGGGGAGTAAAGAAATGATACCCCCAAAAAAAATGAAATCTGAAAAAAAAAAAAAACTTAATTTTTTAGCTATTTTTTTCAGCAAACTGAGCATATGCAAACAATGATTAATAACTTAAAAATGAATTAACATTTTTCACCAAGCCACCAAAAGAATCTATTCCTGCATAACATCTAACACCTAAGTTTCTCTGTAGTTATATCCCTATTGGGAGAAATTTAGGCTCAAAAATGGGAAAACATACATAAATGCAGCACTCTGTAGCTCAAAAAAATGGACATACAGATTTCAGAAAATCTTTCCTTAGGACAGAGATGATACATGCTAAATTTCACAATACTAGTGTCTAAAATGACCAAGTTTGAGTGTTTGAAAACAGATTTGCACAGAAAACCACAACGCAACCCTAGAGAGAAGATACATTTTCTCACAACTGCGCTGTTTTAGTTTGCATAAAAACTGTTTTTATGATTATTTTCCTACTGAATTAAGAACTCCAGTGGCACAGGATTTTTGTGTTGTCAAGCAGAGTAAGTGAGGGGGAGAGGATAGTAGTTTCCAGAAACTGTTAAAGAGCAGTTTCCTAGTAGCTGCTCCCCTCAGTGTGGTCAGTAACTGACCTGTCCAGGAGTGTGTTGAAGAAATCTGGCAGTGAAGTTCCTCAGGTAGAAAAAGTTAGGTCCCTCATAAAATGTATTTTCGGCTTAGGTGATAAAAATGGACTGACTTCCCGATCAGAAAACCACGCCCCCACACAGCCCTGTTTTGTGATGTCACAAAACGAAGGCTGCATGTGCGAGCCCCATTGAGTTCCATGGGGGCGATATTTTCATACATTTTTATACCACTCACAGTTGCAACTGGAATAAATCAAAGTGACCGATTGACTAATAGGGTCCCTATTAGGTAATCAGTCGCCAACTGCCAAGCCCTTACGCAAATTTTATTTTGATACTGTAAACTGGCTGGAGTTCAAGAATTACTGTTCTTTCCTCTTGTTTGCATTCCCCTTCTGTTAGTAACAGTTCAGATAACCACAGAAAACGATAACTTGGCACAATCATGCTTTTAAAATAAATATATGAGGTAAATATTCAAAGTCAGTAAACCAGAGGAACGCTAAATCAGGACAACCTCTTTAGACTAACTTTTTGTGTGTGTAGCAGCTGTCTGACTAGGAGACATTTTGTCTGCTTGTTAAAGAAGCCTGTTTTGTTGTTGTGTTGTGGGCTTGGACATCTGGGCACTCTCACTTTCTGTAACATTTCTGTTTTTTATTAACTGAAAAATCTAATTTTGTAATGTGTCTTTCATGCAAATATATTCCAAAACACGTTACAGGATACATGCAGTCAAGAATGGGAGTAAGCGTTTCCATGTTGATGTAAACACGTAGTACAAGACTTGTGATGTAAGAATGCATATGCATGCGGTATACTGTAGATCAGAATATCTTCAGTCATTTTGCAGACAGAACACAATATCATTTATGCAAATACCCAGTAATTGACAATATAAAAGAAATACAAAGGCAACTAACATAATACGTTTTATGTAAGTTGTTTATACTTAACAAAGGTACTATATCTTGAGGCATCCTGTGCCCCTTTCTCTGTAGTTGGTGGTACTGAACAAGCTACTGTAATTTCAGTCTCACCATTGCCCTACCAGATGCTAATGTTATTCACAAAAGGAGGGGCAGGTCGGGGGGGGGTGGTTCCTGTGACAGGGGTACTATGTAGATTGTAGATCCAAATGTTAGAGGATGCTGACAAGGTTGACACCCACTAACATGCTGGACTGCATCTACAACGGGGTTGCAGCATGACCTTTCATCAGTTACACTGGCGCCCGCCAGGATGCAGTGCAGTACTGTAGAACTCTGTAGCAGCAGCAGCATTACTGCAGCAAACAAGGCCGCTTCAGTGGCATTTAATCCCTTTTGTCATACAGGAATCTGTGACACAGAGTTGCATCCTGATGGGTGCCACTGTAAATGGCATACTGCCAAAATGCAAGTCAATCAGCCTGAGCCAGCATGGCACTTGTACCTGGAAAAGTCCCCCCAATTTGTGGGTCCAGGTGAACCAGTGTCCCCCCACCCTCACTTGATGGCCTGTCTTGTGGTGGTTTACTGCCGCTTCCCAGTTTGCTGCCAAGGCAGTATGGGGTCATTGGCATCCACTGGCACGTCCTACTCAGATCTACTGCCTACCTTGTGGCATGCTTGGTGCCCGCTGAATCTGGTCTGATTCTGGCCTTTCTGTGCTTGGTGACATCATAGAACTGGACCCCTGCACCATTCTTGAACTGTTACAAACACTCTGGAAATGGCTGCAAAGTTTGCGACCCCACTGAGTAAATCTCAACAGGGTCTCAAAATTACCTATAAAGCTACAGTAAGTGATTGCATTGACCAGTAAGTGTTACTAATAATGGCTAAAACTGGGTCCATAATCTTTATTTCCAAGTCTGTTTTTGTTAGGGGACAAGTGACAGCAGCATAAACACACTAAATTACAAATTCATACAAACAAAAGGAATTCAGTTATTCATTTATGTGTTCACATTTAAGTTCCTTTGAAGTAAAAGAATCTTTAATGGAGTATGGGATGTTGGTACACATTTTGGTGGCTCTATATGGAAAAAGCAGCTTGACCAGATGTCTTTTTTAAAACACTGTGATTTAGACATAAAGGGATGATGAGATCAGTTGCATATGCTTAGTTGGGAAGGGATATGAAGACGCGAAGCAGAGCAAGTATGTGTGATTGAGTGGTAGGTGAGCACGACACAGGATAGAGCCATTAGTTTTCTTGTATGTACTGTATACACTAGCTGCTAGCCAATTTCCACTTGCTTGACGTTGTTTTCTGTAGGTTAGTAGCCTCTTTTTTTGTCAGCTGTGTTTTGTGGTAAAGTAGATTCATTTTTTTGAGTCTGAAGATAAAGTTTTCAGTTTCAAAAATATGTTTTGTACATTATTTGAAAGTTTGTAAGAAGCCGAAGAAAAGTCTCCGCAGTTAATCGGAGTATGTCCTGTCATCCTTCAGCTATTGATGTTTTTTATGGCTGCATAGCATAGCTGTGCAAAGAGGTAATGAAGTCAAGCAAAAATGGGAACGTGAAACCAATGTATGTTACTTTTGGCATGCGTGACAGGAATTGCAAATCTCCAAAAGTAGCATGCAGCAGATCACTGCGCTTTCTGCGCCTTTCCACTGAAGAAGAACTGTCAGCACTGCCCAGTGTGTAACTGTCTCCATGGCCTCTCTCCACACTGAAAATTTTCCCATCTCTCGTCACCAATTCTGCCTGTCTATGAATCATGTCTCCAGTCCACTGCCTCTGAGCCTGCCTGCCTCTTGATCACTGCCTCATCCGTTGTCTGCCACCCTCCCCATTGCTGCCTCATCCATTGTCTGCAACCCTCCCCATTGCTCCCTCATCCACTGCCTGCCACTCTCCCCACTGCTGCCTTATCCACTGTCATCCACTTTCCCCATTGCTGCCTCATCCACTGCCACCCTCCCCATTGCTGCCTCACCCAACTGTCTCCCTCCCCAATGCTGCCTCATCCACTGTCTGCCACCCTCCCCGTTGCTGCCTCATCCACTGTCTGCCACCCTCCCCATTGCTGCCTCATCTGTTGTCTGCCACCCTCCCCATTGCTGCCTCATCCACTGTCTGCCACCCTCCCCATTGCTGCCTCATCCGTTGTCTGCCACCCTCCCCATTGCTGCCTCATCCACTGTCTGCCGCCCTCCCCATTGCTGCCTCATCCACTGTCTGCCACCCTCCCCATTGCTGCCTCATCCATTCTCTGCCACCCCCTCCCCATTGCTGCCTCATCCACTGTCTGCCTCCCTCCCCATTACTGCCTCATCCATTGTCTGCCACCCTCCCCATGGCTGCCTCATCCATTGTCTGCCACCCTCCCATTGCTGCCTCATCCACTGTCTGCCTCCTTCCCTTGCTCTGAACTGCCATAACTATTTTTTATGTTTGCTTGCATGCATGTGCAAGAAACATAGTGCCATCATCCAAGTTTTCGGAGGTGTGGCAGCCCTCTTCCAGTTCAGTCAGTGTGTTTGCAGGCGCGGCCGCAGTTCTCCTGTCGCTGCTGGAGCTGTCTATGACAGCAGTCGAAAATGCAGTGGAGTACAGTTGAAAGGGGGAACTACGCTTTAGTGAGCAGTGATAAAATATCGCCTGCTCATGCGCGCTTCCCTACACACACACACGCACGCACGCTGCGTGCTCGTCTCCCCACGCACACACTGTATAGCCGACGGGGTGCCCAATTCCCCGTCAGCTGTGCTGCGATCCCACCCCAAACACAGTTCCACATGCCACGCTGGGTGCCCATCCCAGCATGGCTACATTAGTATAGCCGGCCAGGGTGCCCAATCCCGTCGGCTCCACTGTTCTCTCCCAGAGAGCAGGGTGCCACGCTGGGAGCCCACCCCAGCGTGCAACAGATGCGCGACGGGGTGCCCAATCCCCATCGGCTCCATGCCCCCCAAACAGCCATCCTTGTGCCACACTGGAGCCCACCCCAGCATGGCAAATGTCCCGTCGTCGCCCTTTTAAAAACAAAACAAAAAAAACCTGAAACACAAAAACGGTCCTCGCTGTCTCTTCCCCACCCACGCCCACCCACTATGCACCTAGCCTCCCCCCATACTTACTTCCGACTCCGCGCGACGATCTTTGGTGGACCGGAACACATCTGCACTCTTCAAAGCCGACCGAACTGAGGAAATGCCGTAAGCTGTATAATGGGATAGATAGGGTTTTTCAACTTGCTGCATATCTCAGGCATTTTTGGAATTTTGCACCAAATTTTCAACATGGGTTTTGGACCCCTTCTCATGAATACTCTCATCTGTTCATTATAAGACCATTCAAGGGTGATTTCCTCAGTCACCGCGCCAAATCACCTTTCGGACCGAGTAACTAAACGACACTGCAACTGTTCATAAGGTGGGCTCAAAAAGCCTATGTTGAAAAATTCCTAAAATGACTGTTTTATTAGCGCATGCTATCAGTTCCCACGTAGATGCTTGTAAGTTTCATAATTTTCAATATTTTCACTCCAGATTTTCAACATTGCCATTTTACCACACTTCCTTATGAGCAGTACAGCTGTCATTTTCACATCGATGCCCAAAGCGTGTTTCACCATGTGGCGCACAATGGGCGCGGTCGGTGTCTTGAAATCAGTATGGGACACATTAAGAAAATCACAGTGACACTGTTAATGAGCAGAGGTCTTAAAATGGCTATGTTGAAAATTTGGTAATAGTCCATAAATGACTGTTTTATTTAGCGGCGGCTTTGACCCTAGCTTGCGCTCGTAAGTTTGTAGAATTTCAATATTTTCACCAGATTTTCAACATTGCCATTTTATTACACTTCCTTATGAACAGTACAGCTGCCGTTTTCATGTCGCCGAAATGTGTTTCCAGCTTATGTAGCTACATGGTGCAGTCGGTGTCCGAAAGCAATGTTTGGGACAGATTAAGAAAATCACAGTTACACTGTTCATGAGCGAGTCTTAAAATGGCTATGTTGAAAATTTGGTGACAAAGATCCATAAAATGACTGTGTTCATGGTAGAGCATTGCACAGTTTCCACGCAACCTCGTAAGTTCATGACTTTGTAATATTTTCAGTCCAGATTTTCACCAGTGGCATTTTTCCACATTTCCTTATGAACAATACAGCTGTCATTTTTCACAACATGACCGAAATGTGTTTTCACACTTTCAGCGGAGAGATGCGTGGTCGCTGTGGGAAATCATTGTTTGGGACAGATAAAGAAAATCACAGTGACACTGTTCGTGATCGGAGGTCCCAAAATGCCTGTGTTGACAATCTGCTGTAAAAATCCCCAAACTAATTGCATTATGGTCGTTGCACAGTTTCTATACACCTTCGTGACTTCACCAGTTTTTTAATATTTTTACTGCAGATTTGCAACATTGCCATTTTTCACGCTCCCCACGAACAGTACAGCTGCATTTTCCCATCCTATTCGAATGTGTTTTTGCACCTGTGGTGCTAAATACCGTGAGTCGCTGTGCATAAGCAGCTTTCGGCTAATAAACTAATATTGCCACTGTTCATGAGGTGTGGGTCACAAAAAAACCATGTTGCAAATTTGGAGTGAAAATACCAACGAATGCCTGAGGTGTTAGGGTTTCCAACCATAACGCCCACCCTGTAGAGAATGAGAGGGATCAGGGTGTGACTTGGGATTCTTGCCTGTAATGCTCATACCATTCCACACCTGCAGCCAGTGAGAGGCATTGAGGTATGCCTTGGACTCTTGGCCCCAAAGTTCACCCCATTCTCCTACACCGCACCCATCTCACCGTGATTTCCTGATGGAATGGGGGTGCGATAAAGGCCCAAAGACCTACACACTGTGACACTTGTCAGTGTCTGCAGGGTAGGGTGTGGTGAAATAGCGTGGCCGTTATGCCTGATGACCCAAAGGCACACCTCAATGCCTGTCACTCTCTGCAGGGTGGTGGTGGGGTTGGCTTCAGTTCAATACTTCACTGCCATTCCTATTATGCAGCTCTGTAACGTCTACACTACCAATGCCAATGCCAGCAAACAAACATTCGGCATTGACAAATGCTTGTTATCCATTTGTTTGTCCTCTTGCATCTCCCAAGCTGCCACCTTCTGACAGAAGCTTCTAGCCCCATCACACATGGCATCTGAGACTTACCCAACTACTTGTAACCTCCATGAGTGAGCGGGTGCCTTGCTCTTTCATGTGGAGCTTGTGGGGTCATCATAATCATCCTGGTGGTTGAGGTTCTTTTTGCTCCTGTTTTTCTTCCTCGGCCCCGGGCTGGCACGTATGCAGTGGCATGCATATACTGTGTGAAGACGCAGCACACCTTAGTGTCCACGCCATGCTGGCTAGCCTCTGCTAGATGGCAGCCACACAGTGGTATGTGCTGCCCCCCCCCCCCGCCTTAAAGAGGAGAGCTGTCTGTGAATGTGCAGTCATTCTTTCCCTGGCAGATCCCTGTATGACCCTAGTCCCGTTCTACCATTGTGGCGGGCACCGACACTACCCTCAGTTGGTACTGGCCAACCTAACAGCCATATCTTTTTAACGAGTTTTTCCTTTTCCACTCTGTGGAGCAGAAGACTCTCACTCTTCTCTGGGTCCCCTGATGCACTACCTGCTATCATCGGCATTCATGCTAGATAAAGTAAAGGAGGCATATTTGTCTTTGTTTTTGCAGCAGCTGCAACATGTATTTTTCTCCCTGGCTATCAAATGTGCCTTTCTTGTCCATGTCCTTGGGGAAGGGGGTACCAAACTTTTTATTTATTTATTTAAACAAAAAAGACCCCCTCTATCCCTGCCAGCCTGTCTCCAGTCCTTAAATGTTTTCTCTAACTACTGGGTAAGTGCCCACTGTAGTTGATCACCTGTGCCCCCCCCCCCCCCAACAAGAGTTTTCTTTATTCAAGAGCCCACTGTGGCTGCTATCCAGCTCCCGAAGGACTGTCCTTAATTATATAGCTTGGTCCACCTCACTGGTATGTTTAAAAAAAAAATGGTGTCCAAACTCTTCCCTCTCACTGGGCTGGGCTAAAGCTGGTGGGAGGAGAAGATGGGGGATTTGGCCAAGTTTATCACCTTGCTACTCCCAGCTCCTGTAGATGATGGATCACTGTGGGCTGTGCACTGAAAATAAGGTTGTTTGTTTGTTTTTTCTTTGAGGCAAACAGACTTTTTGTTTAAAAAAAATATATAAATAAAAATAAAATTTGGTGTCCAGACTCCCTTGCTGATCTGGGCTTAAGCAGCAGGAGAAGAGAGGAGACTCAGTTGCCAGCCAGCTCGTATGTTTGAAAAAAAGTAAACAATAGTCCCTCAATGGTTTTGGCTTCTGCTGGTGAGGGGGAAAAAGAGGCAGGGTGGACACTGATACCAGTCCCATGTTTTAAAAAATAACTATTTCCACTTTTATTTCTGATGTTGGTTCCAGCTCCTGCAGACGGGAGAACTGGCACACATCATTGTAGCCTATGCAAGGAAGATAACATTTATGTGAGCCTTGTGGCAGGTGGCTGGGAAGGCAGGACAGTAGTGTGGCCCAAATTGGACCATGTTGAGAGAGGCAGAACAGAACTGAGAGATAAAATCCACCCACACTGAAAGTCCCCACCATGCCTTGTGGTGCTTCCCTTTTTGAGGGACCAGTGACGCTGCCTAAATTAATCCCCTGCTCGCAGTGTCCCAGACTCACCCACAGCAGCCCCCCTAGTAGTTCCTTTTGTAGCTGCATAGCTATGCAAGTGCAGTCAGCGGGGCCATGCGACAAAACTGCTACTCTTGATTTTTGTCTTCGCAAGTGGCACAGCAGCACCAAAATGAGAATGCAGCAGATCGCTGCACTCCCCCATTCTTAAACTGCCTACTGTGCTATCAGAGTGGGTCTTGAGCCCAATAGGGCATTTGTTAAACAGGTACTTGACACAGCAAATCTATAGCCCTAAAGTGCTTTGGTTATACTAGTGCTCACTGTGGTGGGGACTTTAGCTACAAAGGACTTTTTTTTGTTAAAACTAGTGCCCATCATGGTGGATCTGAAGAACTTAAGGGTTTTTGTTAAGCTAGTGCTTCCCATAGTTGCTCTGGATTCTTTAGTTGCCCACTGTGGCTTGTCTCCAGCTTCTGAAGGGCTCCTCCTCTTTAAGGCCCACTTTTGCAGGTCTGAGCCCTGAAAGACTCTATTTACGTGCCCCCTCAGTGGGTCTCAGCCCTGAAAGGCTGTTTCCCTAGATGCTCGCAAATGAGCACTGGTTTGTTATGTGGTGGCTTCTCATATGTTACATGGTGGTGTCTCATTGCCTTATTTAAAAGTTAAACTTTATCAGTCCTGTTTAATGTAAAAATAGCTGTGGTTCAGAGATCTTTTTGGCTACTTGAGAGAACTAGGTTTTTGCCCATGAACTAGGTGATCTCCAGATACTTCATTGGCAAGCCTAGCGAGTAGATCAGTTCAACCTACAGTTGTACTTTGAGTCTTTATGAGTATATTGAGATTTTACAGAGGATGAACCCAAGATAGTATGTCAGATAATGGGGGACAGCAAATTTTCTAGCCTTTAGCTGCAGGACAGTGTCAAAAATCATTTACGTAATATAGTATAATATAGTTTTGTAAATGTTAATGTTAATAATTTTTTTAAACCGGTTTATTCAGGGCAGGCTCGGGCTAAGCTCCAGTCTATACACTCCAGCAACTGCTGCAGCAGCACTGAGCTTTGACTCTGCCCCCGCAGTGGACCTGTCAGTGTAGTGGCAGTGGCTGTCCTGAGAATGTCATTGGGCCAGTGTAGTGTGGGCGAAGCTGAGTGTCATCTCTGCCTATCCATTACATTTCCTCATGAAATTCCACTTATCTCACTGTCATTTTGTCACCCTTACCACCGCTTGCTTTTAGGGAGATGGCTAGTGTTGGGTTTAGTCACCGTCAATATCTCTGCTGTACTGTTTCCTCTTCAAAGAAAGTGCTTGAGCTGCAGGGTGAGCTGTACTTTCCTACTGGATTTTGAGCGTGCAGCCTTTACAGTTCACCTTAGATGCCACTGAACATTGGCGAGGTCCTTCCTCATGGCCCTTATCCTCTTTTTGCAGTATGTTCTTCCATAGATCTTAGTATCATATACCTCTTGCAAACAGTACTAAGATCTGTGGACGGTAAGCTGCAAAGTGTGAATACAAATCACGTGGGAAAACCTGGAAAGGCTGGAGAGGTGGCCAGGGGAGTGGCAGCTGAAATGGAATGTCATAAAGTGCAAAGTAATGCACACAAGAGCAAGAAACCTGAGAACAGACTAGGGGTGGTAGTGGAAGAACAGAAGGAGGGAACCTAGGGCTGTTAATGGAGAACTTGAAGGCATTTGAATACATGGGCTATGGGCAGAGCAAATGAGCTGCATAGGGATGAGGGAAGAGTAACAGGAAAAGTGAGGTGATACTGCTCTTGTAAAGATCTTTGGTTAGTCTGCACTTGGAGTACTGGGTGCAGTTTTGCAGCCCATTCTTGAAGAAAGACAGAGAAAGGCTAGAGGTGGTGCTAAGGAGGACAACCAAAATGATATGAGAAACAGCAAGGGAGGTCATGACGATAGAGATGTTCAAGTACAGTACCTCTGAAGGATAATAAGGGGATACGTCATGGTCCAGCATGTGATACCGTATATATCGCAATGAATGGACAGTGACCTCGGCTCACGAGTGGAGGGGCATAGTGGAGCCACGAGTGAGGTTTCTGAGGTCACTCTCCACGAGTTATGATACATAGGTATCACACAACGGGACATCACGTATCTGTTTTATATAATAGAGCTCCGTTTTTTTATTCATTTTATTTTAGCGACGTGGGGGGGAAGTGATGTGTACACTGTGTTGATAACTGGCGATTACGTGTACACTGTCCTTAATATCTTCACAGTGTACACGTCACAATCTAGTTATCACAGTGTGTTTGTGATACAGCTTTTTATTTGATGTCATATCGCTTCACCCCTAGTGTATAAACAAGGTGAACAACAGGGAACAGTTCACACTAAGAACAAGGACACCAGGTTAAACTCCATGAAGCTGGGGGGTGGGGGGGCAGTCAGAAAGAACATCAGGAAGTACTGCTTCACAGAAAGGGTAGAGTAAAAATGGAACAGGCTTCCAGAGGAGGTTATGTGCACTAGAACAGTTGAAGGAGGGTTTGTACTAACTGACTTGTTCACAAGGCCTTTTTCTAATGACAATATCTGTGTTTCTGACATACACTATGGTGTGTAGGCCAAGCTTACGATATGAACCCAAGTGTCTAAGCATGGTAGCACAAGGTGCTGCTCCCAGCTCCACCAGGCTGGGCCTTTAAAGAGTAGATTAATTTTTTTTTTACTTGCCAGTGAAACACAGAAACAAAGAATTTTTTGGCAGATAAGCCCTCCCAGTCTGCTCATTTTTCCCTGCCTGTACTGTCACTGCAGACTCAGCCTAATCCCTGGCTACCTCCCCCACTTTGCTTTCCTACCAAGGTTTCTTTGTGCCTATCCCATGCATGCCTGAAGCTTGCTACTTTTTTTTCCCCCACCTCCTCCACTGACAGACTGTTTCCAGGCATCCACTGCTCTTTCAGTGAAGAAATACTTCTTCAGATCCCTCCTAAATTTTCCCTCTCCAGCTTCATTGCATGCCCCCTTGTTCTCATGCACCTTCTCCTCTGAAACATACTCCCCCTTTGTACTTTATTCACCCGCATGAGGTATTTATAGGTCTCTTTCATGCCCTCCTTCCAGGGTGTTCATACTGAGATATTTCAGTCTCTCCTCATTGGGCTTTTGATTCAGTCACGCACCATTTTAGTTGCCCTCCTATGGACAGCCTCCACCCTGTCCGTGTCCTTCCCATGATGTGGTCTCCAGAACTGGACATAGTACTCCAGGTGGGGTCTTGCCAACCAGTGGTAAAACCACCTTTCTCTCCTTCTGCTGGTGATACCCCTCCCTGTCCATCCTACTGGCCTACCTGCTTCCTTGTCGCATTGCCTCACCACCTTCAGGTCATCTAGTATGATTAAGGTCCCTTTGCTGTTTAGTGACTGTTAATACATCTCCCTCCAGTTTATGCACTGCGTTTGGGTTTCTGTGGCCAGGTGCATGATTTTGCACTTGTTCTCATTGAAACCCAGCTTTCACACCTTTGACTACTTTACGTGTTTTCTCAGGTCTCTACACATTTTCTCCACCCTCTCTGGAATGTCTGCCATATTACAGATTTTGATGTCACGGTCACCTCACCTTCCAGCTCTTCTGCAGTGTCACTTATAAAGATATTAAAGAGGACTGGTCCCAGTACTGAGCCCTGAGCTACCCTGCTAGCCCCACTCTCTGTTGCTTGGCCAATTCCGTACCCGGTTTACCACCTTGGGACTCGCCTCCAAACTTCCCAGTGTCCTTATGAGACTCTTACATACATACGAACATACAAAAATTTCCAGCAGAAATAGGCCATAGTGGTCTATTAAGTCTGCTCGAGTGTGCAACTCAGTCTATTTTACTGGAGCTGGCCCCCCCCCCATCCTCTTCCTCCCTCTTGTTGCCCCTTTTTACCCTGTCCCACCCCCTTTAAAACTGCCCATTGTTTTCAATGATATTACCTCCTCAGGCAGTTCATTCCTCTTTGACACCACCCTTTCTGTGAAAAAGTGCCTAATTTCCTTTTTAAATCTACCCCCCTCAAGTGTCAGACTGTGGCCCTTGTGGTCCCCTCCCTTTTTAAACTGAAAATGTCCTCCACTCTAACCTTATTTATACCCTTTAGGTACTTGAAGATTTCTGTCATATTCCCTCTTTCTGTTCTGTCTTTCAAGGAATACATTGTGAGCTCACCTGGAAAGCTGAGGCTTCTCAGTCAGTGGGAGTTGCTGAAGGGGTGCTCCCCTGCTCATATAATTGACACCTTGGTTGGGGGTGGGTAGT
This sequence comes from Neoceratodus forsteri, assembly GCA_016271365.2. Taxonomy (NCBI): domain Eukaryota; kingdom Metazoa; phylum Chordata; order Ceratodontiformes; family Ceratodontidae; genus Neoceratodus; species Neoceratodus forsteri. The sequence continues at coordinate 127,949,843 of CM057453.1, forward strand.
GGCACGTCTCTCCTCTCCCTCCTTCCCAGGAGGAATCTCAGGGGACCTTTAGCTTAGAAAATACCTACATCAACCTTCTTTGCTCCACACAAATTGAAGTATTGCAGGATGGACAATGCAGAGGACCTCATGAACCCAACAGTGAGAGCCCTGCAGGGCTCCGGACATAGAAAGACGGGCCAAGCTCAACAAAGGACAATATAAACAATCTGTGGTCATTTGGGTCAAAAGTTAAGTAATATATTAAAGCACAAGCAAGAGATGTAAGAATATTATAAATCTATGTTATGAATTCTCAAGAAAAAAAAAAATACTGATTGAGCTCCCTTAACCTCTCATCATATGGTTTGTCCCTCATGCCCTGACTCATCTTGGTCGCCCTTCGGTGGACCCCCACCCCCCACAGTTTGATGTAATGCTTCAGATAAGGTCATGGTGTAGTGTTGAAGGCCTTGCTGAAATCTGAGCAGACCATGTCCACTACCGGACCCTGATCTATTTCCCTGGTCAGCCAGTTAAAGAAATCGATGAAGTTTGTCTGACACGACCTCCCCTATGAATCCATGCTGCCTCGGGGCTTATAGCTGGCTGGATTCAAGATACTCCACTGGCCTTTCCTTTAAAAGTGTCTCCTTTAACTTCCCAACCATTGACATCAGACTGATCGGCCTGTAGTTACCAGCCTCTCCCTGCTGTTGCTTTTATGAAGCAGGGCTACATCTGCCCTCCTTCAGTCCTCTGGAACAACTCCTGTTTCAGTGAGTTGTTCAATAGGGCTGTCAGAGGTATAGCCAGTCCTCTGTGAGCTGAGCTCCCTCAGCACCCTTGGGAGTAAAGAAACAAAAGGCGACTACCGGCGAAAAGTACTGGAGCCACAACAAGAAGAGGCAAAGCAGTAAAAAAAAGCAGTTTGGCATCCCAATAAAATGACAAAAAAATAGACCTGTAAGCTAGGTCTCATTAAAAAGCATTTATTTCAGCATATAAACAGCCTGCACTCCTAGAAAAACACGCACGAGTGTGCGTTTCGTCAAAGGCGCTTTTCAATGCATTGAAAAGTGTCTTTAAACGATGTTTCATCTGAGTTTTCTAGGGAGTGCTGGTATATTATATGCTGAAATAAAAGTTTTTAACGAGACCAGCTTATAGGTCTATTTTTTTGTCATTTTATTGGGATGCTGAACCCTTGGAGTACCCCATCCAATCTCATAGCTTTTTTCACTTTCAGATTTGCAAGTCTTCTCAGGATTCTTCCCTATGTGAATGGACTTGAGTCTACCTCCCCGTGTTCCTGCTGTTTTATGTGGTTCATCTCCTCTCCTTCCACTGTGAAGGTTGAACAGAAGTATCTGTTCAAGATATCTGCTTTTTCCTAATACTTCTCTGCACAGTCTCCGACTGCTTTTTTTAACCTCACATCCCTCCCATTATTTTCCTCTGTCACATATGTACTTAAAAAAAAAACAGTCTTGGCCCCACCTTCCCTGCTTCTCTCTACTGTTCCCGGTACACCTCTCTGTCTGCTCTGAGTCTCTTTGTACCTCCTGAATGTCGTCCTTTTAGCTTTAACATTTGCAGCCACTTCCTTTGACAACCATAGTGGTCTTTTTTTTTTTTTTCCCCTGTTCTTGCTCACTTCTGCTGCACAGAGCTTTGTTGCCTTTGCTGAGCCATCCTTTAATTTGGCCCACTGTTCCTCCATCCCACCCAGCACTTTCCCACTGCTAGGTCACCTCTGAGGCATTCACCCATTTTTTTGTTTATTTGCCCTCCTGAAGTCCGGGACTCTTGTCCTGGAATGGTTTGCCTCTGCTGCAGTCCTTATGTTAAAGTTAAACCACACTATGCAGTGATCGTTGGTCCCCCAGGTGGCATCTCACCTTGATGTCTGCAGTACTGTTCCTGTTGGTGAGCACCAGGTTCAGTGTTGCTCTATCACGAGTGGGCTTCTTGACTAGTTGCCTGAGAAATGTCCCCTGCAGGGAGTCTAGGATGTTCCTGCTTCTAGGTGAGGCTGCGGCTAGGAGGCTCCAGTACACATCTGTCAGATTGAAGTCTTCCATCGGTAGCACCTTCCCTTTGTCTTCTGCTGTGCTGATGGCTTCCTGCATTGCCTTATCCAGTTCCTCCACCTGTGTTGGAGGCCTGTATATCACCCCAGCAGTGCAAATGGTGGCTCTGTCTCCAGGGTGACCCACAGTACCTCCAGCCCAACCCCCCCCATTGCCTTGTGTTTCCGATATCTTGATACTCTCCCTTACATACAGCTCAGCGCCCCCCCCCCACGCCCCCTTGATCTGCATGTAGGCTGGTATGGCCATGTCTCAGTCATGGCTGCCTGTGCACCATGACTCAGTAATGACTATAATATCCAGTTCTTCCTCTGCCATGATGACCTCCAGGTCTGGAATTTTATTTCCAAAACTCCTTGCATTTGCACACATGGCCCTCTACACCTTGCTCCTGCTCTGTCTGCAACTCCCACCCACCCCCCGTACCTAGCCTCATTTTTCCCTCTCTTTTTGCAACTTTTGTTCCTGTCTCCCTTGTACTTCTCTGCTTTTCCAGCTGACTTGCTCCCTGGGGGATGTTTCTCACCTCAGGTCCTCTCTTCTGCTGCTTCAGTCTGTGTGTGTGTGTGTGTTGAGGGGGTATGGTTAATCCCTTCCTTTATGTTTCCGCCACGTCTTTTAGCTACTTTAAATGTTCAGTAAAGTAACATTTAAACCATCCGCTGAGGACTGTGGCTCACTGTTTCAAATTGGAAAACTCACCTTGTGCATAAACCACTAAAATGTTTTTTTTTTAACACTTGCCAGGCTGAAGACAACTGTAATTGTCGTATATATAAAGAAAAAGTGTTGAAAGTGAAGCAAGTCCAAAGGAACTGATATGCACTTGTTCTTTTTTAACTTTTAATATTCAGACCCAGTTCAACTAATGTTTTCTATTAGTTTTATGTATGTATCCCCACCCCCGACTTTGGTATTGGAGGGTTTTGCATGGGAACTGTATCTTTATCCCTGAGACTTCATGTTACCCTTCTGCTTCTACCCTTCCCCAACTGAATTTATAAACCTGTCTTTGTGGCATCATAATCTGCTGCTGTGGCAATTATTCTGATCTCACAAACAGAGCATTAGGACTTCAGCAAGGGGAACGGCAGGATAATGAGATGAAGTTTGAAATACAGAGATCCTGTTTTAATGTAGTTGTCCTCCATAATAAAGAAGGAGAGGGTATACATGCAGAAAACTAGTGCAACACAAGCTGAATTGGGAATGAATTTTATTATACCGGGTATTTAAAAATGTTCCTACAAAACGCCTAGCTGAAAACATGCAGTATAGGTTGCCGTGTTTGTATACAGTCGCTGCACTACCTGTATCAAACTTAGTGTAAAATGCCTGCTGTGTTTTTCTGTTGATACTGCAGTTCTTACTTATTTCACATAATTCATGCCGAGTGGGATGTTAAAATAAGAAAATAATTGCAGTGTCCCTCCGGTGATCTGAACAGTGTAACAGTGGTTGAGTTTCACAGTAAAACGGACACACATGTACAGGATTACTTGCTTGTTTTACCATTTTATTGAGAAACAGATTTCAATCGCTTTTCAAAGTGTTAGTAAACATTACTAGTTCATAAACTGTTCTAACTTATGTTCAGTTGAAATGGCAACTCACCGCCTATGTTTTCGTATTTGATTAAAACATAATACATTTTGTGTCAGGGACAGTCATTATAGCAAAACTATCGTTACTAGCAGCCATTGTGCCTCTAATCAGAATTTGTTTATCTTGGTAAGTTGTTTGTTCACATAGGTGGAAGAAACAATTTAAAGCCATAGAAGTGGTCCATTATATGTAAGATGGTATTGATTTTCTTTTTTGTTACTGTATTGAACTAAATGTGTTTGAAAGTTGCACTGACATTAACATGTTCTGTCTCCTAGAACTGGTCACATGGCTCAGAACCGCTGAGATAAGACTTGTTGATTCTGACTGGTTCCTTGGAGAGGGGGACCCAAACATTTGAAAAACACTTTCACTTTTAAACATGAAAATCTCATACTGTATTCTTCTATTATGTTTATATCCGGTGTATTTCCCCGTTTTCGTCCACCCCTTCCCCGGGCACGCATGTGCACGTGTGGAGGCATGTGCTCGCTGCCTTCCGAGGCACCCTACCGACTGGTTGCCCCCTCCCACCTGTGTTGCCACCGGACACCCACCTGGAGGCAGTGAAACTATTGGGGGGGCCACAACCACCCCAGAAGAGGAGAGCTGCTGTTAGGCTGCTCGATCCTGCTTCATCAGTCCCCCCCCCCATGCCAGCATCCTGACCACCTGAGGTCATTCCTGAACACGGGTCACCAGCGTGGCACAAGGTGTGGCATCCAGCATCTCGATGCTTAGTACCACCGGGCCAGCTCTCATACCGTATTTTGATTATTTTTCTGATAGTGGCTGTAACGTACTGAGACCACTACTGAGTTGATTTCTTTAAGGCCTGGTCTCTGCTTCTGACTGTATTGCATAACCCTTACACAGCCTTTAATGCTTGTTCACTTAATGAAGTATTAAAAGGAGTGTGATGTGTTGCTAAATAGGGCCCTTTCTTTACATGGGTTCTGTTCAGTAATGGCAAAAAAAGAATAGTGTTCTCTTACATATGTGCACCCAGGCTTAAAATCTCTTGGGGTGGAGGTTAAGGTAGAGGGATCTGATGGGGAGTGACTCAGTGGAGCCCCAGAGACAACTAAGGGCTGCACAAGAATGGTCTTATAGCACTGAGTCCACTGGGTTCTGCTTGGACTTCAGTGGCTTTCTGTATGGCCTTCTGTTTGTACAGCAAGGCTCAGGGATCACAAGGGTTACCTCTCCCCAAAAGGCCAGTGTTTTGTTTCTGTCTCCTTTTCCATTTTTTTGGAAAACTGGTGGCAACCCAGTCAGTTCCATCTAATCAGTTCACTTTAACTTTTTTTTTTTTTTTTAAATCATGCTTTATTCTCCCCTACTGTGGGCCAACTCCGACTCCTTCAGGGCATCCAAGGGGTCATCCTCCTGCCATCCGCTCACTGGAACCATCCTCCCAGTCCACCATGGAGCTTCCGAGCGGGGACGAGGTGGGGTGCTGACCCCCGTAATCCTTCCATTTCATCGGGCCTTGTGGAGGCGGTCGGTGAGCAAGGGCAAATTAGAGGCATGCCCCAGGAAGCCCGTCATCCTGGAGCCAGCAGGTGTGTTTCCCATTTTCTCCGTGACGCAGTGAAAGCCCCCTGATGTTAAGGCGCTACGCACCGACGTCCACTGCGCTTCTGGCCGCCCGTCCCCTCCAAACGGGCTTATGCCCCCCCCCAAGCTTCTGCCCGAGGTCACACAGAAGTGGCGTGGGCATCAGCCATCCCTGCCCCCCCCCGAGACGGTGAGCTGTTGTGGGACGCTCAAGCCATTCTCCCCTGGCTGGCCCTCCAGTGTCCCGAGTCCGCTCCCGAACCTGGGTCGCTGGCGTCGCAAGCGGAAATCCAACCACTGCACCAATGGCCTGTCTCACTTTTCCTTTTTGACCTATATCTTCAGGTTGAGAACTCATAGCAAGAGATCTTTTGCACCAGATTGTTGTAGAAAGCTCCCAGTAGTGACAGTACTTAAAAACACATTTTATGTGAAATTGTACTGCATAACTTGTTGATTTATACTCAGTTTTTAAAATAAAGAAAAAAAAGGATTTTAGGAGCTGGACAGACAGAACTAGTCACTTATGAGAACGTAAAACCAGTAGCACTAACTGCTGCCCTGGCCTGCAAAGCATGGAGTATGGGAGGGTATCTGGAGCTGCACACCGGTGAAAACACATTTTTCTGACTTCCAAGGATCAGTAGTGGAAGTCAAAGAGTTTCAGTTGCTCTTACGGAATAGCCATAGCTTGCATAGTCCAGTGAAAAAATTGATTATTTCTGTGATTGAGTAACATGAACTGGATACAGTTGTCACAGTCTTTGAAGCCAGTAACGCTGCTGATGTTTTCCAGGTCTCCAAAATGCAGCCCCAGAAGATCAAGGGTTTACTTTCTTGACTTTGTAGATATTGACTGACCTTTATTCACAGATACCACCCCCTAACATCCACCCACACAGTCCGGTTACCATTTTAGAAGAGAAGGTCACACCTGAGTTTTGCTGACCACAGGATTTTCTGTGAGCCGTCTGTGCCTTTTTTTTTTTTCATACTTTCCGTAAATGCATGTCTTCCACAGTGCCTGGCATTGCTGCTTGGTTTCTTTCAAGCCACAGAACCATACAGTCTGTTTCTCTGTAGCCCCTGCCCCTGCGCCTAGACACCAGAGTAAGTTATTCCATTTGGGTTCAATCTGTCTGGAGTCTGGACTGTTAATGGATGTCTATTTTTGCTGAACTTCTCATATTGTGGCCTAAGTGGTCACAGAAGACCGTCTTCAATGCCGAGGCTTATGTAGGACAGTGGTGACGAGCACATCAGTCTTTTCTGGTAATGATGGTGAAAAACGCAAATTAGCTGGTTAATTCTAAAAGCTATTACAGTTTGATTTCTTCTGATGCAGTCACCATTGAGTTTTTTTTCCAAGTTCTAAACTAATTTCTTTTTGATTTTATGTTGCTGTGAGCTTGACACAGAAGACATTGAACCAGAATTTTTTAACACCTTTCCAGCATGTGTTTTTGAATATTCTGTAAATGTGTCTGTCTGAATTGTCATAACACCTTGGATGTTAATTAGGTCACATCAAACTGCAAAACAGATGTTAATGAGAATGTGTCACATGGCATATGTGCGATACTGGCCTCGCTGAACACTGTATATAGGGCGTTCATTTTTCCAACTTCACATTTCTCTCCATTTCTTCTCGACACACTTACCGTGCTTTAGCACGTTGCAGTAGTGCTCCCTTTCTTTGGAACTACTGGTTGCTAGCGAGGGTTCAGGTTGCTGGTTTTCATTAAGAGACTGCTTGAAACTTTTGGCTGACTTTTAACTTTTAATGCTTTAAGGCCATTTTATAAGCAGAATAACATACTATAGCATGTCCCATTCAGCTAGATAAATGGACACATTGACTTTGCCTTAAACTTTACAGTTCACCTGAGTTGTCTGTATACCTCATAGGGCCACTGATTTTCTGTTTTCAAAAACTGACAATTCAGTTTTTTTTTAAAGGTACATTTTATTCTGTTTTTTTTCCCTCCTGAACTGCGTACAAATCAGCATGTTTTGCACTACAGATGTGTAAAATAGGAGTTTTACATATATTTTTTTGACAAGTTTGGTTGTATATGTGGTTCATTTTTCTTACTAAAAATGAACTCTTAAGTGGTGTTTGAAAATGGCAAATGTTCCAGTCTGTTGGCACAGTGGTAGCACTACCACTCGAGATGCGGGTGATCTGGGTTTGAGGTGAGCCTGAGTGTGGGGGGGTTGACAGGGGCGGGGAACTCGAGCATCCCGACAGATTCTGTTTTCCTCCAGGCATTAGGAGTTAGATTTCCACTGCTACCACCCCCGGTATGACCACACATGGGGTGCAGTGGAAACTACTACAAAGAGAAAGTCTCCAGTGTTGCTGTGTGCCAGTGTGACATGCTGCTGCATAAGGAACTTCCTCACGGGGGAGTAACGAAGGGAAAAATATCCTTGGACATGAGAAAGGATGCCCTTGCCACTCCTGCAGATCCTGCATCCACCGACCATGGCTCTCCCCCTTCAGTGACCAGATTAAGCACTCCTGAAGGGCTTACCCAGCCTGAACGACCCCATTGTTTGGGGGGCAAACCAAGAGGGCTGTTCAAGGGCTGAATAAGTCCCGGGAGCAGGGAAGGGTGATGGGTTGGGGACTAGTGGGTCTGAGAGGGGGCCCAAGGCCAGCAGGAAGAGCAGGAGTATAAAGGGAATGACAAAAACAGGCAAATTCTGTTTCTAAATTCATTTTTCTATTTTTGCAGAAAAGCTGTGGTCTTAATTGCAGCACAGCTGGACACCCTGGCATGTGTTCCTTACTTGGTGTGTGTGTGTTTGTGTGTGTGTGTATATACGTAGAAAATGATGGCAGAAAAAGAACATTGGTCTGTCCAGTTTGCCCATAAAACCCTAAGAAACCAATGACCTATTGTCCATACAGGGTTCTTAACCCACACTATTCACCCCCCTATGTACAGTATGTTTACAGTAAATAGTTTTCTGCTGGATTTGGCTGTCGGATCCTGCTCCTTAGCCTAGTTTGTACATTCCCTGGTTTGAAGTCAAAGGCCCTGGGTTCAAATGCTTACTTTGCCAGTGTATTACTTTTTCCTCCTACCACTCACAGCCAGTGCGTCCTTGTACCCCAGCCCGGTCTCTCATTTTCTCGGAGACTTACTGTGGTCATCCAGTAGCTCTATGGGTTGCCCCCCATGGTGGGGCCTTCAGGGAGGGTGGTGAGCACCCTCCAGAGACCGAATCCAGTATGGAGAATAGGAGCCCATTTGACTGTGCAGAGCCTATAAAGAGAAGGTTTCAACCTGGCTCAGCTGACTTTTTCCTACCTGTTTTCTCCCTTACTGAAGACAGTGGCATGAATACGCATCAGTGTGCACGCAGCATGTGTTTGCAGCACTGAGCCAGCTGACTCCCCTTCACACTACCATCCCGCATTGCTGATCCATCTCTTCACCCCCGGTGGCACTAGGGCAGCAGGAACAAATAACCTACTAGCCCAGGGGAGGTAAGCATCCACTGGGATGCTCAAAGCCCCCGACCCTCCAGTGCCCTGGACTCGTTCCCAAACCCAGGTCGCTATTGTCACAAATATTAGCGTCATTGCAGTGCTTATGGGGCGACTTCTAATATTTAAATGCTATGATTTTGGGAAGTATGTTTTTTTTTTTTTTTTTATAGGAGACTTCAGCTACCCACATATACTATAGACTGTGAGAAGGGAACAACTATTGTATGTCCAAGCACAGGAGCCAGCCCACCGCACAGCAGTAGAGCTACTGCATGTGATGCCAACGATCCGGGTTTGGGAACGAGCTAGGGCTGTTAGAGGGATGGCAGGGGAGGATTGAGCATCCCATTGGATGCTCTTCTCTGGAGGAAGGGCTGTGCATCCCACTGTTCTGCTGCGACCATCTGGGTGACCACAGGTGGCAGTGCAGGGGGAACTGCATGCATATCACATGGGGTGGGGGAGTGCATGGAGTCAGTGCATCTGGCTTGCCGGCACCTTGGAATACCACCACACTTTCGGTTGGAAGGCTCTCAGAGGGGGAAAATGGCACTTGGGTAGATGAAACGCTTAACACATTCCAAAACTAGCACACATTAACCTTTGCATTGCTCACAGAATTCAGTTCACATGTCTGCTGAGGTGCACTACTGGTTTGTGGCATGTAGCAGACAAACAGAATCCAGTGCACCCCCTCCCCCCCAAAAAAGGGGAATCTAAGAAGTAAAACATTTAACCCTTTTGCTGCCAGGGCGACTTGCCATTTCAGTGCCAGTAAATATTTTTTCAATGTATATTTTTATTTAAAATGCCTAAATCTTTTTCCCCAGTTTATGCAACATCCCTCAATATATATTGTTGTTGAAAGCAGAGCCTTAGCTTTCTGGGGCATAAATATTCTTCGTTGTAAATTTCATGTAGTGCACAAAACCTGGATTGAAACTGACAAAATATTCTTGTTTTCCATATAAACCAGGGATTCTGCTTTGAAAGGGTTAATATACCATGCCTGCTTTGTAACAGTGTTGCTCCAGCTGCTCAGTGATGTCCTTCTTGAAATAATCCACAGCCCCCGATTGTAGAGTTTTGCACTTGGCAGCTCCATGCATAGACCTTCCCGATGTCTACTTCTTGCTGAGTGTTTGGGGTCAAACGTGGGTCAGGTGTCCCCCCGATCACCTGACCAAACCTGCCCCATACATACTTTTAGCATGAGCCTAAAGTCTGCTTTTGCGATCTACGTGCTGAAAGTGAAACCAGTTTTCTTGGTTTCACTTCCAGTTCATCAAAATGGTGATAACGTACGCTGTATGGCACAGGGCCATGCATATGCAGTTATCTTGCTGCACAGGGTACAGCATATGTTAGAGGGCAGAGATCCAGTTAAATTGCCTGAACTGTCTATTTTCTTATTTTTAACTCCATGAAAAAGGGGTTCTCTTAGTTTTCAGATTGGAATTCCAATGTGTGCAAGCCAGTCACCAAGGTGGAACCCCATGGGTTGGTCCTAACTCTGAAATGCCTGCAGTGGCTCCTCTTAGAGTGTATTTCCTAAATAAAATAAATAAATTGGCTCCTTTATAGTAAAGTGCTTCCATCCAGGACATTTTACAGGTGATCAAAGGGAGCATGCTAAAAGGAGAACCACAAACACCCAAACTCTTAACATTCCAAAACTAGCACACTCTAACCTTTGCATTGCCCACAAAATATTTTTCACATTTTCTGCTGAGGGGCGCTACTGGTTTGTGGCATATTAAAAACAAACAAACAGAATCTAGTGCACAACCCCCGATGTCAAATCTAAAAGTAAAACATTTAAAGGGAACTCCATAATAAGAGCCTCACACTCAAGAGTGAGGATTATCATAATTAGTCCTTTGTGTGCAGAAACACTGTTTCTTACTTACTGATCACTGCAGCATCCTAGACTATATCTGGCTAATTTCATTGACTTGTAAGCTGACTTTTCCTGTAACCAGAAATGCCGGACTCCTCTACAGCTGACATCAGAGGAGAATTGCAGCAGTGGGAGATTCATTAGAGCTGCAGTGAATGCCAGATTTTTTATAAGCTGTAATCTTCTGTTTGCTGGCCTGCTGTTATCCTGGCAGTGGCGGAGCCAGTTTGGGAGCATTGGGAGTCGGGGGGTGCCATTCATAATCACAGGCTCCACAATAGGCACTAAACAGTGAATAAAGATGATGGTGGTGGGGCACCACTACTCACATTGGGGCAGCCAGGAGGGGCGACCGCCCCCCCAGCCCCCCGTCTAGCTCCGGCACTGTATCCTGGGGCTAGGTACAGTCACAGAGGACTGCACTAAGCCCCATGTGAATAGCAGGACCAGCAGACATCAGATTTTAGCTTACAAAATCTTTAACATGTACATTGCGGGCTGTTGAATCTTATTGAATCTCCCAGCTCTGTAGCCATCCTCTGATGTCAGCTGCAGGGGATTGTGGGATTTCTGGTTACAGGAAACTGCATCTTAGAAGTCAGCAAAATTAGCCTAATACAGTCTACTATACTGCAGTAAACAGTAAGTAAAAACAAATGTTTTTGTACACTAAGTGCAAACTGGGATCTACCTCACATTTGGGTGTGGGACTCTTATTGTTAACAGTTCCCCTTTAAACTGCCTGAATTGGCTATTTTCTTACTTATAACGCCATGAAAAAGGGGTTCTCTTAGTTTTCAGATTGGAATTTCAATATGAGCAAGCCAGACCAGCAAACGCCAAGGTCAAACCACATTGTTTGGTCCTAACTCTGAAATGCCGGCAGTGGCTACTTTTTAAATTGAGTGCATTGCCTAAATTGGCTCCTTTATAGTAAAGTGTTTCCACCCAGGAAATTTCACAAGAACATGCTAAAAGGTGGACCACAAGCTTCTAAACATTCCAAAACTAGCACATTCTAACCTTTGCATTGCTCACAGAATTCAATTCACATTTCTGCTGAGGGGTGCTACTGGTTTGTGGCATGTACAAACAAAAGGGGCCAGATTAGGCAATGCACTCTATTTAAGAGCAGCCACTGCAGGCTTTTCAGAGTTATGACCAAACTGTGGGGCTCCACCTTGGCGTTTGGTACTTTGGCTTGCTCACATTGGAATTGCAATCTGAAAATTAAGAGAACCCCTTTTTCGTGGAGTTAAAAGTCAGAAAATAGCCAATTCAGGAAGTTTAAATGTTTTACTTTTTTAGAAACCCTGCCTGTTCCCATGTCCGCCTCAGGCATCCACTTCTGACTGCTGGAGGCACTACCGGATTCCACCTCCGCTGTGGGCACCTGGATGAAGATAGGAGGAATGCCAAGGAGCTGAGTGTGAACCCTGCCGGGGGGGGAAGGGTCAGGAATGCAATGTAGCGCAGGTGATATGTGGATTCCCAGTAAGATCAGTAAGTGGAGCCTTGAGGGACGGGAAGGTAGCATTGGTGGAGGTGGAAGGAGGTCTTCACCAGGGGGCCGGGGCAATCTCTGGATGTTGTGGAAGATTGTTATCAGTGTGTTAAAGGAGCTACTGGGGATAAAGTGATGCTGGATCTCATTCTTAGCAACAAGGAGGATCTGGTCCAAGAAGTGGAAATTAGAGAAACGCTAGGCAACAGGGACCCAGCCATAGCATCATTAGATTCACAATTGTAAGGAACAGAGAAAATCTTAGGAAAATGACATACACCATGCTTCTTGAAAAAGCAGATTTTGAAAAGTTGAGGGAGCTCATAGCACTGGTACTGTACCCTGAGAAACCAATCTCTTGGGCATAATGCTCAACAACAGTGGGACATCCTTAGAAACATGTGCACTGACTAAAGCAGGAGTGTATACTTCAGACATGAAAGTACAGCAGTAAAACAAAAAGACCGCTGTGGACGGTAAGTGAGGTGCTGGAAACAATTAGGGAGAAAGTAAGTGTCATACAGGAAAATTCTAAGTTTAATTAAAGATTAATGAGCCTAGCAAGCTCCTGATTGGCTACTGAATTGGTCATTCATTATTACTTATTTATTTACTGTTTTATTTGAAGGTTTTGTAATCGGGAAAGGCACACTACACCAGAGCTCGTTTCCAGGTGCGCTCCAGGTGAAGGGTAAAGTGGGACAAAACAGTGGCAGTTTTACAATGAAATGAAACATCAGTATTTATAACACGGGCAAAGTACAATTGTAGACATTAAAAAAAAAAAGAAAATAAATACCCAGGGGTATAAAGGAGCATTACATAAATAGTGTCAAATAAAGATTTACAGGGAGTGCACGGCAGGGGGGAGGAAGGGGGATCAGCAGGGTTATTGTAGTGAGGCAAGGCCCTCAGAGAGGAGAGAGGAGTGTAAGGGAGCAAGTAGTTAAAAGGAGGGACAACAGTGGGGAGGGTAGGGCAGCAGGGGGAGAGAGGAAGGGAGAAAAGGCTAGGGCAGTAGGGAAGAGGGAGAGGGGACGGGGAGGGGTGGGGGAGAGACAGGAGTAAGTAGGGGAAGGCGGCTCTGGTAAATGTTTGGGGGGTAGTAAGGATGGTGCATGTCTAAGAAGGGGAGGAAGCTGGTTCCAAACGGAGGGGAGATGGTAAGAGAAGATGGCTAGACTGGCGTTAGAGCGAGGGTGGGGAATTGAGAAGGAACAGGAGTCTCTGGAATGAAGGGGACGGGGGAGACAACAGAGGGGGAAAGTAAAGATGATATGTTGGGGGGAAGGAGGCGAACCAGTATTTTCTAATAAGGGAGGAGCAATGGGAGAGGTGACATGAGGGTAAGGGGGCAGTAGCAAGACTAAAAAAAAAGAGAGCAGTGATGCGTGAGGGAGGAGAGTTAGTAGCAAAACGACAGAAGGCATTGAAGAGGGTGTCAAACATAGTGAGAGAGGAAGGAGTGGCTGCGCTGTGGACTACATCAGCATAGTCAGAAATGGGGTGGATCATTTTGACAAGCAAGTTCTTGCATACGTTGGCGGGGAGTCAGTCCTCTATCAGTAGAGGATGCCTAGTTTGGGGCAGAGTTTTGAGTGTATAACATTGATGTGTGCTGAGATGTCCAGGTTGCTGTCTAGCCACACACCCAGATATTTATACATGTGGACAATCTCCAGTTGGGTGCCATTGAGTGTGGAGAAGGCAGGGAGAGGAGATAGCCTTGATGGCTTTTGACTGGTGCCAAAGCTCATTGATAACGTCTGTTTGGTATTTACTTTGAGCTGGACTGTTTGGCTTGAAACCAGCGTAATACATTATGGAAGTCTCATTGTAGTGAGGATGATACAGCACATGTGGAGGGGACAGGTGTGTAAATGATAGTATCGTTGGTATACATATGAATATTGGAGGAAACACAGACGGAGGAGAGGTCATTGAGAAAAATCGAGAATAGTATGGGCCCCAGGATAGAGCCCTGGGGGACACCTGTGAGAATTGGGGGAGGGAGAGATAAAACAGGGCCCAGCTGCACAGATTGCTGGCGGTTGGTCATATAGGTGTGGAACCACTGAAATGCTGAAGAGGAGAGACTGACTGAGGCCAGCTTGTTTAAGAGGAGGGGGTTGGAAACCGAGTCAAAAGCTTTTGCGAGGTCAATAAAAATAGTCGCTGTGACAAGACCCTTATCCATCCCTGTGAGGATAGAGTCAGTTAGGCGGAGAAGGGAGATGATTGTGGAGTGTTTTTTCTGAAACCAGATTGGAAGGGGATAGGAAGGAGGAGGAGTAGGAAGTTGACTAGTCTGGAATGGATTAAGTGATTCCTGCATCTCGGCTAGGGAAGGGAAGAGGGAGATGGGCCTGTAGTTGCCAAGGGATGATGGGTCATCCCCTTTGCGGAGGGGAAGTACCTTAGCAGTTTTCCAGGCAAGGGGGATGTTGCAAAAGGTGAAAAAGAGATTCAGAAGGTGGGTGAGTGGGAGGAGAATGGAGGGGGGCAGAAATGTGGAGAGTTGGGGTCTAAGCTATCAGGGCTATATTTGGAGGGGTTGAGAGAATAGAGGGTGAGGAAGACTTCCTGAGGGGAAATGGGAGGAAAGTGAAAATCAGCCATGGAGGAGGGTTGGGGTGGGGGGTGAGCAGTTGAGGACTGAGGGGAGCTACACAAGTTATGAAGCATTTATTGGAGGGAGGCGATAGCAAGATGGTCGGGGGGGGGGCTGGTTGGGGTGGTGAGTTGAAGGGGGAGTGAATTATTTCCAGAAGTTGGAGGGGGAGCATAGGTTGAATTGAAGGTTGATGTTGAAATAATGGGCCTTAGTTGCACGGATAGCCTTAGTGCAGGCCTTTTCTGAGGTACTTGTAGTGTTGGTGGTTGGGGTCAGAATGGGAGGTCTTAAAGCACGACCAAATCTGGTCTCTGGTTTTGCAGAGCTGTAGGAGGTCAGGTGTAATCCTGGGGTGGTGGGAGCGTCTAACTCTGTTTTTTTTTTTTTTTTTTTTTGGAAGGGGGCATGATTGTTCCAGTAGTGAGTGAGGATGGCAGTGAAGTGTGATAGGGCTGAGTCAGTGTCCTGGGCAGAGTAGGCTAAGGACCAGTCTGCGGGGACTAGATCACATAAGAGACCATCAGAGTTGAGAGACCGTAGGGGTCAGTACCAAATGTACTCTGGGGAGGATTTGATGGGACAAGTTTTCCTGACACAGTAGACAAGATGGTGATCACGGAAGACATTAGGGAGAATGCCAGAGGATGAGATATAATGGTGATGAGAGAGTGTAGTACCCAGTCCAAGAGGGAGTGGTTAGAGGAGTGAGCGTTTAACCTAGTGGGTTCAGAGATTAGTTGTGAAAGGTTCAAAGTTTCAGTGGAGTACTGGACTGGCTTTGAGTCTGGGGAGAGCCAATTCAGGTTAAAATCACCGATAAGGAAGAATTCAGCTGAGGCAGAGTGGGAGACAAGTGTGGAAAAAGTTGATAAGAGAGGAGGGAGGAATCTTTGGGAAGGCATACAGGACTCCAGCAAAGATAGAGAAGTGTGGAGGGGAGAGAGAGTTTGAGTAGTAAGAGCTCATAGGAGGAGGGGATGGCCTCTTTTTTTTTATATATATATATATATATATATATTTTTTTAGCTCCTCGGCCTGGCAGGCAGCTCGGTCCCTCCCTCTGAGGGACTCAGTCTCTGGCCACAGCATTCCCTGACCCGACCCCCCCCTAAATCCCCCAAGGGTCCTCCCCCTGTGGCAGAGCCAGGGTGAAGGGGCGCTGGGTTTACCCCAACTCCCGGAGCGAAATCCAGACATTGGGGGGCTGGCTGGGGCGCTAGTGCGGCCATCATGGAGCCTGCCAGCTCCTGTTTTCTTTTTTCTCCCATCCTCCCTTCCCCTACCGACGTAAGGATGCCGGTGGTGCTCTTCCCCGGACCTTACTGCCCTCCAGCTACTGCCAGAAGGCAGTCCGCGAGCGGGCTGGACAAATCTCCTCCCAAGAGAGAGCAGTCCTCCAGATACTGGACTTCTCTCGCCCCTGCCGACCCCCAGCAGCTCGGGCTCATTACCAAACTCGGGTCTCTGGGATGGTGTGAGGTGTAGAGACTAGCGCCTCAACCTCCAGCACCACCAGGTCAGGGGATAGCCTCTTTAAAGGTGACGGAGCAGGAAATGTTATGGCAGGTGTAAATGGCAACACCTCTACCATGTTTACCTCTGTCCTGGTGGAAAATGTGAAATTCAGGGGAAGGCGAGGTGTGAGTCCAGAGCTCCAGTGGAGAGCCAGATTTCAAGATATACAGAGGATATCTGGGGAGTGTTGCAAGACCCATGCCTTAAGGGAGTCTGACTTTGGGAGGAGGCTTCATGCATTGAAATGGTAGAAGCTTAGACCTTTGGTCACAGATGGAGGTGGGGGCCAGGATTCTGCTCCACATCTTGTGAGAGGAGTAGTAGGAAGAGGAGAAGGACTAGAAGGGTTGGGGCTTTATGCGTTTTGTGGTGTGCGGGAGGAGAGGGCAAGGAGGCTGCAGTTGAATGAGTAGAGGGAGCAGTGGAGAACGTTGAGGGAGGGGTAGAAAGGAAGCCAGGGTGGATGGGAGAGTTGGAGACTAGGAGATGGGCAGCAGGAAGGAGGAGACAAGAAGGGTTGGGAGATGGGGGAGGAGAGGAAAAGGGAGATACAGGGGTAAGAAAGGAGGCAGGGGCGGGAAGCAGAGAGAGGTATGTGAGGAAAGTGGGTAGCCAGAGGGCATTGCTGAGGAGGAGGCGGGGGGGGGGGAGAGTGAGACAGCAGGGGGAAAAACTGTCAGAGAAAAAGCCTGAGGAGCAGGCAGAAGAGGGGGCTGGGGGAGGAGAAAGGTAACCGGTCACCTTGGGGAGAGGGAAAATGTGATAGCAATGGATTAGGATGGAAGAAAGGGAGGAGAGCTGGGGTTGGGGAGCAGGTGTAACAGGTGGGCAAAAGAGAAACTAGAACAAGTGAGAGGATTCAGAAGCTGTTGTGAGGGAGAGCAAAGCCAGGCTGTCACAGGTAGGTAAGGGAAGGGATCATCGATTAGCAATCAGAAAAAAAAAAAATTAATCATAGCATGTGTAACAGGAACACATGGTTAAACAGCAGTCATGGAACGAAAACCTTCAAACACAACAGTAACTAGCTGACAAGAGAAAGAATTAAGCAGCCTGTTCTGAATAAAAAACAGCTGAATCGAGTTACAGTAAGCCGTTAAGCTGAGTGGAGACAAGAGTAGGTCAGCTGAAGCAGTGCAAACACTGGTTACAGATATGAGGCAAAACAAACACAAACGTGTAGGCTGGCGGAAACAGGCAGTTTGAGTAAGCCAAGCTAGAATCAGTTTGTGAGATCCAACATGAGGCATGTGTGTTTTAGAAATGACAGATCCAGCTGCCAGCTGATGCAGTGTGGGATGCAACTTCTTAAAAATAACGCATACTCTTGCCACACTGCTCATATGTAACGCTCAAATGGCAAAAGTAAAAAAAAAATGTAAAAACAAATAATTTTTCTGTGATTAGATTTATAATTGCAGGGACAACCTCAGAGTTGGTTGTTTCCTTGAATTAACAACCATTTGTAGGAAGGTGGTCTCAGGAGCGGACTTGGCTACCCATTCCCCAGCTAGTAATATAGCCTTCAGAAATGACTGGCGTCTCGCTCGTTATTGCTTAAGTAAATTACAGAAAGCATAAATAACAACAGACAGACCTTAAGACAAACTCAGGGAGAACAAACACAAAATCAGAGGGGGGAAAAGCCGTAGAGAACAGCCAGCACTTAAGACCCAATCCAGTAATAAAACATTCTTCAGATAGTAATGAGTAGAGAAAAATGCAGTTGGACCCAGTCCAGTAATAAAACATTCTTCAGATATGTAAATAAGGAGAGAAACATGAAGTTGTTTGTCCATCGAAGGATCTGGAAAATGGTGACATAATAACAAGGGATGAATGGAAGGCAGAATGCCTGAATGGATGTTTTTTCATTATGCACAGTGGAAAGGGATGGAGTGATACTGAACAGTAGTAAAATGGTATTCAAATAAGAGCTGAAGGACAATCTACTGGACGTATATATAACACCTGAAGAAGCTGTGAAAAATGCTACAGAGAGCAAGTAAGCAATAAGACATGGGGTGTGCATTGAACAGATACTACTGCATGCCCAGGTTGCAGTGAAGAGTGCCTTCTGCCCCGGAAGTGCAGTAATATTTGTTCAGTTGACACCGCAAAGTGTCTTATTACACTTATAAATGGGCTGCTGTAATTTTTTTTTGCTGTTTTGTGTCACACAAATCTAGTTATAATATATATACAAGGCTATTTTTAATCAGAATTTCTGAAAAAAATAGTCCTTTTGATAGGTATAAAATGATGTAATTATGTCTGACATCATTTTGTTTGTCATCCATATAGTTGGCAGCCAGGAGCGCCCTCCCACACACACACTCACATGCTGTCAAAGCCTGTTTGGTCCAAGGACACATAGGAGCGAGCAGCACTTTCACTTCTTTTCGCTGACTTTCCCTTCCTTTCACTGATAGGGTGCGTGCCCTTACCAAGTAAGCAAAAGTATGGAAATACTACCGGAGAAAGTGAGCGTAATCATGCCGTGGGACTGGCAGCTTGATTGGAAATTCAGACTACGGAACAAGCTAATTTTTTTTTCTCTTAATCACATTTAGGCGGTGAAGAGCGGGAGAGTGAGGTTTACTGTAGGTAGGCTACGGTATCAGGGCCAGAAAGAGAGAATGGCCGAAAGCACGGGTGACAGAAATGTGGATGGATATGGGTCTGGTAAGAGTTGCTTGTTCCAATGTAAACTGACAGAGTAAGGCGGATTTTATTTTATGTTTTTACACTTGCCTGTTTTTCGGGTGATAGAATTGAAGATTGAGTGGCACCACAGTTTCCCTGATCAGACGGCAACTTTGGAATGAGCCGCGTCAGTGAGGAAAAAAATGACATTTTAAAATTTGAACATTTGCAGTGGCACAGTGATTCTAGGGACGTGGATATGATGTTCTATCTACACGTCTGGCAGTTGCCTATCCCTTTAAAACTTCACCAGAAACGTCTTCAAGCTGGCTTCTCCCACCCACCCAGGTGGTAACTCCCTCAGCTCCGCCCCATGATGCCAGATCTTCCTTTCTGCTGGAAGAAGCAGGTTCCCTCCTTACCACTCTCGCGAGGAGTAGGCCCTTTGCTGTAAAATGTTCAGATTTATTTCCAAATTTCAATTTAGAGCTTGTCTTCAACTCGATCCTCGATCGCGACTGCAATGGATGGTAAGTCTGCTCCCAGGTTCCGCTGGTGCTCTTGCCGGCAGAAGATGTCCCGAATGGACCACACTCCTTGTGCGTCTACTGCCTGTGGCACGAGCACGATCCCCAGGCCTGTGACTTGTGTTGCTCATTTCACCTGACCATTCTCGAGGACCGCCTCGCCCGACTCATATTAGGCTGCCCGTGCAAACGGAACCCGCCAGTGAAGTCGAAGAAAGCCTGTTGGATGGTCTCTGTGGCTGCAGGGTCTGCTGAACAGCTTGCGGCGTTTGAGGAGGAGGCGGCCCAGGCTGCATCTCACTCCTCCTCGGCTTCTGACTTTGTGCTTCTCCAGCTGGGCTCGACTTTCACGGGGGCCTTCAAGGAATTGTCAGTCCCTGCCGACCCTCGGTCAGGGACCCTCTGAACACAATCTAAATCCAAGAAAGAGTCTAAAAGAAAGGAACTGCATACGTCAGCTCATGGGATGGGAGTGCGCCAGTGCTAACTTTCAATTCCGTGCTTCTCCCAATCCGACTTCGGTAGAATCCTCGGCCATGGCTGCCGGCTCCACGGTAACCCCTTTGGGCCAGTTGGTCGAGACTGTGGTTGAAGTCCCGGCTGGATGTTTCTCGAACCGACCAGTTGTCGACTGAAGAGGTCGACTCTTCTTTGTCCAGGAATCTGGTCCATTGGAGGGACATATCAGTCCATTGACCCACCACCTCTGGTCTCCGACCAAGACCTGGAGGAGTCTCAGCATTCGCCAGCTCCCCTCCAAGACCCGCCACTGGTCCCCGGGCAGTCAAGGTCGAGGTATCAGTCCTGTTCCGGTGGGTCAAGTGGCTCCCACCGACGTTAGCGCTCCCGCTCTTGACACCATTGGAAGCAGTGCCACCGCTTCTCATAGTCCTTGGGTGAGGAGAGGCTTTGGAGCAAATTGCGTTGATGCTACAAGGACCTCATGTGGCAACAGCTGGGGTTCACCAGTATGAAGCTGGCCCCGGTTTCTACACCGGCTATCACTTGGCTTTTGCCCGACAGCCAGATGCCTTCTCCGCCCTAAGTAGCTGACCAAGACTGTCCCAGCTTGGCCTATCTTTGTGTCTCCACTGATTACCATGGAGCCACTGCCTAAACAGCTGACAGCCGGCACTCCGACTAAGGAGTCTTGGCCAGCTAAAGGGCTTCCCCATCGGTTGTCGGTCACCGTCACCCCTGACTGTCCTCAGAGGGTCAATGGCGACTTCAGTGGCTGACCACTTTTCAGTGACTCTTCAGAGTCATGGGGTTCCTCTGTGCACTCCTGTCCAGTCAACAAGGAGTTGGTGGGGGATCTCTCGACCGAAGAAGGCCCTACTTCCTTTATGGGTCTTCTTTGACTGATCTCTGAGTCCACGGGTCTTACAATGAAGCCTGTCCTGAAATGGTCCCGTTACCCACTGACCTAGATCCATGACCGGGGGGATTCTCCTACGGAGGCCTTCCTAGTGGTGGAGGCCATTCTTGGCCCTTCCCTGGAGCTCTGGCAGCACCCAGCTTCCTGCCTTGTGCCCTCTTCCCAGATGACCCGCAAGTATGTGGTACCTACCGGTTCCCTGTTGGGATTCACTGAACACCCCTTGACTGGTGACTGATTCAGTGTTCAGTTGCTCGGGCAATACTGGGGACGTTGACAAGCTGCCTGACGAGTCCAAAAAGTTGGACCATGTGACTAAGAAGGTCTACGCTGCCTCCACGCTTGGTCTTTGCCAGACGAGCTCAGCCCTCCTATGGCCCACTTCTCCCATGCCCTGCTGGGCACCCTGAATGAGGTGCTTCTTTTTCTGCCGGCAGACCTCCAGACCACAGCCAAGCAGGTCCGGGACCAGGGCCAGGCTATAGCAAAGCAACAGCTCCAGACTGCCATGGACACTGGGGACTCCTGTGTCCACTCTGTGGTGGCATCAGTAGCCATGCACCGCAGGGCTTGGCTGAGGATCTCGTCCTTCACGTCAGACTCTCAGCACAAGTTGGCAGATGTTCCCATCCTGGGCACCAACCTGTTCAGGTCAGGGGTCACCTCACCCGCACCAAGAAATCCAATGCCACCTTGGACTCGGTGACATCTGCCCAAAGGGACCCCAAGGGCTCTAAGCAGCAGCAGAAAAGGAAGCCCTTTTGGTCCCCCTGTACTCTTGAATCCATACCAGCCTAGGCCCAGACCTGGTGACCTCGGCCAAAGTCAGTGGCCTCGGTCGTCTGTAAGCCTTGGGGGGGGGGGCTCTGGTGGCTCCTCATCCGGACCCTCCTACTTTTCCAAGTCTGCCCAGTGATGGGATGAGGGGTGCCTCCCTCATGCCCATCATGCCTCCCCTGGGTCCTCCCATGGGGGGCCAGCCTTGTCACTTCCTTTCTGCCTGGTTTGCTGTCACCACAGACAGGTGGGTCCTCAAGGTGTTGGGTCGGGGTCTGCCTCTGGAATTCGAGCAGTACCCTCCTTGCCAAGCCCACACCCCAAAGGAAGACTTGGTATCCGCAGACATTCTGTCAGCTCTCAGAGATGACATAGCCCAGCTCCTCTGCAAGGAGGTCGTGGTTCCTGTCACGGATCCTCCAGAACACCTAGGGTTTGTCTACAGGTACTTCCTGGTGCCAGAATGGATGGTGGCTGGTGCCTCATTCTAGATTTGCGTGACCTGGACAAGTTTCTCAAGTCGGGTATCTTCAGGATGGTAACTGTCTTAGAGCATACCATCTCTAGAGCAGAACATGTAGTTTTGCTCCCTGGATTTTCAGGATTTGTTCTTCCATGTCCGGATCCGTCTATCACACTGAAGGTTCCTCTGATTCTGAGCCAAGGGAACCCTCTATGAGCTCCAGGCGATGCCATGTCATTCGTCCCCTCCTTGGCCCCCAGGGTCTTCACCAAGTGCATTGCAGTGGTGGCAGTTACCTAAGGTACTGAGGGGTCCGGGTTTACCCCTATCTGTATACCTGGCTGATCGTAGGTCCCTGGCAGGAGGTGGAGCAGTCCAGGGACCTGGCCCCCCACACCTTGGTCGACCTTGGCCTCCTGGTCAACAAGGCCAAGTCAGAACTCGTGCCTTAGCAGGTGATCAGCTTCATCGGGGTGGAGCTCGACTCTTGCAGAGCCAGAACCCGGCTCCCAGCAGACTAGGCAGAGGTTCTCTCCTCTTTTGCCCAGTCATTTCAGGTTGGGCAATTGCGCCCTGCCCGGGACTTCCTGTGTCTGCTGGATTACATGATGGACTGCACCAGCGTGGTCTGATGGGCCTGCTGGAGAATGCGCTCTCTGCAGTGGGAGCTGGCCAGCTAGTGGTCTCAGCACAGAGGTCACTTTGACCAGCTGGTCACTGTGACCCAGCAGATGTGGGACACCCTTCAGTGGTAGTTAGTCTCAGACCATCTGCAGGAAGGGATCCTGTTTGTCCGCCCAGAGCCGATGGTCATCCTGACAACCAATGCCTCTCTCATGGGCTGGGGTGCCCATCTGGGGGAATACAGAGTCCACGGGCTCTGGACCCCCGAGGAGTCCTGATGCCACATCTAACTGCTGGAGCTCCAAACAGTTCAGCTGGTGCTGACTGCATTCACTACTCACATCTGGGGTCAGGTGGTTCAGGTCCAGATGGACAACACCACGACCATGTACTACTCCAACAAACAGGGCGAGATGCACTCTCTGCCTCTGTGCAAGGAAGCTGTCCATGTGTGGACCATTTTGCACAGCCTGGAGGTCGATGATCTTGCCATCCATGTGGCAGGAGCCTCCAACCAGCTGGCAGACACCTCAGCCGTGTGGGTGAAGCGTCTCAAGAGTGGTCTCTCCACCCAGAGGTATTACACAGTCTGTTTTCCCAGTTGGGCACCCCTCAGGTGGACCTGTTTACCCCCTGGGAGAATGCAAAGCTGAGGCTGTTTTGTGCCTGCTCCACTCAGTAGGGAATGTTGCAGGGGGATGCCTTCTTGAGGCCCTGGACTCTGCGCCTCTTCTATGCCTTCCCTCCACTCTCCTTGATCCACAAGGTGCTCCTCAAGGCCAGAAGGGACAAGGCACAGGTGGGGGACGGCTCGGGCAGTGTGAGGAGTATTTTTTCACAGAGAGGGTGGTGGACGCATGGAGCGCCGTCCTGAGGAGGTCATGGGGTCAAAAACAGTGGTGAAATTCAAGAATGCATGGGACAGACATAAGGCAATTCTGATGGGGGTAGGAAGAAGTAGGCTGTTGGTTAACTAGGGTTTGCAGTTTATCCAATAGGTAGGGAAATGGGCAGACTAGGTGGGCCAAGTGGTCCTTATCTGCCGTCAAAGTCTGTTTCTATGATTCTTGTGGCTCTGGAATGGCTGCACCAATTTTAGTACCCCGATCTCCTCAGCCTCAGCAGTGGCCTCCCGAGGCGTCTTCCTTTATGCCCGGACCTGCTCTCCATCAATCAGGGGAAGGTTCTCGATTGGGACCTTCAGTCCCTGCACCTGACAGCCTGGTTCCTGAGTGACTAAAGTTTCAGGCCTTGGGTCTCTCTGAAGATGTCTTCACTGTCGTGGAGGCATCTTGGAAAGAGTCGACCAGGAAATGCTGTGCCTTCAAGTGGAAGAGATTCTCCATTTGGTGTCGGGGCAAGAGGTTGGACCCTTTGTCCTGTTCAGTGGCTATCATTCTTGATTACCTATGGTCCCTCTCTAAGTCAGGCATTTGGTCGACGACCCTTAAGGTGCACCTGCCAGCCATCTCTGCTTACTGGGTTCAGGATGGTCAGCAGTCAGTGGTGCAGGAGAAGGTGGTCTGGTGCTTTTTTTTTAAAGGCCTTGACCATATTTCCCCTCCAGTGCGTGAACCCTCACCACCTTGGGATTTGCTGCTGGTTTTGGCAGAGCTCATGGGCAGGCCATTTGAACCCATGCACAGGTGTGAAATGTCTCACCTCTTGTGGAAGACCGCCTTCTTGGTGGCTATCACATCAGCCAGAAGGATCAGTGAGCTCCAGGTGCTTTTTGGTGGAGTCTCCTTACCTGGTCTTCCACAGGGACAAGGTGCCCGAACCCGAAGTTCCTTCCGAAGGTTGTGTCAGATATCCACCTTAACCAGGTGTTTCATTTTCTGGTATATTTTACCAACCACACCTCGGAGGCCGAGCACAGATTCCGTACTCTGGACCTGCGCGGGTGCTAACCTATTATAAGGAGCACATGGCTGGAGTCTGGGGAGAGGTTCGCCAGCTGGCAGACCTGCATCCAGGTGGATGATTGGCAAGTGGATAGTATCCTACATTGATCTCTGCTATAAGTTGGCGGGTAGGGAGCCTTCCATAGGACTAAGGGCCCATTCCACCCGCCATACCGCTGCGTTGGTGGCTGTTTCCAGGGACATCTGTATCCAGGAAATCTGCAGGGCTGCTACCTGGAGGTCAACATACACCTTCATTTCTCATTACCACATCAACCTTGAGTCACACCGGGATGCTGGTTTTGGGGCCTCAGTTTTCTAATCTCTGTTCCCTAAGTAGGGGGTGTGCACCTTGCCTCCCTCCTCCTGGAGAACTGCTAGGAGTCTACCAGAAGTGTGGATAGAACATCGTATCCATGTCCCTAGAAAAACAGGTTACTCACCTGTAACTGTAGTGCTAGGAGTGGTATATGATGTTCATCCACACGTACCCACCTGATCTCCCCAGGCATTGGTGCACAGCAGTACTTCCAGCAGGCAAGATCTGACGTCATGGGGCGGAGCTGAAGGAGTTACCACCCAGGTGGGTGGGAGGAGTCAGTTTGAAGACGTTTCCTGCAAAGTCTTAAAGGGAAAGGCAACTACCAGAAGTGTGGATAAACTTCGTATACCACTCCTACAACTACTGTTACAGGTGAATAACCTGTTTGTTTGTTTTTTGTTCTGCATCCTGCACTTCAGCACCTGCTATTACCTTAGCATAGAATGAATTTGATGCACAGGTAATAACCAATCAGAATTGAGGATTTTTTTCTTCCCATTATATAAATGGATTCAAGGCAGTAGGGCTTAATGAATCTGCCCCAAATTTCTCAAGTAGTTCTCTAAGGAACTAGCCATACCACTGATAGTTATATTCAGAGAGTCAGTCAGAACTGTGTACATGCCTGATGAAAGATCTTTAGGGAGCAGAATGATGGACCCAGGGCACTCTTGGACCCCACATCCCCACTGGCAGCAGTGATGGATGCTGATCCGGAGGGGTGAGTGCCATCCCCAAAGGCCCAACTGTGGTGTCAGACATTATCTAACTGGCCAGAGCTGGGGATTTGGGGTCTGAGAGGTGGCCTACACAGGATCTGGATAGATAATAAAAGGGAAAATAAAGCTCCAGAGTGGAGTGGATCCAGGAAACTTTGTCGGTCAGCTTCACATCAGTACCAAGGAAGCTGTTGGAGAGAATCGAAAGAAACAAAACTGATGAACACTGACAAGAAACGCTACATGGACACAGTGGCCAAGTACTGGTTCTGTAAGAGAAAAATTGTACAGTACCAAACAAATCTCATTGCTTTTGTGAAAAATGCCACTAAGGAAGTATATGGTGCCTGTTGATGTGGTATAACTGGACTTCAGTAAAACATTTACTACTGTGTTCACTACTTTCAGGAGGCTAATTGGAGAATCTAGGTATAACCATTAAGTGTGCACAGGATGAAATGGGGTCAAAACTGGTAGCAGGGTAAGACACAAGGGGGTTTAGTACTAGCATGTTCCCTTAAGTGACTACCATCTATGTGAATTGCTTACTTCTAGGGGTGTGGATATGGTGTACTATCCACACTTCTGACAGAATTCTTTTCTCCTTTAAATCAGGCTAGAAGGTCTTCAAGCAGGCTCCTCCCGTCCACCCAAATTGGAATCCTTCTTGGCAAAGCCTCGTGACATCAGATTTTCCTTTCGGCTGGAAGAGACAGGTTTCCTCCATAGCATTCTGCATTTGTGTAGGCCCTATCTTCATTTCAAAAATAAAAAAAAAAACTCCCTTGGTCTTCAGGCTGCTTTGCGGATTACTGTGTTTTGTATCATGGACTCAACTACTTTGAAGTCAGCACCCGGTTTTAAGCTTTGTTCGTGTGGACAGAAAATGTTGCGCATTGACCCTCACACCACGTGCATGTACTGCTTGGGCCAGGAACACGACTCACAGTCTTGCAGCCTGTGCCGCACTCTGCATCACTCCACTGTGGAGGACCAGTACACTCAGCTTTTACTGGGTCGTTCAGACAAGTGGGATCCTCCAGTTCGGTCAAAGGATGCTGTAGGGCAGTCTCCGTGGCTGCGGGGTCTGCCAAACAAATGGCGGCTTTTGAGGAAGCTGTTGCTCTGGCGGTATCCACCCTGGTCCCGCTGGGCTTTAGAGCCTCTTTTACTGTGGCATTCTGGGACTTATGCCAGTCCCTTCTTACCCTTGGGGAGGGCCCTTCCCATGGGTCGAAATCCAAGAAGGACTCCAAGGCTAAAGTGAAAAAGTCTCGTCGCAGGTCATGGGACCGTGAGCATTCTTGGGCCTCGGATTCCCGCACCCTTACTTAGTCGACGTTCCTCGATGAATCAGCTTCAGCTGATGTTTCAGACCAGGTCGCTGGCCTCACGGTATCCCGCCGGAACTGTCAGCCGAGAAGAAGCGGGTTGACCAGCCAGTTGAGATTTTTCTGGACCTGGTCAACACGTTGTCATAGAACAAGGGGGATACCTCCTTCTCCAGGACTCCGGTCCTGACTCTGCAATCCCAGGGCAGGGCGGATCAGCCCTCTGATCCGATCCCTAACCCTCAGGATGCGGGGGGGGGAGCAGGCATCCCTCGCTGATTCCTGCCTCTCTGTGCTGTCTGGTCCACTGGTGGTTGAGGTCAAGGTCGAGGATCTGTATCTCGAGGTAGAGTAGCCCTCGCCATAGTCAGCGTCTGTGCTCTCAGCACTCGGGCAAGCAGCGTTGCTGGTATTCCCCCTCTTTGGGAGAGGGTGAGCTCTACTGCAGGTTGCGATGGCACTACGAGGAGCTTATGTGGCAGCAGCTCCTTTTAGGTGCTGGGCCTGAGCTGGTGCCGGCTCCTTCCCCGGCACTGCCTTGACTGCCACCCAAACTGGTTCTGACTCAGCCGATTCTGACCTCTCTGCCCATTCGGGTGGAACCCCCACCGTTTCAGCTGAAGGAGCAGTTCCCCATCCAAAGACACCTGTACTACTCCCAGGCTTTCTCGATGGCTGTTGGTCATGGTCACTCGGGCGAACAAGCCCTGCAAGGTTAGCGGGGACTCAGGAGGGTCAGACGGTCATTGGCGAATCCTCGGAATCAGAGGGTTCCTCCATGTATTCCAGGCTGGTTGACCTAGAATCTGGAGAGGATTTGTCCACAGTCTGTGGTCCCACTTCCTTTGGGGCCATGTTCCACCTCATCTCAGAGGTTACGGGGATAGCTGGAGCCCGTCCAGAAATGGGCTATGTATCCCTCACCAAGATCCTCGACTGGAGTGACTTCCTAGGGGTCGCCTTCCTGGTGGCCGAAGTCATTTTTGGCCTGGGTTGGAGCTCTGGCAGCTCCAGCCTCCTGCTTTACTCCATTGACCTGTATGACCTGCAAGTATGTGGTCCCTATGGGTTCCCTCTCTTGGTTCACTGAGCATCCCTTGGCTGAGGGCCTGGTTGCTGACACGGTGTTCCGCCGGATGGGCAACGTCTGGGATATTGCCCCCCCGACAAG
This sequence comes from Neoceratodus forsteri, assembly GCA_016271365.2. NCBI lineage: Eukaryota > Metazoa > Chordata > Ceratodontiformes > Ceratodontidae > Neoceratodus > Neoceratodus forsteri. The sequence continues at coordinate 127,977,977 of CM057453.1, forward strand.
GAATCCTAAAAATTTGATCATGCAGCCTCGTCTCTCGGCCTCAGGCAGGCTAGTTCGGCCTTAATGATTGCCCATGTCACTCATGCCTTGTTGGGACCCTGGATGAAGTATTTCCTCGGCTCCTGACCGACCTTTAGTTGATGGTCAAGCAAGTCCAGGACCAGGGCCATGCTGTGGCCAAACAGCAGCTCCAGACAACCATGGACATCGGTGATTCCTGCGCCAGGTCTGTGGCCATGTGCCACTTTGCTTTGATGCAGATCTCAACCTTTATGGCAGATACTCAGCACAAATTGGTGGATGTTCCCTTCCTGGGCACTGACTTTTTCGGGTCAGGGGTAGATGGTTATCTCACTAGTATTGAGAAGTAGAGTGCCACCTTGGATTCTGTCACCCCAGCCCAAAAGGACAAGGTCTCCAAACCCCAGAAAAAGTCCTGTTGGCCCCACCCGGCCCCTGTAACCAAGCCTCCCCAGACCCCGCCTGGGCACCAGCAGTCCTGGCATCCCAGGCCTAAGTCAGTTGCTTTCTTGGTCTGGAAGCCTGGCAGCTGAGGTCCAGCAGCATCCTCCGCTGGTCCTGCTTGAACTTCAAAGCCTGCCTAGTGACAGGTTGGGTGATGCCCCCTCCCTGCCCATCCTATCTCCCTTGTATCCTCCCATAGGGGGCGACTCTGCCACTTTCTGCTTGGTCCAGTGTTAACACGGACAGATGGGTGCTAGAAGTGATTGGTCAGGGCTTGCCTCAGAAGCTTGAGGCTCTCCCTCCTAGCTGAGCCCACGCCCCTCCAGAGATGTGGTGTTTGCAGACATGTCCGCCCTTTGGGTGGATGTCGCCCTCTTTCTCCAAAAGGAGGTTGTGAATCGTGTCCCAGACCCACCAGCTGCTCCAGGGTTTGTCTCCAGATATTTTCTGATTCCCAAGCAGACGGGGGCTGGTGCCCCATCTTGGATCTGCACACCCTGAAAAGTTTCTGCAGTCACTCACCTTCAGAATGGTCACTCTGAACCAGATCATTCCATCCCTGGAACAGACCCTGGACTTGCAGGAAGCCTTCTTCCATGTCCCCATCTGTCCATCCCACCGGCGTTTCCTTTGGCTCAGTGTGGAAGGGACACTCTACGAGTTCCAGGTCATGCCCTTCAGCCTCTCCTCAGCTCCCAGGGTCTTCTCCAAATGCATAGCACTGGTGGCAGCCTTTCTGAGGAACTGAGGGGTCCGGTTGTACCCTCCAGACCTGTTTTTGCCTTGGCCTCCTGGTCAACAAGGCCAAGTCAGAACTGATCCCCTCGCAAGTGATTCATTTCATCTGGGCAGAGCTCAACTCTTGCCTAGCCCGGCTCCTGGTGGACAGGGTGGAGGATCTTTCCTCCTTTGCATGATCTTTTCAGGTTGGGCAGTTACGCCCTGCCAGGACTTTCTGCACCTCCTGCACTTCATGGCAGCCTGCACCAGCGTGGTCCATTGGGCCCACTGGCGAATGTGCTCCCTTCAGTGGGGCTAGTCCGTTAGTGGGCCTGGCATCAGGGCCACCTCGACCGACACAGTCACTGTGACCCAGCAGATGTAGGATACCATCCAGTGGTGGTTGGTCCCAGACCATCTACAGGAAGGAGTCCCATTTGTCTGCCTGGAGATGATGGTCACTCTCACGACTGATGCCCCCCTGATGGACTGGGGTGCCTACCTGGGGAACACAGGGTCCACAGCTTTTGGTCTGCTGAGGAGTCACGATAGCACATCAACCTGCTGGAGTTTTGATCTGTTTGCCTGGTCTTTGACAGTTTTTGCTCCTCATCTCCAGGGTCAGGTCATCCAGGTCCAGACTGACAACATGAAGATCACGTACTGCCTCAACAAGCAGGGCAGAATGCACTCCCTACCTCTGAGCACTGAAGTTCTCTGCATCTGTACCCTTGTGCTCAGCTTTGAAGTCGACCTGTTGGCCATTCATGTGGCTGAATTGCCCAGTCGGCTGGCAGACATCAGCCATGTGGAAAAGGTGTCTCACGCGTGTTCCCTTCATCAGGAGGTAGTGGACAGTCTGTTCTCCCAGTGGGGCACCCTTCAGGTGGACCTGTTTGCCTCCCAGGAGAGCGCCAAGCTGAGGCTATTTTGTGCCTGTCCCCCTCAGTGGGGAATGCTGCTGAGGGATGCCTTTGCGAGGCCCTAGATCTAGGACTTTTTTTTATGCCTTCCCTCCCTTTTCTCTGATCCACAAGGTTCTGATCAAAGCTTGGAGGGACAAGGCACGGATGATCCTGGTAGCTCCAGACTGGCCGCACCAGTTCCGTTTCCCCGATCTTCTCAGCCTCAGCAGCAGGCATCTGAGGTGTCTGCCATTTCGACCGGACCTGCTCTCTTAGTCTTGAGGGAAGGCTCTTCACCTGGACCTTCAGTCTTTGCACCTGACAGCCTGGTTACTGAGCGACTAGAGTTTCAGGTTCTGGGTCTCTTTGACGAGGTCCTCCATGTGGAGGAGGCCTCTTGGAAGGAGCCGACTCGTTGATACTATGCCTTCAAATAGAAGAGAGTCTTCATTTGGTGCCAAGGCAGGGAGCTTCACCCCCCCATCCTATCCTATGGGTAGCATCCTCGACTACCTGTGGTCCCTTTCTCAGTTTGATTTTTTGGTTGATGACCCTCAAGGTGCATCTGGCAGCCCTCTCTGCATACCGGGCATGGGCTGGTATGCTGACGGTGGTGCAGGAGAAGGGGGTCGGGCGCTTCTTTAAGGGCCTTGACCACATTTCCTCTCTGGTGCATGAACCACCACCACCACCTTGGGACCTGTTGCTGGTGTTGGCGATGCTCATGGGCAAGCCATTCAAACTGATGCACAGGTGTGAGATGTCACACCTCTTGTGGAAGACCGCCTTCTCGGTAGCCATCACATCTGCCAGAAGGATCAGTGAACTCTGGGTGCTGTCGGTGGAATCTCCTTATGTGGTCTTCCATAGGGACAAAGTTGTCCTTCGCCCCAACCCGAAGTTCCTTCTGAAGGTTGTTTCGTAGTTTCGCCGTAACCAGGTGATCACTCTCCCGGTGTACTTCACCAACCACACCTCGGAGGCCAAGCACAGGCTCCATAGTCTGGACCAGAGGTGAGCGCTTATCTACTATAAGGAGCACATGGCTGGAGTTTGGGGAGAGGTTCGCCAGCTCTTTGTCCCCTATGCTAAAGCCGCATCTGGTAGACCGGCAGCTAAGCCAGGTGCCCTACAGCCCGCTTGGGCTAAGACCACCGACCGCGGTCTGGAGTGGAGCTACTGCACCTCCGTGGTACTTGGAGCCTGCCACACATGCCCTACAAACTCCAGCATCAGGTGCCCTACAGCCCGCTTAGGCTAAGACTGCCGACCGCAGTCTGGAATGGAGCTACTGTGCCTCCATGGCACTTGGAGCCTGCAGTACCCGCCCTCCAAACTCCAGCATCAGGTGCCTTACAGCCCACTTGGGCTAAAGCTGCTGACCGCAGTATGGAGTGGAGCTGCTGTGCCTCCGTGGCACTTGGCGCCTGCAGTACCCGCCCTCCAAACTCCAGCATCAGGTGCCCTACAGCCCGCTTGGGTTAAAATTGCTGACAACGGTCTGGAATGGACTACTGCACCTCTGCGGCGCTTGAGCCTGCCGCACCCACCCTCCAAACTCCAGCATCAGGCACCTTACAGTCCGCTTGGGCTAAGACCGCTGAAAGCAGTCTGGAATGTAGCTACTGAGCCTCCACGGCGCTTGGAGCCTGCCTTATCCACCCTCCAAACTCCAGCATCAGGCACCCTACAGCCTGCTTGGGCTGAGACCACCAACTGTGGTCTGGAATGGAGCTACTGCACCTCCGCGGCGCTTGGAACCTGCCGCACCCGCCCTTCAAACTCCAGCATGCCCTACAGTCCACTTGGGCTGGAGCCTTGACCATGGTCTGGAGCGGCACTACTGCGCCTCGCTGGTGCTTGGAGCCTGCCGCACCCAACCTCCAACCTTCAGCATCAGGTACGGACTTGGATGCAGTCCCGGCCTCTCTCTCAGGCTGTGTGGATTCCTGCTTGTTTTTTGAAAATACCAGCGCCTTCGAGGGTTAAGCTCTCATTGGTTGTTTTACAGATTGATGCTTTCTGATTGGTCCATTCTCTCTTGCCCGATATCTTTAAACTTCTACAGCATATAGATTTAATTTGGAACTTTCCTACAAGCCTTGACCTATATCTATGGTATTTTTGATCTAATTACTGCCTCCCTGGGCTCCCCCCGTCTGTGTATTGCATATGCTTTCACTCGGTTGTGAGGGAGCAGGCGAGCAGTCCCCTGTTTGGCACCGAAATCCAAAGCACCTCAGCAGTCTTTGAAATTCAGCCGCAATACTTCATTTTATATGGATTATTTGTAAAAGGGGCACTACTGTGTGTAATTTAATGAGTTTGCTATGTTAGGTTAACCCCGAACTAAGATTGTATGCATTTATTTGTGCAGGATCTTAATTGTTGGTTTGAGTAAGGCTGCCTGTGCCAGATCTTAATTGCTGGTTTGAATTCAGGCTGACTGTTAAGTTTAATTCCCTGGTTTGCCCGCCCCCAACTATTGTCCCTTTACTCCTCTGTCTTGCAGATTCAGCCGGCGCCTTGCTTGCTGTCTGTGCCTCGATTTAAAACCAGTTAAGGACACAGCCCTTTGTGCACTTTTGTGTAATATTTGTTTATTGTTTGTTTATTGAAATTCTAGGATTACAATACCTTTGAGCCATGGCTCTTTTAGTAAGGTTCCACGTCAACTTTGAAAGCAATACAAACATAACAGGCTGCGGCAATACAGTACATAAGCAGTGGAAATACAGTACATCTGAGGGGGCAGAAGGGTACAGGACAGAGGATATGCATGAATGATACAGGACAGGTGAAAGAGCAATGTAGTAATATTGACTTGCAGAGTCAGCGAGCACCTTGCTTGTTGTCTGTGACCAGCCTTCGATTTTAAAAAACACTCAATGTTACAGCTCTTTTGTGAGCTTTTGTCTAGCAAGAACCTTTCCACCGATCCTGAGCTTTATCTAACCCCTGTCTGTCCCTTTCTCCTCCAGGCGCCCTACAGTCCGCTTGGGCTAAGACTACCAACTGTGGTCTGAAACGGAGCTGCTGCGCCTCCACGGTGCTTGGAGCCTGCCGCACCCGCCCTTCAAACTCCAGCATCAGGTACAGACTTGGATGCGGCCGCGACCTCTCCCAGGCTGTGTGGATTCCTGCTTGTTTTTTTCGGCCCACCCCCTCCCCAGGCTACCCCTTCCCCAGGCCACCTTAAATACTCATAAATCCCACCCTCTCCCCTAAGACACTTCCTTATTAGCTGACCTCTGTTAGCACTTCTCCCCTCTCTTTGTTGCCTTAAAGGGGGCAATACTTTCCTTCCCAGGTGTGTATGACCCATGTTCTCCTTTGCATCGACGCACAGTCTGTGCGCTTGGACCCTGTCTCGGAACTGGAAAGTTGATTTGGGCACTAGTACACAGTCCATGCAACCCTGAGACTGTGATAATATTAGACACTGTTATTTTTTTGCCCTTCTGGTCACAGATATCGGTGTATGGTAATTACTGTGGTGCTTGTTGCATCCCACCCCAACAATGCGGGCGAGTTATTGGCTTTCCTATCTGTTCCTTCTCTTACTCGGTTCCATAGACTCGAACTTGTTTTTGCAGTCATCTCCAAATGGGGCATATGATTATAATATTTTGTGGGACTGCCACGTTATCCCTGAATACACCAACTGGTATTTATGCATTTTCAAGACCCCAAATCTGCAGCTGACCACACAGTTGCCTTGGCGTGCTGGAACTCTTACTGAGCTGGCCCGACAGGGTACTATTCCTTCTTCCTATATTAAACAGTTTTCCCTGCCTTATACAGTTAGTGTCTTAATTTATGTAGCTTTAGGTCAGCTAGACTTCAGCCCTAGGGACCCACCAGTCCCCTTCAATAATCCCTGCAGACACAATAAGATAAGAATTTTCAAATCGTTCTTAGGTGCCAGTAGAAAACTCCTGATCCTCTTACTGTTGTGCTCAGGTAATGTCAAGCTTAACCCTGGTCCTCTGGCAGCCATTGCATCCCCAGCTGACTTGCCAAGCCTTGAAGGCATGAGCTTCATGCATGTCAGTGTGTGTAGTTTGTTAAAAAAAAAAAGTTGCCTCTCTCCAGGCTTGGATTTGTCACACCTTACCTGACGTTTTGGTGGTTACTGAATTGTGGCTTAGACCTGGTACTACTGACAATGAAGTGAACATCCTTAATTATTCTCTATTTAAAACCGACAGGCAGGCAAGAGGTGGTGGTGTTGCCATCTGTGTTAAGGACAAATATCCCGTCTCAGTCGTTAACTCGACCTCTGTCCCAAATGAATGTGAATGTCTATCTCTCAAAGTAGAGATTTCTATTACTGTCTCACTTTGTGTGACAGGCTGCTATAGGCCTCCATTGGTTGGCTTACAGCTCTTGAAGCATCTAAGCAGCATTCTGGGATCTGGGTACTCTGAGGCTATAGTACTATGGGACTTCAACTTAAACTGCTTTTCTAGGGCTTCAACACCACTCAAATCATTCTGTGATTCCCATGGGTTGTCGCAACTTATTAATGATGTAACGCGACCTAACAATAAAAACCCAAGCAATAGTTCCCTTCTGGACGTTATTGTAGTTAGCAAATCTCACTTATTTTCCCATGCTGGGGTATTTTTCTCTGATATTAGCGATCATTGTTTTATTGCCAGTGTAAGATCAAATATTAAATCTCTATCTGCTTTCAGATTTACTACTAAGAGGTATAGATGCAACTTTGATTCCTTTGCCTACATCTCTGACCTTCAAGATTCTTTGCGTTGGTAGGACTTTTACTTAGCAAAATTCGTGACCTTGGTGTACAACATTTTCCACGAAATTGTGCTAGGGGCCCTAGATAGACATGCACCAGTGATAAAAGTCTGTATCAGGAATAAATCTTGCCGGTGGTTTACACCGGATCTGAAGGCCACAATGTTGAATAGGGATGTGCTTTGGAAAATTGCCCACAGAACTAAGCTTGCAAATGACTGGAGTTTGTTTAGGAGGGCAAGGAACCGATGCACAAGGGTGGTTAGAGAGGCAAAGGCTACCTTTTACCATTCAGAACTCTACTCTTCCATGAAGTGTGGATAGTACAACATATCCACGCCCTTTGAAAATCAAGTTACTCACCTGTAACTGTTGTTGTAGGAGTGGAATGTGGTGTATATCCACACAACCACCCAACCTCCCCTGGCAAGTGGCACACTGCTGTGGCTTCTAGCAAGTCAGCGCTGACATCACAGGGCATTGCTGAGAAGGATACTACCTGGGTGGTTGGGAGGGGCCAGCTTGAAGACCTTCTGGCCTGATTCAGAGGGGAAAGGAATTCTGCCAGAAGTGTGGAAGTGCACCATATACTACTCCTAGAACTACAGTTGCAGGGGAGTATCTTGTTTATTTCAACCTGCTTACCTTACATGTCTCTCTTATTTATTGTGACCTTTTCCTGCTCTCCCATGTCACCCTGTAAATGGGGTTCTGCCCAGTGGGCATCATTTGGTTTCCAAAACATTAAATAAACAAAAAATAAAAAAGATAAACTTAATAACCTGCTTCAGTACCAATTCGGTCTTTTCCGGGTTGCCCAGCAGGTCCGCGTCTCAACAAGTCTGGAGAGCCAGATCTGTGGATCTCTCCATGGTCTCTCTGGAGGGACTGGCCAACACTCTGACCCCAAGGCCCCACAAGTGGGACATCACCACTGCCATGCACTTAGTGAACACCCGGGACACTGAGGAGAGGCTGAAGGGCATGACCTGGAACTGGTACAGAACCCCCTTCACACGGAACTGGAGGTACCGGCAGTAGGATTGATGGATGGGAATGTAGAAAAATGCACCCTGAAGGTCTAGGGAGCAGAACTATATGTTTTGCTCCAGGGATGGAATACCTAGTTCAGAGTGACGATCCAGAACTTGGTTTCTGCATGAACTGGTTGAGATCATACAAATCCAGTATGGGGCGCGAGCACCCCCTCCCATCCATTTCAGGACCAGGAGGTACCTGGATCTGTAACCCTGACTGGCCAAAGTGTCCGGGACACAGGCTATTGCCCTTTTTGCAAGGAACTAAGCGATGTGCACTGTTAGGGTGGACATTGTGTCCTGGGACACCCTGGACTCTCTTGAGAGGCATGGAGGTGGTAAGGTGGGAGAGCTTTGAACTCCAGAGACAGTCCTCTGCCCACTATGTCCAACACTCACTTGTCCATTGTGATAGCAGACCAATATGTCGAATTGAGTTGAAGTTATATATGAGGTGCTTTTCAAAATTGTCAAAGTGCCTGTACAAAGTTAAGACCAAACAGCAATAAAATTAAAACAGTACTAAATAGATTAAAGTTAAAATATGCAGCATTTCCTAATTAACAAGCATCAAAAATGTTAAACTGAATAAATAAGTTTTTAGTGCAGCTTTAAAAGTCTCCGCGGACAGGCACTCTACAACCTGACAAGATAGAGAGTTCCACAGGGTCGGGGCCATAAAAGCAAAGGAAACTTGCCCCTGAGATCTTCAAATGGACCCAGGGAACCTCTAGCAATCCCAAGTCAGTGGAACAGAGCAGACGGAGGGGGCGGTAGGGACGCAGTAGGTCTTGCAAATAGCATGATCCCTGTTTGTGTAGGGCCTTGTAGGTCAGCAAACCGACCTTGAAGGTGATCCTCAACCACACTGACAGCCAGTGCAGCCCGAGAAGCACAGGCCTGACATGGCTAGATTGAGGTAAGCCTGTCAACAACCTTGCTGCCGCATTCTGCACCAGCTGCAGGCGGCAGATGTCCACCCCTAGAAGCCCTAGGTATGGGGCATTGCAGTAATCAAGGCTGGAGGTCACAAAGGCATGAACCAAAGTCGGAAGGTCATCAGGCAGAACAAGGTGTTTTACCCGGGAGATATTCCTCAGATGACAGAATGAAGACCTGACAACGGCTGCCACCTGTAATTTTAAGTGTCAGCTCACTATCAAGAATAATGCCCAAATTCCGCACCTGTTCAGAGGATCTCAGCTGATTGCCCCCCAGCACAAGTCTAGAGGGCCGAGTAGCAGAGGACCTCTCTACCCGACGAGCTGGGTCCACAACCAGCACCTCAGTCTTATCTGGATTCGACCTTAACCAGCAACATGGTAAGAAGTGATGTAGGCGACCTCCCGCAGTAGCAGTCTGGAACAGGACAGGCGGAGGGACAATGTCCAGCCTGTCATTGAGTAGCTTTTAGAGGGGCGCCACTACCCCTGCCCCTTTGGACTCTGACCCTCAGACTTCTGCTTGGGGTGCCAGGAACTGCCCCTGCTGGGGTTGCTTCTGAAGAAGCCGTTTATCCGAAGGATAAAGGACGAGTACTGGAAAGCCTGTTTCTTAGGCTTCTTATTCTGGTCCTCCTGTTTTAGGTTCAAATCTGCAGCATTGCTTGTGTTCAGTTTGTCTGTTTCTATTCTCTGGCAACCTTTCTGTAGTTCGACCTTTGATCATCCCTGGGTTGTTTTCGAGTTGTGTCTGGTGCCACACTACTTACACAGCCTACCCTACTTTGAGGATTTTGCAACATTACTGTGAATGCTCATAGGCCATGACAAAAAAGTGTTAGTTTTGAGTCATCACTGATCTTAAGGCCCTGAAGCAAAGCCATATAGAATGAGTCATTCAGCAGCTCATGAACATTAGGATGTGTAGGACATCCAGATGGGCTTCAGCCAAATGTTTGTGCTGTTCCTTGGCACACAAGCCCTGTAAAGAGTGCTGTGATGGCACAGTGTCACTACCTGAACACCATCCATTATGTGTTGGCCATCCAGATTATGAAGAAGGTACTGTTTTTTTTTTTTTGTTTGTTTTTTTTTATTTTTGGAGGGGGTGCAGCCTCTGCTGTTGATCGATAGAGTACGTTTTGTTCCACCACCCACCAGTACCCCCACATCTGAACTATTTGGCCTTTCGTTACTGCTGACTGTTTTTCACCTTTACACTGTGTTATGGTCCTAATACTTGAGTGACAGTGTGTATTAGCCAATGCAGGGGATTCTTTTAGAGTCTGACTCGTAGAATTATGTTTACCATGAGTTTTTTAGGCTGTTGCATCCACAACTTGGTCCAAATGCATAGATCATCATGTTTGTTCGAATGGAAGGCATACATTTTATGTGAACACAGGACAGTGTTACTTTTTTTTTGACAAGTAACAAGAAAAAGTGTTACCTCACCAACAGTGACTCTGCATGGTGTTCAGCCCCTGCAGTATTTTCACTGTTGGTAGTTACGTTTCTCACAGCTGGGAAAAACACTAATAAAGATTAATATGTACTTAACTCCTGCTGTTCCGGAGGTTAGTTTCTTGTTCCAGGTTACTGATATTCACTGTACTTTCAATAGAACAAATACTAGAGTAAACATTAAAATGTATTCTCTGCACCTAAACCTAAATGTGACGGAGGACTGACACCTGATCATGCATGGTTAGAACAACTTTTAGCATCTGATCTAAAGGCCATTACTCTGTAGCAAGTTTAAATGTTTTCTTGTGGTGGGGATGGGACTTCACACCTTGCCTTTAAGTCCCTGCTGAGGTCTTGTTTCTCTTCTGCGTACACCCGTCCTTATTCCTTGGGCACCTGATCTAGCCTGTCATCCCTGCTTATGTTACCCCCAGTGCTTCTCCAAGATTGTTTGGTGCAATTTGTCAGGTTTTTTTTTTTTTTGTGTGTGTGTGTGTGTGTAATCTATTTTTTGTCCCTCCGTGCTCTGGACCCGCCACTCCTTCAGGCATCCAAGGTCACCAGCATCCCCCAGGAACCTCCCCAAGCCTCCTAACCTCATATTGCAGCTGACCCTGAGGTAGCCTGGCGTTACCCTTCACTGAGTGGATCTCTCTCCACCGAGGGGGAAGGCACCAGTGGGGGCTGCCCAGCACACTTTTTTTTTCCCTCAGCCTTGGGGCGCTGCTGAGGCGGACTAGCTCACAGGAAGTCTCCAGGGTGCCAGTGGACTGGATGCCGTCATCCAGCCAATCCACGCGGTATTTTTCCATTTTTCTGGTATTTCCCACATTGTGCCACTTCTGCAGTGCTCCCGGTCTCCACCAGGGGCTGCTGCAGAGCGAAGCGGCCCTGTAACCCACCCCAGGAGAGGAGAGCAGTCCTACGGACGCTCCATCCTCCCCTTCCTCGTCAACTCCCAGCGCCCAAGTCCGTTCCTTGAACCTGGGTCGCCGGCGTGGCGTAAGGAGTTTCTTGTTTATTGCAACCACCTGTTTGTTTGTTAGGCAAGTTGATTTATTTAGTTTTTGTTTTCTGGGTAGGTGCTGTAGACAAGAATTTGCCTATTTTCAGGCATGACCTGGGAGAGTTACAGACAAAGGTAAAACATCTCAAAGAAGACAAATACAGTACAGTACATGAAATTAGGCTATGAATTAGACATTTCAGAGATGCAGCGAAAACAATTGCAGTTTGAGGAAAGTGGTTTATGTATAGACCAAACAGTGCATAGGAAATAGTATAGTATACCAGCCATTTCTGCAGTTAATGTCAGAGTATGTAAATACCCAAGCATTGGGTTCACCTCGTCATCTGGTGATTGGGCTTAATTCACATCTCAGCTGAAATCTGATAACAAAATAACCCCTTTTGAAAATCAGAATAATGGAGCACTTGGTAGAGATCAGTGTTCTTGCCCCATCTGAGCATAACTTTATGAGGGGCAGATAGTGTGTCCAGCCAACCTAATCGCATTATGTAAGGGGTAACCAGGGAAGTGGATAGGGGCAGGGCGATAAGGCAGATTGTACTCTGTTTGGATTTAAACGACTTCTTTGACACTGTGGCACTTAAAAACAAAACAAAAATAAAACCTTGTGGCCAGAGTACACCAGTATCGTATACATGAAGCACATGTGAGCTAAATTGTGTACTGGCTTGTTGGCAGGAGGCAGAAGGTGGTGGTGGATAGGCTGTGCGAATAGAGAGAGCTACTCACTGGTATACAGTACCTCAGGGACAATTGCTGGGGCCAGTGCTGTTTGACACTTTCGTCAATGATCTGGAAAAGAAGTTCTCCGTTAGGCTGCTTAATTTCACTGATGACACTAAGTTAGCTAGGGTGGCTGACTCTTCTGAGATGAGGACAAACTTCAGGAGGACCCGTGCAAGCTGGGGAATTGCTCTGACTCCAGGAGTTCAGTACCAGTTTTACACCTAATGGTGTCCCAAGCAGAAGTACTACTTGAGGCACCTCCTTCACCACACCCAGCACCACCTCTTGCCCCATCTGCCCCAACCTGTATCCAATGGTAAACATTCAGTGAATACATAGGTGACAACAATAATTTTGTTTTTTATATTGACAGTGTTTGCATTTCAAGCTGATCTCTGGCTATAGTTTCTACTTTAGTACTCCTATTCTGTGCTGGCACCTCTGGCCACTTGGTTCATTCCTGTCTAAAATGGCCTCTTATGGAGTCTTGAGATTCATTGTAGCCAAAAGCAAGTCATTGTACCTGGGAGAAAAAAGCAAAGGTAAAATGTGCATACTGTATGTATGGGGCGCCTCTTGCTGCAGTGTAGGAGGAAACAGACCTGGAGTCATACAGTTGCAGACAAGGGGATGAAACTTAACAAGCAGTGTGTGGCCACTGTCAGGAAGGCTGGTAGAATGCTGGGTACAACAAAAGCTGGGATGCCAGCAGGGCAGGGGTACTGGTACTGATACTTTACAAGGCCTTGGTCAGGCCCCACCTGAAGTACTGCATGTAGTTCTTGGCTCCTTAGTACAAAATGAACATAGAGGCAGTTGAGAGGATGTAACACAGGGCTGGCAAAATGGGTAGTGAAGTTGTAGACAAAAACTGTGAGGAGAGGCTGGTGTCCCTTAATGTATTCATGGTGGAGAAAAGGATGCCGTGTGTGGGCATGATTTTAGTTTTCTGCTTGCTAAAGGTTAGTGACAAGAACAGTGTGATTTGGTGTTCATCAACAACACTTGGGGAAATGCTGCCAATGGAATCACTGAGTGTTCTGGGTAGTAGAATGGGTAGGAAACCCCTTAAAATTAATACATTTACACAGCATACTTATTCATACCAGCTTATTTGGGGGAGGGGGGCATGACAGAAACTTAGAAACATAAATGATGACAGCAGAAAAGACAGATGGTCCATGTGGACTGCCAGTGTTACCCTGTCGTACCCCAGGACATGTTGTCTCTGTGGGGTCTTCACTTACACTGTTCTCCATTTTATCGTCCATGCCCCCCACCTGAATAGCTACTATCCCCTTGACTCTGTCCCAGCTACCAGTGACAGACCTAGAGTCCTTTTTTGACCCTGAATTATTATGTTACTTGTGGAACAGCTTCAGATTCTGATTACTACACACCCAGAATTTGAATTGTGCATGGACTGTGAATTTTCCCATTTCTTGTCTAAATGATGTAAAATTTCAGTTGTGGAATTTTATCTTCAGTTCTTTTCAAGAACTAGAACTAAAAAGATGATCCGGTTACTACTATATAGGGGATTGCAAGATTTAAAAGTTGCAGTACTGTATGTGTTAGTTGTGATTGCGCCCCCCTAAAAAAAAGATTAAAACTGTTTACAGCTACTGTGTGAAAAGCAGTAACGCATTTGATGTTAATATATCACACACGACCCCTAGTGGGCTCATGTTAATGTTACTGGGCTACTTGCTTGTCATACTGCTTGGTTTTAAATGCTGAATGCCTTATGTTTCTGTATCAAGTCGTATGAGCTATTGCTAACACTAGCTGTTTCGTGACAAGAGACTGCAATTATTACTTGGCTGCAAAGCTCAGCCTTTTACTTGTGTGTTCTACAAGCATCTGTCTCTAACTCCCTCTGATAAAAAAAAATATATATTTATTTATTTATTAAATTTTGGTGACTGGGTAGGCCCACTGAGCCCCGACGGTCCTTTTTTCAGGGGCGATCCGCAGAGAGCATTACATGAGTTGATACAGGCAGTAAACCGGTATAAACCTACAGTACATACAGGTACAATAGTTACAGTATTTGTCATTGATTCAGAACAGTGATGACATTCTATCCATAATGGTTTGGCACAACTCATGGAACATCGGTGAGTTACCAAAATAAGGAAAGTGCTGTGTCAAGTATGAAGTTTGAGCAGGTAAGGTGCATGGAGTAAGTCTGGGGGGCGGGGGGGGCTGTCAGGTGCCATGGCATTGGCGAGACTTGCCTCCTGTAGATGCGCCTTGAGCCTGGTATGGAAGTTCATGAGAGAGGGGGCATCCTGTACCACTGGTGGAAGTTTGTTCCACAGGTAGAGGGGGCTGTGGCAGAGAAAGATTTCCGCCCAGCACAGGTCCTGACCCTGGGGGTTACTAGCAGTGTCCGCCCAGAGGTCCTCAGGGTTCGAGGGTTATGTTTGGAGGCTAAGGTAGCTGAGAGGCTGGGTGAAGCTGCGGGGCTGAGTAATTTAAATGCTAGGCAGAGGAGAAGGTATTGGAGATGTGCATCAAAAGAAGGCCACTGTAATTTGGCTAGTGTATTGCAGTGGTGGCTTCTGGAGTGCTAGCGCCTCTCTCTCTCTCTTATATATATATATATATATATATATATATATATAGGATATACATTGGTGAGCTGTCAGATAAATGATTTATCTACACAAGTGCTTTTGTTTGACCTTGGATAACCTCACTGGTGGCGTAAGCCACAGATGAGGTGTCCAAGGTCAAACAGCACAAGTATAGATAAATCATTTATCTGACAGCTCACCAGTGTATATTTCATTTATGCAATATGGATGCTTTCTATCAGTGCAGGAACATCTGGTTTTGACTGTTTATCTTTATTTTAAATGATAACTTCTGGGAGTTTTGGTTAACTTTCGTAGAGTATGTCTGCCTAGCATGGTGGTTGCTATTAAATGAAACACCACTCATTTTGTAGAAAACTTCTTGCTGAGAAAATGTCATGCTTACAGTACTATGCTACCTTTTTCATTTTAAAGTTATTCACATTTGTTTGTCAGAAAAGGGAAAAGAAAATTGAATTGTATACTGTTTTTTGCTAATTATAAAAAAAACTAAAAGGTATCTATAAATGAAACACCACACATTTTGTAGATATTTTTGTGCTGAACATTTTTTCGTGTCCACAGTACCATGATATCATTTTTTGTTTTAAAGTTATTCACATTTGTTTGTCAAAAAAATGAACAAAAAATTAAATTTTCTTCTGCTTTTTTGCTAATTGTAAAAAATCTGTAAGGTGTATATATACATGAAACACCACTCATTTTGTAGATATTTTTGTGCTGAACATTTTTCGTGTCCACAGTACCATGATATCATTTTTTGTTTTAAAGTTATTCACATTTGTTTGTCAAAAAAATGAACAAAAATTTAAATTTTCTTCTGCTTTTTTGCTAATTGTAAAAAATCTGTAAGGTGTATATATACATGAAACATCACTCATTTTGTAGATAATTTTGTGCTGAACAATGCTCGTGCTCACAGTACCATGCTGTCTTTTTTAGTTTTAAAGTTATTCCCATTTGAACATGGTTAGTATGCTTCTGAGGCCGAACATTCTAAATTAATTCTAAAGAGATTTGTGACATAGTAACTGTGTGTATAAATGGTCACTGTATGTATACATTTATTTATACATACAGTGACTCAGATAAACGCATTTATCACACTGAATATATGTCCACCCCTGTTGCATAAATATATATGTATATATATCTTTCTCAAAAGGATCCCCCATCCTCTGCATCTGTTAGTGCTCTTTGGTGGCTATACGGGAACTGTGGCAAGGTGGAGGACAGCTCAGGACCCACAAAAACTGATAGCTCCATTCTGAGCTACATAGTCCAATCAAAGGAGTGTTTGGGAATATTTTAGCTAGTAGTATAATTAAGGCTTATCAGGCCCATTTTAAGTCAAAAAGGCACTTTGTAGCAGCAGCAGCATGAAACTGGAGGTAAACTGCCTGTCACTTCCATTTTTCACAGGATAAAATCAGCCACGTACGTGAGCATCGGTGAGCACTGGGCAGAAGGGACACTGGCAGAGACGTGTGTCTGCCCCTGTCAACCCGGGTAGGCCAGGGGACCATAAAATTGTGCGATATAGAAAGTAACTGATACAGGTAGTAAGTGGACTGTTTTTACCCATAGCATCATCTAAAACAATGTACGTAGCTACAGTATTATTTGCGAGTGGAGAGGAAAGTTTGGAATACACTAACTGCAAACTAATATTAAACTAGCATTTGTCAGTGCCAAATGTTCGTCGCTGGTATTGCGGTTGTACTGGTTCTTGCTTGTACACATTTTTACCCAGGATAGAGCAGATGGGATACAGTATCTTATTTTCAGTGGTGTCCTGCTTTGACACATTGTTAGGTTGTTATTACCCACAATAGGGCAGCTGAGAGGCAATATCTGCTTTTCAGTGGGGTCCCACATTTTGACCCCAGATGTTCAGTCATTTTATGATCTGATGTTATGATCAAGACAGGTGGGATTTTTAAAATCCCATCCAAAAGGTGATTTCGATGTGCGACTGTGGAAACATGTTTTTTTGTGGGGGAGGAGGGGGATGAAAAATGACACCTGCCAGGTTCAGTAGATGGTGTAACAAGGGATATCTTGAACATTAGGGGCCAAAATCAGCAAAAAATAAAGTTATGAGTAGATGCTGGAACAATTCTCTTGTTCATAACTTAGTTGGTTTTTCGCATTTTTACCCAAAATTTTCAGCATAATCTTTTTATGACCATTCCTTTTGAGCCATGACAGTTGTCATTTATAAAACAATGGCTGAAACGTCATTTTGTGACAGGAGTGTTAAAACACATATTTGGTAGGACCTGAGAAATGACAGCTGTCACATTCATGAGGTGGTGAGGAAGAGTTGGGGTCAAACTATTGATAATTACCATAGTTACGAGTGTGTGTTGGAAAAATTGCAACATAGACTCATAACTTTGTTGTTTTCTCATATTTTACCCCAGATTTTCAACATAGCCTTCTTATGACCCCACCTATCCTTCTTATAAGCCCACCTCATGAACAAGGGTGGAGAACGTTTTCAGATCCTGCCTAAAAGGTGATTTTGCGCTACAAGTGCGAAAACACATTTTGAAAAATGACAGCTTTGAAGAAATGGCTATGTTGAAAATTTGGGGTCAGAATATTGAAAATTACCAAAGTTATGAGCCCGTATTCATAAATTTCAACGTAGGTTTGTAACTTTGTTGTTTTTTAATATTTTACCTAAAATTTTCAACATAGTCTTCTTATGATGTCACGTCATGAACAAGGGCAGAGAAAATGTTCAACTCCTGCCCAAAAGGTGATTTTACGCAGTGACCGCGAAATCACCTTTTCGGGATGCGAAAATAAATTTTGACCAGGATTTGAAAAATGACAGCTGTCACATTCATGAGGTACTGTGTAGAAATGACTGTGTTGAAAATTTTGGGTCAAAATATTGAAAATTACTTGCATTCGCAAATTACAACGTAGGATCATAACTTTGTTGGTTTTTAAATATTTTTACCTCAAATTTTCAGCATAGCCTTCTTATGACGCCACCTCATGAACAAGGGTGGAGGAAATTTGCAGGTGCAGCCCAAAAGGTGATTTTATGCAGCGACCATGAAATCATCTTATGTGACAGATTTGTCTGATTTCACTGCCATTGTTCATGAGGCGGGGTCCCAGAAAAGCCATGTTGAAAATCTGGGGCAAAAATATTCAAAAATGACCAATTTATTTCACCAAGTTCAAAACCCCATTGAAATATATTGAACCACTTACTGGATGTCTTCAGTTAGTGGTCTGGCTTTGAAGAGTGACGGTATGTCTCCGGTCCAGAGAGGATTAGACCCCACGTTGGGTAAGTAAGGGCTTGGGTGGTGTGGGATGGTGGGTGCTGAGTGCAGCAACTGACATCGTTGACTGGTTTTCTTTTTTACAGAATATGTGAAAAAAAAAACTATTAGGGACGGTTTTCTTTATCTCAGGTCACAACACTGGGGGATTTGCACCCCCAGTGTCAGAGTTATGTCTGTGGGGGAAGGGGTGGGATGCTGGGTGATGAGTGGGAGGGTCAGGTGAGTGGACAAATGGCGCCAGCAGCAACAGGCATCGATGTACGGTTTTCTTTGTTACAGGGTATTTTAACAGAAAAACAACAAAAAAAAGGAACAGTTTTCTTTATCTCAGGTGGCAAAACTTGGGCTTGGGCACCCCCAGTGTCCGTGTTATGTTTGTGGGGGGGGGGTGCTGAGTGGGAGGGTCAGGTGGGGGAACAGTAATGGTGGCAGCAGCAGACATCGAGTGACGGTTTTATTTGTTGCAGGATGTAATTCAGCCTCAACAGGCTGATGACAAATCAGCTGTGCTTGCTGGGTGGCGTAGATCAAGGGAAAGAGCCAATTTATGATTGGGTCGGCTCTTTCCTTTGAAAGACACAAAGTTTCCACTCAACAAGCCAGAACACTGTCATGACCAGCCTGGCTGATGATTGGTGTGTCACTGACGAGCCCCATGCAGACCACTCTGCATTGGACTGACAGTGTCACACCCCTCAAAAGTCACTGTCATAACAAAATGTTCACTGCACGTACGTGCTCGGTGAACATTAAAAGGAGTATTTGACCATGGATAATGGGATAGATTGTATATGTCCAAACTGCAGCAAAATTAAGGCACTCAATGAAGAAATGCATGTCCTGACTCCCTACACCCCCTTCACATGCCCATCTACCCTCAGCTCGCTTGCTAACCCCTCTCTCTCTCTCTATGCCCTTTCTCCCCCACCCTCTCCCTTCTCACCCCCACTCACTCCAGCTCACGCCTTCTCCAGTCCTCTTACCCTCACCCCCCACTACCACCCCTCCCCTACCACTCTTCCAGTGCTACTCACTCTTATCCTCTCCTCCCCCTCACCCATCTTCCATACCCCTTTCTCCCTCACATATAGCCTCATGACAAAGACAACCTCTGTCTGCTCTACTCCTCACCTTCTCACCCAGTTCCCCTCCTTCCACTGCTAGTTCAATCCAAACAGACTGTAATTTTTTTTCTGTACATTTCTTGTATATTTATTTTACTTGTTCCATTATTTTTCTACTCCCTATAAATACCTATGCATGTCCTGACCTTTAATTTTGTTACCTTACCATGATGTGGGACCTTTGTAAACGAGCTCCTAGCTCAAAGGTGTTATTCCAAGATGACTAATACATTAATAAATAAATAAACTGTAGCCCTACAAAACTGAGTTAAAATATGCAGGAGATTAGAACATTAGAAAACATTGTTGATAACATGATCAGAGACAGATACAGCTAGAAACACAATATAGACAGACAATGAACAGGAACAGATAGCAAGCAGGGAGAGAAAAATATGTCCGAACAGCAGGGAGAGGAAGGAGGATGAGGAAGAAGACTGGGCAGTGGTTAAACATCAAAGGAGTGCTAAAAGGAGAGGGAGGGTGGGAAGATTTGAGCTCCAGCCCAACAGTGGTATACCATGTTCCAAACAGCTACTCACCTTTGGAGGTTATAGAAAGAGAAATTCTAAACAAGGAAAATGAACAGGACATTGTAGCAATTATAGGAGACGCAGTGGTGAGATACATAGCCAGGGTGGCATGTAAAAATAATAAAAATAAGAGGTGTAAGAGTAGGGGACATAACTGAGAATCTGGAAGGTATATTATGAGCTGCAGGAGAAAAATCCACAAATTTTGATCACGTAGAAATGAACGATATAGGTGGGGGTTGGGGGATGTGAGATCAAAGGTGACTATGTAGAACTGGGAAGGAAGTGTAGAAATCCTGAATACACTCCATTCATATCTGAAATATTACCCGTAGCTATGGCATCGAAGCAGAGAAAGTCTGAAATTATTAAAATAAACTGCTGGCTAGACAAATGGGCTTGCGGGGAGGACTTTGTACTGTTAAAAAATTGAGACATGTTTTATAGCAGTAACTAGCTATATGCTAGAAATGGGCTACACCTTAATG
The DNA here is from genome assembly GCA_016271365.2 of Neoceratodus forsteri. Lineage (NCBI taxonomy): Eukaryota > Metazoa > Chordata > Ceratodontiformes > Ceratodontidae > Neoceratodus > Neoceratodus forsteri. Next base: position 127,998,091 of record CM057453.1, read on the forward strand.
CAAAAGTGGCAAATGCACTAGCAGGAAGATTTGAGGCAGCAGTACAGTAAGGTTTATACGTTAATTGAAGGGTAAGGGGATGGATAAAGTGGGGTTTGTAACTCTCAATAGAAAATACAATTGGTTTCAATAAATGCAAGAAGCATGGTAATAAACAAAATTGAAAATTCAGATTCCTACTACCAGAGGAGAGACCCCATATAGTAGCCATCAGTGAAACCTGGTGGAACCCTGATAATTCATGGGACAAAAATACAACAGGCTATTAATATTGCACAGGGACAGAAAAGGTAGGTGAGGTGTAGGAATCACACTGTATTTCAGAGATCATTTAAGGATAAGCGAAGTCACAGACAAACAGGGTGATGAAAACATTGAAACGGTGTAATAATCCCCGGCTCGGGTCTGAAAGCATATTGTACCTTTCTCCTCACTCTTCAGGACTGGGCAGAGGGCTTGATAATATGTGGTGGAGATTTCAACCTCACTTTCAACCCTCAATTTGATACACAAGGTGGGGTGGAAAGAATGAAAAGGGACTTGGCAAGGTTGGAGGAATGGTCAAATATGTGGCAGCTCAGATTCAATGCAAAGAAGTGCAAAGTAATGCATCTGGGAAACAAAAACCCAGGGGAAGAGTACACAATGGGGGTGAGTTAATAACAACAACAAAAATCGAAAGAGACCTAGGAGTAATTATATCAGATGACCTAAAGGTGGGCAAGCAATGTGAGAAGGCAGTAAGGAGGGCTGGGGGATACTGGGATGCATAGGGAGAGGCATCAACAGTAGAAAACAGGAAGTTGTTATCCCTCTGTACAGACAGTTAGTGAGACCCCATCTGGAGTACTGCATGCAATTCTGGAGACCCCATCTCTGCAAAGACATAGAGTGGAGGCTGTTCAGAGGAGGGCAACAAAAATGGCGCAGGGTCTGCACCAGAAGACATACGAGGAGAGACTAAAGCAGCTTAATATGTATACCCTTGAGGAAAGGAGGGAGAGGGGGACATGATAAAGACTTGCAAATATCTCAAGGGAATTAACAGAGTACAAGAGGGTAGTATCTTTCAGAAGAAGAGATGTGCAAGAACAAGGGGGGCACAATTTGAAGATAGAGGAGGACAGCTCAGAGGTAATGTTAGAAAGTATTTTTTCACAGAGAGGGTTGTGGATACATGGAACAGCCTTCCTAAGGAGGTTGTGGAGTCAGAAACAGTGGAAGAATTCAAGAATGCGTGGGACAGATATAAGGCAATTCTAGTGGGGGGGGCAGAAGGAAGTAAGCTGTTGATTACCTAGAATCTGCAGCTTATCCATCAGGTAGGGAAATGGGCAGATTAGGTGGGCCAAGCAGTCCTTATCTGCCGTCAAATTCTATGTTTCTGTGTTTCAATTGGACTCCACTTCTCAAATTCCCATAAGGGACCACGGAACTGCCAAAGAGGTGCTTAGGTTACTGGGGGAGCTGGGATATCTGGATGCCTGGTGCCACCTGCTACCTGCAAGGGAGGTAGCAAGACTACACCTATTATTCAGCGTCTCACCAGATGTATTCTTGAATAGATTATTACATTGTACCAAAAGAATTAGTAGGGAGGGTCCAGGATATTTGGATAGGTGACTTCACACTCTCAGATCATGCCCCCCTCTTCTTAAAGATAGATTTGGGTGATTGTAAGAAAGATACATTCTAAAGGTTAAATATTTCATTACTGCAAGACTCGGAGGTACAGAAGTCTACCCAAGGGGCTATCAAGCAAGCCATGAGGGATAATGATTCTCCCAGTACTTCCCCAGCTATACTCTGGAATACGGTGAAAACCATAATTGGGGTAAGTTTATAGAACTTTCAGCTAGGGAAAAGAGGCTAAGAGAAACCAGAAAGGCAGAGCTAATTGAGCAAATAACAGAAACTTGAATATCCACAGAAAATAAAAATTGATAGGAATTGGAATAAAAAGTTAACAGCATTAAAGAAAGAATTTGTCTCTCTCATGGATTATGCAGTGGAGCAAAAGCGGCTTTTTTTAAAACATAACTACTGTGACAGAGGGCCTAGATCCCTAAGACTGCTTGCAGACAGACTCTGTATCCAAAGAGCTCAAGCTATGATTCCAGCTATTAAACATCTGTTTTCCCAACACACACTCAGGTCGATCTCAGAGATAACAGAAGCCTTTCGTTTTTTTTATCTTGACCTTTATCTCCCAGTCTCAGAATGAGGCCTTGGGGCCGGCCTGGTGGCACTGAAGGTTGAGGCGCTGGACACCAAACCTCGCACCACGCCGGTGACCCGGGCTTGGAAATGGACTGTGGTCATTTGGGGGTCGGTCGGGGAGTTATGGATTGAGCGTCCAGAGGACTGCTCTCCTTCCTCAGGGTGGGGGGGTTTGTGCTGCATACATCAGCACAACAAGAGGGGTTCGGCCCTTGCCCAGGGTGCTTGGCTGTCTCCATGGAGGTGGAGACAGCTGCTGTGCCCACTGCACGGGCAAGGGCGCAGGGGAGAAAATGGAGGAAAAATACCAGGACCCGGCAGGACCCATGATGGCCCTCATGGGCCGGAGGACGTACCCCTTCGGGTGGGAGGGTCGTAGCCCCTGCCAGGTCTGCAGAGGTGGTACAAATAATGTTGTGATTAAAAAAATATATATATATGAGGCCTTGATGACTCCAGTCATTGCCCCGGAATTATTCAAGGAAATTGGTCAGTTAAGAACCGGGAAGTGCCCAGGCACGGATGGTCTTCCTGGGGAGTTTTATAAAAATTACAAAAATTTAGTGGTTCACCTGTTAACGAGGGTATACAAAGAAGTGCTGGATAAAGAAGGCCAAATACCCCCATCATGGTCTCAGGCAATAATATCGGTCCTCCTCAAACCTGGAAAGGACCCCCTAAACTGCTCGTCTTACTGGTCGATTTTTATACTAAATACTGTTTATAAACTACTCACTTCTTTAATTACTTGGCGGGTACACCATGTTATACCTCAGCTCATTCATTTAGACCAAGCAGGGTTTATCCCAGGGCGCCAGGTGCAAGATAACCTGCAAAGAATGGCCCATATAATTGACTATCTCAATCATACTAAGCAACCAGCTAGCTCTCTTATTAAGCCTAGGCACAGAAAAGGCTTTCAATAAGGCCTCCTGGGCATTTAGGTGTTCGACCTTTCCAGGTTTGGGTTCACTGAGCCCTTCATTATATTCTTCTTCAAGTTATACCGACACCCAACAGGATATATACAGGCAAATGGGCATATCTCCAGTAGTTTTTATCTGGGCCAGGGCACACGACAATGTTGCCCCCTCTCTTCTTTGCTCTGTACATTGAGCCCTTGGCTCAGGTTATTAGGCAAAATTCTAATATAAATGGAGTCCATTTGGGCAGGTTCGAACACAAGTGGACTATATATGCTGATGATATTTTACTGTATTTGTCTGACCCTGATCACTCCCTCCCCGCAGTTTTTTCTCAATTACACTGGTTCTCCACATATTTGGGTTATACACATATCACCAAAACTGAGGTTTTGAGTTTTTGCTGTGCAGCACCTCCAGACTTTAGTAAAAGTTACCCTATGAAGTGGGACCTCGCTTCTATGAAATACTTAGGGATACATCTTGGGACTAACATACAGTATCTCAGCTTTTTTGCCTAAATTATGCACCTTTAATAGCCCAGCTGAAAATTCTCATCCGAAAATGGTCATACCTTCCTCTTCTGCTATATGCCCGGGTGCAAGCCCTAAAAATAAACGCTGTTCCTAGGCTGCTCTCTCTTTTTCATTTTGTACCATGCAGAGTTCCCAAAAAGGACTTGATAGCCTGGCAGTCCCTCTTCTTAGCCTTTATATGGGCTAGTAAAGGACCAAGGGTCAGTAAACTGATCATGTCTCTTCCAGAACGGGGGCTGGTCCCTTACCTACCAGGTTATTAGATTGTGGCCCAGATGCATGTAGCCCTGCTCTGGGGACACCCTGCATATGCCACCAGCTGGAAGTTGATTGACTTGGTAGAGAGGGTGCCCCCCCCCCCCTTTGCAGACTCAGTTATTTCAATCGAAAAGTACCAACCACCCTGGGAAAACCAGGGACTGTGGCAGCACTCAAAGGCTGGAAGCAGGGAACTTCCTGTGGCCCTACCAGAGCACAGTTTTGGAAATATGAATGGTGGTCTGAGGACTCCTCTTTTGTCCCTGCTCAGACAGACTCCTGGTTTAAGAGACAGGCTGAGCATATGTGCCCCTTGGCAGTTTTTAGAAGTGAGCAGTTATGTCGTTCGAAACTGCTCGACAGCATTTTGATTGACTTTCTTCGGATAGACTAAGATATTACCAAATAAGTAATTATATAAATACTCAACTGAGGGCAGCTGTATTGCACACCCACTTACCCACTGCAGATCCACCTTTCCAACGAATATGGCTTTCCCCATCAAGAAGCAAGGCCATTTACTGGTTACCAAAGACTAAAATAAATAAAAGAAAATGTTCCCAGTTATACAGTAATTTTCTTTGAAACCAAGTCCATACAACAAACTGTATCAAACAAAGATGGGAGGAGGACCTCACTATAGCTTTAGATCAGTGGTACTCAGTCTGTTCAGGGGGGGGAGCCACATTCATTTTGACACTTCACTCAGGAGCCGCACCAGACATACGCAGCAAATGTTTTTCGATGAAATGACCCATGAACACAAAAGCATGTAAAAAGCGCTTAATTTTGATTTAGTGCAAATGTTTACCAATAAATAAACACAAAATACATATTAAAAACTAAAATATAACAGCAGATAACAAATATAATATTATTGCAGTTAATTAGGTATATAATACATCATACATCATATGTATTAAGATGAATATAATTTATGCTCCCCCCAAATAAAATGAATACTAGTGCACAGAGACCAGAATCTCATTGGTTACATTGGTGATACAGAGCTCTATAAAGACAAATGTCCATTTGGCTCGCTTATCTGCAAATTTAATATCCCGCTATATTTCTGCCCCTTAAATAAGTATCAAGAGACTGTTTGAAGGATAGCATTGTTTTACTCGCTACAATCTCAATCGGCAAGTCATTCTAAACTCTTGCCACCCTATTTGAAAACCAAAACATACGAGACTGTGTCTTACATCTACCCACCTTAAGCTGCAAGGGGTGGGCACGGGTGTTGTGCGACTGTACCCTGAGGTGCAAGTCCAGTTGCTCCCAAAGCTGATTTTCCGATAATGCTCGAAAAATTAGGCACATATCCCCTCTCAGCCCCATTCTAGATCTGCACGACCTGAACAAGTTCCTCAGGCCGCACACCTTCAGTATGGTTACTCTATGTCAGATCATACCATCTCTAGAGCAAGACATGTGACTTTGCTTCCTGGATCTTCAGGACACATTCTGTCACATCACAATCCGCTCGACTCGTCCCACCGAAGGTATCTCCACTTTCGAGCCGAGAACCCTCTACAAGTTCCAGATCATGCCATTCGGCCTCGCCTCAGCCCCCAGGGTCTTCAAATGCATAGCAGTGGTGGCAGCTTACCTGAGGCGCCAAGGAGTCTGGGTGTACCCCTATCTGAACGACTGGCTCATTGCAGGTCCCTCCAGGCAAGAGGTGGAGTGGTCCAGGGACCTGGCCCTTCAGACCTGTACCTCCTTTGGCCTCCTGATCAGTGAGGCCGAGTCGAACTCATGCCCTCGCAGGTGATCAGCTTCATCAGGGCAGAGCTCGACTCTTACTGAACCAGAGCCTGGCTCCCGGTGGACAGTGGGGAGGTTCTCTCCTCCTTTACCCTATCATTTTGGGTTGGGCAATTGCACCCTGCCCAGGACTTCCTGCACCTTCTGGGTTACATGGCGGCCTGCACTAGTGTGGTCTGTTGGGCCCATTGGAACATGTGCTCCCTGCAGTGGGAGCTGGCCAACCAGTGGTCTGCATGCAAAGGTCACTTCAACAAGCTGGTCACTGTGACCCAGAGGATGTGGGACGCCCTCCAGTGGTGGCTAGTCCCAGAACATCTGCATGAAGGGATGCCGGTTGTCCGCCCCAGGCCGACAGTCATCCTGATGACCGATGCCTTTCTCATGGGCTGGGGTGGGAACACAGAGTCCCTGGGCTCTGGACCCCCGAGGATTCCTGATGGCACATCAGTCTGCTGGAGCTCTGGGCAGTTTGGCTGGCACTGACTGCATTGGCTCCATATGTTTGGGGTCAAGTGGTCCAAGTCCAGACTGACAACGCCACAACCATGTACTACCTCAACAAGCAGGGCGGGACGCACTCCCTGCCTTTTTGGCAAGAAAGCTCTCGATGTGGACTCTCATACGCAGCCTGGAGTCGAATCTCCTAGCCATCCATGTGACAGGAGCCTCCATTCAGCTGGCGGACGCCCTCAACCAGGTAGGTGAGGCGCCTCACGATTGGTCTCTCCATCCAGAGGTAGTTCAGAGTCTGTTCTCCCAGTGGGGCACCCCTCAGGTGGACCTGTTTGCCTCCAGGGAGAACGCAAAGCTGAGGCTGTTCTGTGCCTGCCCCCCAAGCAGGGCTCGCTTCAGGGTGATGCCTTCTCAAGGTCTTTGACCGCAGGCCTCTTGTATGACTTCCCTTGATCCACAAGATGCTGCTCAAGGTCAGGAGGCGCAGGTGATCCTGGTGGCTCTGGACTGGCCATGCCAGTTTTGATACCCTGATCTCCTCAGCCTCAGCAACAGGCTCCCGAGGCATCTTCCACTATGCCCAGACCTGCTCTCTATCAATCAGGGGAAGGTACTCCACCCGGACCTTCAGTCCCTGAACCTGACAGCCTGGTTCTGGAGCAGCTAGAGTTCCAGTCTTTGGGTCTTTCCAAAGATGTCCTCACCATGGTGGAGGCATGTAGAAAGGAATTGACCAGAAAATGCTGTGCCTTCAAATGGAAGAAATTCTCCATTTGGTGTCAGGGCAAGGGGCTGGACCCTTTGTCCTGTCCAGTGGCCAGCATTTTGGACTACCTGTGGTCCCTCTCCAAAGGGGGACATCGGTTGATGACCCTTAAGGTGCACCTGGCAGCTGTCTCTGCTTACCGGGCATGGGCTGCTCAGCAGTTGGTGGCACAGGAGAAGGTGGTCTGGTGCTTTTTCCAAAGGTTAGATCACATTTCCCATCCGGTGTGTGAACCACGACCACCGTGGGACTTGTTTCTGGTTTTGTCAAAGCTCATGGGCAAGCCATTTGAACCGATGCACAGGTGTGAAATGTCTCACCTGTCGTGGAAGACTGCCTTCTTGGTGGTTGTCACATCAGCCAGAAGGATCAGTGAGCTCCAGGCGCTTTCGGTGTAGTCTTCTGACCTGGTCTTCCACAGGGACAAGGCTGTCCTTCACCCCAACTCGAAGTTCCTGCCGAAGGTTGTGTCGGAGTTTCACCTGAATCAGATGATGACTCTTCCAGTGTTCTTCCCGGATCACACCTCTGAGGACGAACACAGGCTTCATACTCTAGACCTTAAATGAACACTCGTTTACTACAAAGAGCGCATGGCTGGAATTCAGGGAGAGGTTCGCTAGCTGTTTGTCACCTATGCTGAAGCCGTACCTGGTAGGCTTGCAGCCAAGCAGATGATTAGCAGGTTGATCACATCCTGCATTTATTTCTGCTGTAGGTTGGCGGGCTAAGGGCTCGTTCCACCTGCCATACCGCTGCATTGGTGGCTGCTTCTAGGGATGTCCCTGTCCAGGAAATCTGCAGGGCTGCTACCTGGAAGTCGGCATACACCTTAATTTCCCATTACCACATTGACCTTGAGTCACGCTGGGATGCTGGTTTTGGGGCCTCAGTTTTCTGATCTCTGTTCCCTAATTAGAGTGTGTGCGCCTTGCCTCCCTCCTCCCGGAGAACTGCTAGGAGTCTGCCAGTAAGTGTGGATAGAACAACATATCTACGTCTATAGAAACACAAGTTAATCACCTGTAAGAATAGTTCTAGCAGTGGTGTATGTTCATCCAAAAAGGACCCACCCAACCTCCCCAGGCTCAGGCGCACAACCTCTGCTTCCAGAGGGCAAGATCTGGCATCAGTGGGGCAGAGCTGAGGGATATACCACCCAGGTGGGTGGGAGCAGCCAGCTTGAAGATTTTCCAGCACATCTTAAAGGGAAAGGACACTGCCAGTAAGTGTGGATGAACAACATATACCACTCCAAGAACTACTGTAACAGGTGATTAACCTGTGTTTTCCTTTAACCATGCTGCTGTTGCAGCTACCGACTTGATCGAAGCTCCATTAGCATCCGTTGCTTCCAACAGAGCTGTTATTGCCTGGGTGTCGCATGTAGTCAGTGTAGATTGCAAATCCTCATTATTTTTTTTTATTTTTTTTTTTTAGAGCTGCCAGTTTCAGATCAAGTGCGTTGATGGCCTGTGACACATGCCTAATAGTAGGACTGGGTTTACCACCTTTCACCATATCAGGATGTTTCGTGGCATGCTCGAGGTCGTGAATTGTGTGCTGTGCTGTCCACCTGCCTCTGTCTTTTCAGGTTGCCTATCTGTGCTGTTGGACCAAATCTGAACAAAGCACAAGAGAAACTGCAGCAGACTATGTGCCAACACTTTTGCAGAGCCAGAAATGAATTTGCTAATGTTAAAATGAGTTTAAAATCACTTTTGTTTAGTTCTCTTGATGGAGCTTCAAAGTGCATCCTGCCTTGGTGATTCCAGGGCAGGCCCCCTCCCCCCGGGACCTTTTATTTAAATAAGGCTAAGGCTTTTGACCTAGTCAGACATACTCTGCTACTGCTACTAGTCTGAGAGCCACAGCCATGGTTCTCTGACGAACCCGACCTGCCAGATTGCCACCCGCAGTCCAGGTCTGAAGCCACCAGCCCCTCACAGAAATGCAGGTAGTTGAGAGGCACAGCCTTGGTTCTCTGACGAACCCAACCTGCCAGACTGCCACCCGCAGTCCAGGTCTGAAGCCACCAGCCCCTCACAGAAACGCGGTACGGACTTGTCCTCAGGGACTGATTACCTCCAGGAAGGGACCCTGCCCCGGCTTTCTAGCTCACTCCTCTCTAGCCCCCCCCCCATCCTTTTTCCACTATCTGTGTCAAATCATGGATCCTGTTCTGGTCCTTCTTTTATCTCATATTGCATGCCCAATATATGCCAACTCAAGCCTTTATTACTGTGGATACTAGTCTGATCTGCTCAGTAACTAGTTCCTGTCCCTACGTGGATATATGCCTTTTCAACTCTCCAATTCTTCAACACTGTTTTCATATTACCTTTAATGCTGGTACACAAAATAAATTACCACCCCGGCTTATGACTTCCGCCAACATCATAGAGGCATCACCTCTACAGATAGCAGGCAGAGTACTCGTCTCTACCACCCTTAGTGGGAAGGGTAAAAAATGTTGGGGCGCGCCCCCCAGGATGATGGCCCACAATGACGTAAAGGGGTTACCAGTACGAAGCTTACTATTGCCACTCTAAGAAAACGTTTACTCCTTCTTCTCCTGTGCTCAGGAAATGAGCTCAATCCGGGGCCACCAGCTGCAATCACACTGCCCTCTGACCTTGCCACAGTGAAAGGCATGAGTTTCCTCCACATTAATGTATGTAGTCTGTTAAAAAAGTTCTCCATGATCCAGGCCTGGGTCCTCCATACTCGACCAGACATCCTAGTGGTTTCAGAAACCTGGCTTAGACCGGCCACTTCCGACAGGGAAGTCAATATCCCTAACTATTTACTATTTAGAGCAGACAGACACTCCGGGGTGGAGGGGTTGCCATCTATGTCAAGGATAGGTATACGGCATCCTGTCTGAGTCCTTTTTCTGTTGCAAAATGCTTATGAATGTCTGTCTCTTCAAGTCACCATCTCGCACACTTTAACATTATGAATCATAGGGTGCTATAGACCTCCTTCTGCCGATCTACAGTTGTTACCTCATCTGAGTAATATCATCGAACAATAATCCTCAGAAATAATTATTCTTGGGGATCTTAATTTAGACTGGCTATCTAAAACCGCCGCTCCTCTCGTAGCTTTCTGTGACACCCATGGATTATCGCAACTCATTGTCGAACCAACATGAGTAAATAAAAACGTGGTAACAGCTCCCTGCTAGATGTTATCCTAGTGAATAAACCACATCTCCTTTGCCGGCACCTTCTTCAGTGATATCAGTGATCACTCATTTATTGCTTGCAAAAGATCAAGCAACAAACCTACTACTTTGCCGAAGTTTGCTGCCAAGAGATCTATTTATTTCATTTTTGTTGACCGGGTAAGTGCACTAGACAATTCCTGCCTATTTTCAGGCACGACCCGGGAGAGGGGGGTACAGATGAATGCCAACTGACTTTGAACCAGATTAAGCTGTTCTAGCTTCCATCTAGATGGAACTTTGATCTCACTGCCTACATAAACAAACTGAAACACTTCTTGTATTGGCAAGCGTTCTGTTTGGCAAAAAACACGTAATCAGCATTCGACATATTCAGCAAAATTATCCTAGATGCCCTAAATGCCCTAAATAAATATTCCCCTATAGTTAAGGTGCAAATAGCAAAAAATGCATGTAGATGGTTCACACCATTATTAAAATCTGCATTGACTGAAAGAGATAACCTATGGAAAAAAGCGCACAAAATCCAGTCTGCTGCGGACTGGTGCAAGTTCAAAAGGGCCCGAAACTCATGTACTAGAATGGTTAGAAATACAAAAGCTGCATACTATCATTCTGAATTTCTCTCTGCCTCCAAAAATCCTATAAAATTTTGGAAAACCATCAAGGACTTGTCTGGTCACACGTCCCGTGGCTCACTACCTGATTAAATCTCCTTAAACAATAACACCATTAGTGACAGACTGGAAGTTCTGGATGCCTTCAGTAATCACTTTGCGACTGCAGGCTTAGCCTTCGACAGTTCCCCTGCGAATTTGATACGCTGTCAGGTGGATAATCAAGGTGCAGATCCTAGCGTCACCGATTCAGTCTTCCTTGCATCCTACTACTCTGAAGAAGTTGAAGACCTATTGACTAAACTGGATGTAAAAAAAAAAAGTGCTGGTGTGGATACCCTCGACCCATATTTCTTGAAGGTGGCCATCCATGTGTTAGCCGTGCCCATACCCATTTATTTAACCTATCATTAACTCAAGGATCCATTCCTTCAATATGGAGAACAGTGCACATCATACCCCTGTTCAAGTCCGGAAATCCCTGTGATCTAAATAATTACTGACCAATTTTGATTCTCCCAGTCTTGTCAAAATTACTGGAAAAAGTCGTAAGAGAGCTAGACAACAGGAATTACACCTGCGCCGTATTCTTGGACCTGAGCAAGGCCTTCGACACTGTCAACCATTCTCTGCTGCTCTCTTCCCTGACCTCACTAGGTGCTGACCCATTATCTTTACAGTGGTTCAACAACTACCTCCCTGATCGTTTCCAGCAGGTGAAAGCGGAAGGAGATCTCTCAACTCTCAAACCTCTCCTAAGAGGTGTTCCCCAGGGTTCTATCTTAGGACCGATCTTATTTGCAATATACGTCAACACTATTGATGAAAGCATAACTAAGGCCAACATTCATCTGTTTGCAGATGACACAGTTCTTTACGTAAGCTGCCTGTCATTACAATCTGCATGTAATGACCTTCAATCTGAGTTCAACCTGCTGCAACACCAACTCCTAAACATTACTTAACGCCAAGAAAACAAAAGCAGTGCTCTTTTCTCCCTCTGCCCAAATGGTAAATTCAGCCCTATCAGATCCTGTGTCGCAGATTACTACAATTCTTGGTGAGAAGTTGGAATTTGTCGCTAGATTCAAATACCTTGGAGTATGGCTGGACCATAGGCTCTCCTTTATAGAGCATGTTGAAGAATTACTCAAAAAAGGATGACAGAGACTTGGCCTGTTCCTTAGGATAGCCCGCTTCTTAACTAGAGATGCCAAACTACAGTTGGTACAATCAACCTTTCTATCCTTGATAGATTATGCTAACATCCTCTACAGTCACTGTCCTATTTCCTACCTCACCAAACTTGACACATTATATCATACAGCTTTGAGGTTCATCACAGGCCTGCTTTATTCCACTCACCACTGCTCCCTATATCAATCAGTGGGGTAGAGTTCTCTTCAGTTCAGGCATGATAAAAATGCAGCCTTATGGACCCTGAGAGCCATCTCCAAAAAACTGCCCGAATACGTTACAGACTGTCTTCCTATAAAACCAGTAGGCAATTACGCCCTGAGAAGTTGCAGATCTCTCCTACTGATGGTTCCCAAAGTTAACTCTCGCTTTGGCAGGGCTGCTATAAGCTTTACACTGTCCTCCTTGTGGAATAAATTGCAAAAAAAAACTGAAACTGAGGTCACCCATATCATCTTTCAAGCTCTTATATTCACGTCTCAGAAATGATCAGTGCAATTGTTTCCCATGAGCATGAATTGTCATCATGCTAACCTGTACCATTTAACCATGAACGAATTACTTCTAGTGCTTGTCTCCTCCTTGGCCCTGGTCTGCCATCATGCTTTCATGTAACACCTTGATGCCTCTGTCCTCCCTTTGATACTGGTCTATCTTCCCGCTTTCTCCAGCCTTCTTTTCACAACTCTGTATTGCACTCATCCACAGTCTACACCAATAATACTATAAAAGTCCTAACTCCCCTTTCCCTCTCCCCGTAGGCCCCCACCGCCACATCAGTTCTACCGACCTATCCTTGGGACTTCACTTCTCACAATGTTTATCCTTCGCTTACATATTACATACCCCTCCTGGTACCCCATCTGCCATTAGTTGGTTCTCCAAGCCATTTTCATGGCTAGTGCTAGTGACTGCCCCGGTAAATGAACTAGCTGGTACTTCTATACAGAGAACATAGTTTATATACAGTTGCATGGTTCAATGGTGGACCTGCCCCCTTGTATTTGAATCCTCCTCTGTTATGGCTTGCCTTGTCTTCCTTTTATCATTTGACTCCCCTATTACTGCACCATTGTGTTTGTGTTTATATACTTATTTACATGTATTTATATGTTTTTATGATGGATGTTACCCAACCCTGTTCTAACCAGGTCCATCTTGTAAAAGAGCTCTGCTCAATGATGTTCGCCGGGATGAGTAAAGATTTTGATTGATTGATTGATTGATAAAATAAAGTACTGTAGTTTTGGCCTGGCAGTGGGGGTGGTGGTGACAGACAGCACAAAGTTAAGATTGGCAGTACTCCCTCCTCTTTCAGAGATCTTCATCTTGGTGTCTCTCAAGGGTCAATTCTAGGGCTGTTGTGGTTTAACCTTTTTATTAATGCCTTACCAGAAAGATGTCATAACGCGACTGTATTTGTATATGCAGATGACGCGCTGCTTGTTGTTATTAGTCCTTCAGTAAGTGACTTAATGTCCGGTCTTCAGAATTATTTTAATTGATTGTAAGATTATGGAATACATTGTGCACCTTAATGTGAACAAACAAAACAGAACAAAGACTGTGCTTTTTGGAAGTAGTAAATGTTAAAGAGCTGCAGCCCTGTGCTTGACCGTGTCTCAAGGTATAACCGACCCATTTTAAATGTAACATATTTTCGATATTTGGGATTGACTCTAGACAGAACACGGACCTTTGCTGATCATGTTAATTCACTAAGTAAAATGGCGCATTCTCGTTTGGGTGTATTGTATCAGATCAAAGAAAGTTTACCTTAAGAGTTGAGGAAATTGGCAGGCCAGAATCTTATATCATCTCTTATGGACTATGGTATATTTGTCACTTAAGTGTAGGTTGAAACAGCATTCATTTGGCCTGTTTGTATTTACATGAATTATCTGTCTGCTGTATTATTTATACTGCTGTTTGTGTTTGTATATATTGTCTGGCATTGTTGCTCTGGGTCACCCGTAAAAATGGCTTTTTAGCTTCTTGGGCCTCTCCAGTTACAAATAAAATCTAAAATAATAAGGAAATGGCTGGCCCTTTGGTGCTGGCAGAGTGCATTACATTTCCGTGTGGGGTAACCTGGGCTGGTAGTCCAAGCCAGACAGTCTGTGCTGGGCCAGTAGAGTCCAGGGAACACTGGAGAGGCAGTGCCTGCAGACTTTGAGGGGAGGACTGTAGTTATTTATTTATTTAAAATTTGATGACTGGGAAAGGCACACTGAGACAGAGCTTGTTTCCAGGTGCATCTCAAAGGGGATACAGCAGAGAGTGAAACAACAGTCAGAAAAGTGACAACAAACAGCTGCAGGAACATGAACAATACATTTTAGAGAAAGAAAAAAACAACCCTTTCAGAAATATAAGTGTGCTGCATACACGCAGAATGCATGCCACATGCTTAATTGTGCAATGTTTGCATGCGGTTCGCATACACAGAGTGAACCTATGCGAACCAGGTCTAAAAAGCACACCAGGTTCACATGCAGCAAGCTTGACATGAATGCAGCAGGTAAGCTGGTGTGAACATCTTCTAAAAATGACGTCAGGTTCATGTGTTGCATGCTTGACATGAGTGTAGCAACTAAGCTAAACACGCATTTGTCAATGCCGAAGGTTTGATGCTTTGCACAAGTACATCCTCAGATTTTACATGGGCACTTGGGCTGCAAGTGCAAGGAATGTTGGGTACGGCAGACAGCTTTCTTACAGGATGCTATGGACAACACTGAGTGCGCAGGATTCACTTTGGGGGAAAAAATCCATTTTGTTTTTTTACACCTAGACAGATATCAAGGATACTGAATAGACAGGGTATTTAGGAGAATAATAACTGTCTTGAGGCTAGGAGAGAGCTGGTGCAGAGGATCACCATGGTCAGAAGGCAAATACTGGGATCACTTCAGGAAGGATGGCAAGGAAAATAGTTGTGCACAAGAAAAAAAGAGAATACATGTAGGGATCTGCCAGTTATTCTTTTTATTGAATTTCAATATATGTAATATTATAACCATGTTAAGATCTACGCATCACTCAGATCATGGCAGGTCTTGGTATATATGCAAGAGCTAAAAAGGGAGGAGTAAGGGTAGCATACAGGGGAGGGTATGGATGGCTAGGGCGTCCAGCGCGTGTTTGCATGTTCACGTGTATCGCAGGTATAGTGGACTGCAACAGTAAAGGAGCAGGAAAGACTTGTCTAACAGCGAACAACACTGTGTGAGTAGAAGTATTTATTAAAACGCAGTGCCAAACCTAGTCTGTGAGAATAGTCTGAGGTTGGCTCTGTAAGTCCTGTTAGCCTGCACTGTGGTGTGCCCATGATGTTTACCGTAATGACTTTAGAAGAAGAACTAGGTATTATGTGTATTGGTTGTAATATGTTCCTCATCATGGGAAATAATACTTAAAGAGCAGTTTAAATGGCCAAAATGTTTGCATAATGAGGAATTGCTGAGAGAAGTCAGCTTTTTTAATGAAAGATTGGAATTTCTAGAATCCAGTCAAAGGCAAATAGCTGTTAGGTTAAATTCAGGACAGACTGTAACAAATATTGAACCAAGTCTAACAGAAGTCTGTCAACCCTCCTTAATTAGCCTTAATGATCCTATGGAAACAACCAATCAGAAAATATTTGAACCACCAACAACATACCATATTGCTATCAAAAAAAGGGCACGAGATGAAGAATGTAACATTGATCCTAATAATGAAGGGTATACAGTACAAAGTTCCCAAGCACCAAAAAAAGGAAGGAAGGCCAACATACTCGACCTCCCCTTACATAACAGTTTTGACATCCTAGCTGTGGATATATCTAAGCCAGAGGTTAACTTCCTACCCTTCATTAATATTTCATCGGAAATGGAGTCAGACATTCCAGCACCCATACCTTCTGCCCTTGATTCTGTGAACCCTGCGGACAAGAGAGAAATATTAGTACTAGGTGACTCAATAATTAAACACCTTGACAGGGCTGTGTGCAACCCCGACAAGTCTTTCAGAGCATTATCAAGCTTTAGCGGGGCTAAACTAGCAGACATAGCCAAAATGTCTAGTAAAATATTACACAACACAGGGCCCAACCCATTGGTTATTGTGCACATTGGTGCCAATAACATACAAGGACCCAGTATACAGTATAAAGCAAGATTATGTGGCATTTACTAATAGACTGATACAAATGGGTTGTATCCCAATTTTATCTGAAGTCTTACGAATCCCCAAAGCCTCACACCATTACACCTTAAAAATGAAAGCTATAAATGAATGGATGTGCAAATGGTCACTTAAAATATATCCTGCATTACACACTGGGAGGAGTTTTACCATCAGGAAGGGTTATTTTGCTGGGACGGGCTTCACCTAAGCAGGCATGGTAGCTCATTATTGGGGCAGCATATAACAGACTTTATTGCAAAAACTTTAAACTAACTTCCTTGGGGGGGGGGACAGCTCACATATGGCCCTCCTGAAACTAGAAAGCAGTATTCACAAAATTCTAACTGTGAATCTAGGGGGAAAACAACTTCCTAGCAAAAAAGCTAGCAGTAATGAGCATCTAATAACCACCTTGTTAGTTAATGCACGCAGTTTGTCCAATAAAATAGATGAGTTAAAGCACATCCTGGCTAAAGACAATGTTACTGTCTGTGGAGTCACAGAAACCTGGTTATCTGGGAATGAATGGAACACTGAGATTCTAGGGTATTCAAAGTTCTGTAAAAACAGAGTTGATGCTAGAGGAGGTGGTGTTTCACTTTATATATCTAATAAGTATAGAGCCCACAGTATAACTCCAGAAGAAACTACTAGCAGCAAAGTGGAAGCAATTTGTGTTCAAGTTAAACTACAAGATGAGACATTAGTTACAGGCCTTTGTTATAGACCCCCAAACTTAAGTCTTACTGAAAATAATGCATTATTAACAACACTTCAAAATATGGAAACTGTCCACAATTATATTCTAATGGGTGACTTTAATTTCCCGGCTTACACTCGAAGGTCATGGACATGTTGAATCTGCATTTGTTGAATTAACTATTAATCAAAATCTGACTCAAATAGTAACTAAGGGAACAAGAGAGAATAATATACTTGATATAATTCTTACAAATATCGAGGATAGGATATCCATTCCAGTTGTTGATGTCCCACTGGGAGACAGTGATCACAATATGGTGACAATAAAGATTAATATGAATAATGACACCATAAATGGGGTGACACTAATTAAGGATTTTACAAAAGCAAACTACAGAAGAATAAATAAATATTTAAGATCCTGGGATTGGGAAACGGACCTCCAGGGCCTTGAACTACACCAAATCTGGAACCATATTTGGATCAAGATAAAATACTGCTTAGATACCTGGGTACCGAATAGGGAAAAATACAGTAAAGGCCTTAGAACTCCACTATGGTGGAATAAAGGAATAAAGTGGGCAATAAACAAAAAAAAGAGATATTACGGTAAATATAAAAATAAATCCTGCCACAGATTCCTGGAATTTATATAAGGATAATACAAAAAAGGTGAAATACAGTATCAGAAAAGCAAAAAAGGAATTTGAACTAAAATTAGTACCAAAACTGTAGATAATCATAAATCGTTCTACAACTGTGTCAGCTCACTAAAAGGAAGTAGTTCTACAGTTGGCTCGATTGAAACTAGCATGAGGATAATAATTAATGAGCCAGCTATGGCAACTGAATTTAATGACTACTTCACCAGCGTATTTACACTGAAAGATAATGTGCCCTGTAATATGACATATGCACAGAACGTACAGATTTTGTCAATTACCATAAAGGAGGTGGAAAAACTACTTCAGAATCTTAAACCTCATTCATCCCCAGGGCCTGATAATATCCATCCCAGGTTCCTCAAAGAAACATTTAATGTCATTTGTGGTCCTCTAACTGTCTTGTTTAATGCCTCATTAAATCAAGGTGAAACTATAAAATCATGGAATGAGGCACTCGTTATCCCAGTATATAAAAGTGGTAGTAAAAAATGGTCTCCAACTATAGATCCATGAGTCTTACATCAGTTATAGGTAAACTCTTAGAAAAATTATTGCTGACTCGAATTGAAATTCATATCTCACACAGTAATTTACAAGACTTTACTCAACATGGTTTTCTGCTAGGTAGATCTTGTTTAACTAATTTAATGAACTTCTTTAGAAACTGTCAGTGCATCTCTGGACTTAGGACTCCCAGTGGATATCATCTTTCTTGATTTTTCAAAAGCATTTGACAAGGTTTCCCATCAAGTTCTGATACATCCTATGTATAAATTTAAATTTCATTCCAATATAGTAAACTAGGTCACATCTTGGCTGCAAAATAGACGCCAACGAGTTGTGATTAGAGGCCACTGCTCTAACGGGGGCAGAGTTAACAGTGGGGTCCCACAGGGATCTGTACTGGGCCCTGTTCTTTTCAATATATTGATCTCAACAATGCAGATGGACAGCAACATCTGGATGTCCAAATACGCAGATGATTGCAAACTAGGAAGTATAATAAATAGTGAACAGGATGCAAACAACTTTCAGAATGAATTAAACAAGATAGACACTTGGGCTACCAATAATAAGATGTATTTTAATGAACATAAATGTAAGGTCATGCACTTACGCCATAATAATCTGAACTTTCATTATAATATAAATAATGTGCAACTTACAGAAACAACTACTGAAAAAGATGTAGGAGTTATAGTGAACAACAAATTATCCTTCGACACCCACACCATAGTTAAGGTTAAAAAGTGCCAAAGAATAGTTGGCTGCATCTTCAAACATATAAAAAGTAGGTACTCCAGGGTAATTCTTCCACTTTACACAAGCTTAGTCAGACCTCATTTAGACTATTGCTCTCCTTTCTGTGCACCGGCAACAATTAAAGGAAAAAAACTAATAGAGGGAGTACAAAGGAAAGTAACAAAATGAATTGGGGATATGAATAACATAGAATATGAGGACGGGCTAAAGGTATTGGATCTCTACTCTATGGAATATAGACAATTACACGGGGATCTCTGCTTGGCATACAAAGCAATTAACGATCCACTTTTACTGGAAACACTGGGCTTATTGAGAAACAATTCTATTGTTAATACTAGAACACATAACCTTAAATTAAAAGGTAGTAATTGTAAAACCTGCAAAAGATGCCACTGGTTTACTCTATGGGTGGTGTCTCAGTGGAATGTTTTACCAAGAGAAATAGTTGAGAGTAATACCATGGATCTATTTAAAAGACAATTAGACATTCACATGGGCAGCTGGAAACATCCTGCCTTTGATATAACTCTAATCCACCATACTGGTGGCGAGCTTTATAAGGGCATTTTGCCTCCTGAGCTCGTTGCATCCTATGAATGGGGAGGAGGGGTGGTGAAAAAGGAAGTAAGGGGGGAAGGGGCAGGAGAGTATTGCTAAGGTTGGTGACATCCATATACCCATAGTTCTATAAGTGTGGGTTCACCTTTCAAATGGTATTCATGTAATATAGACACAAAACGTTTAGAATGAATATGTGTCTTTGCCTAGGTTAACATTGTTTGCGATATACACTTGCTGGTGGAGAGAAATGGAGGTATATTATTTTTTTCCCTATATTTAAAAGTTGCCACAGTAAGGAGACTAACTTCCATACTACAGAGAGGCAGGCAAGGGTTGATTTTTCTTTAGGAGACTTGCTAGTTTAGGAGGGAAAAAAGCTGTAATTTGAGACATCATGGCCAGTTTCAAACTGCCTACAGACTAGGCAGAAGAAGTAGAAAAACCTTTAACAGTAATAAAATAATAAAGACTGGCACAACACAGTTCAAACTTTATGTAGAGCTCCCCTCAATTTTCTGATGTAGTCTATTCAGGTTGTCACTGCTGCTGTTTTTAATGACAGCCCATCAGCTGTTTGTTAAATAACTTCATTCACATTAAAGGACTAAAGCCCTCTAATTTATTGGCTTGGTTCTTTTGAAGTGCATTCAGCCGAAGAAGAGTGATGTCACAGTGTATGGTTATTGGTCTAGACTGCTTCGCCCCCTACAGTTTTTAACTGCAGTAGGCTCACAGAGACACACCTCTGAAATCCCATTCCATTTATAACAAAAGATTTGTTGCACATGCGCATCAAACCTAAAAAACGTATCCCTTTCTATTTCTCATACTACTGTGATCAGTTAGAGCCATTAAAATACATTTTCATTAATTTTCTATTAAAATTAGGTAAACTCAATTCTGATACTTTTGCAAGTTGGTTAATGGCTTTTGATTTTTGTCATTAAATTGCCATTAATTTGTAAAGTAGTTTTTGCTTACTGCATTAAATGCCTAGGATATAGTTAGCCAACATCCCCCATTCCAGATGTGTGAAGAGGGCCCTCTGTGTTGTAAAACCTGACCTTTTTGTTTTGGGCCATGCAAATCCCCTTATGCATATTTAGTGCTACAAATGTGTTTCTTCATGACTGTTATGGCTCACTTACTTTCCCTTTGTCATTCTGCATGGAGCATATATACTATGGCCATGCTCAGCACTCTTTGTGCTGAGTAGGGTCTTGGAAGCATGCACCATACCTCACATTTTGTCACTGAAAAGAGGGACATGGACACTCAAAATGAGGGACAATGAGGGACACTATCCCTCATGATGATCAGGGCACATCCTGAAACAAGGAGATACAGTACCTCAAAACACAGTGGAAACCATTGTATTTGCTTGTACTGATGTTAGCCCCTGAGAATTAATTTCTACCATAAAGCAGGGTGCCATGTACATAGATACAGTCGGCAGATAAAAGCCTATGGCCCACCCAGTCTGCCCATTTGAGCTCGTAAGATCACTTAAAGTTTTTCTAGAATCCTGTTGCCCCTCACCCCCGACCTCCAGGATTCCCTTATGTCTATCCCATGCATTCTTAAATCCCATGATTGCTTCATCCCCCACCACTTCCTCAGGCAGGGTGTTCCACTTGTCCACCACCCTTTCTGTGAAGAAATGCTTCCTCACATTTCCTCTGATTCACCCTCCCTCCAACTTCATTCTATGCCCTCTAGTCCTGGAACATCTTTTTCGCTGGAAAACAGTGTTTTCTGGCACCCTGTCCTTCCCCATAAGGTACTTGTATGTCTCTATTATATCCCCTCTCTCCTCCAGGGAGTACATATTCAAGTCCTTCAGCCTGTCCTCATAGGACTTATGATGCAATCCCTGTACCATCTTTGTTGCTCTCCTCTGAATCTTTCCACCCTATGTCCTTATGTAGGTAAGGTTTCCAGAACTGGACACTGTACTGTGAGCTAGAAGTTGTCTTGAGATGGTAGCACGTCAGTTGAGTGATGCAATATGGGTGAAGGAATTTGAGTGAATACAAACGAGTGAAAACAAAGGGAGTGACCGGCACAGTACAGCAACCAAACAATCTGAGTGAACCCACAAATTCAGCGATCTCCAGAGTCAGTGTGCTCCGTGGAGTTAGAATATTAGAGATGGGGGGGCACAGGGGGCAGAGCCCCCCTACACAACATGGACAGATGTGTATGTGCCCTGCTACACCTATTATTGATTAGGAATAGGTGCAGCCAGGTGATAAAAAGGGTGAGTTGCAAGCTGGGACATAACTGAAGATGGTGGTGGAGTTCCTCCATAGTCAGCGAGGCATGCTGATGCCACCCCAACATATGGAGATTTTTGGAGTGCCTCCAAGAGGAGCCGCATATGTCCAAGGTGAGGATGGAACACCTTTTGTCTGAGGCAGCAGTCAACACCCGTTGAAGGTACCACGACCTCACCGAGCGACTGGCACAGGTTGTGTCTGAATGTGCGGTCCATAGCTGCATTGATTACTTATGGGGATTAGCGTATAATTTCTAGCTACAGGTTTAATTCTGTAGCTGTGCTTTGTTGTGCTGTTGCATCACCGAAATTGCCATCACTGTTATATTTTCACTCAGATTGTAGTCGCTTTTATATATTCACCCAGATGACATGGAACCACTGATCAAGGCCACTTGAGACTAGGCTACCTACTTACTCTACTAGGCTCACCTCTCAAAATAAAACAGTGGTGCCCCCCCCAGCAGCAAGCTAGGCCTTGCAGCAGCAGTGACAGCGGTGTGGGTGACCTTCATAGGCCTTGATCAGTGCAGTGCAGCAGCAGCCAAGCAAGAAGTAAGCAACACAGGTTGGGTGGGTTCAGTTGGTGAGGTGACTTGGTTGCAGACAATGTTGGGGACCTGGGATGGTAGGTTCTAGCATCCAGCTTCTGGCAGAAGGATGGAGGAGGAGTGGACTGAAAACTGGGCTTGTGGCATACTGGGCTAGGCCGCAGGTTCTGGCCAGATGGCCGGGTAAGTAAAAGTAAACAGTTTTTTTTTACATGGGGATTAGGGAAGGAGGAAGGACTGAAATACTGATGGGCGTGACCCATTGAAATGAATGAGGGTATTTTTTTATTATTATTTCATACGGAGTTAGAGAATAATGAAGGACGCCGCTCAACTAACAAGGGCCTTGCTTGTAGAACAGTGGACTTCATTATTCTCCAACTCACCATTATAATGTATAAAAAAAGTAGTAAAAAAATAACTCCATTCATTTCAAGGGGGGATGGTATGCCTCAGCACTCTGACCCATGGACATCATCTCTTAAAGACTCCTACCTTGGGCACCCTAGTACTCAGGTAAGAGACTCTCGACTTGTATCTACATTTGTTGTGTTGTCTATAGAGGTGTGGATGCACCCGCTACAGTGTGTGTGCTTGGGTGGGGGGGACTGGCTATGTGGATGGTGTTAAGTTATTGCTACTTTTGTGTTCACCCCTTAAAGTCTGTTTGCATGGAAGCGTTCAAAACTGTGGAGAACAAATAGTAGGAGTACAGGCCAGACAGAAGCAATTAAGTAGTGTTGTGGGTAAGTGAGTGTGTGTATTGGGGGTGGGAAGAACTACATGTGTTTCCATTGGTATGTGTGCTACAGTTCAGCTGTGCAGCTGAGATGAGGGGGACAAGAAAACTAAAAAGTGTATCGGTGGCTAAAAGCGTGCTGCATGCATGCAGATGTATGCAGATTGTATTGGAAGTACAAGCGAGCCATATGTATGCAGGCAGAATAGCTTAATGGTTAAGGGCACTGAACTTTAAACCAGGAGACCTGAAGACCTGGGTTTGGATCTCACTAACCCCCACTTGTATACTATGTGATCCTGAGCAAGTCACTTAACTTCTTTCTTTAATTTACATTTTATAGGTTTTTACCCCCAATTTTCACCCCCCATCTCGGACGTGCACATACGCATGTGGAGGCACGTACACACTGCACTTCGAGATGCCCTCCCTACATGCAGCACCTACCTACCTACACCGGATCTCCACCTGGTGGCGGCAGAACTACCGTGGGGGCGACAACCTCCCTGGGAGAGGAGAGGTGCCATTATGTTGCTCAATCCCACTCTTCCCCCTCCCACTGGCTCCCCAACAACTCGAGGTTGTTCCCGAACACGGGTCGCCGGTGTGAAGTGAGGTAAGGCAGAATGCCTCAGCCCTCTGCACCACCGGGCCAGCAAGTCACTTAATTTTCATGTGTGCAGTTATCAGTGACCACTTGCTTTTTGCACGCAAGCCACATGCATGCAGTCTGTTCCAATTTAACATAAAAAGCATGCTTTCCACACTTGCTTGCTGCATGCATGCAGTCGGTTCCAATTTAACATTTAAATCATGCTTGCAGCATGTACAGTATATCACATGGGTAGTTTTATGTATGCAGCATGAAAACATTTCATGTAATTATTTCTGTAAGGGAATGTACAAAGTGTGCATTCACATTGGTTATGACGTAGCTGGGATGAGAACTAATGAAGCATGCAACCAGTGTATTGCAAGATATTTGTACAGTATCATAATAGCATAAAATTCAGATGACAGAGTACACTGAGTTGTAACCTGTACAATAAAATAAAAGGCAAAATGGGTACAGTAGTGGAGTGGGGTTGGATACAGCAGGGGTTGTAATGTGGAGAAAAGAGGGAGAAACTTAGCTGCAGGCGCATTCTTTCGAGAAGTGTGTCAGCAGGCGTGGATTAAGAGTGCAGGAAGAAAAGAGACGGATTGGGAGAGGGAGGCTGTTTCATGGTGTTAAAAGTTGGATAGAGAAAGCAAATCGACTTGCTGTACATTTACTGTGAGGAACACGTAAGGAACGATCAGTTACTGAACAGAGGGAGTAGGAGTAGGGGATGGCAGAGTTAAGGAGAGATGGAAGGTAAATGGGAACATTGGTAAACCAGTATTTGGCCATGAAGGAGGAACAATGGGAGAGAGATGCCAGGCCTCAAGGGAGGGGGAAAGAGAGATTATCATACAGAAAACAGTGGTGGGCAAAAGATGGCACACAAAGGGCAAAGCAGCAGAAGGACTGAAAAAGGATGTTGCAGCATCTTTACTGTCACAGCTTATTCTGTGGTGGGCAAGGGACAGCATTGGGCATCATGGATGATCACACAGTACCCGCCCCCCGCTCACCCACTCGCTGCTTTCAGCCTGATGTGTTGAGGATATTTCAGGTTCATGGGCCTTAGTCAGTAAGAAAAACATCCTGGCTGTATGCATGACACTTGTCAGCACACCCTCATGTCCATGGCAGTGGACTTTCTCTTTGTGCTCTGTAACGGTCAATGGAGGGGAAAAAAAAACATTTGTGTGAAGGCTGGGACTGACTGTATCAGTCTCTGGGGCCCAATATGGGGGCTTTCCTAATGGGGCGCCTTTCCCCAGACCTAGAGCCTAGGGAGTAATAGGAGGGAGCAGTGATGGGGCAGTCAGGAATGTGATGGGCTGAAGTAGAAAGAGGAAGATGAGCAGTGCAGTGGGGGTGGGGAAATAGTGACTTAAAAAATTTATAACGCAAGTACTCCACCAGAAATTACAGTACATGTGACTTTGGAGATTGCTTGTTTTCTCATAAGAGGTACAGTACTGTGTAGTTTCTGATAAGAAGGAATCTCTGATTTTTTTGTGTGTGCTGCTGTATAGGTTACACGTGTGCATAGTTCTGTGTTCTGACCTTTTTTTTTCCCCCCGGCTGAGATTTTGTTTCTCTGTAGCTGCAACGTATGCTGCTCTTTCAAACAGTGAATAGGAAAATGATATTCAGAAAACAGTCATGATGCACAGCAGTAATGCATTGAGGCTGGCTTGGCCCTTGTACAGCTTTATGGCTGACATATGATCACGTGTAATATGGATCCTTGTACAGTATATGTAATGTAATATACAGCTGCAGACTTAAAAAGGATGCCAGAGGATGCGTAGTCAAAAATAGTGTAGTGTTTATATCAAGATGAAGAATCTGGCATTTGGAGTGGGCTGAAATCTGTCAGTGTAGCAATAGGGTGCTTTCCTGTTTTTTTTGTTATAGTGCTTGTTCTGGATTAATACCATGTTATTGCACTAAATACAGTACAGTAATTGCTATGCCACAGCAGAAAACATTTCGCTGTATTACCAAGACTGGCCTGATCTGAGGCTTGCTTAATGGAGTTGCTTAGGCAGGAGGCCCTGGGTTTCATTCTTGATCCTGATGCCCCTGTCCAAAGCAGCTGAAGCTCCCTGTGCATGATGCTTGCATTGAACTCGAGATCCAGTGGCAGGAAAGAGAGTATGCTGCTGCCATCAACGCCCCCCCACACACACATTTTTAATATACTTAATTTTATATTAAATGTTTTCCGCTTTATACAGGTACAGAGATATCAAGAAGAAGAAAGAATGCAAACCGCTGGGATGGCATTACAGATAACATCTGTATAATGCCTGTCTAAAATCCATACATAAAGCTGAGAAGGACAGTCCATGTACAGGCTTTTAATTAGTGAAATGGTCATCCTATTCCATTCCAGAAATGAGCCAAAGAGTGTTGTTTACGTCCTGTTTTTTTTTTTCTTGTCGTACATCAGTGCAGCGTTGAAGTCCCAGTCCTAAAATTGAAGTCAGTAAGCCTGCAATAAAGATACACCTCTTGCTGTGTGTCATTTCCTTTCATCGATAGTAGAGTTCATTCTCTTCTAAGTACTGTACATTAAGGGGCAAAAGCTGGCTCCAACCCCATGTGGTAAAGAACTCATCTATGCTAAAATAACTCCCTTTCTGCATGTCTTCTGAACTTTAATGTCATCTGTTTGATATAATAAATTCTGTTAGCTATTAGAAACATAGAAACAAAGAAGCTGATGGCAGATAAGGACCGCTAGGCCCAGCCAGTCTGCCCGTTTAACCTACCTTTATTAGCAACTGCTGACCTTACCTGGTCATCGGCTTTAGCTGAGTCTAACTGTTATGTGCCAGCTGTCTAGTTAAGTCGTTTTTTTCGCTGCTGTGATTAAAGTTAACAGTAATCTGAGTGTCGTGCCACTGAGACCTCTTGTGGAATGCCCGTCAAAATCAGTGAGGTGGTTACCAGCCCCAGTTCTGCAAATATGCATTGGATGACCTCCTACATGGTTTCCCAGCAACTTTGTGGGCATGACCAAATTTATGATTTGCATTTTTTCTCCGCATTCCCTCCACTTCCCATATAAAGTATCCATGTAGTGCTTTTGCACCTCTGGTGTTGTAAAGTATCTCATTCTGCATTTCCATGCAAAGTCCCGCCAATATGTTGAGGAAGTGATACGGTAATTGAGGATGGCATATTTGTGCCATTGCTGTAATGTATGGTCTGTCTGATTCTCCGTGTTCTAGTCTGATTCTCCGTGTTCTAGTCTGATTCTCCGTGTTCTAGCTGTTTAAAATAGTTATTGAAGTATATTGTATCATTTCCAATAGACCTTTGTGCAAGACCCCAGTTAAATGTTGCAAGTGGTCTCCTTTTTGGTGGCAACGGAGCACTGTTTGTAAAATGCACAGACATCTGATAGAGATTTTAAATCCCCTCTCACTTTGACAAGTAAGATCATAACTCTAAATATTGGATTTGAGCTTTTGAGGCGAGTTTGAATGCTAATGTAACACCTGATATGATCTGAAACAGTGTAATAGAACTGGTGGACATAACAGAGCCCTAGCCTTCCCCAGTTTATAAGCGCTCTGCATGAAGAACTGAGGGTATGCCGTGTTGAATGCCAGGACTCTCAACCAGATAATAAGAGAAGGAGAGAGAGAGAGAGAGACGTTTTACAGCTGTCTCTTCACTGATGGATAGTGATGGATGTATATTGAGAAAATCCCTCAGTGGGGTAGTATTATGCAGGTTAGCAAAAAAATATTAAAAATATTTGTCCAACTTGTAGAAGTTGACTGTGAATTCCACCCCCCCCCCAGGTTTAGAAGCCTGAACCCAGCCCACAAAGCTCCATCCCGATTCTCTGTTATAAACCTAATTGAATTTTCCGCATGTGGAAAAGCATTGTGCCTATGGGTTTTCATCTTGTTGTTAAGGACCTCTAGTGTAAACAGAACCCTGCTTTCATGGAAACACACTCTAACTGTCTTTAGCCTCTGATGTAAATAGAAACACAGAAGTTGGCAGCAGAAAAAGAACCCGCGGTCCATTCAGCCTGCCTTGCCCAACCTGTTGTAGTCACCTGTCATGGAAACAAACATATTTAAAGTGATTGTCTAATTTCCTACAGAAAAATTACAGTTGGAATGGCATCAGCAGGACTCAAATTTCAAAAATGTCTCAAAAATTCTGAATTTCGGGATATTCCATTCTTTTGTTACTATTGACACTTATGTAACAGCAGGCTATTTGTATGTTAGGCCCTGTGCACACCAGGCTTGTTAAAACGTTTTTAAGCTCTTAAAACATTTTAGCAAGCCAGAACATGGTTTGTGTCTACATTGAACACGGTTTGAAACCTTAAAAAACATTTTTAAACCCTGCAAGGGATATAGTCTTACAGCTGGTTTTAAACACGGTTTCAAACCTAGCACCGATTACATTGTACCATGGAGGGGATTGCAGGACATCAGCTGGTCTGATAGGTCTGTAAAGACCTTGTTTAAACGTGCCGCCGAAACCCCTGCGACCACTGCAGTCTGGATGCGGCGTGACCGTGGTTAAACACGGTTTGTAGAAAGTAACCGGCAGTATGGGCGGGTGAGTCAGAAGACGTTTCTAATTTCTAAAAACAGACCGTCAGTGTGTACAGGACCTTAGACCCCAACTGTATGGTGAAAGAATTTTTTACAGTTCCCTTACTGTACATGCACAGTCATAATGCATGCCATTATTTTTACTTCAAAAAGCTATCGCTACTTCGAAAACAGTGTATTCCGTACCAGTAAAATAATGCATAATAATTTTTACAAAAGATCCCCATTCACTCAAGTGAGTTTGTCTAGTATGTTTTCACCACATACATACGTCCCATATATTTACTATTTCATTTCACTGTAGCTATCCTGCATACAACCTGCTGGGTTGCATAGTCAGTTCTGCTATTTGCTGTAATAGAAAAAAAAAACAGCCTTTAAAATTGTTCCCTTTGTGAAGGAATTACATAAATCAGTTTAAAATGGTCACCATAGTACTTGAATTCTGCTGTGGTCTCTTGTATATACTGCAAATATACTGCCACAGTAAAAAAAAGTTATCTGTTTAATTCTTTATTTTCCCTTAATGTTCATAGATATAGTTATTTATTCTTTGCTGTTAAGAAATGCAAAAGAAGGAACTATTGTGTTGTCAGAATGTTTAATACAAAGTCCCATTGGGACTGTAACTTTGGAAGCTTACCTTGTATGTAAAAGCGTTTTCTCTGGCAGCAGGATCTCCCCTAATGCATGCCAGTCACTGCTGCAGCAGCTCTTATGTACTGGGAGACTTAGGGCATGAAATGGTTTTGACCAGTCAGCGGAGGTCCCGTTTGGATGTCCTACATGCTGATGTCATCCGTGATGCTGTAATACACTTTGGCACCATTCAGCGTCTCTGATCGCCCAGACTGTCACTGCCGGCTATTGCTGAGCAACAGCTATGTGTATCCATCCAAGAAGACTGCGTATGGGTGATGTAGCAGTCTACATACAAATGGCATGCTACTCACTCTGGCTTCCCATATTATCAGAGCAGATGTAATTGAGAGGTGGAAAGGCAGGGAAACCTAGTTGGACCAATGTAGAATGTTAATTCAACTAAAAAAGTTGTTTTTAACATAAAGGAGATAAAGTAGCTGTATTTGTTAACACTACTAGATAAATATCAAGTGCAGTATAGATACTGGAGATGGACTGTTCCAAGTTATTGTTTCTAAATCTGATTCATCTTCGAGGATATCTGTTTCATCAGTCCACACCTTTGGAACTATACCTACGTCAGCGTTAAGACCACATGTAAACTTTTGCAAGCCATGGGCCGCCAACGATGACATTATATATCATCATCTACTTAAATGTGTGTGGCTGCATCTCTCCTCTGTTCTTTTCCTGCTGTCAATCCTACTTGTCAAACCTACACACAGAAACATTGACTGTTCTAGTAATTTTCATCTCTCCTGTACGCCGCTGAAGGAACCCACAAAATTATTCTGATATTGCGAGTGCAGAGAGAAGATTTACAGGGACAACACCCATGAAGTGTGTGTCTGCTGTTAGAACCTCTCTTTCGCAGTGTTCTAACATGAGATCTGTTGGGGCTGATACTCCGCTACCAGGCAGCGCATACTACCAGACAACACAGAAAAGGGACATGGGAAAGTTTGTGTCAAAAAAAAAGCAGCGGGTGCTTCAGCTGCGGCGCTGCCCCACACCACCTGACTCCTTCCCTCTCCCACTGCCTTCGGACTGCCCGGAGGAACCGGTAGGAGGGAGGTTTTCCCTCCACCTGCCGGGATGGGAGAGGATAACCACAGATTCTTGGGTGCTCCAGCTCATAGCAGAAGGACACTCTGTAGAGTTTCTTCAGAAACCACCTCGCCAGCCTCCTCCAAAGTCGTCGTATTCAAGGGAACATCTTCTCTTGGTCCAGGAGGAAATTTCAGCTCTTCTGCTGAAACAAGCAATAGAACCCATCCCCCTCCATCTGCAAGGGACGGGTTACTATTCCCATTTCTTCCTCGTCCCAAAGAAGACAGGAGATCTCAGTCCAATTTTGGATCTCAGTTCCCTGAATCTTTTAGTAGAATACAAAAGGTTCAGGATGGTCTCTTTGCAGAGCCTTCTTCCCCTCCTCCGGCCGGGTCAATGGCTGTGTGCTCTGGATATGCAGGATGCTAATCTGCACATTTCCATTCGCCCATCTCTTCGCAAATACCAGTTCAAGGCGGTCCCATTTGGTCTATCCTCGGCCCCCCCGAGTGTTTACCAAATGCCTGGCAGTGGTGGCGGCCCACCTGCGTACCAGGGGAGTGCAGGTTTTCCTGTACCTGGACGATTGGCTCCTGGCGGCCTCGTCCAGGGAGGAACTCCTGCGTTGCCTCTCCCTTACCCAGCAAGTTTTTGCCTGCCTGGGTATTACCATCAACCATTCCAAGTCTCATCTGATCCCATCCCAGAGACTACAGTTTATTGGGGCAATTCTCGATACAACCACGGGCAAGGCCTTCCTGCCTCCGGACAGGGTGTGCACCCTCCAGGCTCAAATAAGTCTGCTGTCCGACCACAGGACGGTCTCTGCGAGGTCGGTTCTTCGCCTTCTCGGGCTCATGGTTGCTGCTATCCCGACGGTTCCTCGTGCTCGACTCCACATGAGAATTTCTCAATGGACTGTACGCTCCCAGTGGGATCAGCAAGTGGACGACCTAGATCACCCAGTTCTGGTCTCCTCGCTGATGCTTCGAGACTTGCAGTGGTGGATGGTTCGAGAGAACCTGTTTCGGGGAGTTCCTTTCTTTCATCCTCCCCCCTCCCAGACTCTAACCACAAATGCCTCGGGCAACGGTTGGGGAGCCCATCTAGGCCCTCATTGGACCCAGGGCTCCTGGTCCAAGCTAGAACAAGCTGTCCACATCAATGTGCTCGAGCTTCAGGCAGTGTTGTATGCTCCCCAAGTCCTTCACCAATACATCCTTCCCGGCCACCTAGCCGTCCAGATGGACAATATGTGCGTGGTGTGGTACATCAACAAACGGGGGGGGACTCAATCCTACCCTCTCTGCAGGAAGGCAATGAGAGCTGGGGATTGCGCAACACAGCACGACCTTCACCTCACAGCAGTTCACGTCCCAGGAGTCGACAACACCTTGGCAGACAAGCTAAAACGCTCTTCTGCTCTGACTCACGAATGGGAACTGGACCAAGGGGTCCTAGACAATATCTTCCGACTTTGGGGAACACCTCAGGTCGACCTGTTCGCATCCCCTCTAAACGCAAAACTTCCCGTCTTCTGCTCGCTCGTTCCAGAGCGAGGTGCTTTTTGGAGCGATGCTTTGTCTCTAGACTGGAAGGACAGATTTGTCTGTGCCTTTCCCCAAATTCCACTTATCCCACGAGTCTTGCAGAAACTAGCTTCAGAAGGAGGAGCATGAATAATTCTGATCACTCCTTCCTCTATCTCGAGGTTTACTGACCCAGGATCAGGGGACCCTGGTCCATCCAGGCCTCAAATCCCTACAACTGCATGCACAGCTCCTGCAGACTTAGTCCAATCCCTTTTTGGAGTGTCTCACAAAGTGGCGGAGATTTTGGTGGAGGCCAGAAAACCCTCCGCCAGCTCCACTTATGCCATGAAGTGGAAAAGATTCACTGTCTAGGCCGCTTCCAAGAACGTGGAACCTTTCTTCTGTTCAGCGGGGCTTCTGCTGGAGTATCTACGTCATCTGTTTGACCTGGGTCTCAGTCATTCTTCTCTGAAGGTACACATGGTGGCCATCTCGGCTACCACTGCTCCTTCGCAGACAAAGCTACCAATTGGAGGTCTCAAGACCTTTCTCAGAGGGGTTCTCCATCTGAGGCCCCCATCCGTCTCTCCTGCTTCCTTGGGACTTGAACTTTGTTCTCGAGAAACTCGCTCTCCCTCCCTTCGAACCTGCAGCTTCTGTGGATTTGAAATTCCTTTCGTGGAAGACTCTCTTCCTGGTGGCCATTACTTCTGCTCGGAGAATTTCCAAGCTCCAGGCCCTGATGTGCAAAATCCCATCCTTGATTTTTCACAAGGAACGAGTTGCTTTTTGTACGAATCCTAAGTTTCTCCCTAAAGTAGTAGCTGAGTCTACTCTGAATCAGTCTATAGAGTTACCTGCCTTTTTTATGCAGTACTGTAATCAAGGGGACTATTTACTCCATACTATGGATATTCACCGGATTCTGAGATACTACACCAACAGGACGAAGGATCTCAGAAAGACTGATCAATTGTTTGTATCTTTTGCTCATAAAAGGGAAGGCAATGCTGTTTCCAAGCAATGCCTAAGTGGTTGGCCCATTGCATCACTTTCTGTTATGACAAATATAAAAAGACCCTACCGGGTCAAGTAAGAGGCCACTCCACCAGAGGAGTAGCTGCCTCAGCGGCTTGTTTCAGAAATGTGTCTGCGGCAGACATTTGTGCTGCCGCCACCTGGACTTCCGTCCATACCTTTACTAAACACTACAGTTTGGATGTTGCCTCTCGCCGTAGAGCAGGCTTCAGGCTGGCTGTTCTGCAAGGCCTCTTGAGGTTTGCACAGCTAGAACTGCTTTTTGGAGTAGTTTTTCCTCCTCCCGGTGCCTCTCTTTATTCCAGACTGCTTGGGACTCAGTCCTATATGTAATTACCTACTGCAAGAGCCCTCTCGAAGTAAGATAGTACAGTTACGTAAGAACTTACCATAACAGTAGATCTTCCAGAGAGGCTCTTGCAGGGTAATACCTTCCCGCCTCCATCCCCTAGGCTTTTCAGATCCTTTCCAGTGAGGGAAATATCCGCCTTCTCGTCCCAGCCTTTCTGGCCTGTGGTGGAAAGAACTGGAAGGCGGGCGCAGGGACCGCCCCTTTATACCGACCGCCTCCTGACGCCGGTCACCTGACGTGGAAGTGTCCTCGCCAGACCAGCTAGAAATTTTTCCATGGGTCCCAGCGCTCGTCGCCGCCAGTCCCATATGTAATTACCTACTGCAAGAGCCTCTCTCGAAGATCTACTGTTACAGTAAGTTCTTAAGTAACTGTACTTTCTCCTCCCGCAACCAGTGTGTCTTCAGGGGAGAAAGTGGTGGCTTCCGGGATGCTGGAGGCAATGCCAAAAAGTCTCAGTGAGGATCCCTGAACCCACCCTGGAGTAGGGGGCAGGCTTTCCATTTTTTTCGAGAAGTGGGTCCACACCACCATGAACAATTGGGTGCTAGATATAGTATGCATGGGTTACTTCGAGTTCGTATCAAAGCTCCCGCTACCTGATGCGTTGCCCTCCCCATATCCAGCAATCAGGAAAAGAAAGTGGTGACATTACAAGCAATCACAGACCTTATCCAGGCACGAGTGATCGAAGAAGTTCCCATCTCAGAATGTCACAGGGGCGTTTTCTTCTCCATTTTTAATAGTTCCAAAATGCTCAGGAGGATTCAGACCCATATTAGTCCTAAAATGTCTCATCGGCTTTGTTAGCAGCAGAACATTCCAAGATGGAAAGCCTTTCATCCATCATCAGGGGATTTTTTTTAGCCTCAATAGATTTGCAGGATGTCTATCTGCATATCCCCATCCGAAGGGATTACAGACAATTCCTCGGATTCAAGGTGGGGAAACGCCACTTCCAATTCACTCTAATACCATCCCAGACCCTGAATCATCTAGGTGTGGACTTCAAAACACAACAGAACAAGGTTTTTCCCACAGTCAGAGTTCAGGGACCTTATCAGCAAATTCCAATCGGCATAATACCTGCCAGCTCACACCTTTATGCAGCTCATAGGGATGATGGTCTCCCTGGCCGACTCAGTTCCCTGGGCACTGGTTCACATGCATCCCCTCTAGTTGAACCTTCTCCAACAGTTGTCCCAATCAAGGAACAATGTGGGCCAGCAGATCAAAATCTCTCGCCAGGTGAAAGCATCCTTACCAAATGAGAATCACTACCGATACCAGTCTTCGGGGCTGGGGAACTCACATGGATCAGCTCTTGACACAGGACAAATGGTCACTGGCAGAAACATGTTACAAGCAGCATCCACATTCTGAAGATGTGTGCAGTCCCCTGGCACTTCAACGGTTCCAAGTACAGATCTCCAACTGGGATGTGCTCATCCTCACAGACAATTGAACAACAATGGCCTACATCAATCGCCAGGGAGGCACCAAGAGCACTCAGATGTTACATGAAACCCTGTTGCTCTTCCAGTGAGCAGAGCACTGCCTGGAAAGCCTAATGGCAGTGTACATTCCAGGTCAGGAGAACATCACGGTAGGTTGGCTAAGTCAAAAGGACTTTCTCCCAGGAGAATGGGAACTGAAGGACAGTGCTTTCCAGCTCCTTACTGCATGGTGTGGCCTCCCGCAGGTAGATCTTTTTGCCTGCTGGCAAAATTACAAAGTTCCGCAGTTATGCTCCCTCATCAGGGACGAGCTGGCAATAGCACAGGACACCTTCTCCATAAACGGGGGTGAGTACGATCTCCTGTATGCCTTTTCCCTCTAATACCACTAATCTCAAGGGCCTTGCATAAGATCGCTCTAGATCAGGTGGAGCTGATTCTAATCTGTTCACGCTGGCCCCGTTGGCCATGGTTCCCTTGACCGGTTCAAATGTCACTAGAACCTCCTCTGATTTTTTCAGGCCAGCCCGGACCTGCTGCATCAGGGCCTGGTACTGCACCCCAATCTGCGCAATATGTCCCTCTTGGCGTGGAGATTGAGCAGGAGACTCTCAAAGAGTTAAGTTATACTCTACCTGTCATTGAAATGATGATTCACTCAAAACGACCTTAGTCTTCCTAGGTCTGTTGCAGAGTATGGTGAAGATTTCTCTTCTGGTTACACTCCATCGATATACCAGACTACAAGGCATCTCTCCCCACTATACTGTAGTTTCTACAGGAAGGCTTTGACAAGGGTCTCCAACTGGCAACTTTGCGAGTCCAAGTTTCAGCTCTGGACGCACTTCTGCTGGCGGATTCAGGGGAGTCCTTGGGTGCTCATCCTCATTTTAGACAATTCCTGAGAGCAGCGATGCTAAAACGTCTTCCAATCAAGCCCATCATCCCACCTTGGAGACTCAACCTGGTCCTCAAGGCCCTCTTTGAGCCACTTAAAGAAGCTTCCCTTCTCCACCTTCTTACAGCAGTCATCTCAGCACGATGCATCCATGGGATAGGAGCCCTGTCAACCAAAGAGATATACACTGTGTTTCATCAGGATTCAGTGGTCCTACCAACAGCTCCCTCTTTTTTACCGAAGGTGATGTCTCCTTTTCACTGCAACCAAGAATTGAACCTTCCTTCTTTCTGTTCTCACCCTGAGAATGAGAAGGAGTGGGAATTTTGCATGCTGGACCCTAGGAAAGCACTCGAGCTATACATCAACAAAACAGATTCTATACGCAAGACTTCGAGTTTGTTCATTCTCACT
Source organism: Neoceratodus forsteri (assembly GCA_016271365.2). NCBI lineage: Eukaryota > Metazoa > Chordata > Ceratodontiformes > Ceratodontidae > Neoceratodus > Neoceratodus forsteri. The sequence continues at coordinate 128,033,529 of CM057453.1, forward strand.
TTGGGGCAGAATATGGGCCAAAAAGCATCAAAAGAGTATTGCCAGATGGATTCGTTCCACCATATCCATCGCCTACCAGAAAGCGGGGGGTGGCCCTACCAGGTCCAGTGAGGGCCCACTCAGCGAGAGCAATGCTGGCATCCTGGGTGAACTCCTGAGAAGCCTTGCCGGCAGGCTTATGCAGAGCAGCCACTTGGGCATCCATCCAGACCTTTGCAAGGTTCTACAAATTGGATGTTACTGCCTCAGTGGTGGCGTCCTTCAGCCACCAGGTCCTCCAGGCAGTGGTGGACCCGTAAAGGGCTGTTAACATTCTTCCTACCTGGGAAGCAAGGGGATGTACTGCTTTAGTATATCCCAGTAGTTATGAGCCCGGAGATCAGCTTTAGGAGATAGAAATAGAAATTTAAATACCTGTAAATGTTCTTTCTCTGACTTCTGGTCTCCGCCCTCCTTCCCTCCCAGAATGTTTGAAGCCACATCTAGCCACATGTTTGGATTAACGTTCCTTCTTTTTGTTTCCAAGTTCTGTAGTACTATAGGGGACAGCTGCTTTAGGAAGAACTGATGGCTACAGGAAATGGGGAGGATGTAGTCTCCCTACAGAGATCTGTATCCTGGCTGTCACATGGTACCGGGAAGGACCTCCCAGTAGTTATGAGCCCAGAGACCGGCATTCGGAGAAAGAAAATTTACAGGTATTTAAATTTCTATTTATAGGAAGTACAGTAAGGAACTTCTTGAAGTGGTACCTGGTCATTGTACAAGAGGCATGGCCATTTCTGTTGCTTGTTTCTGCCACTGAAATTTGTGCAGCTATCACATGGAGTGCTGCCCACACCTTCACTAAACATTACAGTCTGGGTGGATATTTTGTCCTGCAGACAAGCAGGCTTTGGCCTGGTTGTCTTATAGTGCCTGCTTTCATGACATTGTATGTCTCCATCTGTCCAGACTGCAAGTCTTTTTGGTATTGCTTGGGACTTGTTTCAAAGGTGTGGGCTAATGAAAGAGATTCTCACGAAGATCTACTGTTATGCTAAGTATGTAACTGTTCTTTTATTGTATTTAAAGAGCACATTTCCCCTTACTTAAATTAAAAAATGATTTAACAGGGAGCTCCCTTATCTCTTGGGGCACTCCTCCTTGCTGTCTTTTCTTTTTTTTTAATGGTGGACCCAAAGGAACGGAATGGATCATAATTTTCCCCTGAGGGGCTGCCCACATGATCCCCCTCCACTTCCTGATTCTCATGTGCGTCCCTGCCCTCCGACTTCAGTGACATCTTTGTAGGTCAGAGCACGGGGATGCACTCCGATCACTTCAATGGTGCATCTTTATCAAATGTCATTTCCCGATTGTAAGTCGGGTTTTGGTACCTGTTGATGGCAGAATGTAACTAACCGAGTTCTTGTTAGTTGAAGTCTGTCATCTGTAGGTACCAAAACCTGATCTAGAATCGGGAAATTACATTTGAAAAATACGTTCCATTGAAATGAATGGAGTGCATCCCTGCACTCCGCTACGAAAATGTCATATTAGGTCGGAGTGTGGGGACGCATAGGAGAATAAGGAAGAGGAGAAGGATCGTGCAGGTAGCCCCTTGGGGGGAAAATTACGATCTCTTCCCTTCCTTTGGGTTCACTATTAAAAAAAGAAAAGACAGAATGGAGGAGTTCCCCAAGAAGCAAGGCAGCTCCTTTTTGGTTGGGAAAGGTCTCTTTAAGGACAGTCCTTTGTATTTGATGTATCAGGTGTCTGTACTAAAGATAAAACATTTTATGCAGAGTATATGTCTATGCAGATGACTGGCCTCAAGGTTCTGTATAGTACGAAATCAGAAGTAGTGTTAAATAAGACTTGTCAGTGGGCCCGGCCTGGTGGTGCAGAGGGCTGAGGCGCTGGACGCCTTACCTCGCACCATGCTGGTGACCTGGTTTGGGAATAAGCTAGGGTCATTGGGGAGCTGGTGGAGGGGGAGCAGGATTGAGCAGCCATAACAGCAGCTCCCCTCTGCTGGGGAGGATCTGTGTCATGACCCCCCCATCCCCCCGTTCCGCTGCCATGGGAGTAGAGGTCTGACGGGCAGCGTAGGTGGCCAGGGATGGCAAACTAGCAGGGAAGGTGCCTCAATATGCGCGCATGTGACCAGACAAGGGGAGGGCAAAAATGGGGGGAAAAAACAAACCATAAAATATAAATAAAAAAAATAAGTCTGTCCGTTCCAGACATTGTTATTGCACCAGGTGCACGTGTTTTCTCCTTCACCCTTCTGTACTACCTTATATTCAGAAATAGATTATCAGTCACATTTTTCCTCTGCAGGTCTCTAAGTCAGATATCTTACAACTGGAATGACGGCAGAGTTGTTGGGGCGCGGCATGGGTACAGCGGGTTTAGGTGTGGGCAGGCAGGGTCAGAGGTTGGGTTTATTTTGGGTGAATCCTCTGTGTACTAAGATTTGACTGAAACCGTAAGAATTTAGACCAATTTGAACTGTTAGTTGTTAGTTTAAGAAGCAGGAACATTCACAGGAGCTCACTTGTGTACCCACCATATCCCCCAGCCAACACTGCAGTTTTCTTCCTTTTTTCATGCCAACAGTTCTAGTACATTGAATATGTAAATCCAATACATTTCTCCAGTTTTTTATCCCAGACTCCCCCTCTGTTAGGTTCCGGGACATCCTCTAGCCCCCAAAATCTGAGGGATGTTACTGAGTGTCCCGCTTCATTAAAATGTAGATCCGCTGGGGAACCCTTTGATCTGTTCCTTTTAGCACTCATATGCTCACTGATTCTTGCCGGTAATGCTCTGGTTATTTTGCCTACGGAATAACGTGAGCAAGGGCATCTAATCAAATAAATTACATGGTGTGAGTCACAGTTAATAGCCGTTTTTATTTTAATTTGTTCTTGCTTGAATGCTTAAATTCATTCTTTCTTGAGGTGTTATTACACTGTGCACACCTGCCGCAGGGTGTCATGCCTGGGCTGAGTGGGCCTGACAGAAGCTATGTATGTGCTTTCTGCTTTAAAGTGTTCAGTGTGCACCAGTCTGTCTTTCAAAGTTCTGACTTTTTTAGATACTGTTATTGGTGGTTGCTGGAATGCTGTGATGGGTAGGCTTTGTAGGATTTCCCAGTGTCTGTTTACCACTTTTTTATACTCGTGTGTTCCGAAAACTCTAATGCTAAGACCAACCAATTCTGTTTTCCTGTTTCCTATCTCTGTCTTTAGCTTCTGTGATTGCCTTTGAAACTGTTCTTGTGCTGTACCCTCCCTGTAAGAATCTGTTTGCCATTTCTTTTTCCTTTACTTCCTTTTCACTACAGTTTCTAAACTAATCATTTGAGTTAGTGGGATACTCTCCTTCTGTTTCTTAGATACAAGGTTGTATACAGCAAGAATGTTTTATGGTGCCAAGGCGTTCATTTCTAGGCTTTTGATGACATCCCACAGCGCTACTTCCACCTGTAAACGTTCAGGTAGCGGAGCAACTCGGGACACAGGAAGGGACACTTTGCAGCATATCCATGGAGCATGCGTTAGTATGATCATGTTGGGGAACTTGTTTACACACACACACCACTACAGGGACAGGAAGCACATAGAACAGGGCCGGAAACAGAGTTAATCCCCCTCTGCCCCGTACGCTCCATCGAGGCTGGTATGTATGGCTAGAAGGCGGTACCCCCACCACGCTGGGGTGGAAGAGCAGAAACAGTGAATAAAAAAAAAAGCTAATCGCCTGCTGCAATATTGGCCACTTGTGATGTCACAGTAAGTGAGGTCGCAATACTGATGAAGTCTGAAGAGTAGTAGCTCTAGATACGTCCGTCTCCAGGTAAAGTATTGCTCTTCACATCACACCTATTATATTTAGAGAAAAACTTTCCAGTGACTAAATCGAAGATGAAAAATACTTCCGAAATAAAAAGTAATAACTGCCTACTTATAAAAATGATTGTAACATTTTCTGTCTGCTGTTTCTTGGCACCACTAGCTCCTCTTTAATGGCTGCTTGCTGTACATTTGCCTCTGTATACCTGCAGTACTAGTATTCCATTACTTTTTATGGTGCCTTGAGATACTCCGTGTATGGTTACACTATGTAAAACGAAATTCTCTTTTAATTTTGTGGGTGCAAAAGGTAGTCATGAGCCCATCAGAGATGCAGTGTCTTGCTTTCGGCTGTGTGGTGTTTTGCTGTATAGTTTGTCAATTTATGACAGCTGCATTTGCAAATGCTGACATTCATTTATTTACAGCTACAAATTGCTGCATTCATAGTAACATGGAAATCTGTGGCCACTGTAGAGAGATGTACTGTAGATATGTGGGAGATGATCCAATCCCAGGAGATGATCCGAAAGTCCGCAGTATTGGTTGCTCTTTAGCCAGATGTGCTTTGGAGAGAGAGAGATACTCTGATTGTACCAGTAACCTACACCTCAGCCATGACAACTTATCTGCCTTGACCTTTATGTAGTGGCAGGATTTGTGTTGCTGTTTTTAGTTCCGATTATGGTATTTGCAGAGAGGCTATTAATTCAGATTGCTGTTTGCTAAACTAGACAACATCTGACTGATCTGCAGCTTTCCTGTACAAGCCACAGGTTCTCACCTTTCTGTCTTTCTCCAATCACTGTTCATAATTAGAAGGCTGAGTGGAATAGTTATGGATCCTTACTAGGCATGTGTGGCTAGGGAAATGTTCTTGTTATAGTATCAGATAGTTCATTGTTTGAGAGTGTTCAGTACATTTATTCAGGATAAATTCATTTGAATAGTGTACCACCCGCCCCACATCCACTAATTTTTGGATTTAGGACAAAACTACACAGATTACATCAACTGCCACACACACACACACACACACACAATAGAAATTGGATGGCAGATAATGACCCCCCCCCCCGTCTGCCCATTTGCCCTACCTGTTGCAAAAAACCACTGACCCTACTTGATCTCCGACTTTGTTCTGGGTTGTGCACAAGTTTGGGGCTTTGGCACTCTAGAAAGATAGGTGAAACTCCTCCCAGTCCAGTATGTTTGCTGGTAATTAGGTAGATCTGTGCAGAATGTGAAAATATGACCCATGAAATCTGTTTGTGTTCATGTTGGGACCGACTGAAGTGGCCAACAGCTGTTCAGGCAGAAAGCTGTGAAGTGCTGAATGCTGTTATATAAGACAAATTGTGATGCCACACCAGTAATTTTGTGCCCTGCAGGAACCTGTCAGATGAACTGTTGCCAGGCTAGAATTTACAGAGCATTTTATTTTTGCTTCTACACCATGGACAGATACTGACTCTGGAAACCATAGTTTTGACTGTGAGATAAGAATCTTTTGGTGGTTACTTGTGGAAAACTTGACTAGAATTCGATTATCAACTGGTGTTTGAAACATTCCCATACAGTATGCCTGCATTGCTGCTGGTGACCTCATAATGCATAGATATGCTCCTTACCTGAAATATTACTGCCATAGATTTTTTTCCCTGTTTAATCTAGAGTGTAAAAATACACACATAAAGCAAAGCTGGTGGTGCAAAGGGCTGTGACGCTGTAGCGACTTACCTCTCACCATGCTGGCGACCTGCGTTCGGGCTGCTGGGGGGAGGGGCAGGCCAGGAGGGGATCGGGTGGAGTGGCCACATGGCTGCTCTCCTCACCCAGATTGGGGAAGTGTATTATCGCAGCTGGAGGCTGGGGTTGCAGCGCCAAGCTTAGGGAGGCAGACTTAAGTCATGGGGGTGGGGGGGAGAGAGTTGATGGAGCTGCAGTTCCAGAACACATGCGAGCCTTCACACGCATGCATCCTCCATGTTGCCGTTGGTCTGGGAACGAGGGAGAAAAGGGAAAATGGTCTACCCAGGCTCCATAATGTCTCACCTGTTGAGCCTCTGCTCTGTGCTGCCCCCTGGCCAGGCCCAGCATTTGGACATGGGTCTCTGGGTTGGGGAGGACAGCCCTCCCTCGCCTGGCCCCTCCACAGGAGGGGGGCAGTCCATGGGGGTCGAAAGGCCCCGGCCTGGTTGAGGCAGGAAGCTGAGCAGCAGGGGGCAATGATGGGACCGCTGAGCCCTGCTATAGAGGAAATGTTTGATTTAAAAAAAAAAATAGACAAATGAAGAACCAAATGGCAGCCATGTGTGAGCCGATAGTTGCCACTGGTTCTCAGAATGGAGTGTTACCTGGCACTTGTCCCAATGGATTGGCAGCAGTACTCTGCCATTCTTCATTAGAGACCCAGTGTGCATCTGGGCTAGTTTTCTGCCCCAAACTGGTGGGTGCAGAGTGCATGGCAGAAATGGGGTGCCTTGTTTCTAGAAGAGGTGCATTGTTGCCCAGCACTTAAGCAACCTCTGCCTGATGACCACAGAGTGACTGGGTGAGTGCCAGGAGAAAAAAGGTTTAGTCACGTACTGCATATTACTGTATTCATGATCAAAAATACAGTAATTTGCAGTATTTTTCATTAGCCATTGGCTACTGTGGCTATCTTTATTGCTCATTCAGAGTGACATTGGTGATAGTTGTGAAGGTTGCACTTGCGCCATCCTTAGAGAAGGATAAATGTGCCATGGTGCTGGGTTGGCCCTGAAAATGGGATGGCAGGCGAGGGGGCAGTGTTACCTAAAACATTTGTGACCACTAATACAGTCTGTTTCTAAACTGGAGGTGGCAGGGTTAATGGAGCAGCACAGGGAATAATGTAGATTGCAAGGCACAATGTAGCATTGTTTGGCACAGCTAGACTCCTCAGTCTTTGTTGGTTTTTCAGCTGCCCCTCGGGGTGCCACCCCCCCCCCAAGCGACCCAACATATCCCTCGTCGGGGGGGGGTCCTTTCCGTGGTCATGAACGGGAGGGGAGACTTTCCAGGGCCACAGCCCCTTCTTCAAACCTCGTCGGGGGTGGTGAGGATGCAGCACGGGCATTCCCAGGCGATTGCGGTGATGGGAGGATAGGCCGCTGTCATCTGGATGGCTTGGGCTGCCATTTTTCCAGTTTTGTTCCCCCCACCCACTCAGAGGCATGCCACGGCGTCCTGGCAGATCGCGCATGTGCCGAACTCGGCTGCCAAAGGGCAATGCCTCGTTGACCCCCCGGGAGGGCAGTGTCCAAAGGATGCTTAAGAGTCTTCACTGCTGGCTTCCACTCCTGTCATCCCAGACTCGAGCGCGGACCCGGGTCACCAGCGTGCCAGGCAATCACCTGGCTTCACAGAGCCTGCAGCCTTTGCTTTTAAATGACCACAGAATGAACACAGTTACTGCCCATTTGCCTTGAAGAGGTGGTCCCTCTTTCACAGGTATAAATTGCATTGACGGATAGTGCGGGCAGCTCATTTCTTTATTTGCTGTTCTGCACTGTACTCAGTCCATGGATAGTGGATCAAATGTAATTCACTCACAGATTGTGGCTAGCTGTGCTGTGTAGATACGGTACAGCTAGAATGACTGCAGTTTTGACCAACAGAGATTCAGATGTGTGGTAGCAGTTGAACTGATTTCAAAGTAATGGGAGCTGTGGGAATTGACTAAAGCCCATTGTAATGAATAGTGACAGAAAGCTAAGTTTTGTCTCCAGCATCAAGATAATATCACTTTTCAAACAGATTTGAGCCTGATTGCACATCAAGTATTATCAGAATTTCTATTTAAGCGGGGTCATCTTTTTCTAAGCTATCATGGTTTTACAATAATGTATTTTCTTTTCCTAAATTCAGAAGATGATACCAGTTGTGGTGTCCATAAATTCATTTTTTTACTCCCACCTTTTTCTCCCCCATTTCAACGTAGAACCCTCTCAGAAAACCCCCAACCCACCCTCCACCTGCCCCGCTGCTCCAGGCAAGTACCAATCCAGGCCACGTCCACTAGGCCGCTGTCAAGATCCATTTCAACCTAGACCCCTCTCAGTAACACCCCCCCACCTGCCCCTCTGTACCAGGCAAATACCAATCCAGGCCACCTCCACTAGGCTGCTGTAAAGATGCATTTCAGCCTAGAACCCTCTCAGCAATCCCCCCCAACTGCCCCTCTGCTCCAGGAAAGTACTGATCCAGGCCCACTCTACTAGCCGTTGTAAAGATTCGTGGTTAGACTGTAGTCCCCCCCCACCCAAGCTGGTGGGAACCAGGAGGGAGGCGTAGCTCCAGCATGTCAGACAGAAAGGTGTACCATCGTTGGGCCTGGCTTGTGATGTCAGGAGCAAGAAGCAGGATTAGGACTGCCTCCGTAGTATGAACCAACTCCCTAACTTACACCATTCGCCCTTACCTTGATGTTTTGTGAAGCACCCTGAGCCTCTGGTATAGAGCACTATAGATATAAAACTGCCTTGCCTTTTGCTCGAGTTCTGTCTGGAGTATCGGCCCTCGCACTCTCATGCTGTCCTCAGAATAAACCTTGCTGACATAGATTATGAAACATAGTTTGCTAATATGTCTGTATAGATGTAGAAGATGACCATCTACAACTGCTTAGAATTGATCCAGTTTTGACAAAAAAAATAAATAAAACACTACAGTAATCCCAAGTCACTTTCACGTTACTGTGTGCTATGACGGCAGGTCAGGAATATTCAGTTTATGCTGCTAGAATTTTTAATCTGCACTTCAGTACAGTAAGTGAAAGTGGAGTGACTCAAAAGGAAAGTGCCTGCTTTGTTTTTATTAAATGCTTTGGGCCCTTTCTCAACTGCTTTGTACATCTGCCCAGTCTCAGATTTCCTTTGTTGAAGTAGAAGGTTGCAAATAAAGTTGGGAACTGCTTTGTTCTCGAAGGTCACATGCTTGCTTTATTGTACCGTATTAGGTGAATTTAGTATTTATTCGTGGGTTTGATGTCAATGTGGTCTGCCTGGTATTTGCAGACATCGCCACTTTTTTGTATCTGTGACTGATTTACACGTTGAGTCCTCTAAAAGTACCAGTGCAGTGAAATGGGGCAAAAATGTGACCCAACTTTTTTCGTTATAAAAGACTCCGGCTATCTTCCAGTTTTATTTGTTGGTAAAATGTTTTAGTTCCACCATAATCTGAGTATTGTATAAATGTTTTAATCTAATTTTTCTCAAAAAAAAAAATGATTGCCAGCAGTTGTAGACTTGGCAAGGGTTAGGTTTGAGAAAATAAAAAAAACTCATGGTGTGCAGCGCAAGAGGTACCTAAAAACATAGATTTGACAGGTATGGTAGTATTTTCATTAATTGTAGCTGAAACTAGCTTTTAGGAAAAACATTTTTTCCTTGCACTGCTTTGTTAATTAACTAAGGTGGGTTGGCTTGTTTATAGTGAGGACCTCTTCTGACTGCACTTTGGAATACTCTTTCACCTACTTCAGAAGAACAGGGGCTGACTTGGTTTGAAACCAAAACCTTCTGGCTATACATCATGGTGCTTAGCCTTCCTTTCAGTCATCAGGCACCAGTTTCCATGGTAGATTACACAGAGATTTCTGAAGTGATTATTTATTGTTCAGTAGCAAAGTTTGCAGATGAGGCTACTTTGAAATTAGAGCCTGTATGCTATACAGCTTGAAAGCGGTCTCAAATCAGTGCTGGAAACTTGAAGAACTATTTTATTTTGTGCTGGTATTCATTCCTGTAATACTTCAGTGCTGTTCTATTATCCTTCTGTGGTGCACCTCATTAGGGATACAAGGTGTGCAGTCGATGGCTATAGTGCAGTGACACCAAGATCTGCAACAGAGTAGACATATGGGGGGGGGCCTGGAAAGGATGGGTAGGGATCTGGAAAGACTAGAGGAGTGGTCAAGGGTATGGCAGCTGGGTTTCAATGCAAAAAAAAGTGCAGAATAATGTACTTGGGCCATAAAAACCGGGGAGCAGAGTACAGATTGGGCAGAGTGCTACTGACAGAGATCAAGCAGGATAATCATATCGGATGACCTAAAGGCGGCCAGGCAGTGCGACGAGGCAGTCGGAAGGGCTAGTGGGATCTTGGGGTACATAGGAAGAGGTATCACCAGCAGAAAGAGGGAGGTGGTGCTGTCCTTATAGAGATTGCTGGTAAAACCTCGCCTTGAGTACTGTGTCCAATTCTGGAGATCACATAGAAACACAGAAACATAGATGTTGACGGCAGATAAGGACAATGTGGCTCACCCAGTCTGCCCATTTTGCCTACCTATTACAAACCACATATCCTAGCTGATCTGCATCTCACCCTTTCTTTCCTGTCCCTAGGGTACACTTCTGTATATCCCATGCATTCTTGAATTCCCTAACTGTTTTTGCGCCTACCACCTCCTTTGGGGGGGCTGTTCCAAACATCCACCACTCTTTTAGTGAAAAAGTACTTCCTCATGTTACCCTTGAACCACCCCAACTCCATTTTGTGCCACCTTGTTCTTGCACATCTTCTTTTTTGAAAGATGCTACCCTCCTGTACCTTGTTTATACCCCTGAGGTACTTGAATGTTTCTATCCTGTCCCCCCTCTCCCTCCTCCAGGGAATACATATTGAGTTCCCCTAGCCTCTCCTCATGGGGCTTTTCATGCAGACCCCGCACCTTCTTTGTACCCCTCATCTGGACCATCTCCAGTCTGTGTATGTCCTTCCGGAGATGTGGTCTCCAGCACTGGACACAGTATTCCAGCTGAGGACTCACCAATGATCTGTACAGTGGCATAACCACCTCCTTCTTTCTGCTGGTGATATCTCTCCCTATGCACACCAGCATCCCACTGGCTTTCCCTACAGCCTTCTCACATTGTATGGTTGCCTTTAGGTCATCCATTGTGAGTACCCCCAGGTCCTGTTCTTGCTTGGTGGCCGCCAGTACCTCTGCCCCAGTCTTGTACACCTCCCTTGGATTTCTGCTTCCTAAGTGCATGGCTTTATACTTTTTTGCACTGAATCTTAGCTGACACACTTCTGACCACTCCTCCAATCTGCTTATGCCTTTTCTCATTTTTTCTATCCCCTCTGAAGTGTCAACCCTGTCGCAGATCTTAGTGTCGTCTACAAAAGGACATACTTTCCCCTTCAGCCCCTCCGCAATGTCACTTAAGAAGACATTGAAGGGGACTAATCCCAGGACTGATCTCTGTAGCATCCCACTGGTCACCTCCCTCTTGTCTGATTGAACACCATTCACCAGCCCCTCAACCAGTTTCTGACTCAGTTTTACCACCTTGGGGCCTACCCCCATGCTGCCTAACGTGTTTGCCAACCTTCTTTGCGGGACAGTATCAAAGGCTTTGCTGAAATCTAAGTAGACCACATTCACTGCCCTTCCCTGATCTACCTCCTTGGTCACCCTGTCAAAGAAATCTATTTGATGACCTTCCCGTTGTGAATCCATGCTTTCTTGGATCCTGCGCCCTGCTAGATTCAAGGAATGACACAGTTCTCTCCTTTAGCAGTGCCTCCATTAATTTCCCAACCACCCAGGTTAGACTGACTGGTCTGTAGTTGCCTGACTCTTCTCGGCTCCCACTTTTATGGAGAGGGACCACATTCACCCTCTTCAGTCTTCTGGGACTGCCCCTGTCTCCAGTGATCTGTTGAATATGGTGGTCAGCGGGGCCGCCAGCACCTCTCTGAGCTCTTTTAATATTCTGGGGTGAAATTCCATCTGGCCCTATTGCCTTATCTATTTTCAGTTTCCCAAGTTCCTCTAGGACTCTCTCTCTCTCTCTGCTGGGAATGGAGTGGTAGGTCTACCTCCCTTTCCTGATAGTTTTTTAATTTTTGCTGAGTTGTGAACCTTCACCTTCCCCTTCCTTCGTGAAAACTGAACAAAAGTATTGGTTCAGTATTGCTTCTTTTTCTATGTCCTCCTCTGTACACCTTCCTCCCTCCCTCCTTCTTTGTTTTGATAATATCACACCCCTGGTCTTCTTCCTCTCGCTGATGTATCTGAAGAAGGTCTTGTCACCTTTCATTGTAGCCTGTGCTATATTTTCTTCCGTTCTCGCCTTTGCACTCCTGACTACCTTCCCTGCCTCCCTCTGCTTCTCTAGATACTGCTCCCTGTCCTCTTACCTTTGTGTTTCTTTGTATTTCCTGAAGGCCCCTCTTTTAATTTTTCTTTCACTTTCCTGGCCACTTCCCTCGAGAACCAAAGTGGTAATTTCTTTCATTTCTCTCTCCTAAGCTGGTCTCCGGGCTCATAACTAGTGGGAGGTCCTTCCTGGAACCATGTGACAGGCAGGAAACAGATCTCTGCATCCTGTAGCTCTCAGTTTACTTCCTGCCTGCCATGAGGCAGGTTCTCTGCATGGGCTCTGCTACTGTGGTGGCAGAGCTGAAGACATCAAACTGTAAGTGCAGTCTACTTTCTGATTAGAAGAGGAGTTTCAAGGGGGAAGCTTCATAGGAGCAGGAGCTCCAGGAGCAGGAACCCTACGTTATCATTAGAAGAGGAGTTTCAAAGGGGAAGATTCACAGGAGCAGGAGCTCCAGCGTTGCGTCACAGATTATTTAGGGTCCCAAGTCTCAGCCACGCATGCTACACAGACTGGACCCCTTCTCTCCTACTTTTCCCCACGCTTGGTACACACATTCCCCCCAGACAGTCATTTCTTGGCTCAATTGACTTGGACTCAGGCCCCCGGTCCATTACCTGGACTCGAACAAGCCTTCACATAGCAGTTTATTTTTACTCCAGAGCTACGGGGTATTCTCGGTGGTGGCCCTGCTGCGCAGGCCGCCGACGCTGCGCCCCATCAACGGGCCCCCTGGTCTACAGGCTGGTTGACTAACGGGGACGAAGCTGCTAGAACACTCTGCGGCATCAGGAGCTTCAAGAGCAGTGCTGTATTCTCCTCATCGGCAGCCCTGCTGCACAGGCCGCCGACGCTGCCCTCCGTCAGCCAGCCCCTCTGGTCTGCAGGCTCAGTGGCTACCAGGGGTAGGCCGCTAGAAGGCCCCAAGGCAGCAGGAGCTTCATTTCATTTTGGGGGGGGGGAGCTGGAGCTTCATGATATTTTTGGGGGAAGCCACTAGAATACCCCGCAGCAGCAGAAGCTTCATTTCGGCTCTGCATCAGCTGCACGACAGCCCCGTCTCACAGACCAGGAACAGGCACTTCAAGTTCGGCTCGGGAGGAGCCACGCTACAGCCCCATATCAACGAACCGGAGGGCACAAGCAGAAGCGATTTTCCTTAGGTAAGCCCCCGGTGGGGGCATCAGTTCGGCTCAGGAGGAGCCACGCTACAGCACCTCAGCACTGGCCTCTTGGAGTGGGAACGCTCCACAGTAGTAGGGGCTTCATTTCCGCTCAGAAAGAGCCGCGCTACCCTGGCTCGCTGCCGATCGGAGGAGGAATCATTTTGCAGAGGTAGCGCATCGTAGCAGCAGGGGGCTTCATTTCGGCTCTTGGAGCAGGAGCGCTCTTCAGTAACAGGGGCTTAATTTCGGCCCAGGAAGAACCGGGCTACAGCCCCTCATTGACCACCAGGAGGGCACTGGCTGTCGACTCTGGCCTATTATGGAATCTCCTACCCACCAGCACCCTCCCTTACAATCCAGCTTGTGGTTTTCTCCCTTACAGTTCAGCTTGTGGTTTTCTCCCACCAATGGCGATCGAACAGTGGAAAGGGTGCAGCTCACAACATGGGGTCGAGCCTGTGCTAACTCGCCTCAACGATGTCTTCGAGCCCATTGGGACAGACCCTCGCTCCAGGTGGCAGTGCTATTAGGGCTCAAAATAGGGTCCCATACCACCCTCCAGGTCAAAAGGTCTGCAAGGGCTGTCTGGAGCATAGCACAAATCCTCTCTGGGTGGAAAGGGCCACAGACGTAGTTCTCCCCAAAAGATCACTTTCTCCGGCTTGCTATTCCTAAGTGAGACACCTATAAGGTCACAGGTGGTCCGGAGACATCCACCCTGCTACCACAGGAGCAGTCTCGGGCAGCACGTACCCATCAGCCCTTCTCAACATGTTCTGACCATCTTGCATCGATTTCTTTATACATTGTAGGGTCCACAGGAAGCCCACCCCTATGCCTACTACTAATCTTCAGACCGGAGAAACATCTCCCCTCTCGACACCACGGGAGAGGAAGAGGTCACATATTAGTAGCAAAGTCGAGGATGTCCACAGTAGAAAACATCAAATGGGACAGACCCCCAAGTCCGCCTGAAGTCAGGTAGTCCCCCCAGAGGAAGAGGGGGATACTGGGCGGTGTTTCTACATCGGATGGCTCTCCATCCAGAAACTTAGCCCGGGACGACTTAGATTTCTTTATTAGGTGGCTAAGTGAGGAGTCTCTCTCGTGAACTCCCAAACCACCAACCAGCGCTCAGACTTTCATCGGCTGAGATCCAAGCAAAACAGAGAAAAATATATATATATATATATATATATCTCACCAGGGGTGGGGCTTCTCTGTAGGACCCAGGGGATACGAAGGTGGATGCACCCCTCAAAAGGACGCTCTAGTCCTCCGCAATCTTCCTTAACACAGCTGCAGGCAACCCATTCTCTGCATGAGCCTCACTACCATGGGCCACCGATCTGGCATTCCAGTGTGCTGACGAGCCAGATATAAGCAAGCCCAGCCAACCTGTTTCAGCATGAGCTGCACTACCATGGGCCAAGCACAGCCAGCCTGTTTCAGCATGAACCGAGTACCATGGGCCAATGACCTGGCATTCCAGGAGCCGCACTACCATGGGCCAATGACCTGGCATTCCAGCGTGCTCATGAGCCAGATGTAAACCAGCCCTTCCCACAGCAACTGCAGCTCGGTACTGTTCTCTACATTCTCAGCGGAGATCTAGAAGGAGGCGGCCAGATGTGCAGCAAGGGCCATGCTTTAACCCACCTCATTTCAACATACCTAAGGCTGCAGGCATGGCAGGCAGACAGGTCGCCAAGTCACACTAGGGGAATGCCCCCTACAAGGGACATCTCCCGTTTAGATTGTCTCTAAAGGGGGCGGTAAGAGAATCCAGAGAAGACGATGAAAACCTAAGTACCACAATCCAGGAGCAGGTACAGACCCTTGTCACAGGGATCCAGTCAGAGTATTCAAACCCATACATACTCAGGGTACACATTAAATCAGCCTTTGGCAGATGATCCTGGTTCATCTCTTGCATCCAACAGAGGAAGAAGCATACGAGATGCCAGAAAGCTCACAGTAAAGGCCCCGGGCCCATCCTCAAGTAGGAGGTAAGCTTTCTAGTTGTCTCCAGGAAGGGGTTTGCATCACTGCGATCAAGGGGGTGCTGGAGAGTTTTAAGCAGGGTCCCCCCACCGCATGTGGTACTCTCACCTTTATGTGTACAGAATAGGTCGACTCTCCAAACACTCATAGACCACTTACAGGCTGCAGCAAGCAGTGAGTACCCTGTGCAAAAAGGTACTTTGACATTTACAGTCTATTCATCATAGTCCCAAATTGATCTGGAGTTTGCAGAACCGTAGGGGTCCTAAAATATCTGATCGAATTCATCCACCACAGGACATTCCGGATGAGTACCCTTGCATCCATCTTCAGGGGAATTCCATCGGGGAGATCAGTTGGTCTCAGCAGATTTGCAGGGGCATTTTTATGTAACTGGGGTCACTCTGGTCAGTGCCCCACAGTACAAGCAAACAACCCTGTCTGTGACCGAGGTGTTACAATGTCTCACTCTAACAGTGACCGAGGTCACACTATGCCTCTCACACATAGGATTTCTGATCACCGAAGAGCTCTCTTCCGCCATACAAGCATCTGATTCATTGAGGAGGTACTCTTTGAAACTTTACAAATTGAAGACCTTCACTACGGTGGCTAAGTACGGGGACAGTGGTCTCCCTGACAGTCTCTGTGCCATGGGTTCTGGTTGTCATGGCGTCCCCGGCAGTCGAACCTACTACATCAAGGGTTCCAGGCAAGGTCAGTTCGGGCCAGCAGTTTCAAACATACGGCCAGTCAAACCTGATCCTTCAAGGGAACAGCCAAGGGCCCGAGCCCACAGATTCAAGGCTATTGCCAGGAGGAAACATCCCGGCATTGGGGGGACTCGTTGCTCAAACTTCATGAAGGTTCTCAAGTGGGGGCATCCTCACCAGGGAAGAATTACGACTGATACCAGTGTTCGGGACTGGCAAGTAGTCGAGGGTTCAGACCCACTACAGCATCAACATACTGGAGATGCCGCCTGACATTTCCAAGATTCGAAGCACAAATCTCCAATCAGGAAGCCCTCATCCTCAGTCAAGTGAAGCACAGTGGCCTGCACCTATCACCAGGGAGATACATGAGCTCTCGGATAGTACAAGAAAACCCTGTTGCTCTTCCAGTGGGCAGAGCATCACCGGGTGAGCTCAGTGACCGTGTACATACCAGGTCAGGTGCACATCATTGTAGGAGGCAGTATAGCGCAGTGGTCTAAGGCTCTGAGTTGCAAATTTGGTGACATCCAGCAGGCCAGACCTGGGTTTGAATCCCACAGCTCCCACTTGCATACTGTGTGACCCTGAGCAAGTCACTTAACCTCCTTGTGCTCCCAGGTCGCTCCTGTAAAAAAGCTTTCAGCTTAGTGTGCTATACCTGGTTAAACAACTAAAAATAAATAAATCATGGAGAATTGGCTAAGTCACTAAAGGTCAGCCCCTTCCTCCTTCTGGCAGTTTGAGGGGACCTTCTACAGGTAGTTCTTCATTGGCTGGTGAAGCCACAACGTTCCCCAGTCCTGCTCCCTAATCGAGCTGATAGGATGCCTTCTCCCTAGACTAGGGACCTTGCAATTTCAGTTACGACTTCCGCCAATCCGATGAATCCATTTCTGTTAATCCCAAGGCTCCTGGACAAGATCACCCTGGATCGGGTGGAGCCATCCTCTGGCATTGGAAACTCAACCTGGTCCTCAGAACCCTCACCAAGACCCCGTGGGAGCTCATTAAGGAAACGTCTGTCATCCTCCCTGCAATGAAGGCTGTTGCCTTTCAGCACTTGCTTCAGACCGCTGTATAAGCAGATAGGAACTCTATTTTCCAAGGAACCTTACACCATGTTCCCCCAGAACTCGGTGATTCTCCGGACATATCCATCCGTTCTACTGAAGGGGTTATCTCCCTTCTTCAGCTACCAGGAATTGAATATCCCTGCCCTACGTTCTAGCCCTAAGAGTGATAAGGAAAGGGAAATTCTCCTTCTGGGCTACAGGAGTGTTCTCAAGCCTTACGTCAGGAGAGCGGAAGCCCGTATACGACTCTTCTAGTCTTCAGGGCCGAATTTGAAAGAAAAAGGAAAGCCTTTAAAGCCTCTGGGACCACATGAATTGGTTCTCTTCTCTATCACCTTCCAAAAGGTTGGGGTTTGCTATGCTGGGCCCATGGAAGTCTCCTTCTGCTTGAGCAGTAGCTACCTCCTGGACGGAATTCAGAGAAGCCTTTCAGCAGTCTTTCACAGAATGACCACTTGGACATCCATCCATTCCTTGGCAAAGTCTACAGAATGGATGTGTCTGCCTCCGCTGAGGCATCTCTTGGTTATCGGGTCCCTCCATAGGCAGGGGACCCATAAGGGTCTGCTCACATTCTTCCCACCCGGGAAGCAAAGGGACGTACTGCTTTAGTATATCCTACTAGTTATGAACCCGGAGACCAGCTTAGGAGAGAGAAATTGAAATGTAAATACCTGTAAATTTTCTTTCTCCTACTGCTGGTCTTCGGTCTCCTCCCCTCCCAGAATGTTGGACGTTGGCCATCTGTCCTGAGGGTTTTAAGTTGGCTCTTCCAGGCCGTAAGTACATATTAAAATTTCTTATTGTTGTTTGTCAGTGGTGTTTTACTGCAGGGGGCATGCTTTGGAACAAACTGAGAGCTACAGGATACAGAGGGGAGGATCTGGTCCCCCTGCAGAGATCTTTTTCCTGCCTGTCACGTGGTTCCAGGAAGGACCTCCCACTAGTTATGAGCCCAGAGACCAGCAGTCAGAGAAAGAAAATTTACAGGTATTTAAATTTCAACTTACTTGTGCTTTGCTGTTTAACACAGAGGTTCGTTACCTCTGCTATGGCCTCCTTGAGAATAGATCACTGCTTCTCCAGTACCCCTCCTTTGCCAGGGCTCCCCTGAGATATTCCACCATTTTGTCAAAGTTGGCCCTTCTGAAATCCATGACCTTTACTTTTGTGTGGTTAGCCTCTTTCTACTGTGGTTACATTGAACCACACCGTCCTGTGGTCACTAGTTCCTATGTGGCTGCCTACCTTAATATCCTTGACCCTGTACCCATCAGTGAGCACCAGGTCTAGTAAAGCCCCCTAGCAGGTGGTTTCAGCCTCAAGCTGTCTCAGGCGTGCCCCTTGCAGTGTGGTCAGGATGTCTCTGCTTTTGGCTGTACTTGCAGTCTGGGTGCTCCAATCTACATCTGGTGGATTGAAGTCCCCTAGTAGTAGTAGTAGTTCACCTTTGATTGCCATTTTGTGGCTGGCTTCCACTAGTGTTTTGTCTTATCTTTTCACCCTGCACCAGAGGTCTGTAGATTACTCCTGTTCTAATGATGGTACCATTTCCTGTCTCTGTGGTGACCCACAGTGCCTCAGCTTCCTCTGGCAGCCCCTGAACCTCATTTGCTTTGATTTCCTCCATCATGTACATGGCCACCCCTCCTCCCTTTCTTCATTCCCTGTCTTTCCTATAAAGTGTGTATCCTGGTATGGCTATATCCCATTCCTGGTTTTCTGTGTGCCAAGTTTCTGTAACAGCCACAATGTCCAGGTCCGCTTCCACCATCAGTGCCACCAGGTCTGAGATTTTGTTTCCAGGGCTGCATGCATTTGTGCATATTGTTCTCCACATTTGGTCACCTCCCTTAGACCCTTGTCTCACAGTCACTTCCATCCTCTTTATGCATTTTGTCCTGTTTTTTGTTTTCTCCTCCATGTTACCACGTCTCAGGAAAGACATATACAAAGTGGAAGCAGTTCAGAGGAGGGCTACCAAAATGGTGCATGCTCAGCATCAAAAGCCCTACGAGGAGACGCTTAAGGAGCTAAATATGTACACCCTGGAGGAGAGCAGGAAGAGGGGGAATATGATGGAGACCTATAAATACCTCACATGAGTTAAAAAGGTACAGTATGAGGGGTATGTTTTAGAGAAAAAGTGTTCTGGAACAAGGGGGCATTCTATGAACCTGGAGGGGGGGTAAGTTCAGAAGGGATGTTGGGAAGTACTTCTTCCTGCTCGTGGCATTGGCTACGCATGAGGGATTCAAGGTTTCCAAACATGAGTTCTCTTCTTCCTGGTAAGGAGTCAGGGGAGTTGGATGTGATAGGGAAGAGGACTTTTGCTTCTGTTTCCCTAGGCCTAAGAATTGTTGACTGTCAGGCATATATGATATCAGACTTGCCTTTGGAAGACTTTATCCACCCTGGCTGAGAAATTGCCTGAGGGCCAGGATAAAATGTTGGCGCAGCAGACTATTGCTAATGGCCAAGAGGCCATTTTCTTCTGAGTTGCAAGGCATCAAACTGTAAGTAAGGTTAACGATTCTTTCAGGATGGACAGTGTGGTGTGGAAGCAGAGGCACAATCTCGTCCTGAACAGACGATGTCAAGTCAGTCATTATTCATCTGTGATGCACAGCAAATTGGAGATAACACTGAGCAAGGCTGCTAGATAACAAGTGTGGGATATTAGTACTGAGACACATTCCACCCACACACTCTGAAATGAATGCAGTTTCTAAGTCCCCACACGCATGACAGATGATGTGGTGTATTCAGAATGAGGTGCAGTATTGGCAGTATAACATTGGCATATAGACCAGAACAGTGCACCTTTATTTGCATTAGACACCATTCTTCAGAGAACAAATTGAGTGCAAGACAGCGTGCAGGCTGCACATGTAAACTGAGCCCACATTTTCCTCAAAGGAGAAGCCTGCATGCAACAAATGTCCATTCAACACCTCCCCTTACCTTGCCATGAGACAGACAGTATGGGGACATAAGGCCTGGGGCACGATTCCAGTCGGAGCGAAATGTAGCCTGTTCCAGCAGTGGTAATTGGCAAGGAAAGGTGAAAGGACCTTTGCAGGGCATATACAGAAACATAGAATTTGCCAACAGGTAAGGATGGCTTGGCCAACCTAGTCTGTCCATGTTTCTCTGCCTGTAGTATCACCACTGATTCTACTTGATCTCCAGCCAGTTCAGCGGCCCCCCCCCCTTTCCCTAAGAGTCCCTTTTGCCCTATCCCATGCATCCTTGAGCCCTACCACTGTTTTCACCTCCACCACCTCTGCTGAAAGACTGTACCAGGAATCCAACACTCATTGTGTGAAGAAGTACTTCCTCATATCCCTCCTGAATCTATCCCCTCCACCTTATTTCTGTGCCCCCTTGTCCTTGAGCACCCTTTTTTCTGAAAAATACTTCCCTCCTGTACCTGATTTCCCCCCGTGAGGTATTTAAAGGTCTATATCATATCCCACATCTCCTTGATCTCTTCCAGGATGTCCATATTTAGGTCCCTAGGTCTCTCCTTGTAGGGCTTCTGATGTAGACTCTACACCATTTTAGTTGCCTTCCTCTGGACCGCCTCCACTCTGTCTATGTCCTTCCAGAGATGTGGTCTCCAAAACTGGACACAATACTGTAGGTGGAGTCTTAGTAGCGATCTATACAAAGGGTATACCATTTCCCTCTTTCTGCTGGTGATGCCCCTTCCTGTGCACCCCAGTATCCCACTAGCCCTCACATCTGCCATGTCACACTGTCTGGCCACCTTGAGTTCATCTGATATGATTACCTCAAGGTCTCTTTCCGGCTTGGTGGTCATCAGTACCACTCCTACTATTTTGTACTCTGCCCCTGGGTTTCCATGCTCCAGGTACGTTACTCTGCACTTTTTCTCATTGAAACCTAGCTCCAGGATGCTGTGCCAGATCAGACATGACCCTTAATAGGTCTTATAGATCGGCAACCCACAGAAAATCATTGTTTGCTCCCACAGGCTGCATTCACCACCGAGGTGGCTGCAGTGCTCTTGAATCTTTTTATGGAGCATAAAACTGCATGATTTGGCTGGCTCAGTGGCGCTGGAGGTTGATGTGCTGGACGCCACACCACGCCGGTGACCCGGGTTCGGAAACTAGCCTGGACCATCAGGGTCAGCAGGGACAAAAGAGGATTGAGTGTTCGGAGGACTGTTCTCCTCTCTCGAGGAGGGAGTGTTTACTGTCCCACCTGTTGGTCACCCTCTAGTGGGGGCTTGGGGGTGATACAGGCTGGGAGGCAGCTGGTGGGCGTGACGTGCATGTGCCCATGCTATACGTTGGGAGGGATGGAGGAATCACCAGAAAATGGTGGCGGGGGGGTCCATGAAGCCTTACGGGGGGCCCTCTTGGTCCTCCACCTCTGCCCCCTGGATTTGGATTGTGCTCCGGGGGGGGGCAAGCTGTGGGGGGTCTCGGAAGGGGGTGATTCAGGGCAGAGTTTCTGCCCCCAGTGCACCCAGGAGGGAAAAATTTTGATTGGGGGAAAAAAACCTGCATGGTTTGCTGCATAGGGCAGACATCCTCCGACCACATTTTTTCCTGCCTGTTGGCAACAGTGCTTTTCATTCAAGGAGGTGAGCCACCAGGTAGCAGAGCTCAAAATACTCTTGCTGGCCTACCACCTTTATCAGACAGGAACTTGGGCTAGCTGGTTTGGGGACCCAGAATGTGGGGATCATAAGCAGATTAGGTCATTATAAATGCATGGCTCAGAAAATTTCTGTTGCACTATTCCTCCCAACTGGCCCTTTTTGTGAGCATCGTTCCTTAGCTTCCCCTTCGAGAATACTCTGTCCCACATCCCTCCCACAGGGGAAAGGCGTTGCGTTCACAGAGTGGGTGCTGTGGTTTCAGACTTTTGAGGGAAAAGACTAATAATATACTGCTTTGTTGGAATTGAACTTTACCCATGTGGTGGCACCATGTCTGTGGTGTTTCTTTAAACCTGTATCTCTGACAATGGTTTTCTGTTAGCAACCGAAAACACGGATAGAAAAAAAAATGGAATTTGATATTTGTAAACCAGCAAACAGAACAAACAGATTTTGAGATTCTGTCAAATGAACTTGGCCATTTTTGAAAATGGAAAGTCATTGGCCTTACCAGTGCTTCACATTGCCCCCCCATTTCAGGTGTCTGTGTTCTCAATTTCAGTGCTGGCCATTTGAGAGGTATGACTCCACATGACCTGTAGATTGAGGTGCATTCATAGGACCACACCTAGCTTTTCCTGGAAACCTACTAGAAATCCTGCTTGCCAGCTTCATCTTCAAACTGTTATTCCATCTTGAGCTGATGAGTGTGTCCTGCCCTTCATGCATCTGGGATGACTCTGGCTATGAAAAGAGGAAGGTACCACATGTACCTCAACTCTTCCAGCCATGGCAGTATAATCTGTGCTCTGGATGTGAAAAGCCACAGAAAGGGAAGCTGGCAGCTCAATGTTCACATCACCTTCTGTGGGCCATCCCAAGAAGGAGGTGGAATAATCTAGCACCACCTCTCCGGGGGTACCACTAAGGATAGTCATAGTAGCCATTGCCCAGTGCACACTGGCTGTGGCTGTTACAGTAAGGTCAGGTGGCGTATCCGTTTGCGAAAATATTATATACTGTGGCATTAGGCTGCTCCATTCCACTAAGGCTCACCCATCCCTCTCCAGGAGCTGGATAACAAATCCTCACCAGGACCCAGGTTTTCTGCATTGTAATTCACTCTACCCTCCTCAAAAGTCTATGTCACCAATGGCATGCAAAAGAGCACACATAACCACCCTTTCAGAGGTGGAGGCTAGATCACTTATGACAACATCTCGTCAGAGCAGGAGAGGCTTGAGGTGAGCACGGTTCAGGATTCTGTAGGTCAGAGAATTCCCTCTCCTGCCCAAAACTGTGCAGGGTTATTATAACGGGTATATGTTGATGGAAGGTTACAGTGCTATCAGCTGCCTCTTCAGGACTTGCTGGAATTAAGCATACACTGAGCGTGTCTCCCTCCATAACACTGACATTAAACCATACAGCTGGAGACCAAATGCCTCACTTCAGAGTATTTTTCTCAGGCAACCAATAATCTTCTTAGGAAGGGCCTTGCACAACTTAACAAAGTACCCTGTGAATAACCACAAGTGGTCTTTCGGGCAAGCAGTTAAGTCATTCTTCTAGTGGGTATGAGACACTAGACTAGAGTGTCATATCTGACCAGGAACCTTATCTGTCAAGGGATTGGTCATACAAGACCAACAGCATCACATCTACACTGGACAGCAGTCAACTAGTGAGCGTGTTTCTTGCTACTCTGCAGATGGGTCAGGAGTTGACACTACCATCTTAATTCAGCTAGCTAACATCTCTGATTTGCAGCATTTTCATGTGGTAAGCCACTTGTAGGGCAGTTATCTAACACGTGGTATCTAATACTTGGTTTATAAGACAGAAGAAGGTGTCTGCCCATGTAATCTGTCTCCCGCATTACCGAGGCCACCTGGTGATGGAAGTATTTAATAAGTACTCATCTGGGCGCTAATGTGGAGCTGAGCAGGTAGACACGACTCTCCATAGCTCCGCTCTATAATGTGAATAAAACCAAGTTTTTGCCAGAAAATATAGATTATTTTATCACAAACAAGTGGGGAAATCTTCTGAAGATGAATGAGTACCTACTAGGAGGAAAGCAATCCCGGCAAGCAGGCAAAGCAGTGAAGAAAAGCACAGCTCCAGACACCACACCGAGTGCTAGTATGGGGCATATATCTCACTATCAGCAACAGAAATAGCGCTGCTGAGCAAAATGGTAACAAACAGGTCCTGCAAGGCTTAAGCCCCTGACTTGACCATTTCAAAAACAAGATATCTAGGCTGACGAAGGAACATGGGCAACAATCCACTAGAATTACAGAAGTAGAACAAAGGGTGTCAGATTTGGAGGATTCCACGAAAATGATACCAGACAAGCTTGCGCAGGTGGAGAAGGAGTTGGAGGCCCTGAAAGACATGATAGACTATCAGAAAACTACAATCGGAGAAGCAGTCTCCGACTAAGGGGCCTACTGGGAGGAAAGGAATGCAAAAGTGTGCTGGAATTTTGTTCAGTAACCCTTCCCAAACTGTTGGGCATGGAGCTGAAAAATGGCTGGTTGAAAATTGAGCGTGCTTATCGAGCACTAGCCCCTAGGCCCCCCAGCGACCAACCACCGAGACAAACAATTTTCCGACTGCATCACTTCGGAGATAGGCAAGCAATAATGGTGGCATTTTGAGCTAAAAAGGGCATAGTGTTCGAGGGGGCCAGACATCAGGATCTGTTGCAGCGTGTGCAAAGGAAGCAGCAGTAACAGCAACTCAATTTAGGGATGGACATGCTGAGAGAAATACGAATCTAATTCATCCTCGCATACCCAGTGATTGTAAGGGTGAAGCTGGAGGGGGCCACCTACTCGTTTTGGGAGTCAGGCAAGCTAAGAAGCTTCATCCATGAGTGAGATAAAAAAAAAAAACAAGCTGAAAAGTGAAGTGGAATTGCCAAAAGGGACAAGCAACACACTTTATTTTTCGTTTGATCTTCTGGCTGGAACTAACCTAATTTGACCCATAGGACGGAGGGGAGCCTGTCGCTTGCTGGTCCCCAAGATCGGTCTGCCGAAGTATCCCTGTACTTTGTCTGTTCTGTTGGAAAAGAGGCCTGCCGAATTTAGTGGTCTTGAAAACCTAGCTTGTGGAGTACATTATAAGCAGAGACCTAACCTGGAGAGAAAGAAAACCCCTTGGCAGAAGACGTGCCAGAAAAGAGAATGACAGATTCACAAATGATCAAACTCTCAGGTCAGTGGGGGGGGTCCTGGTGTGTATTTATGATGGGCATGGGATGCCTCCCCTTCCTGACCCAGAGACAAGGACTTAGGGTAATGAGCATGCTGGCTGGGAGGCTGTCTGAGGGGTAACGGACTCCATAAATAAATCGTTTAGAAAATGACTAACACTTTCATTGCGGGGCCTGGTGCACTGGGGATTAATAGAAATAACAGGACAGGAATCGCGTCGGACGGGGGGGGGACTGGCGGGTGGAGCTCCCACTGTGGGTTGGGGGGATGATCATGGGGGTTCTTTAGCACCACCATGAGACAGCCAGAGGCGGGAAAACATATTGGGATTTAGTTGGGATTCTGATTGAGGGGGGGAAGTGGGCACCTCCCTTCCAAAGATTAGTGGAGTAGAGTCTAAAATGACTACTAGACCAGAAGAGGAACCAAAAACCAGCCCCTGGGAGGACTGTAATGGGCTGATCACAAATGTTCTGGCAAATTTATTAGTAGTGAACTGTGGCACGGAGGGGAGAGGAACGTGTAGGGGATATGAATTTATCTGTACTACGTAGATACTGAGTGTAACATAAAAGTATATGCAGAGGAAGGGGCCTAATTCAACATAGACATGTGATTGGGGATTGGCCCACCCCTGTAGGGGAGGGTGAGGGTGGAGGGAGGGAAGGGAGTTTTGTGATTGCGAGCAAGGAATGTGTTGTGAAAGTTTGAGATTGGAGTGCAAGTTCAAATGTTTTGAACCGGTTACACTGTTAATGTTTATCTATTCTTTCTTCTTATTCAACTTTATCTATTTAAGAAAATTGAACTACCATTGTTTAAGAGCCCAAGTGCTGTATATGAAGGGAAAGTAAGCGATGTCTGGTCGGGTGGACTTAGTTGGAACTATGGCTAAAATACAAAATGGTTATATAATCTCATGGAATGTGAAAGGATTTGCCTCACCTATTAAAAGATGCAAAATATTAACAGCCTTGAAACAAAAAGAATCACAAGCAGCGCTGCTGCAGGAGACTCCCCTCACCTCGTCTGAACGTGAAAAGCTGGCGGGTGGATGGGTGGGCTCCTGCTTTGCAGCATCCTATTGTTCACGTAAGCAGGGGACAGCAATTTTGCTTCATAACATTTTTTACATGGAAATAGAGTAATTAAAGACCCCACAGAGGGGTGATATGTCTTTGTGGAAGGGAAGATAAGGGGACAGATGATAACATTTGGAAGCATATATGCCCTGTCCACATATGACCCCATGTTCTACCGGGAAATACTGGAAGTGATCCACAAAACGCAGTTTCCGAACTTAATCATTGGGGAGGGGAGGGTTAGCTGCACCATGGACCCCATGCTGGATTACTCGGGCAAGAGTCACAGAGCAAATAAGGTTAAGGAAGACTGGGCAATGGGCCTGTTGGAGTTGGAAGGTGGATAGCTGGAGAGCCACGGACCCTGGGGTGAGGGAGTACACTTTTTATTCCTGTCCCCATGAGACTTGGTCTTGCCTGGACTTTATTTTTGTCCCAAAAACAATTTATAGTTAAACTGTGGATGTTACCCATAGCCCAGTTATGATTTTGGATCACTCAGTGGTAAAAATGGAGGTCAGGTTGGGTAGAGGGACTAGTCAGAGAGGTTTCTGGAGATTTCCCACTTACCTCATGTGTAGAGGATTTTAGAGAATTTCTAAGAACACAATGGGATAACTATGTAGCTACAAACCAAGGTACAGTGACCTGTTAAGAGAATATTTTGGGAAGCAGGAAAAGCATATATGAGGGGGTTGCAAAGAAGTGCAAAATAATGCACCTGGGAAACAAAAACCCAGGGGAAGATTACACAGTGGGGGAGAGGTGGTAGTAACAACAACAAAAATGGAAAGGGATCTGGGGGTAACCATATCAGATGACCTTAAGGTTAGCAAGCAATGTGAGAAGGCAGTAGGGAGGGTTGGGGGAATACTGGGATGTACAGGGAGAGGCATCAGCAGCAGAAAACAGGAAGTTGTTGTCCCTGTGTACAGACAGTTGGTGAGACCCCATCTGGAGTACTGCGTCCAGTTCTGGAGACCCCATCTTCGCAAGGACATAGACAGGATAGAGGCAGTCCAGAGAAGGGCAACTAAAATGGTGCAGTGTGTGCAAGAGAAACCATACGAGGAGAGACTAAAGGAGCTTAATATGTATACCCTTGAGGAAAGGAGGGAGAGGGTGGACATGATAGAAACTTTTAAGTACCTCAGTGGAATCAACAAAGTCCAAGAGGGTAGCATCTTTCAGAAAAAGAGATGTGCAGGAACAAGGGGACACAATTTGAAGATAGAGGTGAGGGGGCAGTTCAGGGGCAATGTGAGGAAGTATTTTTTCTCGGAGAGGGTTGTGGATGCATGGAACAGGCTCTCTGAGGAGGTCGTGGAGTCAGGAACAGTGGGGGAATTCAAGAATGCATGGGACAGACATAAGGCAATCCTAGTGGGGGGTAGGAGGAAGTAAGCTGTTGGTTAACTAGGATCTGCAGTTTATCCTGTAGGTAGGGAAATGGGCAGACTAGGTGGGCCAAGCAGTCCTTATCTGCCGTCAAAGTCTATGTTTATATGGGGATGGTTATAAGCTATATGGCCAAACATAAAAAAATAGCTAAGATCCGTGATCTAGAGCAGCAGGTGAAAGTAGACGAAAAGCAAGACATTGAAAGGGGTATGGATGAGGACAGACGTCATTTACTAGTGGCTGGGGAGGTTCTAAATAGATGCCTTACCGGCGAGGCAAGAACTAAGCTCCTCTTTGCAAGACAAAGGGTATATGAGTGGGGAAACAGGCCAGGCCTGCTGTTGGTAAAACTAATGAAAGGGGGGGGGAGGACCCTTAGCAAAATAGTGGCAATTCGCAATGCAAAAAACAAAGTGACACATGAGGAGGGGGAGATTAGAGATACTTTTAGGCACTCTTATGAAAAGTTATATCAGGCTGAATGTGAAGGACCAAGGAATTGGTGAAGGCATTCCTGAATAAAAACAAAATTCCAGTACTACCGGAGGATCAGAAGGAAACATTGGGAGTCCCAATTAGAATGGAGGAGGTGAGCAGGGCCATTGACAGACTAAAAGCAGGAGGCCCAGATGGTTTTGGGGCAGAATACTATAAGGAATTAAATTATAAAGTTGCGGGGCATTTGAGGGACCTAATGGAGGAAGCCAGAGAAGAGGAGGGGCTGCCCAGAACATGCTTAGAGGCAAACATTTGCCTCATCCCTAAACCAGGAAAAGATAGTCTGAAGTGTGCTTCATATGGGCCCATCTCCCTCCTCAGCTGTGATTGTAAAATTATGGCCAAGGTGCTTGCCGTGAGGCTGGAGGGGTTGCTACCAAGGACAGTGCATCTGGACCAAACTGGCTTCGTGCAGGGTGGGTTGTCATACCACCACATGAGGAGACTCCTGAATGTGGTATGGTGGGGGTCTTGGCATCCGGGGAAGACATGTATACTCTCAGTGGTTGTCGAGAAAGCGTTTGATAGAATCGAATGGGGCTACCTGTTTGAGGCTGTTGGGCGATTTGGTTTGGGGGAAGGTTTTGTAGAACTGGTTAAGATGTTATACAAAAATCCCAGAACGAGGGTCCTGGTTAATGGAGCACCAACTGAGGAATTTCAGTTATTCAGAAGCACAAGACCGGGCTGTCCCCTTTCCCCTCTCATGTGCGGTGGCCATTGAGCCGCTGGCTATTCGAATTAGAGAAACTGAAAATATCACGGGCATCCCAGGGAAGGTGGGGAGGCAGCACAAGATTACACTATATGCGGATGACCTGCTTCTTTTTGTAACGCAACCAGAGATATCCGTGCCGGGCCGGCTGTCATAGAGGTGGTAAGGGATTTTGCGCAGTTTTCAGGATATAAGCTAAATGTACAAAAATCAGAGATAATGGGCTAGATATTCAAACTGCGCCATTCTGTGGCGCAAGCCCTTGCGCTGCTCAAAAAAGTTGCGCAGGGGTGTGGCCAGGGCGATATTCAACAGAGTTGCGCTATTGAGCAACTTCTTTGAATAAGCCCTAACACAAGCCACTGTGCATAGCGAGTGGGAACTTGGCGCCACCGCAAGTGGTCAGAGAGGAGCATTCAGCGCGTGGCGCAAGTTCCATTGGCGCCATGCACAAACCCGCCATATTCAAAAGGTGACATGCAAATAGAGCCATAATTTATGGAAGGCGTGAGGGGGCCATTTGTATCTAATTACGGCCCATTAGCATGCGGGTCGCCGATCCCGACGACTTGCGCTGGCGCCTGCCAGGCAGCAGCCGCGGGGCGTGC
Source organism: Neoceratodus forsteri (assembly GCA_016271365.2). NCBI lineage: Eukaryota > Metazoa > Chordata > Ceratodontiformes > Ceratodontidae > Neoceratodus > Neoceratodus forsteri. The sequence goes on from CM057453.1 coordinate 128,062,641, forward strand.
CCTGCAGCCCGATGGCAAGCGTGCGTAATTTACCCCCAGCAGCCCGATCGTGGGCATAACGCGTAATTTACCCCCGAGCAGCCTGATCGCGGCATAACGCCCACCCCCAAAGTCCAATATCCCTGGTGGTCCAGTGGACCGCGAAGTCCGATCGTGGGCATAGCGTCCACCCCAAAGTTCAATATCCCTGGTGGTCCAGTGGACCGTGAAGCCCAATTATTGGGCATGGCGTCAACCCCATGTCTAAGGCCCGTTCGCACTGGGCATTTGAAGCGGTTCTGGCGCGGGCGTTTCAAATGCCATTGCTAACTTTCGGATAAGCGTTGCACATAACTCTGTTGTAGCTCACAATTTTGGAAGTGTGCTCAAACCCTGATGAGACCAGGGCTTGAGCATGCTTCGAAATCCGTTCAAAAGTGAGTGAGCTACTCACAATGTGAACAGACAGGGTCCATCCATTCGTGTTTTGATGTCCTCCCACCTCTCGATCGCGCAAAGCATCATGGTAAGCAGCTGTGCAAGTGCTCCTGAATCCGAATAGAAGGGGAAATGGATTAACAGTTAGTGAGAACACTCTAGCATGCATCAGCTGAAATGGGTCAATGAAGTGGACTACAGTGCGAACCCTGCAACATGGTAAGCTGTAATGCATTTTCAAAAACGGATTGCTGAAATGTGCTGTAGTGCGAACGGGGCCTAATATCACTGGTGATCTGGCCCCCCCACCCACGGGCCCGCCCCCGTCAGCGGCGGCACCGCCCGCCGACTGACAGCTCGGCGGGCACCGCCCATTGGTTCAGAGGCAAGAGCCAATGGGCGTCCATCTCCCCATCTAAGGCAGTCCAGATATGTGAATGAATGGACCACCAGGGATATTGGACTTTGGGGGCGTTATGCCTGCGATCGGGCTGCTCGGGGGGTTAAATTATGTTATGCCAGCGATCAGGCTGCTGTGGGGGTTACTAACGTTATGCCCGTGATCGGGCTAATGGGGGGGAACCTTCAGCCCACAATCAGGGCATGGAGGGGTGCCGCCGGGAACGAGTGGAGAGCCACCCACAGGTAGCATCTGCTGTGTTGCGCCCTGCAATGTGGCAGCTCACCTGTGGGTGGCCCTCGACTTGCTCCTTTTTTTGGCTTAAAGTTGTGCAGGTGCAGGTAGGGGGTTGCGCCTGCACAACTCTGCATGGCCTGGCTGAATATCGGGCTGTGCAGTTTATGCATGGTTCCTCCCCCTTCGGTTGAGCATGCCTTCATTAGCATTGCGCTGTTGCTCAGCATGATTTGGGGGGCGCAACTGCCTCCTGCTGAATATCACAGACTGGCGCATTTCGGACTTGCGCAGGCGCAACCCTGTTGCGCATGGCTCAACTCTTTTGAATATCTGGCCCCATGTTTTTAAATTATAAAAAGGTGCTCAACCGGTAAAACACATGGGACCCTATATTCAAAACTTTGCCCTAGGGCTAAATTAACATTGCCCAGTGTGATAAATTAGCCTGGACCCAATAGCCCACTATATTTAAAAGGGATAGCCCTGGTGCTAAACCTGCTGAATATAGCATGCTAAGGAAGCCGGGTAGTCTGGCTAGGAATGCAGTGCAGACATAGCCCGGGAATAAGACAGCTCTGAATATAGATAGCAACCAAGAAGTGCACACCACAGCAGCAGCCAAGTTCACAGTGACGTGAAGGAAGGTAGAGGTGAACTATGTGGCTAGTTTGTGCCAGTAAACGCATGGACTCAGTGCAGCTGCAAGCAGCAAGGCATGTGAAAGTACATTGTGCAAAAGTGTACAGTAGTTCCGAAACATTTGTACGACGCTAACATATTTGTGCAGGTTTAGCGTGGAGTTTAGCTGTTTACCCAGCACTATCACGTTTGGCCGGGGCTAAACTTTGCTATATTCAAACGTGACATGCAGATGAGCCTACTTAGGTAGTCTCTGGGCAAACATCCAGATTAGCATCTCATTATAACCTGATTTGCATGCAGTTTGCCCTGCGTTACTGCAGGGTCCCACAGTTTCACCTGTAGGTTAGTTTGAAAGTACAGGGGCTGGCTGGATCTGCTCACAGTTTCACCTGTAGGTCAGTCTGGGAGTACATGGTGGTAGCTGCAGGCTACATTTATACAGTACAGTACAGCATAGCATATCGAATCCCAGGGGACTACACAGCACAGGCACAGGTGGTGGTGCTGCATGCAACTGTCAAACTGTAGATCATGCTACAGTGTACACCCACTACAGTAGCAAGGGGGCCAGTACTTTGAGGGACACAGCAATGCCCATAGTGTGCAGGACAGTGATGGCCACTGCACTGTACACAGTGACAGGCCCAACTTGCAGGTGTTTACTGACAGTGGACATTACTGTTATGCTGTTGGGTGACCCACAGATGCCCCACCACTGGCATGGGATGCTCACAGTGACATATACGTGGTGGCTGTGTGTGCTGTGGTGTCTGTACAGATGTATGGTATGTGGCTGGGGGGGGCACATATGATCAGGCAGGCACAACGGTGTTGGGATATTCCCAGCACTGTCCCATGTGCACTGCGTGATGTGTCCCAGCCTTGAGACCACACCCAGTCTGTTGTGCAGACTGGCCACTTGTACACCCTCCCCTCAACACCCACCATGCCCACAGTGCTGCATGTGTATGCTGACATCTGTTGGTGTCCACAGAAGGGTGGTCTACAGGTGTGTGCTGTATGTCCGCACTGCCATGGTGTCCATTGGGAGCCGGGTCACCATGTACTGCCGGCATGCCTGGGACTGGTGGCAGATGATGGCATCATAGTGATGCCATCCTTGAGCAGCATGTTTCCTCCATGTGTGGCTTATTTCTATATGTCATACTTATTGGTTAGGGTCACTCAAAGCCGCACAAAGCTACAAAGGCATGCGAAGCTGGTTTGCCCAGGGTTAAGACTACCTTATCCTGGGTGGTAATGTGCACACCAAGCAATATGTTGCGCTAATGTTGTGCAGAACTACTTTGTGCGGCGCTATGCGTGACACGCCCCCTCAGTTAGCCCCTTGCATACATTATGAGTTTGCCTGGCACTAATGCAGTTTGCACCTGCTATTTGACCTTTTGAGTATAGCGGACTCACGCTAACCTGACGCTAAACCTGTGCAAACGGTTTGTGCCCAGTGCAAAGTTTTGAATATCTGGCCCATGGTCTCTAAAAAGGGTGGAACAGCATTTCACGTACCTAGGCATTAGGGTTGGGATGGACCTCAAAAAGCTATATAGTTTGAATTATACCCCTTTGTTCGACACCATTGTTACAGAATTGGCTAGATGGAGATCCCTCCTGATCTCATGGATGGAATGCATAAATCTTATTAAAGTGAACGTTCTGCCAAGGATTTTATACCAGATGCAGATGATCCCTTTTTGTCCTACAGTAAAAGATATTAATAAATTGGAGAAAGGTTTGGGGGGAATTTATTTGGCAAGGAAAGAAATCCAGAATGTGACTGGCTAGGCTGAAGGTGAATAAAGAAAGGGGGGGACTTAGGGTTCCCGGATATAAAAGGGTATTTTCTGTCAGTCCAGTTTCAATACCTGCATAACTGGGTAAATGGTGGAGAAGCCGCATCATGGGTCGAGAGGGAGGAAGGAGGCTGCCCAAGTAGGCTGATAGCTTATTTATTGGGAAGGGGATTAGTGGCCTATAAACAATTACCAGACCATAACCCATTGGTGGAGGCGGTACTAGAGGCATGGGGCAACATTAAGAAAAGGTTTGGGGTGGAGAGTGAAAACACCATCTTGGTCTCAGTTGCAAGGAACCCAGACTTTCTTCCGGGACTAGAAGATCAGGGCCTGAGAATGTGGGAGGAGAAGGGTATACAATGCATTGGAGCTCTATATGAGGGGGATGGGACGTACTCGATCACAGTAATAAAGGAAAGCCCGGAAATACCCACTTCACACCTCTATAAATATCTACATATACGAAGCTATGGAAGAGAACTGGGTAGGACTCCAACTGATGGCTCCCCACTGGTAATAGTGGAAAAGGAAATTCATGGGGCAAAAAGCAGGAGAAAGGACTCATAGGCAGGGCAGCGGGATGGGATAGAGCCCAACTACCAGACATGTTGGGAGGTACCAAACTAAAGTGGGAGGTGGAACTAGGTGTAAATATATTGGAGGAAAATTGGGATATGATTATCTTATCCCATATAAGATTACTATTGTGCAATAGTTTTAAAGAAACCTAATTTAAGTTTCTACATAGGCTGTTTACCCCCAAGCATGGTACACAAGTTTTGTCCCGGAGTATCTCCAGTGTGTGAAAGGTGTAAGAGCATGAGGGGGCATGTATTTCCACTATTTCTGGGAATGTGAAGTACTTGAGAAGTAGTGTTAAGAAGTATTGGAGAGAGGTGGCAAGGGAGGCCTCCAATATCTGAGGGAGAACAATGGAGATGTCACCTCTTTCCCTGCTGTTTGGGGTGGAGGTAAATGTGAGGAGAGAATGGGAACTATACCCACAGTGGGTTCGAGTCATGCTGGTCATAGCCAGGCAGATCATTCTAAACACATGGGTTTCATGTGTGGTGCCTACAATGAATATGTGGAAAAACTTGTTGCTGGCTACCCTATCCATGGATAGACAAACCTGTCGGGGAAGAATGCTTCCTGATGGAGTGGGGGGGGGAGGGGTTCCTGGCATCACTGTTCCCTGAAGAGGTACTGCTGCTCAAGGAAGGGGTAGAGTAGAGACCTTGTTAGACATCCTCAAACCGACAGAAGATAAAGCGGGGAGTATAGGCAATAAAAGGAGGTTAAAGCTATGAGACAAAAGAAAATATTAGCTGAACTAAAATAGGACGCTTGGCGAATGGTAGGAGGGAGGAGGCTGTGGAAGAAAGTGTGACGTATTCTATTTTATTTCTTTACTCTCTTTCTGTACTTTATATGGTTTTGACTGCTACAGACAACTCGAATGCTGATTTGGAATAAGAAGCATAGTATAATAATTGATTGAGTTGTGTGCTAGTACCTCCTTCAATTTCTGTATGATGCCGTATTAATGAAGGGTAAACTAATAAGGAGTCATAAAGCAAAGGTAGAAGCCTAATCCAGTAACATGCAGAGAGGGCTTGAATTACTGTTACAATATAGGTTTGCATGCTAAAATGATTGTAAAAGTATGTCTTGCTTTGGTATGTTTACTGTATGATGTACTAGACGGTCAATGTATCATAGACTCTTAACTGTCTGATAAAATGAAAATCAATAAAAAAAAAAAAAAAAAATACAAAAAAAAGTACTCATCTAGCCTGTTCTTAAAGGTCATAAATGAATCTACTTCCACAACTTCTTTGGGGATGTTGTTCTACACTGTTACAACGCTTTGTATGAAGAAGTTTCTCCTAACATTCCTCCTAGGGAACGTCAGTTTAAGCTGACGTGGCTTCTTTAATTCATATTGATACATAGACAATGTTGGCAGATAAGGGCCTACGGACCACCCAGTCTGCCCATTTGAGCTTGTAACTTTACTTTATGTTTTCCTAGAAGTCTTGCCCCTTAACCCTGACCTCCAGAATTCATTTATGTCCATCCCATATATCTATTATTTATTTCTAGGCCCAGACTGTGCGTTAACTGATTGTCTCTGGTTATTTTGAACATCTCAAGGATGTCTCTTCGTAGTTGTCTTGTCTCTAATGAGTAGAGGTCCAGTTGTCCTAGCCGTGCCTCATATGAAATGGCCCTCGGCCCCATGATCATCTTTGTTGACCTGTGCTGCACTCTTATGTCTCTGCGAAGATATGGATTCCATAGGGGTGAACAATAGTAGAAGTGCAGCCTTATAAAGGGGCAATATACATTTTCTATGCCTGGAGACAAAGGTTTTTCTAATTCTTCCTAAGATAGCATTAGTTTTCTTAATCACATCATAGCAGTGGGTGCTAAAGGTTTTCCAAACTGCTGTTTAAATAAAATAAAAATAAATAAAGGTTAGGTGGTTATCTATTAAGATTCCCAGGTCCCTTTCTTTCTCAACAGTTTTTAATGTTTCTCCGTTTATGCTGTATTCATAGTTACTGTTTCTAGCGCCAAGGTACATTACATAGCACTTCTCAATATTAAATGTCATTCTATTTATATTTGCCCAATTCATTAACTCCTGTAAGTCCATTTTTTGTTTGCTTTTTATCCCCTGACCGCCACTGATACCTCAGCCCTCCACCATCTCCGACAACTCCACCCAGCCCCTGGTACTTACCGGCACGCTCCCTGAATTACCCCCAGGGTGGAGCCTTTGAGGGGCCTTCACCATAGCTCCCCCACCCCACCGAGTGGTGCCGCATTGACATCCAGCAGTGCTGTGCCACGGGCAACTGTGTGAGGCTTGGCGATGAAAGCGGCATCATTCTGCAGCCAGATTTTTCTTCCCTGTGTTATTACTAGGAGGTGGGTCCAATGGATGCTGCGACACACCCACGTACACATCCGCGGGTGAGACACTGAGACAGCGCTGCGGTGAGTGGTGTATCCTGTGGTCACCTGAGAACACCGAACCGGAGACACACAACCCTCCCAACATCTCCCCAGGAGAGGAGAGAGAGCTGCCATATAGCGGCTCAGTCCAGCCCCCCCCCGGCCCGCTGACCTCCAGTGACTCGGTCCCATTCCCAAACCCGGATCGCTGGTTCAGAGCGAGGTGTGGCGTCCAGCACCTCAACCCTCAGTGCCACTGGGGCTGGCGTAAGTCCATTTTGAGATCTAGTGCCTGGTCAATGGAGTTCACAACTGCTTCCAACTTAACGTCATCCACAAATTTAGTTATTCAGTTCTTTATGCTGGAATTCATGTCAGAAACGAAGAGTGGAAAGAGTTCTTCCAGATGGGGTCTTTAGGAGACAGTAGGTAAAGCAATCGGTATGTTGCTGTTCGGCACAGTCATCTTGCAGCCTGTAACCTGGCCCAGTCTCTGGTGGATAAACCTCTGGAAGACAAGGGACAACCCATTTCCCCATCAATCCATGGGCACCAGGGCACCCCTCTAGCCAAGCTGAGTCATCTAGCCAACTCTGCAGCGAGAGCACAATCATAGGTTTCCCTTCCACTATTTTTCTCATTCCCAGAAAACTGGAGAGATGTCGGGCTACTGTTAATTACAAAGTAGGTCACCTGGTTCTACAGAACAGTCTATATGAATGGAGCCAAAGGGGACCTCCTTCTTCGAGGCCCACTCAGAAGACTTTATATCAACTTTATTTGTGTCTGTACCAGCACGTTTCAATCAGAACATGCTCCACAGTCCCAGTGTCATAACCTATAAGACACCTTTGGTTAAAATTCGATAATTTCCCTTTTCAGTAGGCCCTCCATGTGGATAGTACTTGATGGGCAATAACCTCTCAACAGAGGTAAATTTCCTTGGTCTAAGATCCCTATTAACAAGATCAGCAGCTTCGTGATCCCCTCTTTCCCTCTCTTGGTCCCCCCTCCTTCCATCAGGGCTGTCGGACAGTTCAGTCAGGGGCTCCTCTCCCCACAGATCAGGAGTCTCAGATTCATAACTCCGCCAGTACCTTTTTCTGATTGTTTGCCAACTTCTTTTCTCTTACTGTGACCCATTAGGTCACTTTCAGACTCAGTACCATGACAAAGGAAGTCCATGTGATCTACTCGATCACCACCCCACACATCTCAGCTACTGGTCCCTACTTTTGACTCATCAGGAGCAGTAGAAAAGATTCTCACCATTATGGCATGCAGCCTCCCATGAGGGGCAGATGAGAAAACTTGCAGGACCATTGTCTGGGTTGAGTGACCTCTACTCCAAATCTCGGATGGCAGCTTCTGTTACTGGGGACCCTACCTAGATTAGCACTAGACTCAAGGAAACTAGTGATTTTCATACCAGATTGTTCAGTTGCTGCAGCGAACGGTCATATGTCTGTAGCTGCAGGTTCTTTTCAGGGTCACTGGGCTAACACTTCTTCTTGTCTGGACATAACAGATGGCAGCATTCAGACAACATATAGTGTGTGTGTGTGTATATGTGTATATATATATATTTATATTCCTGCTAGTGTGGCAAATGCATCTAAAGACTATGCTCGGAGTATTCTGTGCCTCTTGGTGTGGATCAAATGAAACCTAACTACTGGGTTGCCAATATACTCCCTAGGTCAGGTCTCTCTTCCTGTGGAGTGGCTTAGTTACAGGGAAATTCTCCCAGTGCAGTGAAGGCTCCACAGTGATGTTCTTGCATCCATCACAGGGCAGTGGTGTCCCCTAGACACCTTCTTGGTGACAACCTTTTTCAACACTCTGGTACTCTTAGGTGAGCTCTCCTTCAGGAGACGGGAGTTTTCTCTACTTTGGGGATGAAATCTCCTCTCAGCATTTTGTCTTGTTTTCCAGTTCCATGCTAAAGAGCATACATTGCAGGATACACCAGGATCAGGGAAGACCATGGATGGTACAGTCATTCTTCCTTCGAGGGTATGTATTCTTATGGAAGATTTCAGTAATGATATGACACCCACCTCTTTCTCCCGGAACCTTCTTCTGTAATGTCAGGAGCCTACTGTACATTGAGCCTTTAGAGATACCCATTCGCACACCTCCATTGAAATTTATTGTTATCATTTTGGAGCATGAATTTTTGTAGAATGAGCTCCCCAGAGAGCCATTTGAATTGTATTATTTTTTCTGTCATCTCAGTCTTCTCTCAAGTCAGGGAGCTAGGAGTATTCTGCCTGATGCATTTGTCCATACATCCTTTTGACATAACTCAGAGGTTAGCAAATAAATGTGCTTGCTATCTCCACTACATACTTGAGGGATACTGAAGTACATCCCTTGCACCCAGTATCTGGGCAGCTACAGTTGACTGGTTTGTATTTGTTCAAGGTAGCAGGCTGGATTCATTCTGGTGGCTGCCAGTCTCCACTCCACTGGAGTTCATTCAGTGGGTTAAGCCTGAACGCAGTCTGTAAGTGTTGCTGTCCTTCAGGGCGGTCTTACAAGTGACATCTCAGGAAGCCATTGGTGTGGTGTTCATATGGCGCTCCTTGCTCATTTTCAGTGTTTTCTCCAGCCTGTTCTTCAGTGCCTTGACAGATGTGTCCTTCCCCATTCCTGATTCGGTTTGCAGTGCTGATGTTACTAGTTTTCATCCTATATGTACCCACCCAGTTGGCCTTCAGTATCACTGCTGTTATATAGCAAAGCGGCAGTGAAGCCCTGTGAGCAACATGAGAGAGAAAATTTAATTTAAATACTTGTAAATTTGTCTTACTGTGACTGCTAGTTATAGCGGTGGCCCCTCTGTTGCTGTTGTTTCTGTCTTTCTAATCATAAACTAAAAACATACCTGGATAAATATAGTGACCTGTCTTGTTTGTTGTGGATTGGTTTATATTGACACATTTTGTTTGCTGTGGATTGGTTTATACTGACACATTTTGTTTGTTGTGGATTGATTGGTTTAGTACCTGACACGTTGCTGCTTTAGAACAAATTGGCACAATCCACAGGATGGTCAGCCTGTGCTGCTGTGTCAGAAGGCTACTTCTTGCCTCTGCAGAAGCCTAAGAGGAAAGACCCCAGTAGTAATGAAGCCCTGCAAACAGCAAGCGGAGAAAGAAAACTTTCAAGTATTTAAAATTAGTGGGGTTTTTTTTCAACTGTTTCTGATTTTTTTTTGTTCCTATACCTGAAAAGGAATAGTATGGCATGGGCAGATAAAGTATTTACAAAGTAGTCTAATCAGGTTATATAAAATGTTCATTTTCCTTGAGTAATCCCAAATCTTCCTGTGCATTTGCTGCCTGTGAAAGCATCAGAAGGTAATAATTACGGATAGGATCGGTAGCTCTGTGTCTCTTCGTTACACTTGAGTGGTTAAATCCTATTACTAATTGAACATTATAATTGTTAAAGTAATGTTCTTGTTTCCAGCAAAACATTAACAGTTGGTAGCAACAGAACTCATTTACAGAAAATAACCCCCAAATTTAAACAATTTAAATTGTTTATTACTGAGGACCTAGCCTCCGCTAGGTGACCTCATAGCGCCGAACACTCTACCCCTCTCCCCCCGGAGAAGGAGAGCAGTCACTGGATGCTCAGTCCTTCTCCCCCCGGCCGGCCCTCCGAAGTCCTGGGTCCATTCCCGAACCTGGGTCGCTGGCGTCGCAGGTTGGCATCCTGCCCCAGTGCCAACGGGACGGCCTGTTGGTAGTATTTTTAGTGAATGGGGGAAATTTGGCCAGCACACCGGGGAACATCCCCTACTCTGCCAGCAGGGGGCTTGACTTCCTGTGGGCAGAATGGAGGAGCCCATTCCAGGATGCACTGTTGAGGAGATAGGAGGTGTTTTTGCTGTGCTGATGGGGAATCCTGAAGCTGACGGTGTGGAGGAGGACATGGAGGTGGGGGAACAGGTCTCCCTCCCTGCCCCAAACGTACTGGAGATCAGAGTACTGATGAATGAAACCAGTACATCGAACATGGCTTCTACAGAAAGTGAAACGGCTGAATTATTGAACCAACCTAAGGCCTCTATGACTGAAGCAACTGATGCATACTCTGAAGGAGAATCTACAGAAAAAGAAAATAAACATACAGGTACGGGTGCGGCTAATACACCTTCATCTTTTAATATGGCTTCTGAAAAAAATGTGCAACTGCTAGAAGCAGAAGAAAAGAAAATTATGTTTAAAAAATGACTTTGCAAAAACAATTGAGACGACTACAGCATGACAACCAGCACCAGCTTGACAGCCCACTGCAGCTGATTGCTGACACAGGAACATCAAAGGAAAGCAGCTAGATGTGGCAGAGGCTGTTGCAGACGCTAAAATGCAAGAAACTGTCAACCCACAAAGCAGCACGTCGTACAGAGCTCCCAGCCCTGCTTATACTCAAAATTAGTCGGGGGGTAATATCTGGAATGGCACAGATGGGCCCTGCTAAATCTGGGCTAAGACAACCTGATTCTACAGCTGGTCAACAACTTCACTCCGAATCCTAGTCTGTTGAATTGGCATTACAGGCCACAGGATGGGAACAAAATCAGTCAGTGGGGGAATGGGTATCAGGAGCCTCCCCAGTACACATCCCGAATACTGAAGCCCCCCATAGCCTACCAAAGAGACTGGCTACATCTGCTTCAAATCATATATACCTGTAATAGATTCACTTGCAGATAGAATTTGTAGTAGACCTGGCTGTTATCAAATCATAGAAACTCAAGATCATTTATTTTTTCCTGTTCTGTTATGGTTCATTTTTTGACCTACATAGCTGACAACTGGTCTGAACCACTGTTCCAGACAGTATCATACTATACTATTATGTATGGACACTTTGAGGGAACGGGTTAAGTGGAATAAGATACTTTATGTCACTCTTTAGTATTATTAAATGGCACATTTAGATGGCACGATGCTTATTCACCTTACAAGAAAAAAGAAGGCTCTTACCCAGAATTATTGGGAAAGATTGTAAAAGACTTACAGCTGTTTTATTATAAAGAATGCTCTGCCCTACCAAGACATGAACTACTTGAATTATGGAAATACATGCCTTGGATCACAGACTCGGATTCCACTGTTACTTGACTGATATATACACTTTGATCCTTTTGGGATAATTTCATGGTTTTTTTATGATTGTTTCTTTTGTTATGATTATTAAATGTCATGTTACAGTATTCGATTTCTTAATAAAATTACTCCTACTCTTTTCAGGAAGTGCCATGGAATCTTTAGTATCCACCTGAACAACCACTAGAACAGGCAGACAGGACCTCGGTTTAATGTGTCATCTGAAAAGACAGCACCTCAGAAGTGCAGCATCCGCCTCATGATGCACTACAGTGTTGGTATCGGGATTTACCCCAGGTGCCTGGTGTGGGGCTAGAACCCACAACCTTTCAATCTTCCGGCCTCAGAGGCAAGTGTGCACAAAGATTTCTTGTTTGCACTGCAAGGAGCAGGTTTACAACAGCGGGTGAATTCCCCCACCAGAGACAAAGCAATACTAGACTTGGTGCTCACAAAAGTCCCAGATGTGCAAGTAGGGGTCAGTCTGGGGACCAGTGACCACAGGACAATCCAGCTTACTGTTAACAAGGTAGAAGATACCAGTCACACTAAAATCAAGATTCTAAATTTCAGTAGAGCTAACTTTCCTGAAATGAAACGTATAGTCACATCCATGCTAGATGGCAGAAACTTGGAAGATGTACAGTAGAAGACTGTTGGGAGGCCTTAAAACTGCTTTAAATGCAGCTACAGCTACATGTACTAGACAGATCAAATCCAAAAGAAATAAAAATCCACTCTGGTTCACCAAGGAAGTTGCAACCAAAATCAAGGAAAAAAGTAGGGCTTTTGCTAAATATAAACAAACTAAAAGTGAATTAGATACAGAAGTATACAAAAACAAGCTGAGTGAGGCAGGAGAGGCAGTTAGGAAATCAGAAGTGCAAATGGAGGAGAAAATAGCACAGGGGTCAAGAAGGGAGACAAAACCTTCAGATATATAAGAGGCAAAAGAAAGAGTAACTGGAAATAGGTTAGTAACAAAGGAAGACAAGATGGCAGAGACAGACTAAGACAAAAGACAGTGGGAAGGGTCCTACAGTAAGTAGGTCAGTATACAACACCACAGGAACAGACACAAGACCCTTCACAAGGGAAAGGGTCCCAGAAGAGCTGAATAGGCTCAAGGTACATAAAGCAGTGGGGCCAGATGGCATCCACCCTAGGGTACTAAAGGAGCTTTGGGAAGAACTCACCACACCACTGACTGAGCTTTTCAGCAAGTCACTGGAAAGCGGAATAATACCTCAGGACTGGGAAAGGGCAACAGTAGTACCTTTACACAAAAGCAAAAACAGAGGAGGCAGGAAACTACCGACCGGTCAGTTTGACCTCGGTGGTAGTAAAAATTATGGAGTCGCTGCTAAAGGAGAGAATAGTGAAGTACCTGGAGGACAGTAGAAAGACTGACCCCCGGCAACATGGCTTCGCAGCAGGATGCTTTTGTCAAACCAGTATAATCAACTTTTTTGACTGGGTCACCAGAACAGTCGATCAGTGAGGAGCAGTGAACATTGTGTACCTGACTTCAGTAAAGTCTTTGACACCATCCCCCACAGGAGGCTAGCTAACAAGTTAGAGCATACAGGAGTCAAACATATGATCGTGAACTGGATCACCAACTGGCTGCAAGATAGGATGCAGAGACTGCTTGTCAGTGGATCATTATCAAAGGAAGGCACAGTGACCAGTGGCATTCCACAGGGGTCTGTGCTGCAGCATATCCTCTTTAACATATTTATTGTGGATATTGCAAACAACTTGAAGGGGAAGGTTTACCTGTTTGCTCATGACACAAAACTCTGCAACAGAGTAGACGCACAGGAGGGAACGAAAGGTATGGAAGCAGACCTGAAAAAACTTGAGGAATGGTCCAGGGATTGGCAGTTGAAATTTAATGCCAAGAAGTGCAAGGTTATGCACGTAGGAAAAAGAAAGCTAGGGATAAAGTACACACTGGGAGGGTATCGGTTAGAGGAGACAAAGACAGAAAGAGACCTCGGAATAGTCATCACAGATGACTTAAAGGTTGGAAAACAGTGTGAAAAGGCAGCACAGGGGGCCAGTGGCATCTTTGGCTGCAGTGGTAGATGAATTACAAGTAGAAGAGCAAGCTTATCATTCCTCTCTACAGGTTCTTGGTGAGGCCACATTTAGAGTACTGTAATCAGTTTTGGAGGCCCCACCTCAAAAAAGACATAGACCGCCTGGAGATGGTACAGAGAAGGGCTACAAAGATGGTGCATGGACTGCATCGTGAGCCATACGAGGCAAGACTTGGGGAACTAAATCTGTACACAGGGGACATAATTGAAAGTTTTAAGTATGTTAAGGGAATCTACACAATGCAAGCAGAAAACCTCTTCCAGCAAAACAGGGATGTGCGTACAAGGGGGCACAACTTGTGTCTGGTGGGAGGCAGGTTCAGGAAGTACTTCTTTACAAAAAGGATCATAGATCCATGGAACAGCCTGCCTCAAAAGGTGGTGGAATCCAAGACAGTAGTACATAAGTTCAGACTCGTGTGGGACAGATATTGTGACCACATCAGGGTGCAATCTAAATAGGGAAGTGGGCAGAAACATGTGCAGACTAGATGGATCATGCGGTTCCCATCTGCCAACACGATTCTTATGTTCCTACCTTTACCACAACTAAAAGCCACTGCTCAACTAATAGAGCCCCTGTTAGTTGAGCGGTGGCTTTCATTTGCAGCAAAGATAGCTTAAAGCTACGTAGTACTGGTTTGAAAATCTCCCCTCATAGGATTCAGTGGGGTGCGTCCCCACACTCCCTGGTAGGACATTACAGGATGCCCGAACGCGGGTTCGTGGTGAGTGGACAGGAAGTGGAAGGGGTTGGCTGGCTGGCGGTTCGGCCAGAGTTATGATCCCTTCCTTCCCTTACACGACAGCATTGCAGTCTATAAATTTGACTTGGAGGAACTATCACCGCATCACTGTAATATGCCATGAAGCCCAAAACTGGTTTTACAAAGCTCACACACACCCTCACTTTAACATCAGTTACATATTTTTCTCATGTTCTGTTTCCTTTGTTTCTTTTTTTTTTTTGTCTATATATCTAATATGGCTATTTATTGGTAATTCTTTGTCGAATGTTATTATTGCTTCCAGTATATGTACTGTATCACCCTCCTGAATGAATAAATAAATCTTAAAAAAAAGGCATCTGAGGGTAAGAGCATATGGTGGTTACTGTGTGGGTTGTCTGTTTATTTAGTTTTTGTTGACTGGAAAAGAAGGGCTTGACAGTACTGCTGGTATTTCACTGTGTGTGTGTGTGTGTGTGTGTGTGTATGAGATATTGAACCAGATTAGGGTTGTTGTGCTTTTAGTGAATGGGATAAATTCTGTTCTGGAGAAATGTTCTTGCTCTTTTCCAGAAGTGCCATGGGATCGTTAACATCTGCTCAGGCAACCTCCAGAACAGGCAGACAGGACCTTGGTTTAAGGTCTCATACAAAGGACAACACATCATCAGTAGAGCGTTCCCTTAGCGCTGCACTTGGGTGCCAGTGTTTATGGTATGAACTCAATCCTGGTGTGGGACTGGAACCCACAAAATTCTGGCCCAGAGGTGGTTCCTCTCAGAGGAGGAGGAATTAGGATGCAAAGAGTGGGACCTTGTAACTGTGAGGAATACCCAGTTCATAAAGTGAATACCCTTCTCCCAGGTTCTTCCTTCCTGTGGTGACGCACCCACAGCAATCAGAATTGATAGTGTGTTCAGAAGCCTATGACCAGAGGAGGAAGATAAGTACAGAGGCAGCCACGCCTTGTAAAAAGGTGATCTGTACCCTGACGTGTGTTGCTTAGGCATTTTTTTTAACTCAGCTGTATTGAATATACCATCCACTGATATTGTTAACATTACAGCGTATTCTGCAGTTTACATTTCACATCAGTGGGCCTTTGTTACATTAATCTCATTTACGTCGTCTTTGTTGTCTTCCAGAGACTGCTTTAAATTTTTTAGAGCTGTCTTATGTATTACAAGTTGATGTGCTGTTCCCTTCTGAGTGTCATTTAGGATGGCATACGTTTGAAATAAAACTGTCGAACAGGCCTAACTTAACTAACTGTGCAGTCCCTCATGTGTTTCCTTGTCTTTTTTTTTTCATTTCCTGCCAATCCTTCCGGGTACCTCTCACCCTTCCTTAGAGTCTGCCCACCTCCTCTACAGACTAGAGTGAGCTCCGACTGTTCCCCTCCCACCGGCACCACCCGCTCATTCATTCCTTACTTAGGCATCTGTGAGATTGTAATAGGAATATATAGGGCCCGATGTTTTCATTGAGTGTGGAAGAACAGATGGAATGTGAAAAAAAATTTAGTTTTCTCCTGGGTTACGGTACTTTTTCTCACAGTTTCAGTAAAAAGTGCTGAATTGCAGTGATTCCACAGTAAGTGGATGGTGGAGGGCTCAGAAGATTGAATTTGGTCCATTTCCAAAACAGATGTGGTCAGTTTGGAAAATGGGAAAACCAGTTGCCCTAGGTATAGTCCAGCAGTAGCCAACATCACTGTGTCGTGTTTGCTACTGTGGTATGAACCTAGTGCATCAAAATGTCATTTTTGGCAGTGTGCAGCATATCATCTGTAGACATATAAATAAAAAGTATGTCTAGCGTTGGCACAGTGTACTTGTTAATGGGGGGATTTTTGCCTTTTGTTAGTTTAACTAGACATGATGTGAAAAGATGGGGTTAAACATCTGGGACCCAGTACATTTGATTATAGGATTGTAAATGCCTTTTAGAGAGGTTTATTGTTTGGCTAAGAGATGTCAGGGCATATTCTCACACCTCTAATAAGCTATATGCGTTTCCTTTTTATTATGAAACTAAACCACCTATAATCCAAAGATTTTGTTGCACTTTTCTTGATTAAACAATGCATCTGAATAAAAGTAAAGTGGAAATAGCCATGGGTTAGAATGGGTTTGTTACATTACAGTTGTGTACCACAAAAGAATGTTAAATTGGATTAATCATGTAGTCTTAACTATTTCTTTATTTTATTGCCAAAGGGGTTATTTACATCAGCAGTTTTTTCTCAACTGCAAACATGCTCTTTATAACCTCTTGAAATCTGAATCAAGAAAATCATAAAGCAGCAGTGTTGGTTAAAACACTTTTTAGATACCCCAGTTGGCAGTTAGAACAAAGAAAGGCATCAACTGACCCAGTTTCCTTTATGTTTGATCTCACTCCCGAGGCCAGATAAGTGTGTTTGAAGTCTTTTTAAATTGCTCCTGTTCATCTGTTTATTTACTGATTGATTGATTTGTATTTTGCTAACTGGGTGAGTACACTAGACAGCTGAATGCCTGTTTATGGTAAGACCCAAGAGGGTACAAACAGTATTATAAAACGTAGAACAGTTTCAAGTAGCGAATACGTTCCCATGTACAGCGTATAGTAAAGAAGGAAATGTATAAAACCAGTGATTTAACAAGGACAAGTGGAGTTTAGGCAATGCAATTTGGCAAAAACAGTGAATGGATACATAGTCTCAGACCTAAGTATACTTAGATAAGATATGAACAGAAGTGCACTGAACTGGGGATGAGGAAAGGCAGAAGCTGTAACCCCAGTTGAGGGAAGTAGCCGTATTGCAACCAGTGGGGGTAGGTTGACTTTGGAGCGCTTCCAGGCTGAGGATATGAAGAGATGTACCCTCAGTACACCCTTGAAGGATGGAAGAGTGGGACAGTTGCGTTGTGAGGGAATTAAGGCATTCCATAGACTAGGGGCAAATGAGGAGAAGGCCTCATCACACATGTCTGTAGCACTCTTAGGAACAGCTAGCGAGGAGTCAGATTATTTCAGTGAGTAGTGTGGATTGTAGGATAGAGAGAGGGGTGGCAGGGGAGTTAGAACTGATTGACACCCCAGCAAGTATGAGCATGAGGCAGAGTAGGAGAGCCAACCCAGGGAGAAGTACGGGTTACAGTGGTGAGTTAGGCGGGGGAAGAGCAAGGTGATCTGGCAAGTACTGTTGCAGACCACATTCCATGTGTGAAAAATAGTTCTAGGAGTGTTGGAGTAAATAGTAAGCTGTATTAAAGACAGGGTAGGAGGACTTCTTGAAATATGGCTAGCCGAGCTTTCGGGTTAAGGGTGTGGTGGAGGCTTTAGGCCAGGCCAAGTCTGGAGTTAAAAGATTTGCAAACAGTGGCTATTTGTGTGGAGAAGTCTAGGGCAGAGTAAAGTACAACACTGAGGTATTGCAGCTCATCCACAATGAAGAGTTGAGAACCATCAGTGTATAGTACTTGATGGACAGAGGGTTAGGGCAGGAGAATCTTCACGTCTTAGACTCAAAATGTATTGCATGTAGTTTGGTGGTTGAGAACTAGTTGATTGTCAGTAATCCAGTTCTAAATGTGGACAAAATTGATGTTTAGGTGGGCATTAAGTTTGGAGGGGTGATTTGCGCTGTTGTAAAGGGCAGTACTGTTAGTGTACATAATGGTAGAGCAGTGGATGGTGACTGAGGGAAGAGTGTTGATGAAATTTGAAAAGATGAGAGCCCCTAAAATAGAGCCCTGAGGGATGCCTCTGGTTTATAGCTACTAAATCGGAAGAGGTACCTCTAAGTTTGATGAACTGTCTGTCTAGCACTTAGTAAAGCAAGCAGAGGCATATGGAGGAAAGGCCAGTACTGGTAAGTTTTATGGAAGAGGAGGGTGTGATCTATGAGATGGAATGTCTGGGGTAAGTTGATGAAGAGTGCTGCTGTAAGGGAACCTTTATCCATAGCCATCTTAATGTCATTAGTCAGCTGGACTAGAGCGAAGGTGGTGCTGTGTTCCTTATGGAAGCCATGCTGACATGGGGTGAGGAGGTGGTGTTTCTGTAAATAGCTGGTTAACTGGGAGGATACCACCTTCTCTTGTAGTTTGCCGTGGGTGGGTAGAGGGGTAATGGGGTGATGCATAACAGCTTAGGATAACCCTTTTTTAGGACCAGGACAATCTTAGCAGTTTTCCAGGGGAAGGGAGCAATACCAGAGGTGAGAGAGGTTGAAGATGTTAGCTAAGGGGAGTACTAGAGTGGAGGAGCCCAACCGAAGTATTCTAGGTTCTGTGCCATCTGGATCTGGACTAGCACTGGGAGGAAGGGAGTTAGTTAAAAGTTAAAAAGGTCACCACATGATTAACAAGGGCCATGTTAGTTGAGCGGTAACCTTCATTAATCTCTACCTGGCCATTCTTGAGCTTAAAAATCAGAGAAATCGAGCCCCATTCCTTTCAATGGGGTGCACCCCCGTGCTTTCCCGGGTCACACATCATTATGTGCTTGAGCACAGGAGGCATGTCATCATGACTGGGGCTCTGTGAATGAATCAGGCAGCCTGTCTGCAAAGCAAATTTCTGAGTGGAATAAAGATATGGACTGCAGAAACTTCTTAAATCCTAGCTAGAATGTCTATCGCCGAGGGCCGCTACCACACTACGTGAGTAGCGCCCTTATATCGGAAAATCCCTTTAAGGTGGGTGATTCTGATCCCCTTGAATCCTGTCCATGATGAGGGGGAGAAGGGGGTGGAGGCCTGGGGGCCTGGATTTGGTTGGATATCCCCAACAGGGCAAAGGTATAATGTAAGGGCCCAAAGGGACACGATTTTCAAAGGGCTTTGCATAGTGCAGGGAAGCTAGAGGGAGCTTCTGTGGCTGTGCAGCATCAAGAGTAACATAAATCTGCGATTCAGCAGTGCATTCGGATTAGAGATCTGGACGTGCTACTGATGAAATTCACCTGAAGACTGAGGTACCTTTATTGGGATCCCAAACTTATTCTTGTTTCTATGTGTTTTAGGCTTTGCGTTCAGTGTTGATGTCTACTGAACTTAACCTGCTGCTGTAGCTGTAATTTGACTGTCTGTAATTGGTTGATGTCTACTGTACTTAACCTGCCGCTGTAGTTCTAATTTGACTGTCTTTAATTGGTTGAGGTCTACTGTACTTAACCTGCCGTTGTAGTTCTAATTTGACTGTCTGTAATTGGTTGGTGTCTACTGTACTTAACCTGCCGCTGTAGCTCTAATTTTACTGCCTGTAATTGGTTGAGGTCTACTGTACTTAGCCTGCCACTGTAGCTCCAATTTGACTGTCTGTAATTGGTTGATGTCTACTGTACTTAACCTGCCACTGTAGCTCTAATTTGACTGTTTGTCTGTAATTGGTTGATGTCTACGTATCCTGCCGCTGTAGCTCTAAATTGACTGTTTGTCTGTAATTGGTTGATGTCTACTTCTCCTACCACTGTAGCTCTAATTTGACTGTCTGTAATTGATTGTACTTTATGATATGGGATGTATTGTACATGCTGTTTACTGTTTTTCTGTAAATTAATCCCAGGTCGCCCCTGAAAAAGCGACCGTCATGGTCTCAGTGGGCCTACCCGGTTACAAAAATCGAAATAAAATAAAACAGTAGGTCAGCATGACTGGAATCCAGTAGTGGATTCTAGGGAGAGGCATCATCAGTTCCTTGGGGAGCTGGTAATGAATATATAATTACTGGGTAGCGCTTTTTCCCATAGGGAAACCTGGTTATAATTTGCCATTATAGCGACAAATTATAACTTGGTTTCCTTTGGATAACATGTATCCCAGTCGCGCTCTTCCTTCCTTCACCAGCAGTTAGAACATCGGCCAACACGATTTCCTCGCAGTCATCGATGAATATTTTTTAATAAAAAAACAAAATCTCCTCTTTTCCTGTACTCACTGGCAGGGAAAACCAAACCGAAAATACTGAAGCACACCGTCTGGTTTCGGTTTCCCTGCCAGCACGCAAGAGCCAGCAGATCTGCCCACCTCTTCCTACCGGAAACTCTTCAAAGCTCAACTGCCATTCCCGGTAAGCTAGAAAAAAGCATAGAACAGAACTTGCTCCATAACTTGCCAAAAAGAATTACTGTCAGTTGACAGACCAGGGACCACGACAGCACAAAATCCTCACTAGTCCCCTCTGCCTAAAAGCCAATCTGTTTCATGATTTTTTTTATAATTGCTGAGTCGAAAAAGCGCATGCCAGCAATTATAAAAAATAAAATTGAGGTGGTGTGTGTAAAACTCGATTTTACACATGCCCTCGTTGTGGGATGTATTTCATAAACCCCTCGGGCTTCACCCTCGGGGTTTATGTAGCATCAAACAACTTGGGTGTGTGTAAAATCTCGTTATGCACACCACCCCATATATTATTCTCTATATAATTACCGGTTTCCCTTTTTTCCCGTAGGGAAACCGTGGCGTAATTTGCCGTAATGAAGGAGTGTTCATTACGGCAAACACGTACACAATTTCCCTCACTGTGCGCATGCGCGCACTGCACTTCCTCGCTTCGCGACACTGTGCCTGCTCGGGAAAACCGCTATGGGACTCTTCAAGCCGCCACCTCGACTAGGCGGTAAGTACATAAAAAAACAAATCTGCCTCAGTCAGTGCTGTGAACAAAATAAAAAAAAAAAAACTTAAACTCAAACGGCTGACTACGGCAACTACTTCACCCTCCGCAAACCTGGCTGCACAGCTAGATTTTATTTTATACAATTGCTGAGGCAAAAGGAAACCCAGCAATTATATAAAATAAAATATTGGTCTGGTAGAACTGACTTCACACACACCGGGGTTAGATGCTCACACAGACCCCTCGAAGCTTCCTTCCTCGGGTTTATATAGCATCAAACCCCTCGGGTGTGGGTAAATTCTTGTTACACACCCAGACCCATACTTTATCCTATATGTTAAGTATGTGAGTGAGACTAGAAGCCCTGAACTGAGGAGGAAGATGATGCTTTGATGCATCTTGAGAGCAAGCGCCTAACAGTTCTGAAAGGGGGACTGTGAGGCAGCTATTCAGCTAGGACCTCACACTAAAAGGACAGGTTGAACAAATAATGCAAGTAATCCTAGTCTAGCAGTGTCCCACTCTAATTTATAATTAGAGCACTATGCCAGAAAGGTCCTAACAGTAAATTCAGATTTTCAGGTGAGCTGTTGTCAGCTGTTAGAGCCAACAGCGGCAAACCATGATGCTTAGCATACTTAAAGCAGTAATACCGTACAGGCAATAACCAGTAGAGCTGCAAGAAAAATCTGAATTTTAAGCAAGTATTAGACGTTGAGAACAGGTACAAACAGTTGCTTTACTGTGGCAGCACAGAGACATTTCAGAATAGCATAATTTGACCATACCTAGTAGCAACCCAGGTATACAAGCTAATCAGTAACAGCCGTTAGGTAAATTCAGGTTTCACAGTGGCTCTAACAGCAGTAAACCTCTAATGTATTGTATTTTTAGAACTAAAGTAGGCAGAGAACCAGTTGAACTGCAGATACAGCACTGACTCTAAGCAACTATAAACTGTTGAGAGCAGGCACAGGCAGTTAACTAATAACAGCTGAGAGGCATTTAGAATTCAGCATAATCTGAGCACAGAAGAGTACCAGACAGTGGGGCGCAGCCAGTGTCCAGAGTGAGCAGATACACTTTTACTTGCTTCTGCCACCAAATGGGCTAAAACTTCTTAAAACTCAACTTTCAGCGTAGTATTTTGCCTCTGATTTGCCCAAACTGTGAACAAGTGGTGTTGTGGTGTGTAGATGAACTTTGCAGAGACAGCGACACTCATGAGAGCAGAATGTTTTTTTTTTCGTTTTGTTTTTATAACTTCAAATCAGGTTTATTGCATTAACAAGCAGTATCTGTCATCACGATTTGAGCCTTAAATAATTCATACAACTGTTATACAATTTCTTAGGAATTACTCACATCTTCTTGCTAAAGCAACTTCCGAGGAGGAATTTTTAACCAAAGTCTGAGTGTTTCTCATATATTGACAGTTTGTAGTTAGTTGATCCATAGGTATTCAACAAACCTCTATACCATTCCAGAGGTCTGTGTCTTACTCTCATTAACACTGACACTGTCGTATCAACAGTGAAGGAGAGGAAAAACATGTGGACAGTTAATTTCGACAGTCGGCCATCTGTTTCCTCTTTTAATTATTCTTTTCCCCCTCATCATCAAACCTACATGGCTATATTACTTTAGGGTACTGATAAATTCCCCTCTACAGAGAGAGAGAGAGAGAGAGAGATGGAGAGAAACAGTAAATAGAAAACTAATAGAACTACAAGATAAAGCATTAACATAGCTCCTGCATTGCTTAACTCATTTTATACTTATACCCTTAGAGTGAAACCCCAAAGTTTTGAGCACCTTATGCCCTCTCCACAGCCCCCCCCCCCAAAAAAAAAAATTTAAGAAAAAGATAAGGGTCTAAGTTCTCTGTTTTTAGAAAGAGAAAAGACGAAAAAAACAAAAATTTAACATGCAGAGTCCACCTCTGCTTCTTTGTCAGAGGTCTGTTTCCCCTTGAGCCTGGTGCCAAGGACGCCACACCTCCAGGAACTTCTCTTGTGTTAATCTAATCCGACTTGTGATGCTTTTCATTCTTTCCAGTTCCTCCACTCTCGTCCTCCGACTATGGAGGATTTGAGGAAAGTCAGTTACAGGTGATGCATTTAAGGGCAGCTACTCGCAGGATTTGCCCTAATTTCCCCACTTTCCCAGGGCAGGCTGTCAGGGTGGGGAATCCTAATACTAGGTCATTGAAGGAATACAGAATATTTAGGCCAGTTAGCTGTTGAATTTCCCCCATGTATGTTAGTTAGTCCAGAACTGTCTTAGTTTGGGGCAAGCCCAGAATATGTGGAAATGGGTTCCTCTGTCTCCACAATTTCTCCAGCAAAGATCTGTTGAGGTTGTTGTATAGTGACGGGTCATCACCAGGGTGAGGAAGAATCTAAGTAGGATTTTCCAATTAAATTCCCTTCAAGTTGGCGAGGATGTCACTTGCCAGCCCCATTTTAATCTTTTGGTCCATTGTTCCGGGTCTGTGACTATTCCTGCCTCCTGTTCCCATTTATTTATCTATGTCTAGTGGCAAAGCCTTAGAAGTAGGAAGTGTTGAGTATAGTTCAGAGAGATATCGGGTCTGTGATCTGATGGCAATAGCATAATAGAAAAAAGACTCTAGAGCGGTTCGTTCTTTGCAGATCTGGGGAAGAGTGTTTGGTGTAGATAAAAAGTGATGGATCTGCAGAAACAGTGATCTTCTCTTCAAAAATAGTATTTTCTTTGTAAATGAGTAAACAGAAGGCATCCTTGCATGTCTGTACACTGCAAAAATGTGGTTAATTTATGGTTGGCCCAATATAGAAAGCCTCGGTCCAGCCGAGGGGGCTGGAAAGTTTATTCATGGCAGATAAGAGACAGAGGACCCAAACCTTTAGACATATTAGTTAACTTTTATAGACGAAGGACAATACATAGTGAGTGTTTGACCCATGGGTTGATTATATGTGGCCATATCTGCCCTTGTATTGTATTCACGGGTAGTGCCCATAAGACCCATCCTTTTAAGAAGGCCTCCTCCTTCTGGTACCATCCTGAGGAAGTCCATCTCTTAGCCCATGTGCACAGCTGGGCGCTGCAAGTAGTACTGGGGGAAATTGGGAAGGGCCAGACCCCCTTTGTTATGTGAGGCCTATAATATTGTCTTAGCAATACGGGGTTGAGAATTAGCCCAGATAAATTTTTGTGTCTCTTTGTGGAGCTGATTCCAGAAAGACATTGGTGTGGGAATGGGGAATGTTTGAAATAAACGCAGCGAATGCTCATTTTTAGTGTTTGAATCCTCCTGTATAAGGTTAAGGGTAGAAGCTGCCACCTGGTTAGGTGGGTCTGCATTTCCTGAAAAAGTTTTACATAGTTATTCTTAAATTGTTGAGATAAATCATAGAAACACAGAATTTGACGGTAGATAAGGGCCGCTTGGCCCACCTAGTCTTCCCATTTCCCTACCTAATGCATAGGCTGTGGATCCTAGTTAACCAACAGCCTACTTCCTCCTACCCCCCACTAGAATTGCATTATGTCTGTCCCATGCATTGTTGAATTCCTCCACTGTTTTTGAGTCCACTACCTCCTCAGGAAGGCTGTTCCATGTATTCACAACACTCTCAGTGAAAAAATACTTCCTTACATTACCTTTGAGCCGTCCCACCTCTATCTCCAAATTGTGCCCCCTTGTTCTGTTTTTCTGAAAGATGCTACCATCTTGGACTCTGTTG
This sequence comes from Neoceratodus forsteri, assembly GCA_016271365.2. NCBI lineage: Eukaryota > Metazoa > Chordata > Ceratodontiformes > Ceratodontidae > Neoceratodus > Neoceratodus forsteri. The sequence continues at coordinate 128,087,416 of CM057453.1, forward strand.
ATTCCCTTGATGTACTTGAAAGTTTCAGATCGGCTGATATTCTTACCCCTAGGCGACGGGAAGTATTTTTCTTGGCCCAGATAAAGGGGAAAGAATTTTTAAAAGTGTAAGATGGGGTTCCACTTAGAGTTAGTGCTTCTAATTTTTGTAAGTTAATTTTGTATCCCGCTAGGGTACCGTATTCCTGCAGAGTCTGCAAAAGATGGAGCAGGAAATGTGCTGGGTCTGCCAAAAAAGAAGAGGGAATCATCTGCATATAATGCTATTTTCTGTTCCTCCCCTGCAACCTTTTCTCCCATGATATTAGTATTGGCTCTTATTGAGATGGCTAGGGGTTCGAGCACCAGGGCAAATAATAGAGGGGAGAGGGGACAGCCCTGCCTGGTACCCCTCTGTAGTGAAAACCTCCGAGACCATATCCCATTCACCATCACCCGGGCCTCCAGGGTAGAATATAGAGCTTGGACAGCTGCAATAAATTTAGCCCCTAGCCCAAATCTCTGCAAGGTAAACAACATGAAGGACCAAACCACCTCATTGAACGCTTTTTCTCCGTCCATGCTGATAGCTAGCTGAAAACATTTAGAGCTTCGTCATGCCAATATAATGTTAAGAAGTCTATGTGTATTGTCTTGAAGGAATCACCCTGTGATTGTTTTATTTTTTTAACCATCTCTGCTACTAGGATCGGACACCGAGAGAATTGTCTGCTCTGTGTTTAGTGCGTGAATCTGTAGGAGATCTAAATGTCTATTTGTTAATTCTTGATGATTTAGAGCAGAATGTTTGATTGAATATCCTGGTATGGGGAAAACGTATGGGGTGGCAGGTGGGCTGCAAGACTTTTTCAAGCCTAAGCAGGGCTCTGGATACTGAGTGAGTTGGATTTGGCAGCCTCAGGTAGCAGCAGAATAACTCGCAGACTTCAAATACCATGATGTGCTCCATGAATGCCTCCTTGCAACTACGGACCAGTAAATGTGAAGGTTTTGCAACAGACTGCAGATCGTGAAACAAAGTGAAGGTACTGTAACCTCCTCACCCCTGCAGAGGCAGCGCTCTATGTCATGGCTGAGATCATCAAAGAAAGCTCCCTGCTCAAAGTCAGATTAAGGGTATTAAATAGGCTTGGTAAATTATAAGCATTTTTGCACATGAAAATTCTGATCAGTGGTGAAAATGCATAGCACTTGCTTCAAACCGATCGGTAAACTTTTACATTTTAAGAATTTAATATTTTTAACCTGAATAAACTCCGTGTGACAGCAATTTGTGTTTTCTTTCATCTGCTTCAGTACTACTCCTCCAAGCACGTGTGTGTGTGTGTGTGTATATATGTAAATATATATATATATGTGTGTGGGGGGTTGGGTACAGTTCAGATTTGCAGGAAGCCAGTCTCTGAGGTGACACTTCCAGCGGCTACTCCCCCTTCCTCCCTTTCTAGGGGTTTGATGTTGCAGTGTCTCTGAGAAAGGGGAAGGGCACCAACACTATGACTAGGCAGTAAAACCAAATATGAGCATGGAATAAAAATCACAGTACCTTTGAAATGGCAAAAAAGGGATTCACTTTGTGACGGCGTGGATTCCATCGAGGCGCTGTCAGATGGTATCTCTTCCTCCCACATTAACTGGTGGGCTCAGGGCTGGCTCCAGTGCCTGGAAAACATTTGTTAGGAAACACACAGCGGCAGCACTTTTCCAGGATATCAATTATTTGGCCCCAGGCAGTGGATAAGTTGCAATCAGGCACCATTTTATTGTTTTTAAAGTCAAAAGGCTCAAGCCACACAGTGGCTCCATGGAGAGGGAGGGGGTTATGTGCAGTTAATTTTACTGTTCACTCAACACTGCGGCAATCAGCCATGGCACAGCACTTTAGGGGGACTTGGGTCCTGAACCTGGATATTATCATCCCCAGCATTTCCCTTGGTGAGACAGAAGAGGCTCCTTGTACTCCCAGCACTCGGGGTACTATAACAGGCAGTCTCTTTCATAACTTTTCATATCCCTGCCAGTGGGAGCGGGGCACAAATCATACCTCAGACCTTTCTGTAGTTCCTTATGGGGCTAGATGTTACCACAGGCACAGTCCTTCTTCCTGTAGCTGCCCGCCCCTGCCGATCCACGGACAGGGTTCGCGCAGGGTGGCAGCTACCCTCACACTAGGCCAGCTTCACTTTAAATCCTCCCCATAGCAGCTCTCTCAAACATTTGGGTGGACATGAGTCAGGCAGGGGGGCTGCAGTGCCACCACAGCCCCTCTGGAACATCACTGCCATCTTGACACTCCAGTCCCTTCATGGCAGCCACCCCTCAGGGGTCCTCTCACAAACAGAGCCAGACGAGCTCCAACCAAGCTTCCTTTTGCATCTCTGTTGCCTCAGATGTTCTCCACTCCTCCCCCCCAGTGGGCTGTGGGGTACTTTCTGCTGCTGTTGGGACCAGGGGACAATCTTCCCACCCGACCACGAGTCTACCCGGCCCTGACTGGAGGCCCTCCCCGCAGGGCCTAGGAGCTGGCTCCAACTGCTCCTTCCTTCTCGGCGACTCCCTCACAAACTGCCTAACTGCCAACTTGTGCGCCAGTTGGTGCTTGAAAATTCCCTGGCGTCTGCCAAGCCCCTCTGGCCAGCCTGGCAACATTACACATCCTCTCGATACCAACAGGGCATCCACTGGTAATCCCCCAAATTGGCACAGGGGACACACACACACACTTTTCTTTCAAGGAGATACTCACAGTCTGATAATAGCCTTTCATTCCTACTGTGACAGTATCTGCAGTAAACAAAATGACAGACTGTCAAGTCAAGGAAACCTCGTCTGGCTCTCCAGATCCGATCCTTTGTTCTTATATGGTTCTTCCTCTACCGTGGGCTTGTTCCAGCTGTGATGGTTTCCCTTGTAATCCTTGCAGCCCTAATAATGCCATTATTCTCAGAAGGCAAAGTACAACTTATAATGCAGACCAGATATTCAAAAGCTAGCATGGGCCTAAGAGGTATTTGTGTGCACTAACTGAGATTTGCACCTGGTTTGTGTGTGGAGACTATATTCAGGGACCTCTGCAGCATGGCTAAACCCTGTAAGCGCCTCAGCACTAACATAATGTTCACTTGCAAGTGAGGGAGGTCTGCCTGAATATGAGCACAGCGGCAATTTGAAGGGTTTATAGTGGCAGTGCACGCCACCCAAAGTGGCGCTATGGTACCATTTACTGCCTCGAAAACCTAGTCTTAATTGGGCATAATGTCTTGATGGTGGCAGCCATCCACCACCGTTCATCTGTGCCATGATGGGCAGATGGCACCCTGGCGAGTAGTGCACCCCTCCACCTGCTGAGCACATGTCCCAGTGTAGACACAGTACCCTGGAGTGCAGTGGTGCCCCCCACCCTCAGAGCACTTATCCCGTATCTGTGCCAGTCATCCCTGGTGTCTAGTGGCACCCCCACCCTACAGTCAGCTATCCCATTTTTATGCCAGTCATCCGTGATGTCTAGTAGCACCCCCACCCCACCCTGGTCACCTGTCCTGTACAGCTGCAGGCCAGCCCTGGTGTCCACTGGCATCTCCACCCGTCAATCACCCATCCCAGTGAATCCGTTGATGCCCTGGTGGCTAATGAAAACCCCAACCTGCCAGTCAGCCATTGCAGTGAAATCAGTTGATGCCCTTGTGGCTGATGGACCCCTCACCCACCAAGCACCCATCCTGGTGCTGCCACAAATTCCCTCGTGGGTGGACCCCCCCCCCCGCTGTGGTCTCCGGGCCTGTATAGTTTCCTACTCTCCCTGTATCCAGTGGCATTCCCCTCCAATCTTATGGCCCATGTACCTGAGCCTGTCCCTGGCATCCAGTAGTAACCCTCCCCAACCATTGGCAGTTTCGTGGCTGCCCACCCACTCTGCCCACATTCAGCACACCACCTAGGCAGCCCCCCCATACCTGTGCTGGCAGGGCTGTGTGGGGAGCCTGATACAATGACTGGCACAGCCCTCCACTCACCTCTGTGGCCAGCCACTGTATGGGGTGACTGGAAGGGAGAGGGTCCTAGGGTTGGACTTGTTACAAAGGAGAAGAGAAGCGGGAGTGATGGGGATTCCCCATTTCATGCATTATTATGAAGCTACACAGATTACACCTTCAGTACCCATCTTGCAAAACACAGGTGAGGTGGCCTGGATACAGGCAGAGAGTAATCAAGTGTGGGAAGCTCCTTTATATACATTCAAGCCTGGCTGATAGGTAGCCCAAAGGAAACGTCCTGGTTTAAAAATACATGAGTGTGCCATACTTTTTTTATTTAGGCTGAAATCAACCCCAGATTATAAATCCAGCAGAGACAGTTGGCAGTGATCCCATTGCATTGGCAGTCAGGGTTTCTGCCAGGTAAGCTCGATGGACGGTTCAGGTGTAGGGAGAGAAAAGGCGTGCTCTGTCTCACTCAGTTTCTAGAGGGATAAACTATAGCTTCATTTGCTTCTTTGCAAGAAAAATATAGACTAGAAACTTCTGACGACTGTTGATATTTACAGGTGTCTCACTAATATGCACTAATCAGATGCAAGCAGAGTTGATAAAGCCACTGCCAATGCCAGTTGGATTAGTGAGGGAGGCAGCTGTGCAACCAGAACTTAAGCAAGGTCACTGCTCGAATAACAAGGCCCTTGTTAGTCGAGTGCTGACCTTCATTAATCTCTACCTGGCCATTCTTAAGCTTAAAAATGTAAGAGAAATGTAGCTCCATTCATTTCACTGGGGCACACCCCTGCACTTTCCCTGGCCACATTACATGCTTGAGCGTGGGGGCATGTCAGTATCACCAGGGTTATCTGAAAGGTTTGGGCTGACTACCATAATACTAAAATTATGAGGGAAATAACTGAAGTGTGGGGTAATATTAATTATTCAAACTAAGCTGGCCCGGTGGCGTAGAGGGCTATGGTGCTGGCGCTTTACCTGACCACGCGGCGTGGGTTCGAGGCGGACTCGGGTCGATGGGGGTTGGTGGGGGAGGCGAGGATTTGAGCGTCAGGAGGACTGCTCTCCTCTCCTGGGGTGGGCTGTGGGATTGCATCACACTGCAGTGACCTCCGGTGGAGACCTGGGGTAACGCAGTCATGCACAAGAGAAGGAACAACACCAGAAAATAGAAACTGTCTCTGTGCTTGACCAGATGACATCCACCTGGCAGTCCGATGCTGTCCATGTCCTAGGGACCATCCCTCAGCAGTACCCCAGGGCAAATAAGTGCACTTGCTTGTTCCACAGGTGCCTCTCCCCTCGTCGGAGGAGGAGAGCCCACCTGGCGAAGGGTTACATCCGGGTCACCCTAGGGATGGCTGCAGATATGAGGGATGAGGGCGCGGGAACGGGATGGATCTGAGGTGCCTTGGCACACCCTGAAGGAGTGGCCAAGCATGGTAGCATGTAAGGGAAAAAAGATAATACAAACAAAAAAATTATTCACACCAGGCTGGAATGTCTGTCGATGAGGGCAGCTACCACAGTATGTGAGTAGCTGCCTTACTTCGGAGATTTCCTTTAAGGGAGGGTGTCTATCTGACGCCTACTTGGCTCCATGAAAACTTGGTCTTCTAGGTAACTATCAGAGGTCTGGACAAAGCTGAGGAGGAGACAAGTATCTATCACTTGAGTAGTAGGGAAGAGAGGATGGCAGATGGGTTATAATGGTAGGGTAATGTGGGTCTACTGCAGAGGCCATATTTTATGTTCTGAAAACACAGTTAAATGGAAAGAGGTAGAATGGGGTTACGTACACATATGGCATGTGTGGGTAGAGGGCATAACTCATAACGGGGTAACATGCATATTCCACACGGCAAATGAAGAGACTTCATAAGCAAGGCTCACAGCAAACGGAGACTATGTGTTTGAAGGATCCAGGTGAAGGTAAACTTCTTATGCACCCTTGGAGCCAGCAGAGCACTGGAAATCATTTCTTCAAGATGAGATGTTAACGGGAACCCACATCCTGGAGAAAAATATACTCACGTGGGCGAATGTTACCAATTATAGACATTAGCCTGTGAAAAGAAGCTTGTTTAGAATACATTTGGAGACAGTGGTGGGACTGAACAAAGCCGGTAAAGAGACTAGAATTAGTTATTTCAAGTCAGTTTGTGTCTGTTTTGTAGAATGGACATGACATTTTTAAGTTTAAAAAAGAAATACAGTCTTATGTGTTTAGCAGCACCACCTTGACATAAATCTGCATATATTGAGGCATAGCTGAAAGGAGATCTCAGAGGACGCTCTTCAGTGTTCAGGGTGGTCATCATCATAGTAGTGCAGCTGATGTCATAAAATAAAGCATTAAAGAGCATGCCCAGTGGCACTGCAGGGTCTGAAATAGTTGGTAGAGCACAGCAACATGCTAAGCAAAACGGGGTAATGCTACCCATTTTTAGAAATGTTTAGCAATAGACTGCTAACCATTTTTTTGAGTAACTTCATTACTCAGTACACAACATTAATAAAACGTATATAATTTTTTAAAGTGTTGCTAATCAATCTATGCCAAGTGCTATGCATTTTCACAGCTGATAAGCACTTTCACACGTCAAACTGCCAATCTGATGTTTCACCTTATTTAAAACCCTGCACTGGCGGAGCACTGAGGCTTTCATGTGAGTGGTGGGGGTGCGTGTACACACACACACGCACACGCACACACACTCTGGGGGCTGGTGTAGTCTGTCAAGTGCTGTGGAGAGAGAGAGAGAGCGCTCTTAAGACTCCAGAGTAAGGCAAAGAGTCTCTGCACTGCTACTGCAGCACCTCCTGTGGGTCAAGGGCTGCTTTTGATGATGTCGTTCATCACGCAACAGCTTCCACCCAGATTGTGCATAGTGTTGGAGTGTGTTGAGGGCGAAACCTACAGCGGAATAATCATCTTGACAGGTGTATGATGCAGCTGCCCCCCAACTACCACCATCACCAGCCTCAGCAATCTTGATACCTACTTCCTTCTGGTACTTCTTTAAACTTGAGTCACAGTCTGAGCACACCTGGTTGCTGGAGCTGCGGGGTGGACCCTGTGAGGCTGACAGGTAGGGCTGCTGGCAGGCTAAAGGAAGGAATCAGGATGACAAGCAGAGGTAAAGGCTAAAAGAATATTTAAAAATGTTATAACAAATTGTATGAATTAAATACCGCAGTGAAAATACTTGAGGTTAATAGGAGTAGACCAGTAAGGTGTAAAGCAAAGAAACACACGTACTGTAAAAAATATATAGTGATCAAAATGAAAATGTCTGAAACTGGACCGTCTGCTCCCATTGCCAAGAATGGTAACCAGATGGCTACTGCGGTCTACAGTAAATTAAAGCAGGCTTCAGTGCAGATTAAAATACCAAAAGCAAATCCCACTAAATGAGCTGCAGGGTAAGTTTCACTCACATTATTAGCTGCAGTGCTTTAGAGCCTGAAAGGGAAAACTGTCAGTAATTTAAACGTTCCTGCCTTCAGGCTCCAGCATTTGTCATACAGGTGACAAGAACTTCAAAACTATAGTCTGCAACAGTTGCGTAAGGCAAACGGTTAAGATAATCATTTTCTGCATTGCTATGGGAATTTAAGAATTGTTATTGGAATTATAGTCCATACATTAGGAGTTCCATTCAGAACAGTAAGTAGGGTATAGACCTGTCCTGCACAAGGTGGCTGCTCACATATGAGGTTGTGTTTTTATTTTCAACATTCCCCACAAAGCAGTTCTGCAGTACATTATAATGTTGTTAGCACTTTCTAAGTGAACTGTATTGGGTCCTCCCCTCAGTCCTGCAGAAAGACGTCGCTGCTGAAAACAGAGAAAATGACTGAGATCTCAAGCTGACAGAGGGTTACTGCATTGCGAAGGTAGTAGATTTCCTCAAGGGGTGCTCAAAGGGGCATGTTTGGTCCACATCTCTGAATTGCAATGCACGCACACACATTTGTGGCTGGTTGACGGGTGGGATTTCAGAGCAGCTTGGAGAAGGCTGTATGCCCGTGGTCCTTATGGCCTAGTAAGGTGTTAACAAAGCTGAATGGTGGGAAAGTAGCGTATTTAGAGGTGCAGCGATATATAAAAAGATGAGAGGTACATAAGCCCTTTTTGCAGGATTTGCAAGGTTTGTTTCCTACCATATATACTCAACTGTAAGTTGATCTCACATATACGTCGACCCTCCCCCTTACCAAGATAATATATGGGAAAAATAAATACATCTCATTTATAAGTCAACCTCATTCTCCAAGCAGAATTAAACCATATTTAAAAAATACCACCTCCATGTCTTGGGGTGTAACATAGCCATACCAGCAGGATCTAGTGTAGATTTGGGGATCCAGGCAGCAGTCGCAGTTCTTCTGGTAGGCTCCCTTGACCTAGAACTCTAACACACACACACACACACACACACACTTACCCATGTAGTAGTACAAACGTTTTATTTATAGACTAATTTAGAAGTACATACACCATTAAGACTGTTGTTTACAGGGTGTTCATTTTCCGTGTCATTAGTAAGTTTTAAGTTTCACATAGGGTCATTTACAAAACATACTGAGACACATATTTAGACTAAAAACAGCAAATACAAACACGTTTTCGTTTTAGAATACAACAAATCCATGAGTTGCTTTTAAGTTGTGGTTTATTGCACATACATCTAAAAGTTCTTGTTTCATCGCAATTTTAAATGTATTTACTGACATTTCTAGCTTTCGTATTTCTGGTGATGGCTCATTCCACGTTTTTGCTGTTTTATATTAGAATACCATTTTCCCATAATTGTTTTTATTTTTGGTAGTACCAGCTCTTATGCTCCTTTGGTTCTTAAATGAAAGTTGTGACTATATCAGTAGTTCAGTTGGTCTTCCATTTTGAAATATTTTGTACACTTATTGTTTCCCAGATCCCTTTTCTTTTTAATTCCAAATGAATCCAGTCTAGCCTTTGACATGACTGGCAATAGTGTGTGTTGTAGTCACATTCTAATACAAATCTAACCAATCTGTTATAAAGGGTGTCTAACATTTGTAATACATTTTTGCTTGATTGGTTGTAGACGTGACACCCATAATCTATTAGGGGTATGATTAACTGGTTTGCACGGACTGACAGACTTTCATAGTCAGGCAGTGTGACTGTTCACTTTTCTTATTTGTTCCTTAATGTGTTTTTCAAACGGTAAGTGCTGATCTATAATAACCCCCAAAATATTTGTAAGTAGAATCTGTGTTAGAGTTTTCCTAGTAGTTGTTTTTATGTCTAGTTTATTTTTTCTTTCTGTGTTTCTTGTTTGGGCTAAACTGAAAAACATAGTTTGTGTTTTTCAGTGTTTAATAATAATTTCAAAGAAATAAACCAGATCTGTAGTGTATTAAAGTCTGCTTGTAGTCTTTGTTCAACTTCCCTGGTGTCTTTGCCCTCACCAGCACCATGTCGTCAACGTATAATCTTATGTTTGTCTGACTCGTGCGATTTGGCACATCGTTCAGATATACAAGAAATAGTAAGGAGCCCAGTACAGAACTCTTTGGTATGCCACGTATCATGGTGGATGTGTTTGAGTTTCATCCATTTATGGTGACCAACTGTGACAGATCAGAAAGGTAAGATTGGTACCATCTACAAGGTTCGTCTGTAGTTCCTATATTTTTTAGCCTATTCAGGAGGATTTTTTTTATATATATATAGGTTTTTACCTCTCCAGAACCCTGGCAGGCGACAATGGCCCTCCTGTCGGAGGACTCTTTCTCTAGTCCGCCACTCCTGCACTCGCGGTCCCTGGTAAGTCCCCCGGTTTCCCTGCGGCAGTGCCAGGAAGGAGGTTTCTGGCTGCCACCCCCACCGCACACAGTACTCTAAGTGCAGCCTTACCAGTGACCTGTAGAGGGGCAAGATCACTTCTCTTCACCTGGATGAAACCCTATTGCTGTGCACCCCAGCATTTTGTTCGCTTTTGCAGCCACTCTCCTGCACTGGGCAGTGTTGTTCATGGTTCCTGTTATCATTACCCCTAGGTCCTTCTCCTCCTCCTCAGTGATACCCAGCTTAACCCCCCCCCCCAGCCAGTATTCTCTCCTTGGGTTCTTCACCCCAAAGTGCATAACCTTACACTTCTTTGTATAGAACCCCAGCTGCCACCTCTCTGACCACTCCTCTAGCTTTGTAGTTCCCTCTGCAGCTGCTTCCATCCCTCCTCTCCATCCACCACTGCTCTGATTTTGGTGTCGTCAGCGAACAGACTTACCTTGCTCACCACCCCGTGTGCAATGTCTGATGTGAAAAGCCCTTCTGTCAGGCTCCAGTTAAAAATGTCGGTCAAGGTCTGAGCAATTTTGAGGACAGAATCTTCTATGAACCTGGTTTCAATATTATCAGGTCCACTTCCTTATTTGTTTTTAATTTATTTATTGCTTTTATAACATCCTTCATATTTATCTTTTTAAACCTGAACTTTGGAGCCCTCTGGTGTTCTCCGTGGCTTCTGTTGTTTTTCCTACAGCTTGCCCCTTTATCTAGTTTGTTTTCGTTGGGATTCTCTAAGTCATAGCGCTCAGTAAAATATTTATTTAAAATGTCAGCCACCGATTTTGGTTGAAGAGGTTCACCGTTTCCCAGTATAGTTATTTTGGTTGTTTTCTTTTTTGGATTTGGTAATGATTTTACTAGTGGCCAGTATTGTTTGGGGTCAGTAGCATTCTTAATTTTTTGTTTATAAAAGCACCCCTTAGATTTCCTTATTTCCTGGGTAACCTTGTTTCTTATCCTCTTGAATTAGTACCAGACCTCCTGGCTCAGTAGTTTGCTTTTTTCCATAGTTTGTTTTCTCTAATTAGCTTTTTGATTTTATCATTTATCCACAGTGAGTTTTTATGCTTTTGAATTTGTTTTCGTAGAGGAGCACACCTGATACAGATTTCCACAAACATCTTAGTAAATTCTTCTGTTGCTAGGCTTAAGTCAGGAATCATAAAAATTCTATACCATTTTGTTATTTTGTTTTGAAACATTTTTTTATTATAATTTTTAAAACATCTCTTAATACTAAGAGGCTCCAGGGGTTGTTTTGGATTCTTTATTTCAGTATGTAGGCACTGTAGCGTTTAGTAATATGATCTAACCCACCTCCAAACTCCTATAAATTGCCCCCTACTTTCATTTTCCATAAAATGTCAATCAGAATTATCTTCAGGGCCCTCTGTGCCACTTAACAAGCCCTGTGTATGCCTGGTCTTGCAGCAGTAAACTGCAGGTACCACAGATGCAAAACTACAAGTTCCAGTGGCACTTCTAGTTACTTCCTCTCCTGTGCATCAGTGAGGGGTTGTGCATTGCCGGATTAGTGTCAGTTGCAAGTGCCACTGGGACTTTCAGGTCGCATCTTTGGCACTCAACATTGATCGTTGTGGGACCAAGCATACTTGGAGATTAAACAGCAGAGTCAGCCATGATGCAGTGCTGTGACTTGCAGTGAATGATGCGCCACAAACTGCTGCAGAAAAAAGGACTTCATTGCCATTGAATGACACTGTTCCTTGCAGCATACTGCAGCATTTTGTGATATACTGCAGCATTACTGTACTGCATCCTGACAGGCGCTACTGATGTAGGTGGGCCAGTTAGCCCTGAAGATAATTCAGATTGTGATGGTATAGGAATTAAAGATAGAGGGAAGGCTTAGAACTGCTGGGAGACGGGGTTGGGTCATGTTCTTAAGAGCTCCAGGGGTTACAGGTATGGGAAGTGGAAAGGTATACTGGGCTGCAAAGATAAAAACCTGCTCATACAGAAGGTTGACCATGTGTATCAGTCGAGCCCCACCTTTTTGGCAGCTGCTTGGGATGAAAAACTCTCTTTATGCGCAAGTATATACAGTAATAAACTCGGGGGTGGACAAAAAGTTAAGAGGGTTTGTCTGCCCCCCCAGCCATGGCTGCACATATCAGGATATCAGGGTTAAAGTAAGTTTATAGGGTATACTACAATTAAGGGGTAATGTGAGGAAGTTCTTTTTCACAGAAAGGGTGGTGGATGCATGGAGCGGCCTACCTCAGGAAGTGGTGGCTATGAATACAATGCAGGGCTTCAAACAGGCATGGGATCGGCATAAGGGAGCAGTACAGAACAGTATGAATAGATAGGCCATTGACAGAGCAAAGGCCTATAGCACATTCATAAGGTAGAAAAAGAAATGGGCAGACTTGGTGGACCTTGCAGTCCTTATTTGCTGTCAGCTTCTGTGTTTCTATACTGTAGGTATGCACTCTGTTAAGCCACAGGAGGGTCAGTAACAGAAGATGAGTTGTGTCTAAAGCAGAGACACTGACTCATTGTTGGGGTGGGAGATGGAGCAAGCGGGGCAATGGTTGCACATATGAGGAGATCAGGGTAAAAGTAATTTTAAAAAGATGTAGGGTGTACTGTAGATGTGCACTGGATAAGCCACAGGAGGATGATTAGATGAAATGAACTGTGTCTGAAGCAGGGACAGTGGTACGTTGTTGGGTGGTACATGGAGCAAGCAGGGCGAATGGCAGCCAGAGGTTTATACAACCTGGTAGAAAAAATATATTTAAAAAAAGTATATATCTACAGTGTATGTCTCTGTGCCTATCCGTCTGTCTGTGGTATCTCTCGATCAAGGAACCTACCAGAGAGGGGGCTACCTTGGATCTGGTGCTCTCCAATGGAGATGTTGTATCACTGAGTGTATCATTGAGGATGTCAGGGTGATGGAACCTCTGGGGTCCACTGACCAAAATTCAGTGCAGTTTTGCATAACTGTGGAGGCTTACTACTTCATTAGGGTCCTAGACTTCATTAGATGAATGAGGTGCTCGTGGAAAGAGTATCAGGTAGTGAGAGCAAAAAAGGTAGATGCCAAATTTGAAGTCATTAAGATAGGAATAACATAAGTGACCCTGTTAGAGGCAGATAGGAAAACTAGGAAGTATTAAAAAAATGTAGTTCTTCAGTGGCTTGGGGAGGCAGTTAGTGCAGTGGAACAGCATTTCGGAAGTGGGGGAGGGGGAAGCAGAATGAGATAAACAGGGAAGGATATCTGGAAACGGTTAAAGAGGCCAACAGGATAGTCAGGAAGGCTGCGGCAGATGTAGAGCAAAGAATTGCAGAAGGGGTCATGAAGGGAGAAAACACTTTTGTTATATTAAAGAAATCCACCAAGATAAATGGAGCAGTCACTGCACGCATTTATGTGCCTTACCACCACAGGAGTCCAACGGTGTGCATATTCTGTCTTCTAAAGCTGGTCTGGGTCATCACTAGTGAGGGGCCCTTCCTGGAATCTCGTGACAGGCAAGAACAAAGATATCAGCAGGTCCCCTAGATCCTTGTTAGTTGACTGGTGCCCATGTTTTATTACCAAGTGGCCATGATAAGATAAAAACGCCACTCATTGCTTATAATGGAGTGTGCCCCTGCACTCTCACTGGCATCTCATCACGTAAGTGAGCGTGAGGGTGGCACTCATAACTGGGAAGTCCGTGGGACCTGGTTTTATGAATTTTATAGAGCAAATCTTTTCTTAACTACTGCATTACATTTGGAAATATGCACACTGCTGGACTCCTGTGGCGGTAAGGCACATAAATGTCAGATCCAGTGCATTTTCTTGTTGAATCTTTTTAAGGAAAATATAAAAACCAAAGAGGGAACAGTCGGACTGAGAAGTGGGGAGGAATGGGTGGAAGAGGACAGCAGAAAAGGCAGATATCCTGAATGTATTTTTTCTTTCAGTCTTTACAGTAGAGGAAGTAGGTGACATCTAGAGTGTGGGGTTCAGGCACTAAGCAGTGAGACTAAGTCTGAGACAAAGGTAGAGTTGGTATCAGATGAGAGGGTGCTCTAGGGACTCAAGACATTGAAAACTGAATAAATCAGCAAGCCATGATGGTGCATACCCTAGGGTTATGAAGGAGGTGAGTCAGACTTTTGTAGCATCATTGGCTGAGCTGTTCAGTTGCTTCTTAACAACAGGGGTGGTGTCACGAGACTGAAGGGCAGTTAATGTAGCACCATCCCACAAATGTAGAGATGGAGACACTTCTGGTAACAACAGGCCAGTCAGTCTGGCATCAGTTGTAGGGAATCGAATCAAATCAAGCTTTATTTTTATAGCACCTTAAACCAAGGCGCTGCACATAAAATCAGATATAAATATAACTTTAAAACATAGAAATAAAAACAAGTTAGCCATAATTAGGGAAGGCCAAGTTAAATAAATGCATCTTTATCTCGATGTTAAACCTATCGACGATCAGGCATTCTCTTAAGCAGTGAGGTAGAGAATTCCACAGGGTTGGAGCTGAAAAAAGAAAAAGCACAGACAACAGATGTTTTTAATCGCACCCTGAGAATCTCTAGCAGTCCCTCATCAGCGGGTCGGAGGGGGCGGTAGGGTGTCAAGGTATCCGGGGTCCCTGATCATGTAGGGCTTTAAAGGTTAGCAAACCAACCTTAAAGGTGATCCGTCACTGAATCGGCAGCCAGTGCAGTTCGCAGAGCACAGGCGTAATATGACTGGACCTAGAAGTTCCAGTCAAAAGTCTAGCTGCTGCATTCTGCAGTAGCTGCAAACGGCGGATACCAACTCCTGGAAGCCCTAGGTAGAGGGAATTGCAGTAATCGAGGCAGGTAGTGATGAAGGTGTGAACCAGTGTTGGAAGATCATCCGGAGGAACCAAGTGTTTCACCTGGGTGATATTCCTCAGATGGTAAAAAGAGGATTTAATGACAGCCGACACCTGAGATTTTAGTGTTAGACCATCATCAAAAATAATGCCAAGGTTACGCACTTGGTTGGAGGTAGTGAGCTGTATGCCATCGATCAAGACCTGACGCCTGTCCAGCCCCCATACCCGGCCCCGGACGACCATGGTCCACTACCAACACTTCAGTCTTATCGGGATTCAGTCTCAACCATCTAGTACTCACCTAGGTTCTGATCGCGGTAAGGCAGTTGTTTAGCACAGAAAATGCATCATTTTGTCTGGGCAGAAAGGACATATACAGTTGAGCGTCATCTGTATAGCAGTGGAAACTCAAACTGTATCGCCTGATGATGTCTCCTAATGGCAGCATATACACTGCAAACAGCATGGGGCCAAAATGGAGCCCTGCGGGCAGGGATTGAGTGCCAGAGGAATAAATTCGGGTGGCGACTCTCTGGGACCTGTCCGCAAGGAATGAGTGGAACCATTTGAGGACTGTACCAGACAGCCCACAAAGAAGCCGCAGGCGCTCCAGCAGCACACCATGGTCTACAGTGTCAAATGCTGCAGAGAGATCAAGAAGGACCAGAACGGTAAGTGCCTTTCAATCTCTAGCCATCAGAATGTCATTCAGTACTTAGACAAGTGCAGTCTCTGTGCTATGCTTCTTCCTAAATCCGGACTGGAGAGTATCATAGACTTTGTGAGTTGTAAGGAGACCATCTAGTTGCAGCGCAACCACCTTTTCAATAACCTTACCAACAAATGGCACATTAGAGATAAGTCGGTAGCTAGACAGTCTGGGTCCAAGGAGGGTTTCTTAAGGAGTGGTTGAACAACCGCCTCCTTTAGGGGTTCTGGAAAGGCCCCCATCTCCAAGGACCTCCAGACAATTTCAGCAAGGATCGGGCAGATAACATCAACACATCCCAATAAATGGGGTGTAGGGCCCGGATCCAAACTACAACTGGTTGGGTACAATATCTGGATGATCTTCACAATGTCTGTGAATTCTGGCTGGCAGAAAGCTGACCAGATAGACCGAGTGCACGCCACTTCCCGCCAATCACCACACTCCCTCATAGGAGAGGTCGTGCCGATGCTAGACCTAATGCTGTCAACCTTATCTGCGAAGAATTGAGCAAACTCCTCGCATCTCAGCTGAGAAAAAGCTTCTCTGGGCTGAAGACAGACTGGACTGCACAATCTGTCAACAGTCTGGAAAAGCTGAATTAGTCAATTCTGCGCAGCAGAAATCTCCCTGGACAGGAATTTCTGCCTTCTTACAGGCGATTTCTGACTGATAGTCTTCATAATGTGCCATCAGCTTAAGCCTGTCAGCATCAAGGTCAGACTTTCGCCAGGCTGTCTCCTTCCTTCGACCAACTCGCCTCAACTCCTTCAAGGAACCATCAAACCAAGGGTTCTGTGGGTGAAGGGTGAGGGGCCGAACACGAACAGGAGCAATCTTATCCAGGGCACCTCCCACAGCCTTATTAAAGGCTAATACAAGATCACCTGGACTCATGCATTCACCCAACAAACCCGATAGGTCCAGTACTGCCGATAGGTCACTAGGGGTAAATCCCCTTAAAGGGCGGTAGTGAACCATCCCCATAAGGGCAGACCTATTGGGGGGGGTCCCTGAAGCTGAACCCTGTGGTGTGATGGTCAGACTGACTGACTGGTTCCACCCCCAGATCAGCTATCTCCATACCCAAAAGAAAGATCAGATCCAGCAAGTGACCTCCTGTTTGGGTTGAGGAGGTAACTACCTGAGTAAGGCCCAGTGTTGTCATCAGCTGGAGGAGATTTTGACCAAAATGCAAGAGTTCATCATCGACCCAGGCATTGAAGTCCCCCAGAACTATCCATCTGGGGGACCTCAACACCATGTCGACGATGAAGTCTGCTATCTCCTACAGGAATGCTCCGCCATCTCCTGGTGGATGGTAGATGAGGAGTATCCAGCAGCTTGCACCCTCTCTCGGAATGTACTCGAAGGATCTGATACTTCCTAATGGCACATCCACAAGGCCCAGCTTGGATTTCAATATAATGGCCTCACCCCCACCCCCTAGGATACAACCTTGGGTGGTGTATCACCGATAAACCCAGCTGGAACTGCAGAAGCCAAAACAGTGCCTGCATTTTCATCCAGCCAGGTCTTGGTGATGCAAGCCAGATCGGTGGTTCCAAGAAGATCAGCTATAATAGCTGTATTGTTCATAACAGATCTGGCATTAGGTAACACCACCCAACTAGGATGAGTTGGCGGGGAAGACCTCAGCACCTGCCCGCTGACATCTGAGCCCTTGGGTATGGGGACAAGACAGGGAAGGCCTCTGTCCTGACTCCATTTCATCCCAGGGCACTTCTTGGACCCCACAACTCCTATTCGCCCTTCCCTTTCCTCTCCCCCACCAGGCCCAGTTCTCCCCCTTCTTATGTGCTTTTTAGATATCCCCAAAGCGCGACACCTAAAATAGATGTTGGATGTTAATGGGGGACGGTCAGAGGGGCATAGTTCGTTTAGCCTGGTGGGGGAATAATGCCTGACCATCACTAAACCTCCCCGACACATAATACTTTAAATGAAGTGATAAACAAATTCTGAGAACTGACGCCCCACCCAAACAATAAAATCCAATAAATCTAATTTTAATAACAATCTTCTAATCTTAATAACAATCCTCTTATACCCTAAACTACAAAAAATAAATAAATCATAAAAGAAAATCCAATATTATAAAACAATCCCAACCCAAACCAAAATATAACCCACAAAAATAACAATCTAAAACAATTTAGACAGCTACAACACTAAATTAAATAATTTATTATTGTCCGATAAAGTTCACTGTCCAATGTCTTTTTATATAGATTGCCTCAAAAAAATTGATAAATCCTTTCAAAGTTCATAAAACAAAGGGTAGCTCTCACCCAACCCTTATCAAAGTAATGAGTCCAGAAGAAACATGGCTGTCTCACTGCCACAAATCTGAATTGAAATTGAAATAAATCTTTATTACCACTGAGACTCTCTCACTGCCTCCAAAATAAGAAAATGTGGTTTCAGTACCTGACGAAGGTTTAGTCTGGAGCAAAATGAGAGAGCAGCAGACCTTCAGTGATCAAATCATTTGCCAATACAAAACAAAGAAAACGAGCTAGGTGCAGATATTACTGCCCCAACCCAGCTCACAGAAGGGCCTGGGAAGCTGCCAGAGACAATCATAAAAGAAGCCCTAGTAGAATTCCTGGAGGCAGACTGGCTACAGGACAGATGGCAGCATGGATTCATGGCAGGCAGATTGTGCCAGACTAACCTGATCGACTTTTTTGGTTGTGTTACAAAGGCGTTATACAGGAACCAGGCAGTTGATATGCTGTACGGTATCTGGCCTTCAGCAAGGCTTTTGATTCTGTACGACACAGAAGGCTGGTTAAAAAGCTTAAGGACCTGGGGGTAGGGAACAGAATCACCAGATGCACAGGGAAGTGGTTGGGGGCAGAACTCAGCGGGGGAGGGGGGTAGTTAAAGGCAGATTATCTGTTGTCACAGAAGTCATGAGTGGGGTGCTGCAGGGATAGTTTCTGAGACCTGTGTTATTCAATATTTTCATCTGTGACAAATGGGAGGGTATCCAGAGCACAATCTGTCTCTTTGCAGATGTTTTTTTTTTTTTTCTAACTCTTTTTCTGGCTCTGCTTGAGCCCCGGAGAACTCTTTCGGGCATCCACTCACCTCCAGCTCTACCTCCTGGCCTGAAACTCAACAGTGACCTGGCACCAGCCCAGCTATCCCCTCGGTTCTGAGCCCTCCCGAGGTGGGGCTACCCTATCCTCCCGAGGCGCTCTGTCTGTAAATTTGGGCTGAGATGGGCTCAGCCCAGTGGCTGGATGAGTTTGGCCGGTGGAATGTGGCTATAGGATGGTGCCTTCGCCTATCCCTGGGAGTGGAGAATTTTTCCTTGTTGATTACTCCCTCCCCCTTCCCTAGCGGAGTCCCGGCGTGCAGTGACACCAGGGAATGTCTTGCCGTGGCTCCGCAACCCTCTACTCTGGCTCTGAAGTGTTGTGGTACCTCCGGTCTCCACCAGTGGTCACCGCTGTGCCGGGCATAGTCCCTGGATCCCCCCGAGGAAGGAGAGCCGACCTCCAGATGCTCAGTCCTTCCCCTGGGGTCCAGGAGTCATCATCACTGACAACCTCAAGTCTGCAGCCCAGTGCAGTGAGGTATATGGTATGGGAAGGCACGTAGGATGCTGGGTGTATAGGTAGAGCGTTCACTAGCAGAAGGAGGTGATACCTCCCCTGTAGAGGACACCGGAGAGGTCACACCGGGAATATTGCCTTGGCACAGTTCTGGAATCTCCACCTATAGAAAGAAAGACAGAGACAACTTGGAGAGGGTCCATTGGAGGGCTGCAGAAATAATTCAGGTGCAGTGAAGGAAGATGTAGATGTACAAGGAGAAGCTGTAGCTTCTCGACATGTACTTTCTGGAGGCGGGGAGAGAGTAGGGGGCATGTTAGAGATTTACAAATTCTTGATGTGAATAAACAGGGTAGACTGCATTGATGTATTTTTTTTGGTATTAAAGCACCGTAATGTCATCAGTGACATTGCGCAGGACCTAGAAGGCAGAATTTCACTGTTCGCTGATGACACAAAGCTCTGTAACAGAGTAGACACACCAGAGGGTGTAGACAGAATGAGAAGCGACCTGCAGAAACTTGAAGAATGGTCAGGGGTTTGGCAGTTGAAATTCAATGCAAAGAAGTGCAAGATAATGCATATGGGGCACAAAAACCCTGGCACAATATATCAGTTAGGGGGTGAGGATATAGCATGCACCAAGCAGGAAAGGGATCTTGGGGTTGTCATCTCTGATGACCTCAAGGTAGGAAACAGTGTGACAAGGCAGCAGGTAAAGCAAATAGGAGGATGCTGGGATGTATAGGCAGGGGCATCACCAGCAGGAAAAGGGAGGTCATAATTCCGTTATACAAGACACTAGTGAGGCCCCACCTGGAGTACAGTGTACAGTTCTGGAGACCATACCTACATAAGGACATAGACAGGGTAGAGAAGGTTCAGAGGAGGGCAACAAAGATGGTGCATGGATTGCATCACAAGTCCTATGAAGACAGGTTGAAGGAACTGAACATGTACTCCCTGGAGAGAGAGGAGGAGAGGGGATATGATAGAGACATACAAGTATCTTACAGGGAGGAACAGGGTGCAGGAAAACACTATTTTAAGCGAAAAGATGTTCCAGGACTAGAGGCGTGGGATGAAGTTGGAGGGAGGGACGATTCAGAGGAAACATGAGAAAGAATTTCTTCACAGAACGGTGGTGGACAAGTGGAACACCCTGCCAGAGGAAGTGGTGGGGGCTGAAACAATCACGGGATTTAAGAATGCATGGGATAGACATAAAGGAATTCTGGAGGTCAGGGGCAAGGGGCAACAGACTTCTAGGAAAACAAACTGAACTTACAAGCTCAAATGGGCAGACTGGGTGGGCCATAGGCCCTTATCTGCTGACACTGTCTATGTATCTATGTAACTGTGGGGGCCTGGATGGACATTGGTTGGAGGGGGGGATATAAAAGGGATGCAGGAAGGTGCTTTTTAATGGAGCGTAGGGTGGATGAATGGAATAGTTTGCCTAAGCAGGTGGTTGAAGCTGAATCAGAGACAGGGTGAATACAGCAGACAGAAGGAGATAGTAAGGTTGATGGGAATAATGTATTATAGACAGCCAGGAGAAGTGGGTACCAAGATGCATTAGGGCAATCAGCTCAGTAGATCCTGATGGGCATTAGGTCAGACACATAGGCAGGTAATGGGCAGACTGGATGGACAGCTGGGCCTTTTTTTTTCTCTATTATTTTAGTCGTTTTCCCCTATTTTCGCCCACCTTCACGTCCTTGGCATGAGTGCGTACTTGTAGAGGCAAACGTGCGTTATGCACTGCGGGATGCCCCACCCTACCAGTCGTCCATTACCCACCTGCGCTGCCACCAGACCTCCACCCAGAGGTGGTGGAACTGTGGGAGGGTGACCCCTCCCCCCGGGAGAAGAGAGCTGCCACTAGGCAGCTCGATCCTGCGCCCCCTCCCCCCTCATGCCAACTCCCCGATGACCCGAGTCCGTTTCCGAATCCGGGTCACCAGAGTAGTTTGAGGTGTGGCATCCAGCGCCTCAACCCTCAGTGCCACTGGGTCAGCAAAGGACAGCTGGGTCTTTATCTGCTGACAGATTCTATCTAACCCTCTGTCAGTCTGACTTATCTAGCTATGTCTGTCTGTCTATCTCTACCTATCTATTGTATCTGTACATCTGTCTGTCTCTGTTTCTCAGTGCAGTGCTGCTGTTACTGAATTACTGTACTTTATTGTATTTGCATTCTTCTGCCCCCATCCCCCAGTTCTTTGCATTGTAGATCTGTTGTATTCCTTTCTGCACTGTTGTTGATTTTTGTGCTTGTTAGTCATTGCGGTGCTGCGGCAAGCTTTGTATTTATGGACTTTATGAAGCACCACTGTTCCTCTTATGCTATGTTCCACCTCAAAATTAATACCCTCTGGTTCGGTGTGCTTTCCTGGCCAAGATGTCTAAATATATGGGGGCAGGGACTACCCCCCCCCCCCCAAAGATAGAGGCAGACTGTCAGTTTATAAAAGATAAATATTGTAGGTAGTATATAATGTAGAAGCTGGATGAGTTGCAACCACTGTAAATATTCTCTTCAGTTTACTCCTTGCCTGGGTTCCCCAGACTTTGGAAAACTAGGCCGTGAGTGCACTGCCTCAGTAACACACACAGCTTCCATTAGCACAGGATCTGAGAGCCTAGTTTCTGCCTCTGAACCTGGGTCTACCATATGTGCCACCCATCTGGGATTCCACATTTTGTACTTATGAACCCAAACCAGAAGCAGAAACTAACATAAAAATGAAGGGCAGTTCTGGTATGTTTAGTACACCACATTCATGAAATCCACCAGTATGGAACACCATTCCAAAGCTGCAAGAAGACAGTGGACAAGTGTACAATTAATAGCAAGATTACCTTGCTTGGATACAGAATGGAGTTAAGAGAAGTCCAGCTCATTTTCTCAAACTAGTGGAAGTAACAACTACCTTGTGGTGGCCTAGTGAAGGAGGCGTCATGCAGGAAGAAATAAGTGGTCTCTCTGGAGTGACCTTATGTTGGCACGTATCCACTCATCTGATGAGTGATGCAGAGGTGTTACACACCCAGAGTGGGGACAGCAGGGGAGCTCTGTGGGTAGGGCATGGCTCATCCACCCTTATGACGGCCATGATAAGCATGGGTTGCTCCTCAGGACTACACCTTAGGGAAGACTAAGGGTGAGGTTAGTGGGGGAAAACAGTCAAGCAGCCCCAGGCAGATGAAGCAGCCCCACCTCCCACAACACAGTGGAGGCTTGTTGACTCCTCCCATGCCTGAAAGGTACCTGCTCCCAGTCCTCGACTGTTGAGTGAAGTATCCTCCTCCCATCCTAGGGAACTGGGGGGTCCCATCCACAGGAGACAAGCTGTGGGTTACAGTCGGAATTCTGGAGACGATGTCAGACAGAGGTTGATGGTAGGTTGGACCATCGGAGAACTTCTGCAGTGGGCAGGAGGAAGACGTGACAGCTGGCAGTAAGAAATGGGGCATAGAACTAGTGGAGTTCCACAAAACACCTGTGGTTTATCAAAACTTAGAATGGAGTCTGTGGTAAAATTGTTAATTCAAATATAGGAGGACTACAAGAATGAGGGGGCACGATGTGAAACTGGAAGGTGGCAGACTAAGAGGGAATGTGAGAAAGTTTTTCTTCACGGAGAGGGTGGTAGACACATAGAATAGTCTGCTACAGGAGGTGGTGGAAGGGGCAGAGGGATGGGAAACCAATGACCAGATAGGGTCAGAGGCCTTAACCAAGTATAGGGTTCATAGGCAGACTGGATGGGCCTAACAGTCCTTCTCTGATGACATTTTCTATGTTTCTATGAGGCAGTTGCTTCCAGCACAGGAGGAACTCGGAGAGTAACTAAAAAACCTAAATAAATTCCAGTATAGACTTGCTTCTTCCCAGGTTCATCTCTGTCTCTACAACAGGGGAACTCACACCTCTCAAACTCTTGCATCATAAATCGGGGACATGGCTCACAAAAAATTAGGGACTAATGACTATAATCAGGGACACAGCTTAAAAAAATGGCCGTACCCGCTCATGAAACTGTTACAGTGTTTGGTAATATCTAGTAAGAAAACGTTCTGTGAAGGAGAACTAGATTGTAACAGAGATTGTCTGACATTATTTTTCTAAATCCCTACTTTTCAGTGACAGAAATACCAAATTAAGGAAGGATGGAGAAAAGATTTGGGAACATTACTGAAAATTAGGGACCTTGGAAGATGCTGGAGAGCTATCTTGTCTACAGGTCATATGCAGCATTAGTAACTTTGGCCAGTGTTTGGATTTCTATTTTACTGAGCACAGGGGTTGCTCTGAGTGGTTTAGAGAACCCACCATTATTGGTTAGTTTGGGTCCAGGGTGGTTCAGTGGCTGTCCACAAGTGTAGCCAACTGCTGAATTCAGCGCACCTGCCTCATGGATGATTCTGCTAATGCCAAGGGTTCCAAAAAAGCTGGACCACTCAGAGTCTGATGGTAAAATTGTTTAACCACTGCCTTTGTTTGTAGTTCATGTTAACTTTTCTGAAGGTTTGATGGTGATCTTTCAGACATTTATGTTTGATCAGGTCAACCACTGAAAGTTTTTTGCCAAGGTAGTGTGGCACTGCTTGGTGCCCACTAGACACAGAAAATAATAAAATTATTACAGTGTACTCATTCTTGATACAGGTTTAAGACCTTTCAGATGTAGAGAACAATTATCTCAAAAAGATGTCACAGGTTTGGGCCACCAGAGTTGCTGGATCATTTAGTCAGTCAGACAGGGTTATAATTTACAAATTGCTCCATTAGCACTTGTTTTCATCGAAAGGTGCTTACTTTAATAAAAAAATATCTTGCTTAACCTCAGACAAGCAAACAGATACATAATGAGTACTGTTCCAGGGTTTTTCAAATGTATTTAACTGAATTAAAAGTGACTTCTGCAAAAAAAGAAAAACATTATAACTGCCAAGATGTTATTTAAAAGGAAAATGCCTTACATTGGCAATCCCTTTTTTCCAAAGTGGTACACCTATAATTTCTCACAACTGGATAACTAGCTAGCTAATTTTATTTATATATCCCCCAACCCCCGAGGCTAGAGGCGCTGTAGATGAAATAAATATTAGGCCAATAAATAGAGAATAATGGATGGGGAAGGGTTTGATATGAGAATTTAATGCACACCCGAGTTGTGGGATGCTACATAAACCCCGAGGGCGAAGCCCGAGGGGTTTATCAAAGCATCCAACAACGAGGGTGTACATTAAATTCTCATGTGAAACACGCTCCCCATCTTTTATTTTTTATAATAAAAGACCAGCAATTTTTCTCCAGCAGTTTGTGAGACTGTTTGGCCCCGCCCATATACAGAATGTTGGCCAATGAGGCAGCAGTATAGTTTGACTGGCATGGCTCATGAATGTCATAACAGCCAGCCGGTTGTTATGGAAAATATCAACCTGGTCAGTACATAGAGAGAAATTGCTGCCTAGATATTATAACATATTTAAGTGCAAGCACTTGAAATAACTACATGAAACTCAGCATGACGACGTAAAACATTAAAAAATCATTAAAAGTCAGGGTGAACAAGTAGGTTTTAAGAGCCTTTTTAAACCCTCCACTGAGCAGCTGTTAGGCATATATGGTGGAAGAGAATTCCATAACAGAGGCATCGCCACAGCAAAAGACCTGTCACTAGATGATTTAAAGGGGGGGGGCTCAGGGAATCTGTAACAAATTCTGCATGTCAGAGCGGAGGGGGCATTAGGAGTATATGGACAAAATAGGTCTTTAATGTAGCCAGGATGCAGACCATGCAGGGCCTTGAAGGCTATCAAGTAAAACTTGAACGTGACGTCCCCTCTAACCGGAATCCATTGTAGACTCTGTAGCACAGGTGTGATATGACAAAACATACTTGTACCAGCTTTCAGCTTGGCTACAGCATTCTACATGAGTTGGAGACAACATAGCAAACCTCTAGAAAGCCCTAGATATAGAGGGTAAGTAGTTAAGACCGGATGTCACGTAGGCGTGCACCACAGTCACTAGGTCGTCATACTAGAGATTGGCTTCTAACGGATGATAATTTGTTAGAGGGGAAAATCTACAGCAGACAATGGCAGCCACCTGTGCTTCAAGTGATAGTCTGCTGTGCACTGTGACCCCCAGATTTGTGGCCCTATCTACAGCTCTGAGGATGTTACATCCCAAGGAGGACATGCTGATGAAATTTCCTCTTCATTGCCAGTGTCTGGGATCCTGGTTCTATAAGAAGCAACTCCGTCTTGCCTGGATTAAGGTCCATCCAGAAAGCAGCCATCCAGTAGTTCAGATAGACATTGATTTATCACATCCAGAGAGTTTCCTGCTTAGACTTGAAAGAGGGGTACAAGTGAGTATCATCTGCTTGCCAGTGGAAACTTAAATTGTATAGTCTCAAAATCTCCCCCAAAGTCCACTTGTACACCAGACTAGGAACAACATGGGGAATAAAACCAAACCTTGGTGAACTCCAAAGGAAACAGCTGCCTCCCTGGAGATAAATATCCCAAGTGCTACACGCTGCTCCCAGCTGGTCAGGTAGGACTTATATCATCACAACACAGTACCGCAAAGTCCCCCATAGGTTCTCAGTTATGTTTCTAGCCCTCCATGGCTGCCTGAACTCCATCCTCACAAGTGGTCAGCACACTCAAGAGTTCCAGTACATCAAGGAGCCGGTCCAAAGTTGGTGTTAGACCATCTCTACGGGGGGTGCACATTTGAGGGGCCCTCAACTGGAATTTGACCGCAAAATGATCTGATCATGCCATCAGATCAATCTTGATATTACTAATATCAAGTCACAGGGTAAAGGCCAGGTCCAAGGTACCGCCAAGTTCATGGGTAGCAGAGGACATTACTTGCATGAGGTCTAGTGCTATCATTGTTTAGAGGATTCTGTTAGCAAACTAGGAACCCTTATCAACCCAGCTGTTGAAGTCCCCAAGTACCAGGCAGCTGGAGGATTCCAGTGCCAAACTGGTGATGAAGTCTGCAAATTGCTGTAAGAATGCCCTCTTGTCCCTCAGAAGCCGATAGACAAGGAGGATCCTGTGCCTGAATAACTGCCACACATTCAAACGACTCCGTTTTTACCTATGGGAAAGCAGTGAACCCCAATTCAGGTATAGAACACATGGCTAAGTCTCGAGGGCTGTTGCTGCAAGCTTCAACCTAAAGTGCGTGGAAAATCCTAGCCCCAAATGGATGGATACTGTAGTGGTGCGGACAACCTCTGCTGTGTCTCTTGATTACAGTGCTTGAACAAGCTGAGTTATTGCAAATTCTGTAGCACTGCAGGGGCTGAAATTAGCACCAGCCCACTGACTAAATGACAACAGATTTTGTATCGGGCCAGTCAAAGTTTCTTTCAAGTAGTCCTATTGGTTCATAATATACAAGCTAGGCTACTGGAATGTCTGTTGGAGCAAGTAGATTTTTCCAGTCACTGGCCTCACTGTTGACTACAAGCTACACAACTTAAATTCTGCACTGATGGCTGCCTACTATTGCTAAGCAACCAGCCTTTGGATAACTATTCCTAGACTACGTGTACATGTAGGGCTTTCATGTGAGTATTTGACTTCTAAAAATAAGCTAAAAGCTTTCAAGAAAATAGGTCTGATAGTTTTTTGAATCCCAAGGGGGGGGTGGAGAAAATTTGGGACTATCTACTTTTGCAAGCTTTGGTAGTGAAAATTTGTTAATGTTTCTGAAAGGAAAGGTATTACAAATGTCATCACACTTTAAATGCTGGCTTTCAAATGGTGAGACCTGACAAATATTTAGACTTCCAGAAAACGGGAACCACTCCCAAAATTGGACCACAGGAAGTCATTGACTTCATCAAAATAAATAAGATGAAGTAAACCCCTTTGTACAAGTATGTATCACTACTCTGTATGTGTTTTTGGTGGATACGGTGGGGGAATGTTGGGTGGAACTGCCATTTAGCAAAAACAAGGACCTGATTATATAGAGTGGAGGTGAATCATCAATTGAATCTGCTTTGAGACCTGAGCTATTTGGCTTCCCTTCTTTCTCCCTCTTGTGTACACATGGAATGGTTGGTGTGTTATTCGTAAACAGCCAGGATACAGAAGAATGCCCTCTGTTTTTATTAGGCCCTCTTGCTACATCTTTCTGTCTTTTGGCTTCTTAAAAGGCATCTGAGGACAACGACTTGCCTTGAGATTGGAGAGGAGCAGCAGCTGCACACAGCATGAGAAAGCATAAAAGCATCATGCATTAAGATACTTGAGTGGATCTTTTAATGGAAGCAAAATCCTTCTTTATTTTTTTTTTGTATCCTATGTATTGTATTGTTTTCCTTGTCTGTATACATGCTCCAGGGCCTCCTTGTGAGCTTGCTCAATGGAGTTTTCCTGCAATAAACTTGAACTTAAACTTATTATTTTGAGGCAGGTTAGTTTGCAGTTCTGGCAGTCACTGTTCAGCAGCCTCTGCATCTAAAACTGGACATCTTGTTTTGTTACTGTTTTTTTTATATAGGTGGATATTGTCTGCAAGGGACAGTCCCAGATGGTGAAAGCCTTATGGTGTACTGAGCGCAAGCTAGTTATGTTAAGGAGTATGACAAGATTCGGAATACGAGTGAGAAGTGCTTTGGTACTGGTGGTATTGAACTGTGACAGAACTAAATTATATTTTAGAAAAACAGCCCCCCCCCCCCCAAAAAAAAGATCCCACCAGAGGGGTAGGTTTGTGGTTAGCGGTGGTGGGGAGTGATAGAGAATGTCAGATGGGGCTGGGAGGGCACCTGGCCGAGAAAAGGATGCTCTGGAGTCAAGAAGGAAAAAAAAAAAAAGCCTCCCAGCCCAAAATGGCATTTGTAACACATAAAAAAAATGCAGGCTATTGGTCTGCAAACCCTTTGTGAATAGGGCAGGTCGATGGTCATGCATTTGATACAGGAGGAACAGCACATCAGTTACAATGCTATTATTTTGTCTTGAGAAAATGTTTCACACAATGATTTTTCCATCTGATGTATTTTTGGCCTGATTTATTTTTTCCACCGCTGCCTCAAAGTAGCAGTTCGTGTTATAGTGAAAATTATGCACCTGTACATTTTTAATGCACGTTTTCTTCTGCGATCGAAAAAGTTCTTCTCAGCATAGGTTTAGAACATCCTGAACAGCTTTACACAGCTGCTGCAATCACAGCCATGTGCTCACTACACAGCTACAACCAACTGGAGTGTGAGCTGAGCTGCAGTCTCAGCATTTCAATTAGAGCTACATGCTGAGAAAAAAAAAACCCAGATTCAGTTTTAGATTTAAAGGGACACTTTTTTTTGTAATTGTCTTTTTGTAAGAACTTTTCAAGTATAACTGGTAAGGCAAGGAACCATCGTTACATACAGTTCTTAGTACAATAATTCAATGACATTCATCGTACAGACCGCTGTTCAATAATGTGCACGGTAACCATTCAAGATAAGAGTCATATTTACATCTGTCTCCTACATACAAAGAGCTTAGGGCACACGAATCCCTATCTAACTATTCTGTTATCTACTCAGAGCACTTAAGTGATTGATTATTCTAGAAGTACTAATCTGATTCTGCCGTCAGAATGCGAAAAGGCTTGGGCATCCTCATTAAAATTTAATTTCCATAGTATTTTGTTAAGTCAGTGGTATCGCATCAGCCACGTGTGCCATTATTCATACTAACCAACTGTTCCATTGATTCATGAATCTACTTGGTTACTTGGTAATACAAGACAATAGCAGGCTAAAAGCCTACTGAGATTGTCTCCCACCCTGAGTGGGTGTATTATTTCCCAATATTTTTTGACTATGAGTAAAATGCCTATCCCCTTTTTGAAACTTTTTATAGAAGGAAGGTCAACTAAGTTTTGGGGCAGTTTATTCTAGGCTCTGGCTGCACTTAATGTAAAGTAACTATTTCTGAGTGTTTTTGAGTATACCATGGGTACCATGAGTTGCTTAATTATAAGATCTCCGGTTGATACTCCTAGTACTATAAGCCAAATCACACTGACACATTAAATCAGGGTTTTTAAGTATGTTATAATATATAATGTCATTAGAGCAGAGGGTTTATTCCTGAGGCCTGTTAGTTTTTCCAGTTGCTATTTTGACAAGAACAAATTTCAGTTGCAGCAGAAACTTAATACTGGTTTTGGTAGTGGGGATAACCATACAAAGGTGGATGAAGAATTTGCAATTTCACCAATATCAGAAAAAGAAGTACTGGACCTGTTACTTAAAATTAAAACTAATAAAGCAGGAGGACTGGATGGCATCCCAAACACCTTATTGTAATTAGCAGCCCCTATTATAGCGCATCCAATTACTAAAATATTTAATATGTCCCTGACCTATGCAGAGATACCTCTAATATGGAAAAGAGCTGAGGTAGTGCCAGTGTTTTAATTAGGATCTAAAAACCAGCTGGAAAACTATAATCCAATATTGTTTTTACCTACTGCATTGAAAATGCTTGAAAACATAGCTGCAAAATAAATAAAAACCTTTTTAACCAAGCACAATATTCTTAATTTCAGTCGGGCTTTAGATCACAACATGGAACCACAACAGCGTTACTAAAAATCACAGGAGATACATTGGAGGGTCTGGACAGGGGGGATGTCAGGGGGAGCAATACTTATTGACTTGTCCCAAAGCTTTTGAAACTGTAGACCTCGGCATCCTCCTGTCCAGACTAAAGTCTTCTGGTATATCTGAGATGGCTGTGAGATGGTTTAAAAACTATCTAGAGGTTAGAGTACAACAGGTAACCATTAACAAATGGTCCTCAGGAATGAAAACGGCCATCTCGGGTGTACCGCAGGGATCCATAATGGGACCTATCCTGTATAATTTGTATATGAATGATCTAGATCTGTCAAAGCAAGGGGTGGATTACCACCTCTGTGCTGATGATGCCATTATTTATGTTAAGGGGATGTCAACAGCAAGTATCCCAGCTATCTCTGCAAGATGCATTTGATCATTTGCAGGACTTTCTTTTCAAATCAAAATTGGTGTTAAATGCAAAGAAATCTCAAGTGATGATGTTTAACGGAGAAAAATGGTGAGCCTGGCTGAGAAGTCCATTCAGATTGAAATCTTGTTAGGTTCAGACTTGGAACAGGTTGACTATTGCAAATATTTGGGCATTTATCTGGACGAACATCTAAGATGGGACATACATATTGATGCAATAGTAAAGAAGGCTGGAAAATACTTGGGATCCCTTTATAGATTAAGACAATTTATGACAGTTGAAATTAGGAAGCATAAAATAAATGCGGTGGTAATACCTGTGTTAAGAGTATGGAGACATAGTGTACGCAGGAGCCTCAAATACACAAGTAAATAAACTTGATGTTGTGTACAACAAATTTGCCAGAGTTGTCCTAAATGTTCCCAGTAGAACACACAGGGTGGAAATGCACAATGACTTGAATTGTTTAACTCTGGATGATAGAAGAAAAGTACATACCTTGCTATTCATGTCAAAATGCATTATGAGAAAAGTTCCCGAGTACATAATGGAATGTATCCAATTTAGAAATCCTAAACCAGGCCTCAGATCAGCTGAAAGCCTAGAATGCATAGTACCAAAATTTAAAACAGGATTGGGGAGGAGTCACTTTATTTACAATGGGCCTACTGTCTGGAATAAACTACCAGTCTGCTTGAGCCCAATTAATAGGAAAATTCAGGTAGAAAAAGTAAAAACCCCTGCATTTAATGCAAATAAGGTAGGAAGAGAGGAGAGCTCTGACACGTACTAGATTGAAAGTCATAAGTAAGTAGGACTATTACCCTCCTAGTTGTAAGTTATGATCTTGAAATTGTTGTCTGTGTATGCAATTGCCAGTTATGGATGATATGTATATTTTATTTGTGTCTTAATATTTATTCATGTGTTTGATGTAAAAGTAGCTGGAATCTTGCTTATGGACCTCACTGGAAATGAGCTTTCGCTCAGTTGAGTTATCCAATTCACTTGTTCATGAAATGAATAAAAGTTTTACTACTACTACAGTACATAACCACATCCTCCCATCCTTGCATCTCAGTTCTACGTATTGTGAACCAATTTCTGGTTAACGCGTTTTTGCCACAGTGAGCCAAATACCTGTTTCATGTAGTGCTGTGCCCTTAATGTGTGTGTGTGTGGGGGGGGGTATAATAACCAGTAGCGGCTCTAGCCACAAATGGTTACCAGGGCACAGCTGGGGCACAACCGATGGCAGCCAGGGCACGGATATATTGTTACTATGTGGGAAGCTCTGCACCATATGGGGCACCAACTGGGGCACAGCATTTTTTTAACGGGGCACGTGCCCTGGTGGGCCCTGGTGTAGAGCCGCCACTGATAATAACGGAACTTCCTGTATATGTAGCTCTTTGTATTTTTGTGCTTTTTCTGCCTCCTTCTTCCAGTAGGATCTAATAACAGGACAAGTCCAAAATACTGTATATAAGTATGTGTGGCCAGAGTCATTCCACACCCGCACCAGCATTCGACACCGTCAACCATCAACTCCTATTCTAAAACCTCCTCTCAATAGGCCTCTTCAGTGACATGGTAACATGGTTTAACAGCTGTCTCTCTTGAAGGACTCAACACATCAAAATCAAAGGTAATCTCTCAGAGCCAAGGGAAGTGAGCCTGGGTCTCCCCCAAGGGTCCATATTAGGGCCACTCCTCTTCAGTCTCTTTATTAACCTGTTACCCACAGAATGCCCAGAGAACAGCGTGCTTTGTGCGGATGACATGGTAATATCTGTCAAAGGAAAAAAACAGGCCTCTATCTCCACTGAGCTGCAAATCAGTTTACACAGTCTCGAAAAGTGGTTCTCTGACAACAAACTTTTGCTCGACTGTAAAAAAACTAAGAGTATGCTCTTCTCTGTTCAACAGAACAAGAAGAAATTCGTGTCTCTGCAGATTCAGAGCCTCAAAGGTGACACACTGGAGCAGGTGAGCACCTTTAAATATCTCAGGGTTCATCTTGATGACACATTATCATTTAGAACACATGTTGACCATGGTGTTAAAACTGCTAATACAAAACTGGGTGTTCTCTATCGCCACCGACATTCTATGACCCTGGAAACCCTGAAAGTGTTCCCAAGCTGCTCAGTCGTATCCACCATAGACTATGGCCTTGTTGTCTATGGGGCTGGCACCACACTGTCCTCAAAGGGTAAAAACTCAACAAAGCCTGTCGCCTGGTTCTGAGGATGGATCCCTGGACACAGGGCTCTCGGGATCGGAGCCCAATCCTTCACGCACATTTCATGAGTCGGGATGCTTGGACTTTTTCAGTGAAATTCCCAAGATGCTCAGCCACCAAGTCCCCCCCCCCCCAGGAGTCACTTTAGTTTAGGGCATTTTTTTTATGTCACAGAGGGGGAGTGATAACAAATTACAGCCACTGTTCAACTAGCAAAGCTCTTGTTAGTTGAGCAGTGGACATAATTTGTTTGAATATACTCTCTGAAACATAAAGAAAATGTAGATTAAAATGCCCCAACAGGAACTAATGGAGCTTTCTGCAGAATACTACAGTGAAAGCAGTGCTGGCACAGGGGTCCGGCTCCCATATATTTGAATGGGGACCCCTGGAAATTTTCGGCAGACTCCCACTTTTCAGTTGTGGGCCCTCTTTTTTCCATATCAGTCCCGGACCCCCAGTAAAAATCCTACTGAGAGCCCTGACGCATACATGTTACCCTCTGTCGAGAGACAGTGTGGCTCCATCTACACAGTCGGATTGTTTACCAGACATGCTTACTTGGGAAGAAGTCCCTGTTAGGACTTACCCCTAGATCAACATCCAGCCTTTTCATAACCACACAACCTACCGTTAGGACCCAAAATGTGGACAAGAGTGGGCTGGTGGTGCCATTTAAGAGAACATTTCAAGCTTGAAGATCCCTCTCTTTCGGTGGTCCCAGGTTGCTTAACGAACTCCCTAAGGACCTGCTCGAAAATAGTAAGATTAGCCAGTTCAAACCAGGTCTACATACCCACTTGGCCCAGGAGAATGTCAGTAAATGTCTCCTCAAGCCATAAACTCTTTCCTGCACGTACTGTAGCAGTGTTCCCTGGCTCCTATCCTACCCCCTCTTTTGGTCACTAGTGTAACCTGCTACTCTACCCCACCCGTCACCGCTGCACCCTCCCCACTTCTCTCCCCCCTCCTTCTTCCAGCCTCCTCCCCCTCGTGCAAGCCTCCCTCATTCTGCTGGCCCACCTCCTTGTATCCCCCACCTATCCCTTTTCTCTCCTCCTTTTCCCTTCCCCCTGGTTTTGCTCACGCATTTTCCCCCTTCCAAACCCCATTCTCCTACGCCTGAGCCGACAAAGCCTTTCTCTGGCTGCTTCACTCTACCGAACAAGTCTTCTCCATGTTACTCTTGCTGTACTCTGCATTTACCCTGGTAAGGTCATACGTTTCAATCTACTCCTGTATTGTACACAACACTCTCCTTCTTGCACTGATCCCTATACCACATATGTTGTGTCCTGGGTGCCCAGGATTAACTGACTGACTGCTGCAATATATGCAGTAGTGCTGACAAATTGTAATCTGCAATATATATTACCGTATAATCTTTGTAATCTTATGTGTAACCTATGTGTTGTTCTGTTTTGTCTTATGTACTCGTATGACCTGGAACGTTTGTAAATGAGTCTCTGACTCAAAGGTATTAATCCCAATCTGAAATAAATAAATAACGTGTCTGCGGAAAGAAGGTTGTATTGGACTGTAATATGTGGTGTACGGAAGAAACGGATGATATTTTTCCATCCAGATACTTCCCATTGGTGGCTGGATGTATTTTTGTGCTAAGGCAGATTAATTGCCAATCACCTTCAGAGATCTGAAGGCTGGGTTCTCCCTCCCATTCCTGTCAAATTTTGTCTGCAGTATGTCCCATACTGGATTGTATAGCTTTATATGTCTTGGAACTAAAATTGTTGGGGCAACTCTTTTCCATTTGCCGGATGTCCCATTTCTGGTCCACCCCCATTTCTTTCTTTCTTTCTTTATTCCAACAAGGCTTCCTTCCAGAATACTCCCCATCATTCCATAATCTGCCCTCTTGAAGTCTGGCACTCTTGTCTTCGTTCTGATCCTCTCTTTTCCCATGTCCAGGTGAAACCACACCATATTGTGGTTGTTTCCTGACAGTGGTGCTTCCACCCTTACCTCCCAGACATGCATCGTACCTTTCCTCAGAGCCAGGGCCAGTACAGCCCTGTCTCTGATGGGTTCCTGGACAGACTGTGATGGGAAACCACTCTGGAAAACCTCCAGCAACACTTGTGTCCTGGTACAGGTTGTAGCTGGGATTGTCCAGTCCACCCAAGGTAGATTGAAGTCTGCCATGATCATTACCTCCCTCTTGCCAGTCATCTGTACAGTTTTGGATCCCAGCTCCCTGTCCAGCACTGCCTCCTGGTTCGGGGCCTGTACACAGATCCTATCCTTAGATTACTGCCTTTTAATTACTGTACCTTCACCCACAGTACTTCTCTCCATCCTACTGTCTCCTCTTCCCTAGTGTAGGTGATACCTTCCCTTACAGAGCCACTCCCCACCTCTACCAGGCCCCCCCTTCCCTGCTATATAGCTGGCACCCCAGGATGGAGAGATCCTAGCCATGGTTAGGCATGGCCCATGTCTCTATAATGGCAACCATGTCAGCTTCCCTCTCCACCATCAGTGAATGCAGCTCAGCCATTTTGTTACCCAAGCGCCTTACATTAGAGACATCACCCTCCACAGTGACCTGTGTCCTCCTCTGGCACTGTACTGCTTACCCCACCCTCCTGTACCTGGTCCTGCCCCCGCCCCACCTGTTCTGTCATGCCACCCTTTTGGCCCTACATCTTCCTGTGCTGAATTGAGGGGGGGATGCCTAATGACCTCGTCCAGGTAACAATGGATATATTGCTTCCTGCTGCTGCCCCCTCATCAGTTTAGATTTCATTCCCTGCTAACTATACATATCAAGTCTTACCTTTAGCACCTTCACTTCCTCCTTATTGAGGTGTAACTTGTTCAGTGCATACAAGTTCTTGTTCCCTCTTGTGTCCCCCTCCCAATCATCAATTATTCCATTACCCTCTTTTTTACACCACTCCTTGAGCCTGATGTTGAAGTCCTCTATTCTGGTCTACTTTGCACTGTCGGCACTTGGTACTAGTAGCACTTCCAAGAGGGCTGATGATCTCCCTACCCTCTTGCATATCTATGCCTTTTCCTTGAACCTGCCCTGGACCACCCCCTCCACGCTGTCAGCCAGATCGTTCGTACCTAGGTGAACGATGAGATGCAGCAGCCCCCCCCCGGTCCATAATTTTGCTATCCTTGCCCCACCCTCCCTGCAGTCATCTCTGGAATATAGTGCACTCTTCCGTGCTTTCCTTTAGCCCTTATGTCTCCGTCTCACTCCTTTGACAATGGAGCCTCCTAGGATCACCCTCCTCCCCACCTTCCGCCTGATCCCCAACCACCCTCTGTTCCTGCCTGCCCCTCTATTTCTGACCTTCCCCCCTTCCTGCCATCTACTCTGTACTCCTGACCACTTTGCATCAACCCTCCCCCATTTGCACATTCTGCCCCTCCACTGGGCCCTTTCTCTGCTTGCCCCATCCCCTCCATGTCCTGCCTTTTTCTCTCCTTTCCCCCTCTGTTCCTTTTTCCCTCTCCAAGTGTACACCCCCCATGGTCCTTTTATCCCTCTCAAGTTGCTGCTTCCCTCTCTCCCCCTTTCCTAGTCAGTGGAATAAATCTTTTCCTCAGTGGCACATCTGGAGGTTTTCTCACCAGCCTCCCTCCCTTATTTGCTTTCCCTGTTCCTCTTATTTAATATCCATCACTTTCCCCAAGGCCCCCTTCCCTTTGGGGAAGTGGGCCCCAGGGAGCTTTCTATGGCTTCCCTCCATTCCTCCCCCCTGACTCCTCACTCAGTCTGCGTTTCAACCCTCAATCCTGCCCACCAGTCACCCCTTCCCTTTCCTCCCACATTCCTCCACTCCCGCCTGCCCACTCACTCAGTTTACATTCCAACCTTTGATCCCCCACCACCAGCTACTGCTCCTCTCCTCCCACACCCCATTTTGGTTTACCCTATCCCCTAGGACTCCTAACTCCCTTCTAAGATGCTATAACGCCACCCTCAAGCTGGTCAAGACTGCTGCAGATCAGACACCCTCTGACCTCCCCGCGAGTTCTAAGGAAAATAGCTGACCTGCAGCACACTGCCCTACCCTATCCCTGTCCCATCAGCAGCCTTCTTCTCCATATTATGTTAATTACTTCTTCTCCAACAGTGTATTTGTCCTGCCCTTGCAACTTCTGTGGCTTACCCTTTGTAGGGTTCTGCGGCTATTCTTACAGATCCTTTGCTGTGACTCTGGCACTTGAACCCAGGTGAGGATGGCTAGAAAGCAGCACCCTTTAAACTGTTCACTAAACTAATTTCCTTACCCTAGGTGGGGATGAATGAAAAGCTACATTCTTTGTGAGAACACTACTTAACCTACTAGCCACGTAACCTATGAGGGAATGACTGAAAAGCTGCAATCCCAGACTGGTTTTTCGTTGACCCTAGATATTAACTGTGCTCCTTTGGTGTGTTCTTCTGGATTCTGTGGATGTGTGATTGATATGAAGCTGACCACCTGCAGAGACAAAAGACAGGCAGGAAAATAAGATGCGTGATGGTTGTATTTGTTAGCTACAGATTGGTTTACGCTGTGCAAATAAATACATTTGCTTTCGAGAAGTCATACCTTGTGATATAGTGGTAAAAAGGGTGTGAAAAACACAGTAGGGATGTGTCCGTCCAATACTTACACTGTTTTTTTCTGTATTGAGGTGCGCTGTCTTTTTCTGTGGGTTCGGTGCAGAACCAGCCTGTAGGCTTCCAGATGTTGGCCATGCTACAAATATGGTTTGCTGTTTGATTTTTCAGTTCCTTTCTCTGTTTTGGTTGCTACTTTTTGGTTCTCTTGGCTTTAATGCGCATTTTGGTGCATCAGGGTCCCAGATTTCAAAAGCTATTGCACTTTGCATGTTACTTAGAAATGAAGTACCTTAACTATAAAATACTATACTTCGCAAATAAATGCCATAGTCCAAAGTGATATCCCTCGACCCCATTGCCACTGAGTCAGCGGTCTTTCTTGTCTTTTGGCATGGGAAATGTTTTGACAGTTGTGTTGATGTGGCTACATTAGCATGCACAGAGAGAAGGCATGGGGTAAAGTTTTGGCCATGCTGGAGATTTCAGAGGAGAGATTTGAGGTTTGTGAACAGATGGATGCATGGATAAGGATTAAGACAGACCTGGGATTGAGACAGTGGCAGATGCAGGCTGTATTTTGGGAGAAGGGGTTGAAAGGGAGATACCCAAATGTGTTTTCTACAAAATGTCCCAACAGTGACACAGAAATTTCCATAGTAAGCAACTGCATTGCTTACAACCTCATTTCAGCAGCCCTGAAGGTCTGCAAACATTTCAGCCATTCAGTGAAGGACCCTAAAGCTGTTGAGCAACATCCAGGTGTAAAATAACCCTCAACTACACCTAGTGAAGTAGAAGGCTGTAGCCGGGTGGAATTTTACTTTTTATGTGATTGAATGCATACTGGCAACAAAAGACAGCCATGAATATGTTAGACCCATTTTCAGTGTCTTTATTTGCAAGTACGTAGTGTGCGTATATAGCAATTAGTAGACAATAAATGTTAAATCATAGTTAGTGGAGTACAGTGGAACATTTCTCACTGAAGTTGAGGAATATGTCAGACTGGCTCAGAGTACACACTTTAACAAAAACAGGAGGGGGCGTTGCTTCTTTAAATGTCATTGTGGCATGCTGTGTTGGCCACATCTGTAAAACTGACTAGCTCAGATGGGGAAGTCCCAAATATTCTACAAAGAAACATTCTCATCGACTGCTGTGCTGTAGCCTTGGAGCAGGCAGCTGTGGTTGTTGCCATAGCTACCTCTGTATACTCTGATTAAATGTTGGGTATAGAAAATAACTGCTACAGCAGGTGGATCTCTGTGAGAGCTGTATGCCTTCTCTTATTTTTGAGTTCTCGTATGTCATTCTGACCGTAAACCACTCCTGTCCAAAACATGAGGTCAGAGCTGTTCACCAGGCTTGTGCATTAAGCCGAAGAATACACTGCTCCTCAGATTGTTCTGGCCATTTTCCTGGAGGGGAGCACACTTCAGCATGTTTCCGCTCTGCAGGCTTAGATCAGCGATTTGTGTTAAAATGTTTTATACATAAATATATAAAATATGTATCACTGTACCTTCTTTTAACCTCCAGTATGGAGCCCTACTGTTGAGTTTTGTTTTCATATCCATCTATATGGTGCGACACATTTCATTTTACAAGTACTGTATGTATGTTCAGCAAGTTTTGTTACCTGGAGTTTCTCCCCAGTGTCCCATACAGTCATTGGGCACTTTCTGTTGCATGTCAGGTCATCTTAGTCACAGAGAAGCGATATTAAGGAATGTGTGTTCAAATACAGTTGGAATATTCATGAAAACTTGGGCCAGACTTTTCCTTGCTCCTTCGGAGACCCCACGGAGGGGGCACTTAATTCATTCAGGCCCCTCAAGTCCATTTTGCCTGCTGGACTCACCTGGTGCCACCGCTGCTCATAATACCCAGGCTCCTTGGGTCCTCCCAACATACTCCTGAGCTCTGGAGTATCCCTATATCCAGTGGGCTCCCACCCACTGCAGCAGGTCAGGGAGAGGAGGAAAGTGCCAGTTGCCCTGGAATTGTTGGCTAAGGGGAATTGTGGCAGTGTGCATTGGGGCCTGGTGGCATGGGAGGACAGAGGGCCGTCATTTAGCATGCCCCAGCTAGGCCATGTTTTCCAGTTTCCCCCCTCTCTACCCGACATCCGGGGGGGGTCCAAGCAGCATGTGGTCAGCTCCTGTCATCTGTAGCTTGAGGCAAAAACCTGGGTCACGAGTGTGCTGAGGGGGATGCCCCACTGCTGCTTGGTGCCAAGGAACCAGCTTGGAGAGCCATATTAAATGAGGCTTTCTTTAAAGGTGACCTAATTCTGCTGCTGTTGTCACGTGCTGTGCTACCTATCTAAATTGATTTAGTTTGACTTAACTATGGCTGTATTATTTTAAACATTACTGCTCCCTTTAAAACAATTAAAATATTAATAATATACCTAGGCACTGCTGTCCATGCACAGCAGTAGTAGGATCTACGCAGCTAATCCCACGTCACTGCCAATAAACCTTAGCTACCGCTCTAGCAGGGGCCGGAGGTCACCATGCTGATTTCCTTTTTCAGTGAAAAATATATGGAATTGGATGAGAAAAAAGACATGGATGAAAAATTAATGACAGTAGCAGATTTTATTAGAACTGGTACAATTTTAAGATGTGTGGCAGCAGTCGTAGAATTTATTTATTTTCAATTATTTCGTTTTTGTGCCCGAGTGTGCACATTAGACAGAGATGTGTGTCTTCAGAAAGGACCTGGGATTGTGATAACCATTACTGTCCATTAAGCAGAATCAAATGGTGGTGGTGGTGGGGTGCTTTTACAAGTCTCAAGGGAAACGTATAGGTAAAACATGATCACCGTAACATGAATTGCTGAGAACAAAAACAACTTGTAACTTTCATCAGGATCAAAGACTGCATTTAAATTTTACACTGCTGTCCTTTCTCAGCATGCTATAATGGTAACATATACAGTACACTCAAGGTTAACAACAACAACAAAAGGATAAGAAATAAGAGACGAACCCTGAGGATCAGCACATTGTTTTGTGTAATCGAGGCGTCAGTGTGGTATCTCTGCTGCCCAGCAGCTCCATTTTTTTCTTTACTATTTATTTATGCCCCCTTACCGACACCACGTAGGCCCCTATCCTCTGGGTCCTCATTGTGCCCTACCAACCTGGAAGTGGAGGATATAGCTCCCCTACTTGCCTCCGCGAGCCCTTTAAGCTCCTGGATTGCCCCCTGGGTGGGGGAGGAGGGTCCCCCTAACCCCCTCCTTACCTGAGATGAAGTGGACGCAGTTCCGGAGCTCCTCCTAGTTGGAGGCGCAGAGGCCCATCTCCAGGAGCCAGCGTAGGGCCTTTTCCTGGTTTTCTGGTCCCATCTCCATAGAGATCGGCACGCAGGGAGGGTCAAGGAGATGAAAGCATGCTGAGACGTGCCTTCACTCAGATCTTCGGCCAATGTCTAACCTTCTCCTTCTGCTGTTCCCCGATTGCACCACCACCCGTGGTTACCCAGGTGGCAGTATGGCAGCGGGAACAT
The DNA here is from genome assembly GCA_016271365.2 of Neoceratodus forsteri. Taxonomy (NCBI): domain Eukaryota; kingdom Metazoa; phylum Chordata; order Ceratodontiformes; family Ceratodontidae; genus Neoceratodus; species Neoceratodus forsteri. The sequence continues at coordinate 128,127,777 of CM057453.1, forward strand.
GCAGCCCTCCCCGGCCGAAGGCAAGCAGCTCATCAGGCGCTCAGTCCTTCTCCCCCCCGGCCAGACCTGCAGCAACCCAGGCTCGCTACCGAATCTGGGTTGCTGGCGTCGCAAGCAGTAGCTTTACTGCTGCGCCAGTGGGCCGGCTCATGAGTTCCATTTCTGATTGGCCAGGTGAGCCCCAGATGTTTTGAACAGCAATATGTTTCAGGATTTTAGTGCATCAGGCCAAGGGGGGTTGATTCTTGCCAAGTAGTTAACATGTGGGAGGTAATTGCAGGAAGTGAACAGGTTTGAACTGCATTAGTTGGCACTTGCCTCACAAGATCCTGCTTCTTCCGGTATAGGGCCATTGATTTTCTGTTTTCAAAAACTGTCTTTTTTGTTTGGCCAAATCTTTAAATCTTTTTTTTTTTGCTTTAGTTTGCTCCCGCCCTATTAAGTGCAAATCAGCTTTTTTCCCATTTTTGGTTAAAATTATGGGCTGTACCATTACTGCCTGTAAGTAGCTAGAGTATTTGATTAAATTGTAGAGGTAACCTTTACGCCCAGTGTTTTCAGTTGTGGAAACACCCCTTTTTAACGGTGGACAGGTTATTTTATTCATCGTTGCTGCTGCTTACATCTGATTGCTGTTGCTGCATTTAAACTGTCTTCATGGTTGCTTCCAGCTTCTGAACATTAACACTTAACCCTTTCATAAGGGAATTGTTTAGCGCAGCTCCTGGGACCATCACCTCATAGGAGCCACGCTATAAAATTGATGGATGACAGAGGTAACATTATAATGCTTATAAGCTGGGAGACAGTTATAATGTAGCAGTACAAATTAAATGTAAGAAGGCATTGGAATGTTAAAGAAGTAAGTAACCTGCCCCTCCCCCCTTGGGAGGGGTTTTCCATGCACCAAAACAGTGGTGGGCCAGCTGGCCGGTTGTCTTTAAATCAGATCCAATAAATACGTTTTGCGTACAGTTAATATTGCGGTGAGTATGTACCTAGCGCCATTGTCGCTTTGGCATTGTGCATTTCTGACCTACATTAGAAATCTACTGCTCCCTCAAAAAAGTTGTTTTGCTCTTTCAGGAGCCAGAGGCTATGCATGATCTTTTGTGTGTCCCCTGCCATTATTGAGAATGTATCATTGTGATGAAGTCCGTCGGGGTAAACTGGGGTAAACAAAAATGGTAAACCAGTTTTGCAACTGTGTAACTTGATTTTGCATCCCATTCCAGTCAAAGAAATACTGTGTACTTCATGTTAGTCACAGGATAGATTTATCGATCCATTATGGGAAGGAAAATAATACTTGTCATTTTGGCAAAATTGACACAGTATAGATGATAGGTGAGGTCAGCTTACTGTATAGGCAATTCCCAATGCTATTCATTTACCATTCAAAACTCTACTCATGAAATTGAGGTTGATATCTAATACTGTAGATGTTCTCAAAGGATGTAATGTACATGTTGCTTTAAGGTTAACCCAGATGTTGTAACATGTGACCATACCGTGCAAAGCAGTAAATAAATATTTATTTTCACATTCTCTTACTTTCTGCACACCTAATAAATACAGTCATGCACAGTAAGTCCAGTCACGCGGCCCTCAAGTTGGTGATTCTGTCTGGACTGGCACTCTCATAAAAACAATGACACATGACAGAATGTGCATCAGACCATTCTAACGCACGACCAGGGGTATAGTAAGGCATGATGCCGGAGGCCAAGTGCTTTCAGTTCATAGTTGTGCATTATAACTGTCCAATGCATATCCCCTAAGTGTCGTATTGTGCTTATAAAATGAGGAAATGCCAAAAATGCCATTAAGAATAAAAAAAAAAAACCCTCTTAATAAAACAGGCCTTTCGCCTGCATAAGTTTGATTAATATATATATTTTTTTTGCGATAGGACTTTTGCCCTATTGAGTGAGGCCTCTGTAGCTGTAGTTTTAATAGTGATGAACTGTAGGTCTTAGCAACTCCCCCACTCCAGTTGTAAATGTGCAGACTGCAGAGGGAGTAAAGGTCATAATGAGCAGTTTTTTTTTATGATGATGGATGTATTCAGGATAGTGAGTCTCAGGAACTGGGTTTGCAAGTGAAAACAGAAGTAATGGTTGTATAAAGAAATGATAAAAACAGAGCAGTTTCAGAAATGCAGGCAAGTGTATTTAAATGAGACGCTGGCATTTGAGGACTGTGGTGGAGTGCTGGATTTAGCTGTTTGCGATGACCTGCAGTGATTGTGACTGCAAGGCAGGTACCGAGTCTGACGTAATTCTGAAGTGAGTGGGTGGGTGGGGCTTACAGATGTTCTGGTTAAATTTAGGTACAAAGAGGGCGGGTGAGAGGGGCTCACAGACATGCTGAATAGAAACAAACACACAGAAGCATTGAAGTTCTGTAAGAAAAAAAATGCACATAAATGTTCTGTTTTCAGTTCCACTTTCACTTGATTACTACCGAACGAGTCACGGTAGTGGGGCCTGCCGGGTGGGCTGGAGGGCAGGCGGGTCTGGCTGAGCAGTGCTTCACTGCTTTTGTTGTAAAAAAAAACTTAAACCATGAGATATATGAGGAAAACAAGGCAATTATGGATTGTGCAGTAAGGGAATGTATCTGACACTTGATGGGGGGAGCTTAATGTAGTGTGAAAAAAAAGCTGTCTTGTATGGGGGAGAAAAATATAGCCGCTTTTAAAAATCTGAAAGTTCTAAAACAGGTGTAGTGATGCAGCATATTGTATGTTGAAAGGCCCTGGTGTCTGAACTGTATTTTAGACACTTCTAGTACATGGCTAACAGCAAATCGGAGTGCTTGATTTCCTGTCCCCATTTTAGAATCTCAGATGTGATATCCAGCACAAGAAGATACTTTCATCAGTCATAATTTTTGTCATTTGCAAAAAGTAACATGTTTTCTTTTTACAACACCGTACATTCTCTTAGTGCCAGTTGGGATCTTCCCTTCTGGTCTTCCCTAAAGGGAGGAAGTAGACGTGTAACACAGGAGCACAGGCTCAGCCACCTGTGGGTGGTGCCAGCCTTCTTATTGTCTCCATAGAGCAGGCAGCACCCAGATACAGGCTGTCATCTTGTCAAAGCAGTACAGGCCTTCTCATTTTATTTCTTTATTTTGTCCTTGGTAATATTTCCTAAGAGTTGCATGGAATCCAGATCCTTATCACATACCTTACCTAGGTGCTAGGGAGCCCTCCTACATGAAGCTACCCTGCACTGGGAGCCAGTAGCCATCACAGCCACATGGCAGGGGTCACACATAGCCCCTTTGAATTGTCTGAACCTCCCTCCACCATCAGAAAGCAAACCAGCACATCCTGTCATGTCTTACTGCCTAGTTATGACAGTTCCTGCCCAGATAGAAAGTGGGCATCACCAACTTGATGACTGCATGGTGGGATTTACTGTGCACTACCATACTTATTTAGTGTGCCGAAACTAAGAATGTAAAAATAAAGATTGTTTACTGCTTTGCATGGATACGCCCACGTGTTGCAACATCTGTGGTAAACTTCAAGCAATGTATGCATTTAATCCTTTGAGAACAGCTACAGTATTAGAGAGCCTTTTGAATGGTAACTGTATAACATTGGAAAAACCCCATATACACTCGCCTATACAGTAAGTCACCCTCGCCTATCACCTTTACCTTGTCAGTTGCAATCAGTCACTCTCTTCTGGCCATTCGGAACACCATACAGAAAACCCTAAAGTTGTCACCCCCGTGAAACTGAGCTTGTTTAAATCTCTGTACCGTTTGTTTAGGGAAACCTGTAGCAGCTTCCGCTGACTGTACTTATCCTCCATTTATCCTAGAGCTCGGACAATGCTTCTTAGGCTGTGCTCTGCACTTCTAATTGGTGCCTTTCTTCTACCTTAAGCTAAGCATCCCCCCCCTCTCCAGTCCACCCCCTTCCCCATAACCACTGGCTCCCTACCCTCTTCCCCCTCCCCCTGTCTCTCTGTGGTCTCCTCATGATTCTGTTCTGCTGTCTTGTGCCATCGTTAGCAGCTGTTGTACATAGGTTTATGTTGTCTCTTGTTGCTGTATGTCATAGAACTTTTTTTTATATTTGAATTTTCCTATTGAATGACCATGCATTGATTGTATTTTTGTATGTATTCCCTGTATTTACTTAGTTCTGTATATATTATTGTCTGTATTCATATATGTAATTGTCCAGGCCCATCTTGCAAATTAGTTTTTCCTCAATGATGTTTCAGCTGGTAAAATAAAGATTGACTGATTATTTTATTTTTTTTTAACTTTATTTCCCTCTGGTCGCTTCTCAAGGTACCTTCTATCAGGCATTCTTCCCGTTTCCTGCCCACCTGAGGCTCCTTCAAACTGAGCCTCCTCTCTCCCCCAGTCCCTGCAGCCAGCACCCCTGGTTTAACCCATCCAGGGTGGGTCGCTCTCCTCCTCTTGGGCGCTCTTCTAAGGCAGTCTCTGGCTGCGGGCGAGGGCTGGCAGGAGGAACTGGAAGGTCAGTCTAGGTGCGCCCAGCAGAGGGCGTGGATGGCAGGTGCCGTCGCCTGTTTCTCAGAGCCGGTGTTTTCCCTGTTCTAGCGGAACCCCGGCATGGGCAGCACCCTGGCGCAGCAGGCGCATGCCCAGCCTGCCTGCGTCAGCCATGCTGTATGATGTGCCGCCTGCACACTGCAGTGCTCCCGATCTCCACCGGGAGCCACTGGTGCGCTGGGCTGTCCCTTACCCACCCGCCCGGAGAGGAGAGCAGCCCTGCGGGCACTCAATCCTCTACCCTCTCCTGCTGACCCCCGGCACCTGAGCTTGCTCCCAAACTCGGGTCGCTGGCGTGGTGCGAGGTGTGGTGTCCAGCACCTCAACTCTCAGCGCCACCGGGTGGCTAAGATTGATTGATTGATTGAGTTTCAGCAAAAATTACAGAAATTATTTTCCTGCCCAAACTGAATGGAAAAATCTATTTTGCGACCAACATTAGACACATAATCTGTCTTTATGGCCAGAACTGGATGCAAAATCGGGCTACACGGTTGCAAAAATGGTTTATCATTGTAAACCCCACAAATAGATCACTCTCCCTGATAAGTCAAGTTCCCTTCTTGGGAGCCTGTTTTTAGCATAGAAAGTTAGACTTATGCCTAAGTATATACAGTAGATTATATGATTTGTGTACATCCCCCCCGCCCCCCGGCATGGTAACTCCTCATTAGAAGTGTGCATATGGGAGCATAATTCAGGACTTACTCAGCAGGGCGAGGTATTCTCAACAAACACAAACTAAAAGTATTTCCTGAGACTTATTCGTCAGTTTCAACACACCGCATGACAGCGAGGCCAGATGTCTGTGCATTTAATTGGGACAGTGGTTTCCTTGGCGGACACAGTATCCTGAGTCATGATCTCTATGAGACCAACACAGGCATCCCTACTAAGTCAGTGGACTCCTCACTGGAAACAACAGGAATCACTAGATGAAAAATATCACACAGTTTGAAATCCAGCCTAACCAAGTGATACATCTGAGAGAACATCATGAAGGGGTGCACCTGGGATGGCCATAACGTCTACGGATAACAACCATCGCCAGCCTCAGAGTTTGGGGAGCCTATCTGGGTCAGAACTCAACCTAGGGCAGGTGGTCTTTACTGGAGTCTCAAATCAGCATCAATGTCCTGGAAATACAGGCAGTTTGCTTGGCCCTTCAGGCCTTCAGGAACATCATTGTCCACCAGATTGTTTTGGTTCGCATGGACAACAGAACTATGATGGCATACATCAACCAGTAAGGTGGCACCAGAAGCTAAAGAATACTTTATGAAACCCTCTAGCTACTGCACTAGGTGGAATATCGTCTACGAGCCTCTCTACAGCCTACATCCTAGGTCAGGACAATTCCACTCCAGATTGGCTAATCCTCAAAGACAATGCTACCCAGGTAATGGGAGTTAAACGATGACATCTTTCTTTTACACACCCGGAGTTGCGGGCAGCCACAGTTATACCTCTTCACCACAGGAACAATGCCAAAATGCAGCAGTTCTGCTGTCTGACAAGGGACAATCAGGCTATGGTATAGGACACCTTCTTCCTACACTGGGGGCAGCTGGGACTACTTTACGCCTTTCCACCCACTCCCATCCTTCCAAAAGTGCTACACAAGGTGTCACAGGACAAAGCAGAGGTTGTCTTGATTTGCTTGTACTGGTCACATAGACCATGGGTTCAGTGGACATCCCCATCAGATTTCCCTACAGCCAGCAGCTGCCACATCAGGTTCCTATAACATATCTGAATCTGTACAACCTGTCCCTCTAGCATGGAAATTGAACGGGAGGTCTTTAGATATATTGGATAGTCACAGAAGGTTGGTGATGATATCGTCAAGAAAGCAATCACTTTTATAGGTTATTACAGAATTTGGAGAAAATTCCTTTTCTTGCTCAGAGCCAGGAATGGAGATAGTCAAACTGTGTCTTTACCAATTCTTCTATAGTTTCTTAAGGATGGTTTTGACAAAGAACTACAACCAACAACAACACTCCAAGTTCGAGAAGTTATCTTGGGAGCTGTGCTGCTGGCGAAACTGGTATGGTGATTCCTTCAAGAAGTGTCATTGCAGTGTCCTCCAATAAAGCCAGTTCCACTGTGGTGCTCAAATCTGGTTCCTCGGGCTCTCACTAAGGCACCTTTTGAACTATTACTGTAACCTCACTTCTTTATCTGATAGTTAAAGTAGCCTTCCTCATTGTCATTACCTTGGCTAGGAGAATCATCGAGATTGAGGCTCTGTCTTCCAAAGAACTGTATATGGTCTTTCATCAGGACTCTGTCGTACTCCTCATCAGCCCAGAATTCTGGCTAAATCACACAGATATATCAGGGGGATGACATAGAGTGACCAGGTTCAGTGAGAGCACACTGTACACAACCAGTGGCCACATTGTGGGAGGAACTTAAGGACTCCTGACATTTGCAGGATGACCATGTGAACTATCCTACACACTTCTACAAAATTTTACAAGTTTGAAGCAGCTGCATCCTTCAGCCCAAGTGTCTTGTACAGGTTGTAATTGACATTTAACCATACATGTAGTAGCATTGCCCCCACCACCAACCTCCCTGGTATCTTTGTATCAGTATTCTTTAATATCCCAGTGGCACGACAGCCCTGTGAGCGGCATGAGCGGCCCTAGCAGAGAGAAAATAAAATTGAATTACCTGGTAATTTTCTTTCTCAGACTGCTGGTTGCAGGGCTGGTAACCATCATCTTTGTTCTTGCTTGACTTTTTTTAATTTTTTATTTAGTTGTTTAACCAGGAGTAGTACACTAAGCTGAAAGCTTTTTTACAGGAGTGACCTGGGAGCATAGGGAAGTTAAGTGACTTGCTCAGGGTCACACAGTATGCAAGTGGAAGCTGTGGGATTCAAACCCAGGTCTGGTCTGCTGGATGTCACCAGATTTGCAGCTCAGAGCGTTAAACCACTGCGCTATAATGCCTCCTAACATTATTTTAGTACTCTGTTTAGATGGATTATCTGGTTTGGTGATTGGAACGTTTCTGCTTTGGAACCGACTGGTACAGTCCACAGGGGGCTGAGGCTATCAAAAGTCTTTTTACACCGGCATCGAGTGAAGGGGTTCGCTCGGCATGCTGGCGACCCAAGTTTGTACCAGAAGCGGAGACCAGCAGGGAGGGAGGGAGTGAAGAGTGTCCATTGGACGCTTCCCTCCTGGGGGGTGGGCAGACCTGTGACTCCTGGTGGTGGATTGGAGACGTACTTGGTGGTGTGCTACTGCCTCAACTCGCCACTGTATGTCTCCACCCCAGGGTGTCCCCGATAAGTCTGATTGGGAGGTGGGTGGTCCGAAAAGGAGAAAAAGAATGGCCGCCCATGCTGCCTGGATGATGCTGGGTCGCCTCTCCATTGCCTTGAAGTCCGGGATAGCTCTAAGCTGTGCCCTCGCCTCCCTGAAGAGGATGGAAGTGTGTGTCTTCAGGTGCACGACAGTCTTCCCTCCTGGTCGTGACCACGGGAGGAGGACTCCTGATGAAGGGATACGTCAGGTCGGTCAAGGGAAGGCGTGATGAGGGGCAGCACACGGTGACCTGAAGGGAGCAGTGGCAGTAGGCTTGGCCGCCCGAAGAAGAGGGTGGCTAGGTTGGTGTGTGGGAGATAAAAAAGCATAATACAAAAAAAGTATTTTTACCTCTACGGAATCTTGGGAGAGAAGATCCTAGTGGTACGACAGCCCTCTTGGCCAGCAGTCGGAGAAACAAAATTTACCGGTATTTTAATGTTGTTATATACCATACTAATGTAGTTCCTGGCCCTTTAAGACTGAACAGATTATTAAAACATTGGTCTTTTGGGAGCCACCCCTAGACCTCAGTTTTGGAAGGAGTTGGTTGATGGGAGTGACTGTATTTTGCAGTAGTCTACTAAAAATACATTTCCAGAAATGAAACTTCTTTTACTAAAGACCTCAACAAGAATACAGTTTGTATGTGCCTGTTACTAGACTGATTGGCAAACTGGACCAAAAATTGGCTAATGTCCTTTGGAGCTTTGTAGGATCACACACTGTTTGCAGTATGACAACAACAGCCAAAACCCTCTAATTAGTTACATTCCCTGAAACATTTGACCTAGTGTTTTTGTCTTTACTTGGCCTGTCAACCTGTCAGTGGCTGGACACCTACTGAGTTTGTGCTTCCTTATCCTTTGCAGACATTCCTACTGAAATCCAATCTTGACAAGAATTACAGATTGTTTTACCTGGAGTCAGACTTTTTGAACAGCACAAAGTCGGAACTGCACCAACTTGCAGTATTGGTGACAATAGACCTTGCTTTTTTCTAGCCTAATTTGGGACCCTCTTGAAAACAGAAAATTCTTCTGGCAGTATAGCCTGGTTAGAACAACAGGCTGTGAATGAGCTTGGTACATCCATGAGACTTTGATATAATTCCCACAACCTCCGCTTGCATACTGTGTGACCTTGAGCAAGTCACTTAACCCCCATGTGGTCCCAGGACACACCTGGAAACTAGATTTGGCTCAGTGTGCCTTTATTAGTGAACCATTGTAAAAATAAACAATAATAAAAAAAATCACCTAGTGGTTTAAAGTAGTGAAACCCACCTATACAGTACATTCCAGCATCCCGTTAGCTTTCCCGCTGTGATACGAGGATTTCAGACTGCAGTTCATTATGACTCCTAGGTCCCTTTCCTCGTAAAAATGCTTCACAGTGACAGTTGATGCTATGTTCTGTCAGTTGGTTTTTACTGGCAGTGTGTATTCTTTTACATTTTTTTTGTATTGAATTTTTAATGGCCATATTCCGAAGCACTTCTCCAGCTTAGTCCAACATATGGCAGTTAAAATTCAACAAACAATTGAATTCATGTTATTTTGCTCTTTGAATTTCAGGGAAACTTTGTACCTGTAAGTCATTATTTGTAGTTCAGCACATCCTTTTCTTTGTTAACAGGGTTTTATTTAACTCTAAAAATTGATTAGCATTTTGCTCATAAAAGTGCTAAAACATTGTAAAAATGCATAGCACTTGTGTCATTGTGTTTAACAAACATAACACTTCTAGAAAATCTATATAAATACTTTCTGTATAGTTAGTATTGTCCCAGGAAAAAAACTGCTAATCAATTATTTAAAACCCTGGTTATTCTAGTTAATCACCTGGGAACAAACCTAACACTAAAGCAGTGTACCCGCTGTACAATATGTAGTTACCATACACAGTAAGCCTGTTTCCCTGGCCTTTTATCATTGGGAAACATGCTTATTGTTGTATTGTATGCAATAATACAAAAAAAAAAATCATAGGGTGACCCAGTGGCGCTGAGTGTTGAGGTGCTGGACGTCACACTGGCAACCCAGGTTCGGTAGTGAGCTTAGGTTACCAGGGCTTGGCAGAGGAAGAGAGAGGATCAAGAGTCTGACGACGGCTCTCCTCTCCCGGGGATGTTGTCCTGCTCCTTGGCTGCCTCCTGGTGGAGGCCAGATGGCAGCATTGGAGTTAGGTAGGCAAGAGCGTTACTACATGACATGTACACACCTCCACGTGTGCGCATTCACGGCCATGAGAGGAAAGGGCTAGAAAGCAGAAAAAGGAAGGGTGACCGTAGGCTCCGTGAATCCCTGCCAGCCGACCAGTGTCCTGCTTCGCCACTGGATCACCCGTAATTGCCCCGATCTGGATTGTGCCCTGGCTGGGCGAGGATGGCCCTTTCTACTCCACCATGGGGGAATGGGGCTCAGGGGTACCAGGAGGATAGTGGACAGTCCTGGGTGGCTGGTAGGGAAGAAGTGCCTTGCCTGCAGCCACCCTCTTGATAAACAGTAGATGAAAATAGAAAAAAAACTCAATGTGAAGAACGTTCTGGTAACTCCACACCTCGTCAGTGTGGTGACATCATTAGCACACTTGAGCTTCACTCTCCTGCTGATGATGTCACCACACTAGGAGTTACCAGCTTGTAGTTCATGGTGAGGTGTTTAGTTATTCTCTCTATTCCCTCAGATAGCAACACTTCACAAAACAATGTTTGTATCTGTGTATATCCTTAGTGATCAGACTGGAGAAAATAATTTTGTGATAGAAGTCCGAAGAAACCCAGCACAGTGGTGGCTGTTGTAATATGATGTGCTACTGAATAGGAGTCCTGGGTTTGCGGCTCAAGCCCTTGTCATTCAAAGGGCCAGTGTAGTCGATAAGGGTTGGAAGTCCCCCACTGCAGTAGTATCTCCTACAGTGGTTGGCTTCCTTCTTGGCATTAATAATATGGGTAAGGATGGCAGGCCTCAAATATTTGTAAAAAAAAAAAAAAAAAAAAGTCACAGTCAGCTGCCACCTGTCTCAGCCAGAACTGAAAACTTGGTGGCCCAAGTAGCTAACCTGATTTCCTCAGTCTTTAGTGATCTTACTTCGAGAGGGTTCCTGCAGTAGGTCATTACTTGTAGGACTAGTGCCACCTGGCGCCTGGACCGCACGGCAAACTTTTCCAGCAATGCCTGGCGGGGGACCGCCCACCCGATGTCACACAACATCAGTGTGACCCTATATAGTGGGCGGTCCCCACGCCCGACCTCCAGTTCTTTCCCACCGTCGTCTCATGCATGTTACCTTGCGGTAAACTTCCACAGCGATTGCCGTCAGTTTTGCACCTTTTTTCAGTCTTTTTCTGAGTTTCTCAGTTTCTTCCATTTTTCTATGTCTTCTCCACCACAGAAGAAGTGTGAGGTTTATGGAACCCAGATACCTCACAAAGACGGTCACCACAAGTGTGTCATCTGCTTAGGCCTGGATCACCCTACCACGACCTGCCCAGACTGCCATCCCTTCAACCAGGCCACCCGCAAATGGAGGCAGCAGGCTCTGGAGGCCCACTTATTGAAGTCGCGGTTGGTCTTGCTCGAAAAGCAAATGGAGCGACTCCAGCATTCCACTTCTTCTTCTCCTGACAAGAAGAAATACAAAAATGAGAAGCATCGGGAGTGGGAGCACCTGGAAGATGATTCCCGGGCTGAAGCCAGCAGGCCTTCGACGAGCAAGGCATCTCCCCTGCCGCCTCCAGTGAAGGTAGTCCAGGCTGCATCCTGGGTGGGATGCTGTTGGACCATCCAAGACTCTGCTCCCTATTTCTGTGGGTAAGTCGTCTGCCGGCTCCACTAGTGGTCGCACTGCTTCTGCTCCTAAGTCGGACCCCGGTTCCTCTGGAGACCGCCTGGCTGCTGATAAGATGATTCCCCATTCCTCAGGGACTCGCCCGGCCTCAGCCGATAAGTCGGCAAGGGGTTCTGTCCCCTTCCGCCCAGCTCCCTCGTCTGATAAGTTGTCTGCCTCTGGTGCCCACCCAGACACGGCTCTCCCATTGGGGACTTTGGCTGTCTCACCCAACTTTCGGTTGAGCCCAGGGAAGACTGCCACCCTTCCCCCTTCTCCCCCTCCTGTGGTCCAGGTTTCACTTCTGGCTACTCCGGGGGGAGAAGAGAGCGCAGATCACCTGGACATTGAGCATACGTCAGGTTCTGACCCCCGCTCACCTGTTCGGGTCTCTGGGAAGAAGGTCCCTCCGCCACCGTCAGGTCCAACAATGGAGGCCCCTCCATTCCCTTCTGGGAGGAACATTCTAGCTCTGGCTAAAGTTCCGACGCCGGACTCTACTCCTTCGGCTGGGCATGTCCCTACGACAACTGTCTCTTTGCCTTCCACGGAACCTTCACGTTTGCACCTGCCACAGGCTTCCACGGCAGATCAGGTTCCCACGTCAAAGCCCCTATGTCTGGTTCCGACACCAGCCTTCCCAACACCGGATCTGTTTCTGACGCTGGGCCCGGGAGCGCCGATTCTGATGTCTGTGGTCCCAACATCAGCTATCCCAACGTCTGTCCTGCCTTTGATTTATGCTACATCGGGTCCTTCGTGGGCTCCCCCAATGTCTGCCCCTCTGACGTTGAGACTTTTCTCGAGACCCCTCTCTGTCCCGCACTACCCCTTGGGGTACTCTGTGGACCATCCCCCAGCAGGTCCACCCCCAGATTGGCACTCTGCGGGACATTACTACCCAGGATACCCCCCATATCCAGGGTATTCCTTTCTGGGATACCATGGGTACCATTACCCACCTGCCTATGGTACCCCTCCTTCTCTTCCTCCCCCTCCCCCTTCCCCCTCTGACTTCTCAGCTGGATTTCAGTCCTGGTGGAGGGAGGCGCGGACGGAGTTGGTCACAGACCTGGAGAGTCGACTCTCAGCACCTAGTTCTTCTCCCAGGTCCTTGTCCCCTGTGAGCTCAGTCCCATCCATGGTTCATGTTTTGGGGATTACCCCCTGGGATATTCCCCTTCTGGACTTGGGTACACCAGAAGGCAATCCGGATTCGGGGGAGGACTCTTCAGAGGAGTCATCAGACCAAGAATCTCCGGTCCTTAAAGGGAAGATCTTTCCGAAATCCCCTCTCGAGGATCGTTCCTTTTCGGACCTCTTGAGGTCCATACAAGAATTCTATAAATGGGAGTCTGAGGAACAGGATCCTATGCGGCAAAGACTCGCTGAGCACCTCAGTCTTAAGTCTCTTTCCCCGATTCCTGTTCATCCGTGGCTCAGACCTCATGAAGACCTCACCATTACAATCTGGCAACTGTCTCATTCTATCCCGGCCATGCCAGAAAGGGCGGATAGGACTTACCAGGCGCCTCTGGGTGCTCCTTTCCTGGGTACGTAGCCAAAGGCAGACTCTTATCTCTGCGGCTCATGATCGCTCTACAGCCCTTAAGCACATGAGCACTTCTCCTCCAGACAAGGAGTCCAGGCAGATTGACTAGTATGGGAAAAAGATCTACTCTTCGGCTACATGCGTATTGCGTTCCCTCAACTATGTAGCCCGCATGGTGTCTCACCAGAAAGCCACCCTAGCCAAGCTGGAGGCCTGTATCCAGTCCATGGAGCCTTTGGACCTCAAGGAGGAGCTCGCTAAGGACGTTAGCCTGTCCAAAATTTCCTTCAGACATGCTCTTTGAGCCACTTACGACTCAGTTGATGCAGTGCCCCGTACCTCGGCGACCACCGTCTCCCTGTGGCAACTGCAGCAGCGCATCTCTGGCCTCACCACCCAGGTCCAGACAGTGATCCATGATGCCCCCTTCAGAGGCTTGGTGCTTTTCGGTGGCAACACCAAGGATATTATTACGGACCTTCAGGACCGCAGTCAGGCCCTTAGGTCCATAAGGTCCATGTACTGTTTGGGCATGCAGGGTCAGAAGCTCTTTCAAAAAGGACCTGGAGGCAGCACAAACAAGCCCAGAACCGCCGTCAGGGCAAACATAAGGCCACTGGAACCTTCTCTTCCCCCTCCTGCCTCCAAAAATCAGAGTTGCTCAGGGGGTCCTCCTCCTGCCCATCCAGCCACCTCCTGACTCTTCGCCCCACCCCTCCTCAGCCGCCCAGTCACGAGGAGCTGGGTGAGGGTTTGCATGCCATGTGGGAGTGGCCTGATGTACCTCTGATGCTTGGGTCTGCAGCTAGTGTCCCAAGGACACACCCTGGAGTTTCTATAATCCCCTCCAGAGTCTCCACCACGAAGGTCAGTCTACGCTCCAAACCAGACCATTCTTGTAAGAGAGGAAGTACAGGCTCTATTGTTAAAAGAAGCAATAGAACTGGTCCCTCTTCATCACATAGGGCGGGGGTTTTACTCCCACTTTTTTCTGGTTCCAAAAAAGATGGGCGACCTGTGACCAACCTCGACCTCGGTAGACTCAGTCTGTTTGTCGAGTACAAGAAATTCAGGATGTTGACCCTCCAGAGCCTCCTGCCTCTTCTTCAGGAGACTCACTGGTTGTGTGATCTGGACACGCAGGATGCCTACTTGCATATCCTGATTTTTTTTCCCAGTCACCGCCGCTTCCTGCATTTTGTTTCCCAAGGGGAACACTTCCAATTTCGGGCCTTCTCGGCACCCCGGTTTTTACCACGTGCCTAGCGGTGGTGGCTGTGGCCCTGCGACACCAGGGCTTTGCAGTTTTCCCCTACCTGGACGACTGGCTGATTTCAGCTCCGTCCAGGGACTTTCTTTCGGAGGCCCTTTCAGTTACTCTGGGTTTGTTTTCCAAGTTGGGGATTATGGTCAACATCCCCAAGTCCTCTCTGATCCCTTCTCGGAGACTGCAGTTCATTGGAGCAGTATTGGATACAGTCCAGGGCAGAGCTTTCCTACCTTCCGACAGGATGGAAACTCTGGTCAAACAGGCCATGTTGGTAGCCTCTTCGAAATTTCTCCCAGCCAGGGAGGTTCTCTGTCTCCTGGGTTTTATGGCGGCCTCCATCTCCACGGTTCCCCTAACAAGGCTGTACATGAGGGTCACTCAGTGGTCCTTGCGGGTTCAGTGGGATCAGCTTCAAGACGATCTGGAGCACCCCGTCCTGATTTCCTCCACACTTCAGAAGGATTTACAATGGTGGAGGGATCCCTCGAACCTGACTTTGGGTCTCCCATTTCGGGGCCCAGCTCCCCTCAGTACGCTAACTACAGATGCCTCCAGTCTGGGTTGGGGGGCTCATATGGGGGACCACCAAGCTCAGGGACTCTGGTCCCACTTGGAGATGTCCTTGCACATCAATGTTCTGGAGCTGAGAGCGGTCCTGTAAGCGCTTCAAGTGTTCCAGTCTGTTCTCCCAAGGGGATTACTGCTAGTCCAGACAGACAACATGTCAGTAGAGTGGTACATCAACAAGCAGGGCGGCACTCGATCGTACCCCCTCTGCAGGGAGGCAGTGAGTGTGTGGAACTGGGCAGTCCCACATGATCTGTCTTTCACAGCAGTGCACGTTCCAGGAGTACAAAATGTCCTGGCGGACAGCCTCAGCAGGTCCTTCACCCTTGTGCACGAATGGGAACTAAATCAGGAAGTGGCAGTCACTATTTCATAGATGGGGCGACCGGAACTCGACCTTTTCGCCTCCCCATCCAACGCAAAACTTCATAGGTTTTGCTCGCTCGTTCCAGGGCATGGTGCTTTCTGGCATGACATGTTGTCTCTCTCCTGGACAGGAAGATTCTTGTATGCCTTCCCCCATTTCATATTCTGTAGAAGGTACTCATCAAACTTCAGGCTGAGAGAACTCGAATGATCCTAATAGCTCCTCTCTGGCCAGGCAAATTTGGTTCCTGCTCCTACAGCAATTAGCGAGGGGACCCCCGGTTCTGCTTCCATTGATGCACAACCTCCTCACTCAGAACCAGGGCCAGCTTGTGCATCCAGGGCTCAGGACCCTGCATCTGCATGCATGGCTCCTGCAGACATAGTGAAGTCTCGTCTTGGGGTTTCCACTAGAGTAGCCCAGGTGCTGGTGGAGGCTAGGAAACCCTCCATCAGATCCACTTATGCCATAAAGTGGACGCGTTTCTCTATCTGGGTGGCTTCCACGAGTTGGAACCCTTTCAGTTGTTCAGCCCCACATATCATGGAATACCTGCTTCATCTCTCTGATTCTGGGTTATCTTATTCCTCTCTCAAAGTACATTTGTCTGCTATTTCGGCATATCACGTGCTTGTGGATGGCAGTGCTCCCAGATCTACAGGGATTCCTGTATTTTAAGGGATTTTTACTACAAAAACGGGGTACGGGAAGGAAATCTTTTATTTTTAAAATATCAGGGGAAATGGACAAACACTATGGGGGAAATGCCCACTATGAATCTCATGGCTGCCAAGATCCAGACAGAGCCCTTCAATTGGTGCTCAGTTTACTGACTTTGCTACACTAAGCAATTCTGTTGGTCCATTTGCAACCTGTGTTTCTCTGGGGTAGTAAGGTAATGTGTTGGCAGTGCATCTTGCTGAGGATGAATTCAGATCTTCTGATCAAGAACCAGTGAGCTGCTGCATGATCCAAACACCTGCCATGTGGCCCCACTCAAAACAGCAACACCGTTGATTCAGCCGAGCTGCATCTCAAATGCCACTGTTCTGGACTGGCAGAGAGCCTAAGCCACTGATGGTAAACTAGCCTTCTTGTGGGCAGCCTCCAGTTAGTCTATTTTAAACTCATTTTAAGTGCAAAATGAGTCAGACAAAATACTAACCACTTGATGATGATATGCTTTGGGGAAGTGCAAGAAAAGAGTGCTTAAAGTGTTGCTGAGGCTTAGCACCCCCAAACCACCAAGGCAAAAAAACCTGTTTGGAAATGTCTATTTAAAACACATGAAATTATAGAGCGAGCCAGACAAAGAGACTCGATGATGGTGGTGTTTAAAGGTGATGGGGACACAAAGAGTGCTTAGTGCTACTGGCTTGTTTGTGCACATAGCAGAGTTGTGTTTTTAAAAGATCACTAAGGCAGCACTTCTTCTGACCAGCCTAGAGGTTGAGGTTATTTGAAAAAAATTAGACAGTGTTTCTATTTAATTGTGAGCCTGGAAAGGTATGGGGTGTCTTCATCAAGATAAGCAGGAGTTATTAATCATATGTGAGAGATCAGAAGGGACCCATAGACCCTGGTCTAGCCTAAAGTTAGTAAAATAAATGAAAAAAAATGGAATATTTGTTTTTACCTCTGAGAGTTCAGTGCACAAAGCTGTGTGTGTGTATGTGTGTGTAGGGGGGTGCTTAAGCATGCCAATGAAAAACACAACAATACACTGAAACAATGTTTATTAATGGAGCACTACAGGTACACACGGCTGTATGCTCAATGCATGATTGGTATGCAGTGGCTATGCATACATATCTGGGGCGAGTAGCTAGTCCACACCCCCTGTGCCCCCCACAAGGCATGCACAAAGGGAGCACATGCAGACCCCCCACACTAGATCCCCCATGTCTGCAGACAGCTCTGCGATGGTGACATTCTGGGGGTGTGCCAGCAGTACATGTATTCACTAACCCATGTAGTGCTGGCTGCATGGGTGCAGAGGGTGGTGCAAGGTACACCAGGGAGACCCTGCCACAACCACAGCATGCCTCCATGAACATAGATGTTCGGTCACTGGGGACCAGGACAGTGCACTGCGCTGCTCCCGACTGCTGGGCAGCAGGAGGCAGCAGGGGCAGCTGGATGGGTGAGCACCCAGAAAGTTTATGTGAGGCAGCACTGGGACTGGAGGGTACGCGCTGGTCAGGTGCATGCTATTGGCATGCACAGCCCCTGACCACGCCACCCTATGTGTGAGATCCACTATGGGTCCCAGGGGCATCCCATTGGATGTCTTCCTGGGACAACTCCTCCTGGCCACCCTGCAGAGTCCTGTGCATTGAGGGAGGGCCGTGGATAGGTGGTCGGCATTGGTGAATGCCAGTATGGGTGCACCTGTCCACAGAGTGCAGGGGCAAGGGTGGGGATATGGTTTGTGCATCCCTATGCCCTTTCATGCATTGTGAGCAGAACACAAAATGTATCAGTCTGTGATTAAGGGGTGAAATTTGAAGTTAAGGCATTTCATACTATAAATAGAATACTGTATAAGGACTGTATTATTACAAGGTTATAATACCTTCAGGAGGTTCTGGAAACGTGAACCTTGAAAACTGAGCTTTATACATTCCAACATGTCCCCAGAACTTCAAGATGGTATTACATTGTTACATATAAGTTCTTATAGCTGTAGAGTTGTTATGTGATACGTTGTAGGTGATTTTTTATATTTAAAATAAATAAGAACACATAGAACAGCCTGAACATTTGTCCTAGTGATTTTATTGACTGGCATAATGACACCACTTGCATACTTACATTGATTTGTGCATACAGGACAATCTACAGGAATTTCATCCCAGTTTTACAAGGAAAATACAGGGAAAATTAGAGTGCACTACAGGAAAATGCTTTGCCTGATCTGGGAGCACTGGGATGGTAAGCACGTGGCCCAGTTGGAGATTTCCAAAACTTTCCTGAAAGGGATTCTCCATCTGAAAACCCCCATCTGCAGCCCTACACCACCTTGGGATTTGAATTCTGTGTTGGACAAACTCACTCTCCCATCTTTTGAACCAGTGATGAGCTGTGACTTGCGCTATCTGTCTTGGAAAGCGCTATTTTTAGTTGCTGTTACTTCTGCTCGAAGAATTTCTGAGCTTCAGGCCCTGGTGTTCAAGGAGCCTTATTTGAGTTTTCACAAGGACTGGGCAGTTCTCAGAACAAATTCTAAGTTCTTATCCAAGTTGGTATCGGAGTTCATGCTGAATCAGACAGTGGAACTACCGGTATATTATCCGGTTCCGGAGAATAGAGGTGAGGCTCTTTTGCATACCCTGGATGTGCACCGAATCCTAAGGTGCTATACCCATCGGACTAAGGATTTCCGTAAGGATGACCAGCTCTTCATGTCTTTTGCCCCCAGATCTCTGGGGAAGGCTATCTCCAAACAGTACCTGTCAAAGTGGTTAGCTAACTGCATCCACTTCTGTTATCAGAAGCACAACAAACCTCTGCTGGGGGTTGTTAAGAGGTCATTCTACTAGAGGCATGGCTGCATCTGCGACTTTTCTCTGGAATGTTTCTGCAGTGCAGCAGTAACTTGGGGTTCAGTCCATACCTTTACCAAGCACCACAGTCTGGACATTGCTTCTAGGCGGAGGGCCTGGTTTGGCCTCACTGTTCTGCAGGGCCTTCTGTCTTAGGCTGGTCCTGTGCTGTTTTTCCTGTTACTCCTCCTCCCATGTTTCTCTCTGTCTCTCTTCTGAGGAACTACTTGGGATTCAGTCCTACAAGTAATGACCTACTGCAGGAACCCTCTCGAAGTAAGATAGAACAGTTACGTAAGAACTTACCATAACAGTAGATCTTCAAGAGAGGTTCCTGCAGTAGGTCATATTTTTCCCTCCTTCCGAAAAATTTCTGTTGGGACTCCAGAATCTGTTTCCTTCTTCTGTCTTTCCTTCGGGGTCTCCAGCGGGAGAACTGGAGGGTGGGCGTGGGGACTGCCCACTATATAGGGTCACGTTGATGTCGTCACGTGACAGGTGGGCGGTCCCCTGCCAGGCACTGCTGGAAAAGTTTGCCATGCGGTCCAGACGCCAGGTGGCGCTAGTCCTACAAGTAATGACCTACTGCAGGAACCTCTCTCGAAGATCTACTGTTATAGTAAGTTCTTGCGTAACTGTATTTTCTCTTTTCTCTGCTCTTTTCTCCCTCATTTTCCCAGTCATCTTGCCCTTGCTCTTTTCTGCTTGCTCCTGCACAGAGTGCTCTAATCTCTTTTATTGCCTGCTCCTGCCTTGAGGGTTGTGACCCTCCATAACACTGCTACTTGTGCACCTGCGGGACCCCTTCGAGGCTAAATTGAAAATCTCTCAAAGTCGCACTGTCGCTCATGTGCCTGCAGGGCTCGCTGGTGGTTTTTTTTTTTTTTTTCCCAACTTTCTTTATGCCCCTCGATCACTGGCTTACTCAAAACTCTCTCCAGCAAGGACTCTCGATTCGACCTGTTCCCGCCCACCTAAAGCCTCCAGACTCCACTCTTCTGACATACGCCTGTCTCCCTCTGCATCTCCCAGTTGCCTCTGAGCCCCCCAGGACGGGACCGCTGACTCCTCTTGGCACTCTATCTGAAATCTAATTGAGCAACCAGGGAGATTTGGAAGAAGTGCCGGAGGCGGAGATGGGAGGCCCGGCATTGGGTGTGGGGGCCGACCACTGGTCCTGCCATCACCTATTGAGTGCCAGGGTTTTTTTGTTCTGTCCCCCCATTGACCCAGTAGTGCAACGCGCACCAGTGCAGTGCACACCCACAGGAGCGTCACCATGGCCAGTCCCACCTTGCATGGATCCCGACTGCTGCTGAACCCCTAGTCTCCACTGGGAGTCTCCAGACAGCGGTATCAGTGTCCCCCCTCCCTCCCTCCCGGGAAAGGAGAGTAGTCCTCCGGATGCTCAGTCCTTTCCTTCTCTGCCAACCCCCGACGCCCCAAGTCCACTCCCGAAGCCGAGTCACCAACGTGGTGTGAAGTGTGGTGTCCAGCGCCTCAACCCTCAGCGTCACCGGGCTGGCTCAGGGCTCACTGGTGTTGAACTAAAATTTCTGATAACAGGCTTTAAATTGCTTCTGGTGTATCAGAGTGTGGCTAGCTGCAACTTTCACTTTAGCAGTGCCTCACGCAGGTTCACTGTTGGTACGCAAGATGCACAATCCGGTAGTCTGTTCTTTTTTAAATGGTAGCCATCAGCCGTTAAATGCCAGTTTCATCTACCATTTTGCCAGTGCTTAATTCGAGCCCTGGACAACAAACAGGTTGGCTAGGTCCCACCCACCAGTTGCAGTGCTGGTAGTGTTCTGTTTGGGGAGGTGGGCAGGGTTCCAGTGAGAACAGGGAAAATGGTGGCCTGATGCATTGGATAGCATCCTCCCTCACACCAACAACCATGACCCTCTGAGGGTTCCCTCTTGGCTGCTATCAGAAACATGAACCAAGAGTTCTTTCTTACTGGCAGCAGGGGGGGCCTACCTGTGATGGAATAGATTAGACCCTCCTGGGCCGCAGATGAACTTGAGGTACCTGGACAGTAAATCTCTGAGGACTGCTGTATGCCTGACAGGTAGCAGAGCGTAGTTGACCCAACATAGTAAGGTACCAGGGGATCATGGGAGGATATTAAATAAAAAGGTATGCTGAAGCAGATCCTGCTATGAATAATTTTGCCGATGATCATGAAAGAGTATACCCCCCCAAAAAAAAAACAACACAGCTACATGTGAATGGCATTTACAAATGAATGCTCCTTTCTGTAGCGTTTTAACAGGCTAATTACTGTATACTGAGCATAACTGACTTCTAAAAGGCATAGCAGGTGTCATTGGACCCTTTAAGAAAAGGTCAAAGTCCTGACAGCTAGACATTTTGTACAAGTGTCAACTGTGGTTGCAGCACTATAACTGAGAGACGGATTGTTAACATTTAAAGTGCTTTCATGTAACCACTGTGGCCAGCTCTTAGATACCGAAGTGTATCATGCTGAGAAACTAAGCTTGAGTTGCTCATATTTGTCAGTATAGAACCACTTTGTTTCCCAGTGACCAGATTTTACTTCACAAAATTAATAAAGGAAACTGTACTGTGATTGGTGGAAGCCAGTCACATTACTGTGTGGTTACTACAGTATAACTGCACGGCACCACTCCATAAAGCAGCAGTGTATGTTACAGTGACATCTGACTAATGTAAACTAGTATAGTATGCAACAGTCTGCTGCCTGAGATTATGGCAGAATGGGTGTTCAAACAGCTAGAGTAATGATACAGCCTGTGGTATAGCCTTAGTTAAAAAAGTGCTTGTTAATGATTTTAAACCTATAAAGAAGCAGGCTCAAAATGGGGGGGGGGCAGGGCATCTTACAAGGAGGAGAAAAAGGCAATCACAAATAACATAAAATGTATAATTAGAATTTTTAAGTATGCACTGCTGCTGTAAATGGTAGAATCATTTTAAAAAAAAACAAAAGCACTGGGACAGAGGTTGCTCACTATATCTACTAGTAGTATAGCAAAAACTTGATGGGTAGAAGGGAGTAGGCTGCCCCTCAAACACTGCATGATCTTCAAATGATGTAGTACCACAACCTTATGCTAATGACTTCTTGTTTATTTAGTTTTACAGAGCTTTGAAACAGGCGGGAGACTGCTCTCCATGGAGCGACCGAGTGGCAGCTAAGAATTGTAGGAAAATCATCTGAAACAGACATGGATGCCACCACTGCTGTAATTGAGATGGCAGTGTTCGATTAGTAAACTGCAGTTTTAATTGCTTTGACTGAGATTTTAATATTCAGATTTTTAAAATGTAATCTTTTCTCTGTTCCCTGAGCCTCAGCCCTTGGCCACCTCCAAACCCTGTTGCCACTACTGCTGTCCACTCACCCACAGCTTACCCCCATGGTGGGAAAACCGGAGCAGCCCCAACTTATATGTGCATTTGAATCTGGCACTTTCAGGCGGACACCTGTGAAGGGTGAGCACTGCTACCTTCACCTGTGGAACAGGCATTTTCCATTTTCTCATGTCCCCAAGGTTTTGGCTCACAGAGCTGGCACTGACGTCCTGCTTAGGACAGAGGATCCTTCCTGAACCCAAATCTTTTGCATCGCAAGAGGCAGCATGCCCATTGTACCAGCGGGCCAGCCCCGAGAACTTTAATACTTACAGCAGCTTGAATCCAGAATGATTGTCAGTGGCTCAGCAGGTTGCACACTTACCTCTGAGGCTGGAAGATTGGAAGATTGTGGGTTCCAGCCTCACATTATGAACTAAATCCTAGTACTGGCACTTTAGTGCAGTATGGGGAAGGGGCCTGCACTCCTGATCTTTCAGATGAGATGTTAAACTGAGGTCTCTTCTGCTTATTCTGGTGATTGCTCGTGTGGACAGTAAGATCCCATGAAGCTTCTCAAATTCCGTCCATTAAAAATACAAATGGCTTAACCAGATTCACTATGTCAGATTACATATGATTCCGTCCCCGAAAAGGCTGAAAATAGAATTGTTTAGCTCTCCTTTCCTGTTCAACAAAAACAAAATAAATAATATGTAAATAGTATGTTAAAGAATAAATCCCTGCCAGCGCTGTTAAAACTGAAACTTATTACCTGTGCACTGTTTTCTCAATTACAGCAGAGGCAGCTTCAACCTCACAGTTTTGACTGTTTTCCCCACAATTCTCAGCTGCCGCTCAGTTGGGCTTCAGGCTTGGCTGTCTCTGCTTCTGCATTTGCCCAAACTCTGCAAAACTAAAATACAAAAAGAGGTCATTATAAAAAAAAATGGTTGCACCTAGTATACATTATTTTGAAACTACAGCAGCCACAGTGTGCAATATTTGAGGGTCAGCCTGCTACCTTACCCCCTGGCTGATCACCTGTTCCAACAAACAAGCATTTGTCAATGCCGAGTGTTTGCATATGTGTGTGTGTGACAGGCATGCATAGTGAGATGTGTAATTTATGGCAGTTCCTGACTCCCTACTAACTATAGATCTGTGCCTGCACTGTAATATAAACTGTCAAGCAGACCTGCTTGTCCAGGTGCAGTGCATGGGTTTACCAAGCCTCGACACACACGTCAACCCCTTTTGGTGGAAGGTTTCCCCCAATCCCCCGGCCTGCCGCAAGGTGTCGTGCATGCACCAGAACACTGCTCTGTTCCTCCCCGGGCTTGGACCAGTGCTGCACGTTGCAGTGCCTTCCCCCAGCCTTGGCCCATTCAGCTGGCTCACTTGGCTCGCACCCAAACCCAGGTCACTGGCATGGGAAGTCATCGTGATCCCCACTGGGTCAGTGGTTGTCTCTGGAAAAAGCAATCTTTTTCTAGGGTATCTCAGTCATCGGGTTAACACCGTAGGAACTTAACTGTCGGTAAAGGGGAATTCCACATGAAAGATTTTCAGCAGTACAACTAGGGCTGGCCACGCTGTTGACATCCGCCGACATCTTCAACTCTACAAAGAGGTGAGCGTCCCTGCTCCCTCCTCAGTTCTTTCTTGCAGTTGACTCGCTTGCATGGGTCTCTGCGGAAGCTCCATCGCAGTGTTCATGCCTTTTTTTGCCTGCGGCTTTTCTAACTTTACTTTTTAGAATCTCTTTTTCTAAAGAGATTCCTACAACTTGTTTATGTTGAGAGTTAACCTTCAACCTCTCTCTTCCATCACTGCCTCCATGGAAAGAAGATTGCCTCCAGAGATGAACATTCTCTCTGTGTCTGCTGTCTTGGGCCTGACCACGAAGTTTCTGACTGTGAGTTCTGCCAGAAGTGTAACCAAACAACCCTAAGGCAACACAGAAGGGCTCTCAAAAATTTCCTGATGGATCAACAGGTAGCTAGTTCTGGGCAGGGGTCCTCGGGGGCCCCATACTTTTAGTCGCCTACTGGTTCTTCAAACTCCCTGACCTCCAAGGCTGGAGATAAGTCCTCAGAGAAGTCACAAAACAGAGATCACGACCTCTCCTCCCGGCATCGATCTTGTTCCCTGTCAGCCTCTCCTTCTTCTGGGGGATCTTCGTCAGCTGCGGCTGCATCAGTGAAGAAATCTGTCCAGGTCTCTGTGCCCCCAAAACCCATATTGACAGCACCTCTGCCTGATTCTCAGGGTGGATGATCATCGGCCCCTCCTTCGTCGACCTGAATGAAGTCCTGCTCAGGTTCACTAATGTGACTGTGCAGCAGTTGGGCACCTTTAGGCCCCCTCACCGATGGCTGTCGATGGTAGCTTCGTCGTCGACGAATTCAACACCAGACCCAGAAGCAGAAGAAGTTGACATTGAGGAGGAGTACCACCCAGACCTCATTCTTTCTGATAATGAGGAAGAGATCCTGCTCTCTGACAGATCTACAGCCTCTTCTGTCAATGAGGACTCAGTGAAGCATACCCATAGGTCTCCTCCTGAGGACCCCACATTTTTCAATGTTATGAAGCAGCTGTCCTGAGCCATGGGCTTCCACACTGAGGAAGAGGATGCCACCAGGATAAAAATTGGTGGACTTCCTGGAGATTCCAGCATCTCCCCCAAAAATCATTCCTCCAGTTTCATCAGCCTTGAAGAATGCAGCCACAGCAGCTTGGCATAGACTTGACATGGTGTCAGCTATGCCTCGCAGGGCATACAGACTTTATCATGCCCTCCAGGGTCTTCCTGTTATGCTTCCCAGTCCGAGACAGACTCAGTGGTCATCAAGGCAGTACATGACAGGTCTAAGGTGCCTAAACACCTTAGTTCCCTTCCCCCAAACAAAGAGTCTTGCATAATCGACCTCTTGGGTAAAAGGGTATATACCTTCTCTATGCTAGGTCTGAGGATTGCAAACTATCTGTCGTATATGGTAAAATACCAAAATGCCAACTGGAGGAAGGGCAAAGCTGTTGCCCAGGCACTTCCAGAGGGCACTCAAAAGCAGGAACTGCTTCAGTGCCTTCAAGCTTCTGAGGATGTTAGTAAGCATCTCCTCAGAGCCCTGTATAACATGGCTGACACCAATGCCAGGGCAGCTGCCATGGGCATATGCCTATGAAGGCACTTCTGGCTCAGAGTATCCAGCTTTGCAGCTGAAGTGCAGCAAAAAGTGCTTAATTCCCCCTTTAATGGCACCAAGCTGTTCAGCCCTGATGTTCAGGACATCATTAATGATCTACAAGCCTTGGGCAGGGCCCTCAAGCTCGGTCCACTCCCTTTACCACACCCATCCAAGGGGCAGAGGACGCCCTCCTTTTTGTAAAACGAACACTATGCCTGAGATAGCTCCCCAGCCCTAAGGAAAACGCAGAGCCCAGGCTGCCTTGCCGGCCCTTCCAGAGCCGGAACGGCTGCCAAGCATCCCGGAAGTGAGAGACCAGCTACTATGGCTGGCTCCACCTCTGCTTGACTCCTTGCCAGACACCCCTCTTCTGATCCCGGACCAGGAGGTGGTGGTTGGAGGTCGGTTCTCCCTCTGAGTCAGTGGAGAACCATAACTTTGGATGCATGAATCCTGCAGATCATAGAAAGGGAACACACTTTGGAGCTCATCAAGCCACCTCCAGAAACTCCACGTCCACCCTCCTGTTATCCCCCGGTTCACTTGTCTGTCCTCCGGGAGGAAGTACAGTCCCTTCTGCGCAAGAAGGCCATTGAGCCAGTACCCAGGCACCGGAGAAACAAGGGGCTTTACTCCAGGTTTTTCCTGGTCCCCAGAAAGACCGGCAGTCTGAGGCCTGTCCTAGATCTGAAGGACTTCAATCTGTATGTCCAGTACAGAAAGTTCCAGATGGTGACTTTGCCAGGCCTGATGCCCCTCCTCAAAACGGAGGACTGGCTCTGCTCACTGGACATGGAGGATGCCTACCTGCACATCTCAGTCTTTCCTCCTCACAGGAAGTTTCTCCATTTTGCCTTTCAGGGTGAGCATTATCCATTCAAAGAGCTGCCCTTTGGATTGTCCTCTGCGCCGCAAGTCTTTACCAGGTGCTTAGCAGCAGTCGCAGCAGCTCTCAGAAGGGAGGGTCTGTGTGTTTTCCCTTATCTGGACAACTAGTTCCTAAAGGCCCCATCCAGGGAACAGCTTTTTCTGACTCTGGAGCAAACTCTCCAGCTCTTACACTCCCTGGGCATCACTGTCAGTCTTCCCAAGTTGGTTTTGGTACCATCCCAGTGGTTGCAGTATATAGGGGCAGTTCTGGACTCTGCATGGGGAAGGCCTTCCTGCCCCAAAACAGGGCAAGTGCCCAATAACTCAAGCTCTGGAATTCGCCCATAGTCACTACATCCCTGCCAGGGTATACCTCAGATTGCTGGGCCTAATGGCAGCTGCCATACCCACTGTTACACTGGCCAGATTTCATATGTGCATCTTCCAGTGAACCCTTCGGGTACAGTGGCACCAGTGCACGGACAAGTTAGATCAATTACAAGAAAATTAAACTAATGTTGTTCTCCAGCACCCAGAAAAGACATCGCACGTACCCCCTCAGCATCTCCAACACTGCCGGAACCCCCCTGGAACTAGTCCAACACTTTAAATATTTTGGGATAACATTGGACTGTAACATGTTTTACTCTCTACACATAGACAACACCGCTAAGGCAGTAAACAGACATATCGGCATTCTGTACAGGCACAAGAAAAGTTTTTTTACACAGGAGGCCCTCAACCTAGCCATCCACAGCTCGGTGATCTTGCTTATTGACTATGGACTTGTAATCTGTGGCTCAGCTACAACCGCGGCCCTCCGCCGTATTATAGTAGCCTTAAACAAAACTTGCCGGCAGACTACCAATACCCCTAGGCTAACTCACACCTGTGAGGTGTATAAAAAAGCTAATTGGCTCCAGTTCGATGCCAGACTCAGATACCAAACCTGTCTATTGGCCAAGAAGATAAAGCAAGGCATGGCTCCTGTTGGAATATTGAAGCTCCTTACCCCACCTGAACACCGCCGCATCACCAGGAGCACTGACAGTACGGCCTTCAGTGTTCCTCGCTGTCGCACCTCACTAGGACAGAGTGCCTTTACTTATCACACACTGACATAGTTTAATGCCCTGTCACACGACATTGCTGCAGTATCAGCAGTAGGCAGTTTTAAACAAATACCTAGGATGCATCTGGTTTTTCTGGCCTCTTGCGACTGCTCACCTTAACCACTCTACAGCCCCCTATTATGCCTACTCAACTTTTCCCAATCTTGGGGCCCCCTCCACCTGACCCTCGGCCCTGACCCTTTCTACTAACGAGGTCCCTTGGAGTGAACTTAACTCCTTCCTTATCTCTTTACCTTGCCTCTACAAAACCCCCGCATCTACTTGGATCCTGATTCTGGTCCCACTTGCCTGATCCCTGCCTGCACACAATTCTTTTTCTCCCTCTGACCCGTTAAAATTACTTCTCTGGTCCTCTCCGTTAGCCTGCCACACTGTTACTTGCCAGACCTTAGTGTCTTGTACTACTTGGGTCTTCGATCCAATATCTTGAAGCCCAGTGCCTATATCCTAGTACCTACCTACTACCTGTATTTCCAACTGTATGTACAATGTATTAGCTATTGTAAATATTGTTATTATCTGTTGTAACTGTTCTTCTGTCTGTCTGTACTCTACTTGGAACCTATTTAATGAGTTTGTTCTCAAAATTCTTAATCCGAGATCATAATAAAATAAAATAAATAAAATCAACCAGTCCTGGTCTCCTCCCCAGTACGCAAGGTGCTGCAGTGGTGGATGGATCCCTTGAGTCTACTTCAAGGGGTCCCATTCAAGATCTCCTCCCCGCAACAGATCCTAACCATGGATACCTCAGGACTGGGTTAGGGAGCGCACCTGGTTCCCTTTCAAACCCAGGTCTCTTGGTCCCAGTGGGAAACCTCCCTTCACATCAGTGTCCTAGAGATGAGAGCAGTTCTCTACACCGTGCAGGCCTTTCAGGAGCACCTCGCTTCGGGTCAGCTGCTGGTGAAGTTGGACAGTCTGAGCATAGTATACTACATTAGTAAGCGGGGGGGGGGAACTCATTTGTACCCCCTTTGCAGGGAGGCCATATGAATGTGGTACTCGACGCTTGATGATCACAGTCTGACACTCTCTGCAGTCTGTGTGCTAGGCGTGCTGAATACTCTGACAGACAGTCTCAGCAGGACTCTGTCCAGCATGCACGAGTGTGAGCTTCTCTCATCTGTCGCAGAAGACTTATTCGACAGATGGGGTCATCCAGAGTTGGACCTTTTTGCGTCCCCACTCAACGCAAAACTGCCCAATTTCTGCTCTGTAGAGCCAGGGCCTAGAGTTTTCTGGTGAAATGTGTTGTCCCTCTCCTGAAGTGGGAGGTTTCTTTATGTCTTCCCTCTGTTTCCTCTAATTCAGAGGGTGCTAATCAAGTTGCTAATGAAGGGGGCCAGCGTGATCTTGGTAGCTCCCTTCTGGCCCTGACAGATTTGGTTCCCTTTGCTTCAGCAGATGGTGAAGGAACCTCCAGCCCCCCTCTCTCTCTCTCTCTCTCTTTGCAGGAATCTGCTGACCCAGGCTCAGGGGACCCTGATCATCCCAGCCTCAGATCCCTCCATCTGCATGCCTGGCTCCTGAGGACATAGCCATCACCAGGTTTGGGGTCTCTAACAGAGTGGCGGACATCCTAGTGGCCAACCGAAAGCCTTCCACTTGAGCCACATATGCCATGGAGTGAAAGTGGTTTGCCATCTGGGCTGCCAAACACAGTTTAGATCCTTTCACCTGCCCGGTGAACCATATCCTGGACAACCTGATCTCTCTCTCTCCGACTCAGGTCTCCAGTACTCCTCCCTCAAGATGCACCTTTTGGCTATTTCTGCATTTCATGAGCCCATGAGTGACCGCACGATTGCTCAGCTGAATGTGTCCCGTACTTTACTAAGGGGCATCTTGCATGTGAAACCCCCAGTCTGTTCTCATGTCCTAGCTTGGGACTTGAATTTTGTTGTGGAGAAACAGACCCTGTCTCCCTTTGAGCCAAAGGCAATTTGCGATTTACACTCTCTCTCTCTCTCTCTCTCTCTCTCTCTCTCTCTCTCTCTCTCTCTCGAAAAGCATTATTTTTAGTTGCCATTACTTCTGCTCGAAGAATTTCAGAGCTTCAGGCCCTCTGGTGCGAGGAGCCTTGTTTGATTTTTCACAAAGACAGTGTGTCTTTACTCATGAATCCTAAGTTCCTCCCCAAGGTGGTGCCTGGGTTTACAGTCTACCAATCTATCCAACTTCCTGTTTAGTTTCTAGAGCGTGCCAATCCAGGGGAAGCACTGCTCCATACATTAGGTGTGCACAGAACTTTGAAATACTACCTGCTTCAGACCAAGGAGTCCAGAAAGTAGAAACAGCTGTTTGTTTCCTTTGCCCCAGGTAGAGAGGGTGTTTCTGTTTCTAAGCAATGTTTATCCAGATGGATGGCAAATTGCATTGTGTTCTGGTACAATAAGTACGGCAAAGAACTGCCTGGTGCTGTCTACGCTCACTCCACAAGAGCATGGCTACCTCTGTGGCTTGTTTCAGAGGGGTCTCAGCAACCGATATTTGTGCGGCTGCCACCTGGAGTATCGTTCATATTGTCACCAAGCGCTACAGTCTGGACATTGCCTCGAGCCCATGCAGGTTTTCGCAGGGCTGTGCTACAGGGCCTCCTGTCTTAGGTTTTGTGGTGAGCCCTCCTCCCAGACTGTCTGCTTGCACCTGTAACTACTTGGGACTTTTTCCTGCGGTGTTACAAGTACCTGATGATTGAGATGCCCCCAAAGAAGATGGAACAGTTACGTAAGAACTTACCATAACAGTAGATCTTTGAGGGGATTTCAGTTATCAGGTATGCTTTCCCTCCCACCATCGCCATTCTTGGGGCGCCTGTCTAGGAACTGGCTGTATGGTGTATCCAGCCTTTCATATAGGCCTGGGCACCTCTCTCTCTCTTCCCTCGATCCCCCATGGCATGAGCCTAACTCCCTTAGTCTCCAGGGAAAGAACTGAGGAGGGAGCTGGGCCGCTCATGCCTTTATAGGGTTGATGACATCAGCGGACGTCAGTGGCATGGGCGGCCCCACTTATACTGCTGAAAATCTTCCGTGTGGATTCCCCTTCACCAACAGTGAAGTTCCTATGGCGCTACCTGATGACTGAGATCTCCTTAAAGATCTAGTGTTACGGTAAGTTCTTATGTAACTGTTCTTTACTATATATGCATATATATATATATATATATATATATATATATATATATATATATATATATATTATATTATTTTTTTTTTTTAATTGTAACAGTTTTGACCCCACAATTTCAACATAGTCTTTTATGGCCGCTCCCATTATGACCATAACAGGTGTAATTAATACAGTACTGGACAAAATGTCATTTTGCGCCATAAGTGCAAAATCACATATTGGCTAGGATTCAAAAAATGACAGCTGTCGGGTTTATGAAGTGGTGCGAACAAAATGACTATGTTGGAAATTTGAGGTCAAAATGTTGAAAATTACCGAAGTTACAAGCAGCATTAAAAAATGTCAATGTTCCTTCATAAATTTGTTGTTTTTCAGTATTTTGACCCCAAATTTTCAACATAGTCTTCTTATGACCCCACCTCTTGAAGCCAGTAGGTGACATTTTTTTAATCCACACTGAAACGTCATTTTGCATTACAGGTGCGAAAACACATTTTGGCCAGGAATTGAAAAACAATAGCTATCACATTCGTAAGGTTATGTGAAACATTTGGCTATGTAAAAAATTTAGGGTCAGAATATTGAAAATTGCCAAACTGATGAGCGAACGCTGAAAAATTTCAGTGTATGTTCAGAACTTTTTTTTTTTTTTTTAATATTTTACTCCAAATTTTCTTCATAGCCTTCTTATGACCCCACCTCATGAACCTGGTTAAGTGAAAATTTTCAAATCCCGCCCGAAAGATGATTTCACGAAGCAACTGCAAAGTCATCTTTTGGCCCAGAGTTGAAGAATTTCACCTACTAGTTCATGAGTTGGGGTCCCAAAAGGACCATGTTGAAAATTTGGGGGAACTATGATAAAAAAAATTACCACGTTATGAGTACAAGTTCCAAATGTATTGCAGTACATTGACTGCGTACCTCATTTCCTCCATTCCCGGTCCAGCACTGAAGAGTGAAGATATGTCTCCAGTCCAGAGAGAATTACTGCATTGGACACCCAGTAGGTAAGTAAAGGGTGGGGGGTGCTGAGTGGGAAGGTTGGGTGGGGGAG
The DNA here is from genome assembly GCA_016271365.2 of Neoceratodus forsteri. Classification (NCBI taxonomy): domain Eukaryota; kingdom Metazoa; phylum Chordata; order Ceratodontiformes; family Ceratodontidae; genus Neoceratodus; species Neoceratodus forsteri. The sequence continues at coordinate 128,159,505 of CM057453.1, forward strand.
GAATATAATGGCAGTGATGTCTCTGCGGCAGTAACAGACATTGATGGATGTTTTCCTTTTTTACAAGGTGTATAAAATTAAAAAAGGACTACGAGGGATGGTTTCCTTTATTTCAGGTACTGACACTGGGGATTGGGCACCTCATTGTCAGTGTTGTGTTTGCAACACCGGGGTTGGCTCCCTGGTGTTGTACAGTGCAAACAGCACTAGGTATTGGACACCTCATTGTCAGTGTTATGTTTGGCAACACCGGGGTTGGCTCCATGGTATTGTACAGTGCAAACAGCACTGGGTATTGGGCACCCCATTGTCATAAAATTAACAAGGAAGGAGTGGGAGGAACTGAGGGATGGTTTTCTTATGTTTGGTAGCACCAGGGGGTAGGCTTTCTGGTGTCGCACACTGAAAATGGGTGGGTGTGGGGTAGTAATCGTCACCGGGGATTGGGCACCTCGTGTCGGAAAATTAAAATGGAAGGAGTGGGAGGAATTGAAGGACAGTTGTATGTTAGGTACCGACATTGGGAATTGGGCACCCCAGAGTCATGTTATGTTTGATGGCACTGGGGGTTGGCTCTTCAGTGTCACACAGTGAAAACGGGCAGGTGTGTGGGGTGGTACTAACCGTCACCAGGCTTTGGGCACCCTGGAGTTGGAAGGGATTGTTTTTAGGTTGGGAGGGGGAAGGACCACATTAGGCTGATCATGACACTGATCAGCTCTGCTTGCTGGGTGGCGTTATGCAGATCAAAGGAAAGAGACACCCTATGATTTGAGCGGCTCTTTTCTTTGAGCTACACAGAGTTTCCAGCCAGCAAGACCAGAACAGTGTCATGATCAGCCTGGCTGATGACTGGTCTGATGCTCTCGAGCCCCTTGCAGACTACGCTGCATTAGACCGACAGTGATACACCTCTCAAAACCCACTGTCATACCAATATGTTCATGTTGCACAAACACAAGGGTGAACATAAAAAGCTTTGGAGCCCATTTTTGTCTTACGCAAGGGCATAAATAATTGTAAACATGCAGATGATCAAAGGGCAGTATCTGAATGTTAAATTTTAATTCCTCAAGCAAGGACAAACAGTTGGAAAAATTGCTTTGTGAACCAGCCAACCAAAAAAATTATTTAATATGTGACACTGGAGAAAGCCAATTCAGTTGGGAATAAAAAAGATAATGATGAGTTCCAGATGGGGCAAGGAGGACAAATCGATATATATTATTATAAACAATCTGTAATTTTTGAAGCTCTGCTAGTCCAGTATTAAGGAAAAAAGCAGAAACGTAATCAAAAAAGGGAAGAACTGCTGGCCCATCGGCACAATGGTTGGATTTCCGTCTGCAACACCGGCGACCCAGGTTTGGGAATGAACTCGGGTCGCTGGAGGGACGGCTGGGGGAGAAGGATGGAGCGTCCCAGGGATGGTTTGCCTTCTCCAGGGGGAGAGTGGGGATGCCTCCCGGCACCTGCTGGCTCCTGGCGGAGGCTGGGAGCATAGCAGGACGTCAGGGTCTGGATGATTGGGAGAGTGGCAGATGTCGGCATACACCCTGATGTTTGTGGCATGCCAAACCCCTGGGCAAAAACCAGGAAACTGCTCTCTGGCCGGCTGGATGACAGTCCCCGGCCCCCACTGCCTCCAGGCCCTGACAAGCAACCCCACCTCAGTGGCACCCAGGCCAACTGAAGAGTGCACTGGCCACCCCCACCAGTGCCTTCTCTGTCAGAGGAGGGGGACCAGTCCGGCGAAGGGATATGCCAGGTTACCTGGAGGGGTCACAATGTGAGGTAGGGGCCGGTGTCGGGGGAGGGCGAGCAGATTGAGGACCTAGGAGACCCAAAGGAGTGGTTGGCCAGGGAGGGAGGAGGATGTATTTATAAAAAAAAAAAAAAGAAGAACTGACCCAGAAGCAATTGTTTTACGAGTTTCCAAAGACATGTAATTTTTTAGCATCTGTGCTGCTCCAAGCCTCTGATTAATGAATACTCTTACAAAGCTTCCCAATATGTTCTGAATAGGTAAGAGAAGGGTCTGAAACGGCACCCAAATACTTAAAAAGAACAACCTGCTCAATAGATGAGCCTTCCAAATCAAATTAGAGATTAATAATGGAGGACACTTATTCAACAGAACAGATGAACCAAATATCATAGACTTGGTTTTGGAGGAAGTTAAGACCAAATTGTTACTTTTAAGTCATCTGTTGACTGCACAAAAATCACGATTCAAAAATTCAGAAATTTTTGTAGAACACTTGGAACTTTTTAAAATAATCAAATCATCAGTATACAGAGTAGTTTCACAATCAAAACATATCTCTGGAATCAAGTTTACGAACAAACAAAATAATAGGGTCTTAAAATGGACCGCTGAGGATCCCCCCACCCCATAACTAATTTTAGAGATGACATTGTAAGGCCCTATAGCAACTGATTGGCCATGGCTGGACATATAATCCTGAATCCAGGGAACAACATTATTTGTGATACCCATGATTGTCAGTTTTTTTATAAAGCAAATTTTTTATCATTCAGATCAACTACCTTGGTCAGGTCCACGAACACAGCCCCCGTATGAAATCCCTTTTCCATACGATGAAGAAATGTACCCATGAACCTGCCCAAGGCCGTATTAGTACCCCCTCTTTCCTAAATCCATGTAGCTGCACAGAGAGCAAATTCAATTTATCCAAATAGTCACCGATTTGGCTAGAAACAACCTTTTGTAATATTGTACTCAATGGGATCCAACCGGAAATGGGCCTAAAAACATTCGGATTTAATGGCATTATTATTTTTAGGTGCTGGGACAATACCAGGCAGTTTCCAACTAGAAGGGAATTCCTGAGATATGAGAGACAAATTGAAAACAGTACCCAAAGGGGCTGCAGTTTGGAGGGCTGGTAACTTAAGAAACTGAGAATCCAGCTCATCGTCAGCATCCCCCCCCCCCCATTTTTATTTGGAGGGCTGCTTAAAGTGTCTTGAACAGTTATCTATTTTAAATACTTTTTAGGAGGCTCACTAGAAAACAAATTGGCTGGCTAATCATAAGGGTTATCAACAAATGCATTGGGATCCAGAACATTATATGCGGAGAGATCAGTAAATTTAGTGTTTAACCAACTTACAAATACAAAAGGGACCTTAATTTCATGACTGTCCACGACCCACTTATTTAGAGTCCTTTTTTTGTTGGGAAATAGTCGAAACGGAAATATTGTTACAGAATTTTGGGGGTCTTTCCAGTTTTCATGTAACTGATTTTTGACAAACTTTGCCTTTGAAAAACGAGTCTGATATTTACATTTATTTCTGATGCAACAATATTCATTCAAAAGAACAGATGAAGGATAATTAACATATTTTTTCAGACACTATCCCAGTGCTCTGCTAAACACTTGATTTCACTGGAAAACCATCTATTGTTAGACGTTTTTTTTTTCAAAGGGGAAAGAATTTATTTTGTATTGAAAGTAGTTGAGTGTTAAAAGAAGTCAAGAGCACAGTCCACTGCTGGAATGGCATCCAAAAAATTTCGGTCCAACGACTTAACCTGTGGTCTTACTTCCTCAACATCAACCTCATCAAAACAACGTGACATTATGAATCTGGAGAAATTTTAGGAGGGCGAAAAAATTAAGACACAGCATGTACCTAAATGATCACTAATAGCCAGTTCAACAACACGTACAAATGAGATACAGTGAGCTTTATTACCCAGTCTAAAAGAGAATGTTGGTCACTTAGTACATTTAACCTCGCGAGAGAAGAAATGTCATAAGTCAGTTGAAATTTTTGGATAAGGGACTTAAATTGATTTCGCCCTCTCCATTAACCAGTTAAGGTTCTTATCCCCAGCTATAACTAAATCATGATTTTTAACAACCGACTCCAAAGTTTCTGAAGTAGTCCGCTAAAGCTGATATCCCAATTCATGGGGGGTTACAAGGACAATTTATATAAACAGTTGTATTCCCTCCAGAAACAATGTAACAAGAACGCATTCATTTTTTGAGTTAAATTGCATACTGTTGCCGGCCCGGTGGCACTGAGGGTTGAGCGCGGACGCTACACACCGCGCCCAGGCGAGCGGGTTCGGGAGCAAGCGAATCGCTCGATTGGGTTGAGGCAGGGAAGGAGAGGGATTGAGCGTCCGATGGACTGCTCTCCCTCCTCGGGGTGGGATTCTAGCAAGTCGGCTTCTGATTGCCCTCTGGCGGAGGCTGGGGTGGGGATGCACCTGGTACAAGGAGTAGAGTCGGGCAGACGCCTGGAACAGAGCGCGGCGGAGGTGTGCGGCGATACACCGCTGGCGCCATGGCATGCCACCGACCCAGTGAAATAGTACAGGGGAAAATGGTGGCACCTGACGCGCTTGATGGCCATCCGCGAAGCTCACGGGTGCTGGTACCCGAACTGGATCCGTTGGGGTGGGGAGTTAGGGGGCTTCCTGCCACCCCACTGCGGGGGGTAAGCTGCAGGGGTTACTGGGTGCCAGCAGTCCCGGTATAGACGGACGGCGGCAGGATCCCCATAGGTAGGGCTGCGAGGCTACGGGGAAGCATCTAGATGGCCACAGGTGAATAAAGAAATAATAAAAAAAGCAGAATAACATCAAAATGCTCTTTAAAATAAATAACACCACCACCTTTCTGTTTCCCTTCCATGTCTAACCTAACCGAGCCATGCCCAGGAAAGACACATGAGGTTTTTGGAATGTGAAACTTCAGATAGGTTTCTGACACCCTAGTTATATTAGAACTGATCAATCAAAACCTCCAACTTAGCCAGCTTAGGATCAAGATGCCTAGCATTAAAATGAATTATCTTGAGCCCATGAAATCGTTACAGAACCGAATTGGGTTCTGTTGCTCCGACAACAGGCCCAGGATTGCTCTCAGTATTACCAGCCAGCAATAACAGAGTTCAACTAAAATTCATAACAGTTAAAACTTGAAAATGGAAAATCTCTAACCTAAGACCATTTAAGCAGAATAATTTAAAACCAATTATAACATGGGTAGGAGAAAACGTGGAATGCCATTGGTGGAGTCCCTCTCCGTGCCCGTGGATTAAGTTAGCATTAATCCATGGTTGCACAGAGCAACTCTGGAGATCCGCTGCTGGGTCTTGCTCTTTGGAGTCCAAAGCAAACTGTACTGGCTGGCAGCTTTTAAAAATCCTGAGTAAGCAATCGGGACTCCGGTATCTGTCCTGTACCTTCAGTGTATGTCAGTGTCATTTTCTGTTGCTGGCAACATTTCGTTTACCTTGTGTTGGTAGTAATTACAGTTTCTGTGACTGCCAGCAGTTGTCCTTGTATGTTATTAGTACTGGCACGAGAACAGGGTCACCTTCTATCAAGGTGTCACCTCACAGTAGTAAACCACGTATGGACAAGCAGAGTGTGCAGCGGGTAAAGCATGACATGGCCATACACAGAGATCCCAGACAGAAACATAGTTGTAAAAGCTGGTATGTGCACAGCAGCAGGACATGCCACCTAACACCATTTCGGTGTATGTCTCGCCATGGGGTTGGGGTGGCGAGGTGGCAAGAAGTGGTGTCTGTCTAATTGTGGGGTAGGAGTGCACATGCGAGACAGAGAAAGAGAGAGCGGTACAGTGGGCGGCATCACGACAAGTGGCACTGTCTTCCCAAAGCAGTTGTACCCCTGTGGTCTGATATGCGGATGGTGGTGTTGCACACCTCACAGCTGGACACTGAGAGCAGCATCCCATAGTCCGGCGGGCCTCCCCCCCCCCCAACAGAGCCGTACACCTCCTGTGTTCTTACGGTAGAGAGAGAGTGACAGGGACAACAGCACCTGCAGTGGTAATTGCAAGTAGATATTTCTTCCTACCAGTGTGTAGCGGAATCTGTGGCCGCCGATCTCTGCCTGTCCATAGTGAAAGCTATTTTGCAGTTCACAGACAGACAGAGAGAGAGAGAGAGAGAGAGAGTCTCCCCACCGAGATGTCCTGTCCCCATTGAAAGCCCCCCCTTCCTGTGTGCTGCATAACAGTAGCGAGACACAGAAACACCAAACAGCAGACTGGCAGTGAGAAAGAGAAAGTGACAGACAGACAAACATAGAGTAGTGTCAGGCGCCGTGGGCACAGCACGATATCATTGCCAACCCTTAATTCTGATTGTAAATCACTCAGTCTCACGTCATGGACTCACAGGGACAAATACAAGGAGAGAGACAGTGACCGTGATTGAGAAGAGAGAGAGAGACATGGGGGGGCGCGACATGGAGAAAATCAATACCCGTGCTTGTCCCAAAACATGTTTACCTGCACATGGTAATCTTTCTGAGGGTGTGCCAGATTGCTGGTGCACAGCATACACAGTGATTGGGGTGAGAAACGAGAGACTGACTGAGGAAGTCTGATAATACTCTGCATGTGGATTGTAAGGGTGGGCACAGTAACAGCAGTAGGCAGTGTACCACATAGTATTATGCACAAGAAATGTCACTGATCTTGTTAGTAGTGTATGTGTGACATTTCTATGTGCAAAACACCAGTGCAGTATGCGTTTTTTGTTGGGGACTAGTTTGCAAGGTGACAGGATATATAGTACCTTTCTTGCTATTTCAACATAAAAAAACAGTTTTGTGCATATTTTTATGTTGTTTAAACATAACCGATGTTTATAAGTGCAATAACCCACTCCAGGGTATGGGGTTATTGGGAAATATTTACTGGTTAGTGGTTATAAACCACTGCCAGCGAGTGCCTAACAGCTCCATAAACCACATATGTGGTTTATGGAGATCGGTAAACCATGGGCAGAACAGTACCGCAGCATCACCAGAAAAAACACCGAACACGCTGTCCTCATACTGGACTTTCACAAGTACTACACGATCAGTCACTCAGTGCGAGACAAGCTTGTCGGCGGTAACAGTTAACCCTCGCAAAGTGAAAAAAAATGCAATTTAAACCAAAAAACACCAAAAACCAGTAAATATAAAAAATAAAACATGGAGAAGTGTGGTTCTCTGGGGGTTTTATGTACCCCATCGGTGTGTAATGCCCATATAAACCCCTCGGGCTTCACCTTTGGGGTTCATGGGGCATCACACACCTCAGGGATGCATAAAATCCCCATAAACCATGCTATATATATATTTATTTATTCTATATTTATTCTGTATTTAATCAGCATCCCGGGTGCTGTGAGCCTGGTTCAGGATATAATTGCAAGAGCAACTCTTTAAACATTGAGTGATTAAACCGATCCCCATCATTAGCCGCTAGTAACACATTTGTTGTTCACTGAAAGAAACAAAAACCCTATAAAAAAATACTAAAATTATCCAAAAACTGAATTCAGATGGAGTCTGTTAGCCTCTTCTGAGCCCAGGAACTTTGTCCACCCCACAGCAACAGTCTCCCCACTGAGCTCTGCCGTAAGTGGAAGAAAGAGAATAAATAGCAACTAACCCCAGTCAGCCTAAATAAATTAAAGAAAACACAGGGAGTTGGAGCAAAATGTTCCCTACATGGCTCTGCCACAACTGGAGAGAAAGAGTAGCAACTAGATCTAGTCAGACTAAAAATCAGGTGGGGGGAGTGTGGCACAACATGAAAGATGCACTACAGAAATAGCGGTACTCAGTAGGAGTCTGCCACCCTCCACCATCCCCGCTTACATGAAGTTGTTCTCAGCTGTACACCTCGCTCCCACCCTCTTAACAGAAAAAACTATTCACTTTTAAAACCTAGAGCAGTAGACCCCCTTCTCAACTCTGCAACAGCTAGAAGAGTAGAATGGAGCAACCAATACTTTAGAGCATTTTGTAACATGGCATTAATCTGCACAATGAAATACTGAATTTCTGTTGGCCTAAATATAACAGGTGGTACTTCATGAGCCATGGTCTAATTCCCAAGTAGACCATGGTTTGTGATGTAGTAATTTGACGATCCACAATAGGCAAAAGCAGTATACAAGTAAAAACAGTATGCATATATTTTGTAGTGCTGTTCAGAATTTTCAAATTCTGGCAGAATAAAATTCTGCGGAATTTTCAAAATTCCGCCAAATTTCCCCACAAATGGAATGGCGAAATTTAGCAGTAGAAAACAGTTGCAGAATTATTTTCCGTGGAATAAATGTGTTTTGCAGATCTCAGTATTTTCAGTGGAAATTGTTGCGTAATAATTTTCTGCGGAAAAATTGTTTTTCTGCAGAATAATATTCCACGGAATCACAGTAGGCAGAATTCTGCCGAAGGACCAGTAAAATTCCAGCAGAAATTCCACCGGTGGAATGGCCATTCACTAATTCTGCCAGCGGAATTCCGCACAGCACTAATATTTTGCTGTTTTTAGCATCGTTTCACAGCCATCGTAAAACAGCAGAATCCCCTGATTTTGCCACCCACCCACCCAGTGGATCACCATTCACAAGTGAAGCACAGAAGGAGAGCAATGCATAATTTTAACGTCAACATTTGTGTGTGTGGAGTAGTGGGCATCACTACTTTGGCAAATACACACTATGTTAAAGATGAACCCGCACCTTCTATAACAGAAAGCAAAAATAACAAAGACAGTGAGATAAACAAAGCAAGATCAAAGAAAGAGGCTACTTCTAAGGGTGAAAAGAAAAATAAAGTGAGAAAAACAAAAGGAAATCAAAGAAAAAGATTAACAATACTAGTCAAAACAAGTATTTGAAAGGCGAGAGCAGGAAACGTCATGTTGTTCTATCTCCTGCTGAGCTAGATAATTTAGAGAGGAAAAAAAGTGAAGTTAATACTCAGAAAAATGGTACTTGTCCTATGAGAGTTTTTTCAGATTGGCTCAATTTAGTACATGTGGAAAAAAAGAGTGCTGTGCTGCTAGCATTGTTTCACAGCCATCTGTTGGTCTGCAAGGGAACTGCAGGAACAAAACATGAAGCTCTACCCTAGCTTAGTCCCATCATTCAGTGCAACCCATATCTTGTAATACTCACAGCTGAAAATTGAAGAACCTAGCGTAAGAAAGTTAACTGCAAGGTTTTAAAAGTTTTAAAATATTTTTCGATGTTAGGAAAGCTTAAAGCTTGTAATGAAAGCTGTTTTTGCAAAAGTTAAATAGCAGCCATGATATTTCCAATAGGTGTGTTCCAATTGTTTTGTACTGTATGTATACCATGTTTTAACAGCTCAGCATAAAGCATTCCAAAACCAAATCAGTCTGTCTGTTCTCATTTATTCAGAAAATATTAATCATACAATCATTGCCATGTTACAAGAGGATTAAGCCATGAGAAAGGATGTGTCTGCTGTGAAATTAATCCATAGTTGGGTCATTGGAGGCACTCAGTCTTTGGCCTCGTGCCCTTAACCCCCCCAACCGTGGATTCATTCCACAGTAGACCCATCCTTTCTCATGGCTTTATCCTTATACATACCAGCATATCAATAAACTTAAAACAAAAAATAATGTTAGAATGAACAAATATCAATAAACACAGAGAAAAGCAGTGCAGCGCCAACACACCTCTGAAATGCTGTTCTTCAAAACAAAATGCTGAGCATGCATGCTCATACAAACATATAAAACACAGAAATACAGAATATCTTCCACACTATCAGAAAGTTTAAAAACAAATCATTTTATTTCATATGTATTCTTATTTAGGGATACATTGAATTGTATTGTAACATGGCAGTAACCGGAATGCCGAAATCGGGAGCCGTGATTGGGTGAAGCGCATCACGAGGGCAAAGTCGGAGTGGGTATTAATCCAGCATACCCGCTGTGTTCAAAAGCGCAGTACCAGCAGCAGTCAGACAGCTAGGTTAGCAGCACCGGGCAGAGGTGGGGATCGAGTGTCAGAGAGGCAAGTGTGGGACAGGGACAGGGAGACTAGCTACACAGAGTTGGAAACGGGAGGGGGAGAAGAAGCAGCTTCGCACAACAGCAATAGATAGCACAGTCTGATACGGACATACTATGCAGGGAAGTGGCGCACGGTTCTCACTGACAGGAGCTGTTGGGGTGGAAGAGTGGATCGACTTGAGGTTCGTACGGGCAGGTACTGTGGCAGCGAGCTGAGAGGCAGTAGCACCAGACGCAGCAGCAGACGCAGTGGGCGACATTGGAGGAGTCTCACTGAAGCAAGGGGAAGTGACCTGGCCAACATGGTAATTTCTGAGCGAGCCGCACACCACGGCAAGGCAGCCATCCACCGCAGACCTCCAACGGCTGGTATGACAGAAATACCCGCGTAGACCTCTGCAGTATTTGGACTGCCATATGAGCCGCACTGTTTTGTTTAAGTAGTGCTAGTCAATGTTTTCACCACATCAGCATATTAATGCTGTTGTGTTACACGCTTTGGAAGTGCAGTAAAAATCTTTGCAAAACACACCGACTCCCTGTGTAATGTTGTTCTAACGATAGGAAATACTGTCCTCGCGACTCTGTGCTCGATCGGCCCATGTTACAAGCGCATTAAGCCACTCCAGCGGTGGCATCTAATGCGATTAATGCATGGTTGGGCTGTTGTTCGCCCTCAGCCTCCTGCCTCGGGCCACAATCCTCCCAACCATGCATTAATCCAGCATTAGATGCCACCTTCGTCGTAGCTTAATGCTTACTTGTTTTATGACATAGACACCTGTTCACCGTGGTCTACTTGAGCCATCATTTTAAAGCGGTGTGCCCATAGGACAAGACATTGTCCTTCACTGCCTCCAGTGTGCCTGTCACACCTTCTGAGACCTTCCAGTTTGAAAATATCCATGTGAAATATAAGGGTTCCAGAACCCCCCCACCCTTGTGGGTGTCCACAGTCTGCTATACACAGTAATATTTGTTTGACTCCAGGAGTTGTTTCTATGTGGAATGTTTCTTTGGCAGTAGCTGAGAAATGCTACTTTCTGCCAGGTAAGCAGATATAATGATGTTGTTACCTTCATAAACAGTTTCTGTGATGTTATTTGTCATCATTGACATAGTTGCTGTCTCAGTAAGAACTTAAAAAGCTTCCTTTTGAAGTTAAGCAGCTTTAATTATACATTTGCTATTGCCTTTATAAAGCATGTGTACAAATAATGTGAGTTAGGAAGTATTAACTGCGTCTGAAATGACTGCATCACGATTATTGATACTGTGAGCTGCCTAATTATCTAAAATATTGTTAGTTTTCCACTCATTACTCTGGGTTCACGTGACATCTTACTGATACTCATAAGGAACACAGCAGGGTTGGAGATATTGCTGACCCATCACTCCGGGTCATGTATGTCTTTATGGTAGTAGACTGTTTAAGCACACAACTTGCCAACTGAACAAGCAGGGGTACTGCAGCTAGCATAATGGATTTGAAAGATATTATTTTAAGAGAAACCACTTCTATACAGACGGTTTGGTTCTAAACTTAGATACAGAACCCATCAGCAGTAAAGTTTAAACTTAAAAGCAGCAGGCTAGCATGCATCACTGTAGCACATTGCATCGTGGGTAATTAATTAAAATACTTGTGAAGGGTCATAACTGACTTGGTGCTTAAGCAAGGTGATATTTAAATTCACTGTTTTGTTTTTCTTTATCCTATTCCTCCCAGCCCTAACTAACTCATCTACCTTCCCCATTGCAGACTTCCTTCTTGGCACTGCTAGTGACACCCCCCACACACCACCAACACCACCACTGGGACACCACATCAGATCCCCTAAACCTTGGTACTCCTAGGGTTTGTCCACTATAGCAGGTCCTTCCAGTGCTGGCAGTGGTTCCTGAGCTAGCTGGGATGTGGGTTCTGTGGTCCAGGATGTTCCTGTAGATGGTCTCTGATTGTGAGGTGGGCGGGATGGCTGCAGTGATCAGCTGTGCTAGGGGCTGGGGGTAGGATCTTTCCTATTTTTGGCCCTACCACCGCCCCTGAGATTAGCTATGATATAGTAAGATGGTAATGTGAGTTAGGAAGGGACTCTAGATCTGTTATTTTGCCCCCAACCTGCGTGCTTCAGAAACAGAGATAAAAATAAGTGTGCAGTGCAAATACGTACTAGTATTTAGGGATTCCCTACCCACTGTACTACCCAGTGTATCTGGTTATTCCTCTGGTAATCAGAAATGTGTCTAGGCTTACCTTGAAGGCGTGTACTGTGTCCATATCAGCTGTCTGTGCTAATTGACTGTTCCACGGGTTCACCATCTTCTGGAATGCCCCCTAATAGTAGAGGGAGGTTGGTGCCCAATTGGGAGGGGACAGCAGACTGCACCAAAAGTATTGAAAATATTTTCTTTATTAATACAAATAATAAAGTGAATAGTATTTAGGGTTCATTTCAGACACTGGCCCACTGGATATAGTAAAAGGGGCTAAATGAAACAAGTAATGGGTCATAGTGTTTAACTTGGTCCACATTCTTACAGCAGAATTGTAAATCCACTAGAACAGTGAGCCAGATTCTGCCAAAAGGGAGCAGAAAAGGTTGGTCAGAAATGAAAACTGAGTGACATGTGTCACAGTCCCCCACATTGACATGAACACTTGAGTGTTTGTAATGCAATTGCACTTGCATCCTCCTCCACATACGCATAGTTTCGTTCATCACATGTCCTGGTGTCAGGTTCCAGATAACCCATTTTTTATATAAGTAACCCTTCACTTGTTGCACTTCCCATGTTTGGCCATAAAGTATTGTACATCATCCACAAGCATATTGCATATGCAAGAATCTTTATCTTTACCGTTCGGCTCGCTGGCACAGCATTAGGGCCTCCGCTCGTGATGCCGACATCTTGGGTCTGTGAACTGACCCGAGGAGTCAGAGGGCTGGCCAGGGGGAGGAAGATTGAGCGTTCGACAGACTGCTCTCTTCCTTCTTCTCTTGGTGTGGGAGCTTCTGGTGCATGACTGACCTCTGGTGAAGATTGGAGGGAGCAGCTGCCGGAGCTGAAACAGCGGGGAGGGATGCCAAACATTGTCACTTTAGCACCGCCAGGTCATTGCATGCCAAGCCTCCCACAGAGTCTTAGCATGAAAAAATGTGGGCCCCCATGAATGACACCCTGCTCCACCAGTTCCATTGCGCCTGCCCATGACACTCGGCTGGCAGTCGAGTTTAATGTTCCATTAGGTGGCTCAACCCCGCAGCCTCGCACTTGGGGGCAAACCAGAGAAACAGCCTGGTAATGGGGGTAAACCTGGTTCAGAATTCCATTGGGGGATGTGCCTGCTCGGCAGCCCTGCCCTGGGGGGGGGGCCCAGGAGGATCGCCACTCGAGGTAAGTCCCAGGGGAGCCAAATGTGGGGGGGTAGGGCGGAGGCTACTGGGGGTCTGAAACAAAGCAAAAAATATATGTCCACATAGCAAGTTTTATACATTGTGCATCCCACGTTGGGCCACATAGTATTGCACATCGTTCACAGTTGCAGTGATATTTATTGAACTTTTTTAAAACTCTTTACATTTTATATTGCACTTAGACTCCTCTCAGATTGCACAAAATGTTTTTTATGGCAGCATATTGCATATAAACAAGGGTATACGATAACACCAACTTCACTGTGATGATAGGTGCACAAATTGCATCGAAAATGCTCTCTGTATATAGGAGCATTACACAAACATTTGCAGTATTGCTTCTTTAAGTATGTACACATATAGAGGATAATGTATGGTCCTCTATCGGTAACCGGTCAGTTAACTGTCGAGAGGTTGCCAGGGCGACCGTGTAAACCTCGAGAGAGAAGCTCGAGAGGTTTACATACGCATAGCAACCTCGAGACGTTAACATTGACTGGTTCCTAAAGAGGGACCATACATTATTTTTATAGTGTATGGTCCCACATAAAAAGGTTGCTTACTTTTTGCTAACTAGTCACCGCCAGCCGCGTTCAGTCTCTTCTCAACGCGCTGTTCATCCGTCGGTTCCCGCTGAAAAAAAAAAGCGAAGCACATGCAGAACTGTCGCTGTAGTATAACCTATCGATGACGATAAGCATCATAGTTAACAACATGTCTACGTCACATCGATAGGTTAACAACCTTAGGAAATGATGATTTCCTAAGGTTAACAGCGTTCTACCATACATTATAAGTATTTAAATTGCAGCCAAAATCAAATTAATATTCCAGGCCTTGCTATATAACTCTAATGTTGTTGCTCAATGAAATAAAACTGTATTAACATACTAATATACTAAAAAGCCAGCAGAATAGGCCAAATGGTCTGTCTTTCCTGCTCGAAAGCCAGCAACCTAGTGGCTGCTCGCCTTACCACCCCTCTAGCCCCCAGGAGAGTCATCTTTTTTTCAGATTTCCCTTGTACCTGTCCCACGCTTTCTTGAAGCCCTCTTCCACCAGCCTCCCAGGCAGCGCATTCCACGGCTCCACCACCCTCTCAGTGAACAAAATGCCTCCTATGCTCCCCCCTGTAATTTCCTCCTCCAGCTTCCACTCATGACCCCTGGTAGTTTCCCCCCTTCTTTAACCTAAACAGCTCCTTGGTTCCACTCCTGGTTATTCCTTTTACATACTTGAAAACCTCTATCATGTCTCCCCTATCCCTCCTCTCCTCCAGTGAGTGAAGCCCAAGCTCTTTCAGTCTCTCCTCATAAGGCCTCCCCTCCACGCGTGAATCATCCTCTGAACCCTCTCCAGCAGCACGATGTCCTTCCTCAAATGAGGTCTCCAGAACTGTACACAATACTCCAGCTGCGGCCTGACTAAGGCATTATACAGAGGGAGTATCACCTCCCCTCTTCTGGCTATACAGCCCAGTATCCTGTTTGCTTTGACTGCTGTTCTTCTACAATTTTCAGAGTTATTCATTTTGACGTCTACCACCACCCCTAAATCCCTTTCTCCCCATGTGGCTTGCAGTGTGACCCCCCCCCAGGGTGTATACATGGCCAGGATTTTTTACCCCCAAATGAAGTACCTTACATTTTCCGTCATTAAATTTCAGTCCCCACCTCCTTGACCACCCCTCCAGGGTATCCAGATCCCCCTGGACTGAATCCCTCGCTTCTTCACAATCCACCAGTGTTCCCAGCTTTGAATCATCCGCAAAGAGACTCAACCTATTTTTAACCCTCCTCCCTATATCCGAGACGTAGGCATTGAACAAGAGTGGCCCCAACACTGAACCTTGAGGGACCCCACTGATTACCTTTCTCGGGTAGGAGAGTATCCCACCCACCATTACCCTCTCTAGATACCCCGAACGCCAATTTTCTACCCAGTTGAGTTCCTGTCCTCCCACCCCCATCTCCCCCAATTTTGCTATCACTCCATTATGGGGCACTGAATCAAATGCCTTGCTGAAATCTAGGTATAGGACGTCCACTGGCCTATGTCTATCCAAGGCTTCCGTCACCCAGTCATAAAACTCTACAAGGTTGGTCTGACATGATCTCCCCGGGATGAAGCCATATTGTTTATCATCCCAGTGTCCTAACCTTTCCAACTGCCTCCCAAGCCTCTCCTTGATAAAGCCCTCCATTACTTTGCCTACCACAGACGTCAGACTGACAGGCCTATAATTCCTCATCTCCTCCTGAGACTCCCCCTTATATATAGGCACTACATAAGCCACCCTCCAATCCTGTGGCACCCATCCCGTCTGCAAAGAGGCATTAAAGAGTGCAGCCAGTGGAGCTGCCAGTACCTCCGCCAGTTCCTTCATAATCCCTGGATGTAATCCATCTGGTCCTGGTGCGTTATCTGTTTTTAGTTTCCGAAGGGCCTCCCTCACCATATCCACTGTGATTTCTTCTCCCCAATCCACTCCCTCATGCAACCTTCCTACTCCTTCTTGGTCTGTAACAAAGTTTTGTAGGCTTATTCAGTAGTACTCCTATCGCAGAGTCGGCTCTTTGTAAAAGCTTTTTGTAAATAAATTATCTGTCCGTAACTGTTGTGCATATCACCTTAAATTACAGTTTGTTTTTTTATAACACCATGGCCACAAACCTGCTACTTCACGTAGGGCCACAGAATTACTCTTAACTTTTTTGCACAGGGCCCTGTGCAGGTCAAGAAATTAGTCATAACTTTCTTTATGCAGGGCAGTGCGGGCCATGCATGAAGCAGGATATCAGTCTTAACTTTCTTTGCACAGGGCCCTTGATCTGTAGCTTGTCCTTAGGTCATGGGGGGGCATTAGTGTTGAAAAAACCCTAATGCCACATGTATCTCCTTTTTATGGCTTTATAACCCTAATGCATGCATTAACATTGTTTTTGTAATGAATTTCTTTACTTTTGAGAAAATAAGAGTCGTAACTTGAGGCCCTGCATGAAGCAGGAGGTAAGTGCCATCTTGCTTCATCGCAGGGTCCTATGGAAGGACATGACTCTTAACTTTCTTTATGCAAAGCAGGACATGAGGTGTAATTTTCTTAATATTTTGTTCATGTATGACTTTAATTGTAGTACAAAATGCGCGCATGAGTGTTTTTTGGTTGTGTTCTCAACTGATTTTCATGTCTTTGCGGATTTCAGCATTTTGTTCCTGTGGCCGGCCTGCCAGCGCAGTGGAAGCACTTCTGCCTGTGGTGCTGATGACCGGGGTTTGGGAGTGGACCTCAGATGTCAGAGGATCGGCTGGGCTGGGGGGGGGTGTGGAGGCTGGGCATCCTAGGGACTGCTCACCATCTCTGGGGAGGGAGGATTTGGTTCCTGGTGCATATCAGCCCCACATGTTGGATGGGGGGGGTATGGTAGCCTGGAACCACACTGAGAGCCGGCTGTGGCAGGGACTGATGGACCTTGCATGTCTGGGGTGCCATGGTCATTGCACAACTGGCCCTGCCACAGAGAGTTGGGTAGGGGGGGATGCACAAGGGAAAAAACCCTTGGTGTGAGCCCTGTGATGCCCAGATCCTAGTTAGTGCTGGGACCCAGGCTGACGTGGGAGGGCCTCCAGCCCAGCCAGGGTCCCTAAAATACAAGCATAAAAATAAATAAATAAATTTGGTTATTGTAGGACTTAGTCCCTATTTTTCACAACACTTTTTACAGTTCCCCTTAATAACTCACATACTGAACAGAAAAACATGTTTTACAGTGTTTGGTCATGTTCTTGACTATTTTTATTTTTTTTGGTAGTGTCTTACCAAATGCATGCTCTATTTGTTATGCACATACTGAGTTTGTTGAAGTCCTTTTCAATGGTTTTTCAAGGCAATCACACCATTTGTTCTACTTAAAATACTAACTCTAATTGATTTTTTTTTTAAAGTAAACTCAGAAGAAATATCTTTTGATGTTTTTAGCTTTCAAAGTTTTTGTTTGTGCCCAGTTAACTTGGGGTGGGGTGGGGGGTGGGGATTAGGTTTTTTCGTCCATTTTCTCAAGAGGTCTACATGTGCGCAATATTTTATAACTTAAAAACCTTATAACTTAAAAATGAAACAATATTTTGTCCTAAAACCATGAAAAGGCCCAAGGCCCTATTGTGGGCCAAGCTCTAATGAACCTATAGGTTTCATAATTCAAAAACTTTGTAGATTTTTTCACTATTCATGGGCAAAAAGTCTTAATTAGGGACTTTTTACATAGTTTCACAGATTAATAACTTTTGAACCACCAGCCCGATTTATACCAGAAAATTGGCCGCTAAGATTTAGACTGTGCACACCAGATCCTGCAGTCCTAAAGGCTAAAATTGTCAAGATATATGCTGTCAAAATCTAAATTTTTGACACAAACATTAATTCAGCCTTAATATACAGACACTTCCATGACTGTGTGTGTGTGTGTGTGTGTGTGTGTGTAATATCCTCTCTTTTTCTCTCTCTTATATTGGCATGGTAGTGCCAGTATAGTTAGGGTTCAGTGGTTACTTCTGTGTTGAACACAAAATTTTGCATTTTAACAGCTTTGCAATCATTTGACTGATTTGCCTGAAATTTTGCATGCGCCATCTGGTACCATAGATCTCTTGATGTGGAAAGTTCCGGTCAGATGTGCGGTTGCGGAGCTGAGGAGTATCAAAAACTGTGAAAAGTTCGCCTGCCCGGTGGCATGGAGGGTTGAGGCACTGGATGCCACACCTCACACTGTGCCAGCGACCCGGGCTCAGGCATGAGCCTGGGTTGTCGAGGGTCAGCTGGTGGGAGGGCGAGGGCAAGATTGAGCCACCACAAGCCAGCTCACTCCTCCTGGGAAGGACTGGAGGCTCCCTGGCCATTGGCTGCCACCCGGTGGAGGACGGATGTCGGCGCTGACCTGAGGGAGCTCCAGTGGTAGCCACAGGGAGGGGCAGAAAGGGCTGAGTCAGCGACACGGGGCGTGCATGCGCCTCCTTGCAGGCACGCTGCCCATGAGCTAGGGAACAGGGGAGAAAATGGTAAAAGCCCCAAATATATAAATAATAATAATAAAAAAAAAGTGAAAATTATCATTTGGGTGCAAATCCTTTGCCGTTCCGCATCTCCAAAATGAATTGGTGTTGTGCTATAAAATTATTAGGGTATATGGGGTTTGGGTCGCAGATGTGCCTTTCCAAGGTTTGATGAAAAAATATTAATCCATTCAAAAGTTAGTAAAGTTTTAATTTTCCCATTATATCCTATGGGAAAAGTTAGATGTCTGGTGCGAAAGCAGTTTCAGCTTTCGCCAAAGCACTTTTTGCTTCGCAAATGGATTAGTAGTGTCATGCTGCCACCATCTTGTTTTCAGCTAGCGGTGGGTAAAAAATGTTGTAGTTCAAAAAATACTGCCCCTTGGTAAACACCAGCAGCTGTGTTTACCTGATTGGGCCTGAGGGACACAATCCTGTCATTAGAGTAAAAAAATCATGGTCTGAAACATGTTTTGTTTTAATTTGGCTCTTGGTAGTGTCGCAAATTTGTGACACTGTTTCGTGAAAGTATTTCAGTACTTTTGCAAATTGCGACACAGTTTCACGAAAGCTCACAAAATTTGTGAAAGTGTCGCAATTTGCGAAAGTACTTTGGAAAAATGCCTGTTTCTTTGCTATGGTATAGCAAACAAACGGTTTGCTCTTATGGGCTGAAATTTTCAGGGTACAGTGGTCTTGCCCCTCAGATATGCCTTTTGATGGTTTGCTGATAAAATTTACATGGGTTCCATAGTTATAACATTCCGAAGTTTAGAAATTTCCCATAGGATAACATTGTTGCAGTCGGGTACCTTTCAGGGGCTATATCTCGAAAACGCTTCAAGCTACGGACTTGCTGCATCGGGCAGCTTTAGTACACCTTTAGGTGTATTAAACAGTTATGCATGTTGCCAGGGCTTGTTTACAGTAAAAAAATGTATGAATGGGCATACAGTGACTGTGATACTGTGCCATTGGCATTACAAGGGTTAATTGCAATGTCTCAACACTTATGGAACGGTGGGAGAGCAGAGCCCAGAGTTTTCAATATTTTGATTCCAAATTTTCAACATAGCCATTTTTTTTCACACCACTCATAAACGTGATAGGTGTCATTTTTCAGATCCTGGGTGAGATGTGTTTTCACATATGTGGTGCAGAATGACGTTTTGGCCTGTATTCTATAAATGTCACATGTCGTGTTTATAAGGGGAAGTCATAAAACGACTATCTTGAAAATTTGTGGTCAAAGCTTGAAAAAAATAATTAAGAAATGTGTGTAGTACCAGCCTTTACCCCCTGTGGGTAGCGCTTTGTGATCCCGTACTAATGATGTGAGTTTGGGGTTGAGCTCAGAGACCCAGCTGAATGCGCTGAGGTTGTGGGGATGACACAATCATGTGACACCACCCAGTCTGGGAAGGGTAGGTGCAGGGTTGCCCACATGGGCCCAAGTACCATATAGTGAAGAGAACTCTTCTCTTGGCATGGGACTTTGGGCCTCTGCACCTGTGGGTGTCAACGGGCCCTGAACTTCAACTGAGAGATAGATTCTTTACCCTGTGCATCTGTGTGTGAGGCCACATTGAAGCGCAGGACCCGGAGATCCCTGCGCTTCTGCAGCCCACCAGAGAGTTCCTTGAATTCTTGTGATCCACTGCTGCACTTCCATACGCAGAAAGAATCCTCCTTTGGCGCAGGGCCCAGAGGACCCTGTGCATCTGCATGTGTTCACGCAGATCCCTTCAGGACCTGCATGAATGAGGATACAATTGCTCTATCTCAAAAAGAAGGGGAATTCTTTTTTTTTTTTAAACTTCATTGATGCACTAAGTAGGGTTCAGACTGAAGGCACAAAAGTAGGGAAATCTGGCATTTGAGTTACCCCATCCACCACCACTTACCCTGAAAGAAAGGTCAAATGCGATGTTTTTTCTGCACACCCTGCATGCAAAATGCTACAACAGGTTTTGTTGACAACATGTGGTGAGACATACTTCTCTGCCTTTGAAGAGTGTATTACTGTGAGGCACTGGCTTCGAGTTCTACCTTGTGCTTCGGTCATGAGGCTAAAGGCTGGGGGGAGGGGGAACATTAGGGCTGACAACCCCAAGGAAGAACCCACCACTGCTTCACCAAAACTTCAGAGACCCAGAACCCTAATTTTTCCTTTTACTGCTTAGATGGGTGGGAGTGGGGGGTGATGAGGGGAGTAAAGGTTGGAAACCATGATGTCATATTTGCCTAATTTGGTGCTTTAATTTGAACCCTAACTGGTGTATTAATGCAGTTTTTTGCACTTCAATAACTTTGCCCCTATTCAACCAATTTACTTGCAGTTTGGAATGCACAAAGATGATGCCAGTATCTCTTGATCCTGAAACTTGCATGGCAGTCGCTTTACGGGGGGGGGGAAGGTACAGAGGGAAATAAAAAATAAAAATCACTGAAATGAAAACGTTTTGCTCATCGATAACTAAAAAAACTAGGAAGATTTGAAACCTGAGACTTGTAGGTTTGATGGAGTTGAGCCCAGGGTGTGTGCGTTTGTGCTTTTTATTTCCCAGACTTAAGTAGTGTTTTAAAATATTTAAGAAAAGTCGTTCTGTCTGTGAGCATGTGCAGTTTAAAAATCAGCATGGTGGAGTCTTCCTTGGGGTTATCAACCCTAATGCCCGCCCTGTTCCCTGAGCAGACATTGTCACACATGATTATATCTCCTTTCTTGGGCCCTGTGTGAAGAAAGCTACAACAAATTATGTTGACAACGTGTGGTGAGACGCACTTCTCAACCTTTGAAGATTGTATCACTATGAGACACTGGCTTGAAGCTGCACCTTGTGCATTGGACTGGAGCCTGTGGGGGGGGGGTGATCATCAGGGTTGGCAACCCCAAGGAAGAACCACCACTGATTTGCCAAGACTCCAGAGACTCACAACCCCAATGTTTTTTTTTTTTTTTTTTTTTCAGTTTGCTGCTTGGGGTGGGAGTTAGGTGAAACCACCACATTTCCCTACTTTTGTGGTATTGTTACCCTAACTGTTGCATTAACTAAGGTTTTTTTTTTTTTTGCAAAGAATATATACACACACACACACACACACTTATATGAGTGCCTGATGAGCAAAACCAACATTGCTATGTGTGACTTTCTATTTACTGTGCCAGTACATAACTCTGTATAGAAGCAATCCCCAAAGATCAGTATTTTTTTTTTTTTTTTTTTTTTTGTAGCATTTATACCATTTGCATGTTTGTGCCCTATGCTAATGTTTTTTGGACTCTGTTTGGAACAGAATTCTTGCTAGAGCAAGAAAACCTGCTTATTAACACTTTCCTGATCTGTAAATGGCCATATTCGTGTTTCACTGAGTGATTTTGGCTTCTTACAGCACGAAACAGGATAGAGCGGTTTAGCATGCATGCTTGTGTTCTGCTGCCAGCTGATGGATCTTGGTAAGCATGTGGCTTCCTTTATCTGATGCACATAATCACAGTCACAATACCCATCTTAACTTGACCTGAAGAGGCACCAGGGTTTGTGGTTCAATTTTTACCACAGTTTTATTCAATGAATGTCATGTGAAAGTCTTCATGCTCCCAGTACTTGAGAGTGAAGCCTCCTCTGTCTCTTTCAGTAACTTCTTCAGAAATTGTCATTTTACTAAAGAAAGTGCTCTGGTACTCTCCTTTATGGCACAAACACTGATACCTCCGTGGTGCTGTTGGTTCATTAACAAAAGGGATAGATTATTTATTTATTTATTTATTTGTTTAGTGATTCGGAAAAGACCTTTGAGCGCAAGCTCTTTTACAAAGGTTCCACGTCAGATTGCAAAACAAAGTGCAATAGGAGAAAGCACAGGTACATTACAGGGAACGATACAGCTTGGATTCAGAACTTACAGAATAACTCAAAACATAGGTACAAGTTAAAATAACAAGAAAAACACTTTATGAGGGTGGAGGGGGGGATAAGCAGCCACAAAGTCCCTTGTCAGTAGTTCAGAGGGACAGGTATAGCTGGCAATGAGGTGAAGAAAGGAGGTACGAGAGAGAGGTAGGTACTGCGGTGGAGATGAAGGGTGGGGGAAGAAGGGCAATAAGGTATAAGGAGAAATGGGGGTGAGGGGAGGCTGAGCAGAGAAGACATGCTAGAGTAAATGGTGGGGTGTGAGGGGGCATTGTCAGGCAGTCTGCATTAGTAGTGACTGTTAGGGAAACTCACGGGACTGTGGGTTGGGGGAAGGTGGGGTGGTGGGTGCTGTAGGAGTATGATGCAAACTGATTGCTGAGGCAAGTAATGAGGGACAGAGGGAGGGGGTACCTTAGGCCTGCCTAGTGCTTGCGAGGGGTAGAGAGAGCAGGTGTGGCTGGACTCAGGGGCAGGTGCACTTAGAGAGTGTTATTAGGTGCTGTTTGAGGTCAGTTTTGAATTGTGCCAGACAACTGGTGGCCAAGAGGTACCCAAGGAGTTCATTCATCCACAGGGGGGCCTGTTAGGCAAATGCACGTTGCACAAGTGAGGTGTGACAGAAGGGGATAGCCAAGGCCCCTCTAGTCCTTCCCCTAGTGACCTGTAATGAGATGCTCTCTAATGATGCAGTTACTGTAGCAGAAAAACTGTTGAGTCAAGAAAGTATAAAAGTTAGGGTGATGGGGGCACTCTGATGGAAAACCCCTATTCTCTGTCCTTATGCTGGTCATAGGGCTTTAATACCACTGGGATCTTCCCTCTTAGGCTTCCGTAGAGGCAGGAAGTAGACTTCAGACACAGAACAGGCTAGCCCCAGTGGATTGTGCCAGTCTTTCTCCTACCCCCATTTTGTCGGGCAGCTTAGGACACAACTCGCCCAGGACTTTTTTTGCATAGGATTTTTTTTTTTTTTATTCCACAGGACATTTCTCTGTCAGCTGACTGTGAGCAGCTGCCATTACTGGGCTGTAGCAGGACTTGACAGTATTGTTAGGTGACTCTTCTCTCATGAATCACTCAACACTTAGCCCTAGCTGCCATGGTTTCCACATAGCTCTGTTTTCGGACTTGCTTGCTTCTGTGCCGTGGTCTGAACAGATACTGGCTGGCTCTCCCCACTACAGTCAAGAGGATATAGATTGCCGGGGAATTCTTCTGAGTTTTAAGGCATCAGACTGTAAGTAAGGTTAACCTTATTTCACAATGGACTGTGTGTGGTGTGATGGCGGAGTTGCAGTTGTGTTCTGAACAGACAATGTCAGTTGAAGCACAGCAAATTGGAGATAACACTGGGCAAGGCTGCTGGATAACAAGTGTGGTACATACTGAGACACATTCAACCCACACACTCTGAGATGGATGCAATTTCTAAGCCATCAGTCATACAACAGATGGTGTGGAGTGTCCAGAATGGAGCACGATATTGGCGGTATGCCTCGGGCGGATAGACAACTACAGTGTGCCATTATTTGATGTAGACGCCATTCTCTGGGTAAATTGGGTGCAAAACAGACAGCTTCTTGGAGTGCAAGACAGCCTACAGACAGCACATGTATACTGGGCCCACTTTTTTCCTTGAAGGAGGCCGCATGCATGCGGTAAATGTCCTGTCAACCTCCTCTTGCCTTGTCACGGGACACTGGGCCCGAATTTTCCTCCCAAGAGATGGCCTGCATGTGGCAAATGTACATTCAGATTCTTTTTGTCCTGCTGCAAGACAGACAGTATGGGGCACAAGGCCTAGGGCGCAATTGTGGTAGGAGCAACTGCCACAATATGGACTATATGGGTGTAAAGCCTGGGGTGCAATCCAGGAAGGGGAAAAATATAACCTGTTGCATTGATGGTAATTGGAAAGGAAAGGTGAAAGAACCATTGCAGGGCATAACTGAACAGGCTGTCTGCGCTGTGTGAGATGAGACATGACCTCGACTGGGTCTGATGGGTCTGCGGTCAACTGAAAATTGGTGTTTGTTCCTACCAGCTGCATTCAGCACTGCAGTGGCTGCAGTGCTCTTGGAGCTTGTTATGGAACATAAAACTTCTGTGGTTCAATGCGTACGGCAGGTCTCTGACCACATTCTTTCCTGCAGGTTGGCAGCAGGCTCCTCATGCATGGAGGAGAACATGGGGTAGCACAGCTCAGCCTGCTTTGGTTGGCCCACCACTTTATAAGAGGGGAATGTGAGTTAGCTGGCTTGAGTACCCAGTATGGGGGGGGAGATCATGATGAGATTAGTTAATTGTTACTGCACGTCGCAACCAACTTCTGTTGCATCATTCCTCTCAACTAGACCTTATTACAAGAGTCGTGCCTCAGTTTTCTTCCTTGGGATTGCTGTGCCCCACATCCCTCACACATGGGAAAGGTGCTGCCATTCACAGGATGGGTGCTGTGATTTTGGACTTTTGGGCAAAAACAGTAATAACATTTTAATTTGTTGAAATGGAGTTGAACTTTACCCAAGTGACAGGGCTAATATTTGTGGTGTTTCTTTAAACGTGTATCTCTGTTTGGTGGTGTGCCCCACATTATGGGAACCAGTGCTCCACGTTGCCCCACATTTTAGGTGCCTGTGTTCCCTTTTTCAGTGCTGTACGGCCATTCCTGGGACCCCCCCACCCCTTCCTGGTCATATGTAGTGATATCTGTAATCCCTAAACCAGACAAAACCCCTCTTTTATTATTATTTTTTTTTATTTAGTGATTTGGAAAAGACCTTTGAGTACAAGCTCTTTTACAAAGGTTCCACGTCATAGATTGCAAAACGAAGTACAATAGGAGAAAGCACAGGTACATCACAATGAACGATCGCTTGGATTCAGAACTTACAGAATAACTCAAAATATAGGTACAAGTTAAATAACAAGAAAAACACTGGGGGGGGAGATAAGCAGCTACAAAGTGCCTTGTCAGTAGTTCAGAGGGATAGGGATAGCTGGCAGTGGGGTGAAGAAAGGAGGTACGAGAGAGAGGTAGGTACTGTGGTGGAGGTGAAGGGTTGGGGAAGAAGGACAATAAGGTATAGGGAGAAATGTGGGTGAGGGGAGGCTGAGCGGACAAGATGTGCTAGAGTAAATGGTGGGGTGCGAGGGGGCGTGGTCAGGCAGCTTGCATTAGTAGTGACTGTTAGGGAGACTTACTAGACTGGGAGTTTGGTGGGAAGGTGGGGTGGCGGGTGCCGAAGGAGCATGACTTGAACTGATTGCTGAGGCAAGTCATAAGAAGGAAGGGGGGTACCTTTACTGCCACTCCTCGATTATAAATCATTTATGGCAATCATGGTTAAGTGACAAGATAGACTTCTACTGGTCTTGATACATAGAGACCAGATGGGATTTATCCACTCCTGCACAGCAATGGATTACATCCTGCCGAACACTGCGTGTGATACATCAGATGCAGCAGTCACAGGCCCCCATCACTGTTATTGAGTCTAGATGATGAAGAGGCCTTGACCTGGTCGTGGCAGTTCCTGTACTCTGTGTTGGAACAGCTTCATTTCTCGGTCACCTTTATACAGCTATTGCAGTGGCTCTACTACGCCCCCATGGCATGTGAGAAAGTGAGTGGGCACCACTCTTCTGATTCTCCCTTTGAAGGGGGACTGTACAGGGCTGCCTAATGTCAGAACCACTAGCTCAGGCTGTTCATTTAGCGGACACCTTCCTGGGCATCCTCATTGCGGGGGGGGGCACATAAGCCTCTGTGTGGATGATGTGCTCCTATACCTGCAGAACCCAGAAGTGCCCCCCCCCCCGAGGGCCTTTGATCTCCTACGACAGTTGGGCTACCACCTCAGTGCCTCTAACAGAGAGACTCTGAGTTTCAGTAATATTCCATTACAAACCACCCATAACACTTCCCCATTTTGTTGGAGTCTGACGAAATTAAAATAGGGATATATGTCGCTCACTTCTGCTTATAGGAATAATTATACCCCATTTACCCAGGGCATGACGGACAACCTCCACAGGTGGGGAACGTTGCTGCTGCTCTCTCTCTCTCTTTCTAGACAAATAGAGGTGATTTGGATGATCACTCTGCCAAGAGCATTGTGTCTGTTTTCAAATGTTCCAGGGCAGCTGGAGAACATAGCACAAAGAGATCTTCTTTCTTGTCCAAAGACCGAGGCAGTCTAGCCCTTCCCAACCTTAAAGGTTACTGTTGGGCTGTGCACTTGCACTTTCTCCTCTCCTGCTACCTGGGTGGGTGATATGCTACTTGGCTAGCAATGAAATGGGCCCTGTTCCCCAACGATCAATTTGTGCAAGTTATGTACCACCGACTGGTTGCTCCTAGCTTGCTGAGAAGACTAAATCCCTGGATATACCAGCAGATGAATGTCTGGCATTGAGTCAGAAAGGAGCTGCACCTCACCTCATTCCTCCTGTTGCTGTACCCCATAGCATACCTAAAGAGTTTGCCCCCGAAAATGGGACCATGGGTACAGAAACTGAGAGAGATATTCTTTGCAGTACATTTATCAGTTCTTCTTAGGGACAGCCATTTGTTCCTTTCAGAACCTGCAGACCTAGTATGAGCTCCATTGCACAGAGTTCTGCCGATATCTACAGCTGTGATATTACATAACCTCCCTACCGGAGTAGGCGGCTGTACCCTGGACCTTTACCACACACTAATTACATATTGTCTTACTTTTATCCAAAACGGTTCAGGCCCCTATATGATTGCCCAGCTGTATCTGGCCTTGCAACTAGCACAGAAGACAGTTCAGTGGCTGTTGCCAATAAATGGGCAGAGGAACCAGAAATACCCATAGCAGGGAGGGTGTTAAGGATGTATCTCAGTGTGCTCCTCCAGATCAGAGGAGCACAAAAATCAAAACCGTACCTTAAATTTGTGCTCCTACCCATTTTTTTATATATTCCTAGACAGAGGACCGGCCCAGTGGTGAGGAGGGCTGAGGCAGTGATGCTTTACCTCCTGCCATGCCGGTGACCCGTGTTCGTGGTGCAAGCAGGTTGTCGGGGGCCGGCCAGGGTGGGAGAAGATCGAGTGTCTGGAGGACAGCTTTCCTCTCCCAAGGAGGGAAGGGTACACAGGCCAGCATGTGCCTGACACCTAGCCGAGGCAAACGCATATCGTGTGGTACTGCACTTGGCTACAGCCTTTCTTTCTCTCACTCAAAACAGAGTTTTAGGACTTGTTTGGCAGGCCGATTTCCTCTAACACCATCTTTATACATTCTTCTGCAATACTCTAGAGGTCCCAGACGCCCCAACTCTTGTTACCTGTTAGACATTTTTCTCACATTGGCCAAAAAAGTCATTACAAAATGCTGGCTGTCTCCCATTACCCCCAGATGTGACTACCTGGAGAACTATGGTTAATCAAATATACCACATGGAGAAACTAACTCACTCTCTCAATGACAGAACGGAGATTTGTACTCCCCTGCTTTACGCCATGGTCAGAACCCCCATTCTGATCTCCAGATTACTTTAACTAGAGCCCACCAACACCCCCATCTCCTTCTCAGACAGGGAAAGTAGAATTACTGTGGGGGACGCTACAGTTCCGTGGGGGGGATACCATAGTTACTCCTCTGGTATCTTTCCACCACCTCCTGGTGGGGACTGCTTCCCTTCCCCAGCCACACACATGGGATAGTTGTCAGATGTGCTTGATGCGACACAGAGCAGAGGCACTTCCGCAGCATAATGGTGAGGCATTCCTGAAGTCCGTATATTGCTCCTACCCGCGCTCTTCCTAAGCCGGGGGGGTGGGGGTGGGTATAGGATTATCAACTGAATGAGGTTCAGCTTGCATTGTGAAGATGTATGAACAAAAATGAGCCACGCTGAATGTACTGCATTCTTTATTGATGTTGTATGGTACTGTCATGACCTTGCAATAGCAATAAAGAAGATAATTTTCAAAACATGCTGGTAGTAAAGTTGGTAGCCAAAGCCATATAAATAATCCCAATACCTTCCTCTTTAGGCAGAAATGCTTAAATTACTAAATAACCAGCATCCATCAAAACATGCAGAAAATCTGGAATGTTGTATTAGATTATATAACAAAATACAAATACACTGGTGTCAGCAGTGCTCTAGATGTGAAAGAATGTAGTCTTATGCATCCGCAGACTCCATCTGACCTGATTCCCCACAGCGCAAGTCAGTTGCAAGAAAGAAGATGAAAGTAGGCTGTGTAAAGTGTCTGAAAAGTCTCTTCCATAACAGACAACTTAGTTGCTTGGTAACCACAACACGTTACAGCTGCAGAGCTCCTGGACTTAAAATGTGCTGAGTTCACTTCAGGTGAATGCAGGACTGGAAGAAGCAGAATAAAGCACACACACTGCCACATGTTTAGCGGGTTTTTTATTTGGATAGGTCCCCATGGGTTGGAATTCTGTTGATTTTTTCTAAATGCAGTCTGTATTTAAGTCAGAAAAAAGTCATGGAATTGGCAAAGAAATTAAAAAAAAAGTTTCTTCTGGCTTACATTTGTGAGTCATATAACAACACAGCTACTTAGACCTACAGTAGGCTCGCCCAGTGGCTAAGCGGCAGCGCAGCGCATGTGGCGAAAGACATGTTCGCACGCAGTCCCTGGAATCCCACATTGGAGCCATCAAGGGTCGGGCATGTTGTGCAGATGATGCTCTCCTTTCACTTAGGGTGGTGCCCCCCACCCCCACCTGCTGGCTGACAAAGGAGCAGCATTGGAGTCTGCTGTGA
Source organism: Neoceratodus forsteri (assembly GCA_016271365.2). Taxonomy (NCBI): domain Eukaryota; kingdom Metazoa; phylum Chordata; order Ceratodontiformes; family Ceratodontidae; genus Neoceratodus; species Neoceratodus forsteri. The sequence goes on from CM057453.1 coordinate 128,188,515, forward strand.
AGGCCTCTGGGCAACCCTCCTAATCAGAGATGAGAGCCCAGGGAAACAAATCTGTGTAAAAACAATCATAGTAATAAAAAAAATCATGAGACTGAAAGGAAGATTAGGGTTCAAAACTTCACTTCCTGCTTTGCACAGGAGAATTGTGCACAATCTCTTCATGCTAAGTTTGAAAAAGAAAATGAACAGCAGTTGTTGAGGAACAATGAGAAGGCTATTGGTAGGAGATAGTTTTGAACTGTGATGATACAATGAGGCATCTTCAGTGTGAGAAGTGTTGTCAGATTGTGGGAGTTTTGCTGTCCATTTTATAGTTAGTTAAAACAGATGCGAAGCTGTTATTCTACAATACAGTATATATAGTTTGTCAATAAAGCAATTCACTTTAGTGGACACACCGATGGCCCTGCAGTAGCATGATGCACTGTCGTGTAAGCCATGTTGGGAGGCAGGACGCATCGCAGCAGCTGCCACTCGGTAGTGTGCTGTGGTCAGGAAGGGATGGCTTTGAGCTCCAGTGTCACAGTGACCCCTATAGTGGGGCAAGGGAGTATGCTCCTTCCACAGATTGTCACTGCATGTAGCCAAAGGAGGAGGGAGGAACTAGGCAGAAAAACTTGGGGGGGGGGGCCATATCCGACTCAATGACAACCTGTGATCCCTGGGTCCTGGCGCCCACCGACTCTGGTCCTAGTCTGCACAGTGGACTACTTTACAGGGGAGGACAGCCCACCTTTAGAGCTCCTGCTGTGGAGGGGAGCTCTGTGGGAGATGTCGGTGGGGGCAAGACGGGGGGGGGGTTAATGGGTCAGAACAGAGTGTATCCTTGAAAGACATGACTAGGGAAAAAAAAAGTATCACATTTTACTGTAAAAAGCAAAGTGCACTGCTTCAGAAAGAAATTTGAAGGGCATGTTCAGACTGGAGAGTATCCTGGATTGTACAGTAATGCTGAGACCCAAGTTGCTGCAGAGAGCTATAGTTAAACAATTTTTGGGGCCTTCTGATGACCCAGTGGTAGTGCTATTGCACTACCGCACCAGCGACCCAGGTTCTGATACAAGCCCAGGATGCTGGTAAGCAGGTAACGGAGACAGAGGTGTGCAGCCAGTGGCAGTACATCCTTGATCCACTGGGAGACACCTCACTTCCTTGGTATACATGACCCATTCTGTAGGGCTCTGGGGTGGTTTGCCCTCCAGCCACATGGGAAGGAAGCTGCACGCCTTCAGATTTACCCTAGTAACTGAGTGTGGCACTGCAGTGGTAGGAGGGTCAGTGGGGAAAAAAATGGTAAAAACATCCCAGCTCTCTGACGGCTGTTGTCAATCCTGTGCCCCACTACTGTGTTGACTCTGCAGTGATGCAGCCTGCTGTATTGCATTGGATGGTGCTGGGAGGTTGCGGCCAAATAGAAATGACTGAGGACTGTGAGGAACAGAGTAAAATCTGAATAAAACAAAGAATCTAGTTTTAGAAATCTGGTGAAAATGTTGGGGGTAAGGTAGGGGTAGAGGCCTAATTGGAGATTAAAAACAGAAAGAAGTTGAAGTAGTGCTGAAGATAGGACTGTGTGAGGATTTGGGGGAGTATAGTGGAAAACATGGTTGCTCTATTCCTTCCCTAAAATTACACCCATGATTCATACAGTTGGTTAACTCACTTTCCGGGGTACATGTGCAGGCGCTTTATAGATGAGGCAGAGAGCAAATGTCCTGGCAGGATTTAATTATAGTATGAATTTTGCTGTAACACCCTAATCCATACCCTTTGCAGTTACTAATTATGCCATAAAAGTGTCAAAAAAGGCCAAGGTGTTACTTCAGATGTTTCCTTTTAAGTAGAATTCATCATTTCATTAAAAAAAAAAAAAGGGGGAATTTTCACCCCCCCCCCTTGTTGGATGCAGTTGTTTGAACGTAGGAACTGAATGGGGTTTTCCGTTGACAATTATTTTTGTCTTTTTAGTAACTAAAGAACTTTGAAATCGAACTTGACTCAGTTTCCCTAAGTTGAGATGAGACTGAACTTTACTCAGTTTCCCTGAGTTGAGACTCAAACCCACACAGTGTTACAGGCACTCACATACTTGACAGATGCATTTTCTGTCAGACACGTTCTCTCTGAGACACACCTATCCAGTGGATGCAGTTCTGGCACTGCATGCTTGGGGAAGGAGGGCAGTGCAGCAGGATTTTAAGACACCAACTCAGAGGCTACAATAAGTGGTTGCTCCCTTCTTTACTTGTAACCACAGTAGCAAAGAAAAACACCTTGCATCAAGTTAGCCCACCAGACTATATCAGATAGCATACTATACATGTATCTGTAACTACAAATCCTGTAAGTCTGTAGCATCCCATGATGCCTTCTGATCCCAGCATGCTCCTGGGCCTATAACTGTTTGTTCCTGCCTCTGCTCGTCCTCTCCTTTGCTGCTAGCCTTAGTGAGAAGACATTGAGCAGAGCACGGGTTCCAATAACGTGAGTAGGGACAATTTTCAATACTGTGGTCAGAGTTAACGGTCACAGTCAAGTATTGGTGCAACATGGAGCCACTGCTAACCATCGGGAATACCCCTGCCTTTACAGTCGAGTAGTTGGAGTGATGTATTGATAGAGCTGTGGACTTCAGGAGGGCAGAGGAGACTCACACCACATTGAGATGGAGACAGACCTTTTTATTTTACTGATTCCTCGGAGTGGGAATCTGCCCACCTTAAAGAGCACTATTCCAGAGGGGAAAAGGAGAAATCCTCCTTCCATAAAGGAAGGCTTGGATAGCTACCTACTAAGAGTCTGGAAAACCATGAGGTACTATGCAGGAAAGGCAAACATGCCTTCAGCTGCAGGGATGGGGTAGAGACTAGGCCACTCGGACACATAGCCTCCACAGAGGAAAAACGGTTAGACAAGAAAAGAATGGCCTCCAGCAGTTGGTTGGTCCACAAAACACAGGTGGTATCCCAAAATGACAGGCAGGTAGACCAGGCCTTGACCACAGACCCCAGACCTAGTGGGAAAAAGAATACTGGGCAAGGAAACCTAAGGAGGTAGGTTCAGGAAGAACGCTCCCCCCAAGGCCAGAAAGGCCTTTGAGAAGACTAAACAACAATAGGACAGTCTGTCAAACCACCATTGGCACCCCCCATTCCGTACCTCATTCGATCAGGGACCCTAATCGCTCTGGTGGGGAGGAATAGAAATCCTGCACAAATCTGGATAGCTCCATTTCTCATTCCTGGTGGTCAGAGACATCACGTAAGTGCAAACACCGCAGTCTGGAGGTGGAATCCAAAAGGGGGGGGGGGTCAGAGACAGGCTCAAGACAGAGTTGGACTCAAGACACCTCAGGCAATTTCCCATTTGAGTGGATTCCTTTATCCAACATAGTGGAATACCTAATTTCACAGTTGTGTGAGCCATTGAACTACAAAATGCACCACAAACTTTAGAGGTATTGTCCCAGCCATGGGGTCATATTATCGCATGAAAAATAGCGTGGCAAAACAATGCCGCAGTCAAAACAGCTAATGGAAAAAACAGAGTCGGTGAAAACACCAACAGAAACAACAACAGCGCACACCAGACAAAGAAATGGGAAACATTCTCCTGTGTTTGTTTTTTGAGGGGGGCTCTGCCTCCACCGATGGGGGCTTTGCCTTCCACACCCCCCAAACTAAATGAACTAACTCTGAGGGGGATGTAGACCAAGGGGAAAGGGTAAACTTGGAAGCAGGGAAAGTTTTTTGTGAAGAAAAAAAACAACATGTTGGGAGACTGGGAATCAAACCCCGATCCTCGGGTCTCCACTGCACGAGGTGCTTGTGCCTTAGCCACCCCACCATAGGAGTGGCTTGACCAGGCACAGCACCTGTGGCCTCTTCAACCCTTCCTCTAGTTCCTAGTGAGCGACCGGGGTAGCGGTAGTTTCCTACTGCTGTTATACCCCTGTTGCTGTAATTCATTCCGCGCTTTAGACTGCGCGGTTATCCTTGGGCTGTTTCGGCAGCACTATATTAATCTGGTACCACTGTCCCAGACCAGCCCTCCTCCACAAAATGGCCTTTGCCCCCGACTTTGATAAACAGTTCTCCATTTATCTATGGAAAGTCGGCAGGGACCCAAAGAAGGGTTTGGACAAAATCCTCTACATGGTACAGGACAAATCCCAAGACCTAGTCGGATCCCTCACCCTGCTCAGTGATGTGGTCCTGAAGGCTGTGGATGATGATACCCCACAGACCCCTTCTACCTCTAGGACATTATTTAAAGAGCAGTCTGCTTCTTGAGTAACACAGATGTTGCTCTGTCATCAGAAAGGAGGAAGTCAGTTCTCATAAGGTTACGCCCAGACTCCTCAACCTGGCCTACCAGGACGCAGACGTGGAGGCATATGGATGGCCTTTTGGACAACCACTCCTCAAGGAGCTTCTTAAGCTGGGGGAAGGCTGCTCTTCTATCAGAAAGACCCAGGTCCCATTCAGAAACATGAGACCTCTTTTTCACAAGGCTGGAAGGAATGGGGGCTGCCCTTTTGCCAAACCCATCGGCAAGTGCATTTCAAACAGGCCCCCAACTATGGGTACAACAACAGCAACCAGTATGGAAATGATTCCTTCAGGAGCAGGGGAGGAAGGGGCACATGAGACAGAAGTCGTGCAAGAGGCAGCAGGGGGACATACCAGACAAATCCCCTAGCTACTGTAGGCCAGTAAGACTCACATCCTCCCTACAGTTGCTTCGTTCGCAGGAACACTTCAGTTGGAGGGGCAAGGTGGTATGTTTGGCAGTCAGCCAGTTGGACCTGTCGGTCCTGGAAACAGTTCAAGGCTACAGGCTCAAGTTTGAAGCAACCCCGGCCCCACAGCTGTTGGGTCAAGTACTATCCCACTTTTCAGAAGAAGCGCAGAGGTTGGTCCATCAAGAGATGGACATCTTGCTGGTAAAAGGGGCAAGTGCAAGGGCAGGAAGTGGGGAGATTTTGGAGGCTGACCCATTATCAACCTACGGGACTTCCAACTCCTTCATTGTATACAAACATTTCAAAATGGAGGGGATTCACCTCCTAAGAGACTGATCCAGGGATACTGGTTAGCCAGACTGGATTTAATGGATGTCTGCCTCTTGATCCCCATCCACCAAGATGACTGGAATTGGCTAGGGTTCCCTTTGAAAGGGGAGCTTTGGCACTTCACATGCCTACTCTTTGGTCTGATATCAGCACCTTGGTGCTTCATCAAGGTCCTAAAACCGGTAGTGGCATTGCTAAGGGCAATGGAGTCAGATTAATCATCTATCTAGACAGCTGGTTGATTATGGCACAGGATTAGACACAACTGATGGCTCACTTGAACCTCATGTTACCCTCCTGGAGGGCCTGGAGCTCGTGATCAGCACCAAAATGCAGATCCTCAAACCTTCCCAGATGGCAACTTTTCTAGTGCTTGAGGTGGACGCTGCTTTGCTGTCCCTCAGACAGCTTGCCAGCAAGATCAAGGAGAAGGAAAGGAAGATCAGGAGGGTTCTGCAGAAGGACTCCTCTCCTGTCCAAAGCATGGTCAGAATCACAGGACTCTTGAACTCCTCAGTTCGGGCCATCTTCCCAGCCCCATTCCACTACAGGACCCTTCAGGAGTTCAGGATCAATTCCTTCCAAGAGACAGGGTCATTTGACTCCTGCAAGCTGTATCCAAACGTGGTGTGTTCAGAGCTCATCTGGTGGCTTTGCCAGATGGAGACCTGAAATGTACAGGCAATTTTCAGGACTAGTCCGAAACGAGTAACAGACTTAGATGCCAGTTTCAGCAACAGAAGACCTTGCACTCACCACTCATTCAGAAACCAAGAGAACAACTCAGTCTTATTTATAGAGGTTTTTCTTCCATAGTATTAACAGGATGCAGGACAGTCTGGTACAGGCTTACGGTCTCACCCATATAGGGCTTCTTCAGAGCTAGAGTGTTTCTCACCCAGTGAGTTGATCACCAATCAGTTTGCTCATAAAATTAGACAATGACCATTGTACTGGTTTCATTAATTAGGTTTCATATAGCTGTTCGCCATCAATCTGGTTTCTTTTTTTTTCTTCTTTTTTTCACCTTCCCTTGCTCCAGGTCGGCCACTCCTTCGGGCCACCTAGGTTTCTGCTGATGCCCCTGCCCCGATGCCAGCCACCACCACCTCATATTCGCAGCCCTCCCCAGGTAACCCAGACGTAACCCTTTGCCGGGTGGGTCCCCCTCCTCCGAGGGAGATAGGCGCCGGCCAGCACATGCTACTTGGCCCGGGGTGCTGCTGAGGTGGATCTGGGCTGCAGCGGGAACCGCTGACCGTCATCCGGTTGGCTATGGAGCACTTTTCCACTTTGTTCCCTGGTGGCATGGTGTGCCACAACGTCAAGGTGTAAGCCAATGTTCCCCATGCCCCCAAGTCAGTGGGACCTCAGCGCGTTTGCCGTACCCCCAGCCTCCACCAGGAGTCAGCAAGCACCGATCCACCCTCCCCCTGAGAGCAGTCTCCGGACACTCCAGCCTTCTCTCCACAGCCGGCGCTCCGAGTCCGTTCCTGAACCTGGGTCGCTGGTGTCGCAAGCGGAAATCCAACTGCTGCGCCGGCGGGCCGGCCATATCAATCTGGTTTCATTTACTAATAAGACTTGATTTACAGCAGTTCACACTTATTTACTTCTGTATAATTTAAACACAAAAAGCAAAACAGTGAATACATAAGTGACATTAATGTTTTACCCACCACCATTAAACAACAGTTGTGCAGGAGTTTAATTGAAGCAAATATTATCCAAAAGGTAGGTCTTTTTAAGACTCCAGTTGTTCAGGACCCATGGGAAACCTGTAATAAGGAAAACAGCAGGATGTTTGGGAAACAGTGGAAGCTGTTTGGTAACATCATGTGTGTTTACATAATAGAGTTGAGCACCGTGATAGGCTGTCACGGTTAGTCCTATAGTACTTCTTACTCTATGTTCACATACATACATACATACACACACTTAACCTCTGATACTTATTCAAAATATTTTACCATTTTATACTCAGTAATCATATTGATGTTCATACCCTTGACAAGGGGGAGGGAAGGGGAAATGGTGAAGAGATTGCATATAGACAAACAAAAGACAGGGAAAAAAAAAGGGGTGTGTGGGGAAATGGGGGGGGGAAGAAAAAGGAAGAAGGGGATATTAAGCAGAGCATCTCGAAGTATATTATGTTTTCAAGGTCTCCACCTCTCACACTCTCTTCCGTGCTTTCCAGTCCTAAGGCTGTAACTTTGTATGCAGTGTTAGGATTTTTGCATATGTGGGCAGCCATGGCATACTCCATGTTTTTGTTTTTAATTGCTAACATGTGTTCATTTATCCTGAACCACGATTTTCTTTTGGTACGTCCAATGTAGTATGCCCCACATATGCATTTAAGCATGTACATCACCCCTTCTGTGTGACAATTAATAGCACCCTTGATGATTTCCGTCTTGCCGTTCCTTGGATTTGTGAAAGTGTCTGTCCTTTCCATATATTGGCAGGTTTTACAGAAACCGCAGGGTTTATTCCCCCATTTCTGTTGGTGCATGGTTTTAGGGCTCAATTGGTATGTGTGAGCTGGTCCCTGAAATTCCTTCCTCTTATATCGGAAATTCTCAGAGGTTGTTGGATCATTCTGTTAAGTGCTGGTACTGATCTAAGAGTCTTTAAGTTCTGCTGCTGATTTCCTTTGTGCCTCTTCAAGGAAGTCACAAAGGTCAAAGTGTCATCTGTTTTTTTTTCTTTTTATGTTTGGGCATCATAAGTGCCTCTTGTGTGACTCTGTCTGTGCGTTGTATGGCTTTCTATATAGTGTTCTCTGTAATCACTTAATTTCAATTTATGGGTTAGTTTTTGGGACCTACATTTGAAAGTGTCTGTGCTGGAACAATTCCTTTTGACCCTAGTGTATTGGCCCTTTGGTAGGTTTCTAATGAGATGCGGAGGGCGGCAGCTGTGTGCATGTAGGAGGCTGTTAGTATCAGTGGGTTTGACATACAGGTCAGTTTCAATCATGCCATCTTTCTTTTTTGTATAATGTGATGTCCAGGAAGTTGATGCATGTCTGATCTGAAGTCGCCTTAAATTTTAGGTTCTCATGTGATCCTTCTAAGTAACACACAGATGCAGTCAGTTCTTCTCTGGTTCCTTTCCACATCACAAAAACGTCAGCAATAAAATGTTTATAAACATCAGTTTTATCAAAGAAAGGATTAACATCATTGTTGTACATGACTCTGTCCTCCCACTCTCCCAAGTAGATATTCGCTAGACTGGGGCCAAAGTTGCAGCAAGCATAAATTAGTGTTGGAGAACTGATTATGAAGAATGATTAGCAACTGGCCAGTTTTGATTATCAGTTTTCTAAAATGGGCATTTTTACTTTAAATCACATAATTGCTGCTTATTATTGTATATATTAATAAAATAGACATTGTACCCATAGTATCCAGCCGCTGTCACCTTGTGGCAGGCCCAGTCGTGAATTCCCCTGCCAGTTTCCATCCATTCTGCCCTGTCAAGCAAGCTCCTTCGACAACTCCATGCTGTAGCTATCATCACGGTACCTCTCCCGGGGGAGAGCACAGCTAAGGCAACACCAGCAGTCCTTTTCTACACTTCAGCCTTGTCACTTGGAAGGAAGCTGCTCCTGAGTGCATCTTCACAACAAACTACTGCGCTGTCTCACCACATAGCCAAACAGCTTAACAGCAGCTACACCAGAACACATCTTGTTGCCATCTACCCTCCTCCCTCTCAGCTATGTGGTTCAACAGCTGCTTCCCGAAGACTGCTCAAGCAAAAAAATAAAAAAAAAAAACGAGTGCTTCTCGCTCCACTTCTTGGACCTCCAGCTTTGCTCCCCTATGCAATTGAGCTCCATGCCTCCCAACCTGCCACTCCTGCCGAAACTGTGCAGGATTCCCCACATCAGTGGTATTGCCACATGGCACACAACCCATGTCAAAAGTGCACTGTGCTCTCTTGGGGGAATATATAAAATCACTCAAACGAGCAGAGAGAAAAATGAATAAATCAAAAATTTCCACTATCAGCCACCATCTTTAGCCCTTACCTTAGAGTGCAGAATTCTCGAGTTTTGGTCGCACTAACACTCGCACCATGTGCCGTTTAACCCACGCTTCCTTTAAACCCACAGCGTGCCACTTTCAGTTGCTTTCCTGCATTGTACAGGGGAAATCAGGAAGTAGTTGTCAGAGCCAGGGGGATGGGTGGACTCATGCAGGATCAGGGGAGTAGGGAGAAGTACTGCCAAGCTGCCTAAAAAAAAAAAAAAAAATTGCTTTCATTTCAAGTACACCAGAATTAACAATGATTAGCAGTGACTGCTAATCAAGCCCACAGTTGACTCGAGATATACATTTTTTGGGTTGCAAATTGCAATGTGAACACGCTTATTTTATGCCCCTTTATCTGTTTGAACGCTCTCCCTTCAAATAAGAAAATATTGTTGCTGAGTACTAATCAGTCAAATTAGCTAACATATTTACTTTACTCTGTGGGAGATCTGTGACCTCAAGAAGCTTTTGTTTGCCGGCCCGCCGGCGCAGCGGTTGGATTTCCGCTACACGCCAGCGACCCGGTCCTGTGAACGGACTCAGCTGCTGGAGGGCTGGCTGGGAGGAGGATTGAGCGCCAACGGCTGCTCTCCTCCTCCAGGGGTGGGTGGATGCAAGTCCCACTGCAACACCACCACCACCTGGGTGACCACAGGTGGAGGTGCAGCAGACTGCACATAGCGAGGAGGAAGGGCGTCTGCCAGGGCCGGTAGCGTCAGGCCGTTACGGCGTGCTCCGCCCTTAGCTCCCCAGCGTCGGCGTCCTGTGGGAGGAGAAAACAGGAAAATACCCCACCAGACTCCTGGTAGACGGAGCTCCTGGCACAATCCCCAATGCCCCTACTGACGCTAGTAGTCAGCATCCCTACTAAAAACTAAGTCACGTCGAGGTGTAAGGGCCCCACCCTGTACCCACCTGGGGGGTATAGCCAAGGCTCCATGGGGGGGATGGACTGCACTGGATGTCGGCTAGCAGGAGCGGGGACGAATCAGGCCGATGGAGTCTACAGAAGGAGCAGGAGTTCGGTGGTGAGAGAGGGGGCATACAAAGTAAATATAAAAAAAAAAAAAGAAGCTTTTGTTTGATGGCAAACAGAGCGTCATCTTTAGATATGTTACTATACAGGGAATTCACATCCACAGTTACTAGTAACCATTCTGGTTCTAGTTATAATTCATTTAAAATTGTTAGGATGTGCCTGGTATCTTGTAGATAGTTCCTGATTCCTGTAACCAAAGGGTTTAAAAAGCTGTCCACATATCTTGAGAGTGGTTCTGTCAACCACCCAATCCCTGACACTGTGGGTCTGCCGGGGGGCCCTTTTGTGGATCTTTGGCAGGGTGTAAAAGGCCGGCTTTATAGGGTTCTGTACTGATAGGTAACACAACTCTCAGTACTAATCTGACCACTTTCAAAAAGTTCCAAAAGATACCCCTCGATCTCTTGTTTTATTTTCCCTGTGGGGTCAAAGGTCAATTCTGTGTAGAACATTGGGTCAGCTAACTGCCTATATACTTCTTTTATATAGTCCCCTGTGTTTTGTACAACAGTTGTGCCCCCTTTATCTGCAGACTTTATAACTATACTTTTATCAGCTAGATTTATAATTAGTTCTCTTTCTTTCTTGGATAAATTACAATATGGAAGTTTAGGGGTATATACAGTGACTTCAAAACATGTATGCAGCAACTGAGAAAAGTTTCTACTGAGGAGTGGGGGGGGCAAAAGGTGGATGGGGCTTTAAACCTAGGTTGGGTGATTTCTACATCCTCATCTAGGTCCCTATTAACCTCATTCCCACCTGTTTTATGCATTTTTAGATGTACAAACCTTTGCAAGAAAATTGAATTTAAAATTGTTTTTTTGCAGATAAAGTTACTTATGGTTTTAGACAAACTCCCTAACAGTAAAACTGGGGACAAATGAAAGTCCATTTGATAGTACCTTATTATCCTCGGTGGTTAGCGCCCTTTTGGAGAGTTTCATAACTGCTGATAGTGATTTACCGGCTGTGGGGGACGTCCCCTTCCTCGAGATGCCAGTTTGGCTGGGGCGCGTGGTGTGAAGGGATCTTTGTGGGAGGCAAATGGTCCCTAGTGGAGAGTACTTTTCACATCAACATTTTGAAGCTACTGGCAGCAGCCTTTGCAGTCCAAAGCTTCGCAAAGGACAGGCTGACATCATCAGTCCTCCTCTGCATTAGCAATGTGGCAGTGATGGGGTACATCATCGTGCCTGGGGGGGATCAGAGCCCAAAAGCTGACAAAGGTGTGGCCAAAATTTTTGAACTTCTGCCCAGGATGAACCTTCAGGTCTAAGCCATTCACATCCTGTGGTCCACGGTGGGGTTGGAGCTTGAGGTACATAACAGACTTGAGCAGTCCTCAGCATCGCCACAATATATTTCTTAAAGACTTTAGATCAGGAGAGGTCCTTTGAATCTGGACCTGTGTGTCTCGAGACTCAATCACCAAGTGAAAAGATTTTTCAGCTGGTGATCAGATCCCTTGGCAGAGGCCACAGAAGCATTCCTACAGAACTGGGAGGGGGAGAAGGCATACACCTTTCACCTCTTCACACTTATTTGCAGAACAAGAGCCCAGTTCAGGAAACAGAAGGCTTTAATAGCAGTGGTTACCCCAGTGTGGCAAGCCCATCTGTGGTACCCAGTACTGCTGGCACTTTCAGTGGATCTCCTGATTCTGCTTCCACAGGCCCTGAATCTCCCAAAGGATTCAGTCAGCCATCCACACCCCTTGTCCTGGGAGGGTCCTTTTGACCTTGGCAGTGTATATGTTTTCAGGGGTTCCTGGGCAATCATAGGCCTTTCGGAAGGAGCTGTTGTCCTTCTCCAACAGTCTTTGGTAAGAGGCACTAGGGTGGTATACAAGCAGGCCTGGAATGAATGGGTTAGCTGGTGTCTTTCAAGACACCTGGATCCAGTTTTAGTACCTGTGACAGATGTCACAGAGTTTCTGTATGGAGTGTATTCCATGGGTAAGTCATACATGTATATCAGTGTATTATGATTGGGTATCTAGGGCAGGCATAACCTGGTCAAAGGCAGGTTTATTTGTCAACTTCCTTTGGTGTGCAGATTCCTCCAGGGTATACAGTGGTTCAGACGCCCGCAACCGAGGTATAGGTTCACCTGGGACATGAACAGGGGTCTTTAAATTGTTTCAAGAGTGGGATCTTTAACCAGGACCTGTCCACAAAGCATGTGTCTATGAAGTTGGCTACACTTCTGTGTCTGCTGTCCATTAAACAGGTCTCCAGGATGTCACAGGCTGTGGACGGTGTGCACTTCAGTTTGACTAGGTGCACTAAGACCACTACTCCAGAAGTTACGTACACCAGGTTCAAAGAGGAATACAAGCTGTGCATGGTCCAGTGTTTGTAAGCTTACATAGAGAGGCCAGAGTTCTGGTGTGATCACAGTCGGACTCGACTTCACATTGCAACATCTCACTCCAGAATTTAGATATAAGGAAGGAGCCGGGCCTCCTTTATATTTAAATTCTGGCTTGGTTACCTTCCCTCTTACCATACATTCCTCTTATCCTCTCCATCAGTTTCCTCCTACCCTCTACATAAATAATACTTGCCATTCCTACTCCTTCTAGAAAGTCTACTGTTGGTTAGTCTACTTTCTCATACCACTTTCCTAAATTTTGGTCCTCCCTTTCCTTGGCAATTCACTCTGCCTCTTTGGCTTTCTCCCTTAAAGTCTCTCCTATGTGACTTGTCCTCTTCCTCCTGTAACTGTTCATGAATCTCTTCCTCAGTCACCCCCACCACCACCACCATTAGTTCTGCCCTGACAGATTGTTTCCTTCATTACCTGTACATATGATATTTTGATTCATCTTTAGTTTTTGATTATGCTCCCTGATACATACTGTGTTTGCTGTATATGGTATTTTTTCACATCCCCTTCCCCCAGGGTGCATCTGGAAATGAGTTGTTAGCAGCTCAATATGTCACTTCTGGTGAAACTTTTGAAATACATACATACGTACGTACGTACGTACGTACATAAATAAAACAATTGCTTTAGCAAAACCACACAACCCAATCTTGGTCCCAACTGACACTAGGTAGATGCACTGAACAATGGCGGAAAAAGGTACTGACCTGAGTTCGGGGCTCGTTCCACCATGGTTGCCATGGCAAGCCAAGCATTTTGTTGCGGCATTCACCTGGGAGATATTGTCAAAACAGTAGATTGGTCCAAATACACTACATTTAAATTATTTCACCACAGACAAATAGAATAGAGTAGCTAATGTGGTTGTACTCAAGGCTTTGAGCAAGCCTATTATTGTAGCCTCGGGGTCGCGTGTCTTAAATGATAATTTTCCAAGAGCACTGCTTCAAAGAAAATTACAGATGCATGTATAGTGTGCTGTCTGGAGTAGTCCAGTGGGCTATCTAAATCTAATGTGTTTTTTTTTTTTTTTTTTTGCTGCTATGGTTACAAGGGTAGAGGTTTTGCAGCCACTAGCCAGCAGGGCTAGTGACTGGGAAAATCCAGTAGCCCCCACAGACTTTCCCATTGGCCCAGCTGGTTTACGTATTGAAATATTACCTTCTCTAGTGCAAGCCCGCATGGCTAGTTAGAGGAAAATCTTACTAGCTTTATGCAAAATGTACCGGCATTTGGCTAGTGGGATAGCGCCAATTTCAGCCCCTGTTATATCTGCTTCTGAGTTGTTACTAAAATCCTAGTTTTCTTTTAAACAGTGCTCTAGGAAAATTACTATTTCAACTACACTGACATGCATTTTCAGTAATGGCCAAGCTCTACACTGACATGCATTTTCAGTAATGGCCAAGCTCTACACTGACATGCATTTTCAGTAATGGCCAAGCTCTACACTGACATGCATTTTCAGTAATGGCCAAGCTCTACACTGACATGCATTTTCAGTAATGGCCAAGCTCTGCACTGACATGCATTTTCAGTAATGGCCAAGCTGTACACTGACATGCATTTTCAGTAATGGCCAAGCTCTACACTGACATGCATTTTCAGTAATGGCCAAGCTCTGCACTGACATGCATTTTCAGTAATGGCCATGCTCTGCATTGGCATGCATTTTCAGTAATGGGCAAGCACTGCATTGGTGTGCATTCTTAGTAGTGGCCGAGTGCTGCACTGATGTGCATTGTCAATAATGGCCAAGTGACACAATGGTGTGCATTTTCAGTAGTCTCCAAGTGCTGCACTGGTGTGCATTTTCAGTAATGGTCAAGTGCTGCACTGTTCTGCAACTTTTGTAATAGCTACTTGCTACACTGTTGTGCATTTTCAGTAATGGCTAAGTGCTACAAGTGTGCATTTTCAGTAATGGTCAAGGGCTGCACTGGTATGCATTTTCAGTAATGGTCAAGTGCTGCACTGTTCTGCAACTTTTGTAATAGCTACGTGCTACACTGTTGTGCATTTTCAGTAATGGCTAAGTGCTACAGGTGTGCATTTTCAGTAATGGTCAAGGGCTGCACTGGTATGCATTTTCAGTAATGGTCAAGTGCTGCACTGGTGTGCATTTTCAGTAATGGTCAAGTGCTGCACTGTTCTGCAATTTCTTTTAATAGCTAAGTGCTACATTGTTGTGCATTTTCAGTAATGGGCAAGTGCTGCACTGTTGTACTTTTTCAGTAATAGCTAAATGCTGCACTGGTGTGCATTTTCAGTAATGGCTAAGTGCTATATTGGTGTGCATTTTCAGTAATGGTTAAGTGCTATATTGGTGTGCATTTTCAGTAATGGTTAAGTGCTATATTGGTGTGCATTTTCAGTAATGGCTAAGTGCTATATTGGTGTGCATTTTCAGTAATGGCCAAGTGCTGCACTGTTCTTCAATTTTTGTAATAGCTACGTGCTACACTGTTGCACTTTTTTAGTAATAGCTAAGTGCTACACTGGTATGCATTTTCAATAATGGCCAAGTGACACAATGGTGTGCATTTTCAGTAATGGTCAAGTGCTACACTGGTGAGCATTTTCAGTAATGGTCGAGTGCTGCACTGTTGTGCATTTTCAGTAATAGCCAAGTTCTTTACTGGTGAGCATTTTCAGTAATGGTCAAGTACTACACTGGTATGCATTTTCAGTAATGGTCAAGTGCTACACTGGTATGCATTTTCACTAATGGGCGAGCGCTGCACTGATGTGCATTTTCAGTAATGGGCGAGCGCTGCACTTGTGTGCATTTTTAATAGTGGCCAAGTGCTGCACTGGTATGCATTTTCAGTAATGGTGAAATTTCTTGCTTGTTGTAAGGACACACACACACGCATTAGAATTTGCTGCTTCTTGTTTCTGATTTCTGTGCAGGGTGATGTGGTCAATGTTCTTGGGCCCCGCTTTATTGCCCCCACCACTACCACCACTGCCGCCCTTGATTGTGATTGCCCAAGGTGTGTGTGTGTGTGTGGGGGGGGGTGTCCTCCCAGCCTGTGGACCCTGTCATGTGGGCAAGTCGTAGGAGCCATTGGCAGTAAGTGAGTAGTGTGGAGCAAGGAGGTTGCAGGCACTGTCCTGTGGGTCTGATCGTGGAAGGGGCAATAAATAACAGACTTTAAAAAAAGGGCTAAAAGTAAGCACATTTTACTGTGTGTTTTAATTTGCACTTTGATAGTGGCAATGAACTTTGATAGTGGCAAAACCTAAAGTGGAGTATAAGTTACTACCCAACAGCAACTTTCAGCCAAAATATGACCCTCCACTAGAACTGCTCAGATTATCTGTTGCATTTTTCAAATACCCCAGATAATCCGTTCCATGATTTAAATAGCCCAAATAATCCATTCCATGTTTTGGATACCCAAAATAATCCTTTCCAGGTTTTAGATATCCCAGGTAACCATTTCATGTTTCAGATAACCCTTATAATTCTTTTCAAGTTTCAAATACCCCAGATAATCCTTTTCGTGTTTCAAATACCCCAGATAATCCCTTCCAATTTCGAATATCCCAGATAATCTGTTTCATGTTTCAGATACTGCACATAATCTGTTCCATGTTTTGAATATCCCAAGTAACCTGTTCAGTGTTTCAGATACCCCAGATAACCAGTTCCATGTTTCAGATAATCGTTTTCATGTTGTGGGTACCCCTGATAATCTGTTTCATGTTTTTGAATACATCAGATAATCTGGTCCATGTTTCAGATACCAGATCATGGCATTTTTGGCATGGATTTTTCTCCAGAAAAGATAATGAGGTATCCAGATCATTATCTGAAATTTTTATATTGTCTGACAAAATTATTTGTTATCTGATTGGATACTGATCATTCCTTTATCAGGGGAATGCAGACAGAAGCATTACTGTACTGTTGAAACAGCCCTCTGACCTGCTAATCATGACACTCCCACAGAACACTGTATTGATCTGCTGTGGCAGTGTACAAACAGATCTACTACCTATGCATACCTTGTAATATGAAGGCAGAAAGCAAGTGTGCTTGAACACTTACTAATGCCGTGAGAACCGGTTCTGATCTTTCAGTCTCATCCAGAAAAAGTCATTTGCCTGGAAAAGAACCTCATCAGAACCTTTTTTCAAGTCCTGAAAGGGTCTCATGATTCTTTTAAAACATTGGTTTTGGACCTCGGTATGTTCCTCCAGCAGGTCTTTGCTCAGAAGAGGACGTTATGATTGGTGACTGACAACCTGACCCAAAAAGAGGTTTTGGGGTGGAGAAAGCCCCCAGTAAGCTAAGTCTGTGTTACTTGTCCATGTTTACAGTTGTGTTACTGAGAGTGAGTGAGAGAGAGAGAGTGTGAATGAGTGAGTGAATAAGTGTGTGTGTGTGTGTGTGTGTTTTAGCAATTAGCTACTGTAGGTGACTGACTACATTCTAGTACCACTCTTCAAGAAGGGTCCTGCCATCAGCGGAAAACAAAGCTCCCAGCTGACATCAGCAGAACTCTATCACACTTTTGTATATGCCACAAAACTCTTGAATTTAAATCCATCCACTTCTTCATCAGTATGGGTATTTAAAAACAGGTGCCCCCCCCCATTATAACTTAACTCCAGCTGAGGCCTCTTCAGGAGTTGAAGCAATAATACCTGCCTGTGACAACAGCAAAGGGATCTTATGTAACTAAAACTAGAGGGGTCATCACGTGATGTGACCCCTCCAGTCGTTTACATAAATGCCCCATAAAGAGCGTTTGGGCCACTTGCATATGGCAGCGTGAAAGCCCCCATTTTGTCTCGTGATGTCTCCTCTAAGTTTGAGTATATATACAATATTTTTTAGAAAACAGGCTGTGATGTCATAAGCAGGCATTATGGCCTTAGCTCCTGAATGAGCATCAGCTGTAGGGGAACAGTAAGGGGCAATGCTACTGTTTTCTTGAAAGCAGCCATAGTTATAAAGGGTAGAATGGCTTAAAAGATCCAAGTTGCTTTGGAATAAAGTGCATCAGAATTCTGCTCATGCCAGCTGCGATCCATTATCTGATGGTCAGACTCCCTCTTTACATGAAGAGAAAAGGTTTGAAATGGTCTCATAAGACTTGAATAATTATCAGAGCATCTCATGTAGGTCTTCAGATAGGGTGAGCAAAGGCATATTTTACTACCCCTATTTTAAGAACTACTCTTCAGGAAAGTTTTTAATGAGTACCAGTACTCTTCCCAGCACCTGGAAATGCTTCATACCCCATGGAACAGTGCTTAACAGAGCCGTAGGTGATTCAAAAGCAGCATTTCTATCCCCAATTTAAAGCACTTGTATGCATCCCAAATTATGTTTTTGGTCACCATATTTGAAACCTGGTGAGTAAATTACTCTTACCTGACAGATTTATCTGGAGCACTGGTTTAATGGGTTATCGGATCTTCCACAACCTTTTGTGGCTCAGTCCTATTCCTGGTCCTTCCATTATGAAATACAGTGACTTGCAAAAGTATTCAACCCCCCCCCCTTTGAAAGTTATCAGATTTGTCTGGATTACAAATGAGACTTACATATATTATTCCAGTCAATATTTGTACTGCAAACTCATATGCCCTAACAGTATATTGTCAAAGCCAAAATTAATTATCCGTCAGCAGATCTTTTAAAGAAAATTAAAAAGTGGAAAATGCTGCTTGCAAAAGTATTCAACCCCTACACATTAGTATTTGGTAGAGCCACCTTTTGCTGCAATAACAGCTTTAAGTCTTTTAGGGTAAGTATCTACCAGCCTTGCACACTGTTCGGGAGTGATTCTTGCCCATTCTTCTTGGCAGATCTGTTCCAGGTTGTTCAGGTTGGTTGGTGACGCCAGCACCGCAAGTTTCAAACAGTGCCACAGATTCTCGATGGGATTGAGATCTGGACTTTGACTTGGCCACTGTAGGACATTCACCTTTTGTTGTTTAACCACTCCTGTGTTGCTTTGGCCTTGTGCTTGGGATATTGTCCTGCTGAAAGGTGAAGTTTCTCCCAAGCTTCAGTTTTTAGCAGACTGAAGCAGGTTCTCTTGCAGTATCTCCCTGTATTTTGCTCCATCCATTCTTCCTTCAGTTATAACAAGATGCCCAGTCCCTGCTGATGAAAAGCATCCCCACAGCATGATGCTGCCACCACCACACTTCACTGTAGAGATGGTGTTTCTCAAGGCATGGGTAGTGTTAGGTTTGCGCCACACATAGCGCTTTGAATTGTGGCACAAATCTCTATCTTGGTCTCATCAGACCACAAAACCTTGTGCCACATCTTAGCTGGGTCACTCTCATGCTTTCTGGCAAACTCCAGATGTGCTTTGATATGGTTCTTTTTGAGTAATGGCTTCTTTCTAGCCACCCTCCCATACAGGCCAGTATTATGCAGAGCTCTTGATATGGTTGACTGGTGCACCTTCACTCCGCTCTCAGCCACTGAACTCTGTAGCTCCTTCAAAGTGATTGTTGGCCCCTCTGTGGCTTCCCTCACTAGTCTCCTTCTTGTTCGGACGCTGAGTTTTGAGGGACGGCCTTGTCTAGGTAGTGCCTGGGTGGTGTGATGCAGCTTCCACTTCCTCACTATTGATCCAACAGTACACACTGGGATATCCAAACACTTGGATATTATTCCGTACCCTTTTCCTAATTTATGCATGTCTATTACTTTATCTCTAACTTCCTTAGCATGTTCTTTAGTCTTCCTTTTCACACCCTTCCTTCAGATTCACAGTCTGACCAATGGTCATTAAACTGAGGGGGGGTTATCCAGAAAATGTGAGCTACTTTAATGTTCAGAGGAGGTGAGGCCAATTGTAAGCAGTTGTGCCCTCATTAGGCAATATTTTTCATCTGTGTAAACTTGAGCTTCCAGAGCACAGGGGTTGAATACTTATGCAAACAGCATATTTCAGTTATTTCGTTTTCTTAAAAATATATTCTAACATGAAACCAATGTCACTTTACAATAATTATTTTGAGGGTCAGTCTTTTTAAATAAAATATTACACAGAACAAAATCTCAATGTATCATTTGTCATTCAGACAAATCTGACAACTTTCAAGGGGGGGTTGAATACTTTTGCAAACCACTGTATATCCCCCGACTGCTAACAAGTATTGATGCATTCTGTTTTTACAGAAGTGATGAAATAGTGTGTTCTTAAATGAATCTGAATATTTTAAAGAGTCCTACAGCTTAAGGCGTGCCTGGAATGCACAGTTAAGCATTGGTAGTGTTATGATGCCCACTGCTGGAGTTGAGAATGTCAGCATTTGTCTCCGGTTATTCTAAATAGTTGTTCCTTGAATGTGATAAATTGTCTAGGTTAGTTCATTGTTAGTGAATGTGTAGTGTTTAGATACTCGGGGTTGTTTTTTTGAAGAACGGCAGAACTGTTAAATGTTTTTACATAAGGAAGAATGCTTTTCTGCTAAGGGGATTATTTTTTCAGTATTTCTTCTATAACAGTGGACAGTCATTAAGCATCAGCACATGCCAGGGTACTTGGAAACATTTTACGTGGATATGGGTGGACATGAGACGCAAAAAGCAACACATTGAATGAAACATTGCGTGATCGAGCAGTTCTTTATATTGGTGGATGCTGCTGTACTAGTTGGTTGAAACGCAGGGACAGCTAACTGCTTTTATTGGTGCTGTATGATATGCAGAAAGTTCATCTGGAAGAAGTGTCCATGCTGTACCTATCAAGTGTCCCGCATTGTGTGAGACATCCCACATATGCACCCATTTGTTGATGTTATCCTGCTGTCCCACCAGCACCCATCATTGTCCCGAATTTTACAGTGACCTTAGTGGGCCCTTTAAAAGCGCGTGACCAACCTGCTGGAATGATTGGGAAGAGAACCAATGCAGTGTTGTGTATGTTGATGGAGAATGGCCAACATACAGGCATCAGCAGTGAGCCTGTGCATTTTCTTGCTGTTGCTTGTTGCCTTTCCTGCTTAGTCTTGTTCCTTAAGAAAAAAATGCTGGGTTCCTAGGTTGCTAGATAGACGGACACATCCGCTGATTGTGCTGGAAGTGTTGAAATATCTCGGTAAATTAGACACACTGGTGTGTGTTATTCTTTACGTATATGTGCAGATGTGTAAAGTTGCTGTATTTCCATGAGGTGGGTAAAACATAGAGAAAACTGGATGGGCAACTATGCAGAACCAGTGTGTTCTGCCACAGAGCGATTCTGATTCCCTGCGACCTTGAGAGCGAAGCTCGAGAGGTCCATGGGAATCAGAATCCCGAGGTGGCAAAACACACTGGTTGTGCATAGAGTTGCTCATCCTGTATTTTTTATAGTGTATAGTGCTGTGTGAAAAATGTGTATAGTGTATGTTAGAACGTTGTATTCATTGAAAATCTAACCTTACCTAGTCTTCTTGTACCATCGATGTGACATCACGATGTTGTTGTACCATCGTGGGTACGTCACATCGATGGTA
Organism: Neoceratodus forsteri; assembly: GCA_016271365.2. Lineage (NCBI taxonomy): Eukaryota > Metazoa > Chordata > Ceratodontiformes > Ceratodontidae > Neoceratodus > Neoceratodus forsteri. The sequence continues at coordinate 128,209,549 of CM057453.1, forward strand.
CAACAGCTCTGCCCACATTTGCGCATGTGCAAGTCGCGCTTCATATTTGTTGTTGAAACGGCCACGGCACTTCAGCGTAGGCACTGGAGGACCTCATCATTTAAAAGTAAGTGCCGTTTTGTTCTAATCTTAGCCGGCACACATCGCAGAGCCCAACTATTATTAATTTAAAATACGGACCCGGCGGAGTAAGAGGAATGTTGTCAGTGGCACAGGCACTGCGTGGGGTGTTCTCCTACATCACAGCACGACCTCAAAAATAATCCATAAGTTTTTTTTTTTTTTTACTTTTGCCCATACACTCATAAAAGACAGTGTATGGGCAACAGTAATTTAACAACAGTGCCGGTCACTTCCCGAGGTGTCATGACACCCTCAAACCCCTCGAGCTTCGCTTTCAAGGTTTCAACGGTTGTCATGACAACCTCTCGAAGTGAACAACACTGTTGTTGTTTACTGTTGCCCATATACTGTCCTCTATTTTGTGAGTTCTTTTGCTTTCAAAATGAAGCTGATTCATGCAGTCTCTAGAGGTTCTAGAGTGCTGTTCTATCACAGTAGGGTAGAACAGCATTCCATGACCTTGGAACTGTGGTTGAACAGTGTTTTGAAAGGGATGGAATTCTATACAGAACGACACTCCACTATACGCTATATAGAAGATTGTGTATAGTCGCTAATACACACAAGGGTATTTTTCACTCTAGAGGTTTCCATGGTAACTGGAGACTTCGAGAGCACAGCTCGAGAGGTCTCATTACCATGGAAACCTCGAGAGTTGAAAAATACCCTAGTTGTGTATGAGCGATCATACACAGTCATTATAGTGTATGGTCGCTTGTTAAAAGACTGTTTTTACTTTTCTTCCGATTCCTGTGTGGTTTTCTGTTCCTCTGGCCCATTTCACGGCCGCGACCGTTGTTCGAGCATCACCGATCGCGCATGCGCACCCAGCTACGCATGCGCACCCACCTTCTAGGTGTTATGCTGCACTAACTACGTAGCTAGTGCAGCACAACAGCTACGATGACGTAGCTAGTGCAGCATAACAACGCTGTTGGGAGCATGGATTTCCATGCTCAACAGCGTTCTACCATACACTATAAAATTCTTTACTTGTAGAGAGATGTATCTGCATCTGAAAAAAATCAGTGTGTTTTAAACTTAGTGTATACAGTTGTTTTACGCAATCTTAAAACATAATGAATTTATTGTAATTCCAATTGGTTTGCCCCGGCCAGCATTCTTTTGATGTAATTGTATTTTTTGCTTAAGTTCCTTTTTTCCACAATAAAATTTAATATACAAAAAAAATAGTGAGATAACTGTTATATTACTCCTAGAGTTACTGAGCCAGAGTAAGCTTCTCTTGGTAATTTCCAGTAACATTGGATCATTTCTTGTTCTAGGCAGCAGTGTCTTTTATGGACATTAATTATGTTAATTTTGTTTTCCTTTGTATCCCCCCACACCACAGGTGGTAACAAAATCTGATGACTCCTGCCATTGTATATAGTATATTTCCTAGGGACTGCTGTATTTCAGATTGCGGTGTTTCAGATGTGAAGGATTGTTTTGTAATTGTGCGAATGCAATAAAAGTTAACATGAAATGGTCTCATCAATACATTTGGCTCTTAAGGAATGCTTATATCCCTTGATGTATACTGTAGATGTGGAGCACTTTTCTCAGCATAGTTTAGAATTCTGAACTGCTAGTTAATAAAATATTTAGAGAGCTGAGCTGAACTTGTAGATGCGAGACTCCCCATTTTCCTCCTCCTGCATTGCTGTTCAGGGCCGTGCACAGAATGTGGGAGGAGTTGGGCAGGATTCTCTGAGCAGACAACTTGTTGTGAATAAGAAAAGTGTTGTGAGAGGGAGAGCTTAAAGCAGCAGTACCAGGTACTGTAATTAAAATGTACTTTTTACAATAGTTATGTCAAACAAGCCCCACAAATGACAAAACTTTAATTCTTTGTTTTTATTTGTTTTGTTTTCTTTATATTCTTTATTTGTTCTGACCGTCTACCACAGACCTTTGCCAGGAGCACCATAATATAAACAGAGGGTGAAAAACAGGAAATGGTATGGGGGCTGCCATATTTCCAGTGTGGATCCACACAACATTATAAATGTTTCGGCCTGGTGACACTGAAGGTTGAGGCGCTGGACGCTACACCTTGTGCCACAAAGGCAACCTGGGTTCGGGAATGGATTCAGGTCGGCTGGGGAGGGAGAGGATTGAGCATCCAGAGGACTGCTCTCCTCTCCCGGGGTGGGTTGCAGGTAGTTCCCGATGCAGTATCAGCCTCTGGTGGAGACCAGTGATAGTGCTAGATGTCGGGACATAGTAGGGGGAAGGGTCGTTGGCAGGCTCCAGTGGCGTGAGGCACAGAAGGAATAGGTTGCAAAGGAGCTGTTGCACGTCGTGACCCTAGGGGAACCAAAACAAGGAAAAATGCCTACCGTGGCAGTAGGCGACGAGGGGATCAGTGGCTGGGCCCCATGCCCAGTGCCAGGCTCTACTGATGTGTGTTTCCAGTCTGCCTCCTCCTGTCCGGTTGCTCCACTAGATTCTAGGTAGAGTGCCGGAGGAGATAGTGGCCCCACCCCGGGGGGGGGGGCGCTACAAACAGGGTGGGGGGATCGAGTGGCTGGATTGGGATGGAGGGATGGGCCAGACTGGAGAGCAGCAGACAGGATGGTGCTTATCTGCTGAAACAGGTGGTCTGTGCGCTACAGTGTACACAGAAATTGAGATCAGTTTTAGATTATTTTGTGGAAGTAGCTTTTGGAACTGGCGCTTTGTTGGTTTCTCCCTTTCCATGCTGCATGCTTCAGCTGTAAGAACAGCAGTATCTCTTCCGAGGTGTTTGTAGGTGAAGAGTCGTGTCTGTGACAGCCCATGTCTGCAACACGTTGTTTCCTAGTGATTCCTTGTTTGGGCAGGGTCCTCAATTTGCTGGCAGAAGTCTAGGTGACTGAATGATCTGATTCAGTCTGAATACTAAATATCTCTACTTAATAAAGAGAAGGTACTATAACCTAGTAGTTAAAACCCAGAACAGTAACCCTGGAGACCCAGGTTTGAATCCCAACCCCCACTTACTGTGTATGACTAGAGCAAGTCATGTAGCTTTCCAGTGCTCAGCCTCTTCTTTCCTTAATCTGCCTCCCCAATCCAGATAAACCTCCCTGTTGGCTCCTAATGTCTGTTGCTGACTCTAGGCTTGTGAAGCTCTGTAAGAGCATGAAAGAGTATGTATGAAAGGCAAAGAAAACAATCCATCATCTTCCTAAACTCTGTTGATATGCATATTGTCAGGTTATACTTAAAGCAGTAGTTTGTTACATCGAAAATGTACTGAAACCTTGCTTTTTTTATTTTAGATTGCCCTTTCCTCCTGTCTTGCAGGATGCTGTTTTTCCCCTTTTTGGGCTTTGCATAATCATTTATTGTTAGATTGGAAATAATGGTGCGCATCATTAAATATGGCTACTGCGTGGTTTTCATTGGTATTATGCACATACAGATTCAGAAAGTAAAGCAGACCAGTGGTCCATTGGGTTCTGTTCCCCTACCATCTCAATGAGAATACCCTGTTAACCTTTTTTCTTCAAGGTACTTAAGCTTGAAGGTAGAGTGAGTGTCAACTGACACCACTTGTTCTGGAAGCCTGTTTCAACTGGCCATCACGTTTTATGTGAAGTAGTTCTTCCTGATATTACCAGTGATCTTCCTTCTCTCAAAGCCATTGAGTAAGTATCCCCTCATCTCTGCACATCCTGGACAGCCGTGTTTGATCTGAAGGTGGTATCCTTTTCAGATATTTGAATAATGTAATTACATCTTCTGTTCTCTAGAATTCAGTCTCCTCCATAGTGGTCTAGGACCCCCCCAGAAACCAGAATGTTTGGTGTCAGTGGTGCCACCCATACATTATGTTGTAGGCCCCAGCTGCCTCAGTTAATTTTTCCTGACTTTGAACTATACAGGGTGGAAAAAACATTCCAGTTCTGCCACTCTGTCTTCATAGCCCATGTTTTCCACCTTGGCTGCTCTCCTCTGCACTCATCAGAATGTTTCCTCAGATATGGAAGCCAGAACTGTACACTACATTCAAGATGGAATCTGATTAGTGTGTACATGGCATTACAGTATGTCGTGATCCACTTTCATATTCTCAGCTGTACGTGAAACCTGTTGTTTAACATCACATTTTGTTATAACTTAGATGAACTAGCATGCAACTGAAACTGCTCCCTAACAATAGGGGAAACGAAGGGCATCATGACTAACTCTAGGCCACAAAAACTAAACTCACAAGATGAATGTAAGATAAAGAGTTGCAGCAAATAAACATTTGGGAACAGCAGTAAATAGCAGGGCTCCCCATTGTGGTTGTAATGAACTGACAGGTCCAAGGTTGGTTCAGTGACGCTCTCCAGCGCATTGAAATTTCACTTAGAAGACTAGGCGTGTGATTCCAAGAATCCTACACTGGAGCTGGCTGGGGCTTGGGTGCCACATGGAGGTGAGGCACTTGGCTGCCAGGGAGGAAGTGCATGGACTACCTGGCATCTGTGCACCCCTCTGCCAACCAATCAAGGAGAGCAGCACTGACGTCCACTGTGACAGCAACTGTTTGCCTGCACTCTTCTGGCCAGCCGAGAGCCACACAAAGGTGAGGCTCTTGGCTCCCATGGAGGGTGTGTGTGGGCACCTGGTATTCATGCCCCCTTCCCTCCAAATTGATCAACCAAGGAGTGGCTCTGACATCCACTGTAAAGGTAGCCTCTTGCTTGCCCCCTTCTGGTCTGAAGAAGGGTGCAACCAGGGCCATCCCCAACATTGAAACAAGGTACAGAGATTAAAAATTATAAAAACTGGGTGAAAAAATAATAATGGTAAGTGAAACACAGTTTAAGGAGCTGGTACAGCTCAATCCGAAGATGGTTGGGATACCCATCAGCCACATTTATGGGTGATTACTGTATTTATTTAAACATTTAATGTTTAAAAATAAATTGACTGACTTCCTTGTTTTTGTTGATGTAAAAAGAGCAGCAAGATATAGAAGGTACAGTACTGAGAAACTTTAAATGGGAATGGAGAGCCTACGACATTGCCCAGTCTGAGATAATTTCACAGAACAGTGCCTGGCCTGAATAGGGCCCCATAATTACAACTTCTCTTGTTTTGTAGCATTTATTTAAGAAAAGTTCACAAAAACAATCTATTTACCTTTTCATATATTTATTTTTACCTCCTTTAGCTCCCCCCAGGTACTCTTCTCCTGAATGTTATCAAGTAGTTTCTACTTTTGCCTAACAGACTCGCCCAACTGTATGTCATGCTTGCTGCCAGATCCACAGCTCCCAAGGTCCGAGTCTGTCCCTCACTTGGGGCCCCCTCTTCTCCGCAGCTGCTGAAGGTGAGAGAGAAGTGCCATGCCATCTTGGGGTTAAGGATGGGCAGTGAGCACGCCGAACTGGAGGGTCGAGTGGCGTGGGAGAGGACGTGTGGATGCTGTCATCAGGAGCCTCCCAGACAGGCCTGCCATTTTCCATCATTTCCTCCCTGCCCCTCCCACATGGGTGAGCACGCTGTGGCTAGACTGGGGAAAGGGGGCGGGGGGGGGGCGCGCTGGTGTATGGCTCCCATGCCAACATGGAAACCACCACCAGGAACTGCTACTAGGGCAGCCAGTTGTTTTCCCTCCTTCCTGGAAGAAGAGCAGATACTCTGGTTGTGACAGTCGACAGGCATTAATGATCGCAAAACGAGTTAGTGACTCGCTAACACCACTTTGCTACCCAAAGCAGGGAAGGACTGCAAAATCATAGGGTTTGTCAAGCACAGCCAACCTCGGTATAACTAAGAAAAGTTATTCGGGGAGTAGCCCAGTGCCAATCAAGGCACAATAACAGAGGAAATCAGACTGGTAAAAGATGAGCCCACTCACCCATATATTTATATTTCTCCAATATGTATTTTTTTATTTATCATATTTTCCAAACCATAGGTACAGTGTATGTATTCATTCATACGTTTCTGAAAACATCTTTCATCAGTGATACACTGTATGATATTTCTAAAACATAAAACGCAAGCATATATATATATATTTTTCTGTGTTATGTTAAAAAATATAAAAATATCATATCATTTGAAGAAAGGTAATACATCTCACCAGAAATGTCTAGCTTTGTTCCTATGTTCTTTAAATCTGTCATAAAAATATTTTAGCATTAAACATTTAATAGGAGCACTTAGGTTCTGAACCGACTGAGATTTCTCTCAACTCGATCGAGCCATTGTCGACGACTCCTTGGAAAGGACACCTATCATTTTCTTCCCCGACAAAGAGACCCAGCCCTCGGGTATTCCAATTGAGGGAAAGGTGCCAGAACCTCGGTTCTCACCATCTCCGGCTTCTCCTGATCGAACCAGCCGACCCAGTCGGTCTCGATCGAGGTCTAGGACCCCTTCGGTCGGAAAACCAGAGTAAGGTCACAAGCACTTTAGAAAGAGGTGGCGCCACCGATCCTCATCCTCCTTGGATGAGGAGAGACTTCGACGGAAACTCCGTCGACGTTATGAGGATCTCATGTGGCAGCAGCTGATTCTGACCGGTCAGAAGCCGGCTCTGCCGGCACCACCGGCCATTACTTGGCCTCAGCCTCTTAGGCCGATGCCGACCCCTCCGGAACCGAAGAATCCGATTCCTCCACCCGTAGGGCTAGTACGCATTCCAGCTCGGCCTATTTCGGTCTCCCCACTGATTTTGGTAGAACCACCGCCTAAGCAGCCTCAGGGAAGGGCTCCCTCGAAAGTGGATAGGACAGACACCAGCCTTCCCTGTTGTCTGTCCATTACGGTGGTCCCCGTTGGCCTTGGCATATTGAGGGAGACATAGGTGGGAGACTCTTATATCCCAATTCTTCGGACTCGGATGCTATTGATCTGCACTCGCATCTGGGGGATGATGAGTCATCAGTGGCAGGTTTGGAGGAAGGTCCTTCCTCCTTTCAGGGCATTCTCTGCCTCATTTCAGAATCTACTAGAATGCCCCTGGAGCTCATCCAAAAGAGGCAGAGTACCCCCTCACAGATATCCTCAAGAGGGGGGATACCCCGACAGAGGCCTTTCCAGTGGCCGAAGCCACTGTTGGCCCGGCCCTTGAGCTATGGCAGTGCCCTGCATCTTGCCCAACTCCATCTGCCCGCATGACCCGCAAGTATATGGTACCCATGGGGTCCCGAGCAGGTTTCACAGAGCATCCCTCGGCCGAGAGCCTTGTGACTGCTTCTGTGTTTAGACGCATGGGTAGCTCAGCTGACACTGACCACCTGCCCAGAAGGTTTACGCAGCCTCATCCTTGGGCCTTCATCAGGCCAGCTCAGCTGTGATCATGGCACACTTCTCTCATGCCCTTCTGGGGTCACTAGATGAAGTCCTCCCTCATCTCCCAGCGGACATGCAGACCACGGTTAAGCAGGTCCGTGACCAGGGCCATGCTGTTGCCAGACAGCAACTCCAGGCGGCCCTGGATATTAGAGATTCCTATGCTCGCTCCTTAGCAGCCGCGGTGGCCAATCGCTGCAGGGCCTGGCTGAGGTTATCCTCCTTCCCGGCGGATACTCGACACAAGTTAGCTGACATGCCCTTCCTTGGCACCGACCTCTTCGGTCCAGGAGTGGCAGGTCACCTCCAGCGTATAGAGCAGTCCAGTGCCACCTTGGATGCTACCTCTGCAAAGGGTTCTTCGGGCAAGAGCCAGCAGAAGCGCGCGAAGAAGTCCTTTCGGCACTCTTCCCCTGCGGTTAGACAGCCTTCCTATCAAGGAGGTCAGCAACAACAACAGCAGCAGCAGGCTCAAGCTTGGCGCCCCAGTCCCAAGCAGGGTCCTCAACAGCCCCGTAAATGAGGCTGAGGTTCCGATCCAGGAGCCACCTCCTCCTCTAAGCCTGCTCAGTGACGGGTCAGGGGTTGCCACCCCTACACCTGTCACGCCAGCTCTGGGTCCTCCCCGGCTTTAGTTGCACAACCTTGCTTCTAGCGGGCTGAGATCTGGTGTCATGGGGCAGAGCCGAGGTATTTGTCACCTGGGTGGGTGGGAGGAGCCAGCGTAAAGACTTTCCGGTGAATTTAAAGGGGAAAGGGACATGCCAGAGAGTGTGGATGAACAACATATACCACTCCTAGAACTACTGTTATAGGTGAGTAACCTGTTCATTCTGCATTCCCATAACACTGCCCCCAATGCCCCTGCTGGTATTCATATGTCACATCCATGGTGTATAGTGGTTCTCCCACCCCAATCACCCTGCTAGTATTCATATATCAAGTCCCTGGTTTCCAGTGGTCCTCCTACTCCCAAATCCACCCCCTTCCCGAACAGTTCATGGCATATAATTTCCCTGGTGTCCCGTGGTCATCTGCCCCTGTAGGTTCTAGCCCTCCCACCTTACTGTGTCTCCATGGTGACAGTCCCCTGGTCCCCCTTCTAGAGTTGATGCGCCCCCACCTTCGTTGGTGACCAGCACAGGCCCTTTGTTCATCTTTATGGCTGGCCACTGACCGACAGTTCACGATTGTGTGCCTGCTGTAAACAACTGTTTCTACAGTAGGTGCATGATCGCAAACTGTCAATTGGCCTCCGGCCGCGGAGGTGAGTGGAAGGTCCATGCTGGTCGATGACAGAGGGGGGCACTTCTGTTGCAGATGGGGGTTGGGGGTGGTCTTTGTGAGGACAGGGCAGATGGGTTGGGGGAGCTTTGAACCTACAGCGGTGAGGGGGACCACTGAACACTGGGGAAACTGTATAACAGTCACAGCAGGGTGCTTGGGTTTGGGAGACCCTGGACACTAGGGTAGTTTAATGACAATCATGGCAGGGGAAACAGGGGTCTGGGGGGACCAGTAGACACCTGGATAATTTTATGACAATCAATGGCTGTGGGACCGCTGGACACCAGTGTAATTTTACCATTGTCACATGGGGGATTAGGAGTGGGGGGGGGGACCATTGGACACCAGGAAGTGTGTCTGCAGTTACTGGTGGGGAGGCTGGGGACGGGGAGACCACTGGACACCAGTAGTGGGTGCTGCAGTACATGGTTGGCAGTCCTGAGTGGTGCCAAGAGGCGGTCACAAAAAATGTGTGCTGTGGGCCAGTAATGAGGCCCTGATGAGATGCAAATTACCCCATAGTGCCTTGCTAGTGCTGTGGACTCATTTGCATCTTAAGGTATGAATATGATATATTGCTCCAGAGGAGCAGTTGTCATTAGTGTGCCCTAACCGTCTGAATGTTCCCGCAGTCCCGCTAGCACCTTGGTGTGGTCAGTAGGGCACTGGGGTTTGCAGTCTTTATAGTGCCCCGGCTGGTAACTGGAACTTGCCTTTAATGTTCTCAGAGTGCCCCAGCATGTTCCAGTAGGCCTGTGTTTTGCTCCAGGCACTAATTTGCTTCTGGAGCAAATATTTAGCAGGCCTAAACTAGGACCTTTGAATATCCAGGCCTATGAGTCCTCCCTGACTGCCTCCATTCCTAACGTCTTGGGCTTGAGGTATAAATCTGGGTCACCAGTCCACCAGAGAAGTTCCTCCATCGCTCGATGCCATGGAGCTGGCCTTCATATACGTTTTATGCCTCTGTTCTTATTTATCATTTCTTCTGTTTTACAACTACAGCTGTAGATAAAAACATTATATACCAGTAATGCATTAAGGGTGTGTGTAATTTTGTACTAATGCACTTTTGGTGTAACCTTTGCCTAGTGTAAATTTATTTGAATTTTGCACACCAGCATAGTAGCCTTGTTTAGGTTGGCGAGCAAGAGAGTCCTGGGGACTGTCTTAAATGAAACATAGGTACAGGTTAAAAAATATAGTTTTACTCTTCTTGAATACCAGTTGTCTGACAGTCCCAAACTTGGTGGCTTATTTAAGAGCTGGTGAGGGGGGATTAATAACAGTGTATGGGGAAGCTGTACAGTGCTGATTCATTCAGTGTTAAAACAAACTCTGAAACAGCTGCCTTTTGTTATGTAATGGTTATATAATCTTGCAGAATTGTGCGTCTCTTCTACTGTAGGTTTTTTTCTGACCAGACTGTAGACTGGCATCAAGTTTTGCTTCTCGCTCCCAAGCAGTGGGCAGGGGTGGCATGTACAGTAGTTTGGTGCAGTAGGACTTTCTGCAGACTGATCGCGGTTAGGTGATGTGTGCACTGAGGAGACATGGGATGCAGTTCACGTGCAGGTATGCTCACACTTGGACTGTGGCTTCACTGTTGTCCTCTAATACAAGCTGCCATGTCCTTGAAAAGCTGGGAAGCTGCCAAAAAGAAAACCTTACGCAGCAATGCTGTTGTCTCTTCAGACTGTGCAACCCTCCCCCACTTCACAACACTATATATTGTAGCAGTGTCTTTCGTAGATTCAGTGGTTAAACTGGAAATGCTTAGGAGGTGGAAATTTCATATCTACATTTTCAAGATGTGGAACTATATTCGTTACGAGTTGTGAAGTTATATACCTGGTTGGAATGTGGGTTTTGGGTAACATTTGGGGGAGTTATTCCTTTGGATGCCCCTAAATCTGATGTTGGGGACAACCCTGGCAGCAACCATCCTCCTCTGGAGGGTGGGGGTTTGACTGGCATCACAGTCCATGCCAGTGCCATTCCATTGTTTGCCAGCAGGGATATATGAATGCCAGTTGGCCCACTTACTCCCACCCAGGTAGTTAAGTTCTTCACCATTTTCAACACACCCGGACTTTAGCCTTTCCAGTAATATATTACCTACTTCCCCTCATCCCCTACCTTTGAGTCAAAAGATCTCACAGTTCTTAAGAAAGTCAGCCTCATGTTCAGTCTTACAGTGCAAGTTTGAGTGCTTTTAGATTCACAGTCAGAGGTTTGGAGGATGCCATGTTGGGCAGAAAAAGACAAAAACTGAACATAATGTGTTTAGTAGCGGTGACATATAACAAACATAGATTTTATTGTCAGAAAAGGATCTTTAGGCCCATCCGGTCTGCCCCTTTTCCCTGGCTATTCCATCACCACTGACCCAAGCTGGTCATATGTGTCACTCCCTGTTCTGTTACTCTACCTAATATGCCCCTGTACCTATCCCATGCATGCTTGAAGCTCCCCACAGTCTTTGCCCCTACCACCTCCTCTCTCCTAAACTTCTCTCCTTTGGCTTCATTACATGCCAGCTTGTCCTTGTGCCTTTCTTTCTCTGACGTAAACCCTCCATTTGCGCCCTGTTCAGTCCTGTAAAATACTTGTAGGTTTCAATAATTTTTCCTCTTGCTTTCCTCTTTCCAGGGAGTACATGTTGAGTTCCTGCAGCCTTTCTTCGCATGGCTTCTCATGCAACCCCATCACCCTTTTGGTTGCCCTTCTCAGTACCACCTACACCCTTTCTGTGTCACTGCGGTCTTGCGGCCTCCAAAACTGGACACAGTACTCCAAGTGGGGCCTCACCAGTGAGCAGTACAACGACAGCACCACCTCACTCCCCCTGCTTGACGTCCATCTCCCAGTGGACCCCAGAATACTGCTAGCCTTTACCAGTGCTTTGCCACACTGCCCAGCAACCTTGAGGTCATGTGACATGATGACCCCAAGGTCTCTTCCCTGTAGAGGTGGGCAGGCCAAGAATTATTCACTTAGAGCCAAATCGGAGCCGTGCCAGGGGTCTGACTTGATTTTATGAGCCAAGCCCTGGCTACTGTAGACTGTTTCCTACATAGGATTTGAACGTTTAGGACACCACACTAACTACTCAGGCTGAAAAAAAGACTTACTTTGACCATAATTGTCTCCGTTTGACCTTGGCCCTCAATTGTTTATAAAGGTCGAGCCAAACCAAGCACTGAGTGCTGGGACCGGTCCTCTTCAGTGTGTTCCTATGTGATATAGCAGAAGAACTGGAAGGAAAGGTCTGCCTCTATGCCACTGATGCCAAGATCTGCAACACAGTGGACACGCCAGGGGGGTGGGTGTGTGTGGAAAGGATGGGTAGGGATCAGAAAAGACTAAAGGAGTGATCAAGGGTATGGCAGCTGGGTTCCAATGCAGAAAAGTGCAAAATAATGTACTTGGGCCATAGTAACCCAGGAGCAGAGTACACAATGGGTGGAATGATACTGAAAAAGACAAAGCAGTAAAGAGACCTGGGGATAATCATATTGGATGACCTAAAGGTGGCCAGGCAGTGTGACAAGGCAGTCAGTAGGGCAAGTGGGATGCTGAGGTGCATAAGAAGAGGTATCGCCAGCAGGAAGAGGGAGGTGGCACTGCTGCTGTATAGATAGCTGGTTAGACCGCACCTGGAGTACTGTGTTCAGTTCTGGAGACCACACCTCAGGAGAGACATAGAGTGGAGGTGGTCCAGAGGAGGGCCACCAAAATGGTGCAAAATCTGTGACAAAAGCCTTATGAGGAGGCTAAAGGAGCTAAACATGTACCCCCCTGGAAGAGAGGAGGATATGATGGAGATCTTTAATTACCTAATGGGGGTTAATAAGGTACAGGAGGGGAGTATATTTCACAGAAAACACAGAAAAAAGACACTCTAGAACAAGGGGGTATGCTGTGAAGCTGGAGGGGGGTAATTTCAGGAGGGATGTGAGGAAGTACTTCTTCATGTAAAGGATGGTGGATCCCTGGAACAGCCTTCCGGCGGAGGTGGTGGGGGCGAAAATAGTGGAGGGATTCAAAAATGCCTGGGACAGACACAAGGGAATTATAGGGGTAAAGAAGAGAGAGGGGGGATTGTAGAGGTGAGGAAGAGAGGGAAAGAGATGGTGCAATAGATTGAGTAAGGACTGCAGCTAAAACAAAAAAAAAGATAAAATGGGCAGACTGGGTGGGCCCAGTAGCCCTTACCTGCCATCACATTCTGTGTTTCTAAGCTTGAGCCTGCTTTGGCTTGCTTACCTCTACTTTCATGCTTGGTGACTGTAAGCTGCACTCCCCTAGCCATAGCCCCTGGGTTCTGTGGCCCTAAGTGCATAACTTTGCATTTTATGCCATTGAAAACCAGCTGCCACCCCTTAGACCATTTCTCTGGTTTCCTCAGATCCCTTTGAAGTCTCGCCACCCCTTCCTGAGTGTCAGCCATGTTTATTTTTATACCATCCGCAGAGAGAGAGAGACACCTTCCTCTCAAGCTACTCTGCAGTATCAGTTATGAAGACAGTGAAGAGGAACGGTCCTAGTATGGAACCCTGTAGCAGCCCACTAGTCACTCTCTGTTGCTTGAGTGGCTACTATTTACCACAACCCTTTGCCTCCTGTCCCTTTCCAGTGTGATACCCAGCTTGTCACTTTCTTCCCCACCCTCAGACTGCTTAGTTTCTTAACTAGCCTCCTGTGTGGCACAATTCGAAAGCCTTACTGAAGTCCAGATAGGCCACATCCACTTCTCTCCCTTGATCCATCTCCCTGGTAACCCAGTCAAAGAAACCTATGACATTAGTTTGACAGCAGTATATGTATAGATGAAATGTGTTCCTCCAAACCACACACTACTCTAAAGCCTCTGTTGTGGTGCAAAGCATCATGGGTAGCAGTATGTGTTGCACTGGGTTTGAGGTTTTATAGTGTAGTCATTGCATAAAACTATGTTAAAGTATCCATTAGGGTAGTAAAGCCACAAAAACAAGGAAATACTGCTTTAAAGGGTACTTAAACAAGCAGTTTTTTAAAATTGCAAACTCTAGAATCTGGTTTCATAGAGAGGTAAAGTAGAGTCTGCTATTTACATTTATGCTAAAACTTCATTTATGTAAATAACATAAATGCAGTTTCATAGCTTTTGAAAAATGTAAACATCAGCCTTTCACTTTCAAAAAACAACCTTGGTTTCTCCCTAAGATGTCTGCCAAGTGTGTCAAGTGATGAATCATGATGACATCTGAGCCACAGACAGAGATCCACATATATTTCTATAGTGCTAACTAGTCCTTCTTTCCCTCTTTATTTTGAATTGTTGTACCAGAATGATCAACACCATGTATTAACTTGTGGATTATTTTGATCAGTACACATGTTAGGCTATGATTTTGTTCACTTCGTTTACTTTAACTTGCAGAAAATGTTTTGCAATCCAGCTGACTTTTTCTTTGGCAAACTGCATTACAGTACAACACTTCAAATACCCGATGATCTAGTGGTTACATGATGCACTGAATTTTGTTTTTTGTTAACCAGGAGAGACACATTAAGCTGAAACCTTGTTTACAGGTGTGGCCTGGGAACACAAGGAAGTTTAGTGATTAGCTAAGGGTCACACAGCAAAGTACCGGTCTTGTTCAGTTCCAAAGCTCATGCTCTCTTGTTAATCCACAAATAAGGCTTTACTTTTCAAAGTGAACCCCCTGCACCTCGCCTGCCTTCTGTTGAACACCCCACATCCATACCCTGGCCTTAGTATTGCCTGGGGTTGCATATGAGCTTGCGGTCTCATGAAGAGAATTATCACACCTCAGACTGTAATCTTGTACCACAGGGAGTTGTGCACACCTATACTGATATGCATCATCAGCTGGCACTGTTAAAAACTGCCTCTCAAATCACTCTCCAGTCCACATTCTCAATGTCGGACTTCTGCTCCCACAGTAAACATTGAGTGGATCACCATCCTTCTGCACAGTGAAGGTAGTATGTACAGTTCCCTGTTGTGTTCGTTTTCCCACCTCATTAACCAACAACTAGGTCTTCCTGGAGGGCCAAGCAATAAGCATCATGACCCACCAGAAAAACTGCTGTTCATGCCCTCATACGGGCTGCACTTGCAATGGATAACAATATTATTAGCAGGAGAGGCATACTAATACCTTGAGTGAATCCACCTGACTTCCAGTGTCAGTCTACTCTTTTACCTGTGGTCTGCAGAACTCCGCAGGAAAGTTCCCAGCAATTCTTCTCTAGTACTTTTCTGTGCTCTACTCCACAATGCGAGTTGGCTGGCTACCACCCTTCCAAATCTTGAATGAGCTATACACAACTTCCTCAATACTCTCCTAACAAATGTCAACATCCCCCCCCCCCCCACTCACCCAAGAGTAATCTCCCTACACTGAATTCAAGTAACAGTTTAGGTGCAGCCCTGCCACTTTTGAGCATTTGTCATTGCTGGCTACTCTCATCCACAGTCAGGGAGTGATCACGATGCTGGCAACGCCACATTTCAGATCTCACAGTGATCTGCTCAGTGTCCTCCTTCATGTCTTCAACTAACCTGAATATAGCTGTACCCTGCTGGAATGGCCTCTTCAGTCCCTCTCTGGCATTCATTCTTCTCACCCGCTCCCCACACCAAAAACTGGTGAGTTCACTACCCTTCCGCATCATGAATGTGGTTAGTACAGTCTCCCATGTTATATTTACGTATTATTAATAATAAACATGATCTTCTGGTAAGCCATGCCGATAGCAACATGGTACAAGTGGAAAAATAGGCTTTGCTACCCATATAAAATCTAAGTCACCTATAATTAGGCACTATTAAATGACGTGCATAATGATGTGCACACCCATGATTTAATATAGTGCCTAATCAAAGATAGCCTAGATCTTTTAAGGTTTGGAAAGCCCATCATTCCCCTTGTTCCCTGCTGCTATCAGCCTGACTTACTGGAAATATATGTTTATATTTGATATGTTGGAATAAAATGGGGACTGTACTACTTGCATTCATGATGCAGAAGAGTGATGAGCTCACCAGTTTTTGGTGTGAGGAGGAATAGTGAAGAATGAATACCAGAGGGGGACTGAGATGGCCACTCTTGCAAGGTGCTGCTATATTCAGGGAAGGGAGAAGACAGAAGGAGAGAAATATGAGCAGATTACTGTGAGAAATAAGATGTGGGGCTGCCAGCACCTTGAGCACTACCTCACCTCGTTGTCCTGGCCAACATTCCCCTTCCCATAAAACCAGTTCATGCAGTTGTCCAAGGCTGTGTGTGGATATTAATGTATGTCATGGCTGCCACTACATGTTCAGTCACTTCACTACCAGTCTAGTATTGTTTGTAAAGCACTTTGGGATACAATGTGTATGAAACCACTATATAAATGCTGATTCTTCTTATTATTATTTCCCATGGAAAAAGAAGACAAGACAAGAATATATTTGAGTTTTGAGAAAGTATGAACTCTAACATTGGACTGCACAAGAACTTTGCCACAAAAAAGTGGTGGCTCTAGGGGTTGGTGAAGGGTGTGGTTGCAACTTCCCCCACACATAGTAACATAGTTGCCTGCTGCTGCTGCATTCACTTTGTTGAAGAAGTCTGATTTATTGATTGTACAAATGTTTACATTCAAACTATGGATTACATTTGTAGGTTCTGTCAAAAATGTACTAGAAAAGAATTATAGTAGAAAATATAAAGGTTTAATAAAAATGTTAGAAAGTGCATATTAAGCATGCACACCACTTGACCACCCCCTTTGTAGCATCCTGAATCCATTATAACCACTAGACCACCAGGTTATTCAAGATGTGTACTGCACTGTGGTTTGCCACAGAGAAAGTCAGTTGGATTAAACACATTTTCAGCATGTTAAAGTAAATAAAATGAACAGAACCATAGCCTAACATGTGCATTATACAAAATAATGTACATGGTTTTGACCATTTGGGTGAAACAATTCTATACAAAGGGAAAAAGAACTAGTTAGCACAATAGAGAGCCATATATCTCTCTGACTTTGACTCCAATGATGTCATCACATAACACATGTGGCGGCCATTTTAGAAAGCAGGTAAGACATTTTTTTTGAAATTGGAAGGATGATTTTACAATTTTCAAATGCTCTGGAACCATCTCTAGGTAAAATATGTAAATGTAGTTTTAGCATTAATGAATACAGCAGCCTTTCCTTTAGTCACATACAGAGTCAGATTTTTGAATAGTTTGTTGTCAAAATGTTGTTTAGGTATCCTTTAAGGTTAAAAGTCTCCTGAGCCATGGTGAATCCAAGGCCTAGCTTTTCTCACGGTTCGAACAGTCACGTGATGCAGAGTTGGCATTGCCCTAACAGACAGCTAATAGAGGAGACAGGGTTGGGTGTGGTGGAATCACTATGGGCGAAACCTATGTGGACGAAGGAAGGATTGTCCACATGTGGCTGGTATTCAGGCCCCCCTAGTGAAACAGAGGAGGTGGACAGGGCACTAGCCAAGGAAACCAAGAAGGCAGCAGTTGGAGGGGAAGTCATCCTTTTAGGAGATTTCCTCATATCAGATGCAGACTGGAGCATCCTAATGGCACAGAGTACCAGGAATTTGGCGTTACTGTACATGTTCCAAGACTGCTTCCTGACTCCACACATGAAGAACAGACTAGAGACAGGACCATACTCAACCTAGTTGTGACCTACTGTGACAGAAACGGGGCTAATGAGAGATGCCATTCATGTCTAGGGACCACAACACATTATGGTTCGATATAGCCCTGAAAGCATGAAGAGAGATGTCCCATATAGAATGTCAGGAAGGAAGACTTTAGGAGAATGGAGGAGGAGCTTACTGAGAGACTGGTGGGTTATCACCAACTGGATGGGGCAGATAACAAACGGAAATATATTACAGTAGGTATTCTTGCCATAGCAAAAGGTTGCCTCAGGCAAGTGGAAGAGGCATAAGTAGCATTTATGGTGTTCTAGGGTGATTGGAGCAGCAGCGAGGACAAATAAGGGCTTTCAAAAAATATATATGCTACACCTGGGGAGAAATCAGACATACTATACAGATGGTGATATACATAAAATATATATATATATATATATATATATATATATATATATATATATGTCCAGCAAGATATAACAATATGGTGCAGTGTCAGCCCAGTTGTAGCCAGAGAGAGCTGAATAAGACAAAATAATGACACAATAGTGGGGGGAAATGAGGTAGAGACAGAGGGCAGGGAAAAGGTGTATAGAAGAGAGATTTGAAAGCACAGAGAGAAGAAAGGGAGACGTCTCATCTAATTTCATCAAGAAGTGGTTTGTACAGTTGCTGCACACACAGTTTTGCAAAAATGCTGCACAAGTTTTCCTGGCAGCTTTTGCTTCTAGTGAAAGCAAGACTGATTGACACCATGTCTAGTGATGGGTAAGACCCTCAGCTCCTGGAGATTGGCCCTGGTCCATCTCATTGATTAAACATAAGGTTTACAGACATGGAGTTCCTTTTTCTAAGATGTTGCATGCATAAAGCAATGCCAGTCTTGAATACAGTAATTTATCCTTCCAAGGAATGGCTGAATACAGTAGGTTTCTGGGTGCGTCTTCAAACAGTCAATCTTTCAAACTGTGCAGAGCATCATGGGTATGCAAATCCTTGTCTGGGACAGGTCTGACGAGGCTTCATACTTCAAAAGTTGCCTGAAAACTGGCTTTTATATTTGTTCCTGTGTAGACTGAAAACAACAAACTACTGACATGTTCCATCCTGTTTAGACTCATTACTGTAGTGCAGTTGCTATATCAGTTGTGAAATGGGTCAACCCCCAGAGGAAATCCAGCCTTTAGTACAGTACCATACAGGAGATCAAGTGCAGGATCCTAAAGGATGCAAGGAGACAACTACAAATATCCAAATTGCTTGGAATAGCTAGAATAGTGATTATTAAATTGATAACAGTTTTTAATAGTATACGGTATTTCTGATTACAAAACGAGGACAGAGTCACTCAAACGGCCTGTGGTGCCAGCTGTAACACTGGATACAAAGAAAATAATTTAAAAAAACCATTGCGTGCACACACTCGCAAACCCACAACTCAAAGGGTTCTTTCTTCTGAGTCGTGGGCTATCTGTCTTATACAGTATGTTCACCTGTTTGCTGATATTCTGCCATTAAATCTGAGCACAATTCAGCAGATTGTATCTTGGTTTTTGCTGATCTGCAGACTTTTGGTGTGAGTATGTGTACACAGTATTTTTCGTTACTAAGTCCAGAAAATACACACGCCATTGTGATTTGTACCCCTAGTGTGAACTTCATCCTCATGGAAAGGCCAAATACTGGAATAGTTGATTCCTTTTGATAGTTATTTGAAAGGCTAAGCCTTTGATTACGTGACTCGCACCACGGCCATGCCCTGCCTAGTGCTATATGAGAGCTTTATTCTCAAGCATCCTTTGAGCACTTGTTTTCTTGCTCCACCATCATCCCTTCCTCCAGTAAGTCCTCTCTTTTTTTACAGGGATTTATCGCATTCCCTAAAGTACCTTTAGTCTAAGGGAATTTATTCGTTTGGCACTTCCAGGGGTGGAGCCCTTCTCATAAGGGTTTCTTTGCCTTTACGGTGTCTTGAAATGGTGATGGTCACTGTAATGGAGACAGAGAGAAGGAACAGCCATCAATCTGTATTGCATAAGCATTCAAACTGAGTATCCTACTTACATATAAAAGTGACGGACAGAAAAGAACCTGAACAGTCCATTCAGTCAATCCCGAGATTCCCTATTAGAGACACTCTAGTTTCTGTCCTCCTCCCAGTCTCCCATTCCCCTTTCTCGTCAACTGGTTGAATTGAAAATGTTTAGGTGGAGGAACTGTCGCATCAAGATTTTGAGGTGGGGTGGTATTATTCATATGCGGTGGAACTCTCCTACAGTATTCAATGGAGAAAGACAACAGAGATGCAGGAGTTCTCATACAATGTTATAAAAGGCTCCTGTGGGTTTCTACACAATTTTAACCCCTGCTCTCATCTTTCCATCTGACATCTCCTTTATAGGCATCCCACTCCGTCTTGAATCCTGTTGTCTTTGCATCCACAACCAGGCAGTTTGTTCCACCCATAAACCACCGTTTCCGTCAAGTAGTGCTTCCTAATGGCCCTTTTGAACCATGCCACTTGAGCCCATGACTCTTGATAGATGCAGTGTTTCTTGGTTTGAGTAGACTGTGTTCACTGTGTTTGGACCCTTTCACGAGCATGAAAGTCTCTATCAAATCTCCCTTCTGTCCTCCAGTAAATACGTGTCAAGACTTTTTAGTCTCTCATCATGTACAGTATGCCCTGCTGGTCATGTATCATCTTTGAGGACCTAGCAACCATTCTACCTATGTTGCACAAGTATACCATTCGTAGTTGCCCACTGAACAAGTGAACATAATTTAAAAAGTACAGGTGTCTGCAGGATTTATAAACCACCTCGAGCGTTTTGTCTTTGCATTCACAAAGTCCACTAATGGATTGTGTGCTTATAATGAAGTTAACTGGTGATAGGCTGTTGCTTCACTGCACATCATTACTGTGGAATGGCCTCTCTCATCACCTCTGAGAAAACTGACAAAGGTCATGGCTTAAAAAGGTGGGCTTTTGATTGTATTGTACTACTTGCAACTTGTAACCCTCCCTAGCCTGGGGCATGGTCACTCACTAATGGAACTGTCAGTTTCAATCATGTCCTCCAGTTATTAGTAAAATAAAACAGAAGTAAGAAAAAGCCCTCTAGCCCTTTGAGCCCTTGTAGTTTATATGGTTGTTATTATTACAACGTATACTTAAGTCAAAAGAAGAATTTTCGCTTTGATATCATGTTAAACACCAAATGCA
Source organism: Neoceratodus forsteri (assembly GCA_016271365.2). Lineage (NCBI taxonomy): Eukaryota > Metazoa > Chordata > Ceratodontiformes > Ceratodontidae > Neoceratodus > Neoceratodus forsteri. Next base: position 128,230,161 of record CM057453.1, read on the forward strand.
AAATCCCCATAAACAAAGTGTAACCACATACCTCACAATGCTGCTGTATTAACCCCCTAAGCTCCTCTTGAAAGGTGATTCACCTAAATGAGGCTATTGTAGTGTAAACATTTCTATATAAATACAATTATAATGATCTCAGATTTGTGCCATATTTAAAAGACTATTTATATAAAGGCAAAATGACTTTATTTGATCCCCCCACCTCCCAATCTTTTTTTGGTGTGGATTTGGGTGCTCAGGACAGGTGCTAGATTGAGTCCATCTGTGAGTATACTTCAGCCCTGCCCTTAAGGTCTTGGCACAAGTTGACTCATCAGAGCAGGTTAATTCAGATTCCTTGGCCTCTCCTGGGAGACTGCCAGGAAGTGTGTCAAGCATGTTGATAGTTTGTCATTTGAATGCCTATCTGCTCAGAAATGAGATGAAGAGCTCCAAACATCATACACAGACTACCAAACATCACTGTTTGTTCTACTTTCTTTTTTTTTTTTGTTTGCCACCGAGCTGAGCCAGATTAAAACCAGTGAACTTGAGGTAAATACTCTTTAGCCCACTTACAATCTATTGCACCATCCAGCTCCTACTTAAGGTGTTTCCAGTTAAATGTAGGAGGGCCACAGAAACATAAGTGCCGCATCATATTTGAATGCACCTTAAAACCTCGAATGGCCTGAGTTAGAAACTTACTTCTGTTGCTTTCTCTAGTCGATTACCACTAGTGAGAAAATTGGCAAGAACTGGAATGATGTTTCAACCTTTGATTAATGACACATACGGTACTGCTTATTCAGGTGCTTTGCAAACATAACCTGGCCAAGGTCACCCAACTGTTTCAACACTGCACTTTCAGTTGTATTGTGCACACTATAGGAAGTTCTGTGACCTTTTCCTTTGTTTTACCTGAAAATCCTGTTCTGACTATATACAGCTTTGGATGGCATTTTTAGCTATGTAATAAATACAGCAGTACAAAGTTTCTGCTTCCCTGCCCCAAATACTTCCAGTCTCTGTGCCTGTTTGTGATCTACAGTTGTCTGTTTCTGGTCCCCCCTTCTTAATATGGCTGCCAAAATCAATATTACTGTCGTAAAAGTGGTCTTGCGCACATTTTTAGGGTACCAGAACTGCAAACGGAAAGTGAGCAGTTCTGGTACTCAGAGCAGTAAGTGAAGTCGATCCAGTAGCACAGTAAGTAGTGCTACTGCTTGCTGTGCTGGCGATCATAATGAACCTTGGTCACTGGGAGAGGGAGGATCATGCATCCCTGTGAAAGCTCTCTTCCCTTGAAGGAGGGTGGGGTCTTCCAACTCCGCTGCCTGACTGATGCCCAGCAGAGGCTAGGTGACAGTGCAGTTTGTAGCTGTAGAAACAGGTCCTAACAGATGCATGGTCATGCCTTAGACATGTAAATTTTTGTTTTTTTGTTTTTTATTTCACATTAAATCCTTTGGGCAGAGCCTATTTTCAAAGGTTTTAGGGTCGAGTACAACAGTAAACTACATTTACAGAGTCAATTTCATTAAGAGGTGTACAATACAATACAGTCAGACTACAGTTACAATACAGCGCACGCACACCATAGCAGGTTGGACCTCCGAGAAGAAAACTTGAGGTGGAAAATCATCCACTCACTCATTGCCGGATAATGTTGAATCCTCGTAGGCCTGACACCACACACTAGGCAACTGGATGCTCTGGAGTAAGGAGTCACCCTTGGGACTTCATCATGAGGAGTAGGTTGTGAGGGTGAAAAGCTGATGGATGAGCCCTGGAGGTGGGTGATCAGCCTGGGTGTTCAGCAGAAACGGGGCTGAGCAGCCATGTAGGGAAAAAACCTTGGTAGGGAGAAAAAGAATGTAAGCAGGATCACTCTTTGTTATAAGAGTGGCCTCGGCGGTTGCATCAACATATTACGGTTGATCAGTAGTATATTAAAATATTTAAAAGATTACCCTAGAACTTGCCTGTTTTCAGGATACTTGCGTGTGAGACAGTTTCTTAAGAGTGTCTTGTCTCGCGTGCAGAGGAGAGGAGCATTCTGATTAGTCGAGAGCACTCCCTTAATTCATAATTACCAAACTTTTGACCACCATCCACTTAAAGTGTGTGCCTCTACCTGCTATAACAATGAACACCACTGTGATCTCATTCTGTCTTGGTGTCCTAAAGACAGGGTCCAGCCACCTGTAAAAAAAAAAAAAATATCACAGTCGGTAGCAGATCTCAGTTCCACTACATATCTGCAAATGTCAAGACTTTCCATTCTTAATCACTAAGGTTATTTACATGAAAACAGGAACTTTGCTCCTTACGGTTCATCTTACGGTGAGGCCTGTTCTGAAGCTGCATTCATAATGCCCTTCCTGTAACACCCCTGTCATTTCCATAGCAATAGACTGAGATGTCACGAGAAGGGGCTTTTGTGGTTTCGGTGCTTGAATAGGCCTCAGCTGTACTCAGACTGGCACTTCACAAATCTGAACCTGCCTTAACCATCTGGACTGCAACCTGCTCTGATTTCCTACCTTCCAGCAACCACTACTGCTCCAACAACTTTGAACCGTTCTGAGACTTAGCGAGCATAACATTGCTGAAGGGCTTGGACATCACCAGTAATGGTGGTTCTAACTGGTTAGACCCTCGGTTTTTAAGAATTGCTGAGGAACCCTTAGCAAAGCTCATTACAGCGCTATTCAGCATCTCCCCTCTACACCAAATATCTTAAAAGACTACTACCGTAGTGACTCCACTACTGAAAAGCTGTCCCCTTTTTGGACCTCAGTAAAACTGCACAGAATCTAGGGTACAAACATCTAAAGGATTACAGTCTACAAAATGGCATACTCACTGAGGCTCAATCAAGTTTCCGCCTATCTCACTCTACTTTGCGCTGTACTATTAAAGGTACTGAATAACTTCACATCTGCTCTTGATGCTGGCTTTCACACTGGGACCATCTTTATTGACCTAACAAAGGTACTTGATACTGTAAACCATATGATTATTGAAGTTACTTTGCCTAGGTTTCTCACACAAGTCACTTCCCTGATTCAGTCATATCTGGTTGATAAGTTCCAGAGGTCAGTAGTGTAACCTGCTCCCTACTCCCTCCCCATACTGCCTTTCTTACTAAACACCCCCTCTTCCCTCATGCCCGCTCTACTCTTCATCCCCTTTTCTGCCTTGGCCCTCATTTGGTACAGCAGCCTTCTCTCACCTCCTCCCCATCCTCTTTTCTGTACCCCACTCACCCCCTCCCCACCTCCTTATTTTTGTCCCTAAGTCTTCCCCTACGCCCCACTCACCTACCACTCCCACCCTCTCCCTCTATCTGTGCCTGCTATGTGCTGTCTTCCCCCACCACCACACACACTACGTGCTTTCCCTTGTTCTTTTAATTTGCCCCGGAAGCACTTTACCATCCTTCATTGTATAAGGTCTGCCATATGTCCTACCCCCAACACTTGTATGTTGTACTATGTACCGTAACTGATGTGAATGACCAAACCTCTGGTGGCTCCTAATAATTTGTAACCAGTTGCTTTCTGTACCTTCATGTTCTCTAAAAATGCTTCTGCATGTTTATGACTGACGTGGAACATTTGTAAAGGAGCCCTGGGTCAAAGGTCTTTTTTTTTTTTTTTTTTTTTGTATAATATTTTTATTTGCTTTTTCAACAAACTTTAACATACAGTCAAATACACAACTTATTCATTCTACTACCACCACCATTGTACATTATAGAAATCAATCTTTTCACTTCATTCCAAACTTTGTTTCATTCAAATTAAACTAAGTTAAATTAAATTAGATTAAATTGAAGTAAATTAGAGTAAAAGTGCAACCAGTATACTCATGCTTTATACATCCAATCCTATTCTCATTCTTACATTTCCCCAAACTTTTCCTTCATTCGTTATCTTCCCTTTTATTCTTCTTTAAACATTTCCACTGCCCCCCTTTTTCCTACTTCTTTTCTGCTTTCTATGTACCACCTCCCTTCATCCTTCTCTTTCTCAACCTACTGTACCTTCCCATAATATCCAGCTCTCCTCCGACGACAAGGAGACTAAAAAAGGGGCCCAATGTCTTGTAAATCCTTCCTGTCTTCCCCCGTGACATAGGTTAGCCTCTCAAGCCCCAGTGTCTGCAACACCATCCTCCACCACCCTTGTACTGTCGGTGCAACTTGTGAGACCCAAGTATTCTGGATCCCGTGACGAGCCAGAACAGGGTCAAAGGTCTTATCCAAAATGTTAATAATAAATAATTAATAATAAAAAACCTTGACCCCACTGGTGCTTAACCTTGGAGTACCTCAAGGCTCCATCATTAGATCCTCAGTATTCAGCATATTCATTAATGATCTGCCATCCATCTGCGTCAGCGCTGATGCACAAATACACCTATATGCAGGCGACACAATTATTCACACGAAATCTCAGAGCGTTGTTGGGCTCAACGTTCTCTGGGACTGCCCCAAAGCCAAGCCCCTATGGGAAAGATCAAAGAGAATATGGATCCCCTGTTAAGCTTAGAAAAAAAAATTTACCAGTGAAATGTGCTTAGTAGGGTATTATGGCAAACAGCTGTTAACCACTCAGAGCTTTCACATGGCAGTGATAGCAAGGCTGGCAAAGAAAATGATTCTTAGCCATTGGATGGATGACTCTGTAGGTGAGCTTTCAATCAATGGGTGAGTACTGAATACAATATAGTGCTCATTGAGGGCTTAGTTGGTGGCTGGCCATGGTGGTGAATGGTGGGCTGTGCCAGTCATCGGCTTGGTTTCGGGATGGGGGAGCAGGGTCGTGGGACACTGCCAGCTGGGGTGGGGGTCCACTAGATCACCAATGATGTTGTGTTACTTCATAATAGGTAATCATGGCTTGGGAGGCGCTAATTCCCAGGAATTAGGACTGTATAATTTATATTAGGGACATGGGGATCGGGAGGGGTTCACTAGACAACTATGGGATTTATTAAATAACATATATTTGGGGACATAGGGATTGGGAAAGGGAGGCTGCTAGATCACCTGGGGATTTATTAAATAATATATATTTGGGGACATCATGGATCGGGGGTCCACTAGACCACCTGGAGATTTTTTAAATAACATGTATTTGGGGAACTCAGGGATCGGGGGCCATTAGACCACCTGGGGATTTTTTAAACTACACATATTTGGGGACATCATGGATTGGGAGGGGCCACTAGATCACCAGGGATTTTTTAAATAACTTATTTTTGGGGACATTGGGAATTGAGGAGGGGCAGCTAGATCCCAGGGCTATTTAATTTATGATAACAGGGATCGGGGCGGGGGGCAAAACACATTGCCGCATAGTGCTGAACTCTCCCAGAGGGATATGTCTAAGTACCCTTAGACCAGCTCTGGCTGGTCTAACGTACCTTAGAAATTCTCCCATCGAGAGTTTTGTGTATCCCACTTTTGGGGCTAGGACAGTCTGTGACGCTGAAGCACCCTAGCACCAAGCCACAGCCCATTTTGTGACGCATGCTGGCGCAAGTCCCCTTTGGCGCATGCAGCCTGGGTTTGATGCTGGTTGCTTTTGTGAATAGCGCGGGCACATTTTTTGATGCGAGGTGCCACTTGCATCATTTATGTTTGACGGAGGCACCTTGCATCAACCTAAGGGCTTTGAGAATTGAGCCTGCAGTGTGACTTGATCAAGGAATGTAAACAAACATGTTTCGGTATTATAACACCAGTGTTTTTGGCAGTGTTTTTCACTTTTTAAAAGAAAGAGAGAATCAGAATCAAATTATCAGCTACATCAGCAGTCTCTACAGAATGTGAATGATCACAACATGTGTTTAAAAAAAAAACTAAGGACAGTTTGAGGCCTAAGGGGGTTAATAGTGTCCCTTTAACTTTCCTACTGAACTTCAGAAAGCATATATTACAAACATCATTAAAGAAAAAGTGCAAAATGAAAACTAAAATAGCATCCTATTGCTCACTGCCCAAAGTAGGATTTTCTCTATGCAGTACATTTTTGCTTTCTTTTTGTTGCATTTTTCATTTTTTCAACTCCTGAACTTTATACTACAAACACACGGCTGTGCCATCTTACAGCAGCACACATTGAGGTACTGTATGTCTGTGCATACTGTGTGCTGCCAGTTTGCTCCCATGCATTCTGTCCTGAGCTGACTGCATGGGATGCATGGATGTTGCGTTGTCACACTGCCCTGTGCACTGTCCTGCTCCATTCAAGATGCTAGGCATGTACAGCATGTATGTCCATTTAACAGTGCAGCTTGTCGCTCATTTCTGTACGGTGAGCACCATGTTGCCCTCATTCACCTACAGTGGGTGGCTGTTTCTGTGCATCGTGACATAGAGTTCTGGGGAGTGAAAAAAATTAAACAAATAGGACAGTCACTGCAGTTCAGAAATAAGGAGATAATGTCACCAGTTTTATCTATATGTATGACCATCACTGGTGCATGATTACAAACTATACCTGTGAAGTATCAGTTGTATACAATGTTCAAGGAAGAATGCACCTCTGTAAACTCTTGTCAGAAAACTAATAAAAACGAATTAAAAAAATAAATGAATAATGTCACGACAAGGAGAGGTAGGTGTGATAGGAAAAGCCCATTCTGAAGCAGAAAACACAGCACCAGTGTGAAATACTACTAAACGATCACGCCAACTGCTAATTAGTGACCTCAGTAATCCTTGTTCTCAACAATCATTCGAAGACCCCCACACAGTCACACCAATATTTTGCACCCTTAGACAAGTGCTTTTTTAGAACAACCTTGGTGCAAGGTATTCTGCTTCTAATATGCTCACGTTGTACCAGAGCACAGTGGGACACCCAGGAAGGTTGCAACTTTCCGCTTCTGATGTGCTCATGTTGTACCAGAGCACAGTGGGACACCCGGGAAGGTTGTGACTCTGCTCGGTTTAAACCCCCTTTTGAGCAGTTTACTTTTAAAGAGAAGATTGCAGCCAGACCCAGTCTTGCTCACTGGATGAAGTCTGTCCCTTTTATTTGCAAGATCCTTCACTAGTATCATCACTGTTTCGCCCATTTCTATTCCTTTCTGGATATGACTGCAGCAAAAGTCACTCGTGCATACATTTGTATCATGTACCAGTTGCAGTAACTCACTGTTTTTTCTTTGTCTGCTTAGAACACTTCACTGGCTGCTAGTCAGTCACTTGCAGGATAGATTTATGAATTTTACTAAAGATGTACAGCGTGTATGAATTTAAATTTGTCATGGAGTCCACAGAAGTCATGATCACTATTAAATGTGTCCTGACTTACAGCTCCATGACATTTTCTTCTTCACAGTAGAGCAGCAAGAGCTGGGTTTCTGTGTTCTTTTTCTTGCCTGTTTGTTTTGTCCTTCTGTTTTCTCACCTTTGCTTTTGTAAGACTATATTACATATGCTACAGTTTGTATATCTTTCTCAGTCACAACACTAGCGTCCACTGTGGTAGACACACGTCACTACACAGCAATAATATAATACTTTGCGTTGATCATTGTTTCTGCTGTGACTTCGAGTATAATAATGCTGGTTTGTGTGCCCCAAAAATAGCACCTGTGACACCTTCGTAAACTATGAAACGTTTGCCATGACTTGTCAGTGACAGTATTAAAAAACTACCAGTGACATAATGACATCAGTGGATGTAGAGCAGTGGGGAATAATGAAGGATGCGAGGTAGAAGAGCAGAGGGAATAAGTAGAAGGAGCCCAGGAGAGACCAGGTCAGAGAGGTTTGAGAGAAGGAACTTAACCAGAATTTGGAGAGAAAGGAAGCACAATGGGATAAGCGCCACTTAGATAAGAAGGAGAGATAGGTGATGCTGCAGGAAGCAGTGATGAGGAAGATGGGGAAGGGAACCAGTAGCAAAACAGTAGCAGTGCAAGATAGGGTTCAGTCTAGCTACAGAAGATTTTGGGGCACCACCATATACCACATCTGCATAGTCAGACAGCAAGACGATCATCTTGAGAATGATCTCATGTCGGACGAGAATTTGAAGGCAGGATTTATTCTGGTAGAGAGCACAAGGTTTGGGTACAAATTTTTTGATGATGGCAGCTGTGTGGGCTGAGAAGTCAAGATGACTGTCTACCCACAGACCAAGTTATTTGAAACAAAAGACTGTCTCAAGTGGGTGCCATTGTACCTTTTATCAGGTAAGCTTACAGAGACAGACAGCAACTTGTTTACAGATGTGATCTGGAACTGATAACACCTTTAACTGCATGGCCTGACTCCCAGCTTCTTTTAACTGCATGGCCTGACTCCCAGCTTCCTTTAACTGCATGGCCCGACTCCCAGCTATCTTTAACTGCATGGCCCGACTCCCAGCTTCCTTTAACTGCATGGCCTGACTCCCAGCTTCCTTTAACTGCATGGCCTGACTCCCAGCTTCCTTTAACTGCATGGCCTGACTCCCAGCTTTCTTTAACTGCATGGCCAGACTCTCAGCTTCCTTTAACTGCATGGCCTGACTCCCAGCTTCCTTTAACTGCATGGCCTGACTCCCAGCTTCCTTTAACTGCATGGCCTGACTCCCAACTTTCTTTCAGATGTATATACATACACATATCTCCTCTGAAACTGCTCAGCTAGTCCTCAGGCTGAGGCCTACAGGTCCTGTAAGACTGTGCAGCCAGGACTACCACTAACCCCATGGTCCCTACTGTGTGGGGCCCAAAAAGTACCCACTGCCATTGTTCTGGTGTTTAAGCCCCCCCCCTTCACACACATGATAGCACCACACTGCCTTCTGATGATTTTGAATGCTGCAGCTATTACCGGGGAGGGGGTGGGGACAGCCTCCTTGGCCCTCCACAGGGGTCTTTCCAGTGCCAGGTGTGGGCTGTCTCCATCGGAGCCTGGGAAGTGTTGATGTCAGCAGCTCCTTCCCACAATGCCATTCTGCCTCACAAATCTGTCGAAGCCTCTGTTTGAGGCGAAGCACTGGGGAGGAGTAGTGAGTGAGTGAACTGTTTGGTGGCTACTCTAGTAAAGCAAAAACACTTTAAAAGCAATTTAGCTGTGTGTTTGCAGTATTATTTTTTAGCCAGCTTCAACATAGTGTGCAGCGGTTACTTTTCCTTATAGCCCTTCTTTGAAAGCCTAAACAATGCTAGTTTCCACAGCCTCACCAGGTAGTGTTGCCAACCATCTGTGTGAATTAATGCTTTGCAGTCCTAATCCCTGAGAATGCAGGCGCTTAAATACTACCAACTGAAGAAAATCCCCAGTGGGATGCCTGTACTGTATATCCCCCTGCAACTTGCCTGTGCTGTACTTACAAAGAACTCATTCTAATAAAATGTCCTTTAGATTATATTTTTTTGTAAGACGTTAACTCTTTTTTTCTACAAATTTAGCAAAAGTGCATAACTTGTGTATTTTAACAAATAAGGATTTATTAAAGCACCGATTGCACAGGTATTTTCAAAACAATGAGTCACATTTTGTTTGTTCAGCCAGGTTACAGAATCCACAGATCAGGATCTTACTTATGATGGGTAAACACTAATGAAGCCAAATAAATGTTGGCAGTCTGATATCAACAGTATAGCTAAATGCTTCCTTTCTAGTTGGGGAAGATAACGATTAGATCAACTTTCTTTTTTTATTTAGTGTGCTTTTCTCCCTTGCGCCCTGACCAGGCCCCCCTCAGCCCTATCTTGCACCTAGCCCCGTCGCGTGCTTTCTCCAGGACTTACCGCTCCCATGTTCCTCCCTGGCATATGTTCCAAGGCAGGGCCATTGGGGGTGACCCAGTCCCCTGGCAGAGTTAGAGTGTGGTGTTGGGAGAGTGCCATGGTCGGCTGTGTGGGGCATGCGATGGTAGGCAGGCGTCCTCCTGTGTTGGTCAGGTGTGTTATCCCTGTTCTTCCCTGGACTCCACGATGTCAGTGGTGCATGTGACATGCACCCGATGTCCACCCTTGGTGAGCCTGGCTCCAGCTGCACCACCACCTGTGGTCACCCAGGTGACGGTGCTACACCGGAGATGCAACGCTCCCTTCTCTGAGATGGAGAGCGCCACAAGGGGATGCTTGACCTACTTCCCCCAGCCGACCCTCTGATGTCTCGGGCCCATTCCCAAACCTAGGTCATCAGTGTCACAACTAGTAATGCTACTGCTGTGCTGGCAGGCCGGCTTACCAATCAGATCAACTTTATGTGACTCCTTACGCACATGTTCTGCAGTATTTAAAAAAAGGCCACAAAGTTCCTTGATGGAAACAGGTAGAAACATTCATTCAGTGACTTGAAGGGGACAGTTCTGCTGTCATGCCTTCATTGAAGGGTACAAATATGCCTATGTTACAAAAACATTATTTTTTTTTTATTCCTACAACTGGGTTCCTTGCTGGCTCCACCTTGCCAGCTGAGGGAATGCTGACCTGAGAGCCCCTGCCGTGGGGGTGGGGTGGAGGGTGGGAGGTGGGAGGCAAGCCGTGGGGATATAGGGTATGTTGCAGGTGGTGAGGTTGCAGCTTTGAGGTTGCCAACAGGACAGATTAGTGCAGCATTAGAGACCTGAGTAAATACACTTTGCAGAACAAGGTTCAGTATGCCAAAGAACATGGGTGTTCTGCCTTTTAAAAAATCTTTTCTATCCTGTTCTTCCTCCTGTTGCCCAATGAAAATGTGACTACGGTCCACAGATTTATCTTGCACATGTATATGTAGACCACAGATTTAGCAGTACTTGTGTGAGGCTCATTCTTGCATTTATGTCTGTTTAAAGTGTTCAACCTGTCATAAACAACCATTTTGCAAATGCATACATATTGTTACCACTCTTACAGTGTTGTGGTCCCAGTGTTGCTCTGTTCTCAGTTCCAATATACCACTTTAAGAATGCACTGCCCAGTAATTATCAGTACTGTCTCTTGTCGCTGCCAGGCACCTGTGCACTGTAACCTAATTACCTAAATGTGCTAAGTAATACCACTGCCACTATGCCATAACCTCATGTGTTAATGGGATGCGTCATCACAGAGCACTTTCCCTGGCGGGCCAAAGAACAAAAGGGTGAGATACTTGCCTACACAAAGCGCCACTCAGGATACAAGATAAAGGGCTGCAAACCAAGACTTATTGGTTAAAGTACAAAAAAAATGGAGGCTGCGTGATGGCCTGGTGGGTAGCACATCGCACTCCCACACCGAAGGCCCAGGTTTGGGAGGGGACTTGGGAGTTGGCACAGATGGTCAGTGGGGGCTGTAGGGGTGCTGCCATGCAGCAGCGGTCCCAACCGGGGAGGGGGGGGTACAGCTGCAAAGACAACAAAGGGGTAAATCAGCACTCCAGATTTTTTTTCCATTTTGTACTCATATGCCTGACACTTGGGCAGACCCTAGCTGGTAGTTACCCCCAGCCCTGTCATCCATCCATCCTGGGACTTATCCACCTCTTGAACGTCCATGGGCAGATGATTGCCTTGATGAGTCGTGCAGAGTCTACAGGATAGACCGTGATCATCCTGCCTGCCCAAGTTGTTTTTCCTACAGATTTTTTTCCCCTGGGGTGGCATGCGTGCTATTGCCCACATGTTCTGCGTGAAGACGCAGTACACCTCAGTGACCTGCATTTGGCCAGCGAGGTAGACAACCACAGTTCTACAACCTAGCTTTCACTACGTGGCGATTGAGGAATGGTGCATGCTGTTTCCTCCTCCCTGAAGAAGGAGAGCATCATGGGATGCCCCATCCTCCTGCCTCTGGCTGGCATTCAAGAGACAGGCCATCTGCCTCAGTTCACCATGTCACTTGGTTGGCTAGAACTCAGAGAGGTGCTGAAGACCTGAACGGCCTTGACCAGTTCACAGAGATCCAAACCGCAAAAGCAGTCCTTGTGCACACATAAGCTCATTCAAGTATTCTGTTAGTCACAGAATTCTTTGTAAAATCAACATATTGTATCAGGCACAGCAACTGAAAAGTTATACTGGAAGCTAGTCTGGCACCTTACGTGACATCTCAATCTTCGTGTCACATCTGCTGGGGGGGGCAGTGAGTTCACGTACCTATCATACCTCCTCACACATACACTTCTCAAGACTATTCTTAAGACTGTTAATTTCTTAGGATCAGTACCAAATGGTAATACAGAAAAAAATTTATGGCCTGGTTCTACAGCTGCATGACTCCTGTTTCAGTTACAAGAGTACTGGAACGCTGCAAAAAGTTGAGGGTACTAGTGTTTGAAAGGGCACCTGGGGCATATAAGGGTGGCCTTCATTTCAGAAGTGCACCTTATGCTTGAAAGGCTTAAAGGGCACATGGTACAATTGTGGTTCCGTTACCCATGCTTAATTATTATTTTAATAAAGAAAGCTTGAATAGCAGCATTTTATCTTTGTATTCTGAGGGGCTCTTTGTGCAGGCAGAGTGCCTTAACTTTTGTTCTGTGATTCAGCATTGTTTTAGTGATAGTAAACTCCATGATCCCTGGAGGTGGGCTTGTTGGTATGCTAGGTTCAATCTAAACACACTGTTCAAATCCTGTTAGACAAGTTTTTAAAATATTTTTTTTGTTAACCAGGTAAGTACTGTGCAGTAGACAAATAAATGCCTATTTTTAGGTACAACCCAGGAAGAGTGCAGGAGAAACAACACTACAGTGTAATCGGGAATACACTGGATAAGTACAAACAGGACACAAATAGAGAACAGTGATGCAGGCGAAGTCTTAATTTGAATGATCTAGGGTACAAATTAGATTATATGTTCAACAAATATAGCAATTGAAAGTCACAATTATGGTATTGGGGTCCAAGAATCTAAGATGTTAGTCTTTTCATCACTTTTCATGGGAGGAGAGAATGTAGAATAGCTTTTCAAGCTGAATCTCAGATTGTATTTGTGAAACATACTTTAAGCTCTTAGTAGCCCCCCACACCAAGGGTTGGGACTTCCATTGGATCCACTTTGCCATATCTCGCTATAAAGTGGGACGGGTGAGTGCGAAGTAGTGAAGTGTGCATCCTAAAGAGCTTGCTGTAAATCTCGGCTACAAAATGTAGTGATGAGCACATGTCCCAGTGGGCTGTTGCTGTGTCAGGGTCACAGGGCCCCCTTCCCCTGACTGCCCAAACACTTGACCTTGACGAGTGCACCTTTGTGGTTAAGAGAAAGAGCCTACTCTACAAAGACAAAGATAACCTCCTGACCGGAATAATATGGGCTTTGTGTGCCTGCAGAGTACTCATCTTGCGCATTGGTTCACAGGGCTCAAATCCTGGTGGCCTAATGAGCTTTGTGGCTGCACAAAATTATGCAAGTGGCCGCCTTCGAGAAACACTGAGATTCTAGTGCTCCTTGCACACATTTTACTAGGTAGTTTAAGCTGGATGTGGCAGCTTCAGTGGAGATGTCACTTCTGACTACACATTTATGTACAGTACAATGCAGTTTTCTCTTGCTAACCCTCTTCAGATTTTCATGTGTCTGTTTTCTTAGAGATTTTTATCCCCCTTCCTGCCTTCGCCTCAGGGATATACCCTGTTCATGTGATTTACACCACTATTCAGACAGCAGGGGATTTTTACTTACTCATTTTTTCCATCAAGTCACCATTCTGCCCTTGGTGTGGGCCGTGCCCTTCAGCTTCCACAGTGCAACATAGCCTCGGTGGAAGGAGCAAGCTCCCTGGCCAGTCTGTGGGATCACTGTGCTCTGGAACCAGCCACCAGTCCTCCCTGGCTATGGCACGCTGCACTCCAGCGGCTGCCTGCAGCCTGGCCTGCGTCCCAGCATGGTGACCAGAGACAGCTTCAAACCCGGGTCACCAGCATGGCAGCGCAGTGCTGCACTGCTGGGCCATTGGGGCTGCTCTGGCTCTATTTTCTAGTTCTGTAGCTCTGCGTGTTACCCTGTATACTTTAAAGTATGTCCGTAATTGTTGGGCTAGTCACAGGGGGGCATAACTGGAGGCTGGCGAAAGGCAAATTCAGGAGAAACTTTAGGAAGATTTACTTCACTGGGAGAGTGGTTGAACTATGGAACAGACTGTTGGTGGAAGTGGCGAGGGCAACTTCCCTGTGATGCATTTAAGCAGGGTTCGGACAGGGCATAGAAAAGAATTGGCTGAAAAAGACTTGCAGGCCATCTTGTCTGCCCATTTTCCTACCTGAGCTGTATCAACCGATTCTTGGTTGTGCTTTGGCTGAGTTCCCATCAGTAGTTTATCCCCCCCACTCTCCACCTCCTTCACTGTCTTGCCTTAGGGCAAAGGGACTCATAGTCCGGGGCAGCAAGGGTTTGAGAGGTGGGACGGGGGGGCGGGGACAGCTCGCCAGGAGAGTAGGCCAGTGGCACACAGTAAGACAGACTCTCTGGCTCTTCACTCTTCTTCTGCCATGAAATGTTATGTTTCTGTGGATGCAGTAAGCGATAAAGAATATGGCATCTCTTACCTAGGAATTTCTTTAAGCTTTGCATTCACCATTCCAGGAACCCTTGTTAAGTAATTTAGATTTATAGCCTTTCTGCTAGAAATATGCCTCCCAGTTTTTTTGTAGGCAAGAGCACATTATGTAAGATTTTTTTAGCTCTTTTGGTTACATCTCTGTAACTATAGATGGTCAGGAATGCCCCAGGAAGGTGGACCTGGTAGGTATAAAGCTGGGAGTCAAAGAATTGAGGGATGAAAAGCTACAGCTTCTTCAGTATGGTCAAAGAAAGGAGGGGAGTGGTGACTTTCTGTTTCTAAAGGCAGGTGGTCAAGGGTGTTTGAGACTAGTTAGATTTCATTTTCCAGCTAATGTCAGTTACAAAATGGGAGAAAAACACCATAAAAATTCTCATTAATTGGTCAAAAATGAATAATCTGACTGTGGATTTATTTAACATAAATGCACAGTTGGAGTACCGAACTAGGTTTATCTCTTTAACGTAAAAATCACTGCACAAAGCATCCCACTCCAGGAAAAATGATTAGCCATTTTTCCCTACCAGTGAAATCCAAAGAGTGTAAGCGTGAAATACTTGGGTCTGCTGTATTTTACAGGTTCCTTTTTGTTCAGTAATTCTGCCTGCCTATGCACCCCGTTCCCCACTCTGGTTAATACAGGTGGCAATTTTTATATTTCGTTTTACAGTTTTCTGAATGAAAATCCGGTAATCCCTACCATCCAGTCCAGCACATCCAACTCTCCGAAAAACAACTGTTATGTTGTTTGTACCTTGGATGTGCTGTTACACTCTAAGGAACAGTGAAGGGAGGTCTGTCATTTTCCTAGCGATGACCTCCACTTGCTCAGCTGCAGATCAGAAAAGAGTGCACGTGTACTATAGGTAGCAAAGTCTAAAGGTAGCTTATTTAAAACATTTGAAAAGATAAACATCTTATACATACAAGAAGGAGCAAGTATGACATTTGTCAAAAAGTCTGTAAGGGTGGAGTGCCTACAGCATCAAATTCAGGTATCTGCAAACATTCTGCTGTGCATCCCAGCCAAGGTGGGAGCCAGGGCACTCCTAGTGATATGACTTCATAACAAGACCATTATACTATACTGCTGAAAATGTAGCAAGATGCTTAATAGCATCTTTCTGTTAAAACCTTTGAATTGCAGCATTCTGTTGAACGTTTGAAACGTTTTAATTAGAAGAGACTATTCTGTGTCTAGCTTCATTTTCAGCAACATAGAATGGTTATGTAATTACTGCAAAGGTACAAACAAAAAAGTCAAGTCTGTGAGATATACAAAACTGGATGGTATGGGAGGCAGAAGTTTTTTTTTGTTTTTTTTTTTATTTTATTATTTAACGGGGTACAGCCCACTAGTACAAGCACCTGATTTCAGGGGCAGCATGGGAACACCACGGTGGTGAAATGACTTGCTCACAGTCACACAGTATGCAAGTGGAGGTTGAGGGACTCAAACCCAGGTCTGTTGGATGTCCCAAGCTCATTCACAGTTCATTACCCTCTAGGCTGTACTGCAAGTCCCAAGTCTCCAAGTTTGTAAAACTGAACTTAGAAGGGGAGACTGCACACTAAGAAACAAAGTAACAATAAACACAATAAGGTTAAGTGGTAAAAGGGTACCTGGCCAGAATTCAATCTAGTATGGACACTAACCAGAGGTGGGAGCTCATAAAGCTGGGGATAGTGGAGGCAACCAAAACCTGCTGCAAAGCCCAGAGCAAGAAGGCTAGGGCTAAGAAACCGATCTGGTTGAGCAAGGAGGTCATGGAAAAGGTAAGGAGGAAAAGAGCTGCCTTTAGGAAGTACAAGAAAACAGGGAGGGGGGAGGACAGGGAGGAGTACTTGACAGAATCGAAGGAGGTGACAAGGGCAGTAAGGAGAGCCAAAGCATCTATGGAACTCAGGCTGGCACAAGGCATTAAGAAGTGGGAGAAGGACTTCTTTAAGTACATCAGGGAGAAAAGGAGCTTGCAGGACCACATTGTAAGGATTAGGAAGGAGGGGGGTTGGGTGGAAGCAGCGTGCGATAAGGCGGAAGCACTAACTGAGTACTTCTGCTCAGTATTTACTAAAGAGAAGAGGGGGGTGACACCCAAGGTGGGAGAAATGGCAGAAGCAGGGGGGGAAGTGGTGATAGATGGGGAAATCATGGAGAGCAGAGTTCGAGAGGGTTTGAAGGCACTGAGGATGGACAAGGCACCATGCCCTGATGTCATCCACCCCATGGTACTGAAGGAGCTGGCAGAGGTCCTTGCAGGACCTTTGGCAGACCTATTTAATGCCTCACTACATTCGGGGTGTGTACCTCAGGACTGGAGGATGGCTCATGTGGTGCCCCTCCACAAGAGTGGCCCCAAGGATGAACCGGGAAACTACAGACCAGTGAGCCTCACATCCATTGTGGGTAAGCTAATCGAGACTATCCTGAAGGAGAGGCTGGTGGCCCTTCTAGGGCCAAAGGACTACAGGATAGCAGACAGCATGGATCATCATGGCAGATCCTGCCAAACCAACCTGGTCGGGTTCTATGACTGGGTAACTGAGGCAACTGGACAGGGGCCATGCAGTGGATGCCCTGTATCTGGACTTCAGTAAGGCATTCGACTCAGTGCCACATGGAGGCTGGGAAGGAAGTTAGTAGGCACAGGGGCGGGTGCAAAGCTGGTGAGATGGGTAGGAAACTGGCTGCAGGGAAGGCAACAGAGGGTGGTGGTGGGTGGGAGCTCTCATACCCAAGGGCAGTGATGGCGGTGTTCACAGGGCTCAGTGTTGGGACCAGTGTTGTTGGGATATTCATTGCAGACATTTCATGGGACATCAGAGCAAGATTAGTCTGTTTGCTGATGATACCAAGGTAGGAGCAGTGGTGGATGACCTAGGGGATGGCAGGGTTGCAGGATGATCTGGCAAAGCTTGAAACCTGGTCAGACACCTGGCAACTGGGGTTTAATGCCAAAAGTGCAAGGTGCTGCATTTTGGGATGAAGAACCCAAGGAGGAGTTACCAGCTAGGGGGTGAGCTAGCCCAGAAAGGAGGAGAAGGATCTGGGTGTGCTCATTACAGGGTCAATGAACAAGTCGGCTGTACAATGTAGGAAGGCAGCTGCAAGGCCAACAAAATGCTGGGTTGTATTACAAGGGTATATCCTTGAGGAGGAGGAGGTGATTCTGCCACTGTATGGGTCATTAGTTAGACCACACCTGGAGTACTGCGTGCAGTACTGGCGTCTGTCTGAGAGGGACATTAAGTTACTGGAGGGTGCAGCACAGAGTGACAAAGATGATCAAGGGGCTGGGGGACTTATCATACGAGAGGAGGTTGAAGGAGTTGAACATGTACTCACTGGAGGAGAAGAGGCAGGTGACATGATTGAAACCTTTAAATACATGAAAGGAATAAACAAGGCGGGTACAGAGGGGCTGTTCAAAGTAAGGAGGGAGGCCACCAGGGGGCCATGATATGAGACTGGGCGAGGAAGGTTCAGGAGGGAGTGAGGAGACACTTTTTTACAGAGAGGGTGGTGGCTGGGTGGAATCGTTACCTGCTGAAGTGGTATGCAGTAGAACAGTGGACTGCTTCAAATGAGGATGGGACAGGACAAGGGGGAGGGTTAATGAAGGGGAAGGGTGGAAGGGAGGGGCAGCTGCAGAATAAGGGGTGCTAGCTGCACATTCGAGCAAACTTGGTAGACCTCTAGGCCTTTATCTGCTGGCAAATTTCTTATGTTCGTAAAGCTGTTTTGGTGTACTTCTCTAGTGTTCCATAGAATTCTAGAGTTTTATTAATACAGTTGAAATTAAAGAGCAAGTGCACCACACAAAATTATTAACTTACGAAGGCAACTTGGACATCTTCTTGGAAGACATCTTCCTCTGTAGAACTGCATGCATATTGAATTGTAAGCCATCAGCATCTGGTCCACTTAGAAACTTTTGACTACATAAGGCCACCTATGATGATGTGCACAATGACACCACCTATATAATGTGGCCATCCCCAGTTTCTTTTCTCCTCAATTCAACCACTCGCCAAACTGAAGAAATCCCTTAGTTGATTACTAGTGCTGAAGTTCAACTTGTTTGTTATTTTACTTTTAAAAACCTTGCTTGCTGAGGGGGATGTAGCTAGCAGCCAGAATGGGATGATGTGCGGTGAGCTTCTCAGCAATACTCTTATATTTTATACAGTTAAGCCTTAAATATTACTTTTTTTTGGATGTTCTGATAGCTTTTGGGGCAAGTAATAACCATGAAATTTGAAAGGATTTTGAGATAGGGAACCCCTGGAAAACCACCCTGCAGGAGACCAGCAGGGATAAGGCTGGACAGCTGCTTGAAACAGCACCTCAGAGCAGGCAAGCGAGCGGGACTAACAGTGCATCACAGCCATCCAATGTGACCCTCTTACAGGCCATACTAGACCTCAACAAGAAGGTCATCTGCAAAAACTGTGCAGCACTGGAGGCAGGAATGGAGGGCATCTCATCAGAAGTCAGACAAGCTACTGACTGCCGCAGCAGCATCCCCAGCAGTTACAGGCACCATTGGGGAGAACAAGATGCTGTGACTAATACTGGAGTACCTAGAAAATGGTGCTCGGATGGTGAATATGAGGCTGCTGGGTCTCCCAGAGGAGTCGGGAGGGAGCAAACTGTGTTGAGAAACTTTTGGACTTAAACCTTCCCGGGCTTATAATAAAGGCATAGTTAATTACACTGCACTGCTGGCTGACAGATTCGGAACAACGTTGCACATGTTGTTAGTTGACAGCAGTCCTCACATAAAAGATATGATTTTAATGGCGGCCAAAAATAAACAATTTTGGACTACAGCAGGAGGAATCCCTATGTAAATTTTTTCCTCACCTCAGCTGTTAGACCAGAAAGCAGAGAAAATCCTTTGACGCAGTTCATGCTGGGCTCAGAACCCTAGGCATCACTTGCAGCTTTGCAGTTTCCCCTCTAAACTTTTTTTAATTATGCAGGCAAAACATTTGTGTACTACAATCTACCAGAGGTGGGTTAAAAGCTAAAAATATTGAAATTTAAACTTCCATGCCCAGAATGTGCCTCCGGAATCTGAGGGTATAGACTGATGGGATTTTGTGAGACTGTTTAAATGTATGATGTTCTCTGGTACTCTGGCTGAGATTAGATGGACTGTTTATATACAGTAGTTGTCTAATGCAGTAGTTATTCAAGTTGAATGTGATGGTGATCCCGGTTGAGAAAGGGTTGAACAGCCTCGATTCACGAAGTGGCAGATGTAGTTAGAGGTAGACATTCAATCTTTAAACTCTTTTCTGTGTGCATGGGTGTGTCCAGGAGTAGCATGGGAGATAAAATGGTCACTGCCTTGTGGTCCATTGTTGCAGTATTTTAAATGTACACATTGCTCTCCAATCCTGCAAATGGCTCCAAGTTCTCCTGATGACCACCACTCAGTATGACGACCTAGATATATGTCTACACCTACCTGTTTCAAGATTTCTTTTTAAAGAACATGCAGTAGTAATACTGGCCCAGTGGCGTAGAGGACAGAGGTGCCAAGGAGTGCTTCACATCTCCCACACAGGCGACCCAAGTTCAGGAATGCACTCGGGCCACCGTGGGTTGGTCCGGGGGTGTGTGGAGAGGATTGAGCTGTCATCGGGCAGCTCTCCTCTTTCCAGCACTGGGGAGATTAGCCTTCCCGGCCCTTGACTGCCACTGGGTGGAGGCTTGATGGTGGTGTCTGGAAAATGGGGGGGCTGGCTTTAGGCCAGGTGGATGGAGTGTGGTCTTCACTGGTTCTGGCGTGCATGTGCACCTCCACACGCATGTGCGACCATGTCTGCTGGGGACCCCGGGGCGTGGGGTGAAAAGCAGGGAAAAGCTGTGCCCTATTTGCAGTACTAATGGCCCCAGGTAGCCCCTCAGGACCCGATGGTAGGAGAAATGTGGCAATGGGGGGGCCAAAAGCTATATTAAAAAAATATATATATACGGTAGTTATGCTGCTCTATAACTATTAGGGGAGTTTGTTTTTACTGTTCCAGGTTATTGCTCATTTTTTGTAGTAGTTATTAGTGAGAGCTCTAACTGTGGGTCGGGTGGTGGGTGAACAAAACTGGCAAACGGAAATGGGCAGACTGGGTGGGCCAAGCGGTCCTTATCTGCCGTCAAATTCTATGTTTCTATGCATGCAAGAAACATTTGTGCTGTTTATCTGTTTATACCAGAGTGTGCGCATCTGCTCTTTGAGCAGATGCAGCAATTTGTAGTCCAACTAAAGTTATGATAGTTAGATTGTACTACCTTGAGAAGTTATGCTGCAATTAGCATTTATATTAAACTGTATATTTTTATTGCATTTCTGCTGTCCTCTCCTAGGAGGGAGACTGGTTGTCGTCCCGCAACACTAGTGGTACCCAGTGGAGACTGGGTGCACTGCAGTCGGGGACCAGGAAGGGGATGACGTCAGGTTGCAGTCCTGTGTGCAGGAGCGTGCACGCTTCGCACTGGACAGCACCGCATGTCCTACATCGAAGGGGGGAGCACCAGAAAGCAGGAAAAACCCTGGCGTCCAAGTAGGTGACGGTGAACCTCGGTGGCCGAAGCCCTCACTCCCAGTGCTGGCACCAACCCCTGACGTGACTCTCCTTGGTCCCTGCTCTCCCCCAAGCAGGGCGGGGGAGGGGGGACACAGCAACCGATTCCTCGGTTGGGGCAAGGAGTTCAGGCAGGCGATGGAGGCATCAGATGAGTGGGCCACCTGAAAGATGCTTCGGAATGTCAGCAACAGGAGGGGCATAAATAGAGTTGAAAAAAAAAAATGTTGCTTCATTATAATCTGTATCCCCATTTGTAGTAACTCAGAGTATGGAGTGTATTATACTGCTGTAAGCTCAGTGGTTCCTACTCATTGCTAATCTCTGTAACTAGTATTGTTGGTAAATATGCTATTTGTCATGTTTTTCAAAAGTAATAGAGAGTAAGTTTAAGGTTGCTTCATTAGCCTCTGTTATGGGCCCAACCATCGTCAAGATACCAAGTATGGGCTCAGCCATCGTCAAAATACCAAGTATGGGCCCAGCCATTGTCACGATACCAAGTATGGGCCCAACCATCGTCAAGATACCAAGTATTGGCCCAACCATCGTCAAGATACCAAGGCTAGTTGCAGGCTTGAGCCTGGGCATTACTGTAAGCCTGTTGCTTACTATTGGCACGTCAGATGCACTCTGCGTCAACGCTAGCTCTGTAGTCCTGGCTACTGTCTCTGAATTCCAAAGACTATAGCCTTCACTGCCATTGACAATAATGTTGTCGGCTCATCCCCTATCATCACTCTCATGGACACACATAGGATCTCCCTGTTTCTATCCAAGTGTAAGGAAATCATGTCATACGGGTTGGTCCTAAATATTTTTCATGAGGGCCATGCTCTGGAGTTAATTAACACAGCCTCATGTGCATGATCCCAGCCCTTGCTTTTACCCTCAAACACTCTTTATCAGTCCTACAGATGGAAGTGGACACTTCAGTGATGACATTGGCAGTTCAGCCCATGATGACCAAACGTAACGGGAAGGGGTGAGGGCGATTACTATACACTCAGCAATTTTTAGATACGAAAGAGACAGATGTTCTACTTCCTGTCTTAGACCTCACTGTTCAGAACAGGTTCATTGCATACAAAATGTTTGGATGGTATGTCTTCTACTGCTCCTCCTGCTGTTGTCGCGCGGGGACTGGCTTTGCATTCAGAACATGCAGGAAGCTTACTTTTCATATCAGTATCAGACACTACAACCAGCAGTAGCTGTATCTTCTTCTGGAGGGTCAGAACGACCGAGTTCGTGTTTTGCTCTTTGACCTTTTCTCAGTGTTGTGGGTCTTCACCAAGTGTTCAGCGGCGGTAGCTGTGGCATTTTGCTAAAGGAAGCTGCACGTATTCTCATATTTGGACAATCACCTCCTCAGGGTCTCCTCCACAGATGTGTTGATACAAATGTTGCAGTGGATTTTCCAGTTCAAGTGAACTGGGTATTCTGATCAACAAACCTAAGTGAGGTCCAACCCTGCGCTAAGGCCTGCAGTTTATAGGTGCTGTCTTGGATGCTACTCAGGCGGTGGCATTTTTCCCTGAAGGCTGTGCCTCAACTCTGATTACTCAGGTAGTCTAGATTACCTCCTGCAACTGGATCCCTGCAAGGTTCATGCTCAGACTTCTGGGCCTCATGGCCACAGAAGCTGTGACTGTTCTGCTGTCCCACCTGAAAATACTTATTCCCCAGTGAATGTTCAGTGCCACTGGACCCAGGCCACTCACCCCCTGGAACACCTAATTTCTGTCATATCACCATTAAAGAGCATACTTTGCTGGTGACAGGAGTGCTCCCATTTTCTGTGAGAGACTCCATTCCTCTGTCTGTCCCCTTAGGTGGTCCTCACCACGGATGATTCTGGGATGCTTTCAGGATCCAAAGTGTTTATTCCCAATCTAGTTACTCTCTCCACATTAGTATTCTGGAGCTCAGGGCTGTTATTCTTGGTCTGCAGTTCTTAGCCTCACACATTGAGGGCCATTCCCTTCTGGTTTGGACAATCAGTCTGTCATGCACTGCCTCATGAAACTAGGAGATACCCACTCCTACCCCCCCTCTGTAGAGGCAATGCAGGTCTGGAAGCGGGCTCCGACCCACAACATGCAAATTATGGCCACTTTCCATCCTGGCAGTCTCAATATCCTAGCAGACACTTTCGTCAGGTCAATAGTTCAGTCCGTATGACTAGGAGCTGCTGGGCAAGGCGATTACCAAGCTCTTCGTTTGATGGGGTCAGCCTAAGTTAAATCTTTGTGCGTCCTCACACTACACAAAACAGTCACATTACTGTTTGCTTGCTCTAGGACCTGGAGTTTTGTTGGCCAGATGCATTATCCCTCTTCTTGAAGGGGAAGGGTGGTTTCTCTACATTTACCCCAGTCCCTCTTATCCAGTGGGCATTGGTGAAACTATAAGCAGAAGTGCCCATGATTATTCTAGTGGCTCCCATAGAGCCCAGGCAAATTTAGTTCACTTTGCTGTGGTAGATTGCAGTGGAACCCTCTGTTCCGCTCCCACTGCAAGTGGGGCTCCTTATGGAAAACCAAGGCAATCTGTTGCACCCTGATCTTCTGTCACTGACTTCACCCCCGGCCCCTGAAGATGTAGAATTGTCCCACTTGATGTCTTAAAGGTGGTTTCTGATGTTCTCTTAACAGCTTGAAAGTCTTCTGTCCCATACACACATTCCCTGAAATGGGAGCATTTCAGTAGCTGGTATTTTGCTCACTTACTGAACTGTTTTTCCTGTCCATTCCAGCAAATATGGGTCTACCTTCTGTCTCTCTTGGACTGCGGCTGGCAGTACACTTCAGTGAAGGTATGTCTTTTGGCCATTTCCACCATTCATGCCTTGCTCAGTGGGAAGACTGTTACTGTTCTGGCGGTCTCCCACAACTTCCTTAAAGGTTTTCTGCAATAGCATCTCATGGTCTGTTGCCTTTTTCTGGTTTGGGACCTTAATTTGGTTCTGAAGTCCATTATACAGGCTCCATGGGAACTGGTTGCTACCGGTGATCTTTGTTTCCTTTCCTGGAAAACACTTTTTCTGGTGGCCATTGCCTCAGCTCGGAGGGTTTCCTAGCTGCAGGGTGTAGTTATAGATTCCCTGCACCTTGTTTCACACCTGGACCAGTGCCTCACTCCATGCGCATCCTCAGTTCCTGCCCAAGATGGTGTCTGCATTCACACTAAATCACACTATTCATCTTCCTGTGTTTTTTGCCTTCTCATCAGAATTCAGTAGATATTATCCTATATTCACTGGGTATTCATAAAGCACTGCGTTTTCATTTGGATCACACAAAGGACTTCAGGAAGTTGTTGCAGCATTTTGTTTTATCCCCCACCCACCTCCCGAATGGTGGGCACCCCTGTTTCTTAGCAACGCCTTTCCAAATGGTTGGCATCTTGCATTTCCTTCTGTTTCCAGATAGAAGCAAGGTAATGTGCTTCCTGTTCTCATCTGTGGACATGCCACTCATGGTATGGCCCCTTCTGTGGTTTGTTTCCATTCAGTTTCGGCGGCTGATATATGCTGTGCCCCCACATGGAGTAGGATCCATACTTTTACTAAATGTTACTGTTTGGATCTGATCTCCCACAGATGATCTGACTTCAGTGTTGACGTCTGTGGAGATCTACTGCCGTGGAGAGCTACTGAATGTGTCCTTTCTGTTTGGCCCACTTCCTGTGAAACATTCAATAAATGTGAGTGGCTCTGTGGACAGAGGTTTCCTCAAGGAAGATAGTTTTGTTACTTACCAGTAACAGTAGATCTTTGAGAAACTCTACTCCATAGAATCACAGCTTTCCCACCTACCTACCCCCATCTATATTTTTCAGGTGGACTACTTTAGAAGACATGCCAGTTACTGCATGCTTGGTCTTCTACTTTATGTACCCTTCAGAGGGGTCATTTTTACAGAAACCACTGCCTCCGCTGTCGTCTTAGTCTGAGTTTTGGTCTCTGAGTCCTGTCGGTATAGTACAACTCTGAGCTTGCTTCTGGCAGGAAACTGAAGAGGTATGGGGCCACCCACATTACAGAGGCAGCATTGACGTGTATGTTAACATGAGTGGCCGCAGCTAAGCAAGAGTTGCCAGTGATCCTGATGCTGATGGCTTTCAGTTCGGTATGTATGGTTCTGTGGAGGAGATTCTGGTGAAGATCTACTGTTACTAGAAAGTAGCAGAACTATTTTTGTATCTGACGTACTTTTTCCTTTTGCTAAATACTTTTCTGCCCGACAGTGCTAGGTGTGATTTGTGGAATAGTATGCTGCCTGGAGCCTGTCGGTCACGCACCTAGTACTAGCCCCCTTCATACTTCATCAGCATTGTGATCTCACCCATTGTAACATCTCAGCTGACCAAGAAGAGCCATTATCCACTGCCAGATTGGTCACTAGTGATGTCATAATGAATGAGATCACAGTGCTGATGAAGTATGAAGGGTGACAGAACTAAATATGTCAGGTAATGTATTGCTCTTCATATCACACCAATTACTATCCAGTATAAAACATCCTAAGTAGGCATAACAAAAAATAAAAAGAAGATCAGAAATAAATGGCATAACAGGTGACTACTTAAAAAAAAAATCAAATATTCTGTCAGTATTTTTGACACTACTACTTTAGCTCTTTAACTAAAAATATACTTTACCAAGTGAATTGATGTACATTACAATTATTCAGTCTTCTGTCATTTAAAGAGCTGTTGAAGCCAAAACAGGTAGGTAGGAGAATAATACAAATTGTAAGAAGTTGTCAGTTGTAACTTTTTACTTCTGAAGTATTTTTTATTTTCCTTTTGCTCATTAGAAAGTCTGCTATGTGATAATATTGTGCCAGATGTGTGGAACAGCTCTTAGCCTGGCAGCTGATGTATCTATCTCCCCCACTACATCGTCAGCATTGTGACCTCAGTGACCGTGATATCACAGGTGATTGGCCTGGCACCTACTGAGTGGGTGTTCCTAGGCAACAGTGATGTCACAATACTGATGTTGTGGGGAGAGTAGAGGTAGATAAGTCTGCTGCCAGGCACAGTGCTGTCCCACACATCACACCTACTAGCATCCGGTAACTAATCTTCTAATTAAACAAAGGGGAAAGAAAAAATCTCTCGGCTATAAAAGGTAATAGTTGACTGCTTTTAAAAACTAATATTAGTTATAGGCAATACAGTAGTGCTTTAAAGTAGCAGTATTTGTTAGCAGAAAATTTCATCATATTGAATTTAGCAAAAAAAAGGGGGCTGGCAGTATAGCCTAGAGGTTACAGTAACAAGCTGTGAATGAGCTTGCTACATTAGGCAGACCTGGGTTTGATTCCCACAACCTTCAATTGCATACTGTGTGACTGGGAGCAAGTCACTTAACCTCCCTAGTGCTCCCAGGTTGCCTCTGAAAACAGGAACTTGTGCCTAGTGGGCCTTACCCGGTTACCAAAGAATAATAAAAAAAAGTATTCCTGACATCCTTAGATTGAGCATCACTGTATTTTTAATTCCTTTAGCTATTTTAGAACAGCTTTCATAATAAGTAATGACTCAAGTCATTAAAGATGCCTGCCACTCATACATTTAAAAGAACACCCTTCCCCTGAGGCTGCCTTTACAATGCACATACTAGAGTCATACTGTGGCTGTATTATTATGGTGCTACTACTTGTTTCTGATAGTAAACAGCATGGCACCTCACTAAGATATTTAATATTTTATAGCAGGTGTGGCAGAGCAGGAACGTTAAAACCTCTCCATCCCATATTTCAGTTCAGAGACGTAAGAGAATGAAGAATGGGTGTGTAGATGTTTTTTGTGAGAAATACATTATTGGTAAAAAAACTACATGGAGACTAACACATACTGCTACTTTAAACACATTATAGTTTTTTACTTAATTAGAGTTACTCATTTTATAAGCGCACTGACTCACTCCAGGGCTAGGGTTTAGCATAATTACGTGAAGGCACCAGCAGAATAATGTGCCATGGGTGTGCTGCGTAACCCTTTGCACCGTCATGGATTGTTTCTTACTTCGCTAACTGGCTTGTGCAGGCCTGGGTTCTGGAGGCATCATTTGCACCAGAAGGTTCCAGACCACCACTGACGTACTGATTGCCAGAAAAGCTCAATATTCTACTCATTCTATGCAATCTGCCGGCTTTATTGAGTGAGCCTGTATGTGAACTGTATAGAAGTTAGACCTGAAAACGTGTGTGTGTGTGTGTGTGTGTGTGTGTACGCGGGGGGTTGATAGATTTCCTGATTCTTTAACAGCTGTATAAGCAAAATCTGGATGGGGCTATTGAAGTTAAGGTGCTGGATGGATTTTTTTGTGCGTATCCGAGTCCATGTCATAGAACGTACCGCAGAATGGAAGAAGCAAAAAGTAGTCTTTTATGTGCCAGGTGGAAGCATTAATGATGTATTCAAATGTACAATTGTGAAGAACAGGACATGGTACTTCAGGTGAAATATGATAGTTTGGACAAGCACCATGATTAAGGCTCGGTCACGAAAAACAGATTTATTAAATCCATGCCTCCTGCATAGGATCAGCTGTTTGGAGAAGCAGTAATATAGCCACATACACTTTTTATAAAAAGGGTATTAAATCTTGAGTTTAATTAAACACAGAAACACAGACATTGATGTCAGTAAAAGGCCTCGCAGTCACGACCCATCTAGTCTGCTCAACCCTACCTAAGTGTATGGTGTCATATACTGTAGTATTACAGAATGGGAGGAAAATCATGGCGTAGTGGTGAAGATTCGTACACTGTAGAGCCTTGATCTTGCCATTTGAGGTGCTCAAGATATAGCAGACTGAGGCTTCCTTTCCTGTTTATGGTAAACAAAGAAACATAGAATTTGATGGCAGATAAGGACCGCTTGGCCCACCTAGTCTACCCATTTCCCTACATGATGGATAAGCTGCAGTTTCTAACTAATCAACAGCTTACTTCTTCCTACCCCCCACTAGAATTGCCTTATGTCTGTCCCATGCATTCTTGAATTCTCCCACTGTTCCTGACTCCACAACCTCCTCAGGAAGGCTGTTCCATGCATCTACAACCCTCTCTGTGAAAAAATACTTTCTAACATTACCTCCGAGCCATCTCCCGCTCGATCTTCAAATTGTGCCCCCTTGTTCTTGCACATCTCTTTTTCTGAAAGATGCTACCCTCTTGTACTTTGTTACTTCCTTGAGATACTTGAAAGTTTCTATCCTGTCCCCCCTCTCCCTCCTTTCCTCAAGGGTATACATATTAAGCTCCTTTAGTCTCTCCTTGTATGTCTTCTGGTGCAGACCCTGCACCATTTTGGTTGCCCTCCTCTGAACAGCCTCCACTCTGTCTATGTCTTTGTGGAGATGGGGTCTCCAGAATTGCTCGCAGTACTCCAGATGGGGTTTCACCAACTGTCTATACAGAGGGAAAACAACTTCCTGTTTTCTACGGTTGATGCCTCTTCCTATGCAACCCAGTATCCCCTCAGCCTTCCTTACTGCCTTCTCACATTGCTTGCCCACCTTTAGGTCATCTGATATAATTACTCCTAGGTCTCTTTCGATTTTTGTTGTAATTATCTCACCCCCCATTGTGGGCAACTGTGTGGGTCCTGTGGCACAAGGTGGACGGCATCCTGCTCGGCCCGATTTTTTTTGGGGGGGGTAGTACTCCCATGTGGAAGGATGTGCAATGACATCATGGCACGAACCCTACATCTGTCCCTGCCTCCTTAGCTGGTGTAGGTGCAGTCGCTGCTACCACCCCCATCCTTCTCCAGAGGTCACTCTTATGCTGGACACTTGCCCCCGGAGAAGGAGAGGCAGTCCCTAGGATGCTTAAACATTCTCCCTCCTAGTCGACCCTCCAACTCCTGAGTCCTTTCCCAAACGCAGGTTGTCGCGAGCGGAACAGACTGCAGCTGCTGCTTTTTAGTGCATTTAGCACTGTCCTTGGCTGACCATCAGAATGTCTTAAGCAGAACTACTTGGGGATTCCACTGGTAGAAGAATTAAGTAAATTATTTTTTAATAATCATTTTTAATTGGTGGGGGTACACTCTCTCCCCCCCCCCCATGTGGCATGGAAGAGTAAAGTCATTGGAATCTTCCTTGAGCAGTAAAGGGTGGTTTCTAAGATTGACAAGCTTTTTTAGTGTGATAGGCAGTGCATTAATTATAATATGGACAATTTTTGCATATGGGATATTGAAACATACTTGCACACCAACTATACTAATGCATAAGAAAGCAGTTGCTGACATTGTACAGTCTCCCAGATGGAGACATGACAAGTGAGATCTATAGATCTGCCTTGACAGAATACTTACGTCAAAGTGCCAGTGGTATTGAGAGGCATCAAGCTGCCCTGAGCAGAAGCAGGACACCACAGGAAATGCGATGTGGAATTTCATTCACGCTGTCCTCTGCAAATATAAATTTATTGTAAGCTGGGAGCAGATACATTTAAAGTCCTTTGGTTGCTGTAGTGAGTAGACAGTGGAGTAGTACTGTACAGTAATTTAAATGCTGACAAGAAAGAAGAAGAATGTGTTGGATGCATGATGATAAATAAAGGCACAGGTACTTTCTAATTTCGTTTCACACATACTGTACAATTAAAAGTCTCAAACCCAGTGCAAAGCATCATGTGTTTGCAAATCTTTGTTTGTGTGTGTGGGGGTGACTAGGAAATGCTTCGGCTGGTACGGTAAAACATTCTTTTTGACATTTCAATAAGGCTTAGACCTCCCCACTGCCGACTCACAAACTCGGCTGTAAATAATAATAGGGCCGGATATTCAAAATGTGCGCAATAGCAGGAGCAAGCACAAGTCCATTGCGCACATGCGCAATAGACGCGATATTCAAACATGGAGCAAGGCAAATTGCGCAACCAGCCAACGTCTGAATATCACACAACCTGCGCCATAGCGCAACCAGGAAGGGGAAGCTGAGCAGATACGATGCGCTATAGCGCAACAAGGGCAGCCCAGCTGAGCAGTTCAGAGGCCCCATAGCGCAAGCAGGGAGCCCCCCAGCAGCAGAGCAATGGAACTGCACAACCAGGGAAGTAGGCAGGGGCCCACCACCCATGCCACAGATGGGCACAGGAACACACTGCAGAACTAACAATGCACCCCCACACCCCAAGCACGGCATAAGTGGGGGAGGGACGGAATATCCACCGGCCCATGGGGACAAGCCAACAAAGCACAGCCGGGCCATGTTGCCCCAGCACACCCACTGGCAAGCTGAGACTGCCACACAAAGGGGGCGGACCACCCCAGTGTACATCAGCCCCCCCCCCTTGTGCACAGCACACCCTCAACTGTGACCCCAAGACACCTCCCATGAGCAGTGACCATCACTGCAGGAATCCCATGCATCCCCCGCCACACTGCAACCCTGCACCACAGAACCATACAAGCCAGACCCACCATGAGCACCCAGCAGTGGGTGGCAGCACACGGCAATACCGACTAAAGCCACTCCACACCAGAGACACCTCCCCATGCACACACACACCCATGACAATACCACCCAGATGCCATGCACACCACTGCAACTGAGCACCTATAGCCAGCTGCAAATCAGAGACCACCACAGTATTCATATCAAAATATATAATTCAAATATAACAAGAATAAGAACAACAACAACCATAACTATGTACAAATATACAAAACAGGGGTGGGGGTAGGGGTGGGTAAGGGGCAGGGGTGAACAACTGGGAGAGGGAAGGCAGGGTGTGAGGGATAGTAAAGGGGGGAGGTGATGGGCAGCTACTGCCTGCCAGCCTGCTCTCCTTCAGCCTGGTGCTGGTCCCGGGGCCTCCTCCTGCGCCTCACACCATGTTGCTGCAGATCCCGCAGGATGGCGAGCGAATCCATCGCTACCTGAATCAGCTGGTGCATCGAACGCTCAATGCACTGCAGGATCTGGACACCTAGGACAAGGGATCAGAGTCAATGGCTGTGACTGTCCATATCCCTGAAGCCCACCCATCATGCATGGCATACAGCCAAGTGCCCCGCTCCTGTGATGGACTGCACCCACCCACAGTGACCGTGCACAAGATATGCCCAACCAGGCAGCAACAGCCATGTGTACCACTGCACACACACACCGCCCATGTCCAGCACAGCAATAAACGGCTGTACAGTAATGTGGCTGCTGTGGGCAGGCAGTGCCACAGAACGCACTCCAGTGCACGATGGACCACCATTGACGACTCCCAGACATGCAGTGCCACTGGACAGTGCTGACTGTCACATGTCGCGTGCATGGCAGTGTTGTCCAATGGATGGTGGCCATGCCCTGCCCCTCCCCCCCCAACACAGCATGCTATAGCATTCATGATGTCATGGCACTCACCCTCATCGTGCTGCTGCTGCTGCTGCTGTCATGGCTCACCACCACCACCACCACCACGCTCAGCCACCGCTGCCACCTCTCGCTGCACCTCAGCCCTGGCGCCCCTCCCTCCGCCACGCCTGTGGGAAACAAAAGGTGAGAAACACAGCAGTGAAATCCCAAAGCAGATATCCCCCTGCCCCAATGAGTGTGCCCGCCCACCCAGACAGACTCCTACATCACATATCTTGTAAACACCGCCACAGCCAACCATAGACCAACCTCCCCCATGTGCTGGATACAATAGACAGTGTTACCCATACAGACCATACAGGTGCATAGACGGCTCACCCACCTGGCCGAGGCACCACGCCCCTCCTGGCACGTGACCGAAGATGTGCCAGTAGTGCCGGCTCCCTCCTCCGCAGGTCCCTGTACCGGTGCCTGCACTGCTCTGCGGACCTCCGCCGGCCAGTGGCCTCCTCAAGGTCAGTGGCCACCTGCTGCCACACATGGGTCCTGGCCATGTTGAGGGGTTCATCCCCAAATAGTGGGCCATAATGAGGCTCCACTATGGCCACCAAGTTGGCGAGTTCGAGTGAACTCCACTGAGGGGCTCTTCTGCGTGCCATCCATGCATGTATAGTAGGCAATATGGCGCTCCGCAGCGTGGCAACCCCATGTGGAATTGTTGCGCAATACAACGCCGCTATTCCCTATCGCGCTGTTGGTATAGCGCCGCCAGTCCCTATCGCGCTGTTACCGAACAGCGCGATAGAGCTGCAGACATGCCATACGTACAGCACCAAGGGGGCAGAGGTCAGGCACAGGGTCATGGGTCTCTGGCGCAAGGCCACGCACAGCGCCATCGGACGTCTATGCGTCCAGCGCGATTAGTCGCCTGTGTGCCATTGCCACAGCGGACTATTGCGCAGTTGTGCCACAGCGCCATGTAGTAACCGTCGCTGGAGCGCCACTGGCACAATGGTGGTCGTGCCCTGAATTGCCTACCGCACACAGCACGTCATCAGCATGGCAAATGCCTGCGTAAGCTACCTGGGCATGCGCAGTGCGGTGTACTACGCAGTCACAAAACTGCGCCATTGGCTCAGCCGGTTCAACCATATTGCGCAAAGCGCAACAGCGTGATATTCAGCCGTCATATGCAAATCATCCGATCAGCCATTCAATGGCGCAGCGGCGCGATTTGCATCTCATTAAAGTTGCTCCAGTCCTAATTTGCATGGATTGCGCTATAAATATGTGACACTGTTCTGCAGTGGCCATATTCGGTTACTGCAGTTGATAAGTGAGTCGCATGCATTGTGCTGTTCTGGACCATGGCCTCAGAGAATTGCTGTGTACTGCACAGTCACAGGTGACCACTCTCACCCATACAGGCTGTGAAATGACCGAGCAAGGACTGGGTGAGGAGGATGATGGTGGGCGGAAGGGAGGCCTAACTTTATGAAGGCTGAGACGGAGGCACTGTTCGAGGCCTTCCTGGATGAGGAGCCACTTCTCAGTGGACGGCGGGGCACCCCTCAGGCCCGTGCTGCTGCATGGGAGGGGGTGGCACGTGCCGTCAACCTGCACGGCAGCCACCAGCGCTCTGTGCAGGAATGTAAAAAGAAGATGGGGACCAAGAGGAGGAGGGTGAAGGAGAAGGTTGCAGCCATCAGGGCTGCACATGCTGCAACAGGCGGGGGCCAGCCGGAGGCGGTGCAGCTGACTCCGGCAGAGGACATGCTCGCTGCAAGCATGCAGCGCAGTGCCATTGAGGGTGTTCCTGGAGGTAGCTTCCAGACAGGTGGTAGCCCATCACTGCATGGTATGTCATGGGGGGGGTGGAGGTAGATCACATGCACTAATGTGTCCTTCCTTTCTGTTACAGATCCTGTGCATCTGCAGGGGTCAGCAGTGGAGGGCCTGTCCACTGCGGACAGCCATCCGGAGTTGGAGGAGGGACCATCCACTTCCGCAGATTGCCGGCGTGCACTGCGCCAGTGTGCACGCCTGGCTACCTTCACTGATGTTGTTGAGACAGGTGTGGGGAGTGCCCTTCCTGTGTCTCAGCGGTCTGGCATGCAAGCATGCCAGCACGCTGCAGCTGTGGCTGTGGCACAGACCTGCACCATTGATGATGCACCACCACTATGGGCATTGACATGTGTGTGTCACAGAATGGACACACAGCAGGACAGCTCACGCCCATGGACCTAGCTGGTTCCGACGTCTGTGCCAGCATGTCAGCACAGTCCCAGGCTATGCCTGTCAGCACCGGTGGGGCAGCACTGGTGGCTGTGCAGGTCACTGGCACTGTTGCGGCCACAGCAGCGGAACAACTGATCCCTTGGGCACAGCAGGCAGAGAGGAAGCAGCAGCAGTCACCCACCGGGACTGGGGGTACAGGGCTCAGCGGTGATGTAGGTGCACCACCAGTGGACATGCCCATATCTGGTCCTGGTGAGCAGCGCCCACCCTCAAGGTGTGCTGTACATCAGGCTCTTCCATACCCTGAGGGACAAGTTGCCGATGTGGCAGACGACCTCTTTGATGAGCACACCCGCCTGCTGCAGGCATCAGTACAGCAGCAGATGCGGGTTGCAACATCCGTGGAGGCACTGTGTGTGGCTCTGCAGCGGCACAGCAGGGATAACGAGAGGATCCTGTCCCGGATTGACCATTTGCGGGTGGATGTGACCACCGCCATCGACAGGCAGACACAGGCATTGGTCGCTGTCGTGGCCACATTGGGCACACAGTCAGGTGCCCCTGTGCCGCTCACACCACGTAGTACGCTATCCACTCCCCGTTCCCGGCGTCGTGTGACACCCACGCTGTCGACTTCGGGTTCAGCTGTGGGTATCCCGAGCACCCTTGGTGCAGGTATGTTTGGTATGCTGCAGACCCCTGTGCGGGCAAGGTCGCGTTCGCGCAGTGGGACCCCTGGTGGTCCATCGGTGCCACCCCATGAGGCCCGTGCTCAGCCTGCCAGTGCTGCTGGGTCTCGGCGGGGCCGCCCACGCATCCGAGGTGGCCATGGCACTGTGCCGCATGACTGAGCTGTCTCCCAGTGCAGGCCCTGTCTGGTGCTGCCCTGTGTGCAATGTGTGTTTCGGTGGGCAGTGCACCAGTGGGTGCCCTGCCCTACATGCAGACGCACGGACCACCTGCACACCCTCCCGACTGCTGTCCACAGGTGCGTGTGCATGATGATGCCTGCATTGCGCTGTACACCAAAGTGCAAAGGTGCCCAGCATCTGACACATGTACATGGACAGTAAAAGTGGAGGTGGTGGCCTGTGGACGTGTGTGTTTTTAGTGTCTGTGTTCCTGCTCTGTTGTGCACCTGACCCCTGTGCACTTTGTGCCTGTGTGTGTGTGTGTGTGTGTGTGTGTGTGTGTGTGTCTCTTCATGTGGCGTGTTACTGTTCACCCCTCCCTGGTTGTATGTGTGTGCTTCTGTGCCCTGACACTTCCCTTGCCGTCATGCACCCAAGGTGTGTTTTCCTGTGTGTATGTGAGTTGTGCCCTAGCCACTGTTGGTTGCACATGGCCCCATGACTTACCTGTGTTGGGCGAAGTGCTCCTCTGTGATGGTGTCCCGGTGCAGCTGGGCCAGCCGGATCAGTCGGGGGTCACGCCGTCCAAGGGGGGGCTGCTCATCACCGGCGTCCCCATCACTGTCCCCCTCTTCGACCTGTACGGCCGTCCCACAGTCTTTGGCCATGTTGTGCAGGATACAACAGGCCAGGGATATCCCACAGGCCTTTGAGGGGGCTATACTGTAGGGCACCGCCGGAGGTGTCTAGGCATCAGAAGCGTGCCTTCAGCATCCCAAACACCCGCTTAATGATGTTGCGTGTGGCGGCGTGTGCCTTATTGAAGCGTTGCTGTGATGGGGTCGTGGGCCGCCGGTAGGGTGTGAGCAGCCAGGGATGAAGTGGGTATCCACTGTCACCTATGTGGAGATAGTGGAGGTTAGTGTCTTGTTCAGGCTCATATTGCCCCTAACCCTGTGTGCCACACCCATGGCACCTGTGGCTTACCCACCCTTGCCCCCGATTTGCCAATCCTACATGCATACTCACCCACTAGATGTCCTGTGGGGATGTCCCCACTCTCGAATCAATGGCACAGTGCCGTTGGTACCATATGAATGAATCGTGTTGCTCGCCAGAGTCGTGGCACAGACATTGATGATCGCCCACTGGCATCACACACCACCTGGCAGTTGACACTGGAAAATCCCTTCCGATTCGATAGGCAGCCCCATCGGGGCCAGGTGGCGTGCGAGAATGGCCACATGGGTGCAGTCTATCGCCCCTAACATGCCAGGCATACGTGCTACCCTGTGGAACTCCTGTATGTTTGCTGTACGCTCCGCCGCAGTGCTGGGGAAATGGATGTACTCCGCAGCATGTGGCAGCAGTGCGCTGAGGAATTGGGTGAGGATGCGTGACGTGGCCGACTGTGTTATGCCTGTGGTGTCCGCTGTTGGTCTCTGGAAGGTACCCGTGGCGAGCAACACATGCAAGCTGTTACCTTTGTCTCCACTGACAGAGCGTGACTCCGTATGAGGGTGCCTGCATCACATCACTGCACAGCTCACAGAGCCGCCTCAGTATTGCCCTGTTCAGGCGGTACCGGCCCACAATCTCGACATCTGAATAGAGCTCAAAGCTGATGCAGGCTAGGTACTGCCTGTTGGGGGCGTACCGCTGACAGGCCCTTCCACGGCCACGTCCCCCTGCAGCATGCCTTCTCACCCCCCTCATTACAGCTTCCATGTGGAAGCTGGCACTGTCCATGTCCCTGGCTTGTTCCCCCGGCTGTTGTTGCTCTGTTACCCCCGCTGTCCTGACTCCTACCTGCACTGCACCAGGTACACCTACTGGCCTCTGCACTCTGTGGCCCCACACACCTTCCCTTGCCCCTCTTCTGTCCTGTGCTCTCCCTGGCCTGCACTGTTTCTCCCTCTGGCCTTCTCTGTCTCCCTGCCTCATGTGGCTTCCCCTGTAGTGTTCTTGCGCCTCTTCCTTGAGCCTTTTTATTTTGGCTCATTTCCGCTATGGCGCAACTTCCGCCTGATCCACTGTTGCGCATTGCGCAAGCCTTTGAATATCGCATTGCGCACTTTATGCATGGTTCCACCCCCTTCGGTTGCGCATGCCTTAATTAGCATTGCGCTGTTGCTCAGTATGTTTTCAGTGGCGCAACTGCCTCCTGCTGAATATCGCAGAATGGCGCAATTTCAGACTTGCGCTGGCGCAACCCTATTGCGCATGGCACAACCCTTTTGAATATCCCACCCATAGTCTTTAAAATCTGCACTTAAGAAGAGAGATACTTTCCATTTTTTGTGGTTCCTATAAACACATACCATCAAAAGTCTCAAAAGCGTCTTGTTATTCAAATGTGTATATGTGTTTATGTGGAGGGGAAGATAGCGGACTGTGAAATATCAGAACTTTTTTTCCTACTAAAATCCACTAGAATAAATGCCAACTGTTGGGAGTGAGGCGACAAATAAGCATTAAGCCACTCTGAAGGTGGCATCTAATGGGAAATTAATACATGGTTGTGAAGGTTGTGCCACGAGGCCGAAGGCCAAGTGCCTACAATGACCCAACCATGCATTAATTCCCCATTAGATGCCACCTTCAGATTGGCTTAATGCTCTTGTAACATGGTTTTACTGAAGTAATGGTTGCTATAAGTCTTCTTTTGATTATAATAACAAAATAATGCACAGAGATTTATTTTCTATTTTTTATATCTTTACTGCTCTTTCTGAAACTTACTGACACATATTTATATTTATATGCTGATGTACCGAAAACAATAGGAACTATTACTGAACAGGAACTGTTTTACAACATTAATTTTCACAAGCTGTAGGAATCTGCACGGCAGTTAATTCTATAGCCTGTGTAGGAGGTCCACAATGTACTCGTCTGTCCGTTCAGCTATCTGGCACTGTAACTATTTTGCATATTGGCTGACCTTTGATTTTTGTGTAGCACGTCGCTCCGATATCCTTCACTGCGATATCTCCAATGTTCCTTTCAGTCGTCGTTGGTATCATCGGTGACCAATTCTGTGGTGATTTTGCACTACTTCGACCTGTTACGACTTCCATTACTACTGTACTGATGGAGATTTACCGTGGCATGCACTGTAAAGCACTTAACATTAAACAGCGAACACATTTTCACATGTGGTGCATGTAGTGCTGCCTTGTGCTCCGGAACTGGTTCTGCAATGCTTCCACTGTTGTAGTGTGTTGCTCTCCATCCCTTTACATTTTCTGTGCCTCCTTATTTCTCTGCATTGTACCGGTACTGCGATTGCTGAAGAACCTGTGTGACAGTTATTTTGTTTTGCTGCTACACTTTTCATTTTACGGGGATATTCAGGGGCATTTAGGTGGGTGGGTGTTACAGACAGGCACTCTTTGCTCATTGTAAACTGCTCTTTACTGCTGTACTGCTTTTTCCACTGTGTGGATTACTTTGGTACTTCACTTTGGGGACGGCATTATTGCTAAATTAATGCCGTCTCCAAAGTGTGCCATGTGATCCTGTTCCTCCAATCACGGCTCTTACTTTACTGTCCTACATCTTTGCCATGTTACAAGCTGCAGAGTTCTGCACCAGCTGCAAGTGTCATCTTGCTGCCTACACTACATAGCTTAGGACAACATACAGTAGGCCAGCACCACTGTTTTCACAGCTTAAGTTTTTAAGACGGGGTCAAATCTGGCAATGGTAAAAGCAGCCCCTAACCACAGCTAACACCTGGGATTATTCCAGAGTCATCTTAAGCTGACTCCCATAAGGATGGGCAGCAGCTGTTGCTACAGCTTTCTGGAAACCTGGCAGCAGATATGGGTGAAGTATTTTTGTTGTCATAGAGAGTGGAAAAGAGGTGAAGTAATTGAAATGGTGATCAGAAAGAACAACAACATGTAGGATGCATAAATGATAGTGGCAACAGTTCTACAGAACAAATGTGAAACATGATCCAGCAACATATTTAATTGATATGAGACAGAATTAATCGAACGATGAAGAGGCCTTTTCAGGGGGAAAAGAAGTAAGTCTACAAACCATTAAAAATTACTGCGGCAACACTGAATGAAAGAATGGATAATTTGTTAAAAAGTTCATGCCTGGGCAAATGTTCGAAATTAAGTTTTTTCTCATCAAAGACTGAAACTTTAAAAGGGAAAAAAACCAGGAAAGGTTGCAGTCAAGAGAGATGATTTCACACATTTAAGGAGTTGCAGTTAATATGAATTAATGCCAGTTTTTTGAGTATTAAGCTGAGGGTATTTTTCCCCCAGGGTCAGAGCTTGTAGAAAAAATTTTAATCAGTCTGAAAGCAGAACATAATTAGCAGCCATTACAAGACATAAAATGTATAACCCTTCTTTCCCCAAAGGTCTGTTGGCCACTACACACAGGAGGGTAGCCATTGGCAGTCATGAAACTATTAGTTGTAATTCAGTCAAAGGACATTGACTTGAATATTCAGTCAGAGGGGTTTAAGTAACCACTTGCACAAACTGCCAGGGTGAACTTGTGTACCCTACCTGGTGTAAGACAAAATTGGAGACGGGCATTATTTTTCTTTTATATTCAGTAGTGGGATAGTGGAAACAGCTCACATTGAACTCCTTCGCTCTTCCCAGTAGAAGGTAAGATAGGGGCACAGGTGGTGGGTTTCTGCAGGACCCCACCAATTCATGCTTGTATCGTGGTCAGAGGGCTGACTGCAGAACAAAGCATTCCAGCTTCTGTATACCAGAGTCAGCCACCCTTTGCACATCCAGTGTGTGAAAAACCCAGGGTTCTTAAAAACCTCGTTTTGCTGTTGCCATGTCGCTAGGCCATCCTTGGTGGCTGGCTTGGTTTTAAAAATGTTTAGTTTATGAGTACCTCCATTATTTATCCCCTGTCATGTTCTCCCTCTTCAAATCCTTGTTCCTGAGGACCTTCTCTGAGGTCTGTCATTGCTTCAAGTCATGGTCTTAACATCACGATTTGTTACTGCTTTAAATTCTGGACTTAAGCGTCAACCCTTGCTTGAGGTGTCATTTGAGTCCTCCCTTCTGTCATTGTCCAAATCAAGGTCCCAACATCACGATCTGTCTTTGCTTCAAATTTTGGACTTAAACCCCAACTATTGCCTGTGGCATGTCTGTCGTGTTTCTCCCTTAGAACAGTCCTTCCTCCCTAGACCATCATGTCCAACCCTCTCCTATCTCATCTGACCTTCCCTCCCCACTCCCAGTACTCCCCTTCCCTTCCCACCCCACTTGCAAGGCCATGCCTACAGTACTTATCAAAGGACTCTTACATCTCAGTCTTCTTCGCACTTTGACGCTGGAGGAACTGCCACTCCTGCTCACTATGACTCCTCCAATGATGTTTACTGTATCAACTTTAGCTCATTACCTTACGTCCATATATCTGTGTCTGTGCAATTGTATTTAAATGGCACTACCTCCTGTTGAACCTATTGCTATGTTCTGGTGGAAGTATCTTGTTACATGTGAAGGTTATATGTTATTATTACTATGTAATTGTTATGTACGTTCACTCAACCTGTTATGTCTTAACCCTGTTGGCAATTGTTTTGCCCCAGGTCCGTCTTGTAAATGAGCTTGTCTCAGTGATGTTCTGCCTGGTGAAAAAAAAAAAAGATTTTGATTGATTGATTGATTTAGTCATGACCCAAAGCTGACTCCTTGCACAGAGGAAAAGTTTTGTGACCTAAACAGAAAGTCAGAACCATCTGAGAAATGAATAACACTTGCTGGAACGTTTTAAATTATTGACGAGAATGGGGTACAGACCTGTTTCAAGTATGGTATGGTTTAGAGTGAGAATTAGATCCCCGTCAATAAATAATGATCCTTTTGATTCTTTGTGCATAGTGCACAAGCTTTCTGTGGAGTAAATGGCAACAGAAAAAAGTTACCAGCACATGATTACAGTAGTTCCTGTGCACTGGGCTTTAGAAATGTTGCGGGGGGGGGGGGGCCCTAGTGCTGGTGTCATTGCTTACCACTCTCAAGGCCTAGGTACAGGACTTCCACCTGGGGTCCACAGAGACAAAGCATTGCTCAAGGCTGCCGGAGGTCAGATGGCTCCTGCTGATGCATGTCTGCTTCAAAGAGGCCCTGGTAGGAGGGAGTCTTGAGTGCAGAAATAGTCCAGTAACCACCCCAGCCATTGACATGGGAATCTGGAGCTGATATGGAATGTAGAGGCATGCTGCCTCCAGCCCAGTGTTGATGCTGAATTTTTTTTGATACGTTTGGAGTAGTCTGGACTAGAGTCAGAAACCAAACGGCAGTGAAAGACAACTCCATGAAGTTCAAGGCTTATACAGAGGGTGGAAAAACAGGAGAAGTGGGAGGTGGAATATGAACAGATGATGCTGCCATACACTCCCACATCAGTGACGCTCTGATCTTTGGGTTTTCTGTGCTCCTGCTCGAACCCAAGTGTTTTCTGGTAACCGAAGGTAAGATATGTAAGACTCTAGAGAAGTTGGGTTCTGAGCATGGATGAGCTGGAATGTCTGGTTACATAGTATGGGATAGAAGCAATGGGAAATGCCTGATGAAGGGGCCTGTGTGTCCCCTAAAAGCCTGGGTACTGTAACATACTGCTGATATGGAAAGGCAGTGAGTCAGAATTGAGAGAATTTGTTCGGTATCTAGAGCAGTCCAGCCACAGTCTTAGGGTCAAGGTGGAGAGTAGCACTGACAGTGTGAACTTTTTGAACCTACAGATTTTTAGGGACGACACAGGGATGTTACAAACTTACTTGTATCGCAAGCCCACAGATCGCAACACAATACTGTTGCTGTCTAGTTGCCATTCTAGACATCTTATTCACAGTATACCAATCCTAGTACGGATAGTCTGGTGCTCCTTGGAAACAAGTGAGTTTCCTAGCTCCCTGAAGGAGGTGATGGTAACACCCCTCTTAAAGAAAGCTTCTTTGGACCCAGACTGCCATGCAAACTATAGACCAATCTCTAACCTTCCCTTTTTGATTGAGAAAGTAGTGGCTGTGCAGCTGGAGAACCATTTGACCATCCATGACATCTGTGAACCCCTCCAGTCCGGATTTCGGAAGAGACATAGCACTGAGACAGCGTTGGTTTGTGTGCTCAATGATCTCCTGATGGCGAGAGATTGGAAAAAACGTTCCATCTTGGTTCTTCTAGATCTCTCATCAGCATTTGACACTGTGGACCATGGGGTTCTACTTGACCACCTGAGGTTCATCTGTGGATTGTCAGGTACAGTCCTCAGGTGGTTTACATCTTTCCTTACTGGAAGAACTCAGTGAGTGGTGTCCGGGGTTTATTCCTCGGACCCAGTTTCTCTGTCTTGTGGGGTT
The DNA here is from genome assembly GCA_016271365.2 of Neoceratodus forsteri. Lineage (NCBI taxonomy): Eukaryota > Metazoa > Chordata > Ceratodontiformes > Ceratodontidae > Neoceratodus > Neoceratodus forsteri. The sequence continues at coordinate 128,272,019 of CM057453.1, forward strand.
CCTCAGGGTTCAGTGCTGTCCCCCATGTTGTTCACAGTGCACATGCTGCCCCTCGGAGACATTGTAAGAAGGTATGGGCTGAGGTTTCACTGCTATGCTGATGATACCCAGCTCTACCTTTCTTTTGCACCCAACCAAGATGGTGCTGTCTCAGTCTTTAATAGCTGCCTCACAGAAATCCAGGAGTGGATGGATTCCAGTTGGCTAAAGTTGAACTTGGAAAGACTGAGGTGTTAGTTGTGTATCCAGCGTGCTGGATAGAGGTCAGGGTGGGTTCACCCTCAGGACTTTTCTTGGGCAGTATCACTCCCTGACCTCACAGATGGCAAAAACCTGGGTAATCTTTTGACGAAGGACTGACTGCATGCGCAGGTGTCAGCCATCACAAATCTTCTTTACCATCTTAGGAATATCTCCAGGATTAAGCACCTTGTTCCGTCCGGTGATCTTCCTATGCTGGTCCACGCCTTTGTGTCCCCGTGCTTTGATTACTGCAGCTCCGTTTACCTAGGGCTACCTGGGGTGGAAATCCGCTGCTTGCAGCTAGTGCAGAACGGTGCATCCCGGCCTTTGACAGGAACTTCTAGATCCTGTCATATTACACCGGTGCTGCATGGACTGCACTGGCTGCTGGTACAGTGGCAGATCACCTTTAAAGTCAGTCTTCTGACTTTTAAAGTCCTACACGGACTAGGCCTGGACTACCTAAAAGAGCTTCTGGTCTCCTACTGCCCTGGACGATTACTCCGCTCTGCTGACGAGGGGTTGCTAGAGATTCCAAGGGTGTGTTTGAAATCTTCAGGGGCCTGTGTATTTATGCATGCGGCCCCAACCCTCTGGGATTCTCTACCCCGACAGTTACGGGAGTGCACAACCGTGGAGGGATGTAAGTAAGCTTTAAAACACACCTGTGGATTCAAGCTTTTGGTGAATAAATAATTTTGTATTTGGAATATCTGTTTATATTATTTTAATGATCTGGATGTCTGATGTGTTCTTTTAAATTTGTTAGGCACCTTGGATACTTTGAAAGGTGCCCTAAAATAGTTGTTATTATTATTACCCAGTGCATAGTACCTTAGAATTAATTAAACAAAACTGTTCATTAGAATGCTCCTTTGAGAATAGATCCCAAGATATGCAAGAGAGATTTCTCACGAGAGGTTGCAGTCTAGAGTGTGTGAGAACAGCAAAAGAAAATGCTGGACCAAAAAAAAAAAAAAAAACAGGGAAGAACTGTTACATTCTCTCTCTTAAGCTGGTCTCCAGGCTTCTTTACTCCTGCGGCTATACCTCCTGATGCTAATAGGTAGGCATGAATCAGACCTCTGCAGCAGGGGACATCCAGCCCTCCACTTTCTGTCTCCCCCAGTTTACTTCCTGCCTTCAGTGAAGCAGGTACTCTGCAGCAGAGTCCTGTTACACGTGGCAGGGCTGAAGAGACTGTAAGTTATACATTTTTATTCTACATGTGCAGCAAGTGTATTTTTGGATTACTAGGAGCAATTTGGAAATGCTCCATGGTGGGACCCAGTCTCAGCCTTGCAAGCTGCACAGACTGGCCCCGCCTATAAGCGGCTTACTAGATTTCCCGTGATTTCAGGCTCCCCCACAATGGATGTTTATAAGCCCTCAAGGCTAGGGAGACACCTAATTTAAGCACTGGAGTGCTTTCTGGGGACGAGTGACTGTCTAGCGACGAGTGGCTTGGAGAAAATATCAGCCGCTCATCGATGTGTAGCTCATTGACGTGGATTCAGGCAGTGCATCAAGTCACTCGTTGATGGTCAGCTCTTTCTTCGACGAGTGCTGAGGAGAGCGCAAGACCACTCATCGACGACAAGCACTGAGGAGAGTGCCAGGCCACCTGTTGACATTCAGCAATGGTCCCAGTCGTCAATGGGCTGCAGCGCTGGAAGGATTCCCTCCTTGAGGAGCACTGAGGGTAGCCAGTAGCACTGTAGGGGCATCCCTGCAGAATGCGGAACACAGCGCTTAGGGATACAAAATGAGCAGGAATCTATACTGAATGAAGGGTGCAGCACTTGGGGACCACCCCTCTCTTAAAGGGACCAATGGAGCTCAGCCTCCCCCCAAAAAAACAACATCAAAGGACAAGATGGATCTTATTCAGTGAAAATGCTGGTTCTCAGCAATCTAAAGGAGGGGAACAGCTTAGGTTTTTTTTTTGCCCTTAAAGGGCCAGCAGAAATTCATGCCATTTCAACAGCATAACTAGGACACCTCCGGGGTAGGGGGTGGGGCACGCTGTTTAGAGGGTGAACAGGACCGTCAAACCTTCCAGGGGCAAAAACATGCCAGCGCGGATTCATCCCCTCTTCTAATCTTTTCGCTGGGTCACTTTTCCTAATATGTGAGGGGGCAGTGTCTGTGAATGTCGATGTCTCAAAGGAGGTGTCCCCTTTCTCGACTCAGACTGATAGCCAACAGACAGACAGGTCTGAATGAGCAGCAACCACCAGATCTGAGATAGCAGTGGCCACTGGGAGACCCAACAGTCCACAGCCCCCTTTCTGGCGCTAGGCCTCTTTGACAGGTAAATCAGGGCCTTTGCCCTGGACCCAGCATGCCTCATGGGCAACCTCCAGGGTCACCAGATGGGAGGCCGCACAAGAAGGCAAAAAAAAGGCCCGTCCTCTTGACAACCACCATTCCTTTTTCGGCCTGAGATGCTCTGTCTGGGGCCCCAGTTTTAACCTTTTATTTTCCTGTAAGTGATCCAGAGAGGAGCAGCTACTGTTCTTGGGGAGGCAGTCAGGTGCACCACTCTGACCATGTTGTATCAAGCCTCAGCTCGCTGCAGCCTCTTGCTTCGGGTCTGGCAAGTAATCGCCTCTACAAGAGCCAGTCGGTTAATGCATCCAGTGCAGGTAATCTCCTGTTTGGCTCAGCCCTGAAGGAGGCAGTGAGGGATTCCGGGGAGATGCCAAGGTGCACATGCCACATCAAGAGGCAGGGGCCAGTCTTCATCTGCAGGCCCAGACACATTTTTCATTATCTAGGTTACAGTATGGGTCAAAACACTAATTTCTGTGGGAAAAAGAACATGCTATCCAGGCACATCCCCAGTAGGGGGCAAGTTTTTAAAAATTCTCGGGGAATGGACTCAAACTAAGTCAGACAGAGGGGTCATAGACATTACCAGCACCTAATACAAGTCCCCACTACCTCATGTGGTGCCCTTCCCCATCACTGGCAACCCATCTGAAAGACAGGCAGTGCTACAGGCCATTACGGACTTACTGCAAACGGGCTAGTTTTCCCCAGAAAGCTCACGGGCTAGTTTTCCCCAGAAAGCTCAATTAGGGTTTTTTTTTTCTCCCCATTCTTCATCATGCCTAAACACAAGGGGGATTCAGACCAGTCCTAGTTCTCAAATTCTCAAATAGTTTTGTCCGCAGCAGACCATAGAAGATGGAAACCTTGTCACCAATCATCAGGGAGTTGCAAAAAGGGGATTTTCCGGCATCCGTAGATCTGTAAGATGCCTATTTGCATTTCCCGTGCAGTATCTCAGGTTCAGAGTGGCAGAACAATACTTCAATTCGGACTCTGCCATCAGGGTCTTCCTCAGACCCACGGACAGTATTAAAGATGCTCGTAGCGGTTATAGTCCACATAAAGGCCCCACAGCGCAACCAAACATTACAAGCAGTGGCAGAGGTGGTCTGGTGCCCACCGGCACATGGTTTTCTCATCAGCTGGAGAAAAAATTCCCTAATTCCAAACCAGACCTTGATCCTTCTTGGGGCAGACATCATGACACAAGGTTTTTCCCCCGAAAACTACATTTTGGAATCAGCTAAAGCTCATCAAGGAGTTTCACGTAGCTCCTCAGCTGCCTGCTTATTGAGACAGATTAAATCCTCCCTCCAGTGACGGTCTCGGAGGACAGAGGTCATGAAGTGTCGCAAAGTAGGCCATCCACACCAAATCCGAATTGTGACCGATGCAAGCCTCGGGAGCTGGGGAGGGCTCACCTGCATCAGCTGTTGGCACCGGGCAGGTGGTCGCTGTTAGACACAAGGTACAGCATAAATGTTCCTGATATATGAACAGTAGGCCATGCCCTGAGGCACTCTGAACAGCAATTCCTCACTCTGGATAGACTGATTCCAACTGATAATCTGTCAATGTTGGCATACACCAGCCATCAGAGCGGCACAGGAAGCTCAAAGGTGCTAAGGTAATCCCTTCTCTTTCAGTGGGATGAGCACCACTGAGCGATGTATGTACCAGGACAGGAAAATGTCACAGCAGACTGGCTCAGTCACAAGGTTGGTTGACCAGGGGAATGGGAGCTGAAGGATAGTGCCACCACATCTTGACAGAACAGTGGGGCAATCCTCAGACAGATCTTTTCGCCTGCTGATGAAACTCCAGTATAAAGCAGTTCTGCTCCCTGGCCAAGGATGAACCAGCGGTGGCTCAGGACACCTTTTCCCCTGAACTGGGATGAGTTTGGTCACTTGTATGCCTTTCCTCCAATACCGCTTCTATCAAGAGTCCTTCACAAAGTGGTTTGGGACAGGACAGTCATGATTCTAGTCTGCCCCTTATGACTTTTCCACACATAGTTCCCAATTATCATTCGTCTGTCAAGGTGATCACGTCTAACATTCAAGTTCAGCCTGGGCATTCTCCATCAAGGTCCGGCTCAGCATCCCATTTAAACAACATATCTGTCTAGGCCTGGAGATTGAGAGGGAAAAACTTTCAAGGAGCTCGGCTACACAGCTCCTGTTATTGACATGATGGGGAACTTCTGTCTCTCTTCTTCCTCCAAAGTGTATTATTGAATCTGGAGAAAATTTTGGTTCTGACTTCATTCATAACACATATAGAACTATCCAATATAATCACCTGTTCTACTGCAGTTCCTTTCAGATGGATGGACAAAGGACTGCAACCAGCCACCTTACAAGTTCAGGTTTCTGCACTGGGGGCACTCTTGTTGACGGATTCAGGGGAATCATTGGATTCATATCCCCATGTCTGAAGGTTTCTAAAGGCAGTGACATTAAAACGCCTTCCAACTGACCAAAGCTACCACCTTGGAGTCCTAATTTGGTTCTCAAGGCTGTGACCAAGGCCCCCTTTAGAGCCTCTCGAGGAGATATCCATCACGCATCTCAAAATAAAGGTCGCCTTTTTCTCATAGCTATTGCTTCAGCCAGGAGAATCTGCAAACTAAAAGCATTGCTTACCCAAGAGCCGTACACTGTTTTTCATCAGGCTCGAACAGTTCCAGGTTTTTGCCAGAGTTATGCCTCCCTTCCATTACAATCAAGGGTTCATTCTTCCTTCCTTCTGCCCACTCTCTAAAAGCAATAAGGAAGGGGAATTTCATCCACTAGACCTGGGAGATGTCATAGAAACATAGAAGTTGATGGCAGATAAGGACCGCAAGGCCCATCCAGTCTGCGTAAGATGAAAATGTATATCAAGAGAGAGGAAGCTAGTCGCAAAACTTCAAGTTTGTTCATGTCAGCTATGGGCCAAAATTATGGGTAACAGAGAAACATAGAATTTGACGGCAGATAAGGACCACTTGGCCCACCCAGTCCGCCCACTTCCCTACCTACTGGATAAGCTGCAGATCCTAGTTAACCAAAAGCCTATTTCTTCCTATCCCCTCCACAAGAATTGCCTTATGTCTGTCCCATGCATTCTTGAATTCTCCCACAGTTTTAGACCCCTCAACCTCCTCAGAAAGGATGTTCATGTGTCCACCACCCTCTCTGTGAAAAAATACTTCCTCACATTGCCCCTGAGCCATCCCCCCCCGCCTTCAAATTGTGTCCCCCTGTTCTTGCACATCTCTTTTTCTGAAAAATGCTACCCTCTTGGACTTTGTTGATTCCACTGAGGTACTTAAAAGTTTCTATCACGTCTCCCCTCCCCCTCCTTTTCTCAAGGGTATACATATTAAGCTCCTTTACTCTCCTCATATGGCTTCTCTTGCAGACCCTGCACCATTTTAGTTGCCCTCCTCTGGACTGCCTCCATCCTGTGTATGTACTTGCGGAGATGGGGTCTCAAGAACTGGATGCAGTACTCCAGATGGGGTCTCACCAGCTGTCTGTACAGGGGGATAACAACTTCCTGTTTTCTGCTGTTGATGCCTCTCCCTATACATCCCAGTATCCCCCAGCCCTCCCTACTGCCTTCTCACATTGCTTGCTAACCTTAAGGTCATCTAATATGATTACCCCCAGGTCCCTTTCCATTTTTGTTTTTGGTTCTACCTCCCCCCATTGTGTACTCTTCCTCAGGGTAGTTGTTTCCCAGGTGAATTATTTTGCACTTCTTTGCATTGAATACAAGATGCCATACTTCTAACCATTCCTATAACCTTGCCAAGTCCCTTCTCATCCTTTCCATGCCTGCTTGTGTATCAACCCTGTTGCAGATCTTTGAATCATCTGTAAAAAGGCATACTTTTCCTTCCAGTCCCTCTGCAATGTCGCTTATACAGGCATTAAAAAGGACTGGACTCAGTACTGAACTCTGCAGTACCCCACTAGTAACCTCTCTTTCTTCAGAGTGGACTCCATTTACAATTACCTTCTGTGTCCTGTTTCCAGCCAGTGTTTTACCCAGGCTACCACCCTAGGACCCACTCTCAGGCTGGTTAATTTGATTACTAATCTTTTGTGTTGGACTGTGTCATATGCTTTGCTAAAGTCTAGGTAGACCATGTCCACAGCCCCTCCCTCGTCTTCTACTTTGGTCACTCAATCAAAGAAATCAGTTAGATTCGTCTGACATGACCTTCCTGCTGTGAACCCCATGCTGCCTTGGTTCCTGTGCCCCACTGGCCTCTAGGTACTCAACAGTCCTTTCCTTCAGTAGTGGTTCCATCACTTTCCCAACCACAGAGATCAAACTGACAGGTCTGTAGTTTCCTGCCTCTCTCTTACTCTACTCTGTTATGAAGGGGAATCACATCCGCCTTCCTCCAGTCCTCAGGTACCACACCATCCTCCAATGATTTGTTAAGGGTAATCAGTGGTGTCACTAGTTCTCCCCTTAATTCTTTTAGAATTCTGGGGTGAATTCCATCAGGCCCCATTGCTTTGTCCACCTTCAGTTTTAGGAGTTCTTTCAGAACCCTTCCTTCTGTGAAAGGACTTGAATCAACCCCCCCCCCCTCCAGAGTGCTTCTGTTAATTGGATTAGGTACCCCCCTCCTCTTTTGTGAATACTAAGCAGATGTATTCATTCAGTATCCCTGCTTTTTCACTGTCCCTCTTGCCCACCCACCATCCATTCTATTCAGCCTCACTATCGCTCCCTTTGTCTTTCTGTGCTCCTTTATGCTCCCTGATGTACCTATAAAAGGTTTTATCCCCCTTCTTAACCGAGTTGGCTATCTTTTCCTCAGTTTGAGCCTTTGTATTTTGACTTCCCTCCGCCTGAACTGGTACAGTTCTCTGTCCTGCTCCTTCTGTGTTTCCTTATACTTCCTAAATGCTATCTTTTTCTCCCTAATCTTCCCTGCCACCTCTTTTGAGAACCATAGTGGCTTTTTCTTTCATTTTGATTGGTTTATTTGATTCACACAAAGGCGTGTTGCCTCTGTGATGGCAATTTTGATGTTTCCCCATTGTTCCTCCACCCCTCCTTCTAGCCTGATTGCTAGTGCTTTTCTAAGGCACTCACCTATCTTGCCAAAGTCAGCCCTCCTGAAGTCCAGTACCCTCAGTTTTGTATGGCTTGACTCTGTAGCTGAGTTTATCGTGAACCACACTGTTTGTTGGAAACTTGTTCCCAGATGGCTACCCACTTCTAGATGTGAGATCCTCTCACTGTCCCCATTTGTGAGTACGAGGTCTTAAGATCACTCCCTCATGAGTGGGTTCCAAAACTAGCTGTCTGAAGCATGCCACCTGTAGGGCATTGAGAATGGCCCTGCTCTTGGATGTGGCTGCAGCAAAGGTGCTCCAGTTAACATCTGGCATATTCAGGTCCCCCATCAACAGCATCTCCCCTTTTTCTGCCATCCTAAGTAGGGTAACAAGGATTCAAAAGGCTCTATAGCCAGACGGATTCTGTCCGTCACTTCCATGGCTTGTGATCAGGCCGGAGTAACTTGACTGGCCCAAGGAGAGCCCATTCTACCAGAGCTATGGCCCCTTCATGGGCATATTTCAAAGAAGCATCGACAGCACACTTATGCAGAGTGGCCACTGTCACAGATTCGCTCAGCAGGTCAGCCCTCTACTCCCAAAGTGCCAACTTCTGAGCAAAGGATCTGCGGACAGTGAACAGTACAAGGTAACCCTCTTGTCTGTTTTGTGGGTTCAAGTCACCTTAGTCTCAGGTTCTGGAGGGATTCAAACTGATAACCTATTGTTAGCACACCCAAATATCAGGCTCAGATAATTCTGTCTTGGGGGCAGATATCTTTGCCTACGGGCACCTAACCAGGTATTGCAAAATGAACCCTTAGAACGCTATGCAAGACTTTAGAGAACTCTATCCATTTCCCAGTTTGGTATCACAATAAACTCATACACAGTGTCAACTATAACCTTCAAAGCTTTACTTATATTAAAAAAAAAAATTTCAAGGCACACCAGGCAGTTTCCATTTTAAAATATATATCTTTACTTTAAAATAGAAAAACAGTAAAATTACAGAACAAAATATCCCAACACATACAGCCTCAAAACAAACAGGTTTACAAGTGCAGATTCATACCAATAATAATACTCAGACTAGTCTTGTCTAAGGTCCTTACTTCTTAATCGTTTCAGTGCTTCGTGGTCTCTCTTCTCTCAGTCAGATAATATGAAAAAGTGTCTTCTAAGGTTTGCTTAGTAGGTTTAAAAACAGTCTTGAGCCGGCCTTCTCTCTGAGGTCACCTAACTCCGCCTTGGAGTATTAAACTTTATATTCCATAAAACAAGATGTCCAAACAAGATATTTGAAAAAATAATTGGTGACATCAATGAGTTTTCTGTGACCTTTCAAACTGGTCTGTGATCTACAGATTCATCAAAGGCTCTTTGATGTAATGCTGGCTTCCCTCTGACGACCCCCCCCCCACTCATGCATATTGGACTACAATGCAGTCTGGGACCTGTACATCAAATGTCTCTTCGATGAAATGAGCTGGCTTCCTTGGAGACACCCAAAACACATGCATGCTCTTTCCATTGTGACACCTAGTGTAAAATCAAAGGATTTCCCTGAGGATGTCATGAATGGCTAATTTTATTTCCTGGGATCAAAGCAAAGTGACAAGGTAATTGCATTGTAGAAATCTGTAGTTTAAAATACCTCCTGTCCTTTGAACATATCCCTGGGGAGTTTTGTGTCAACTTCAGCAAGATAGTGGTTTCTCTTGACACAGTCCATCACACATTTTTTTTTATATTTACAAAAAATGTTACAGGGATCAGAACCAGCTGTCCAAGTGTGACAGCCACTTGATAATCCATTCACACATTTTCAAAATTTTATTTGCTGGAAGTGATGCCCTCCGAGGAGGCATCCCTTTGCCGTAGAGTGCTTAAAGCGGTGGTGGATCTTTAAGGGCGCTTGACATTCTTCCCACCCGGGACCTCTGGGAACGTACTTCTTTTGTATATCCCAGGAGTAAGGAAGCCCGGAGACCAGCTTAGGAGAGAGAAATCGAAATTTAAATATCTGTAAATTTTCTTTCTCTGACAGTTTGTCGCCGGGCTTCGGATTCCCTCCCAGAATGTATATAGTTGGCTGGCCTCACGGCAATATAGGCCTTAAAATTCTTGTTTTCCGTTTCCAAGTTCTTGTAATATTGCCATGTTGGACTGCTTTAGGAAGAACTGAGGGAGTTAGGAAGTGGAGGGCTAGATGTGCCCTGCTGCAGAGGTCTGATTCCTACCTGTCTTATCGGTATCAGGAGGTACAGCCCCAGGAGTAAGGAAGCCCCGGAGACCAGTCGTCGGAGAAAGAAAATTTACAGATATTTAAATTTCGATATATCAGAACATCAGGGAACAGGAAGGGCAGGATGAAACTCTCAATTTCAGCAGTACCTATTCTAACAAATAACACATGGTTAAGGACATCATATTGAAATACTGCAAACTGAGCCTTTGTTGGAACAGATTACACAACAACCACTAAGAATGGTATACAGGAGAGGGCCTAATTTATAAGACACATTAGTCCATAGTCAACAACCTGTCCAGAAAAAGGAAAACTGAATAAAACTCAAAAAGGGACATTCGGATATGGGAGATGTACACATTGTGATGTCATTACCAGAACTGACTGTTTTACCACCAAAAATGCAAACAAGAACTACTAGATTGAACAATTCATTAATTGTTCAACTGCAGGGGTTACATATTTGGCCATCTGCAGCTGCGCAACATTCTACGTGGGAAAACTGGTAGGACCCTCAAAATCATGGTTGGGGAACATAGAGGGGCAATCAGATACGGGAAAATGGAAAAATGCCCTAGCAAAACACATACAGACAAGCACCAACCCACAAGCACATGACTTTAGATTCTGTGGAATTGAAAAGGTAAGACTAGGTGAGAGGGGAGGTAGTCTGGAAGACTTACTATTTTTAACTATACAGGTCCCAATTAATTTAGATACATAGAAACATACATAGAAGTTGACGGCAGATAAGGACCACAAGGCCCATCCAGTCTGCTCATTTCTTTTTCTGCCTTATAAATATGCCATCGCCCTTTGCTCTGTCAGTGGCCTATTTATTCATATTCATCTGTATTGCTCCCTTATGCCTATCCCATGCCTGTTTGAAGCCCTGCACTGTAATAATATCCACCACTTCCTGAGGTAGACCATTCTATGCACCCACCACCCTTTCTGTGGAAAAGAACTTCCTTACATTACCCCTTAATCGGCCCCCCTCTAATCTCATGCTGTGTCCTCTTGTCCTGCTATTTTTCTTATACTGAAATATGTTAGACTCTTTCACCTTGTTAATGCCCTTAAGGTGTTCGAATGTTTCAATCATATCACCTCTCTCCCTCTTTTGCTCTAGGGTGTTTGTATTGAGCACGGTTAATCTGTCCTCATATGTTTTCTGATGCAGTCCCTGCACCATTTTGGTTGCCCTTCTCTGGACTGCCTCAATTTGGTTAATGTCCTTGTGAAGGTGTGGCCTCCAGTACTGCAGGCAGTACTCCAGATGGGGCCTAAAGAGTGTCTTGTAAAGAGGGATTATTACCTCTCTCTTTCGACTTGTGATACCCCTACTAATACACCCCAACATCCCCCTAGCCTTATGTACTGATTTAGTGGTCTGCTTGGATGATTTCAGGTCATCTGTGATGATGATGCCTTAGTCTCTTTCTTCCCTTGTGACTGCCAGCAACTCCCCTTCCCTCCCAGCCTATAGGTGGCTTCATGGTTTCTCTTCCCCATGTACATGATCTTGCACTTCTTTGCATTAAATCCCAGTTGCCACTCTTCCAATCATTTTGCTAGTTTATCCAGATCTCTTCTCCTTCTGCCCACCCCATCTGGATCATCTACTCTGTTGCAGATCTTGGTGTCATCTGCAAACAGACAAACCTTACCCTCAGTCCATCTGCAATGTCACTGATGAAGATATTAAGAGGACTGGCCCCAGACAAGTCCCTGAAATTTACCCGCTTGTGACTTGCATCTTCTGACTGTATACCATTTACCACCACACTCTGTTTTCTGCCCGTCAACCAGTTTGCCACCTAGCTGACCAACTTCTGACCCACCCTGAGCCTACCCAGTTTATTAATCAGTCTTCTATGTGGAACAGTATTGAAAGCTTTGCTGAAGTCAAGGTAGGCGGCATCAGCTGCTCCCTCTTGGTCCACCACTCTGGTTACCCAGTCAAAGAAATCTGTGAGATTAGTTTGACAGAACCTTCCTTTTGTACCCAATGTTGTCTTGGATCCTGTGCTCCTATGGATTCCAGGTGTTGCACTGTCCTTTCCTTAAGGAGTGCCTCCATAATCTTGCCCACTACTGAGGTAAGACTGACTGGTCGGTAGTTCCCTGCCACCACTCTTGTGGAGCGGGATCACATGAGCCCTTCTCCAGTCTTCTGGGACCTCTCCTGTGCTCAGAAACTCACTAAACAGTTCTGATAATGGCTCTGCTAGTTCTGTCCTTAGCTCCTTTAGTACCCTGGGATGTATGCCATCAGGTCCCATTGTCTTGTGCACGCTGAGCTTACCGAGCTCTTGTAGGACCCTTTCTTTTGTGAAGTGACTAGTGCATACCTCCCTCCCCCCTGTGTCCATGGTGCTGAGCTGTGGGCCCTGCCCTGCCGTCTCTTCAGTAAATACTGAGCAGAAGTATCTGTTTAGGATAGATGCTTTTACATGGTCCTCCTCCTCACACGCCCCCTTATCTCCTTTGATCTTAGCAATACCCCTCTGGACTTTCTCCTTTCATTTGTCACCTTCTTTTACTGTTTGTGCTAGTGTTTCCTCGGTTTGGGCCTTTGCCTGCCTTACTGCCTTCCCTGCATCCCTTGGGGAAGTTTGGTATGCCTCCCTATCTTCATCCTGCTGTGTTCCCTTCTATTTCCTGATGGCCAGCCTTTTGGCTCTGACCTTTTCTGCTAGTGTTTTTGAGAACCAAAGTTGTTTCCTTCTTCTTTTCCACTTCCTTTTCTCTCTAACACCATGGGATGTTGCCTCAAGTATTGCATCCTTAATGTATGCTGGTAAGCACACTGGGATACAGTCCCTTTCACAAGTACGACCCGTAATTGCTTGCTTTTTCTACCTGTAGTATATTATATTATATGCACGGTACAGGCTCTCAGCATTTATATATGTATTTAATGTGCAGGATGTAAAATTAGACCGTTAGCATATTTTGACCGTGGTGACCTCCTACTTTATATATTAGATGGATGCCAGTTAAGCCAGTTATGAGCTTGTAGCACCTACATATGAATTAAATTAGCAGGATATGAAGTTTACGCATTGAGCATACCTTGACCTTGGTGACCTCCCACCTTAGATATATTACATTAGAAGCAATGGGAAATGTCTGATGAAGGGACCTGTGTGTCCGTAAAAGCTGGCGTACTGTAACATCTATGTGCAGTATCTGTGCTGGTCCATTAAAATGTATCAAACTATCCAGTTACTGTAGGACAATTAAAAAAAAAAAAATAGAACCTAGTCCTGAAAAAATAAGTATTTTGATCCCTTGGCTTTTCTGTAATGGTAGACCGATCAGCACTTTTTTGTTTGTGTAAGAAAAGGCAACTGAAATTGTATGATTGAAGCGCATGTCCCTAGTGCAGTGTATGACCTGCAGTGCGCACAGTGAATAACAAATATATATTGCTTGTAACCTTGTGTTGTAATGGCCTTACAAGGATTTGAGAGTTTCGTCGGTTGTGTGTCTCTGGAAAAAGAAATCTTTTGGGAGTAGGGCTGTTTATTTTTACTGAGAAGAAAAGACAACTGTGGATCTTGAAGGGTTTTTGTAATCCTTAAACTGTACTATTTGTGACGCACTGATTGCAGGTTGTCCAGGTATTTGGGGTATGGGGTTAATAGACTGGAGAATATTTGCCGAAAGAACAGGAGTTACAGCCATTTCTAATGTAAACTAGATTTGAAATAACTGTCAAGTGCTATTTGGATGCTTTATTGCTGCTGCCGTACTGCAAGTGGATCATGCAGTGTACCTTTCTTTACCTTTTTATTTTAAGTTGAAATGTTAGCCATGCATGTGGTCTCCTAATCTACACACTTTATTGTCTTTTCATTCTTTTGCTTTGAAATAATCTTGTTGTTTTCTCTTTCTTGGGGCCCCTTGTTGATGCTGCCCTCTCTTCTGGAAGCAAGTGACACCTGTTGCACTGAAACTCAGAGCACCAGATTCGGTGTGGGGCCTCCAGATAAGTGATGTCACTGTGCTGGAACTGATCAGTAATTATAACAATGAATATTAGGCAGAAAAACAAGCAGCAGCAACAAGGGACCCTGAAATGGGAGAAAAATGATTCCATGGCGAGCAAACAAAACAACATAGTAGGGAGACTTAAGGAGGCTACACACACATTTCCATTCACAAAATGGGTAAGGAATGTCCTGTGTCCCAACTGGTTGAACGGATTGCGAAGGCATGTGTTTACAGGTCAACTGCCCATATTTTGGACTTCTTCCAGCAACCAGGACATAAGCCACCAACATTTCAGTGCCTCCTAGAACAATTTTTCACTCATCTGATTGCCATCAAAAACATGGCCAGTACCGTTAACTCACTAAAGACCTGTAAGTAGACCCTATAAATAAAATCTCACTTCAAAAAATAGTAGGTTCTTTCCTCTCATAAATCTCCTCCTTACACACATATTCAAATTAAAAAGTAAAGTACTCATATTAGTTTTAATGTCTGGTGTTTCTTTGCTGTCCATGGAAGATCCCTGTCCCACCTGTTTACTGAAGAAATCTCTGCCGCTTATCCTGCCACAGATAAAATTGAGTGCCTGGCTCCATATGAGGGCTCCAGTGCATGCGTGCATGCGTGTGTGCATGTTTATTAGTTTATCTATATGTTGTCCATAGAAGAAAGTTACTTGCCATTTCAGCTCCCACAGAACTTAAAAAAAACTGGTTTCAAAACTCCTAGTCATATAACAGTAATAACATTTAGTTAGCCGAAGTATACTCACAATAACTGTCTTTTGTGGTTGATTAAATGCCTTGGACTTTGGCCTTGGGCATAAAGTCACCGACATCAGCCAATTATTCCTTCATGTACTGCAGAAAACTGAATGTTATCACTGAATTATAGTCTGTTAATCACCATCTAGTGGTGCAATGAAGCTATATATTATAATTAAAAATTTTCAGTTGTTCCTTGTTCAGCATGTGATTAGGCTGTACATGTCATCAGAAGATTAACATAGGGCTGATAGATTGCTTACAGCCAATCAGAAAGCTCTGTTTCTTAAACCCTTGTTATAATATCCCATTATCGCTATAACAGCCTCCACCTGGTTTTGTCTTATTGCTCACTTGTATTCAGAAAGGTAAAGCAAGGTTTGCTTTCCCTTTAAGTTTTATAAGTTTGTCCGCAGCAGCAGTGGTGATGTAAACTGTCACATTCTACAGCATGTTCACCTATTCAGTTGACTTTTTGAACTTGCTTTTTGGCCATAGCATTTTCAAAAGAGGCTTGAAAAATACTGTATGCTGATTGGCTTAGAGTCCCATCCAGGCATACATTAATTTTTCCACAATGCCCGCTGAAAAACCAATGCCAGTTGGCACTGCCACCTTACTGAACCCATGCCAGTGAGTCCACTTTTAATTTTAAAAAGACCTGGTGGCACTTTCCCCCCTTGCTTAGCGAGCGAGCCTTTCCCCACTCCACTAAGCATACTACTGTCACCAGTACCCTTGCTGCCCTGCTACCCACAGGAGTTAATTTTCCATGTAAAAGGAACACAGAAATCTTTTTTTTTTATTTGTAACTAAACAGCCAGTATAAATGCAACCATTCCTTGCAACACTGGTCTTGTGGTAGTCCCCTGTTCCTACTGGCTGCTTTATTTTGTCAGAAACAACAAAAAATAAAAATGAAACTTCAGTATTATTTAAAAAAAAAAAAAAACTGCATCTTCCACTGCCTGACTGCATGCAAGAGCTGTGCCCGATCCCAGTACAGTTGCATGTAGCTGCCTTGCCCAATCCTGGTTTAGTTGCATGCAGCCAGACTGCCAGTCTCAGTACAGGCCTTGGAGCATTAGGATAACAGAACGGGGAGGGGGAGGGGGTCATACAGATTCAACGATGCTTCCTTTCATATGATGAATGGGGGATTGAAGACAACACTTTCTAACACTGAGATAACAGTTTTTTTGTTGTTGTTTCCCCAAAGGGGCGCAGCCCCACCATGAGCCACCCTCCATGCTTAGGCTTACCCACGTGGGTGGGGCCGCAGGCGAGCACCTTCCCCCAGTCCCGCCCGCGTGCCTGGCTTCACCCTCAGGGTGGGGCCACAGGAGCGGGGACCCACCCCCGGGTGGACACTGTTGGAAGCAGGGACAGCGGCAGAACAGGGCATCATGCTGGGGGGCTGGAATTTTTGTGAGTGCGGCAGCAGTACTTGGGAGTGGGGACGTGCAATGATGACCCGCGTCTGCCTTGCCCCCCCCCTCAGGTAACGGCACCAGCACAAATGGATCCCCCCAGCCTCCGCCAGAGGTCCATGGTGTGCTGGACACTCTACCCTCACCCCCGGAGAGAGTAGTCTCTAGGATGCTCCATCCCCCAGCTGACCCTCCGACATCCCGAGTCCGTTTCCAAACCTGGGTCATCAGCGTCGCAGATGGACACCCTGCTCCTATGCCTGCGGGCTGGCTGAGATAGTTGTTTTAAAAAAGTTGGCAAACACTGCTGTGCCCTCTACTGGCAGGTATACCAGTAGAGGGACTGCTTAAAAAAAAAAAAAAGACTTTAGTTTGATTTTTACTCTTTTTTTAATTTTTTTTTTAAATCCTACATAAATGTCACGTACCCCATTTTCTAAGCACAATAATACCTTCCAGGGTGGACAGTATGGGCTATACCGGATCTTCCAGGGGCTATAAGGCCCTCTGACTGTGGCTTTGGGCCACATTACGCCTCCTGGGCAGTCCAGCATAGCCCAGTATTGCCAACTCTGTCTGGTATTATTGCTTACTTGTTGAAATGTAAACATTTTGCCAACATACTGACTTTTCCAGAAACACAAGGCGTATGATGAACTTTGGATTTTCATTTTGATCTGTCATTACACAGAATGTGTGTGTTTGTAGAAACAAAATGATTACCATGATATTAATGGGATTTTCCAGTTTCCTGCAAAACAATGACAGTTGGCATGAGCAGGACTTCGTCTTATACCATTCACTAAAAATCTGAATTTCGGGACATTCCTTTGTGTATTACTAGAGACATGCTTAAAAATACACTCTTTTCCACCTTAGACTTCACCTATTCCTGATTTGTTTCCTTCCGAGTCGTAAACCTTCTGCTTGTGACATAGTAACATAGGATTGTGACTTTACGGTGGGAATAAGCAGTGAATACATGAAGTCTCTAGGGAAAATGCTTCTGTTCTAATGCAGCTGTCTTCAGTAATTAAAAAAATGAAATGTCTTGAAATTCCCTTTTTTGGCAGATTTTATGCAAATGAACTATGCTGATGCCAGCAGTGAATTTCATGCTGGAAACCAGAAGATCTTTTTACAAAATGGATTCTACCGGTCATATTAGTAATGGGGACACACGTTTACTGTACAAAGCCAAACAAGTACTGAATGGGGATAGGTCTCCCGTTATAAGTCAGCCCCATAAAAGATTTTTAACAACTGGTGAGTGGGTTTGCCCAGTTTTCACTGATGGCATACGACTGGACCCCACCTGGATGAAAACCCCCTTCTGATGATAATTCTGTTTACTTTCCATCAGGATTATGAGTTTCCTGGCACCTAGTTTGTTTCAAGAAACTGAGATTAAAAATGGGAATGCTGAGGTGTCACGGTGGCACTCAGGTTTGAGGCACTGGATGCCACACCTCGCGCCACGCTGGCGACCCAGATTCGGGAGTGAACTCGAGTCGTCGGGGTTCAGCAGGGGAGGAAAGGATTGAGCATCCAGAGGACTGCTGTTCTTTCCTGGGAGGGAGGGGGGTTGTAGATCCCGGTGCTTGGCGACTCCCAGTGGAGACTGGGGGTGTAGCAGTTGTCGGGATCCCTAGCAAGGGGATTGGCCGTGGCAGTGCTCCTGTGAAAGTGTGCAGGAGCATGCACACTCGCGCTAGTGCACATTGCACAGCTGAACCATTAGGGAGGGACAGAAATTGGAAAAGCCCTGGTTGCCTGATAGGCGAAGGTGGGTCCAGTGGATGGCACCCACGCAGAACACTGGGTCCTCCAGCCGACGCCTGGTTCTCCCTCCGCTCCCTGGTTGCTCTGCTAGATTCTAGATAGAGCATCTGTAGAGTCAGCAGTCCCATGCCAGGGAGCTCAGAGCTGGGGGGTTGGGTGGACAGTGGAGTCGGAGAGGAGAGGGCCCAAACCAGGGGTACGACTGGGGACTTCAGGTATGCGGGAATGGGATGGGCTGAGAGACCTCCCCACAGAGAGTTCAGGCAATCAGTGAGGGGGCATAAAGAAAAAAAAAAAATGGGAATGCTGCAGAATCTAGTGAACCCGCCAACCTATCCCTCCCATAACACGTTCTTTCCAGTCTCATAATTCCCCACAGCTGTTATCAAGCGAGATTAAGTGCGGGCAATTTTTTTGTGCCAGAAGTGGTTTTAGAGCAGAGTTCTACTGCTTGACACATGTCAACAGTAGTAGGCTTCCTCAAAGCCAAGTAGCTTAGTGACATGGCCGTTGGGGGGGAGCTTATTACTGACAGGAGGGTATTTAAAGGGCACTGTCAGCTTTTCTCCTAGTTTTTGCTAATATTTGTGCAGTGTGCCTTTTGGCTACACCTAAATAATTGCAATGCAGAATAACCCCATTGACACTGAAGTTCAGCAGAGATACCTGTTTTATGAATATCTGGCAATTTGTTTTCCCTCTGGCGTCCATAAATCCACTGACACGGAAACATAACCCCCCACTAGGGGCGCATGCGCCAGGACCGCGCAGTCACAATGTGGCATTTACACAAGCCTGCTTTAGTAACATGCTGCCCTTATAAACTATTAAATCGTGAATGGCTCTGGTACTTCAAAATTAAAACCGAGCCTGTCGGCTCACAATTTACTTTTTAAAACTGGTGCTGTAATCCGGCATACGTGGAGTAAAAGTGTGGAGATCCCGCATGCCATTGCACATGCGTGGGATTTTGGCTCTGGTTTTAGAGTAGTTACGAGCTGCACAACGGCACTGAATACTAAGTCTAAAATTCAGGATCCGTTTGCAATTTAGTAGTTTATAAGGGCAGCATGTAACTAAAGTAGGCTTGGCATAAAATGCCACTTCATGACTGTGCTCGGTCCTGGCACACGTCCTTAATGGGGGTTATGCTTCTGGTGTTGGTGGATTTATGGACGGCCCAGATAAAAGACGAACTATGCTAAATATTTATAAAACAGGTGTTTTTGCTGCACTTCTATGTCTGTGGGTTATTCT
The DNA here is from genome assembly GCA_016271365.2 of Neoceratodus forsteri. Taxonomy (NCBI): domain Eukaryota; kingdom Metazoa; phylum Chordata; order Ceratodontiformes; family Ceratodontidae; genus Neoceratodus; species Neoceratodus forsteri. Next base: position 128,291,157 of record CM057453.1, read on the forward strand.
GCATTACAAATTACTTTGGTGTGTGCCAGAAGGCACATTGCATGGCTATTAACAAAAACGAGGGGGTAAAGCTGACAGTGCCCCTTTAAGGAATAGTATGGAAGGGAGTTGAGTTTGGGATAAGCTTGCAGCAAAAGACATTGGCAGATATTTCCAGACATTTTGTGATGCTTGTAAAGAGATTCTGTCTGGTGGCCTTACAGTGCTACAGCATGCGGGTAAGGGAATTTCTCTAGGGATATCACAGAAATTTCGGGAAACATCTGACCATGTCAAGTTGCTACAGCTGTAGCTGTCCTTGAAGCATACCCTGTGCACCACTCATATTGAAGAAGTTTGGGATTTGGTTTTGCCCTGACATATGCTGTGCTCTGCTCTGACTTCATAATGACAAGTGAAGCAGACTTGTAATATCACATCGCAGGGACAGTGTTCGTTGTTTTTTGCAGCCATAATATAAGTAGTTATGAAGAGGTCAGAGCCCATAAGTTAACAGTTAATTATGGGTGAGAATTTATCTCTGAGAAGTTCTTACCCTCCTCCTAGCATCATTTATTTAATTTGTGTTACTAGGTAAGGGCACAAGGCAAAAAAGCTGCCTATTTTCAGGGATGACCTGGGAGAATACAATCAAAATGGAATCACAAGGGTTACATGGAATACAAAGAATATACCACAGAGACCAGAATACAGCGAGGAGCATCAGAATAAGGGATACGTGGGAGGGCAGAGCCACTAGGCCAGTATGGAGACGCTCTTTTGTGAGCTTCTTCTCACTACGACAAATAGTGGTGGTTAAAATCCTTCTTTTTTAGTTGGGATTGCGGCTTTTTTACTGCAAGAAAACAAATTACCTGGCAGAGACCAGAAGAAGCTTTTTTCTGGCCATGGGATGCCCTAGAAGTACTCTGAAAGATGACACAATAGCAGTGTGGCTCACCAACTGCCCGAGAAACTCTGCAGTCGGCTGTGAACATCCTTATCTTGTCGATTCCATTGCTTGATGAAAAGCTTAACTCTTACTCCAAAAGAATGGTTATGGTGGAAAATGCAGTGGAATCTATGGGAGTAATTGTAGAGGACTCAAACAAAATGTCATGCAAGGTACTTTTGGCTATAGCAACCTCCATCAGAGAGTAAAGCCTGCTTAAAGCTTGGAGCGAACAAATGGAGAATTCAGCTTGATTCCCGAACATCTCACTTTTGGGCATGCCCGAGAGGTCTGAAGGGGAGGACCTGACCATGTTTCTCGAGTGCTGGATGCTGGAGGTGTTCAGTTTGGGTTTTACTCCAGTGCTCTTGAGGGCCTATGGTATCATCCCCCCCTCCCACCAGCATGTGCGGAACTCTGAAGAAGGACCCTGCACACTCCTACTTGTGACCCAGTTGTCCGAGATGAGGGACCAGATCCTTAAGGTAGCCAGAGACTAAAGCCCCATAACAATGGAGGGGAACAGAATCTATCTTTTTGCAGACTACTCATTTGCGACCAGGAAATAATGGAAGGCCTTTGAAGGGGTCACTCGGACACTCCAGAGCATGGCTGTACAGTATCAACTGTCCTTCTCAGACTGGCTTCAATTTACATTTCCGGACAAAATGTATGCATTTATTGACCTAAAACCAGCTGGTACTTGCATAGTGAACTTGGCTTTTGTTGCCAGAGATTAGGAAAGGTAAGGCTCTACATCACTCTGTGAAGCAGAGTAAACTGCTGTTTCATTCTGCTGTAACTTTGTGAGTATTCCTTACACTGGACATTCCTTGGGTGGGTGTGGTGGGGGTTGAGTCACTGTGACAGGGTTGGGTAAGACCCTGTCCCATTTGTTATGCAGAGAGAGTTAAAAATAAGGATATTGTTTTTCCTCTTATATTCTGCCACTTGTCTGTCTCTTGCCTGTCAGACTGCACATTCAAATTTTTCTTGTGGCACCTAGGAATTGGGAATTGGTCACTCCAGTGGTCCCATAATTTCCCTCTGTTATCTCCCTTCCTTCACTTGTTTTTTATATTCTTTCTTTCTCCCCTTGCTTCTCTGTAGTTAAAACATAATGGGATCCCTTGGTTTGTACATGTGTATAATTATATTGTTGAAAGGATTGCAGAAAACTATTTGGGTTTCTTACAGTTTATAATGCAGGGGTTGACTTTGATGTATTTTGATGTCTACATGCTTGTTTACAGAATTCTGAGACAGAATGTTCTATTTTGTTAAAGCTGTTAAAGACCAGATGTGCTCTTTGGGCTGACCTCAGGAAATAAATTGACAAAGTTCTGGCACATTTTGTGAGAAGCAGGAGATGTACCTGGCAACAATCAGGATGCAGAGTTCAAACTACCAGAAAAAGACATCTTACAAAAAGAGAGCAATGTTTGTATGGGGGAGATAGATTGAGATTTAAATTGAGAGAGGGACTCTCAGTTGTAGGGCTGTCTTTGTACTGCCTGTATGAAGAGCTGTCCTGTACAATTTTTTAAATTTTATTGTTATTGATAATAAAATGCTAATTGTTAATTTTATAACTTCATCTGGTTTTCCTATGCTTCCTGACCTATACTCCTACAACAGTCACATTGACTGGAACTATAAAATTTAATTGGAGAGCACTTTCCCAGAGACTGTAATTCAGGACTCCTTATTGACTTCTATTTTTTGAGGTTGCGGAGGGGATCTCATCCGGTTTTACCTGTATTAATGTGCTCATTTAACCCACTATTCAAACAGTATACTGTTCGGAGATGTTTCGCCACAAGTTTTTGTTTTCTTTTCATATTTTGTTTATCTCTCCCCAGGCATCCGCAGGCAGGTCACTCCCTCTGCTTTGCCAGCTCTGTCAGTCCACCAGACCACCAAACCCCTAGTACCCCCTCTCATTTCCCCCTGTGGCAGGGCTGGGAAGGGGAAGGCTGTCCTCCCCCACCCAGTACATCAATCCAGTCAGAGTCTCCGGTGGTCCAGCGACAGAGCAGAACACTGGTTGGCAGGCATGGTCACGGAGCCTGTGGATGCCATTTTTTTTCCATTTTCTTGGTTCCTCCCCCTTGTGGCCATGAATGCACGTGAGCCACGTCACCATGTTCTTGTGCCTGTCTCCCTGACTCCTAGTGCTACCACCCGACCTCCACCAGGATGCAGCCAAGGAGCGGGACGGCCATTCATCCCTCCCTGGGAAAGGAAAGCAGTCTGTTGGATCCTCTATCCTCTTCCTCTCCCTCTCCTGCTGACCCCTGGCAACCCGAGCCTGGGTCACCGGTGTGGCACCCCAGTGGTGTCAGGATAAGTGCATGGCTATATCAGGGAGTAGCAGAACTTCTGGAAAAGGGAGTTCTTTAAGTTCGATGGCCTGCACCTTAGAAAGGAGGGGACACTCACTCTCGGTCAAAAATTCAACGTCTTCATTGGTCATTTAAACTAGTTGGATGGGAAGGGGCACCAGCAACCGTCATGTCTTATGAACCAGCTGATGCCCCTCCTCTGTTATCAAACACATCGACTGCACCAGGATGCGACATGTGACAAAGGTTGGGGAATTCCATAAAGATGTTTCAGATGCACTAGAAATGAAAAGTGCACTAAGGACACAAAATGTAAATTGAGTAATCATGCAGCAGGCAGGACTAACCAGGGATGGAAGGCAATGTGCATTAATGCTCATAGTCTTCCAAACAAAATTCCAGACATCAATGCCATGATGGCTGAGGTCTACCTTGATTGGGTCGCTGCCATGGAAACTTGGTTCACGGAGAACCACACCTGGGACGTTGCTATCCCCGGATACACTCTCTTCAAGAGAGACCACAAAGGAAAGAAAGGTGTGTGTGGGGAGGGGGGTGGCTATCAGAGATGGGATCATTGCAACTGAAATCCAGGGACTGCACAGCGATACAGAGGCCCTGTGGATCACTCTGGAAGCTGGGAACAGGGACCCTATTCAGGTAGGACTTATCTACAGACCCCCTACTGAGGAGGTTGAGAAGGATAAAGACCTCCTGGAAAACGTACTGAGGATGGCCAACAAATATGACTTACTACTAGTTGGGGAAATCTACCAGATGTAGACTGGTCCGCCTTCACTGACACTTCAGAGAGGAGTAGAGAATTCCTTGTCGCACTATTGGGGAGGGGGGACTTAATCAGTTGGTGCAGTCTTCTACTTGGGAATCTGCTGTTCTCGACCTGGTACTCACAAACAGTGCCAGGGTGTCAGATGTGCAAGTGGGGATCAACCTGGGCACCAGCAACCACAGGTCAGTCTGGCTCTCTATTAACAACACAGAGAACGCTTGTCACACCAAACTCAGGGTGCTAGAGTTCAGAAAAGCAAATTTCCCAAGAATGAGGGACAGTATTAAAGAACTGCTGGAAACTGATGCCACAGGAAATGTGGAAGACACCTGGATAAAACTGAAAAATGCTGTAACTACAGTCAAGGCACAATGCGAAAAAAAAATAAATCCAGAAAATTAAAGAACCCACTCTGGTTTTCCAAAGAGGTGTCAACTATAATTAGAGATAAGAAAAAAGCCTATAGAAAGTACAAGGAGACCAAATCCAAGAAGAACAGAGAAGAATACAGGATTAAACTCAAGGAAGCAGGAAAAGCAATTCAGGTAGAGAAGGTCCAGATGGAGGAAAGAATTGCACAGAGTGAAGAGGGGAGACAAAACATTCTTTCGTTATATACAGGAAAAAAGAAAGCGTTAGAGAGGAATAACCAGGTTAGTGACTAAAGAGGGACAGCTGGTGGAGAATGACAAAGACAAGGTGGAAGTACTCAACGAATTCTTCTGATTGGTCTTCACCCATGAAGACAAAGGTAATGGTCCAGCACTAGCCAAAGCACATCTCCATAACAGGGGTATGAAACCAGCCCCTTTACAAAAGAAAGGGTCCTTGAGGAGCTGTCTAAATTAAAGGTGGACAAGGCAATGGAGCTGGATGGAATACACCCAAGAGTTCTGAAGGAACTGCGGGAGGAACTTGCCGCCCCCCAACAAGCCGAACTATTTAGCAAGTCGCTGGAAGATGGCATAGTGCCACAGGACTGGACAAGGGCCACATTTGAGCCATTATACAAGAGTGGTAGCAGGAAGTTACTGCCCAGTCAGCCTGACCTCAGTGGTGTATAATGTAAGAGACATTGCTTAAAGAAAGGGTAGTGGAGTACCTGAAAGAAAGTGGGAAACTTGACCCAAAGCAGCACGGCTTCATGACAGGACGCTCATGCCAAACAAATATGATAGAATTCTTCGACTGGGTTACAAGAGCAGTGGACCATGGTGCGGCTATGGACATAGTATATCTGGATTTTAGAAAAGCCTTTGATACAGTTCCACACAGAAGGCTAGCAGATAAATTGGAGCAAACAGGCATAGGTCAGAAAGTGGTCAACTGCATAAAAAGCTGGCTACAGACAGGACTCAGAGAGTTATGGTAAATGGCACCTTGTCGCAGGAGGGGAGAGCTACCAGTGGGGTTCCACAGGGATCAGTACTTGGCCCAGTCTTTTTCAACATATTCATCAGCGACATTGCTGAGGGACTGAAAGGGAAAGTCTACCTGTTCGCAGACGATACAAAGTTCTGCAACAGGGTGCACACACAGGAAGGGGTCCAAGGAATCGAGGCAGATCTAAGAAAGCTGGAGGAATGGTCTAAGAACTGGCAGTTGAGATTCAGCACCAAAAAGTGTAAGGTAATGCACTTGGGTAAGAGGAACCCAGGAAATAACTTTGTTCTGAAAGGGCAGCAATTAGAAAAGGCAAAGATGGAACGAGATCTAGGAGTTATGATATTGGGTGATTTAAAGGTAGGAAAACAATGCAAAAAAGCAGCACTAAGGGAAAGCTGCATCCTTGGATGCATAGGTAGGGGTATTACTAGCAGAAAGTGTAAGGTAATCATCCTACTCTTTAGGTCCTTGGTGAGGCCTCACTTGGAGTACTCTGTGCAGTTCTGGAGGTCACAGCTAATAAAGGACATAGACCATCTGGAATCTGTGCAGAAGACAGCTGCCAAGATGATGCAGGGACTACACCACGAACCTTACGAAAATAGGCTCGCCCAGTTTCCCCCTTGAGCAGAGAAAGAACAGAGGAGACATGATAGAAACATTTAAATTTGTCAAAGGGATAAATGCAGTACATAATCGTAACCTCTTTCAGGAAAATAGGACTGCGCGTACAAGAGGGCACAACTTACGCCTGGTTGGCAGTAAATTCAGAACCCATGTTAGGAAGTACTTTTTCAGAGAGAGGGTCGTGGACCCTTGGAACAGCCTGCCACCTGAGGTGGTGGTGGCTAAGACTGTCAGAGAATTCTAATGGGCATGGGACAGTCAACGAGAATAAGGCGTGTTGCCAACACTAACTACTCACTATGGTCTCCCTTAAGAAGTGCAGATTCACCATGCAGAAGATACAGATGCCAGGAGTCCAAATTCTGCTTTAAAAGTGCTTTTCCTTTTATTTTAAAGTGCACAAACTGTGGCACCAAACCATGACTCCTTCCCTTACAATCCACAACAGAATGTCCTCCTGACACGTTTCACACCCCCTGGCACGTAATCATAGGATGACATGTACAAACACTCATGGCCTTTAAATAGAAAGGGGGGCATACTAACAGTGTTAGAAGACCTTGCAATACAGGAAGGGGATATATTGGTAACACTAGACATGGAATCATTATATTCCAATATCCCACATGATGAAGGACTAGAAGCCCTTGAATACTTACCAAATAAAAGAGAACAGCAGGAACCACCTACAGAATTCCTGGTTACCCTCACGGACATGGTACTGAGATACAATACCTTCTTCTTTCTTGACAACCAGTATGTCCAAAAAAAAGGTACTGCTATGGGTGTAAGCCTAGCACCCAACTACGCTAATATCTACCTGGGCAAGTGGGAGGAGGGGACCATACGTTCACCCCACAAAAATCCCTTTTTACAACACATAGATCTCTATAGGAGATTTATAGATGACATACTGATTGTATGGAAAGGAACAGAGGAGGAATTATTCCAGTTTGTGGGATACCTAGAAAGAAGCAACCAAAACCTTAGATTCACCATGTCTTTTAGTAAGATACAGATCAACTTCCTGGATCTAATAATAGCAAAACATGGTAAGGGTGGGATTAAGACAGACCTGTATCGCAAGCCCATGGGCAGGAACACCCTGCTAGAAGCCAGGAGCAGTCACCCTTACCACACCATTACAGGAATACCAAAGGACCAATTTATCAGAATTAAATGTAACTGCAGTGAACCTGCAACTTACAGTGCAAGGGCCACAGAGCTAGAAAATAGACTGAAAGCAAGGGGTTACCCAGAACCAATGGTTAAGAAGGCACACAGAGAGGTGGATAGTATACAGAGGTCAGGAGTTATGACCATGAAAAACAAAAGGGGGAAAAAAGGTGACCTTAGGATCAGTTATGTCTCGACATACAGTGCCCAGTCCAAAGAAATTAGCGACATCATCAAAAAACACTGGCACATAGTAAGACTGGACCTCCTAGGGCTTAAAGAGCTAAAAAAGCACCACTCCCAGAATGGTCCATATGCGAGGTAAAAGTCTGAAGGACAGTCTGGTGCACTTGGTACAACCGAGGAGAGGAAGGCCAAACATGTGGCTACCTAAAAAAACAGACGGTTGCCACAAATATGGCAACTGTAAATACTGTGACCATGTACTGAACACCAAAACACTTAAACACCACAAAACTGAACAAAGATACAAAAGTTCATCACATGCGCCACAGAAGGTGTTTACATGGCCCAATGCACGTGCAACTGCTTCTATGTAGGCAAGACAGAAAGACAATTTAAAAACTGAATAGGAGAACACCTCGGAGCTATAGATAACAAAGACCCCAAAAATGCATTAGCAGTACACATAAACACTGCAAGCAATGTAAGAGACCATAGGATAACATTCTGGGGCATAGAAAAGCCCATCAGAAGCCCTCATGGGGGCAACTATGACAATGTTCTACTGAAAAGAGAACAGTATTGGCTCTACATCTGGGGGGGCTCAGAGAGACCTGTTCTGAATGAAAGGATTGAAATAAAGCCTTTTTTGAAGAAGTAAACCAACCCCCATTGAAGTCAGGAGCATATAGATGTCATAAATACATAGGAAATAGCTCCTAGAAAGAAATCAGGAAACATTGTTAATTTAAGTTGCCAAAAAATGGCTTAAAAATGCTTGATGTTTTATGTTAATATAATGTAGTATAATTATATGAATTGTATAGGATTACTGTGTAGCAAATTGTTTTTCTCTTCTTTCCAGCTTTTTTCTGAGAGAATGTAGCTAGAATAATGTAAAAATCATGCAAGTAGGTACTGAAATTGTATTTTAACCTTGCACTGAGCACCTTGTTTTTTAACTTGCACTGTTACTTTAAATTAGCCTTTCTGTTTAAAGGCCATGAGTGTTTGTACATGTCATCCTATGATTAAGTGCCAGGGGGCGTGAAACGCATCAGAGGACATTCTGTTGTAGATTTGTAAGAGATTCATGGTTTGGAGCTACTGTTTGTGCACTTTAAAATAAAAGGAAAAGCACTTTAAAGCAGAATTTGGACTCCTGGCATCTGTATCTTTTGCATGGTGAATTTGCACTTCTTAAGGGAGACCACAGTGAGTAGCTAGTGCTGGCAACACGCCTTATTCTAATTACTTGTCTCACAGCCTTGCACAATAGGCCTAGGTCCGGCCCAGAACTGAATTACCCAGTACTTTATGGGACAGTAAATGTAGTCACCTCAGAAAGAGCGGTAGATTGGGGGAGGGGGGGTAGACATCTCGGGCAGATTAGATGGACCACACGGTTTCCTTCTGCCAGTAAAATGTTCTTATGTTCAGCACCTCAACCCTCGGCGCCACCAAGCTGGCCTCACAAGTTTTCATATGTTCGTGATTTCTGTTCAAAATAAGTTTGACATCGTGCTTTACTGTTATCTTAGGCCAGAAAATAGGGTAGAGCTTCTCGTGGTTTGGGCTGCAGAGCGACTTTCAGAAGGGCATAGGGAAGTGTGCCATCAAGATGGCGCCGTTTTTTGCTTGATGGCACAGATGCACTCCTTCCTGAGACTAGAGGTGACTCGTGTGGTCGGGAGAGCACATGCCGCTGCTCTTGGTGGATTCATTTTAGTTCCCTTGAGCTGAACAATTTATTCTCAGCAGCTTTTATGCTCCCTTACTCATGCCTAAATCACCACTGTATAAAAGCTGCATGATGTTACGTTTCCTGAGAAATGTTTTTTGTTTATTTTCTGCATGGTTGTCTCTAGCAGGCGGTTATATAATGCACTGACTAATATTAGTTCTTTTCAGAGTTATCAGACTGGACTTCCCAAGTTTGAGCTTGTGAAAGGCACAATATGCTAACATTATTAAGAGTAATTTACCAGATAGGCTGTAATAACTTAAGCATAGCAAGAGTTTCCTGTATCCACCTATTTATGTATAGATTCTAAGCACTGGCTGCAGTACTGGCTCCATTAGTGCAAACCAGTGTATGCTATTAATCTGTTCAGCCCTTCCAGGCTATACCAGTAAGAATAGTGTAACGGTTAGCCTGCCGTAAGTTTGGTGTATAACATTTTGTTAAGTTCTGTGGATGCCTATTCCTGGATTACAGTTTTATCTGTACTGTGTTTTTATTAAAACTGTAACAAAAATAAACTGAAAAAAAGAACAAGGAATCCATCATAAAAACACATGGTGTTTAAATATCTCAAGAACAATATATGTATATTTCAAGTACAAGATATGTATAACAGTACAGGAGTTGTTTAAATACAAGTTTACAGAGAATGTATTCAAGAATTCATTGGCAATAAGTAGTTACAACAGTTATGCACAGTTAGAAGCATATACGGGTTAGAGTAGCCAGCTGTGAATGAGCTAAGTACATCCCGCAGACCTAGGTTTGATTCCCACAACCTCTGCTTGCATACTGTGTGACTCTGAGCAAGTCACTTAACCACCCCAGTGCTCCTGGATTGCCCCTGAAAACAGGCACTTGTGCCTAGTGGGCCTTAACCGGTTACCAAAGAATAAACAAACCAAAACATTGTAAGCATCAGGTGAGTGCTTACGATAGCTATGACAGAAGCCTGGGGCAGTAGTGGAAAGGTGGGCAGCATCTGGAATAGAAATCCAAAGCCTGGGGGGTAAAACTCATAAAGACAATGCTACCCGGGTTAGTTTTCATTTTCATAGTAGATAGGAGTCGCAGATCAGCAGATCTTGGATAATCATTACAAGGAGGCAGTAGTTTGACACCCCCTTCCCCTTTACACACCAGCCTATAGCCCATGGCGGATATCAAGTCTCCTGAACTCCGTGTCTGTGGGTGCTCATACGGTAAGTGGATGCAACCCGCACCCTATAGCAGTACAAGAGCCTCACTTCAATGACACGCATTGAGCCCTCCTGTCTTGGCAATGGGAGTCTGGTATGGTTGTCTAATCTGGGTCCCCTAAATGGAAGAGTAATGTGCTGCTTTTAACCTTTAGACTGCTGACAGAATTAGAATGTATAGAAAATCTGAACCGATAAATAAGTTCACAGTACAGCAAGGGTTAATAATGAGTGTGTATAAAGTACAAACATTGTTGTCAGTTACAGCAGTGGTTCATGATAACATTTCCTTGTTTGTACCATGGGAGGGCTTAATAAAAACGGTCATTTAACCCTGTTATTCACTTCCGGGTTGAGCAAGATGTTATTTTCCCTGTAGCCTCATCACAATAGCATTTAGTGTTCCATGGTGTAATTAGGGCATTCCACAGGGCATCCAGAAATAAGCTTTTTATTCACTCTGGAACGTTAAACACAGTGCTGACCTAGAACTCGGGGCTCCACCACCCTATTGCTAGATGGCATTGTTGGCAACATTCCAGGGTAAATACAAAGCTTAGTTATGCATATCATATTGTAATATTTATACAGTGACTGTGAGAATAAACCTTTACAAATAAATGCATTTATTTTCATGTCTGGTAGGCTGCCACTCGTGAGGTTATAGAGGTTAAAATATGCAGATAAAAATAAACGTGATATTTTTAGTCAGCCCATGGCATATCCCATATTTATACCATGGGAGGGATGAATAACGTGGTGAAATAAAATAAGTATTCTGCCATGTTATTACCTGGAGTGCGAATAACATGATATTCGCACCACAGCCATGTTATTTTCCCTGGCGTTGTCAGTCTGGTCATTTTTTAACACTGAAATAACCAAAATTGCCATCATATTCAGTATCTACTAACCACATAGTTCTCTGTGACCTGCCTTGTGCCTGCACCACTTTGAATAATAATAAAAAAAAGAGAACATCTGCCAGAAGATTCAGGCTGCCCAAAAAATAATAAAATCCAGTCTGCACTGCTGCAGTCTCCGACACACACCTGTGTACATCCCAGTCTGCACTGTTGCAGTCCACGACGTCCTCCGTATTAAATCCCATCTTCGCTACTGCAGTCATGAACTTCAAAAAACATCAAATTAATAGCTAAGTCTACGTCACTGCAGTCTTCAAAGCACCACATCCACTGTGCCAAAATTCATCTCTCCTATGCCATATCTCTTCCACTGAATATGGAGGTCCCACCTACCAACCGAATTAACCAATCAGTATATAACAATAAACATGACAACCAGTTAGTACCCCCTCAGCTCTAGTCTGACAGCTACTTCTCTCAGCTCCTAAGAAACAGCAACACTTTGCAACCAGCCAGCAAATCACCTTATTAGAAATGGATGACATTATGTTGTATCCAGTCACTCTTAAGTTCCCATGCTAAGTAATTCCCCAGGCAGCCATTCACGCCATACTGCCTTGGGAATCCCCTACTTTTACAAAATAGCCACTCAGTTGAAATAAGCCACAGAAACCACTCTGTTTCCCAGAACAAAAACATAACAATCGCTTTACAAAGTTAAAGAGCTCCCATGGTATAAATAGACATCCCATAGCGAGGGCAATAACAAGGTTTTTATTCACTCTTAAATGATGCCAACAGTGCTCCCTGAGGCTCAGGGTTATGCTCCTCGTGCCAGGGGACATTTTTTGCAACATTACAGTGTGTCTCAGAAACGTATTCTCGCCCTTCCTATGGGATATCCCCATTAGATACAGCACGTCATTATTTACACCTTTGTAAGGCTCAGTGTTGATCATTGCTGTTCATTTTTCTGCCAGTTTATACAGTGCCACATGAGCTTTCGCTCAGTGATTCTGTACACATCCTGATGCAAATAAAACTGATCTTATTATCGTCTTTGTTTTGTGGCCTGGAGCTAGCCCTGATGTTCTTCATGTCCTATAAGGCCAGAGAGCAGTGACTGTTTTGTGCTTGTTCATTTTCTTTTTTTTACATTTCTGTTTATGCCCTCTTCTCTCCAGCCCCTCCAAGTCCCTCAGGCCTTGCGTGCAACCACTGAAGCCCCCCTGCTTGTAGTCACCCACCCCCATCAAGCTCTGGTTTCGCCGCCAGTTGGGGTCAAGGTGGGGGGCTCCCTTGTAATTGCTCCCTTTGTAAGGCAGGCACCGCATTCAGGAGAGGCGTAGGCCCGGTGAGCACCTGTGGGCCATCACCATGTAGGTGCCAGGGCCATTTTCCTTGGTTTTCACCATGCCCCAGGAAATGTTGTTTATGTGGACGCCAAGGCAACCCTGTCCAAGCTTTGTGTATGTTCAGTTGCTGGCATCAGTGACATCTCACCCCTTCCATTGCCCTTCCATCCACACTGCCACCTGTGGTCACCCTGGTGGCAGTATTGTGGCAGAAGATGGCACCCTCCACCCCAAAGGAGGAAAGTATCCTCTGGGATGCTGAATCCCCCGGTGGCCTCCGATGACCACGCACTCATTCCTGAACCTGGGTCACCCGGCATTAAGAGCAGTAGTGCTGTGCCAACGGGCCAGCAGTGCTTGTTCATCTTAGTCACAGGAAGAGTGATGTTAAGCTGTGGATGCACCAATGCAGTGGAGGATTGAAAACCTTGCACCAGCCATATTTAGTTGTGCTCACCATAAAATATTTTAAATCGAAATGAAATGCAAATACAGACTCAAAATGGGAACCACGGGCACCTTACCAGACTGGAGAACAAGGACACTCTAAAATGGAATATAAAAGGTATAGTAACAGCTACTAGGAAAAAGTGGCTACATTTGTAAAAATAATTGTCTTGTCACATAGGCTCGCGTGTACCAGAGGATAACCAAGACTAAAAGAACTATACATAGTGCATATGAACATACGAAAAAAGCCATCAGATGCCGGCCAAAAAGGTCTATCTTGTCTGCTCGATTTTGCAGCTCATGCTTTACACCGTGCTGCCTCACCCCCGTCACCACTATCACCTTTCCTACCCTTTACTGAGCTCGACCCTTGGGTCAAGTCAACTCCAATGCTTATTCTGCCCATTACTCTATCCCATCCCTTTTTAAAACTCTCCACTGATCTCTGTGAGACCAGCTCCTTTGGGAGTATGTTCCATGCTGCCACCACTCTTTCTGTAAAGCAGTGCCTTCTCAGTTCCCTGTTGAATCTTCCTCCCTCCAACTTCATACTATGGCTCCAAGTTATCCCCCTCTTCAACTGAAACCTACCCCCGGTGCTAACCCTGTTTATGCCCTTTAGATACTTGAAGGTCTCAGTCATATCTCCCCTGTCCCTTCTATCCTCCAGGGAATACATTTTTAGCTCCTTCAGCCTCTGCTCGTAGGGCTTATCCCCTATCCTCCTTATCAGTTTGATCACCCTTTTCTCAATACCCTCCAAGAGCTTGATGTCCCTCTTTAAGTAGGGGTACCAGAACTGTACACAGTATTCCAGGTGTGGCCTCACCAGCGAACTGTACAGTGGCAGGATCACCTCCTCGTTCCTTGAGGTGATTCCTCTGACAATACACCCTAGTATTTTGTTGGCCTTGGCCGCTGCCAACCTGTACTGTTCTGAGTGTTTCATATTCCCTGTGACCACCACTCCCAGATCCCTTTTCTTCTCCATGACCTTTAACCTCCCCCCCCATATGGTAGGTGTTCTTTGGGTTCTTTGCCCTGAAGTGCATGACCTTGCACTTCCCGACATTGAACCTCAGCTGCCACGTTCTTGACCAGCTCTCCAGTCTCTCCCAAGTCCCTGCGCAGCACCCTCCCCATCTCCTCTGAATCCACCACTGCACCAATTTTGATGTCATTGGTGAACAGGCTTATCTTGCTCCCCACCCCTTTCTGCTATATCACAGTGTAGATGTTGAATAGGACAGGTCCTAGGACTGAGCCCTGTGGGACACCGCTGATGACTACCTGGGGTGTTGAGAGTCCCTCCCCTACTACCACCCTTTGTTTCCTGTTTCCCAAAAAACTTTCCACCTACCGAACCAGGGTTTTTGCCCTGCCCTATGCTCTTGAGTTTACTTATCAGTCTGCCATGTGGCACTGAGTCAAAGGCTTTACTGAAATCGAGATACAGGACATCAACTGCATTTCCCCCATCCAGCGACCCAGTCACCCAGCTGAAGAATTCAACCAGGTTTGTTTTGCAGGACTTCCTCTTGATGAATCCACGTTGTCGGTCGTCCCTCAGCCCTTGTTATTGCATAAATTCCACCAACCTGTGCTTTAGAATGGTCTCCATCAATTTCCCCACTAGGGATGTGACGCTGACTGGTCTGTAGTTGCCTGGGTCATTCCTGAGGCCACTCTTATGTATGAGTACCACGTGCGCCAGTCTCCAGTCAAGTGGCACACATTTTGTTTGTAGGGAGATGTTGAATAAATCCGTTAGGGGTGCTGCCAGCACCTCTGCTAGCCATGAGCATAGTAATAGTTCTGAAAGAGCTGGGCAGTAGAAAAAGATACATGAGAAAGATTTGAATTGCAAATGAGAAAAAAACTTTGCTTCTGAGGAGGAAGGACACTGGGCAAACAGGCATGTAAAACAAAAACCTGATGTATCGTGTTAATTACGGTTATTTGGCTACAGGATTTACAAAATTGTTTGCAGTGCGATTGTCGTTTTCCAAAATATAGTGTCATCTGCAAAACAAGAAGACAAAAAAAAAACACTCAATACTGCAGAGTGGCATTCTTTTTGTCCTTACAGTTTCCTTACTTTTTTATGTATCTTCAGCCGCAGACGGTTGAAATGTAATGTGCTTTATACACATAGCTGTATTTGTCAGTCAGTGCACAATAGGGTATTGACTACCTGTGTTTCTGCAGACTCTGCTACTTTATTGTACCTTCACTTCCTTAAGGCACTCTGAACATTTATTCAGCTGTATCGCTTCCTCATTTATTTTTCAGACATAGCCATTGAATGAGACTATTTTTGTTAAATGCACATGCCATACCTCTCACCCTAGTGGCATCTAAATGTGTAGCACTGATCTTTAAAATGCAGTGCACATGGCCAGAATGCATAGTACATTTCTTAATTTACACAACAGTAAAAAAAAAAAATTGGTAATGGGTATCTTATACAGTGTGAAAGGTTGTTTCAGTAAAGGTTTTCAATTTGTTAATGGTTTGTGTGTCCAGAAATTGCTCTTACATTATGCAGAACATCAATATATCTGTGGAGCAAGGGTAAAGTTAGGTGTAAAATATGTAGCTTTACACGTGAAGTGACGCATAGATAGTACTTGAGGGGTATGGTATATGCTTTGCAGAGCAGAAAAAAACTCCTCAGCTAAGATTTATTAATGTAACAGTGGTGTCCAGAAAGACAAGAGTACTGAGGTTCTCCCCCAACTTTTAACCCATTACTGCCAGTAACTCCATATGAAATCAAAACCATCCATTGCTTAACCTGATGCAGAATTACCAACCAGCTGAAAATGAGTTAAAATGTTTTTATTGTCGGTTGGATTGATTGTGTTTGTTTTCTTTTCATGTTTTAGTTCTGCACTGAGAAATGTCTCATCTGGGTCTTCGAGACCTTCCAAGATATGCTTGGTGTGTGGCGATGAGGCATCAGGTTGCCACTATGGCGTGGTTACTTGTGGCAGCTGCAAAGTTTTCTTCAAGAGAGCAGTAGAAGGTAAGAGACCCTGTGATATTTGAGTGCTGTATAAATTCAAATGAATAAAGACACTGTCTCTCTTCTGGGTACAGTGGCACGTCTAGTGGGAATTTTGCTTGGGCACAGTGACCCAGTCTCCTAATCACCCAATATGGAGCACAAGTGGCCAAAATGTAAAACACCTACTTCTGCAGGCAGTCTCCAGTGC
This sequence comes from Neoceratodus forsteri, assembly GCA_016271365.2. Taxonomy (NCBI): domain Eukaryota; kingdom Metazoa; phylum Chordata; order Ceratodontiformes; family Ceratodontidae; genus Neoceratodus; species Neoceratodus forsteri. The sequence goes on from CM057453.1 coordinate 128,307,427, forward strand.
TGCAGGTAAGAATAGTAACAGTCTTTTTTTATGTGCCGCTTTCTGAAGGGAAACACCACTGACTGCATCACTTTCCCCAGTCCATCTGTAAATGTCCGATTAGGGCTTTAAGGTAAAATGCAATATTTTTCATACTCTTCAGTGTGTTTTTTAAGTTTTTTTATTAATGTGCCATGACTTGCATTTTAAACATGCCCACAGCCATCTCTCAAGTACCAGTAAGCTTCCCGTGCTCGTTAGAAACATAGAATTTGTCAGCAGAAAAGGACCGCTTGGTCCAACCAGTCTGCTCAGATGTTTCTGCCTGGTCCACATCTGCAGACCCTAACTGGTCTCCAGTGACCCTCCCTCCTCCCTACCTATTTACTAATATTCCTTTATGTCTCTCCATGCATACTTGAAGACCACTACTGTTTTCGTCTCCAACACTTCCGCTGGTAGTCCTGTTCTAGGTGTCTACCTCCCATTCAGTGAAGTAGTACTTCCTCAAATCCCTCTGACTGCCCCCGCCCCGCTTCATTGCATGGCCCCGGTCCTGGTGCTCTTTCTCATTTGAAAGAGACTCCCTGCCTGCACTCTGTTCACAGCTGTGAGATGCTTGTAGCTGTTTACTTTCATAGCCCTTCTTACTCTCCTCTCTTACAGAGTATACTTGCGGAGATCACTTAGTCATTCCTTGTAGGGCTTTTGGTGCAACCCCTGTACCATTTTACTTGCCCTCCTGTGGACTGCCTCCACTCTGTGTCCTTTCTGAGGTGCGGACTCCAGAACTGGACACAATACTCCTGGTGGTGTCTCACCAATGAGTGATACAGTGGCAGCACCACCTCCTTCCTCTTGCTGGAGATACCCTGCTCTGTGCACCCCAGCATCCCACTCGGCCTGCCCACTGCTTTGTCACCCTGCCCTGCCACTTTAGGGTCATCACTTGTGATAACCCCAAGGTTCCTTCCCTGCTTAGTCACTGTCAGTACCCCCCCCCCATCCCCTGTACTCTGCTTCTAGGTTTCTACGCCCTAGATGCATGATTTTGCATTGTCTGGCATTGAACCCCAACTACCATGCTCTTGACCAGTTCTCAAGTTTTCCAAAATCCCTGTGCATTCTCTCTACCCCTACTGAGTGTCCTCCCTATTAGATTTTTTTTTATCATTTGCAAAAAGGCATATTTTCCCTTCCAAATCTTCTGCGGAGTTACTTATGAAGATATTCAACAGGACTGGTCCCAGCACATTAGCATACCTCAAGCACAGGAATCCGACTGGAGCCTGTGAGATGGCCATGGACACATTTTTGATAATAGACTTAAAAACACACATTGAATGGTAAGAAAAATATTGTATTTTGCGTTAATGCCATAATTAAGCATTTACCTATGGACTGGGGAGGGCTGAAGAAGGGTAATAAATAAGCTGAAAAAAATATTAGCAGTTTACATGTGAAAGTGTTAGCTATAAAAATTCGTAGCACTTGGCACCGAATGGTTAGCAGAATTTAAAAATAACACATAATTTTATTAATTTTGTCTGCTGTGCCATAGACTCTCTGAAAAAAATGAATAACAGTTGGCTTCTGTGCATTTTTGAAAATGGTTAGCATTACCCTGTTTGGTATAGTGTTTTGCTGTGCTATACCAGCTATTTAATACCCTGTTGAAGCCAGTGTATGTCATTTTCTGTCAGAGATCTTGTTTCGTGCTTCATAGACAGCCAGCCCGATCCCTTCCACTTCCCGGTTCTGCAGCCCCAGCCCCTGTGATCAGAAATGTTATGATTTGTAACCAGGGAGAGCATGGTGGCACACCCCATTGTAGTCTATGGGGGAAGTTTTCAAAACAATTTTCTTCGTGTTACGGCATCCTTTGTTTTAAATGAAAGCCACTGCTCAACTAAAACTACCCCCATAGACTGCAGTCGGGTGCACCCCTGCAGTCTCCCTGGTTAGATGCCTTAAAATGTCTGAACACGGGAGGTGGACTGGAGAATCAGGAAGTAGAAGGTATCAACTGGTCATTGGTTCGGTCCAAATTATGATCCCTTCCCTCCTGAACTGGGATGACTGAAAACAAGAATTTAGCCCAAATGTCTATCACCACTATAAGGTAACAGTCTATAAAGTTCAAACCAAAATTAAATATATTTGTAATTCACTTTAAAGAAATACTCTAAAAAGTATTTCAGAGTTCTGATGGTCCATCATTTGACAGTGCTCCAACCCGGGAAGAGCATGGTTTTGCAACATTGTTGGTACATTAGGGAAGCAGAATTCTGGATTTTGAAATATTTCTACTCACTAAAAATAGATGTTAATATATTCATTTAATTTTAAAAAGTGGTGAGTAAATTCCTCTAGTCTACCTAAATTATTTAGAACAGCAGCATGTACATCACTAACTTAATTTCTCCCATTCATCTCTGAATCTTTAAAAACAGTTGTTTACACGGTTAGGGTTACCAACTGTAAACTGTGTTAGCAGCCATTGGTAAACCACTTTGACACAAGTGACAGGAACTACCAAGTGAACAAATTAGTTTTTGGAACTGAAATGTGGAACATATTGTGTGATGTGGGACTGTGTTGTATTTATATCCATGGCACTCCAAACCTTACAGCGTGGGTTATGATCACCTGATCGACTGCCAGATGTACATGATGTGACCTAGGATCAAATTTCTCCCTTCCACTGAAGCCCCTGCGGTTCCCATAAGCACAATTTCTAGAGCTCCCTTGCTTACTCTGACATCAGAACTGCTATATTACCACAAGGTAAGAGCTCCCTTTTGAATTGGTGTGAATCAGATGTTTGAGCAGACCCTGACTAGTATGTCTACCTGTGGCTAACAGCATAAAACATTTTCACAGCCAATCCTGTCGTTGACCATATCCTGTGGCCATAACGCTCTGCTCATCAGTTTAGAGAAATCCCTAGGCTTCCTATTCTCCTTGTGTAGGAACTTCTTAAAGAGCAAGTTTCTAGTCTTTTAAAAATTCTACCCCCAAAACATATAGTATAATAAGGCTTACCTGGCCCCAAATCTAATCCACTATAAATGCTAAGTTACTGCTGCCAGTATTTAGGGAGGGCAGGGATCATATTTTGGCTCTGTGGTGTCGAGATCCCGATCCCTTCCACTTCCTTTTCAAAGCCCCAGGGCTAGCATGCTTTGTGATGTCAGTTCATGGAGAGCATGGGTGTGTGCTCCATAGAGTACTGTTGGGGGTTAATGTGCTTTTAGTGTACTTTAGAGTTCCAATTTTGACAAATCAGGGCCACCGTTCAACTAATAAGGTCCTCGTTAGTTCAGCAGTGGCCTTGATTTATCAAAATCAGAACACTATAGTATACTAAACAGCAAAAAACTCTATTGTACTCTGTGGAGCGCGCCCCAGGTTATTACATAGCTGGTATAGCATAGCAAAATGCCAAGCAAAACGGGGTAATGCTAACCATTTCCAGAAATGCCTAGTAATAGACTGCTAACCATTTTTTGAGTGAGTCCATGACACAGTACGACATTAATAAAACTAAATAATTGTTTTAAAATGTTGCTGATTAATCTGTGCCAAGTGCATTTTTACAACTGACTAGCACTTTCACGCATCAAACTGCTAAGTTTTTTAAGCTTATTTAAAACCCTGTGCCCATAGGCTCTCCCTGAGCTGACATCACAAAACATGCTAATGGGGCATGTCTCTGAATAGAGAAGTGGAAAGGATCAGGATCTCAGCTCCACGGAGCCAAAATATGATCCCATCCCTCCATAAATACTGGCAGCAGTAAATAAAAATGTATACTGGATTAGACTTGGGGCCAGGTAAGCTTGATTATATGTTTTGGGGGTAGAACTCTGAAAGACTAGAAACTTGTTCTTTAAATGTCTTGGACATGTGCAGTGCAGTATACAAGTGTGGCCACCAGTGGCGTGGGTGTGTCTGCAACCCCTGATTCAGTGGCTGCAGGTTAGCACATGAATGAGGACTAGAGTGCCTGTGTGATGAAATAATAAAATGCTTTGCTGGAATTTATATCCAGGACTCCTGTCTCTTGTAGTAGGGTGTCACTGGCTCAAAAGTGCCCTGATCATGGACTTCCCTAGTCCCTTATGAGTGATCAGTGGTCATCTTGTGCTAAAAGTACAACAATTGTTTAAGAAGAGGCTGATTCCACTGTGTGTCAGGTGTACTGTGAGCCATGCTGTCCCAAGCCTAACCCAGCCTCGAGACATCGATCAGCAGTATTGCTTAGGATCCGATTAAGTGTACTGACCACTGGATAAGAAATGCCCAGTTCTGTTAGATTTGACTCCCAGAGCAGTTCCAGGAGAGAGAGAACGGGGTGCAACTATGCACAGCATAGTGGTCTCCCCTTTGTGTATAGTACATAAAGGTGGCACCTCCTGCCATGCTACGAGCTAAATTACCTGTTTTTTTCCTGGCAGAATAAATCGCTCTTCTCCTCGCCAACCCACCTCTTTCTCCCACCCCTACTCTCATCTCCTCCCACTTTGTTTGTACTACTAATCTTCAGTCATTCCAACCACTTCAGTTGCTCAAGACCATGCAAGTTCGTGCTTTAGCCAGGGGACATCAGCACATCTATATATCACAATATTTGTACATGCACAGTGGGACCAGTGCATCTTATGTGTGGCCAGCAGTAGGCGAATCACACATGGAGGCAGAGAAGAGGAATGAGGGTATCCGCCTACCACTGTTGCACCTTTTAATGCTCAATGAACCATAGTGATCATCTCTAGGGAAATGGGCTTAGCTCTTGGTGGAGCAGATCAATAACTTGCCGAGTAAGATCAGTGCTTACTTCCAGTGGCTATCTTTGTTGGGGGGCTACAGTACCATAGATAAGGAGGTCGATGGCCTATTTAACATGCTGGCAGCCATCATAGCTGGGTACAGTTATGACAGACCCAACCAGTATATTATGAATATCACTCTTTGACAGTCATGGTTCATGGGACCAGGTTTTGAAATGGAAAACTGTGTTCTGGTCACCTCTATTTCATCACTGGTTATCTGTGAAGGGATGTTGGTTAATTAAAAACACTAATCCAAGCTCCTTGACTTGAGGCTGCATGTTAATCAATCTTCAGGCAGCATCAGTTACTGGAAGTTGGCCAATACATTGACATGTCTCATAGCACCCCTTGCCAATCCATAGCAACACACTGGCAGGGACAGGCATATGGCAGTATTTACTCATATACTCCCTGACCAATACCACAGGTGGCATTGTGTCTCTGACAGATAACCAGGACAGAGAAATGCCATACCTGTAGTGTATCCTTTATGCTGCACCAGAATGGCCTGCAGTGTCCAGCTTGCAAAATTGAAGGGACAGAACCCTCAATGGAGCATTCCTGTCATTTGAAACCACACCAGGAGAGAAAGTAGTCCCACAGCAAGCTGGATTGGTAAGTGGACCCTACCTCCTTCATATGGCAGCTGCAACAAGCTGCTGCGGCTACTTTGAAGACCCAATAGAAATTTATGCTGAAGATGATGGAGTGGCTGGAGGCTATGCCCAATCCAAAGCCATCAGCAGCTAGAGGGAACAAAAACGAAACAAATGGTTCACCAGATAAAACAACTGGCAACACAACTGGCATTGTCCCAGGCCATTAAGACAACCAAGTGCCCACCCCAGAAGAGGACAGCAAGCCACAGCCTAACAATGGCTCCAACCACAATTCAGCCACAGAAGTATGGATAGTGACAGAAGAGCCGTTCCTAACATTAGAGCTGTACTCGTTTGACCTAGTCCCCCGAACTAATGAAATACATTAAAACAACAATGGGGTTTGACCTACCACCTCCTCGGCTGGAATGTAAGTTGGATCTAATGATTCAACAAAACACATAAAGCAAGAAAGAATCTTTCCTGCAATTGAGAGTGTGATAACTGAAGAATGGGAAACCTCAGACCCTGCCAGGATTCCAGAAAGAAGATCACTTGATAGGATGTATCCTATACAAAGAGGACAAGCATAAGATGTAGTGTGCCGCACCTACCATAGTTCAATGTGTGCTACATAGCGTAGTGCTTGTGTATACTTATGAACTTAAATGTTATAGTCTTAAGGTTATGAGCTTAGAATTTGGCCTTTCTCCATTCTCACCTTCGGTAGGAACGCTGGGTGGGAGTAGGAATAGAGGCCCGGCGTTGAAGGTGAGATAAGCATGCCAGAGGAGCAGGAGGCCGGGGAGGATGGTGGGCATTTTCAAAACACTCTAAGCTGAGTGGTGGAAGTACTGTGGTTTAAGCAGGGGATATGGGAGGAGCTATTCCCCCATTGAACCTCGGGCTTTTAGCCCTCCCATTCAATATGTGGTACATAGTGTAGTGCTTGTGTACACTTATGAACTTGAATGTTATGACCTTAAGGTTATGAACTTAGAATTTGGACTTTCTTTATTCCCACCTTGCTAGGAACGCTGGGTAGGAGCAGGAATAGAAGCCCAAAAAGATTAACGGATTGATTACCTCCTCCAACTCCAGAGGGAGTGACCAGTGGCACGCAGGAGAGGATAAAACCCCTTTGGTGGAAACCTCTGAGGACCCATATCTACTGACCTGCCTGTCCTCCAGGCAAACTATGAGGAGATAAACCTAAAAATGTGAACTGAGGTTTTTGGTTCTGGTTATGTCCAAGTGTCTTATCCTTTGAGTCTTGCTGGTCAATGAATTATGTCCTCTGAATCTTGACGGTGAGTAGGAAGGTCAATTCCAAAGAGTGGAGGATTCTGGAAGATGTAGGAATCCGATTTGGATGGATGTACCAGTGAAAGAAAATGGTAAACTTTGTCCAGGATTTCTGTTGTGGTATTCGAGAACTGAAAACTTGACACAAAGATGGATCCAGGGAAGAAAGTCAAGGATGGTGAGCACTAGACAGTGACGCACTTGAAGGTCTCAAAAGGAATAAAGAAGGAGGAAGTCCAGGAGGCAATCAAATGTCAGGAGGCAATCCAGAGCCAGTCCGATGATGAGGAATCGCAGTCCAAAGGCATGGAATCCAAGCTGAAGATGAAGGAGGGGCCAGTGGAGAGGGTATTCAAGCAGGTAGACGATGGACGGAAGGAAAGAACAGATGCGAAGAGCAGACTCCCATCACCAGCAGGCGGAAAGTCGGCCTTCACTCAATGCCGCCCAGGCAGAGCTAGAGATGGAGATGCTCACAGTGCAGAACGGAGTGGAATGAGTAGGGCATGAAGTCGGAGACAGGGACTCCCATCCCCGGTGGCCAGAGAAGTACATCTTCGCTCGATACCCCAGAGGCAGAGCTAGGGATGGAGACTGTCGGTTGGTATGATTGTGCGAGAAGACCCCTACATAGTTCAGCGAGAAAGGTCCGTTATGGAGGACCCATGATAACGTTGACCGAGACCCCCACTTAGATCAAGGTATAGACACATACCAGGATGCTAAATAGTCACATCTTGAAACCAGGCCCCCACGTGGGCCAAACAGGAAATGAGAATGGCGAGACCCCCATGCAGGTCTGCCATGAGAAAAAAGCTGGTATAGTCAGGTTGTAAATCAAGGCCCCCACATGGGCCAAGCTGGAAATGGTGAGACCCCCATGCAGGTCTGCCATAGAAAAGAATCCAGAATGTTCATGCCAGGAAGCTAGGCCCTCACATGGGCCAAGCTGGAACCAGCAGGACCCCCACTGAGATCCAGCAGGCGGCAAAGCTATCCTTATTGCCGATGTAAAGAAGGCAGTATGGGTATCAAAAGAGAGGGTAGCACTGATGGTCCTTCCCGGAGGACCCAATATGGTATAGGAATAGACCTCTGCAGAAGGACAAGGTTACAGGAATATGCCAGGATAGGACATGAACTCCCAGCCCCGGAGACAGGGCAAGCATATCGCCGCTCCGAACCTCGGAAGGCAGAGCTATGAGGTGCTCTAGACAAGGGGAACACTGGGTACAAGGAACTACTGCATGTGGCATGATAGAGCCATACATTATTGTTTTGGTTATATTTCATATCATTTTTTGTATATAATACACCAGGGAAGGCCATGAAAAAAGCCATGTCAAGTTGCAAAGGATCGACCAGACTGGTGGCGCTGAGAGTTAAGGCACTAAATGTCTCACCTCGCGCCATGCCAGTGACCCAGGTTGGGGAATGAGCCGGAAGTCGTGGGGGCAGGGAAGGATCAAGCATCTGTTGGACGGCTCTCCCTTCCCAGGGAGGGTGCAGGGACTGCTTCGCTCCTGAGCAACCCCTGATGATAGCCAGGAACAAAGCAATGCTGCTAAATGGCACTGGGGGCAGAGCTTGGCGGACGCTGGCCATCATTGCATGTCTGAGCTCTGCGGAGGGAGCACAAGAGAAAGTGAAAATCCCTGGTGCCTGATTGGCGAAGGCAGGATTAGTGGTCAGTCCCCACGCCCAATGCCGGGCTTCCAGCTCCAATCTGGGCACTCCCTCCGCCACCTGGTCACTCCACTAGAGTAAGTGGATTCGGTAGTCCCGCCCTGGGGGGGGGGGCTCAGAGCCGGGGGGTCAGGCGACCAGGTGTGGCGGTCGGGAGTTGGGCCCATGCCCGTGGAGTGGAGTCTGGGTCTTCTGATTGGCGGGAACAGTCCGCACCGTGACTCTCGTCAGAGAGAGTTCAGGTTGCTGGTGTATGGCAGCCTAAAAGTTGAAAAAAAGGTTGCAAGGGATCATGGGTGCAAAGTACATGGGCCTTGGGGAATGATGATGTAACTCTTATTACTGGGCAGAGAATCTGTAAGCTGCTAGCTAGGGACTGGAGTTTAATTAAATAATTTAAAAGGAGACAAAAGAATAATTAGAGCTAGAAGCAAGACATATCCCTTTGTGTTTGTGAAAGATCAAGACATCCAGTGGTGCCATTCGGTCTTGATTTCTTTTCTCTCTGCAAGTCTGTCCTGAGATAATCCCATTACAGCTAAATGGGCTACCATTTAAGTAAATTGATGTACTGAAGATAACTTAATTACAGCCATTTCCAAGGAGGGAGGCTGGATTTTCCCCTAGAATGCTGGTTTTGATCTCTGAGCCTTTTTTCTCCCATATTCAGAAATTCACATTTGTTGTTTTATAATAAAATACTAAAAGCTGATTGGTTGCATAGCCATAGAGACGGAATGCTAGCCAATTGCAGGGCAAGGCACTGTCCTCGGGACCTGCCCTTTGAGAAGCCCATAAAACAAGGGTGCAAAGACTGTATTAGAGCATTAACCTTTTTGCATTTGGTGACCCTGCTGAGAGAGCAGAGGCATTTTCTTCCAAGAATTCTTCTGCACTGCCAAGAACCAAGATTTTCAGATACCTTTGTAAAGACTTTGCACTTCAGAATTCAGCAACTAAGGACTTGAGGTAGACTTTAATCTCAGAGTTTTAAAGTGTAGCTTTTATGTACATTTTCCATTTTATTTTCACTATCCTGCAACCAGTGTCTAACATTATTTGTCTTTATGTTAATTGCTATATTTATTAATAAATTAGTAAAGCTGTTGGCTTATTTTTAAGATAATTCTGCCATTGTTGTTTGTGTGTGTTGCCTTGGGGAGAGTTGTTCAAACTGTGCTATGCCTGTGTGATTGCTTAAGTGCCAAAACACTACCAAAGGAAAGAACCACTAAGGAGGGGAGGAAATACAAAGGGTCTCAGGAGGAGTCTGTGGGGGTTTGAATCAAGCTCTGCATTTCAGTGGAAAGACGCATAATAGGGTGTGTAGGCCCGCTCCCCACCGAAGGCTGTACTTGCCTGTGGCTTTTCTGGTGTGTTGTGCAGTGGCCAAGTGGGTTCTATCCCAGGAACACAGACTCAAGACTGTAGTTGTACTCCCTTGCATGGAGAAAGGACATCCTGAGATCCTCTGGCATACGTTCAGTTGTGAGACAGCGAGCATGCTAAATGGACAGAGGAAAGGTATTCCCCCCTTCCCATCACGAGGGATTTGCTGTGATGCAGAGAATCCCTCCCCACAGGAGTGGGCTTGTGACACTGCAGACTAAGAGAAGGTTATAGTCATGTTACTAAGCTGGTCCAGTAGTATGACAGGGTCAGCTGAAATAGTCTGATCGATGACACCATCCCAGAGGATGAGAATATGCACCGATGCAGGTGCTGAGTCAGAACAAAGAAACGAGAACCACAAGTACGGTGGTAATAGCAGCACTCCCAGACTGAGTTTGCAGTCTCCCTGGAATTCTAGGGCGAGTTTCCTGTGCTTTCCAGTAGATTACATTAATGTCCAGAGAAGTTGAAGTGCCTGTTTTCCTGTGTAAACAACACAAGTCAATGAGAAGGATTTCCCTGTAGATGGCTCCGAATCCCTGTAAAATACAGTAGTCCCTGTAGATCAGGGAGCCCTGTAATAGGGTCCCAAATACAAATTGCCTAAGGGCACAGAGATGGAAGACAGCAGATGGCAGCACCCAATGACAAACCTTGATGCTGGTACCCATCCATGATGAGGAGAAGGAGTGATGGTAACTGAGTGTGTTAGAGGGCAAAAATAAAATGCAGAAGGCAAGCGGGCAGGCCTCCACCAAGAAGCAGCCGGATAATGAGTGCAAGTCACATCAGGAGAAGCAGGGAGAACGGAGTTCGAAGACCAGAGAATTTGGCACAGAACTGGGTACAGGAGCAGGTGCGACGGGAAGAACGTGCCCAAAACTGAGAAAACAGCAGAAATGCAAACAGTGTATCGGCAGCTCCCTGGGGGAATGAGTCGGCACTTGAAACGAAGGGCACGATGAAAGCGCAGAGGAAATGAAAAAAAACACCACAAACGACTGCAACACACAGGAATGTCATCAGATAGGCAATGCAGCAGAGGTGAAATATGGTAGCTCCGTGGCAGAATGATGGGGAAGGTGCAGGAAGGTGTCTCAGTCTATGCTCTGGTGAGAAGGCAGCTGAAAGTCAAACATAGTGGATGACATCACACCCGGGAAATGCCGGCGTGTAAAGGGAACAGCAGTGGCAGCTGGAAAGTTGGGCCCTAGAAAAAAACAAAACAAAACAGGACAAGGGAACCGGCACCACAAAGCAGGCAAAAGAGGTAACGGGAGAACCAGAACTGGGGAGGGGGTAGAATGGTGGAAAGAGAACAAACGCCACAACAGGGGAAGGACAACAAACAGAAGTGGGAAATACCAGAGTGAGGAGAAGGAAAACAAAGGGAAGGTCAAAGAATGAATGGGAAGGAGACCAGACAAGTGGGGGCAATGGGGAAAATGCCCCAACCTCACCAGCTGCAGGAGCCAAAGCACAGGAGCCGCCAACAGGAGCATACCAGCCGGCGGAGGTTGGGAGTGCCACAAGTTTTTGAAACACTTGAAGCTGAGTGGCGGAAGTGCTGTGGTTTAAGTAGAGAATGTGGGAGGAGCCATTTCCTCCCACTGAACCTTAGGCTTTTAGCCCTCCCAATCTGCAGATTGTGACATTTAGTAAGAAAATTGTTTTACCAGCCAAAGGTACAGTTGTGTCAAAAGATCCCATGGACAAGAAAATTGAGGATATGTCAAAGAAGGTGTTCAAAATGGCAGGCTTGGCAGCCAGGGCAACAACCATGGCCATATATGCTGCAGGGTCACAGATTAAGTGGTTAGAAGATATCTTGCAGAACTTGATGCTCAGATCCCAGAAAGCAGAAGTGGCAGATTGCATCTTTCAAACCCCCAAATACATGGGGGACATAGCAGTGGATGCACTGTAGCTGAGTACCAGAACAGCAGCGCTAGCTAACAGGGCCAGAAGGTCACTATGGCAAAAACTGTGGGAGGCAGATAATGAGTTGAAGGTGATGCTAGTAAGGTTCCCATTCAAAAGGAAAGATGTATTCAGAGAAGGCCTTCAAGAATTTGAAAAATAAGGAGACAAGGGTAAGGACCTGGCCAAGAACAAACCCAAGCCAACTTACCTGCCTTCCTGTAGAAACCACTTTTGTTACAACAATAGATTTCAGCAGTAGATGCAGAGCAGGTAATTTTTGAGGGAAAAGCACATCACACCCAGATGGGAGGCGATCATGGCAGACTTGTGGATCCTTCAGCTCATAGCTCAAGGCCACACATTGGAATTTGCAGAGAGACCACCAGAAAATCCTCCAGGTCACTCTCATTACCTGAAAGGTCGCATTTCGCTCATGAGAAGGGAAATCGAGGCTCTGCTGTAAAAGTCAGCCATAGAGCCCATTCCTCAGAGCCAAACAGGAAGGGGGGTATTACTTCCACTTCTTCCTGGTGCCCAAAAAGACAGGAGACCTTCGGCCAGCACTGGACGTCAGCGAGCTTATTCTGTACGTAGAGTACAAGAGATTCCGCATGCTGACTGTCCCAGGTCTACTGCCACTGTTTCAACAGGGACACTGGCTCTGCACTCTGGATATGCAGAATGTGTATCTGCATATACCTGTCTTCACGACTACTGCCGCTTCCTCAGGTTCTCCTTCCAGGGGGAGCATTTTCAGTTCAAAGCCCTCCCCTTTGGCCTTTCCGCTGCACCCAGGGTGTTTACCAAGTACCTAGCAGTAGTGGCAGCAGCTTTGCGATGCCAGGGGCATTATGTGTTCCCTTACTTCGATGACTGGCTCCTGTTGGCTCTGTCGAGGGACAGCCTGGTAGCCTCTCTGTCTGCTACCCTGGCTCTGTTCCACCAAGTGGGAGTTACGGTGAGCTACCCCAGGTCTCACCTAACTCCCTCCCAACACCTCCAATTCATTGGGGCGGTGCTGGACACAGCCCAGGGTCAAACCTTGCTCCCCTTGGACAGGGCGGAAATGCTGCAGAAGCAGGCCAGGCAGGTGGCTTCCAGCCACTGGTCTATGGCCAGGTCCATTCTGTGCCTCCTAGGTCTTATGGCAGTGGCTATTCCCACTGTTCCCCTAGCCAGACTCCACATGCGTGTCATGCAGTGGACACTTCGAGTGCAGTGGGACCAGAGGTCGGACAACTTGAACCACAGGGTCCTGGTCTCCAACCCCATGTGACAGGATCTCCTCTGGTGGGAGGATCTAAACAATCTCTGCCATGGGGTCCCTTTTCAGCCTCCACCTCTGGTCCAGACCATGAAAACGGATGCCTCTGGTGAGGGCTGGGATGCTCACTTGGGGAATCTCAGGACCCAGGGATCCTGGTGTCAGCAGGAGCTCTCGTTGCACATCAACGTGCTGGAAATGCGAGCAGTGTTGTATTCCCTTCAGGCCTTTCAGCCCCTTCTAGGCTTACTGCTGGTCCAGTTGGACAACATGTGTGTGGTCTGGTACCTGAACAAGCAAGAAGGCATGTGGTTGTACCCCCTATGCAGGGAGGCAATGTGTGCTTGGAATTGGGCAGTTCAGCATCACCGTCAGCTCATGGCAGTGCATGTCCTAGGCATCCAAAACATCTTAGCGGACACTCTCAGCCACACTCAGGCAACGACACATGAGTGGGAATTAAGGCAGTCAGTAGCTGAAGACATCTTCGACCTTTGGGGTTGCCCAGATCTAGATCTGTTCGCCGCCTCATACAATACAAAACTACCCAGTTTTTGCTTGCTCTTTCCAGGGCCTGATGTTTTTTGGCGAGATGGGCCTTCTCTTTGCCTGATAGGGAGGTTCTTGTACGCCTTCCCTCCCTTCCCACTACTGCAGAGGGGGGTGCTCAGACTGCAGGAGGAGGGGGGGGGGGCTCACATGATTGGCCTCACCAGGTTTGGTTCCCTCTGCTCCAGCAGTTGGCGGTGGAGCATCCGGTTCCTCTACCCCTCTGCCATGACCTCCTGACCCAGGAGCAGGGCACACTGGTTCACCCAGGTCTCTTCACCTTCATGCATGGTGCCTTCTGACATAGCAGCCTCGCGTTTTGGTGTCTCTGTTAGAGTTGCTCAGGTTCTTGTGGAGGTCAGAAAGCCATCCACAAGAACCATGTATGCTATGAAGTGGAAGAAATTCTCAGTCTGGGCAACTTCTAAGGGTTGGGACCCCTTTTTGTGCCCTGTCTCTCAGGTCATGGAGTACCTCTTACATCTCTCTGACCTTAAACTCAGCTATTCTTCACTGAAGGTCCACTTGTCTGCCATTTCTGCCTACCATCCTCCAGTAGACGGCAAGACCTTTGCTCAGTTAGAGGTCTCCCACACTTTCCTGAAGGGAATCCTCCACACGAAACCCCCGTTCCTCCATGGGATCTGAACTTCATACTTGAGAAACTCACTTTGCCTCCCTTTGAACCAGCCGTGAGTTGCGACCTGCGCTATCATGGAAAGCGCCATTTTTAGTTGGTATTACTTCTGCTCGAAGGATTTGTGAGCTTCAGGCCCTTATGTGTAAGGAGCCCTATTTGATTTTTCATGAAGACCGGGTGGCTCTACATACAAATCCAAAGTTTTTACCAAAGGTGGCTTCTGAGTTTACCTTCAATCAGACGATGTACTTGCCGATGTATTACCCTGAGCATTCTAATCAAGGGGAGGCTATTCTGCACACATTGGATATGCACAGAATTTTATGTTATTACACGAACCGGACAAAGTCAGTCCGCAAAACAAATCAACTTTTTGTTTCCTTTGCGCCCAAAAGAGAGGGTGCGGCAGTTTCAAAACAGTGGTTGGCAAATTGCATTCTGTCTTGTTATCAGAAGTATAACAGACCCTCAGCAAGGTTTACAGTCCTTTTACCAACGGGCCAAACCACCTATAACACAGCGACTGAAGCAGCAGAGGATCTCATCAAGCAAGGAATCATACCAGAGGGAACTCGAGGCCAAAATAATTTAAAAAGTGCCAGATTGAGAGGACCAGGAAGAGAAGACCCATAATCGCAGCCAGAACTTGCTTTTGAGGAAATACTAACGAAAATAAACCAGTTGAGGAACCCTACATTGTTGTCTTAACTACAGTAAGCAGTTTTTTTCTTCCTAATTGTTGCTATACTCTTCCCTACTCGGCTGATCGGGCGTGGGGGGCTGCTGGGGCCTGAGACTTAGGAAGAAATTTAATACCCAAGCAGTTTGACTAGATCCATATGAATAACTGGAACTTTACCCATAAGAAGAGTAACCGCTGTGATTTTGGGTGTACAAATGGCACGAGTGGCCCTCTGATGGCGGACTGTTTATCTGGCTGGAGGACCACGTAGCTGTGATCTCCCTGTCTGTGGCCCTGGTGTATTGGGTCCCCAACCTGTGCTCTCCTCACTCTCCTTCTCTCCTCCTGCCTGCTCGGGTGTCCCATCTTTCCAGATGGGTGGGCCGAGATCCTGATCGGGCTGGGTTCAGGTTCAAGGGGCAACGAAGAAGAGCTGGAGACCTACTTGGAGAAACTCTATAACTGAGACATTGGGGCCATGGATTTTCTCGAGAGCCTAAACCTAGGGCGGACCTATTCTCA
Source organism: Neoceratodus forsteri (assembly GCA_016271365.2). Lineage (NCBI taxonomy): Eukaryota > Metazoa > Chordata > Ceratodontiformes > Ceratodontidae > Neoceratodus > Neoceratodus forsteri. The sequence goes on from CM057453.1 coordinate 128,322,803, forward strand.
GTGGTTGCTAAATAGCTGGCCTTCAGGACGATGGACTAAAGGACAGGGGAAGGGAAACATTACCTACTTCATATGAGGGGAAAGAGGCTGTTTAATAAGGACAAGGGAGAGGTGAACAAGTAGAATGGACTACACCAAACATTAGAAAGCCTCTCCAGAATTTTAGAATTATAAAATTATATATACCAGTATCTCACTCAGTACTGGCTTCCTCTCGAATCACACCTACAGGAAGGGGGAAGGAAGGAGTGAGACTTACCATTATCAGCATCGGAGTTTGGGCCTGGTTAGTACCCCCACTTCTCCCCTCCTCTCCCCCTCCCTCTTTCCCATTCCCCATTTCCTTTCCTCCCCCCAACTGCCCTGGTTTTCAGACACCATTATGGCGCCATTGGGGGAAAAACAAATTATTGTGGGAATGCAACCACTATGAACCTCTGTGGAGGGACCCATTGGAACTAATGAGCTTTAGGGGTTTCATGCAGGACCAACCCCAGACCGAATCCCTTATAGGGTTCTGAGTTTTTCTGGGGTTCCTCCTATTCTTGAGCGGTTATTGTGTCCATCTAAGTACCAGGATAACCCTTGCTCCTACCTCGCCCTTGTTAGGGCGTTGGGATGAGAGCTCACAGAGGCGGCAGGTAGTTGCCGCTTCACAGTTGGAAGCTAACAGATACAAAGTTGATGCTACTGTACTAGTTTATTTACTTCAAGTTTCTTGGTATTTTATTATTATGTATATAGTTAATTTCAACCAAAGCTGGCAAATATGGTTGAAAGTTAAAAAGGTTTGTTTAATTAGGTCACAAAGACACGGGAGACAAGACATACAACTTAAAAAAAAAAAAAAAAACTTTATTAGCTAACAAGTGTGTGAGGTGGAGGATTCACTGACTGTTAGATGGTGGGCTTCAACTTGACTTGCTCCAGCGGGGTCCAAGAAGTTGCTTGAAGAGGGCGCTAGGATGTTGTGCTGCAGCTGAGATGGGTCGTTGCTGGGGCTTGGAGTGGGGGGATCTGGGGTTTCCAGGTGTTCCCAGCCTAAAGGACATGAAAAGGGGAGAGTATTACCCCTGGTGCTAACTACAAACAAGTGTTACACTATGTTTGATCAATGACGACCCATCCAGTTACAATATATTCTCAGAATATAAACGGACTTCACAGTCCTATTAAGCGTGCCCGCTTAATGCAACACTTGAAGAGGCAGAAGTCTTCTTTCTGCAGGAGACTTATCTTCCTGACCTGAAGCACTCTGTTGGGGCGGGAGATATGCAGTTTACGCCTCCTCACATCCTAGGGGACGGAAAAGAGCGGTAGCCATCTTAATACCATGGACTACACAGATGGAGGTGAAGGAGGTACATGAAGATGGACAAGGTTGTTATGTAATCATTCAAGGTAGACTGTATTCTAGAGAGGTGACCCTGGTGAACGTTTATCTCCCGCCCCAAACAGAATTGCCAGTCATGAGGCATGTCTTGGCTGAAATTTTGGACCACTTCAAAGGCCAGTTAATACTGGGAGACGATTTAAATATTATAATGCAACCCAATTTGGATTCGTCCAGTCTGAGAAATCATCGCCAGTCCAGCACAGCCAAATACCTTAAGGTGCAGCTGGACCATTTAGGACTTACGGATATTTGGCAGAAACTTTTCCCATCCTCTCCTGGATATACCTACCAGTCTGGTAGATTCCACACCTACTCCAGGCTGGACTATTTTATTACAACCTGTGAACACCTAACTACAGTGTATGTTATCATTATCCATCCAAAAATATTGTTGGGCCACCACCCCATCCTATTAAAACTTGAGCTGGGTAAACAATCCAAAAATACACTTTGGAGATTAAATCCCCTGATTTTAAAAGATAAAAAATTTGTAGAGAAAATGAAAGATAGACAAACAGTTTTGGGGGGATAATGCTTCCCCTGAAATACCAGAGGCTGTTCAGTGGGATTTCATGAAGGCAACCATTAGGGGGGATATTATCTCCTATACGTCGTGTTTGAAAAAGAAACAAGAAAGTGAATACAGGGAATTAATGGCAATTCTACAAAACTACCAACTAATGTATAGGGAAGGGGATAGAGATCTCCAAATAAAAATAAGGGACACCAAAGTGTCAATTCAGGGAATACTAGATGTTAGGATTCAGCAGTCACTGACTTACCTAAAGTTATCAGAATATGAGGGGGGGTAAGGGAGTATGAGAAGACTGTCTCGTAAAAAATAGCAGCTACCGTACTTAAAATAAAAAATCCTCAAACAGGGCGGATTACCTGTAGAGAGGATGACATACGCCAGATATTTGCAAATTACTACCACGGGCTATATAAGAGGGAGGACCAGGCTACCCCTGAACAGCGGCAACGTTTTTTTTAGGGCAACTGCATCTTCCAACCTTATCAGAAATACAAGTCCAGATGCTGATAGCCCCTATCACAGTAGCTGAAATTGCTGCAGCCCTTAAAAATCAAGCCACTAGTCACTGTCCTGGGCCAGACGGCTTCCCCAACGAATGGTACAAATGCTTCCAAGCAGAGCTGCTCCCTAGACTCCATCCTTTATTTAGGGAATTAGCCAGAGGCGCTTCCCCGCTGCCATCATGGGATTTTGCCATGATCACAGCCATACCTAAACCAGACAAAAATAAAATTGAGCTATCATCCTACCGCCCTATTTTTTTTAAAAAATAATGATTATAAAATTGATATGGCTATTTGTGCGGGGAGAATGGAACATATCCTCCCAACAATAATACATTCAGACCAGGCGGGGTTCATAAAAAAAATGAAGCCCGACTGATCAGGGGTGTAGCCAGTAATTTCCATTTTGTATACAATCTCCAACAGTTACACCCCCCCATAAAAAAGTACACATCGTCTCCAAATGGTACCCCCTTCCAAACAAGTCAGATTGTTGTCAGATGATTCCTCTAATCTCTGAAGAGGTTATACATGTATCTGTCTCCTAAACAACAGACGTTTAAACAGAGACACTCCTCAGTGGCCTACACTAACCCAAATACTACAGATTAGAATGAAAATGTTAACAGAAGGGTATGGTTTGTGATAGGCACTCAACCAAACTGTACACAAATGTGTACAGTGAGTATGCCTGCCTACACCATTGCGACTGATAACATACAGAAAACCCTAATATGAATAGAATATACAATGACAGATCCCTTCAGCCTTTCTTAGTTTAGACGCAGACAAGGCGTTTGACAGGTGTCCTGGAACTTTCTCTGGGATACGCTACGGGCACTCCATTTCCCAGAGGCTCTAATCAAATGTCATAGGCTTATCTATGACACACCCAAAGCTTATGTCCACATCAAAGGTGGTGTTTCTTCCCCCTTTTCACTTTACCAGGGCACCAGACAGGGTTGCCCATTATCCCCACTTTTTTGCTATCTACATAGAACCCCTGGCAGTTGCCCTGAGATCAGCCCCAGACCAAGAGGGTGTCCCGTTTCATCAGAGTGTGAGTACAGGCTCAGTCTGTTTGCTGACAACCTTCTCCTATATCTCCTCTCACCAACCCGATCAATTCCAGCAGCATGGAAAATACTACAGCACTTTGAGCAAGTAGCAGGATTCAAATTAAATATTACAAAAACTGTGGTGCTTCTGTATAGTTACGCCCCCCCCCACCACTTCTCTAAAACAAGCCCTCCCCTTAAAATAGAGATCTACCAAAACCAAGTACTTGGGAATTCATATTCCTTTGGATCTGGGAGCCCTGGACATGCTGAATTATGAACCAGTAACAAGGACGATTCAGAAGGACTTAAAGAGATTGGGAAAGTTAACACTTACTTTCTTCCAAAGAATAGAAACAGTTCGTATGAATGTCCTTCCCCATCTGTTATATCTGTTTCAGAACATTCCTTTTTCCCCCTCTGCATTTGTTTTTAGATCATGGGGACACCATGATCTCTGTCTTTATCTCGGGACATAGCCACCCCCGAATACGGCTGAGCTTATTAAAATGATCTTTAAAACAGGGTGGAACAAATCTACCGGATCTGTGCCTGTTTGCAGAGGCTGCCTTTTTGTGCCTTCACTTGCTATGGTTATCCCGGAGTTATGTAACACAGTGGAAGACTAATTATTAGAGTTCCACATTAAAGATCTCCACGATATTAAAAAGATACTGTTCTCCTCTCCAGGGCAATCCTTGCCATTAAAAGACTTTTCCAGCATAATGGCACAGCTCCTAAAAATATAGGTTTAAAGTCAGGAAATCGAAAATCTTCCTCTCTACATATGAATATTGTAAAATTCTTTTGGAAGGCGACCTTTTTCTTCCATCTAAATCAAATTTAACTTTTGCCAAGTGGCGCCATCTTGGTCTGGATCACATATTTCAGTTTTTAGGGCTCTCTGGTGTCCTGACATTTGAAGAGCTAACCCTTAGATATAACATTCCGAGCTCCAATCTATTTAGATATTTCCAAGTCAGAAATTATATTTTACGGAGTAGGGTGATCCAGGCCAGGATTGCATGCCCAACCCCTCCCCTGCTTAAATTGTATATGGATCATATCCAGGGGAACCACTGGGACCATTTAATAGGGTCCCTGTACAAAATTATGAGGGCCTTAACTTCTGAGTCTACAGACTCGGTCTGACAGAGCTGGAACAAGGACCTTGGCCTGGAGATTTCTGGGGAGCAATGGGAGGAATCAGCCTTAGCAGTAGTAAAGATCACTTCTGCAAACATATGGAAGGAATTTTCTTGGAAGTGCCGCTATAGATATTTCAGAGCACCTGCGAGGCTTACCAGATACCTGCCAGCAAGTTATGGGAAGTGCTGGAGGGGTTGTGGATGCTCTTTAGCCAACTTGGGTCACATTATGTGGGAATGTCCCATTCTCGTGCCATTTTGGATGTATTTACAGAAAGATATGTCAGATTGTTTGGGGGAATCAGTTGCTCTTACAGTGGAAATATTTCTATTACACATACACCGAGAACGCACCCCATTCTGGACTAGAACATTGCTCCCGGTCTACCTCCTAGCCGCAAAAAAAGCAATCACAAGACATTGGATGACCCAAAGGGTTCTTACAATACAGGAATATAGAGGCATCCTGGTGAACATTTATAAAAATGGAAAGTTTAATAGCTAAAATGAAGGATGAGGAACAACAGTTTAGGCCCAGATGGCAAAGATGGATCAATCATCAAATGGCAGTAGACCAGGACTTTTGTCCCTAAAGGTAGGGAGCAGTAGATTCGGGAGGGTTGGGAGGGACTGTATGGGCTAGAGATTTATGTACTGTACTGCTTCCCTTATTATTTATTTATATAAAGGTATCCTCCTTTGCCATATGTGGACTATGTACACACTTGTAATCATAATGAATGTCAGTGTTTTACCTGTGTCATTACGTTTTAAAAACAATATAATAAAAAGAAATATAAAAAAAGGAAAAAGAAGTATAACAGACCCCTTCTGGGTGAAGTGAAATGGCATTCAACCAGAGGCATGGCTGCATCTACTGCTTGTTTCAGAAATGTATCTGCCGCGGACATCTGTGCGACAGCCACTTAGAGCTTTGTCCACACCTTCACTAAGCATTATGGTTTGGACGTTGCCTCTAGGCGCAGGGCTGGCTTTCGACTAGCTGTCCTTGAAGGTCTGCCTTAGACCATGCCAACTGCAGACTTTTCCTGCCTCCCGTGCTCAGTCTTTGCCTGCTTACACTGCTTGAGACGCAGTCCTAACGGTTATTGCCTACTGCAAGAGCCATCTCGAAGTAAGATATTACAGTTATATAAGAACTTACCATAACAGTAGATCTTTGAGAGAGGTTTCTCCTCCTTCCCCCTGCTGCTGCTGCTTCTTTCAGCCTTTTTCTTGGCTCCAGGAGCTCACTTCTTTCTCCTGTTGCACCTTCTTAGGTCTTCAGCGGGAGAACTGGAGGGTGGGTGTGGGGACTTCCCACTAAATAGCAGCAGGCCGACGTCGGTCAGTGACGCCGGGTGGGCGGTCTCCAGCCAGACATTGCTAGCTAAGTTTTCAGTGTGGTCCTAGCACCTGGGGGCTCAGTCCTAATGGTTACCTACTGCAAGAGCCTCTCTTGAAGATCTGCTGTTACGGAAAGTTCTTACGTAACTGTACTTTATCTCACCAGCTCCTGTTCTTTTTACTTTGCTTATTGGCTTTGATGCATTACGTGGCTAACTCCCTGTACGTTGCTGTCTGTAAGTTTTTAACCAGCCATTATGCTGGAGTAAATAATAAAGTTTTTTAAAGTTCATTTTAGTTTTGTGAGCGTACATGGTGTGGCCATTAGCTCAGATTGTATTTCTAACCATAGCTGAGTTTTAATCTGGAGCTTCACTGTTCCCAGAGTTGCTAGTAGTTTTGTCACACTTAGTAGTTATCTCATCAACTTCTGCTCTTTTTGCTCTGCTCATTGGCTGTGTTGATTTACCTGTTTAGAGATGTTTTTGGTTGCGCGTACCTGTGGGTCCATTGATTTCTGCGATTCTGCAGGCGACTCATCCACTGAGGTATGTAGCAGACCAACTGCCTTATGCTGCTGATAGTCTGCCAGTTTCTGTCAGCTGTGACGAGATTCTGGTGGCAGTGGTGGCTTGTCAGATGAGGTGAGTGTAACCATATGCTTATGTTGCTGCTGACCTGCCTATTTTCAGCAGTTGTAAAGAACGTCAAGGGAGAGGGGCTCCCTGTCTCTGTACTAAATGCTTATGCAGTGCAGCTTAGCACTTTATGGCACTTTCTGGGACCTGTGCTGATGTCATAGCTTGAATGGCTTGGGTATGTGTTTGGTTGGGGTTGCCAGAGCTGTCCTGGGCTGAATGCTTATATCTCACTAGATCATCGATTGCTGACTGCCAACACTGCACTACACCTTATCTGCAAATTTGGCTGATGCTGGAGGTGAGTAGCCCCAAGCTGTTAGTACAGTACAGTGCTGCTGGACCTGTAGTTTGGGAGATCTATTTCTATCATTCACCATTGATGGTCTGGCTTCGTAGGACCCACTGACACTGTTCACTGTTGCGCTGTCTTTATAGATCTTTTTTACTCGGCTACTAATGTGTTTGGGCACAGGCGGTTCTTTTCCCAGCTTTTGCCCTTACTTTGATCCTACCATGGGCTTTCTACCACCCACGTTCTCTGGCCTGCTGGCTCAATCTCTTAACCTGTGGTTTTGTACCCCACCTGTTCCTCCAAGGTCATTCCCTGGGTTTGAGTCTGGGTGTCTGTCTCTCAAGTTGATTGTTTAGGGACAGTGTTGTGTTGTTGGGGTGTAGGTTTGCGATCTAGGTGACCCAGATGGGGCTGCATATTGTATGTTCAGTGGCATATCATTTATCTTCTGTGATCAGTGGCGGCTTTCTGTTTTTAGGCGTTTCCAGCTAAGTTAGTCCGGGGGCAGTTGCCTGTACTGCCCTCTGCTCTGATCAGCTGATCTGTGGAATGGCAGGTTACTTCATGGAATTAAGAAACCTATTTTTTTGAAGTTGTTGCCCAACCCTGTGATGCTTCGTGTGTACTGTTTTTTTCCGTGCTTTGCACTGTGTCAGGTTAGGGGTTCTTGTCTGCAGGGGACCTCCAGTGGCCACTGGGTGCCTCAGGCAGTCTCTGTATATGCGCCAGTATACTAAGCTGTATGTGTGAGCTGCTGCCAACCCTCCCTGGCACTAGAACAAAGATCAAAAAACAGGACTGCACAAACAAGAGACCAGCAATATGTACTTGCGGAATGGAGCTTTTAAAAGGATTTACATACCTTCTAAAGTGGGAACACATGCACCAGCTACTCCAGTGATTCATTAACCACATGACCTTCCTAAGGGGTGGAGTTCAGTACTCCCTTGTCACCCTAAACAGCAGGCAACCTATGGACCCCAACTGCATCCAGTCAAATTCATTATCATTTAAAGAGAGAGTAGTAGTAAAAAATTTTATGGTGTCTCGGTCAACATAAAAAAGACCTGGGGAGATTTACCACACTGAAAAAAACATTATTATGCATGCCAGTAGTGTCAAAAGAGACACTCTCACCCATGCACTGCATGTAAAAAGTGTTTAAGCACAGAGAATAAATTTAGTATTTAAATTATTAGCCCAGTGAGTAGTCTTCACATTACTAATGTTTTCTTCTAAAGTGCAATAAAAACTGAAGAAGAAAAGATGGGAGAAAAATAGGGAGGAGTAAAGGGGGACTAAGTGGGAAAGGAGAGGGGAAAAGGGGGAGGGTGTGTGCAGGAGGAGTTGAAAAGACTGGACATTTCGAAAGTTATTACAATCCTTTGTCATTTAACCTGGCAAGTATTACGTTAAGAATTGATACATTTCCTTTGAATGAATTCTGATGCATAGATTTAAGTCACATTGCCGTTTAGGAATTTGGCAGTCAGTCATGAATATGCAACAATAATCCAGTTGCAGCAGTTTGTTCGAGTGGCCTCCTCCTCTTTTAAGGGCTGGGACATGGTCCACTCCCATGAACTTAAAGATGCCCTGAGGGCTGGTACGTGGTCTACCCTATGCACTTTAAGATTCCTTGGATCTGAGTCATGGTATTATTGGAATGTTTTTCAGCTAGCTACCTTGTCATAAGTTCATAAGTTGTTACAAAGCCAGAAGACCTATTTGGTCCATATTGCTTGCCATATATTATTTTTGTCATTTTGCCGGTACCCCAAGATACCTTTACCTAAAAGATATGTATCTAGGTTCTTTTTAAAAACCTGCAATGAGGAACTGGAAACCACCTCTAGGGGCAGTTTATTCCAGATTGGCACGACCCTAATACTAAACCAATGTTTTCTTTTAGTGGTTTTGTACTTATCCATCTGTAGCTAGAAGGGATGTGCTCTTGTTTGATACAGCTGATTTTTTATTTTTAGCCTCGTTAGTTCCCTCAACTTAGTGTCCAGATTTCTATTTTTTTTTCCCCGCAAGTCAAGTCAAAGATTATTGCAGGAATAACTCCATTGAGCAGGCTCATTCACAAGGAGATCCTGAGAGTATAAATCAGGAAAATAAAATGTACAGGGCAAACAAGAGTACATACAGCAGTGGTACGTAACACACAAAGTCGTGCTACGTAATAACAGAGTACAGAGGTTCATTCATTTTTATATACATACAATATGTACAAATATTTACAAAGCGCACCTTGAGTTAGCAAGCTGCCTGAGGATGACCCAAGGTGAGTACTAATTACAGCTGCATGTGTCTTTCAGTTTAATACCGGCGAAAACTTTAAAGAATTTGACAGAAACAAGGCTGGTAAGTTTAAGTACAGACTGGAGTTGGTTACAAACTGAAGGGAGGATGTAGGAGATAGCACATTTACCAAAGGATGTACGAGACCTAGGGATATCTAGGAGGATGAGATCCAATTTCCTGAGGGAGTATGTAGAGTGAGAAGTATGAACCAGAGAGGATATGTAACCCAGGAGCTTATTCAGGAGGATTTTAAGGATCCGTATACCAGAGTTGATCAGGCATCTGGTAGAGAGTAATGACAAACCAACAGTGGCATATAGGTCACAGTGATGGATTCGATAGGGTGCATGGGTTATGAACCATGGGGCTGGATGAAAAAGGATATCCAATTTATGTAGATTAGATGCCGAGGTAGCATTGTATATTATGTCACCATAATCGAGTAAGGCAGGAAGGTGGCCTGAACAAGCCTAGTCCTAATCTCAGTTGGGAATGAGGACTTGTTTCTGAAGAAAAAACCTAACCTGGCTTTGAGTTTGCATGTGAGGTTGTCGATGTGGGCGTTGAAAGAAAGTTTACTATCTAACCAGACTCCCAGATATTAGAATTTTGATACAGTTTTAGGGGGTTCACCTAGGGAGAGGACATTAGATACATTAGTTGGAATTGTTGGCATGTTTGAGTATTTACAAGGAACTTGCATGCTTTTACAATAACTTAGCTTCTGAATGATAACAATGCATGCATTACATATCGAGTCTAACAATTTATAAAGTGTCGTACTTCAGTATCCTTTATTTTAGCTACCGAATGATAAAATTCCTCGTTGTTTGTATGACTAAATCGTCCATCTCCAAGCAAATCATAAACTAGCTCTGTAGGATAGCGGTAGTTAGATTTGTATGGTGCAGATGTTCAGCTTGGAGAATTGTATTTGCTGCTGTCTTTCTCTCTCTTTTTTTTTAATAGACTTTTGTTGCAATTTTGTTTGGCCTACAACTCCCTCAAGTGAAAGATCCAAAACGCCGACCTTGCGTTTATCATACTGTAATGTGAATTTTGGGTTACACTTATTTTCATTCAGATAGCCTGTGAATCTCTTGACCCCATCTTGTGCTCCTGTACATATACACACATCCCCCTCCCATATCATCAGTTTACTTGGCCCACATGACAATGTCTTTTGTGTGTGTGGATCATTGTCTCTTGTCTAAGATCATTCCCCTTGCGTTGCTACAGGACTGCTTCCTGTCTGCATACCCTTCCTGGCAGAAGGACGTGCTGTGTTCCAGTGTTTTGAACCCTGGCTTGTGTACACAGCAGTCCCACCCCCCACCCCCACACACACACACTCCCCTCCAGAGCCTTCTTTTTTGTCTAGCGTGTGTACCATCGCCTTTCAGTTGCTGTATCCACCCAAAAAGATTTTCCTGGCTTGCCCAGAAATGGGCTGTTCTGCTTATGAGGCAGTCAGCCTGCCAGGAATTTACAAGTGCATTGCTATGGTTAAAATAAATAAATATCACAACCCTATGCCAATGCATGTAGTTTGCTCTTTGCCTTTCACTTCCCATCTTGTGGAGGTGGTTTGTCTCAGGGTTCCGTATATTGGCAGTTGGTTAGTGGCCTGCGACTGGACATTGTTATGCCTTTTTTGACAGTCCTAACTCACTGGTTTTTCATAGTCAATCCCATGTTTGATGAGAGGTTCTGTGTTATGCTTATGGTTATATTGCTGGCCATTTTCTTGGTTGATATCCCGGTGACATCACTCTTGCTCAGCAGGAGCCATACTCTTTGTAGTTCTGGTGTTGGGGCCTGCCTGGTTCATAGAAACATAAACATTGTCAGCATAAAAAGATTATGTGGCCCATTGAGTCTGCCCATCCACTCTAATGTTGATTTTCTGAGTGACCTTGAGGCCTGTTACTCCCCCATTCCTGCTTCCTCATTTGCTACTGTCTTCCACCAGCTCCATATGCATATGCTACTCACGCTTGAATCCACCCACTGATTTCGCAAACTACATTCCATCCAGGTCCATTGACTTGTCCACTTTCAGTGCATTCAGTCCTTTCAGCACCCTTTCCTCTGAGATCAGAACCTCACTGATAGCTCCCCCCATTCCCCCTTGCTGTGACTACACAGTCTGGCAATGGCCTTTTATTCACTGCAGTAAATACCGTACAGAAAAACTGATTCAGTATGTCTGCCTTCCCTTTATTCACCTCCTCCTCCCATCCTTCCCCCTTCTCCAGTTGCCCCCCCCCTTTTGTTTTGCATATTTTACATATTTAGCAAGAAAATATTTTGTCCCCCTTCCTAATCCCCTCTTCTATCCTGACCTTAGTGTCAGACTGCCTTTTTCACAACCTTGCTGGTTATCCTTCATCTTGTTTAGGTACTCCATCCTATCTCCCTCACCCTGTACTTTTCTGAAGGCCGTCTTCTTCCCCCTCACCTGCCTCCCATGCAAACCTCTGTAGTTTCCTGCCTTTCGTGGTTTTCCCCACTACTCTGATACAGTCACTTGTGACCTTCAGTATAGCATCCTTTTTCAATTCTCTTTTCTACCCCCCCCCCCTACTGCCTTTCCCTTTCTAGCTTCTACAACTCCTGCACCCTGCAAAAGTTCACCCTTCTGAAGTCCAGAACTTCTGTGTGTGATTTCTTCCTCTCTGCTTCCAGTATGACTGTAAACCTTAGGAACTGATGGTTACTGCTTCCCAACAGATCCTGCATTTTGATCTCTCCTGTATTATCCCTGTTCAGTAGAACTAACTTGAGAATGGTCCCGTCTCTTGTAGGCTTCCGGCACTTTGGGTCAGGAATGCCTCCTGTAATACTTCTACTTTACTAGCAGTGGATTCCTGCCACTTGCTGCTGCTGAGATCCTCCAGTCCACATCTGGCATGTTGAAGTCACCCATTAGCACTCACATTCCCTTGCTATGCTGTCCTTCTAATTTCATCCTCATGTTCCCTGTCTGTGGCCTCCTCCTGTGATTGTGGACTATATACCACTCTTACCTTGATGTTTCTCCCCATTTGTAACCATCTGTACACAGTCTCCCAAGGAAGGTTCCTTCCTAAGGAGGCTGTTCTGCTAGTTGGCTTCTCTAGTTTCTGTTTTAGGGGGGTGCGGATAGTCAGTTGGGTCCCTTCTTGGACTAGTTGTGCTACGGACCTTCTGCTCATGTACTTTGGCATGCCTTGTGGTCTTCTCATCAGCATTTGCATGGATTTGTCACCCACTAAGTGGTGCTTTTCCTCCATCTTGCGGATACTGGAGATTTTGCACTGAGGTGTCACCCTCAAGTTCCTTGTCCCCAGCTCCTGGGTTCCAGGAGACAACGCATTTGTCCATTTGACCCTTGCTTGAACATGGTGCCAGGCCTCCTGTTGTCAGATGTTTTTTGTCCTCTATTAATTTCCTTGATCCCATCTATATTGGTGGCTTCCATTTTTTTTGGTCTGTCCTCACATGGGTTCCCTCCATGCTTTGGGATGATAACGTTGTGAGATGCCCTTGCTACAGTTTTTTTCCTTTTTTTTTTTAAACCCATATTGGTTTTTCGTCTCAGCCATGTTCATCATTCTGGATGTACGCTGATTAGACCTGCATCCTCTGATCCTCTTAAGCCCCCAGTAACCCTCCGGTTACCAGTATGGCTTTCCCTCCACAGCAGGGGCTCCTCATATGGGCATTCTCCCCCCCCCCCCCAGTTCTCCCCTGTGTAGACTAGGAACCAGTGTTTGCAGGCATTAGGACCCAGAGGATCCCAGAGGCCCAGACCATCTGGGCCCAGACCATCATTTAGACAGACTTGGGTTTTTTCTCCCTTACAGGTCTCTCTCACCTCCCTGGACACGAGTGCAGCCTTCTTGGTAGCTTCCCATGCGCACAGCATGCCCTGTGTGGCAGGGGAGAGCTCCCTGGTCCTGCTGCAGGGGTTGCTGTGGTGCTGAAGCTTGCCGCTGATGCTTCCTGGCTAAGACTCACTGCCTCATGACAGCTTCCCCAGATTGGCCTGCCTCCTGACATGGCGACTCAAGGTTGCTCCGGAACTCAAGTCGCCTGCACAGCACTGCAATATGCTGCTCCGAGGTGGCCCTGCTGCAGTGTGATTTTCTGTTTTCTTGCCACCTGTTGTCTTGCAAGTTCTCTGCTTGCCATGTCAGTGACCAAGGTTTGAGTTTTGTACCTGGCATGTTTGTCTTATTAAATATTGTAAGGCAGTTATCTGCTTTGGGTCCCAGACTGGTTGATATCTGATGGTGTGCTCGCCATCTCGCAGTGCCCTTCTTGGCCTGTCAAGGTGCGAAATTGGTTTCTACATTTGCCTGCTCTTGTCTGCACTCTCACTCTCTCTGGCTCCATAGGGTCTTTCCTCATGCATCTTTGCATTGGGGCCCACCCTGGAATACGGGAGGCTGTGGGCTCCCTTGAGCTTGTGCTTTCAGCGCTTTGTTTTGGCTCGTCTCTGCATTCTGGAAATTAATGCTTATGGCATTTTGTATTTTTCTTCACCTTAGATCTCAGCATTGCATGTGAACCTTGTATCCATTTCCCATTTGGATTTGCTCTGCCTCCTTCAAGAGGACCTGGTTCGATTGGTCTTTTTAGGTCTCTGTCTGTTACAGGGCTCCTCTTATGCAGTTTTCCACATTGCCTATCTGCTGGCTGCTGTTCTGTTGTGTGGTGGCTCTTCCCGGCCTCATTGTTCACCCAGGAGTCTTGTCTTCCCTAGGGATGGCGTCTCCCCTTCCTTCTGGAGTTGTGTTTGGTTTTAGAGTGCTGGTTACATACTGTAGCTCTTTTTCCTTTTTTTTGTTATTTATAATTTTTTTTTTTTTTTTGCATCATATGTTTATTCAAGTTTTCAATAAACAAACAGGCCCGTCGAAACCGTCAAGGCCAAAACAACACAGACAAACATATACATCCAGTACTTAACTTACATACATAGAGATCCAATTTCATGCTAATAAAGAGTTACCTTATTACTTAAAAATATAGTACACTACTTAATGGGGTGACTTGTCTTTACATAATATCATCACAAATCCATTCAGTTTAGCACTGACCGTTGTTCTCCCCTCCTTTCCCCTATATCCAGCCTTCCCCCAATATCAGGATTTCTGCTGGAGTCACAGTATTGAGGTATGTTTGCCAAGTATTATAAAACTGTTCCCCCCATCCTGCATCACATAAGTTAGTCTTTTTAGGGTGAGGGCCTGTAATATCAGTGCTTTCCACTGCTGTATAGTAGGTTTGTTTGCAGACACCCAAGTGTTCAAGATACAGTGTCTGGCCATCACCAAAATAACCCTAAGCCATCTAGGAAGGGGGCCCAATCACCCTCATCCACTTCCTCCACCCCAAACAACATTACTAGGGGTGAGTATAGGAGGTCTCTCCTTGCTATGGTCTGAGCCTCCACCATTACCTCTCTCCAAAATTTTTGTAGGACAGGGCATGTCCAAAAATAGTGATAGTAGGAGGCCAGGCCTACATTGCAGCGTTGGCAGACCGTTGAGACTGAGGGATTGAACTTACTAACACTCAGGGGCGGGCAATACAATCTATGGCAAAATTTAAAAAAGGATTCTTTATATCTATTACAAATTAAGATACCCTGATGTAGCTGTGTGATCATCTTCCATGTGTCATCCGCAGTGGGAACCCCCATATCCCTCTCCCATAGTTGCTTAGTTTTCTGAGTCATGTCTGGAAGTAACAGTCTCCCTGATTTAGCTACTCTACGTATGGTACCTGTTGGATTACGCCTCCCCTCCTGTATTAATTGTTCCAGTGGCTCCCATGCATTATCTCTACCCTGCCTTCTCCCCAGGGAATTGTAGTATGCTCGTGGTTGGAGGTATCGATAAAAGTGCTTGTGCCCCAGCCCGGTTTTGTTTCTTATGTGGTCAAATGCATCTAGCCCTTCTTTAGTACATAGGTCTTTTATACATTTTATTCCTTTTTGTTCCCATTCCTTAAATCCCAGGTCCGCCCACCCTGGAACAAAAAAAGGATTCCCAGCAATTGGAAGAAGCAGGGTCTCCCCATGTTCTATCCCTCTTCATCTAACAAGTGGGTTTAGCTTCGGCAGGCTCATATATGCCTTGAGACCTTTCCCTGACAAGTAGGCAGTCACACAACCAGGGCATCCCCTCTCCTCCAAATCTGGCCAGTTCGCCTCACTTGGTCTGCCCACCCAGTCTTACAAATAGCGACACTGTATGGCAAGATAGTAATTTTTAAGATCTGGGAATTGCAGGTTACCATTGTCTACTGAAGATTTTAGGTGGGCAAGATTCATACATGGTCGCTTTCCTTGCCATAAAAAGTCTGAAAATGCTTTCGCTAATCGCTTTATATCAGCATGGGTAAGTCCCACAGGGAGCATCTACATACTGTAGCCGAGGTAGAGTGTTCATTTTAAATAGGTTAGTCATACCTAGCCATGTTATAGGGAGCATGGCCCATCTCTCAAGGTCGGCTATAATTATACGTAACAGGGGAATATAATTTAGGTCATATAAAGATTTTATATGTTTTCCAACTTCAATACCCAGATAAACAAATGATTTGCGGACTTGCTGAAACCCCCAATCTCTGGTCCTTTCTCCCTCTTCAAATCTTTTATCCCGTATTCTAAGTTCCTCTGATTTAGTCAAATTTAATTTATACCCCAAAAATTTGGAGAAGTGGCCTATGAGATGGAGCAGTGGCATGGATTGATCTGGCTTAGTAATATACAGGAGCATATCATCAGCATACGGAGACAATTTACACTCCTTTCCCGATTGGCCCTCCACCCTGTATATCTCAGGGTGCTCTCTTATTGCAATGGCTACAGGTTCCAGGGCCAGCACAAACAGAAGGGGTGAGAGGGGGCATCCCTGTCTGGTTCCTCTTCATAGCTCGAACCTATCTGTAAAGGTTCCATTAATTAGTACTCTGGCCGTGGGGGCACTGTATATTTGGTGAATCAGCCCCACAAATTCATCACCTAGACCAAACCGGGTCAGAACCTCCATTAAGTATGGCCACTCAATCCGATCAAATGCTTTTTCAGCATCCATAGATAATATATGTACTGATTCATACCTATTTGAAGTTCCACAAATTACATTCAGGAGAGCTCTCATATTATGGTAGGAGTATCTGTTTCGTATGAACCTGGTCTGGTCTGCGTGAATCAGTCCCGGTAGGAGCCTATCTAAGCGGTTGGCCATTACTTTGGTGATAATCTTAGAGTCAGAATTCAATAGGAATATTGGTCTGTATGACGCACAGTCAAGTAAATCTTTTCCTTCCTTTGGTATCAGACAGATAACTGCATCCCTCCATGTTTGAGGTAATGAGCTTTCCCCCTCCTAGCCTCCTCGAGCACCACCCCAAGTGCTCAGTCAGATGTGGTTTCATAGCCTTATAATATTCTGAAGAGAAACCGTCTGGGCCACTAGTTTTACCTCTCTTTAGTCCAGTGATGACTTTAGCTATTTCGTCTTCTGTAATTTTGGTATTAAGCCATTCTTCTCTGACCAAATCTTGCTGCCCCACCGATTGTGGTGGAACCTCAGTCGGGTCACGGCCTGTCCCGCAGGTTGTCGGTCACCCTCACTCCCGCCCGCCCTCGGCTGGTGAGGAGAGGCTCAGGCCTGAGGCAGCTCTTTGCAGACCCTTCGGAGTCCGACGATGACTCCTCCCTGTTCCCCAGGAGGGAGGGCCTGGAGTCCTCCCTGGGCCAGTCTTTGGACGACAGCCCTTCGTCCTTCCTGGGTCTGCTTAGGCTCATCTCAGAGTTCACCGGGATGCAGCTCGAACCCGTGTCCAAGCGGGCCTAGTATCCCCTGACGGAGACCCTAGACCGAGGGGGTTCACCCTCGGAGGCCTTCCCAGTGGCTGAGGCCATTGTCGGCCCAGCCTTGGAGCTTTGGCAGCGGCCTGCTTCCTGTCCTGCGCCCTCGGCCATTATGGCCAGGAAGTATGCTGTCCCTATCGGTTCTTGTCCGGTTTTCGAGCACCCTCTGCTGAGGGGTTACTCATCGATAATGTTCTTCCAGCCGCTCGTGAACGCTCGGGATGTGGATAGGCCCCCTGACAAGAAGTCCAAAAGGATGGACTATGTCAGGCGCAAGGTTTATGCCGCTTCCTCCCTAGGCCTCCAACAGGCCAGCTCAGCCGCACTGATGGCACATTTCGCCCACGCCCTCTTGGGCTCCCTGGATGAGGTGCTCCCTCATCTCCCGGCCGACCTGCGGACCACGGTCCAGCGGATACGGGACCAGGGTAGGGCGGTGGAGGCAGCAGCTTCAGACTGCTCTGGACATAGTTGACTCCTGTGCCAGGTCAGTAGCGGCCGTGGTGGCCATGCGCTGCAGGGCGTGGCTGAGGATATCCACCTTCTCGTCAGATACCCAGCACAAGCTGGCGGACATCCCCTTCTTGGGGACTGACCTCTTCAGCCCTGAAGTGGAGGGACACCTCCAGGGGACCGAGAAGTCCAATGCCACTCTGGACTCGGTCACCCCTGCCCAGAGGGACAAGGGCCGCCGGCAACCTTTGTGTAAGCCCCTTTGTCCTTCAGCCCCTGTGGCACGACCGGTCCATCAACACCAGCATGAAGGCCAGCAGGCTTGCGCTGGACATCCTGACCCCAAGCCAGCTGCTTCCTCTAAAGGGAAGCAAGGAGGTAAAGGCTCAGGAGCTCCCTCGGCCAGTCCCTCCTCCAAGCCTGCTCAGTGATGGACTGCTGGGCGCCGCCCCTGGCCTCGTCACCTCTACCCGGGTCCTACTGTGGTGGGACGGCTCCGCCACTTCCTGTGCCTGGTCCGCTATCACCACGGACTGCTGGGTGTTGGAAGTGCTAGGAAAGGTCCTGCCTCTGGAGTTCGAGCAGGCCCCACCCCTTTGAGCCGTCGCCCCTTGGGGGGCTACGGGGTCTGCAGCTTCGCTGTCGGCCCACCGAGCCGACATTACCCTGCTCCTCTAAATAGAGGTGATCAGGAAGGTGTGGATCCTTCTCCAGACCCGGGGTTTGTGTCCAGGTTTTTCCTGGTCCCCAAACGGATGGGGGCTGGCACCCCATTCTCGACCTGCACGACCTGAACAACTTCTTAAGGTCTGGGTCCTTTTGGATGGTCACTCTGACTCAGATAACCCATCCTTGGAACGAGGTGGGTGGCTCTGTTCCCTGGACCTCCAGGACGTATTCTTCAAATTTCGATCCGT
The DNA here is from genome assembly GCA_016271365.2 of Neoceratodus forsteri. Classification (NCBI taxonomy): domain Eukaryota; kingdom Metazoa; phylum Chordata; order Ceratodontiformes; family Ceratodontidae; genus Neoceratodus; species Neoceratodus forsteri. The sequence goes on from CM057453.1 coordinate 128,341,276, forward strand.
CTGTTTCTTTGGAGACCCCTCCGCTTCGGAGCGGGGGGACCTCTTTACGAGTTCCAGGCCATACCCTTCGGCCTCTCCCAGCAGCATTCCTGTGGCGCCGGAGGGTCTGGGGTACCCCTACCCGGATGGCGGGCTGACTGCAACCCCTCCAGAGCGGAGGTGGAGCGGTCCGGAGTTCGGACCCTCTAGGTTACTCTCAGACCGGTCTCCTCTCCAACAGAGCCAAGTCGGAACTCGTGCCAAAGCGGGTGACCCTTTCATCGGGACAGAGCTTGACTGTTCGAGCCAGAGCTCGACTCCCGGCAGACAGGGCCGAGGTTCTTCCTCTTTTACCCAGTCATGTCTGATTGGGCAATCGCGCCCTGCCCAGAACTCCTGGGCCTCATGGCGGCCTGCCCCAGCGTGGCCCATTGGGCCCGTTGGTACATGCGTCCCCTTCAATGGGGGCTGGCCAGCCAGTGGTCACAACCTTGTGATCCTTTGGACCAGCCCATGACAGTAACCCAGGAGATGTGGAACGATCTCCGATGGCGGATTGTTCCAGCACATCTGCAGGAGGGCATCCCGTTCGTCCGCCCCGAGTCGACGGTCTTCTTTGACCGATGCATCTCTGATGGGTTGGGGTGCCCATCAGGGGGAGCGCAGAGTGCACTGCCTCTGGTTCCCCTCCCCTTCCCGGGTCCCGATGCCATTTCAACCTGCTGGAGCTTCATGTGGTCTGCTTAGCTCGCACCGCTTTCGCTCCGTTTGTACGGGGTCAAGTGGTTCAGGTCCAGGCGGACAGTACCATGACCATGTGCTACCCTAACCCGCCAGGGCGGATGCGCCTCACTGTTAAGTAAGGAGTTCTCCACAGCGGAGGCAGTTTCCTAGCCTTTTCGGCTGCAGGAGCCTCCAACGCCCTGGCCGATGCCCTAAGCCAGATAAGGGCTGCGCCTCACGAGTGGTCTTCCCTGCCAGAGGTAGCACAAGATCTTTCTCCCACTGGGTCATGCCTCGGCGGACCTTTTCACCTTCAGGGAGAATGCGAAGCCAAGACTGTTTCATGCCCGCCCACTCAGCAGGGCTCGCTGTAGGGGATGCCTTTGAGGCCGCGGACCCCGGGCCGCTTTTACACCTTTCCCCCATTTCCCTTGACCTACAGGCAAGGCGAGGAGGGACTAGGCGCAGGTGATTCTGGTAGCCCCAGACTGGTTCCGCCAGCTCTGGTATCCAGCTCTCCTCAGTCTCAGCCCCAGGCTCCAGGCGGCTTCCAGCCCACCCGGACCTGATCTGTGTTATCAGGGGAAGGTATTCCATCCGGACCTTCAATCCCTGCACCTGGTGGCCTGGTTCCTGTGCGGCTAGTTGCCAGGTCTTGGGTCTTCCGGCGAGGTCCTCGATGTTGTTGAGGCATCCCGCCAGGAGTCGACCAAATAATGCTACACCTTCAAATGGAAGAGTTCTCCATTTGGTGTCAGGATAGGGTCTGGTCCCTTCTCTTGTTCCTTGGCGAGCATTCCGGACTACCTGTGGTCCGTTTTTCTTCTTCTTCTTCTTCTTCAGTAAGGGCTTCGGTTGACGACCCTTTAGGTGCTCCTGGCAGCCACCTCTGTCCTCCGGGCGCAGGCCGGAAGGCAGTCGGTGGCGCAGGAAGGGTGGTCTGGCGCTTTTCCAAGGCCTTGATCATGCTTCCCCTCTGGGGAGAGAATCTCCACCTCTGTGGGATATTCTGCTGGTATGGGCTTAGCTCTCAGGCAAGCCATTCAAACCAATGCACAGGTGCAATTCTCCCACCTGTTGTGGAAGAACACCTTCTCGGTGGCTACCACGTCAACCAGGAGGACGGGGGAGCTCCAGGCGCTTCCTTCGAGTCTCCGTATCTGGTCTTCCACAGGGACAAGATTGTCCTGCGCCCCCCCCCCCCAAAGTTCCTTCCGAAGGTGGTGTCGGAGCGCCTGGAGTGTGTGAGATGGCCGAGAGCGGCTCAGCTGACTTGATGGTCGATGTGGGTCTTTGGAGATTAAATAAAAAGTGAAACAGGCACTGAAAAGTTTTACTTTAATGCTAAAAACTCTAAGTGGGCATTTTTGCAGTAACTGCTGCCATTTTAGTTGTACATGGTGTTTCCCTTTAACCATGATAGTTCGTGTTTGCAGGTTTTTTTTTATAAATCACTTTATCTGTGGTTAGTTGTAGCTAAACTAATTAGGACCACATGAAGTCAGTCTACTGTGTAAATTGACCAGTAGACTGCGTCAGTTGGGTTTCTGTGGTTAGTAGGTGACACTTTTAGTGCTGCAACTGACTGCAGATTAATTAGTACGATGCTTGAAGACTTTCTCCTTCTATCCCTTTCTCTCTAAATGAGTGATTCATTACATATCTGAGCAACATCACTGAGTTATCTTGCCTTCTACTTACACAGAAAGTATTTTTCAGACCCTGTAGTATCTCACGTTGATTCAGTTAACATGCTTTAGATTGCAGACTCACCTACTGTACGTAACCTTTCACATGGCATATCCTAGCCCAAACAAATTACTGTTTTCCCAGTCTCCCCAGGTTAGTTCTACTAGTGCTTTCAGGTTTATATCTTTTTTTTCTAATTGTTCTGGTTTGTTGCCATTGTTTAGCTCCTGTATTATTCGATGGACTGCTTTGTCTTTGAATGTAAATTGTTAATGTCGCTATAATTAAAATGCTACTACTGCTAAAGAGTTCACATTATCTGCCTCCTACTGATGCACAAGTCTGCTGCATTGTGAGGGGCATACATCTCAATATTTTATGTTATACTGCATGTGGACTCTCACCTCCAGTCAGAAGTCAGGATTACACATGCTTCATTCCTTTGCAAACTAACACCAGTCATTAAAAATAACTGCTAAGTGCTCAGAACAGTCACTTTATTCTCAATAAAATGACAGTAGTGGCATCCATCCCCTTTCTTGCATTTTGACTGGTCTGTACTCACAACAACAAACACGTGAAGCAAAATAGTTATGTAGTATGCTAGTTGGGTCACTGTCCTCAGCAGTAATGTAACAATCTCGTAAAGATAAAGTACTCGGCCTTCAGTCTTGTATTTTATTCACTCGACAGTCATACTATTGCCTCATATAGCAACCCCCCTAGCACATTATCACTTACACTCCCTGCCAGTGATAGGCCAGGGGTAGGGTTCACATAGCAGAGGGCAGGTTAAGGTGGTGATCTAGAACCTATCACCTCGTATTATTTATTTATTTAAGGGATTAACCAGGCAGGCATACTGAGCGGGGGACCACTCGTTTCCAGATGCGACCTGGGTGAATTTCAAGGGGTACATCAGGACAGATATTTTTATACTTTACATAGTGTATATACTGTAGATATACTAACTGCAAGGTGTGTATCTATATATATATATATATATGTAGGGGGGATACATGATGGGTGACTGTGGAATATGGAAAATATTTGCACGAGTGCAGAGTGAACTGTGATAATATCACGAGTGCCGAAAGCATGAGTGATATTATTGCAGTTCACTGTGCACAAGTGCAAAATGTTTGCCATATTCTACAAGTCGCACATCATGTGTGCGATTTATATAATAGGGCTGCTATCCTTTGGGAACATTTTTGTCTGTGTTTTCTCCCTGTTAACTCTGTTTTTTTTTTTTATTTTGGTAACTGTGTAAGTTTTTAAGGGGGACCTGGGAGCACTGGGCAGTTAAGTGATTTGTTCAGAGTTGCACAGTATTGAAATGGAAGTTGTGAGAATGAAACACTGGACTGGGCTGCTGGATGTAGGAAGTTTTTTCATTGCTTGTTACTCTAAACTCTAGGCTGTACTGCCAGCACTATTTGTGTGTGGTCTGAGTGTGTGTAAATGTTTCTGAATGGGCTGAAACTGTTACACACTATGAGAAACAGGTGCATGTGATTTGCAATGATAATTGTGTTACCTGCAGTTGGAGTGAGAAACAGACTGTTTATTCAGTAAGTTGCTGGCTTCACTGAGACAGAGAAACTGTTGCAGTCAGCACTCAGAAAGAGAAACTGGTTTATGAAGGAGGCTGGTTTGAAGATTAGAGCAGCACAGCAATGGGCTAGGATTGTCAGAATAACTATGGGACACAGGTGATTGTCTTTTACGATGCTAATTGAGTTAGTTGCAGGATTCAGTGAGAAAGAGAAACTGTGAAGCTGTTAAATGCAGGCTGCAGTGTAGATGGTCTCACTCTGGTGACATCACCATTGCTGTATATTTGCTGGTGATGTAGACACTGTGGGTTTATCAGGAAATAAATCCACAGTGGTGATGTCATCACAGTGGTTATACAATGGCTGTGAAAATAACACTATTTATGTCATAGCATATCACCTCACCCCTATTGTATAAATATATATATGTGTGTGTATATATATATGCAGTAGGGGTGAAGATAAATGGAGTGAGATAAATCCGTTTATCTGAGCAACAGTGTGTAAAAATTTGTTTATACACGTAGTTATGTCATCAGCCACTTATATGTATAGTTCTTATGTCACACACACACACACACACACACACACACACCTACCGCCCCGCCGGACGGCACTACTTTTCACTGTCTTCAGATCGTGACTTGCAGCTTCCACCAGCCACCCAGCCATCATTTCCTGCAGAGGCTTCAACCTGTCTATCCATGGAGAAGTACAACTCCCACACAAACAAAAAAAAAACTACTGCAAACTAATCATAACCCAAAACGGCACATTACATTACTGCCTACTTACTGTTGGCAGCTAAAAAAGTTATCACACGTAAATGGATGACTAACAGAATACCAGCCATACTAAAATGGTGGGCTGTAGTATTAGATATATATCAGGTGGAAAGATTAATGGCTGTTTTACGTGACTGAGTGCCCTCCTTCACAAGGAAATGGCGACCTTGGATCTGGTATATGGCTCAGGTGGAACCGTATTTTGTCCCTTAAAGCATTCCTGAGGCTCCGTGGAACTAAAAGGTGCTGCTCTCGCTAGCGGGAGGGGGGAGGGTTGAAAAAAAGGGAGACTGATAGACAACTTATAAATATGGGACTACAAATATAAGGTGATAATGAATGACGAAGGTATCTGTCTTATAGTGAATAAGGCACTTAAGTACAAATGGAGGAAAGAAACTTCTTATATACCATAAGATAAAATGTAGTGAATTTATTATATATACCATGCGATTAAGTGTGGTGACAACTTAGCCAAGTGTAATAATTGTACCTGTACAAAAATCTGATGTATGTCGACTGAAAAATGTAATAAAATTTATATAAAAAAAAAAAAAATACTGAAAACTACAGCAGAGCTCCATGGCCACAAAACCTTATTAAATATGTATTCATTTACCTTCATCAGTGTCTGCTTCAAACAAACAAACAAAAAGAGTTGTACCTTCTCCTCAGTGAAGCCGAACTGTGTCGTCCTCCTCACTACTGGCTCAGCTGCTCGGCACTTACCTGTAACTTCTCCCCAGCTTCCTGGAGCAACCGGACAAACGTATGCGCCATTGCCAAAATACTCTCTTTCTACAGAATTAAAAAATGGGCAGAAATGGACATGATTCAAGCCTCCCCCCAAAAAAATTACGAACTACTGCAATATCGATACTACCTGCTGACAGAAATCCACTGCACGGCTTCCTGGCTCCACATTTGACACAACAGGCAGTTAGATCTCAGCTGCTGGAGGTGTTTTGATGTGGCATTGGCATGAGCTTGCATCTGTGGGACCAAGGGCTTCGGAAATGAGATTTGCTCTTTCGAAGAGTGTAGTTCTCCTGAATTGTATTGTTTCCAAACCGTTTCAGTTTTACCCACTAAGCGAGTCTGCCATTTTCTCAATCATTTTCCAGGAGCTCAGGTTGCTCTGCCAATCAGGAGCAGCATTACCAGGACAACCCAACATCCTGATGTCATGGCTGTAGTAATGGCCATAGCAACGGTTCTCCTAATGGCACAGTAACATGCCCAACCGGTGGCAAACCGCCAAAAAAAAAAGGAAAATAAAAAAAAGTTACTTTTCTAACAAGAAATACCACATTTCAAAATTATACACAAGTTCATTCCCTGTTGCACAAATGACATATGCGATGGGGAGTTTTGTGAAGCATGATGTATCTGCACTTGAGCAGTTTGACCTCGGGTACATCAGTTGCGGCTTACCCCACTCGTAGTCACCCGAGGTCAAATTGCCCTTATGCAGATGAATCATGTATCTTCTTCAGAGGTTTCTCAGTCATCAGAGTACACCGCAGGAACCTCCCTCTTGGTGAAGCAGGAACCACACAGAAGAATTTCAGCAGTACAGCTGGGGCCGCCCACGCCGTCGATTTTCATCAACATCACTAACCCGATAAAGGCGTGATCGGCCTTGCTCCCTCCTCAATTCTTTCCTGAGAACCTGATGACTGAGATCCCCTCAAAGATCTGCTGTTACGGTAAGATCTTACGTAACTGTTCTAGCAAGCAGCTCCCCGTCCTATACAATATATTTTATATATATATGTATGTGTATATATATATATATATATATATATATGCACATGCAAGGAGTAAAAGGGCTAGAAATTTCATTTTACACATTATATTCTAGACAGAATTACAGTATTCCATCCATAATAATTGTTTTACTATGCATGTAGACATGTACAGCATATATTCATTCTGTATTCTGAGCACACCCAGAATTGTGATTGGAATACTGCTATCCAGCTTCTGAAAGGAGAGCTCCTAATAATCCTGCCTGCCAGATCTGAAGCCCCCCCCGTCCTCATTCATGAAAACGGGGCCACTGCAAAGGAAAATTATTTATTTTGAGCGAGTAACCCCATTTCTTTTGTTCTTCACAATGTGTGTGTTCAGGCAAGGGAGGAAAACAGGGCATCAACCTTAGGTGCCTGCGCAGCCTTCTCCAAATCGACCATGCCCAGCACAGTTCGACAGATAACCAGGATTTTGATCATTTTCTGGTCACAGATTTCCCATTCCTATCAAGTGCCCTCTAAACATAGAGTACACTGGAAACAATGGGGTTGTTTCTGTATCCCCAGAGCTGTCTTGTCAGTTAGATCTGTAAGCTAAAGAGAGAGGCTACGGCCTACTATGCTGGCGACCCAGGTTCAGGAACAGACATGGGTTGCTCAGGGGCCATTGGGAGAGAGAGCATTGAGCATTCCCAGGACTTCTCTCTTCTATTGGGGGGGTGCCCTCCACTTGACTGTCACATGGTGAATGCCATGTTGCAGGCAGTAGGGGAAAGGGGAGCAGCTAGCATGCATCCACATTAGCACATGCATCATTGCAGACTGGCCACCCTTGGTAGAAAATGGGAGACTGGCAGGGTGAACCAGCACCCTCACAGGTCCTACACCACCAGTCAAGTCACCCATCCTACATATAGTCCTGGTCAAAAGGTGGAGGTAAGTCCTTTGGGAAGGTGGGCGATAGGGTGAGGGAGGCTGGAGGGGCAGTCAGAGACAGAGATAATTAAATAAAAAGAAAGCAAGAATGCCACCTTTTCGTTATGGTAGCTTTCTCAAGGACCCCTGGGACTTAAAAAGTTATCTACCACTTGCCCTGGACCACACTTGTGGTGGCTTACCCTGTCGGTCGAGCATGGACCTGCAGTGGGGGGGGGGGTGCCAGTGTCATCACGGTAGATCAGGGATTCTCTCTTAGGTTTTCTTCCCTAGGGGTACTAGAATGAAATGACACATAAGTATGCATCTAATGGCACTCGTACGTGTCTGGCGGCTGCTGCTCTCACCTTACTGTGTGCTCGATCTGCTGCCACCTCGCCACCACCAGGTGGCAGGCAGGTAGTGGAATGCAGCATCCTTTCTTCCACAGCCAGCCCTCAAGCAATCTAGAGTCCATTCCTGAACCCAGGTGGCCGGCACAGTGAGCAGCTGCACTGCTACTGCACTGCTGGGCCAGCTAGGCCACCACCTTCTTAGCCACATGATACATATCATCCCATGCCTTAGGAAGCAATATAGCACGGTGGTTTAGGGCTCTGAGCTGCAAACTTGGAGACCGGGGTTTGAATCCCACAGGCCCCACTTGGATACTGTGTAACCCTGAGTAAGTCACTTAACTTTCTTGTGCTCTCAGGTCGCGCCTGGAAACAGGCTTCAGCTTAGTGTGCCTTTCCTGGTTAACCAATTTCCCTTTCCCCCTTAGGAGTGACGGAAGCACCCCCTACATTGGAAAGACATTTTCTGTAACCTGGTACCTTGTAAATATTGCTTCTTTCTTTGCTTCTGTAAGCAGGGTGATCCCTCTCTACTGGCACCATCCTGAGTACTGTGCTCATTGTATGTGAATGAAGTGGACAGTGTGCCTTAAGGTAGTAGCAACTATGTAAGGCACAGCTCAGGAAGTCTCCCAGAACTCCTACAACTGTAAGGCACGGTGTGCGCTTCATTTACGTACAATGAGCAGAATCACCTTTAATGGGAGTCAAGATGGCCTAGTTGGGAGAACATTAGACTGAAGATCTAACGGTCTATGGTTCAGTGCCAAGCAGAGCAGCTCTTGGAAATTTGTTGCTGTGTCAGTGACTTGGTAGGTTGTGCATTCGCCTCTGGGGCCAGAAGATCGGAGGGTCATTAATTGTAGCTCCACACCAGGAACGTGGTTTAATGCCCAATACTGTCACTGTAGCAACCTGTAGTATCAAACCCAGGCAGGAAAGGATGGTGAGGCAGAGGGAAAGGAAGGGACTGAACTGGCGCACTAGACTTGGCCAAGGTTCGTCAAGCAACAGGTTGGAATGGTTCAAGTAGGAAAATGTGCAGGCATGATGGAGGACTACAAGTCCTTTTCTGCTGGTAATTTTTCTGTTTCCTAGCCGGCCCGAAGACACTGAGGGTTGAGGCACTGGACGACACACCTCATGTCACGTTGGCAACCCGAATTCAGTGACGGACTTGGGTTGCCAGGAGTCGGTAGGGGAGGGAGAGGATTGAGCATCCAGAGGACACCTTTCCTCTCCCTTGGGAGGGCTCCAGGTTTGCTCGGTGTACTGCAGGTACACCAGCCAGAATGCAAAGAGGCGGAGTGTGGCAGACACCAGCTGGGCAGCTGTGCGCAGGCATCATTGCACACCACACTCTTATGGGAGAAAACAAAATACCCTGATGGCGGGTGGGCGATGGCTGGTCTCCATGGGCGGCCCCACGCTCAGCGCCCGGCCTTAATCCGACGCACCCCCTGGGGATCCTCGGCCTCCTCCTGTATGGATCTGGCGGGGGAGGAGGGGATCCTGATCCCGATGTCTCTGTCGGGGGATGTGGTTCAGGTGAGCAGTTAGGGAGAATGCCGAGCGAGCCAACCCGAGAGATGCCCTGGACCACCAGGTGAATAGAGTAGAAAAAATTTTTTTGTCGGTTTCCTTTTCAGAATTACTTAATTCCCTTGTTCCATGGCAAACAGCATTTGGTACAGTTTTGCCTGTCTTCCAGCCTTCAGAGTTGATGCCTGTGCCACTCTGTAATCAGCTGTGAGTGGGGGGGACTGTCCTCTCTTCTACAGGAGCTAAGTGCCTTACCTCTTTGATGCACTTGGCAGACAGTTGCAATGGGGGGGATTCTAGGGCCTGGGCATGTGAATTCTGCTCTGCCAGTGCCATTTAGGAATATTCTAAAAACAATATAATCACTTGGTTTTAGCATTTGTTTCCTAATGTAAAACATTTGCATTAGTAAGTCCAGCCTAACCTTCCAGTGTAATATCATGATTTTTGGCTACTGCCGACTGCTACATTGGGAATCTGGGTTCTGTTCTCGAGCCTAGGATCTTGGTTGGTACAGCAAGAGGTGGATCTCGGTCTCTAAGAATGCATGACACTTTAGGGAGAAGGAGGAAAGGAAAATCAGCACCTACTGCCTGTGTACATCTGGTTGGTCAGGGAAGTGTGCTACGCTGGCAGATTACTCTGCCACAGTGCTTGCCACCAGCATCAAGATGCAGTGCATGCCTGAGGGGAGATCAGAGACCGCAATATCCAGCCCTGGAGGGGCACTATTAGGGAAAGTAGGGCAATCTGACATGGGCCTATGTGCTCATACATTGTAGCAGTTGGCAACTGTAGCCATCCCGCAAAGAGCTGTATGTGCAGAGTCAGGCATGTCCCAGCACAGGTTCATTGGACAGAACCAGGACAAGGCCCTGATAGGGAGCATCAGGCAGTGGCTGGAAGTGGGGGAGAGGGGAAGAAAATAGAAAGTTAATAAAAGAAAAAAAAACTCTTTAAAACTATGAGGTAGCAGACGTCTGAAAATTGCAGTTCTCTATCAGTGAACGCCTACAAGCCAGTAATGTCTTCGAAATGTATTCAGTTGTATTGGTATTGTGTGGGTGTTGTATAATTAATTGTCAGACGTATGTAATAGAAATACATTAAAACCAGTTTAAAATTAAGACTTGTCCCATGGCCAGCCAGGCAGTTTCAAAGGTGGGTTTCTAATGCATTGGGGCAGCAGAACTGAGCACCCACATTTTTCCAATATTAAGGTGGTTGCTCATGGCGTTTATTATACAGCAGCATAAATCAGATACATAGCAAGCAGACAGATGTGTCATCATCTGCTCTAGATTTAAGTAATTTTTGGCAATTTCCAACATTTCAGACCCATAGCATTATGTACATTTGTGCACAAGTCAGTTACATGGTGTGATGTATAGATAACCAAATAAGAAACATAATTTGTACAAGGGGTTGTACATTCTAGGAGGGGAGTACTCCTATCTGGCTAGGAAGTTCATGAAATATATGTGATGGTTATTCTTATGAAACAATAAAAATTTTAAATATGAAAAAGTAATTGAAATTTGGAAGTGACTAGACGTTCACCCCCCTCCCATTCATCCATTCATGAGCAAGGAATTAATCAGTATGTGCTAATTTATAAGGATTCCCGTACCATCTGTGCCACCCAGGGTCATTTGTGATCCCTTTAGTAGGCAGAAGACTGTCCAGGCTCACCTTGAAGGCCTGTTTATGGTTATCATATCTACTGTCTTCACTGCTAAGCTGCTCCCTGAGTTCACCACCCTTTTGTAGAAGTGCCTCCTAATGTTACCCCTAGATCTAGCACCTATAAGCTGCAGAGTATGCCCCACTTCCTACTGGAGACCACCAGATTGAACATCTCTGTTGGTTTGACCCTGACGATTCCCCTGCATGTGCAGATGACTGCAGTCGTATTGTCCCCCCAGCCTTCTTTTCTCCAAGGTGGACAGGTTAAGGGCCACCAGCCTCTGATAGCTTTTGTCCAAATGCCCATGCTCATTTTGGTGGCCCTCCATCGCAGCCTCTTGACTGCCTCAATGTTCTTTTTGTATTGGGGGACCCCAGAACTCTTTGCAGTACTACAGGTGGAGTTAGGTCAGTGTCTTGTAACATAGCAAGAATAGTTCCCTTAGTTACCCCCTTTTAATGCACCCCAGAATTCTGCTTCAGCCCTTTGTCTTTTAAAACCTGAGGTTCATTCTCGCAACACTGCACCAAGAGAAGCGCAACACAGCACAATTCCTACCTCCATTTTTCCTCAGCGTGACACCTTTAATTTAGCTTTTTTGTAAATTGGACTTCAGGAGTCTGACCAGCCACCCAGCTTGTTCGGGTTCCCCTGAGGTGTGTCCCTGTCCTCGAGAGTTCATTGCCCTGACCAGCTTACTGTCTGGAAACTTAAGCAGTCTGCTGAAGACCCCAGCTTCCATATTATTGATTAAAATGTTGAACAGCAGTACCCTCAGGTAAGGGACCATGCTGAGTACCCCTCTTTACTCAGAGTAGTGCCAGTTGACACCAATTCTCTGCCTCCTGCCTCAGCCAGATAGCTTCTACTGGTGTCTCTTCCTCCTGCCTATGCTGGTTAAACTCCTGCCTCACTGACAAAGCCCAGTCAGTCATATTAGAGTCCTCAGTTTCCTCTGGGCTCTGGAATTGGTCCACTTCTTTTCTCAGTTTTCATTAACGACCTCCCCAACTGCCTAAAAGCATGGAAATTCCACACAAGTTACTATGCTGTTTGGCACTGCCTATTGGTTGCGATCAACTTTCTTCACTCTGAAGCAGAACTCTTTATCTGGTAACCCTATCGACTCCATAATTTCCTACAAATGCCTGGTGATGATCTCACATCAACAGCTAGACTATTCACTTCACATAAACCTTATAGTGGGAAAATGTTTCGCCAAACTAGAGTCTCTCTATAGGGTTAAAATTGTCTCATTTTTAATACCAAAATAACTGTGGTGGAGCAATCTGTGTTAGCATTGCTGGACGGTACCATGTTATAAGAGCTAAACCAAAAAAAGCCACTGCAACAACCACGACTACACATCACCGAAAAACAATTTGGCGATCAGCTTAATAGCACCTGTCAGAAACACCAACAGGCATGTATTATTTTTATGGGAACTAATGTTTTATTACTTATAGCCCCCTACACCACCCACCCCCAAGTTATTAAATAACCAACTCCGGGGAGTTTGACACTTGAGAAAAACAAACCACTCCTTCCAACAAAATAAATAAAATCCCCCAAACCCAAGGCTTTCAGACACACAGGCAACACTCTTGCCCTCTGAGCCACGCTGCGGCTCACTTCTACCTTCACAAGTTTCTTCCTACATATATCACTACCTCAGTCACTCCCTTCCTATCCCTCCCACAGTATTGCTAATATAACCTGTCGGCGTGTACTCAAGGACACTCGTATTGAATTCGCTAGTCCCTCCTCATGCATATTCACTCACTCATATCACGGGTCACCTTGCTGTACTATGGGGATGTCAGAGCCTCCTCCTCTACCCTAGCAAAGCTTACCATCCTCTTCTGCTCACTCTGTAGATTGTGTTGACCTGCCATTCCTGCGCCCATCATTGCACAGTGTATAAGGACCTAGACCTGGCTCCCTTCCTATGAGACAATCCCTCCATATTGCTCTGCTGGGCAGCAAATATTGGTCTGAGACACTACCAGGGCATCTTAATGACATATTTACCCCTCCTCCAATCTCTCATACTCTTTGTGGTCAGAGGAGGGAAAATGACTTCAAATTTCAAGGTGAGACTCATTGCGGGTCAAGCCTTTGTCAGGTATAGCCTTCCCCATATATGGAACAGTCTTCCCTCTGTGACATTTAACCTTGACGTGCCTTTCATTTCATGGAACTCTGTTGTCTTTATATGGTCCTGTGTTGATTTTTAAAAGCAGTTTAGGCCAGTGGGATTTTTAACAGCTTTTTATCTGTTTTTTTTAATGTATGATCTGGACTTTAAAAAAGTGTATATTCTTCCAAACCAACTGTCATTGTTTTCTGATGAGGGATTCTATGTAATCCAAAATCTCAAGCACATTTTCTTTTGTAACATATCTGCTGGTCCAATAAAAGGTATCAAATCATCTCTTTTTTTCTGGCTCCATTCTACTGTGGGGGAAGACAGAAAACCAGAAGAGTTTTGGGCTACACCGCTACCTGCGCTTGGCTTAGTGGTGGCTCTGCTCTCATTTTTTGTTTAATTTATTGAGTATGTCACAATAAACTTACAATATAACGCATAGAAATTGTAACAAAATAGATTTTACCAAAGATTTATTTTCTTTTCACCCTTCATTACACGTGTGAGAGGTACACCTAGAAATTGAAATAATTGATAAAAGTCAGTAGTGTCCAAAAAGCCTGAAATGGCTACATAGCACCAAGACCAAGGACTTTAATGTGAAAATTTGTGTATACGGTAAGTCCTTAAGTGATACACTGTCTTTGATATGGCCTACCAGAGACCTTCAAGTCCAGGTAGTTGTAAATATCCTCCGGAAAGGTTGGAAGTTTTCCTCCAGAGGTGCTTCACGGGCTCTAACTCACAAATGCACACACTAAGAACAGGCTGCACAAAATTAAGAACTGAAAACGGGTAAACCGCAAAACAACACTAACAATCCCCATGTGGTGTCTTACTCCATAAAGTAACGAGGTCCTCAGATGAATAAAGAGTAGAAAAGAATCTGCAACAGAACATTCAGTACAGAAGGACTATCAATAAAAGGCAGTTTTGCCCTACTTACTTCAGTGAGCCATTTCAAAACGGGGAGGCAAAGGCTAAATACTTAGTCCAGTCCAACGGGTTTCCATGCAAGAGCTACGCGTAGGCCAGGGGAGGTATGGTGCAGATAACGCATAATGACTGTTCAGCCATGTGGTCACAGCCATCTTGAGATCAGCAGCGAAATCCAGCGATCCCAGTAGTCTTTAACAGTGGGGCCCAAACATTTCCAGGAAGTCATTTACACTTCCATGCCCACAACCAACACTACCCTTTTAATTACACATAAAAGTAAAACACAGAGACAGTTGGTATTGCTATAAAAAACACACTCCCCAAATGAAGAAAAGGCGGATTATGAAATGTTAAGCCAGTACACTAGGAAGCACTAAGAATTTATAATCAGAATATTAACACCATAGTTTTATTTTTTAATTTTTCAACAAAGTGTACTTCACTGAATTATTATGTTTTTTGTTGCCAACATACACAGACTTGCACACATTTCAGTTACATACATTTACACTAAACAATAGATCTTACCTCGAGAGGGCTCTTGCAGTAGGTAATAACCTTGAAGACTGCGCCCCCTGGCATCAGGACCACACAGAAACCTTGGCTCGCAATTTTTGGTAAAGATCTTTACCAGAGACAGTAAATTAAGAGCAGCACCACCATCCTAGTACACCCACTACTGCCCCTGTCTTTAGCTAGCAATGTCTGGCGGAGGACCGCCCACCTGACGTCAGTGTGATACTATATAGTGGGCGGTCCCTTCGCCCGCCTTCCAGTTCTTTCCCGCCGTTGACCTGTGCATGTTGGACCTCGCAGATTCCTTGCTTCAGTTTGACCATCATTTCTCGGATAAGTATCTGTTTCTTCTTTTCTTTATTTTGTAAAAACGTAATCTTTTTGTATGTCTTCTTCATCTTCCATTGAGTTGCATAAAAATGAGTGGGATTCCTGCGCTATGCAGCTCCCCACATAAGGAATCTCACACCCAGTGTCTCTTGTGCCTAGGCCCAGAGCACAAGACCGAGGATTGTGAGGCCTGCCTGAGCTTCAACCAGGCCACATGGAAGCACCGCCAGCAGGCCCTCGAGGCCCACTTGCTAAAGAAGAAGATGGCCACCATGGAAAAAGAACTGCAGAAGCTGAGGAGCGCTTCATCGTCTCCTGCTGACTCCCACAAACACAAGAAGAAGAAGAAGAAGAACTTTTATTTATATGAAGCGCAATTCAAGGAATATCAAAGTGCTTTTACAAAACAATTAAAACCATAAAATTAAAACCCCTTAAAATGACAAAATCCATAGATTAATAATCAGAATAAGCAAGAGAGACTAAATAAGTTTTCAAAGCAGATTTATAGATCTCCACAGTCAGGCACCCCCTTATCTGAGGAGGTAGAGAATTTCACAGGGTAGGAGCCACAAAAGCAAACACACAGGCTCCCGAGGTCTTCAAGCGAACCCTGGGAATCTCTGGCAATCCCTCCTTGGCAGAGCAGAGCGGTCAGAGAGGACAGTAGAGACATAGAAGCTCTTGCAGATAACTCAGTCCCTGTCCTTGTAGGGTCATGTAGGTTAGCAAGCAAGCCAAGCTTGAAGGTGATCCGCCACTGAACTGGCAGCCAGTGCAGACCACGCAGCACAGGTTCTTTTTTTTTTTTTTTTTTCTCTTTATCCTCCTCCCTCCTTACAACCACCTCTTCTTCGGGAGACACCTTATGGCCTTATCAGCCTTCACTCGCCTACCTGGAGCCAGTGCAGTCCATGCCCCATTGAGCCGTGGCTATACCCCCCAGGCGGGTACGGGGTGGTTTCCCCAGCCACCCCGACGTCCTGTAGTCTTCGCCGGGCATGCTGTCCCTGGACAGGTAGGGGCATTAAAGTCGGGGCTAAGTTGCTCCGTCTACTAGGTAGCTGCAGGGTTTTTCCTGGTGTTCTACAACGTACTATGTCGGTGACGTCAAGGCGCCCGAGTGCCGGCGTCTGGTGCGTCGCTCCCTCATCTGTTTGGAGCATCGGGCTTGCTGTACCTCAGGTCTCCACCTGGGGACAGACAAACACCGAGCTCAAGTAACCCACCCCGGAGGGCAGGCAGTCCTGGGGCCTCAAGTCCTCTCTCCAGCTAGCCCTCCAGCTCCCGGGCTCGTTCGAACCCGGGTTGCTGGCGTCAGCGAAACTAACCGCTGCGCCGGGCGGCGGTCGGGCGCCTGCAGTACAGGCTTGACATGGCTAGATCTAGAGAGCCCAGTCAGCAACCTGGCCGTAGCATTCTGCACCAGCTGCAAGCGGTGGATGTCAGCCCCCGGAAGCCCTAGGTACAGGGCATTGTAGTAATCAAGGCAGGAAGTCACAAAGGAATTGAGTAGGAAGATCACCGGGCGGAACCAGGTGCTTAATCCGGGCGATATTCCTCAGCTGATAGAATGAGGTCTTGATGACGGATGACACCTGAGACTTTAGGGTCAACGTCTCGTCAAAAATAACACCCAGACTCTGCACCTATTCAGAGGACATCAACTGGCAACCCCGAGCACAAGTCCAGAGGCCTGCTCAGCCAAAGACCTCTCTACCCGGCGACCTGGGTCAACCACCAAAACCTCAGTCCTGTCAGGATTCAGCCTCAGCCAGTTGTCACTCATTCAGCCCTGAATCTTGGCGAGGCAGTTGTTAAACACCGACACCGCATCATCTTGGTCAGGTGCAAAGGACATGTATAGCTGAGTATCATCTGCATAGCAGTGAAAACTCAAGCCATACTGCCTTACAGTGTCTCCTAACAGTAGCATGTACACCACGAATAACATGGGCGAAAGCACAGAGCCCTGGGGCACCCCACATGATAGAATGCATCAGAGGAATAAATTCCCGATGCGACTCTCTGAGATATACCAGTGAGGAATGAATGGAACCATCTGAGGACTGTACCTGACAGTCCACAGATCACCCACAAATGCTCCGGCAAAATGCCATGATCCACGGCGTCAAGTGCTGCAGAGAGATCAAGGAGGACTAAAATGGAACAAGTCCTCCGATCTCTCACTGTCAGGAGATTATTGAGCACTCAAACCAGGGTGGTCTTGGGGGCTATGCCTCTTCCTAAATCCCGACTGGAGAGGATCGTAGCGTCCAGCTGCAGCGCGAGCACCTTCTCAATAACCTTGGGCAGGTTAGAGACAGGTCTGTAGTTGGTGAGACAGTCCGGGTTGAGCGAAGATTTCTTGAGGAGTGTAACCACTGCTTCCTTACGGGAGTTAAGAAACTCACCCGTCTCGAGCAACCTCTGGGCTATCTCAGCCAGGACTGGGTCGATGACCTCAGTGCATCACAAGGAGGCGAGTTGGGCCCGGGTCCAAACCACAGCAGGTTGGCCACTTATTCTGAATGATCCCTATGACATCCACGATCACCGACTGGATGAAAGCCAACCAACAAAACTGAGGTTCTGCAACCTCTGACCAATCACCACCCCGCCCATTGGAGCTAGCTAAGATGATCTCTGATCTAATGTCAGCAACCTTATTTGCAAAGAAGCGAGCAAACTCATCACACTTGTCCTGTGACAGCGCTCTGTGAACTTGTAGAAAGGATGGATTGCACAGTCCATCCACCGTTCGGAAGACCTGAGCAGGTTGGTTCCTTGCAGTGGCGATCCAGACAGGAATACTGCCTTCTTGTGGGAGCTCGCCGATTGATAGTGTGGATAATAGACCATCAATCTATGCCTGTCGGCATCAAGACCGATTTCCGCCAGCATCGCTCCATCCTTTGCCCCTCTCTCCTCAACTTCCTCAAGGTCCCATCAAACCAAAGGGACCAGGGGTAAAGGGTGAGGGGGTGAACACGAACAGGAGCAGTGGAGTCCAGGGTTGCCACCACAACCATGTTATAAGCTTGCAGCAGGTTGTCCGGACCCATGCTAGCAGTCAGGAGTCCCAATAGGTCCAGTACCACCATCAGACCCTCTGGGGTTACTCTCCTTAAAGGGCGGTACCGGACCGTCTTCATCGGGGGCTGAAAATTGAACCTGATGGTGTAATGGTCAGACCAACCGACTGGCTCTACCACCAGATCTGAGATCTCCATACCCAGGAGGAAACCAGGTCCAGTGAATGTCCAGGGTTATGGGTTGCAGAGGCAACAGCCTATGAGAAGCCCAATGAAATCATAAGTTGGAGGACGTCTTGACCAAACTGCAAGAGTTCATTGTCAACCCAGGCATTGAAGTCACCCAGCACCATCACTCTGGGTGACTCCAACACCATCTTGACAATGAAGTCTGTGACTTCCTGCAAAAATTACTTCCTGTCCCCGGGTGGACGGTAGACGAGAAGAACTTTGCACCTCCCACCTGCACCCAGGATACATTCAAAGGATCTGGTCTCCCCCACTAGAACATCTATCAGGCCCAATTCCATTATAAAACAAATGGCCACACCCCCACTCCTACGATCCAGCCTTGGGCGGTGTATCACTGAGAAACCGGCTTGAACCACTGACTCAAGAATTGGGCCTACATTCCCATCCAGCCAGGTCTCAGTGATGCAAGCCAGGTCCGATGACCCAACAAGATCGGCAATTATTGCTGTCTTGTTTTTAATGGACCTGGCATTGCATAACACTGCCCGAGTTGGATGAGACTCCGAGGCTGATCGAGTAAGCTGCCCACTAAAGGTGGAGCCCTTGGGTATAGGGACCAGACGGGGGGAGACCCCTATCCAGTCTCCATTTCACCTCCGGGCATCTCCTCACCACCACAGCCCCAATCCGGCCGCCCAGCTCCCCCCTCCCCACAATCCGGAGCCCCCTTCCCCATGTCTCCTCCTTACTATCCTCAATGCCCAACAGCAGTTGTATGCATCAGCCTGCAAAGGGGAGCAGTTAAAGGAACGGAGGTCCCGGAGTGCAGAGGAGGAGTAGCGATTGACCAGGAGAGCCACCTGCCAACACATAATCTCTGGCCACCCAGAATAGCCACCCCAGTTGATCAAACCTCTGCCCCACAAATAAATTAAACAGATTAGGATAACCTCCCCCCCCAAAAAAAAAAACAGAAGCACTATATCCCAGCTAAAATAATCGAATAATAAACTAACTTTCTCTCACAGTCTTCTTAGTTAAAAAACATAAAAATACAGTGAACAAAAGCAAAATTTGAGGGTCAGACAGCAATGGCAACAGAAAATAAATCAAAGAAATGTCCACCACATAGTTTCCATGTTCACAAGTTGAAATGAGATAGCAGCTAATGTCAGCAGAGCCAGTGCTCAGCTCTCAGAGAAAGTTTGTATTTGAAAAAGAGGGCTCACGCCACCTCCTATTCATCAAAATTGGTCCAAAGGATATAGCCCTCTCACAGTCATATCCCAAAACTCTAGTTGAGGAATAATAGCTCCAAAAAGAGGCCCTCTCACTGCCTCATAACTCAGTTAAAGATGGTTACCAGTACTTAATTAAGCAGCAGTAAGTCCGGCCGCGGCGCGGCGGTGGATTTTAGTCTCGCGCCAGTGACCCTGGTTCAGGAAACGGACTCTTGGTTGCTGCAGGGCCGGCCAGGAGAAGAAAATGAGCATCCGGCGATGGCTGCGCCTTCTCAGGGGGGAGCATGGATTCGCGGCTCGGCGCCTGCTGGCTCCTGGCGGAGGCTGGGAGCACAGTAGGATGTCAGCCCCAATAGACGAGGGAGTGACGGACATCGGCGTACACCTTGACCTCAGTGGCACATTACTGTTTGGGGAGTAAAGTGGAAAAATGGCACCAGACAGATCAGGTGACGACCCTCCAGAACCCTCACCACCGGGCTCCTGGACCTCGATATGCCGGCACAGCAGCACCCCAGGATCGTTGGTTGGCCACCAGGCCATTCTCCTATGGAGGTAAGAGACCCACCTGGTGAAGGGATACACCGGGGTCACCTGGGGCTGGCTGCAATGTGGATTGGTAGGGGTCAGGAGAAGGCGCGGTGGGGCAAGTTCATGAGGGGGTCTGAAAGAGTGACTGGCCAGGTGTGGGAGGAGTCAAAAAAAAAAAAACAGCTTCCAGCAGAACTAAAAGAGAGTCCGAACAGCAGCCCACAACAAGCCTGGTCAGCTCATCAGAGATAAAGTCTTTGGTGAGAAATATCCTTTAAGGTCCATATATGGCCAGGTCCCAGCCGCCCCAAGGCAGGCAACAGGGTACACACCCACTGTCCCCCACTTGGATTGCTGGGGCAAACCCGACCTCTGTCAGGCAATCCCCCACAGCCCTAGGAGCACCGCTAGTACTAACCCTCCAGTACGCACTCCTGATCCTGGGGGAAGAACGGCGGCACCCCACACCCACCTCCAGGTAAGCTGGTCTGGCTAGACCGCTCCTCCTCCTCTGGTACCTTTCCTCCAAAATGAACAGCTCACAAAGGCCAGGCTGGGTCTTATCAACCAGTTGTACTCCAACCAACTCCAAGGTCCAGACAGTCCTCCCTCTGCCAACGGCTGCTACAGTGTATGCAGCAAATAACTGCTGGAAGAATGGATTCTTCAGTGCTAGAACCAGCACTATTGAAAAAGGCAATCCTGACCGTTATACTTATCAGGCATTCAGCATTACCAACAAGCGGTCAGCCAGTCGAGCAACAGCGTTCTCCGCAGCAATCAGAACGGGCGTAAAACTTTACACAATTGTGCTGAACGAATCCCGTCACGCCACCATCGCTGACCACCACACCCTGAATCTGCTAACAGACAAACGGAAAATAATTAAAGTAAAGCAAATAAAAATGTCAGTAGACACAAATAAACTAAATAAAACTAAAACATGCAGAGCTGTTCCAGTGGCTGGTCCAGCGTGGTCGCAATCTTGCCAACAATTCCAGTAAATGGAAGAGGGACTAGGAGAAGCACAGGGACCAGGATGGATCTTCTTCTCCCCCCATGGCCACCCTTGGGTGACCAGCAGCCCGCTTCCTCCGGGAAGACTGCGGCTGCCGCCAAGCCTGCCCTACCTTCCCAGGAGCAGCCCTTGGTTCCCCTGCTGCCACTGATCATGGTGGCCATGGGCACCTTGGCCAAGTCTGAGGACTCCACCACTCTTAGATCCATTTCCTCCAAGGGGTCTAAGCAGCAGGGCTGGGCCGACAAGTCACTCATCGGACACCCCGACAAGCGCCCAGCCCGAGCCAGTAGGTCGGGCACTAGGGATTCCGGTGCCCGCACGGCCACGGTCAATAAGCCAGTCATCAGGTCCTCTGATGACTGCCCAGCCAAAATGCTCACATTGGGTCTCGACATTGGACTCAACGATGTCTAGCCAGACGAGAGTCAGCTACTGATCCTAATGCAGCTTTCCCCGGTTGGGTCTCCACACCGGAATACCCCCTCCTCTCCTTTTGTGGAGCTTCCCCTGCCCTCCCCAGATCAGAGGGAGCCAGGGGATGGGGGTCGTCCATTAGGCGATATCACTGATGGGTCACCTTCGGACCATACATCGGACACTCTGGGCAATCATCCGGACCCCTCCTCTCCGGCTCAGGGTCCCCTGTTGGATCCTACGGCACCGCCATTTGTGCCTCCATCGGCTTCCCTCCACCTAGTCACCCAATGCCACATTGTATGCCCGGTTACCCTCTGACGGTATCCGACATCAGGCTTTTCAATGCCAGGGTATGCGCTGGCTTACTTCCTGCCGGGTTACCCGATGCATGGGTATCGTACGCAAGGATACCAGACGCCAGGGTTCATTCTGGGGTTTCAACCCATCTATCAGCCCCCTCCACCTCCTTCTCACCCAGATTTCCGGACCATCCTCCAGTCATGGTGGGCAGAAACCAAGTCTCAGCTCATCTTGGAGCTGGACAACCGGCATCCTGCGGGGGTGGTTACTACGGTCCATCTGGATCAGCCTCCCAGGTCTGCCTCTCCGCTGGAACCATGACAGTCTTTTGTCAGGCCTGATGAAAGGGCCTACAATGGGTCCAACGAAGCACAGTATCCCTGTTAGACCTCAAGAGGCCTCTCGCCCCAAATGTCAGATCCCTGGAGTCCTCAGATTCGGACTCTGAATCTAGGTCCTCCTCGGTTTCGGACTATGAGACTCCCCCGCCAGATGAGCCCAAGCCCAAGAAGTCCTCAAAATTGCCTTTGGATGATCCCTCGTTTGCAGACCTCTTGAAAAGGAATGCAGAAATCTATGAATGGAAAACTGACGCCCAAGGCCCCAAGCATCAGAGACTAGCAGAACACCTGGATATTCAGGAAGCTGCACCTGTTCTGATGCCCCCGTGGTTAGAGCCTCATGAGGACTTGGCTTCTACCATTTGGATGCTGCCTTCCTCTATCCCAGCTGTGGCCAAGAAAGCAGACAGAACATACAGGACACCAGAGGGTAAAGGACCATCTCAGTGTCCACTCAAAGGCAGACTTAGTGGTTATTATGGCGGCTCATGACAGGTCCACCAAACCAAAGCACGTGAACACCTCCCCTCCAGACAAGGAGTCGCAGCTGGATCAGTTTGGGAGAAATTCTGTTCTTCCTCTGCATTGGCTATGTGCCCCTCAGTTATGTGGCACACATGCTGGTGTACCAAGTCTCTTTTTCGTCAGTTGGAGCTTGTCACTGAGACCATGCCAGACTCGAATCCAGGACTGTCCTGGCTGACACCATCGGGTCCACTGGGTCACCTGTCATTACTCTTTAAGGGCACATATGATGCACTGAACTCCTTGGCCAGGGGCACCACTATGGCAGTTTGTCTCAGAAGGTATTCCTGGTTAAGGGTGTCAGGCTTGGCACCTGATGTCCAGGTAGCCATCCAGGATGCCCCTTCTGGGATTCTGTTCTCTTTGGGGGAGGGGGGGAATGCTCAGGACATAATAACCAGCCTTCAGGATAAGGGCAAGGCTGTATGTTCGGTCCATACATTGTACCACCCCAGATTTAAGGCCAAGCAGCCTTTTTGTCGCCAGACCAAGCGGCAGATGATACAGCATCAGACAGCCAGATGTCAAACCAAATGTCAGACCCCTTCAACCACAACTACCCCTTCAGCCAAAGCTCTGAGAGCCTCAGGGGCGGCCCTCCCTAACCCCCCTCCACCTCCTGACTCTTGACCCACCCCCCATCCTCCTCTTCCATTGGGGGAGCCGGTGGGCAGAAGATTCACTAGTCACCTGCTGGGGTAGAAGGCAGTCACCACAGATTTGTGGGCTTTTCAGCTGGTGGCTCAAGGCCACACACACACTGGAACTTCTACAGAGTCTCCAAAACAAGCCCCCGGGGGTATCTTACTATCCAAAGGAGCACATCCTCCTCATAAGGGAGGAAATTGAGACCTTACTGCAAAAAGATACCATAGACCCAGTTCCGGCAAGCCAGGTAGGAAAGGGATACTACTCCCACTTCTTCCTGGTGCCCAAAAAGACAGGAGATTTGCATCCAATTCTGGACCTCAGCACTCTAAACCATTACATAGAGTACAAATGGTTTCGTATGCTGACTCTCCCAGGTCTGCTACCCCTCCTGCACAAGGGACAGTGACTCTGCACCTTGGATGTGCAGGATGCCTACCTGCATATCCCGATTTTTCAGGCCCATTGCTGCTCAGGTTCTCCTTTCAGGGGGATCATTATCAGTTCAAGGCCCTCCCCTTTGGCCTGTCCTCGGCACCCTGGGTTTTTACCAAGTGCCTCGCGGTAGTGGCGGTGGCCCTGAGATGCCAGGGCCACTATGTGTTCCCCTACCTCGACAACCGGCTTCTGTCAGCCCTGTTGAGGGAACAGCTGGAACTTTCCCTTTCTGCTACCCTGGCCCTTTTTTCACAAGTAGGGATTAAGGTCAGCTACCCCCAAATCCCAACTTGCCCCCTCCCTGCATCTCCAGTTTATTGGTGCTTTGCTGGATATGGGCCAGGGTATGTCTTTCCTCCCTCAGGACAGGGCAGAAACCTTACAGAGGCAGGCTTGCTTAGTAGTCTCAACAGGTGGGTTTCGGCCAGGTCGGTTCTCTGGCTTTTTGGCCTTATGGCAGTGGCCATCCCCTCTGTCCCTCTGGCCAGGCTCCACATGCTTATTTTGCAGTGGATGCTCAGGGTGCAGTGGGATCAGAGATCGAATGACCTAGACCACATGGTCATTGTCTTTAACTCGATGCAGTGGCATCTCCAGTGGTGGCAGGATCTCAGCAACCTGATCGGGGGTCCTTTTCCAGTCCCCCCCCCCCTGCATCCAGACCCTGACTATGGATGCTTCAAGGATGGGTTGGGGGGAGCTGATCTGGAGACCCGGAGTACTCAAGGGCTGTGGTCTCACTCAGAGCTCTCCCTACACATAAATGTGTTAGAGATGAGGGCAGTGCTGTATGCTCTTAAAGCCTTCCAGCACTTGCTGTGCCAGGGTCCACTATTAGTCCAGTCGAACAATATGTGTGTAGTCTGGTACCTAAACAAGCAAGGGGGCACTCGCTCATATCCCTTCTGAAGGGAGGTGATGCAGGTTTGGAATGCTGCATCAAATATACCTCATGGCTGTTCATGTTCTGGGCATGCAAAATGTCCTAGCGGACAGTCTCAGCTGCACCAGAGGAAGAGCCCACGAATGGGAGCTCAAGCAAGCAGTGGTTGAAGACATTCTCGACCTATGGGGTCATCCAGACCTGGATGTGTAACCCTCCCCCGTACAATGCAAAACTACCCAGGTTTTGCTCACTCGCTCCTGGGCATGGTGCTTTCTGGCGAGACACGCTATCTCTTTGCTGGACAGGGAGGTTTTTGTAAGCCTTCCCTCCCTTTCCAGTTCTGCAGCGGGTGCTGCTCAAGCTTCAAGCAGAGGGGGCTGGCATGATTTTGGTTGCTCTGTATTGGCCTCACCAGATATGTTTTCCGCTTCTCCAGCAGCTTGCTGTGGAACCTCTGGTTCCCCTGCCCCTCTGTCATGATCTCCTGACTCAGGAGAGAGGCACGCTGGTCCATCCAGGGCTGAAGTCCCTTCATCTTCACATGTGGCACCTTCTGACGTAGCTGCTTCGCGCTTTGGAGTCTCCTCCAGAGTGGCTCAAGTCCTCATGGAGGATAGAAAGCCTTCCACAAGGACTACTTATGCTATAAAATGGAAGCATTTCTCCATTTGGGCCACTTAAAAGGGTTGGGACCCTTTTTCATGCCCTGTTCCTCAGGTCATGGGGTACTTGCTGCATCTCTCTGACCTGGGCCTGAGTTATTCTTCGCTGAAGGTTCACCTGTGTGCTATCTCTGCCTACCACACCTTGGTGGAGGACAAATCTGTGGCTCAGCTGGAGGTCTCCAGAACTTTTCTAAAAAGGATCCTCCACCTGAAACCCCCGGTGCACAGTCCCGTGCTACCTTGGGATCTTAATTTTAGAGAAACTCACCCTGCCTCCCTTTGAACCAGCTGGTAGTTGCGATATGCACTATTTGTCTTAGAACGTGTTCTTTCAAGTTGCAGTTACTTCCTCTTGAAGGATTTCCAAGCTTCAGACCCTGATGTGTAAGGAGCCTTATTTGATTTTTCACAGAGATCAGGTGGCTCTGAATACCAATTCTCAGTTTTTACCAAAAGTGGTTTCTGAGTTCATGCTGAATCAGTCTAGTCAACTAATTGTATTACCCTGAGTATTCCAGTCAGGAGGAGGCAATTCTACATACTTTGGATGTTCACAGAATTTTGCATTACTACACTAACCGAACTAAGTCTGTCCAAAAGTCAGATTAGCTTTTTGTTTCTTTTGCACCCAAAAGAGGTTGGCAAACTGCATTGTATTCTGTTACCAGAAGTATGGTAAAACCCTCCCAGGAGAGGTTAAGGGGCATTCAGCCTGAGGCATGGCTGCTTCTGCTGCTTGTTTCAGGAATGTGTCTGCCATGGACATCTGTGCAGCGGCCACTTGGAGCTCCATCCACACTTTCAGCAAGCATTACAGTCTGGACATTGCCTCTAGGCACAGGGCTGGCTTTGGTCAAGCTGTCCTCCAAGGTCTTCTGTCCTAAACTCTCTGCCTTTCTGCAGACCTTTCTTGCCTTCTGTGTTTCAGTTCCTTCTGATTCACACTGCCTGGGACTTGGTCCTCAAGGTTATTACCTACTGCAAGAGCCCTCTCGAAGTAAGATAGTACAGTTACGTAAGAACTTACCATAACAGTAGATCTTCGAGAAAGGCTCTTGAAGTAGGTAACCTTTTTCCCTCCCTCCTTCCCCCAGCTTCTGCTGCTCTTCTTCTCTGAGCTTAGTTTGGCTCCAGGAGCCTCTTTTCCATTCTCCCGTCGCTCCATTTGGAGGTCTCGTGCGGGAGAACTGGAAAGCGAGCATGGGGACCGCCCACAATATAGTGTCACGCTGATGTCCATCACATGACGTTGGGTGGGCTATCCCCTGCAAGACTGTGCTAGCTAAAGTTTCCATGTTGTCCTTATACCAGGGGGCGCAGTCCTCAAGGTTATTACCTACTGCAAAAGCCTCTCTTGAAGATCTACTGTTACGGTAAGTTCTTACATACTGTAACTGTACTTTACGATGCACGTCCCACTTGATACTATATACTTCTACAAAGTGCTATTTCAGTATTACACACTAGTACAATTTTTGTTGCTTACACATGTTGTTAAATAAGGAGATGGCAGATGATATAGCGCATGAAGATACTAAGATACTGAGCATTTCCTGAACATGTTGCTACTATCCCTCTACCGGATCTAAGGTCAACAAGATCAGCTGCCTTTCTCATTTCTTTCTGTAACTGTTATTGCAATTGTTGGTACTGGCTATCATTTTGTCTGTTCTCAGCAAGGTTAGGCTCTTATTATGCCATTCTATATATGATTGTATGGTATCATCCATCCAGTGTCTTAATATCAGCTTTTTAACTGTTGCTGCTATTAACGCTGTAGATGGTACCATTGGGTAGTGAGAAGCTGCCCGTCATATTGACCTATTATGCATATTTCCAATGTAAAAGCATTTTACAGACTAAGCAAGAGATCCATTTTAGCCTTGATGCCCTCCCTAATGGGTTTAGCCTTGATGCATTCCCATAGGATATGGCGTACATCGCCTGTGGCTTTGCTACACCTAGTACAAATGTCAGCTCGCTTTCCTATTTTGTGGAGTTTCTCAGGGGTGAAATATATATTGTGAAGTATTTTATATTGCAGCAGGCAGAGGGGTTCTATTTTTATATATTTATATAAGTTAATCCATATTTTTCCCCATTCACAACTCTGACTTGCATCTGATAGAGCTTGTGTCCAGTAATGTCCTATTTCGGACTCTATGGGAAGGCATCCAGCTGAAGTGGTAGCATATAGTTTCGAGATAGCATTAGGGCTATTCACTAGTCGTTGTAGTTGGTTTAATACTGTGCCGTGCTTGCTGGACAGCGGGAGTGGACCTGTGTGCCTCTTTACAGTATGAGTTAGCTGTAGGTATTGAAATGTGGTGCCTTTTCCATTACCTGACCTTTCTAGGAAAGCTGTACT
This sequence comes from Neoceratodus forsteri, assembly GCA_016271365.2. Lineage (NCBI taxonomy): Eukaryota > Metazoa > Chordata > Ceratodontiformes > Ceratodontidae > Neoceratodus > Neoceratodus forsteri. The sequence goes on from CM057453.1 coordinate 128,368,807, forward strand.
TGCCATTATTCTACCATCCTGCAGTAGTTGTTCTACTGAAGGTACAGTCCAGTATTTCCAAGGGATTGAACATATCCTTTTCTGCCCTGTAAGAAAGTTGGGGTTGTTAAGGAGTGGTTGGGTACTCACCATGGAGTCCAGTTTTAATTCTTGACAGAGCTGTTGATGGACGGCTAGTGATGCTCCCATGGGCGGTTCCTTAATTTCTCTTGGTACCTTTTTCCTGTAACAGTGTATTAACACCTGGATGTCAGTTCCTTCCTTTACACAGAGATTTTGTTCTAGAATTATCCAGATAGGCATATATGTTTGCTCTAATAATTCATTTTGCATTCTGAACCGTTTTAGATGATTACTGCCCTGAGTCACAAAGTAGTAATGATAGAAGTTTGGTAGTTTGAGTCCCACCAGGTGCTTGGGGTCTGTAAGCTTCACGTAAGCTCTTCTTGCTACTTTTCTAGCCCAGATAAAATGTGATATTATTGAGTATAGTTTTTTAAATGATTGTTTGGTAAGGAGTTAAGCATGGATATTGGATAGAGGATTCTGGGGAGAATGTTCATTTTTATTACACTAATCCTCCTGGTAAGAGAGAGTGGGAGTCTGGTCCATCTTCCTAGGTCTAATTTAATTATACTTATGAGGTCCTCTAGGTTCTTCTTTTTCAAAGAGGAAGTCTCTTTCGTGATTTCTATGCCCAGGTATCAATGTGTGAGGTGACCATTGAAGTCCCAAATCTTCAGTGTCTCTTTTTTTGTATGCCTGCATTAAGAGGCATAACCACTGTTTTAGTAACATTTAGTTAGCATGCTGATATTTCTTCAAAGTCTTTGATTAGTGTCAGTACTGCTGGCAGGGATATTGGATCCCTAACGTGCAACACTGTGTTGTCTGCATAAAGTAGCAGTCTATGTTGGACATTGCCCATTGGTATGCCAACAACCTCTGGCACTTGGTTAATTTATGAGCCAGAGGTTTAAGGAATAAATTAAACAGCAGTGGTGATAGGGGACATCCCTGCTGGGTACCTCTTTGCAATGTCACTTCTTGTGACAACACTCCATTTTAGAAAATCTTGGCCTTTGGTCCTGAGTACAGTACTCTAATCTATGAACTTTCTGGGGAGGTTGTAATATTTCAGTATCGTGAAGAGATATGACAACAACACTATGTCGAAAGCTTTCTGTGCATCCAGGGAGACCAGCACGGCGAGTGTGCTAGGGTCCCTGGACGCAGAGATTAGGTGTTCTAGCTTCCTTATGTAGTCAGAGGAATTTCTTCTCTGTATGAAGCCTATTTGCTCATTTCTGATTAAGCTGTCGCAGACTCTCCCTAGTCTGGTGGCTAAAACTTTTGCTAAGATTTTGGCATCTAGGTTGAGCTGTGATATAGGCCTGTAATTTGCAACTTGTTGTTGGTCCTTCCCAGGTTTGGGGGTAAGTGTTGTCACTGATTGGGTAAAGATCAAATTAGACAACCTGTTCTTGTGTATATGGGAGTAGTCTTTGGCTAAGTAAGGGCCTAACACCAGGCCAAAGTTTTTATAAAAATTGGGGGATGTATCCATACCGACCCGGAACTTTGTCTCCTGTAAGGCTTTTGATAGCCATAAGAATTTCTGAGATTGTGATTTCAGAGCCTAAACATTCTTGTTGGCTCTCATTTATTTTGGGCAGGGCAGTTCCGGTCATAAATTTATTACACGCCTCAATTCCATTTGTATTCCTATAGCGCATTTTGCATACTTGCAGCCATTATTATTTACTGTATACCATGTCTGTGTAAACTCCATTTTGCTACTCTTGTATATGTTCTTTTATGTATATTTTGCACATTGTATCCATTCTTACTACTTGTATCATGTATGTATGAACACTGTGTTGCCACCATGATTATTGTATGTATGTATACTTTGTTGCTACTTTGTTTGTGCTCCTGATATATGTCTCAGGACCTTCTTGTGAAGTGAATTTGCTCAGTGGAGTTATGACTGCAATGAACTTGAACTTATTGATGTTAGTCTCTAGCTCCAGAGGGTCTTAATCAGTGTATAATTTTGGTAGAAAGTCTGAAATTCTTGAGCTGTCTGCCTTACTCCTGTTGTGATTTCTTCCCTCCCTTGTTTACGCACTTCCATGATAGGGCAAACCACTTCTTGCTTTCTGAGTCAAGGAGCCGTCAGTCTACCTGCTCTGTCACCTTGCTCTCTACATATTTTGCCTTGGTTTAAATGTAGCCCTTTCTGCTCTGTCCCATATTAGTTCTTGATATTTCTCTCTTGAGTTGTTTAAACTTAACCACTCAGCTTCAGGGTTGTTTGGTTTAAGTGGTTTCTCTTTTATTTTAATTTTAGCTAGTGTTTCTTTTAACTCTCTTTCCCTTTCTTTCTTTTTGTTACTATTCTAAGCAGTTCTCCTCATATATGACATTTAACTGCTGCCATCCCACATCAGTGTCTCCTACGGTCCCAAAGATGCCAGTAAGAAACAGTTCTGTAAAGGTTTTTAGTCATTCTACTACTTTTTATCTTGGAGTAATCTATTATTAAGACACCAAGATCTGTGCTGTTTTGTTACTGCTGCGAATTGATGTTTAAAAAGTAATGGGCTATGATCAGTCACTACTCTGGCCTCTATCTCGCACCTATTGAGTCCCTGTAGCCAATCACCAGTATTCAAGAAGTAATATAATCTAGACTCTGTATGGTGTGTTGATGATGTGAATATGAATTCTCGGTCTTGTATGTGTAAGACTCTCCAAATGTCTGCCAATCCTAAATGGTCCATAAGGTCTCGTATACTTCTCTGAGCTGGTGTGAGGCGTTTTTTTGCATCTACCTGTTCTTTCCTAGTCAGGCGTGATAACTAAATTCCAGTCCCCTCCTATCACTAAAGGTGGTCCTTTGGATTGACTCAAAGTATGTAAGAGATCAGCAGAGAACTGGGGAGAATTTTTATTAGGTCCGTACACATTACCTAACGTAAACCTGTTATTGAATAACATCCCTAGTAGGAAAATATACCTTCCCTCCAGGTCACTAACTTCTTCTCTACTTGGAACTGTATATTTTTAAGCCATCAAAATGATGACACCTTTCTTATTTGTGTCTTTCCCTGCACCGAACAACTGCCCTACCCACTGTCTACGGAATAAATTAACTCTAGTTTCAGGGAGACGTGTCTCTTGGAAAAAAACAGATTACAGCCTTTAGTTGCTTAAGATGACGTAAGATTTGATATCTCTTGGGTGTGGTCTGGGTCCTCCCCCCTTTTTTTTTTTTTAAATTACTGTCTTTTTCTGCCTGGAGCCCTGGCAGGTGGCTACAGCCCTCCTGATGGAGGGACTCTCTCTCCGGTCCTGCCGCTCCCACTCCTGCCAGTCCCCAGAAATTCCCCTGTGGCTTGCCTCCCTGTGGCAGGGCCCTGGGAGGTGGTTGCTGGCTTCTCTCCCCTTCCTGGAGACCCAATCCAGAAGCAGGGGATGGCCCTCGGGATGCAGCGGACCATCACAGAGCCTGCCAGGCTCTTTTCTAACATTTTCTCCCTCTCTTCTGTCCCCCCCTACCCTGCCAACGTAGGGATGTCAGTATGTGTCTCCCGACCTGTACTGCTCTCCAGCCACAGCAAGAGGGCAGTCAATGAGTAGGCCAACAAGTCTCCCTCCCCCTGCAACGCTCGATCCTCTCTCTTCCCCCCCTGCTGACCCCCAGTGGCCTAGGCTCGTTCCTTAACCCGGGTTGCCAGCATGGCGCGAGGTGTAGAGACCAGCCCCTCAACCTCCAGCGCCACCGGGCCAGACAACCCCTTTAATATTACATGTAACATCGGATTTCATTAGCCATTAAATCTTTTTAAGAGTACGTACTTAGGCCTGGCTCTGTATTTTCTTAGAATCCTGGTCTTTGTTGTAATGCTTCATTTTACTATTTGATGTGCCATCCATACCTCTCAACTGTACCACATTACGAGGAACGTTCCTCATTTTACTGCTCAAAAGCTCCCTGTTCCACATTGTGAGGACTTGTTCCACATTCCAAGTCAACAATTTAAAGTAAAAATCCTTAGTAAATGATGCAAAAAATATATTATTCAATTCATAACAGACTTTCTGAACATAAATGCAACATGTTAACAGTGTTTTGAGCTTCTTAGGTAAAGATTTGATTAAGTGTTCCATATTTTGCCCATTTGTTCCACATTTTGACAGGCAATGTTCCACATTTGGGGGGCCAAAGGTTGAGAGGTATGGTGCCATCAACATACACCCTGACCCCCACCCTTATTTACTACAAACATACACTGAGACCATCAAAATTATAGAACTTGCTATATCAAATTGAAGTATGAGTAACGCACAAAATTGTGACAGTTATAACAAGGTTTAAGGCATTGATCAGTATGATTACCGCACCATTCGTTAAATTACCTTATTCTAAAATGACAGTTCAGACACTATAAGTTAATGCTTAGTTTGGTATTTTGTCAGAATGAAGTGGTTCTTTCCCACTGAACCCTCCTGTTATCCATCTGGTCAGCTTCTGCTTTCACCTGAGAAACAGAGAGGTGACCAGCAATGCATTGAGACCTGGCATGTATTCATACTTATCTTCCAGTCTCTGTTTAGATTTTCATTAAGTCCATTTAATATACTGCAAAAAAAAAAAAAAAAATGTAACTGTTAACCAAACTCCAGTTCTGCGGTCAGTTACACAGGTCTAACAAGGTCATACTCATCAGTCCTCCTCTGTATGCAGAGCAAATCCTCTTATTTTCAAAAGATGCTTTCCTGCCTTAGCAGGATCATTGAACAAATAAGTCTTGTCAGTGTACGTTAGTCTCAGTTTAGCAGGTAAAGTAAGGTATGGATAATTGAGGCCTGACTGATAGATTCAGAAGACTTTTGCCACTGCTTAGTGGCATAGGAGAGATCAGAGAAGCAGAAATATGTGTGCTGTCAGGTAGCTGGAGTTGCCCTTGCAGCTGCAAGAATATGGTCCTTCACGTGTGAGCCTGCAGCAACTACTAGTATAGCTCGAGGCATATCTTCTTGGGCTGGTCGTCTCCTAGGGGTGAGTCGATATGCTTTTGTGAGAAAGTCTACTTGTGTTAGTCCTAATTGTGAGCAGAACACACTGTTCACAAAGCTAGAATATCCTGCTCCTCCTGACCCTCCTGTACACCTAATAGCCATATATTTGCAGAATGAGCACTGTTTTCAAGGTGCTCCAGATACAGTCTTAGGATCCTGTCCTCTTGGACCATGCCAGCCGAGGCATTAACCAGCTTCTCTGCCATAGATTTAGATTGCTGCAAGATCATTGTAACCAGGTCTAATTTTGGTTCAGCAGTGGCAATCCAAAACAGTCTGGCTAGTAAGAGTCCCTCTTCTTGTCTAGTTCTGTAACACATTTTTCAAAATTCCTTAACTGTTTTGAGGACTTCACTATTTAGCTGTTCCCCCTTTGGCTCCTGGAGTTTGTCCTTTACCAGAATCTTGATTCGTAGTTTTGTACTGATTCCTCATATTTCTTATTGCAATGAAGTCTGATTTTGCATACATCACTGGTGCAGAATTCAGTGGTGTTATCTATTTTCTTGTTTTTGAGACAGAAAATCCTGTATTTAGGCAAATTGTAGCTGAATTGATGTGGAGCTCCACAGAAACATGTCCAGCTCCATTGGTGGCTAGCTACACACACCCCTTTTTCTGTTTCTTGGCAAGAGTAGGACAGTCATTTTCTTAGTATTTCGATCGTGTTGCCTGATATGTTGCTACTCTGTGGGGAGAGCAGCAGCAGGTCCCTGTTGTTTCCAAGTGGGATTCAGCATGTGGTGAGCAGATTAATCTAGGGGAATAAACAGATTAAGGACAGAATGTTATTCTTTTAAAATTAATGTGCAAGTTTAGTTCTAAAATGTATTCACAGCTTGAAATGAGTTTCAAAGTTATTTATATGAGAGCTTCTGTTAACCCCATATAACAGGCCATCCTTTCCATCCAAATAAGGTTTTGCGTCAGAATAGGACTCCTGAAACCATGTGGGTGGGATCCTTTAACATCTGCATGGGATGGATGTCTCAGACTCTTCAGAAAATGATCTACTAAATATATGTCTGACGTGAGTTTTGTACATGAAAAATGCATGTCTTAATTTATTTATGGGAAAAAAAACTTTCAGTGCTAGATCCAGAGAGGGTTTTGCAGCCAACTTTATAGTTGGTTTCCTAAAAAAAGGTGACAGGCCTTTTAGTGATGATTGATGGGTGATGTAATGTATATGGATATATTTGTAACATCCCAGGTGCAGAGTCTCTTAGTTTAAAATGTGTCCACAGGCAGAACTCTCGATCCAGGATAGTTATGAGATAATAACCCTACTGCTTAGAGTGTACTGCAGTGGGCTTATCCAGTCACAGTCAGTATTCTAGCATGCATAGTGGTGCCAAGCATTAGAAACCACCTGGCACGTGGGTAACCTGGGTTTTCTTAGATTGGGATAACAGGAGTGGAGGCTGGGGAGAATTGAGTCTCCAACTGCCTTCCAGTTTCAGGTAGGAGGCAATAGTATAGCCTGAAGGATGGGGAGTGACTCAGAGGTATGTCCTGCACTCAAAGAAATACTGTGGCCAGCTGGTTGTTACACCTCGCGCCACGCTGGTGACCCAGGTTCTGGAATGAGCCCGGTCAGCAGGGGGGGAGAGAGGGTCAAGCATCCGGAGGACTGCTGTCCTCTCTCAGGTGGGAGGGAGACTTGTTGTCCCGCTCATTGACTGCCCTTTGGCGGTGGCTGGAGGGCAGTACAGGTCAGGAGGCTTGATCCGATGTCCTCACATTGGTGGGGGGGCAGGGAAAAATGGAGGAAAACGAGCTTGGCAGGCTCGATGATGGTCCGCCACTCCTTTGTGCCGTCTCCGGATTCTGGATTGGGACTTTGGGAGGGAGGAGAAGCTGCAACCTCTTTCGGGCCCTGATATGGGCGGCAGTCCACAGGGAACCACCGGGATGCTGCAAGTATGGGAGCAGCGGGACTGGAGAGTGACTCCCTCTGTCAGGAGGGCCGAGGCCACCTGCCAGGGCTCCAGGGGATAAAACCCTATTTAAAAAAAAAAAAAAAAAAGACCATCACTGCTTTGCATCACGGGGAATGGGCTGATACTGATTAAACCAGCCAACCTCACTGTTAGATGATATCCCCATTGTCTCATGCCAAATCGTCTGCAACAGCAGGGCCCTCTTCTCTGATGTCACAGACTGCCCCTTGTGAAATAAGCATGCTTACCTTCACCTGCTGTGTTACTGCCATGGGCCACAGGAGGTCCTCACTGGGGAACAAGAACTGAGCCTGGAGTAGTGTGGACCTTTTGAGACCGAGAGAAGAGGCAGTCCTGGACATCGTACCACTAACAGGACAGGTGGAAACTGAAGGACAGACAGAGGAAGGCCAGTTAAGGGGCAAAAAAAAAAATATAGACCGTTCCAGTTCTCTATAATAGGTTAACAACCTTCACATACTTTGCTCTGCTAATGTTGTGTTTTAAGAAGGCAAAGTGGTGCAGTGGTTAGAGCTTAGAAGTGTGAAACAGAAAGTCACAGGCTCAAAACCCACCATGGACACTGACTCACTGCGATGATGAGCAAGTCACTAACTGCCCCCACCAAACAACTGTAAAATGGGGTATGAGTTGTATCGAACTGAAAATGAGATGTCACATGGAATCATAGAAATGTAACAACAGGAGAAGGTCCTATGGCCATCACCTAGACGAGTAAATAGAAAATGTATTTAAAGTTATTTGTAGTAAAAGCAGTACCCATCCCTGGTGACTATGTGGCCGAAATAGCAAGCTATAGAGTCAATACAAGGCATCTTAACAAGTATTATAAATGAATGATCACTCTGATTCAGCTAGCCATTGATGAGATGTACCCTTCCTGTAAGACCCTGCTTATAAAAATGAGATGCTCGCATGCAGGTGCATAGGGCTTCTATATGTGGAGCGTTCCATTTACATTTGGGAGGGGGTGTTTTAACTTTTTTTTTTTAAAACCAAAACTGGAGCTGTAAATCATCATGTTTTTAATTTTTTTGGAAAATTTAAATTTTTACTTAAAATCTGTGCTCCCATGGCAGGCCCAGAGGTACTATGTCGATGACTCAGCTTTGGGAACAGACTTGGGTTGCTCAGGGGCTGGCCGGTGGAGGGAGCTCAAGGGTGTCCCCTGGAAAGCTCTTCTCCCTTGGGGGGACACAACATCCTACTACATGCCTACCACATAGCGGAAGCCGGGTGGCAGCACAAGCGGGAACACACAAATTTGGTGAGGACCCACCTTTGGACAATGGTAGCCTTCGTTCATGCCTCTACACATGCATGCATTGTTGTATGTCCATAGCCCTGTGGCAGAAAATAGACAGGGAAAACTCCCAGCTGGCAGGATGGTGTTGGCAACCTTGCAGGCACTGCACCACCAACCAAGGCACTCACCCACCGGGAGCTGGTCCTGAGTAAGAGGTGAAGGAGGTCCCAGAGAAGGTGTGAGACAGGTCTGGACAATGCTGGCAGAAGGGGGCAGGCAGGGCAAAGGGAGAACAAACACCCACATGAAAAACAAATATAATGCATATTTAGAAACATAGACTTTGACGGCAGATAAGGACCGCTTGGACCACCTAGTCTGCCCATTTCCCTACCTAGAGGATAAGCTGCAGATCTTATTTAACCAACAGCCTGTTTCTTCCTACCCCCCACAAAAATTGCCTTATGTCTGTCCTATGCATTCTTGAATTCTCCCACAGTTTTAGACCCCACAACCTCCTCAGGAAGGCTGTTCCACGCATCCACCACCCTCTCTGTGAAAAAATACTTCCTCACATTGCCCCTGAGCCGTCCCTCTATCTTCAAATTGTGTCCCCTTGTTCTTGCACATCTCTTTTTCTGAAAGATGCTACCCTCTTGGACTTTGTTGATTCCACTGAGGTACTTAAACATTTCTGTCATGTCCCCCTCTCCCTCCTTTCCTCAAGGGTATACATATTAAGCTCCTTTAGTCTGTCCTCGTATGGCTTCTTTGCAGACCCTGCACCATTTTAGTTGCCCTCTGAACTGCCTCCATCCTGTCTGTGTCCTTGCAGAGATGGGGTCTCCAGAACTGGACGCAGTACTCCAGATAGGGTCTTACCAACTGTCTGTACAGGGGGATAACAACTTCCTGTTTTCTGCTGGTGATGCCTCTCCCTATACATCCCAGTATCCCCCTAGCTCTCCCTACCACCTTCTCATATTGCTTGCCAACCTTAAGGTCATCTGATATGATTACCCCCAGGTCCCTTTCCATTTTTGTTGTTGTTACTACCTCCCCTCCCATTGTGTAATCTTTCCCTGGGTTTTTGTTTCCCAAGTGAATTATTTTGCACTTCTTTGCACTGAATCCAAACTGCCATACTTCTGATCATTCCTCCAACCTTGCCAAGTCCCTTCTCATCTTTCCACGCTTCCTTGTGTATCAACCCTGTTGCAGATCTTTGTGTCATCTGCAAAGAGGCATACTTTTCCTTCCAGTCCTTCTGCAATGTCACTTATAAAGACATTAAAAAGAACTGGACCCAGTACTGAACCCTGCGGTACCCCACTAGTAACCCTTTTTTCTTCAGAGTAGACTCCATTTACAATTACTTTCTGTGTCCTGTTGTCCAGTCAGTGTTTTACCCAGGCTACCACCCTGGGACGCACTCCCAGGTGGGTTAATTTGACTATTAATCTTTTGTGTGGGACTGTGTCAAATGCCTTGCTAAAGTCTAGGTAGGCCATGTCCACAGCACCCCCCCAGTCTACTACATTGGTCACCCAGTCAAAGAAATCAGTTAGATTCAACTGACATGACCTTCCTGCTGTGAACCCATGATGCCTTGGGTCCTGTGCCCTACTGGCCTCTAGGTACTCAACAGTTCTTTCCTTCAGAAGTGATTCCATCACTTTCCCTACCACAGAGGTCAAACTGAAAGGTCTGTAGTTTCCTGCCTCTGTCTTGGTCCCACTTTTGTGAAGGGGAATCATATCTGCCGTCCTCCAGTCCTCAGGTACCACACCATCATCCCATGATTTGTTAAAAAGGGAAGTCAGTGGTGTCACTAGTTCTCTGCTTAATTCTTTAAGAATTCTGGGGCGAATTCTATCTGGCCCCATTGCTTTGTCCACCTTCAGTTTTAGGAGTTCTTTCAGAACCCTTTCTTCTGTGAAAGGACTGGGATCGACCCCCCTATACAGAGTGCTTCTGTTAATTGGATTAGGCCCCTTCCCCACCTCCTCTTTTGTGAATAATGAACAGAAGTATTCATTTAGTATCCCTGCTTTTTCACTGTCCCTCTCTTCCCACCCGTCGTCCATTCTGTTCAGCCTCACTATCCCACCGTTTGTCTTTCTACGCTCCCTGATATACCTATAAAAGGTTTTATCCCCCTTCTTAACCAAGTTGGCTACCTTTTCCTCAGTTTGGGCCTTTGCTATTCTGACTACCTTCCCTGCTTCCTTCTGCCTTAACTGGTACAATTCTCTGTCCTGCTCCTTCTGTGTTTCCTTGTACTTCCTAAATGCTATCTTTTTCTCCCTAACCTTCACCGCCACCTCTTTTGAGAACCGTAGTGGCTTTTTCTTTTGTTTTGATTTGTTTATTTGCTTCACACAAAAGCTTGTTGCCTCTGTGATGGCAGTTTTGATATTTCTCCATTGTTGCTCCACCCCTCCTTCTAGCCTGTTTGCTAGTGTTTTTCTAAGGCACTCTCTGATCTTGCCAAAGTCAGCCCTCCTGAAGGCCAAAACCCTCACTTTTGTATGGCTTGACTCTGTAGCTGAGTTTATCGTGAACCACACTGTTTGGTGGTCACTTGTTCCCAAATGGCTACCCACTTCTAGATCTGAGATCCTCTCACTGTCCCCATTTGAGAGTTCGAGGTCTAAGATTGCTCCCTCACGAGTAGGTTCCAAAACTAGCTGTCTGAGGCCTGCCACCTGAAGGGCATCGAGAACAGCCCTGCTTTTGGATGTGGATGCAGCAAAGGTGCTCCAGTTGACATCTGGCATCAACATTATCTCCCCCTTTCTCTGCCATCCTAAGTATGCCTTCTATCATATCCTTGTCCATTCCCTCCCCCGGACATGGGGGTCTATATACAACCCCTGTGCGGATTGTGGTGCCATTTCCAGTCTCTAAGGTGACCCGCAGTGCCTCCTCTCCTCCCTGTTTACTCTTTTGTTCAGTTGCTTTTATCCCTTCCCTTACATAGAGAGCTACTCCGCCCCCTCTTCTCCCCTCCCTGTCTCTCCTGTAGGTTGTGTACCCTGGTATGTTAACATCCCAGTCATGGTTGTCTGCGCACCATGTTTCTGTGACTGAGAGAGCTTGTTGCCCAGACTACGGGCATTGGTACTCATTACCCTCCATTTCTTGATGGCCTTACCCCTTTTTTGACCCATCCCGGTCCTTATTGCGTTTGTCACTTTCTCCATTTACCCTTGTGCTTCTCCCTATCGACATCTCTGTGTTGGTGTTTATCTCACTTAGTCCCTGATTTTTTTTGGTGGGGGCTAGGATTTACCTGCTCCTCTCCAGTGCCTCCCCCTTTGGCTAGTTTAAATGCTTGCCAATGAAGAATTTAAACCTATCACCTAGGATCCTGGTTCCCATCCTCGACAGATGCAGACCATCATGCCAGTATAGGCCTGCATCCCTCCAGGTGGACCCCCAGTCCTCAATGAAGCCAAATCCCTGAGCTCTGCACCCGTTTTTCAACCACTGATTGAATCCCATGGTGTGGAGCACCCTAGCCCTCACCCGTGCCATAGACAGGCAGCACCTCCAAGAAGGTTACCATGCGTGCTATTTGTCTAAGGCCCCTCCCCATCTCCACAAATGCTTCTTGCACTGCTCTGATCCCTTTCTTAGCCAGGTCATTTGTCCCTAGGTGGACAATGACATCCAGCTCCTCCCTGTGCAGCTGCTCCTGCAATCCTGAGGATTCACTCCCTGTCCCTCCAAGCCATGGCACCAGGCAGGCACCTTACCTCCCTCTCCCCTTCCGCCCCAGTTCTACCTTCCTAACAATGGAGTCCCCCACTAGGAGTTGTTTCCTTCCCCTGTGGGGTCCCATGCCACCCTCCTGTGGGTCTCCTTTGTGGAGGTTCCCAGCATCCTCCTTGGTCTCCATTGTGGGTGCCTCCATAGAGGAGCCACACTTTTCCAGAATGGCATAGAAATTGTGGAGAGGTAAAACTGGAGGGATGTGGCTCTGTTCCACCACCCTCACCCTCCCTGAGCCCACTTTGGTCCAACCGCTCCTCTTTCTTGGCAACCTCTGAGGCAGCAGCAGTGACCCTGGTGGTCCCTGGGTGGGAGAGGAGGTCCCACAAATCCTGGCCAACTCAGCCTGGAGATGAGCAACCTCCTCCCTCATCCCAGAGAAGTACCTGCAAATGGGACAACACCGCATCCTCCAAAACATCTCCTGGAAGACTGCTGCACCACAGCCACTGTATGCACCACTCCCATCATGTCTTATTTCTGGCCCCCTAATTGTTGTTTGGAATACTTACTCTTTCCTCTGTTTTTTTTTTTTCTGTCCCTACTTACCCTTTTAGCTCCTGATCTTCCTGTTCTGAGACAAGAAGTTCCTATATTTCTCAGTAGTCTCCTTACTTGCTCAGAGTCAAACCTCCAGCAGCTGGGGGGGGGGGGGGATGGAGAGCTACTCTTGCCCTTTTAGGATGGTGAGTCTTTGGTGGCTCTGTGATCATTCACTTCCTGCTCCCAAACAGGAAGTTACATAGAAAACATAGAAGTTGACGGCAGATAAGGACCCAAGGCCCATCCAGTCTGCCCATTTCTTTTCTACCTTATAAATGTGCCATCGGCCTTGCTCTGTCAGTGGCCTATCTATTCATACTCATTTGTATTGCTCCTTATGCCTATCCCATGCCTGTTTGAAGCCCTGCACTGTATTCATAGCCACCACTTCTTGAGGTAGGCCATTCCATGCATCCAGCACCCTTTCTGTGAAAAAGAATTTCCTCACATTCCCCCTTAATCAGCCCCCTCTAATCTCTTGCTGTGTCCTCTTGTCCTGCTATTTTTCTTATATTTAAACATGTTAGACTCTTTCACCTTGTTAATGCCCTTAAGGTGTTTGAATGCCTCGATCATATCACCTCTCTCCCTCCTTTGCTCAAGGGTATACAGATTGAGCTCTGTTAATCTGTCCTCATATGTCTTCTGATGCAGTCCCTGCACCATTTTGGTTGCCCTTCTCTGGACTGCCTCAATTTGGTTAATGTCCTTGTGAAGGTGTGGCCTCCAATACTGCACGCAGTACTCCAGATGGTGCCTAACCAGTGTCTTGTAAAGAGGGATTATTACCTCCCTCTTATGACTTGTGATACCCCTACTAATACACCCTAACACCCCCTAGCCTTACCTACTGCTTTAGAGGTCTGCTTGGATGATTTCAGGTCATCAGTGATGATGATGCCCAAGTCTCTTTCTTCCTTTGTGACTGCTAGCAACTCCCCTCCCAGCCTGTAGGTGGCTTCAGGGTTTCTCTTCCGTATGTGCATGATCTTGCACTTCTTTGCATTAAATCCCAGTTGCCACTCTTCTGACCATTTTGCTAGTTTATCCAGATCTCTCCTCATTCTGCCCACCCATCTGGATCATCTACTCTGTTGCAGATCTTGGTGTCATCTGCAAACAGACAAGCCTTACCCTCTAGTCCATCTGCAAGGTCACTAATGAAGATGTTGAAGAGGACTGGCCCCAGGACTGATCCCTGAGGTACCCACTTGTGACTTGCATCTTTTCTGACTGTATACCATTTACCACCACTCTCTGTTTTCTGCCCGTCAACCAGTTTGCCACCCAGTTGACCAACTTCTGACCCACCCCGAGCCTACCCAGCTTATTTATCAATCTTCTATGTGGAACAGTGTCAAAAGCTTTGCTGAAGTCAAGGTAGGCGACATTAACTGCTCCCCCTTGGTCCACCACTCTGGTTACCCAGTCAAAGAAATCTATGAGATTAGTTTGACAGGACCTTCCTTTTGTAAACCCATGCTGTCTTGGATCCTGTGCCCCTATGGATTCCAGGTGTTGCACTATCCTTTCCTTAAGGAGTGCCTCCATAATCTTGCCCACTACTGAGGTAAGACTGACTGGTCTGTAGTTCCCTGCCTCCTCCCTGCTACCACTCTTGTGGAGCGGGATCACATGAGCCCTTCTCCAGTCTTCTAGGACCTCTCCTGTGCTCAGAGACTCACTAAACAGTTCTGCTAATGGCTCTGCTAGTTCCACCTTTAGCCTTAAGTATCCTGGGATGTATGCCATCAGGTCCCATTGCCTTATCCACCCTGAGCTTAGCAAGCTCTTGTAGGACCCTTTCTTTTGTGAAGGGAGTAGTGCTCACCTCCTCCCCCTGTGTCCATGGTGCTGAGCTGTGGGCCCTGCCCTACCTTCTCTTCAGTAAATACTGAGCAAAAGTATCTATTTAGGATAGATGCTTTTACATGGTCCTCCTCCTCATATGCTCCCTTTTCTCCATTAAGCTTAGCAATAACCCCTCTGGACTTTCTCCTTTCACTAATGTATCTATAGAAAGTCGTCACTTTCTTTTACTGTTCGTGCTAGTGTTTCCTCAGTTTGGGACTTTGCCTGCCTTACCGCCTTCCCTGCTTCCCTTAGGGCAGTTTGGTATGCCTCCCTATCTTCATCCCGCTGTGTTCCCTTATATTTCCTGAAGGCCAGCCTTTTGGCTCTGACCTTTTCTGCTACTGTATTTGAGAACCAACGTGGTTTCCTTCTTCTTTTGCACTTCCTTTTCTGTCTAACACAATGGGATGTTGCTTCAAGTATTGCATCCTTAATGTTTGCCCACTTTGCCTGTACCCCCTCACCTGTGTTTCTTTTTGCCAGGGCTAGTTTAACTCTGTTGGCCATCTTATCAAAGTCAACTCCTCTGAAGTCCCATATTTTTGCCTTGGAAAGGGATGATTTAGATGTAGTAGCCAAATTGAACCATACCATGTGATGGTCACTGGCCCCCAGGTGACCTTCTACCTGGAGATCTGTGATCCCTTCCCTGTTAGTCAGTATTAGATCTAGGATAGCCCTGTCTCTTGTGGGTTGTTGTACCAGTTGTTTGAGGCCCTCCCCCTGCAGGGAATCCACTATGTGCCTAGTTCTGGCAGATGTTCCTGCTGGTATTGACCAATCTGTATCCAGCATGTTGAAGTCTCCCATTATCAGAACCTCCTTTAGCTGTCATGTTTTGTATATCTTCTGACAGTAATGTGTCTATGTCCTCCCCTGGTCTGGGGGCCTGTAGACAACCCCAGTTCTTATGGCTGTCCCATTTCCTGTTTCCAGGGTGACCCACAGTTCTTCTGGCTCCTTATGTGTATTCTGAATTTCTGTAGCTTTGATATTTTCATTGACATACAGGGCCACTCCCCCTTTTTGCACCTCGGTCTCTTCTGAACAATACATAGCCAGGTACTGAAGTCTCCCAAGTGTGGTTACTGGTAAACCACGTCTCACTAATTGCTACTATGTCCAGTTTAGCCTCTGACACTATTGCCCACAGGTCTGGGATCTTATTTCCCAGGCTGTGAGCATTTGTGTACATGATTTTCCATCTTGTTGTCAGTTAAATCCTGTGCCTATAAAAGTAGAACTGCCTTTGGGTGGAGTGGAGGTAAGAAGGGCAATATAGTCCAAGTAGAGAAGTTTTTTTGTTACCCTAAATTGAAGGTCCCAGTTCAAGAGTTCTAGTTCTTAGTCCAAGTAGAGAAGTTTAGTTAAACCAGCAGGTCCTTCCTCTTGGTGCTCTGCTTGCTCTCTGGCAGAAGCTATCTAGGGCAGTGTTTAAATCTGGTTTTAACCTGGCTCCTTCTAGCTAAGCCACTCCCCCTACTTTGCAAATCATTCTACACTTAGTTGTTTCACAGATAATGCCCTTCATCCACCTGTGACAAGCACCTAGATAACTACACAGACAACAGATAACAGTTCACTTCAACTAACTCTGACAAACAGACTTTTTTTTTATGTTACCTTAAATTGAAAGTCCCAGTACAAGAGTTCTAGTTCTTAGTCCAAGTGGAGAAGTTTAGTTATACCAGCTGGTCCTTCCTCCTGGTGCTCTGCTTGTTCTAAAATCAGAGTTAGAAATTAAGAATATAATCCAGGGTAGAAGTCATGAACATAATCTGGTGTGAGAGGCGGAATACTAGAATCCCAAATTTGGTATTCTGCCTCAGTGTTTGATATTCCATCTAAAGAGCAGTACCTTAGATTAAATTGCAAAGTGGTGGCTCGGAAGAGGAGTATTCCTATCAGAATACCAGCATGATGAAAATGATATTCAGCCTTGAAAACTAGTGTGCAGAACAGGATGGAATTCCATTAATTTGTGGCCCAAATGTGTGTCCCCACTCCAATAGAGACGGTGCATGCATTATGTAGGAGTACCAAGATCTTCTTCGGGGGGGGGGGGTATCTCAGTCATCAGGTAACACCTTAGGAACCTTCGCCTTTGGTGAAAGGGAATCCACACAGAAGATTTTCAGCAGTACAACTGGGGCCATCCTCTCCATCAACATCCGTCGAAGACATCAACCCCATAAAGGTGTAAGTGGCCCCCACTCCCTCCTCAGTTCTTTCCCACCGTTGACTCACATGGGTCTCCATGGAAGCTCTGTCGCAGTATTTGCGCCTTTTTTTGCCTACGGCTTTTCTAACCTTACTTTTTAGAATCTCTTTATTAAAAGAGATTCCTTCAGTTTGTTTATGTCAAGAGTTTATCCTTCATCTTCTCTCTTCCATCGCTGCTGCTGTAGAAAAAAGATTGCCTCCACAGATGAACACTGTCTCTTTGTCTGCTGTCTTGGGCCTGACCATGAGGTTTCTGACTGTGAGCTGTGCCAGACATTTAACCAAACAACCCTTAGGTGACGCAGAAAGGCTCTCAAAAATGTCCTTATGGATCAACAGATAGCAAGTTCCGGGCAGGGGTCCCCCAGGGTCCCGGCCTTTCAGTCGTGTGCTGGATCTTTAAGCTCCCAGGTCTCTAAGGCCCGAGACAAGTTATCAGAGAAAAGTCACAAAAAAGACCAAGATCGCGACTGCTCCTTCCCGGTGTCGGTCTTGTTCCCTATCGGTCTCTCTTTCTTCTAGGGGATCTTCGTCGGCAGCAGATGATCTGGTGAAGAAACCTGCTGTCCAGGTCTTTGTGCCCACCAGACCCATACTGACAGCACCTCCGCCCGATTCTCAGGGTGGCCGGATGTCGACCTCTGGGTCATCAGCCCCTCCTTCATCGCTGATGGGCCCGTAATCGATGACTGTCCCATCAAGACCTGCCCCTTCTCCTTCTGGGGCTACAGGCTCATCGGGTTCTCACACTCCAGCAAGCGGGTCATCGGCACCTGTGCCATTGACCCCCCCCTTTTGTCGATGACCACTGTCGACTTGAATGAAGTCGTGATCAGATTCACTAATGTGATTGTGTAGCAGCTGGGCGCTTCAGACCCCTCACTGATGCTGTTGATGACAGCATCGTTGTTGATGCCTACTCGTTGGCCCTGGGAAGCTCCCCATGGGCCGTTGTTGTTGCACCGAATGCCAGACCCAGATATTGAAGAAGTTGACATTGAGGAGGAGTATCACCCAGACTTCATTCTTCCTGATGATGTGGATGAAGAAGAGGAAGAGATCCTGCTCTCTGACAGATCTACAGCCTCTTCTGTTTGTGAGGACTCTTAAAACATACTCCCAGGTCTCCTCCTGAGTATCACCCCACATTTTTCAGTGTGATAAAACAGCTGTCATCAGCCATGGGCTTTCACACTGAGAAAGAGGATGCCACCAGAAAAGTACTGGTGGAGTTCCTGGAGATTCCTGAATCTCCCCCAAATATCATTCCTCCAGTGCTGCCAGCCTTGAGGAATGCAGCCATGGCAGCCTGGCACAGACCAGACATGTTGCCAGCTATGCCCCACAGGGCAGAAAAACTTCATCACGCCCCCCCCCCCCAGGTCTTCCCTGTTATGCTGCTCAGCCTGAGACTGACTCAGTGGTCATTAAGGTAGCTCATGACAGATCTAAGGTGACTAAGCATCTTAGTGCCCTTCCCCCAGACAAAGAGTCTTGTAGAATTGACCTCTGGGGTGAAAGAGTTTATGCCTCCTCTACTCTAGGTTTGAAGATTGCAGACTACCTGTCGCACATGGTAAAATACCAGAATACCAATTGGAAGAAGGGCAAGGCTGCTGCCCAGGTCCTTCCTGAGGGCACTCAAAAGCAGGAACTGCTCCAGTGGCTCCAAGCTGCTGAGGATGCTAGTAAACATCTCAGAGCCCTGTATGACATAGCTGTCATGGTTGCCAGGGCAGCTGCCAGGTGCGTATACCTCCGCAGTCACTCCTGGCTCAGAGTATCTGGGATTGTGGCTTTAAAGTGCTTAATACTCACTTCAGTGGCACCAAGCTGTTTGGCCCTGATGTTCAGGACATCATTAATTCTCTGCAAGCTTCGGGTAGGGCCCTCAAATCTGTCCACTCCCTCTGACACACTCAGCTAAAGGGTAGAGGATGGCCTCCTCTTCGTAAAATGAACAATAGGCCCGGCACAGCTCCCCGTCCACAGGGCCAGCGCAGAGCCCAGGCTCCCCTGCCTGCCCCCTCTGGTGCTGGAGTGACGGCCAAGTGCCACAGAAATGAGGGACCAGCCCCTGCAGCTGGATCTACCTATGCTTTACTCCTTGCCGGACACCCCTCCTCTAGTCCCAGTGGTAGTCGGAGGTCGGTTCTCCCTCCATCTGAATCAGTGGAGAACCATATCTTTGGATGCATGGATTCTGCAGATCATAGAAAGGAGTCACACATTGGAACTCATCGAGCAACCTCCAGAAACCCTATCCCCACCATCTTGTTATTCCCCGGCTCACCTGTCTGCTCTCTGGGAGTAAGTGCAGTCCCTTCTGTGCAAGCAGGCCACTGAGCCAGTGTCCAGGCGCCAGAGAAACAAGGGGTTTTGTTACAGGTTTTTTCTTTTCCCCGGAAAGACTGGAGATCTGAGGCCTATTCTGGACCTAAAGGACCTCAGTCTGTATGCCCAGTACAAAAAGTTATGGATGGTAACTTTACCAGGCCTAATGCCCCTTTTCAAGACAGGACTAGCTGTGTTCACTGGACATGTAGAACACTTACCTGCACATCTCAGTCTTTCCTCCTCACAGGAAGTTTCTCTGTTTTGCTTTTCAGGGTGAGCATTATCAGTTCATAGTGCTGCCCTTTGGCTTGTCCTCTGCACCGCGTGTCTTTACCAAGTGCGTTGCAGCAGCTCTCGGAAAGGAGGGACTGTATGTCTTCCCCTATCTGGATGATTGGCTCCTGAAGGTCCTGTCCAAGGGACAGCTTCTTCTAACTCTGGAGCGAACTCTCTCCAGCTTTTTCACTCCCTGGGCATCACTGTCAGTCTGCCCAAGTTGGTTCTGACACCATCCCAAAGGTTGCAGTATATTGGGGCGGTTCTGGATTTGGTGCAGGGGAAGGCCTTCCTGCCCCAGAACAGGGTAAAGTACCTCATAGCACAAGCTCAGGAAGTCGCCCAGAGTCGATACATTCCTGCCAGGGTATACCTCAGATTGCTGGGCTAATAGCAGCTACCATACCCATTGTTCCACTGTCCAGGCTCCATATGTGTACCCTCCAGTGGACCCTCCAGGTACAGTGGGACCAGCGCATGGATGAGTTAGCCCAACCAGTCCTGGTCTCTTCCCCAGTATGCAAAGTACTGCAATGGTGGGTGGACCCTTTGAGTCTGCTTCAAGGCGTCCCATTCCAGATCTCCTCCCCGCATCCGATCCTAACTACGGATGCCTCAGATCTGGGCTGGGGAGCACACCTGGGTCCCTTCCAAACCCTGGGCTCTTGGTCCTAGTGGGAAACCTCTCTGCGTATCAACATCCTGGAGATGAGAGCAGTGCTCTACACCATGCAGACCTTTCAGGAACACTTCACT
This sequence comes from Neoceratodus forsteri, assembly GCA_016271365.2. Lineage (NCBI taxonomy): Eukaryota > Metazoa > Chordata > Ceratodontiformes > Ceratodontidae > Neoceratodus > Neoceratodus forsteri. The sequence goes on from CM057453.1 coordinate 128,388,871, forward strand.
CGAGGCCAACTGCTGGTGCAGTCGACAATCTAAGCACAGTATACTACATCAACAAGCAGAAGAGGACTCATTTGTACACCCCTTTGCAGGGAGGCTGTGAGAGTATGGTACTGGGCGTTGAATCACAGTCTGATGCTCTCTGCAGTCCACGTGCCAGGCGACTAAACACTCTGGTGGACAGTGTCAGCAGGACTTAGTCCAACATGCATGAATGGGAGCTTCTCTCTTCCCTTGCAGAAGACTTGTTTGACAGATGGGGTCATCCAGAGTTGGATCTTTTTGTGTCCCCACTCAACGCAAAATTGCCCAGTTTCTGTTCGCTAGATCCATGGCCTTGAGTTTTCTGGCAAGACACGTTGTCCCTCTCTTGGAGCAGGAGGTTTCTTCATGCATTCCCTCCATTTTCTCTGTTCCAGAGGGTGCTAATCAAGCTGCAGATGGAAGGGGCCAGCATGATCCTGGTAGCTCTGTTCTGGCCTCGACAGATTTGGTTCCCTCTGCCTCAACAGATGGCGGAGGAACCTCTGGTCCCTCTTCCTCTCTGCAGTAATCTGCTCACCCAGGCTCAGGGGACCCTGGTCCATCCCAGCCTCAGATCCCTCCACCTGCATGCCTGACTCCTGAGGACATAGCCGTTGCCAGGTTTGGGGTCTCTAAAAGAGTGGCGGACGTCCTAGTGGCCGCCAGAAAGCCTTCCACTTGGGCTAACGTATGCCATGAAGTGGAAGTGGTTTGCCATCTGGGTTGCCAAACATGGTTTTGACCCTTTCACTGCTGGGTGAATCATATCCTGGACTACCTGAGCTCACTCTTCGACTCAGGTCTCCAGTACTGTTCCCTCAAGGTCCATGTTTCGGCTATTTCTTCATTTCATGAGCACATGGGTGACTGCAAGATTGCTCAGCTGGATGTCTTCCATACTTTTCTAAAGGGCATCCTGCATCTGAAACCCCCAATCCATTCTCCTGTCCTGGCTTGGGGCTTGAATTTTGTTTTGGAAAAACTGACCCTCTATTCTTTTGAGCCAGTTGCAACTTGCGATTTACAGTTTCTCTCTTGGAAAGTATTGCCTTTAGTTGCAATTACTTCTGCTTGAAGAATTTCAGAGCTTCAGGCCCTCTGGTGCGAGGAGCCTTATTTGATTTTCCACAAAGACAGGGTGTCTTTGCGAACAAATCCTAAATTTCTCCCTAAGATGGTTTCAGAGTTTACACTCAACCAGTCTATCCATCTTCCTGTTTATTTTTCTGAGTGTGCCAATCCAAGGGAAGCACTGCTCCATACTTTGGATGTGCGCAGAACCTTGAAGTATTACCTGCTTAGGACCAAGGGATCTAGACAGTCAAAGCAGTTGTTTCTTTCACCCCAGGTAGAGAGGGCATTTCAGTTTCTAAGCAATGTTTATCCAAATGGTTGGCTAATTGCATTGTGTTCAGCTACAACAAGTGTGGCAAAGAATTGCCTGGTGCTGTCAAAGCTCACTCCACCAGAGGAATGGCTACCTTGGTGGCTTGTTTCTGAGGGGTCTCAGCCACTGACATTTATGCAGCTGCCACCTTGAGTACAGACCATACTTTCTCCAAGCACTACAGTGTGGACATTGCCTCTAGAGCCCATGCAGGTTTTGGCAGGGCTGTGTTACAGGGACTCCTGTCTTAAGTTTATGGAGAGCCCTCTCCCAGACTGTCTGTTATGCACTTGTAACTGCTTGGGACTCATTCCTGTGGTGTTACCTGGTGACTGAGATACCCCGAAGAAGATAGAACAGTTATGTAAGAACTCACCATAACAGTAGAGCTTCGAGGGGATCTCAGTCAATAGGTATATTTTCCCTTCCTCCATCCTCCTTCTTGGGGCTCCTGTCTAGGAACTGGCTGCCTCATGTATCCAGCCTTTCATTTAGGTCTGGGCACCTCTATTTCTCTCCTCAGTCACCCATGGCAAGAGCCTAGCTCTCTTAATCTCTGGGGGAAAGAACTGAGGAGGGAGCAGGGCCAATCATGCCATTATAGGGTTAATGACGTCGATGGGCGGCCCCAGTTGTACTGCTGAAAATCTTCTGTGTGGATTCCCCTTTGCCGACAGCAAAGGTTCCTACAGTGTTACCTGATGACTGAGATCCCCTTAAAGATCTACTGTTATGGTAAGTTCTTACATAACTGTTCTGTTCTTGTACATCTTGATGTCAAGAGAGGGCAGTGCATGCACAGGCTCCAAGCCCCTCTTCATGTAAATCATCCCAGTATCTCTTTCAATCTACTGATTAGTGTCCTGCACTATGTAAAGTAGTAAGACACAACAGGGTGTAAATTACTGTTCCTGAATCGCACCCCTAGGTGCATTGGGGGAAACAAGGCACTTGCACCGAGTGTCTTCAACCACCTGGAAGAGCAGTTCAGGAATAGTAATCCATACCCTGGAGTGTCTTACTGTGCTTGTATAATGGGTCCACTGTAAAAAAAAAAAAAAAAAAAAAAAAATTTAAGTTTAGCAGTGCGGTTGTTTTTCCTAAATGCACTGCTTTGAAATCAGTATCACTATGAAATGCGAAACTCAGAATCCCGAGCCCGATATCTCAACAGTGCATTTCCCCGATGATCGGCAGCCTGGCGGTGGAAAGCCTGACTTCAAACTTGCACCAACCCGAAGTTGGTTATATTAATTTGGGGGGGGGGGGTGCGGTGGGCAAAGCCCCCTGCTGACCCACTAAAATGCCTTAGTTGCAGTGTCAGGCTTTCCACCATTGGGCTGGAGATCCATCAGGGAACTGCACTGTCAGGAGGTCAGGCTCGGGATCCTGGGCGTCAGGATCTGGAGTGTCAGCATTCCGTAGTAGATCCTTGTAATCTCCTTCATTCAGGAAGCAGGATTTTTCATATTCATTTTATAATTCCCTTTATGTAATTGAAATTTTTGAGGCTTCCTGGATCCACCTCTGTTGCCTGCTCTCCTAAGTGTGAAGCACTGCTTTTTGGGTCAAAACACTACACATACTGTGTAAGAGCAGCTAGTGTCTTGCCTACAGAGTTCTCTGACATAGCAGTGGCAGAGATGGGACTCAAAAAGACCACTCGGATTTTTAAATACCTTAAAGACACAGCAGTGATTTGTACTGTAGATGGAGGCTAGAATTTGGAGGTTTTACAGCTGGTGAGATTTGCTATTAAGTGATGGGAGGGTTTTGACAGCTTGGGGACAGGGTGATACTGATTTAGTTTGGAGGCTGGCAAAACCACACACTTCAGCACTTCATTTTGTACCACTAGATTGTTAGGACAGTTTGTCCCCCAAACTTGAAAACCCTAACATAGTAAGTAACATGCAGTAGAAGTATAATAGTGCTGTGATGGCAGAAGGCATGTTGGGCCCATCTTGTCCACACGTACTGCCGCATTGCAGTGACTATACCTCAGTGGAGTTCTGACACACATCCAAGATTAAATGCTGGAATAATGATAATATGTTTTTCTCTCTCCATCACATCCACCAGTCCATATCACCACTGGATACTCCCTTATCTCTGTGCAGCTGTGAGGCAGGATGTCAGCAGTCTTGACTGACGGTCTCCACCCAGAATCCTCCTACTTCCTCCTCAGATTGCCACTCTTGTTCCTGCCTCTTTGCAGGCCGCACTGTGACAGTTACTGCTACAATGCGGCTTCCGCTGTGTCTTGTGAGCCAGTAGACATCTTATCTTCCCCATTGCAGTGATGTGTGTGCACACTACACAGTGTCACCGGTGTGCAGCCTGTGTTTATTACACTGCGGGAGATGTTATTGTCTTGTATGCTAAAGCTGCCACGGTGTTATCACTCAGTTACATAACAGGTAGACTCTCTTTAGCTGATCAGAGTGGAGAGCTACTGACTAGTTATCAGCTCACAAACCTACTCCTCACAACTGAGAAATATGACAGTCACTTAACCCAGGCATTCTGCTTGACTTGGAGGTCACAGAAACATATTTCACATGCCTAACAATATCCTTCTAGCAAGCCTCTTTGTAGCCACTGCTTTTTGTTTGTGTGGTTGCTTTGTTTTGTCACGGAGCAGCCTTCCTGACTATCTTCACCTGCTGGTGACAGTCAAAAACATTTTTATGTATAGATATTCAATGTAACTAAATTCATAAGGGGATTGAACGAAATATGACATACATTTCCATCCGAAGGGGAATAAATAACTTTCGTAACTGATTTAAGGCTCCACTGTGGCTCCGACTTTGGCTGCTCAAGCATCAGAAGAATAAAACAAATAATATTGTGGTGGCCAAAAAAAAACACACTGCATTTATTTGGCTTAGTAAAATCCGGAAGGATTTTTTTGGCACTGTAGGGTGAAACAAATTGAAATCTCTGTTTTTTTGCCTCAGAAAACCATTGTCCTGGTATGTGTGTCAGTTTAGTTTGTTTCTCCAAAAGACACATTTTCTTTGTCATTTTTTTATAGGGGGCATGATAGTTTTAAATCCACCTGCACATTGCCCCTTTTATTGGAGAGGTGACAGTGAATACACATTTATAAAATGGGCCATAAAAAATCCTGTAACCTCATTGGTTGAAACAGGTCACATAACTTTATTATTTTCTGACAACAGCACACCTTACCTAAATGACATATTTTTAACAAATAAAAGCTCATTTTATTTTATAAGTAGAATGCTGTAAAACGTTCCAGGGTGTGTGGCCGTAAGAAGATAATGCACCTCTTGGGTGGTTGCAGCACTTGGCCATATCTCATACCTGACAACCACCTTGGGCATGCATTAGTACTTTATACCCGCACACTGCTGTCTTGTTTTGTCTCTTACTTAAACAATTGGTTTACCCTGGAAAGCACACTGGAGATGAATTTGGGAGGGCTGACATGCAGGGAATGTGTGAGAGATTTGCTCAAAATCATAGAGTGAAACAGTGGCTGTGTTGGGATTTGAACCTAAATCATTTGTTTGACATACAGTGCTCTCATCGCTAGACTATGCCACCTTCTCCTGCTGTATGCATATGCCATGTTATTTCATGGTTTCCTGTAATGCAGGTGCTTTATAGATGTTGTGGTAGAGAAAGATGGTGCCTGCTATTGATGTCACAGTACTGCTGGTTTTTAACCCGGTGGCTTACAAAAAATATATGGCCTTCATAGGAACATTCCTGCCAGATGGGTACTCAGTAAATTCCCAAGCTAAAGTATAAAGTATGTCATCAGTTTTATTTCACACCAAACTGTGGCATTCCTTCCAATATTTTTGCTACTGGGACAAGGGTTGGAATCTCCATGAAATGCAGACTTGTAATTTCTGTTTTTTAACTTGGTACTTGGTACATTTAATCAGTGTGGTGTGACCAGAAAAAACATCAGCTCCAGATGTTTGATTCTTTTTTTTTTTAATTGCCTGAAATACAAGATCTCGGCGGGGACATGATCTCAGTCTTCCGCATACCCAAGGGTGGCAAGAAGACTGAATATGCAGAGATGTTTGCTGTGGTGTCCTCCAGCGGGATCTGGGGGCATGGTGTGAAGCTCAGAAGTGGTCAGTTCAGGGGCGATGTATAGGGGCACTTTTTTCCTCTCCGAAGGGTGTTGAACCTTTGGAACAGTCTACCAGTGGAGATGGTGGCTATGAAGACAGTACATTCTTGTAGCGTAAACCTGGTCAAAATCAATGTCTGCTTCCCAAGGGAATCAGTGGGTACCGTACATAGCAGATTGGATATAGAATCCCTCTCAGTTAGAACATGCAGATCCCATATTACGATAATAAAACACCAACACCACTTGTTTTGGGTATAAAAGGCTTCAGGTCTGCTTAAATTCAGCCACACATATTTACAATCCAAAATATCCTAGTACAGATTTAATACAGTATATACTGTATGTATACACAGGTACAGTTTCAAAGGTCCCTGGGGCAGCAAATCCATGTTCTATTTTGGCTTGGCCCTTAGCTGTCCATGTCCTGAGTACTGGGGATGAACTCTGACCCACAGACTGGACAGAACTGTCCAGGGCCGTGTCTCACCACTGGACAGTACCCCCCCCCCCCCCCGTCGAATTATGGGAACTCCAGGACCCTTGCTGAAGAGCATGCTCACCCAGGGCAGCACTCACCACCTATGGGTCCTGTTTGCTCTGCATTCCGGTGTATATTGTAATTGTGTTGACACCCCCTTTGTCCTTTATGCATACCCACCCCAGGGTCATACCTCCGGCCCGAGTGTCACCCAGTCCCTGCTTGCTTACATTCTTACCAAGGAAACTTGTTTTAGGTGGGTCTGCCATGAATTTACCGCCACTTAAATGTGCTTTTCACTTTTACTCACCGGTGTCCCAGGGGTCTTCCCTTGTACTCTTAAAATGAACTTGGGTACATCCTGCATTTCAGAGACAAAGATGGAATTCCCTAGCCCTGACAAATGCACGCCATCCTTACTGTATAGAGCCTCACATGCTTTTGTGATGTGGAAGTGTATAATGACCACACTGCACAAGAGAGGGAACTGGGACACCCCTGTGTTCAGTTCCCTGCATGCCCTATCTATAGTATGGACATTGTCACCCCAGGGTCCTTTAGTATGCTTGACAAGTGCAGTATGCCAACTGGGTTGAGCTGCCCCGGAGGTGGAGTTAATGCTAAATGGCCAATTTGCATTGACCAGACAGAATAAAGATAAAGGTTGTGCTGCCTGTAATGTGGCTAGAGGGCACCAGAATTATTTCTCCGCCTGACTGAGCAACACTGCCTGGAATGCTCTCTCTAACTTCGCTTCAAGAAAGTTGTTTATTTTTCTGCTTTTAAAGTCTTTACTTTTGTGCTCCCTTTAGTACCTTTTTAAGATAATTTTTATATTTTATCGCTATTTTCTGTGGTTCCCAGGACCCGCAGACTCTATGTACTGTACTTTAGCGGTTCCCGCTCTCTTTCTGAGGTAAACTTTAATTGTGCGTGTGGTAAAAATTTGCGATTCCATTTTAAAATTATTTTATCTATTTAGCAGCTCCCTTTTTTCTGTTAGAACCACATTTTCTGAGTATTTTAACTACATTTTCAGTACTGGGAACCGTTTTTATCGTGGTTCCGCTTTCTCTTCCCTTTTTGGGAACCATAATTGAAGGTTTTTCTGACAAATTGGCATGTCAGAAAGACCAAAGAAAAGCACTGGACCAACAGGTTGTAAAAATTGCTTAAAGTGTCACAAAATAGTGTCTAAGGCAAACAGCAATGGCCTTTGTTTAAGTTGTTTGGAACCAGACCATAACTGTGAACTTTGCTCTAAATTTTGTTCTAAAACAGTAAAAAAGAGGGCAAAGAGATTGGAAAAAATGGCATCTCAGGCTTCCTCCCCTCTCATAAAAATGCTGACAAGGGGGCTTCTTCTCATCATAAATCTAAAGATAAGTCTTCTAAGGATCCTCCAGAAAACAAGTCTGATAAAAATAAGTCTAATGACCAACCCACAAAAAGAGACCCCTGTGAGCACTCTTCTGACCCAGTGTCTGTCAAAAAGAAACAAAAAGAGAAACATCACTGCCCCTCCTGCCGAAAGGCGAATGGAGACACCAATGACACAAAAAGATGCACCCTCTGCTGAAGAAGTGGCTAAGCTCTAAACATGATAGTTTGTTGGAGACAACACAGGGCAGAGACACACACAGCACCATCATGATATCCTCAGACCTAGAGGTCTGAGAATTACTTATGTCTGCAACCGCCCTGTTGTCCGTGTTAAATAATACATACAGGTTTGCCAGTCTGTTGCCCCACGCTTGCACTGCTACCTTAATTGAAAACAATTCCAGGAGTGTGATGTTCTTTGTAAGACGCTGATCATCTCATTCCTGGGGCAATTGCCCTGTCAGCCAAGAGCCCTGGAAAAAAGCTCCAAACCCCAGACCTCCTGAAGCATCTGTAACCAATTCCAGCTCCCTGTGTTTTCCTTTCTGTCTTGCCAGATAGCTGCTCCATTGAAATCTCGCAAAAACCATTCTCATACCATTAAATCTACTCTCATACTCTTAGTCACTCTGATGTGATGATATGGCCTTGTTTGGCCGGCTGTCATTGCTACCAGCCTCCTCAGGAATGGTCTTCCTGGCTTGATTGCCAGCATGCAAAATTCAGCTGCCCCACTAAAGAGTATAACTGAAGTAGGGTAACCTTCTTTGCTTCTACCATTTCCCCCAATAACCACTTTAAGGTTATCATCTTAGAATCTGACAGCCGTGCAGTCATTTTTGTGGTGTCTAGAGCTATCCCCAGGTAAGGGAACCATGTGGTGGGACCTTACTCTTTTTCCCCGGAGCTAATTGTACACCAGAATATTTCATGAGAGTGCAAAATCCCTGCAGGGTGTCTTGACACTTCCAGAACACCCAGGCCCTGCGAGTAAGAAATCATCCAGGAAAAGTGCCTGTTTCCCGTGTATGGCTTGGTGGACCACTCCAGGAAAGAGGGACATGTATCAAATGCAGCACAGCTGTGTGAGCAATCCTATAGGCATTGCTTTGTCAATGTAACATCGTCCCTGTGCCATAAAACCCAGTAGATCCTGATCTCTCAGTCTCGGGGGAGGGGAGGGGGGGCATGAAATGTGAACTTGACATTGCTTTTTGCCATTAGTGTGCTGTGTACCAGCTCCATAGCTGTGTCGAAGGGCGCATACCTGACCATGCTGTTCCCAGGGTTAGAAAGTCATTGACTGATGAGCTTTTTGGGTAAGACAGGTGGCGTATCAGTCAATGCTCGCCATTGCTCTTATTAGGGACTATCCCAAGAAGAGATACAGTTCGGTTTAGAAGCGGTGGTTGCCCAAAGGGCCCACTACCCAGCCTGCCTCAACTTCCTTCCATAGTTTTTTGATCGAATATTTCCAGAAGAGCCTCAGTTGATTTGAGATTACATGCTGCAGTGGTCACTTGAGGCCCCTTGTATGGAATCCCAAAGTCTTGTTGAAACATCCTGCTAAAAACTGTGCCTCTGTATGGTCAGGGTACTGGGAAAGCCATTGATTGAGGTTTGCAAGCTGAACTGGCAAGTTAGCCACATTTACCAGTTCCTTGCTTATTTTTGTCTTCACCAGTTGTTTCAGGCCACTGTTGCTTGGAGCCAGAGCCCTTGCAGCCGGTAACTTTGTGGTCTTCTACACAGTTTTTACATATGTGGCTGAAGCCACAAAAGGCATGAAAACATTGGCCCTTCTTGCAGTCATAATAAGCCCCATTTGCTTCCTTTCTTTTAGGTTCATAGGGTATATACAAGGTCAGTAAGCTGTGAGGCCTTTTATTGAACTTGTCACCCATGTATGTCATGGATTGAAATCATATTTTTTTATCTCTCACGTATATATATAGTCTATTTTTATTGTTTTGTATTTTTTCTTTTTTTTTTTTTTTTTTTTGCTATTTCTTTATGCGCCCCCCTAGCCCTGGTCGGTTCGTCGTTCAGCTGCCGTCCCATTATATCCGCTCCTTCAGGCCCTCACCCCTGTAACTCCCACGGCTTACCCCCCCATGGCAGGGCAGCAGGGAGCCCCCTACTCACCTGCCGAGTAGGATCCAGTTCGGGGTGTTACCTCCGGAGACGGAGTGCCCGGGGGGTCAGCTATCAAGCCGCAGTGATCAGCCACTAGGGTATTTTTCCCTAGTTTCTTCCCCTTGTGAGAGCTTGGCATGCAGTGTCGTCTGTGGCAGGCATGCACCAGCACACGTCCCTGCCAGGCATTTCCTGTGCTCCCGGCCCATGTTCTACGCTGAGCCCCAGCCTCCGCCGGGTCAGGTGTGCACTGACAGGGATCACCCGGAAATGGAGAGCAGTCCAATCGGATGCTCAATCCATCTCTTCCCTGTTGACCCCCGGCGGCCCAAGCTGGTTCCCAAATGTGGGTCGCCGGTGTGGCGCGAGGTGTGGTGTCCAGTGTGACCAGGCCGGCCAATCAAATCTATTTTTAAAAATTGTCAAGTTTTTACTATCGACAGCATGCTGAGGAAGTGTATTTCATATAGTAATTACCCTTCGGGTAAAGAATTTACTCCTTTTAGTTGTTACATTTTTTTCGCCTTTAATTTTATAATTATTACTTTGAGTAGATTTTATACCTTTGTATCTTGTGATCTCAGTTGTTTCCCTCATATATTCCTCTTTTATCGCCTTATATGTTAGGCAAAGGTCTCCTCTAATTTGTCTGTATTTAGATGAGAACAGATTTAATTTTGTCAATCTGTTAGCATAGCTGATATGCTGTAATGGTTGAATCTTTTTAGTAATCCTCCTCTGTTCACCCTCAATCAACTTCTTGCTTCTTATAGTGTGAGGAGTGGTAAACTGAGAACAGTACTCCCAAGTGGGGGTGCACCAGACTAGGATAGAGTGGCAGAATTACTTCAGCATCTCTGCTTTTTATATTACCTACAATGGATCCTATGATCTTATGGTCCTCTCTACTGTCCCCTGAACTGTGCCTGATGATCACGTGCCTGCTGTCTGTGTAGGAGATCACATTAGGCCTCCCCCAGGTCATATAACTTGCCCAGAGATCCGTGTGCTTGTTTTCCCATTTGAGTTTAGGCTTCCATACCATCTTTAAATGGAATTGCTTATCATACTTTAACCATGCATAGCCATCGAAAGATAGATGGGCATATTTAATAGCGTCCCAGCATTTAAACAAGGATACCAGCTTCTCAGAGTACTTCATACTACATACAGACAAGTATATGTCAAAAGCCGCTGCCCTATTTTCAAATGTATATGGGACTTTAGGTCTCCGTGGCCTGTCCCTTTTACCCTTCTTGTCATCCTCCCTCTGGCAGTTCCTGATGTAAAATGGGAAACAGAGCTGTAAATTCTCCCTTTCTGATCTTCTCCTGCATTGTGCTAGATAGGTGATCCCCCAATGGGTCATCCTCCCAAGCATATGCTCCTTTGCCCCCACTTTTTCAGATCTGGCTGAGTTGCCATTCCCAGTGCTGGGCTGGGCTGATACTGTGTCAGGCATGGAAGAGGATGTCTGGGAAGGCACTGTGGTTTACCCTGTTGTGTCCCTACTAAGTGATGGCCCAGCTTGGGCCAGTGTTGCCCCACTTACCCCCCCCATCTCATTTCAAGGGACATTCTGTGGGTTTGATGTGGGTGCTGCGCCTGTCCAAACTTGGACCACAGCTCCATGAGCTATTTGTGTACTCTGCTGTGAAGCTCCCCCGCCCCATGTCATTGACTGCAAGGTGGTAGGCCCTGGAGGAACTGGTGCAGCTGTCACCAGCAGGAACACTAAGGGTGGCATGCACCGCAGGCCCAGGGGCTCACCATGGGACCCACATTCTGCATCGGGCTACCCACACCACCAAAAATGTTCACCCACATCTACGGGTGTGGGTTCCACATGAGGCCCCATCGGAAGGTTGACCACTGTGATAACTGGGATTCACTGGTTGGAAGGGTTGTGGTGCTGGCTGGTTCCCAGGGTTAACTGGTGCCAAGGGGTTGGGTGCTGGCAAGTGTTATGGGGCCTCAGGCCCTCCCACTGTGCTCATGGGGCCGAGTCAGAGGTAATTTTGTGGGTACTCAGCCAGGATCCACCAGTGCATTGGAAACACCTGTTGGTTGTTGGGCTCTTGCCTCGGGTTGTTCCGTTTCCTCCACCATGCGGGGCAAGTATCTAACCACACCCATGTTGGACCTCCCTCTGCACTGACTGCTTCCCTGGCTGCCCTTTTGTGCACGCCTTGCCATACCCCACGTCTTACCACAGTGAGTGGGACCTCCTGCCAATGCCCCCAGATTCGAGGGATTTCCACCCCACCAAGTAGAAGGTTCACTATTATTAACAAGTGCCTCCATATCCTCCTGGTATTGCAAAATCACCTCAACATTCTCATCATACTCACCGCCTAATGGCAGCTCTAGGTCAGTGAAGAAGTGGTCATCTGGTATGCCAGTCCTATCATCACACCACCCCTCAATCTGAACTTATGCTGTTCCACTGCCTCCATCACCAGGGTCAGTCTCCATTTGCTACTGCCTCTCCTTCATCGGTGTTTGCACATTCAGCTTAGCTAGCCTGCTTTGCCCCTTCCTACTACTTTTGTTGTCCTGCACTATAGACTCCAGGAGGTGAGCAGAAGGTTTCCGCCTGGAGGAGCATCCAACTCTCTCTGTAGCTACGTTGTCAACTGGCATCATGCTATCCTCAAAGCCACTGGAACTTCCTTGCTGGCCATCCCCAGTGGTGACTTGAAGACTAGGTTATGGCTTGGACATAGACTGAATTCATTTGGGACATACAAGCTTCTTCAGGCACTGCATGACGTCAATGAATGCCTGATTCTGTCTCAAAGTTTGAGCTGCAGGCGTGGCAGAGGGGAGCCCAGCCACTCTGCAATAGACAGACTGGTTTGGAAGCCATAATTTCTGAGAACTAGAATTCGGGACAAAGCAGAAGCCAGACAAGAGCGAGACTACTAAACAAAATAAAGAGGAAAAAACTGAAATGTTATGTTATTACCTACACAGTTTAAATTTCCACAGTGGCAGGTATGCACCTCCCATGGCGAAACCTCTACAGCGACATATGTCGCTGCCAACAACAGCATCATGTCTCTGCAGGGGTTTCACCTGGGACCGGGCAACACTTTCCACTCATCCTGCACCCCTCCCCGAACCAACTCCAACTTGGAGTTGGTATCTATAGTAACGGCAGGTTCAGGGGGGGCAAAGCACCCCAAAGAAAAAATAGTCCCTGCTGTCCACGGCTCCCTGTCGACTGCACATCGCAGTCAACAGGGAGCCTGGCGCTGCGATGCCGGTCGACGAGATAGTTGTTGACTCGGCATCGTAGAGCCACAGTGGCACAGTCCGCCACATTGCCACGATGGCAAGATAAAATGAACAGTTCCCTTACATTATTTTTCCATTTATTTATTCTTATCATGTCACCCAATTCCGTATCCCACCTGCCTCCCAGGGCTACCACCTAGTGACAAGTTAAAACGAACCCAAATCCCGCCCACCTCCTGTACTGACCTTGGGGGCCTGACAAGAGCACACCCAATAAATGTATTAAAAATACCAACCGCTGAGGCCACCCTCTTACCTCCCACGTGTTTTGTGCTGAAAGATGTGCAATCCTGAAAGCGCCAGCTGTAAACCCTCCATTACACAACAGCCTGCAAAATATAACACTTACGGGAGAATGCAGTTGCCCAAAAAAATGATAGTAAAAGATCTTGCGCAATAAGTGATATTGCACAGAAATTTGGAACAGGAAATCTTTTCTGATTTGGGTGAGGAGTCCAGTCTGAACATGAACCAGAAAAAGACCTAAAAGGGGCATTAATTTCCATAAACCTATAGCCATCCTCCTCTAGATATGAAAATGCCTACGAAAGAAGAAGGTCTCCATTACTGAGTCAGGCTTGATTATACAGTGGGGGCTTGCTTCATGTTATAGGTGCCACAACTGAAAAGGCCCGGCACCAAACAGGGTTGAGTGGACACTTTAATGTTAATTAAACCCCTTTTTTATGGTGCTAAAATGTGCTTGGAATTTTATTTTTTCTTATCATTGTTGAGAGCATACTTGTTGAGTGCCCCTAGCACATTGAAATTGTTCTAGGGGCTCTCAACAAGTATGCTCCCATAGTAAAAGTTCGTGTGCCAGAAACAAATCCTGTCGGTGGTTTACAGAAGACCTGAAAGATGCTTTGTGAAGTAGAGATGTACTCTGGAGAACTGCTAGGAAAACTGATTTAATAAATGACTGGAATTCTTTCTGGAGGGCGAGGAATCTCTGCACCAAAATGGTCAGAGAAGCCAAAGCTAATTTCTACCGGTCTCAGCTGGAGAGCTCCTCAAGAAATGCCTCCAGATTCTGGAGTACTATCAAAGACATTGAAGGTCACACCACTGTAAATTCCCTACCTACTAAATTATTGATCGACAATACTGTCATCTCCGACAGACCGTCTATCCTCGATGCTCTCAATAATCATTTTGCCACTGCAGGGCTAGCCTTTGACTCCTCTCCCGCGAACATCCTCCACCAACAACTTAGATTGGATACACAAGAAAAACCCATCCCCAGTTCATCCTTCTCTCTGCAGCCTACCTCCCTGAAAGAAGTCGAAGATTTTCTCCTTCAGCTGGACACTAGGAAAAGTGCTGGGGCCGACCTCATTGACCCGTACCTCTTAAAGGTCGGCTACCGTGTCCTCGCAGTCCCAGTTACTCATCTCTTCAACTTATCCTTGTCCCAGGGTGACCTACCGCCCATTTGGAAAAATGCACTTGTGGTCCCTTTGTTTAATTCAGGAGATCCTACTGACCTCAGTAACTACAGGCCAATCTCCCTGCTTCCAATCCTGTCAAAGATGCTGGAGAAAATAGTGAACTCCCAGCTTCCGAAGTACCTGGAATCAGAAAAATTGTTCAACCTGCTATAATCCAGTTTTAGAGCACAGCACAGTACAATCTCTGCTGTAGCCAAGGTGACAAACGACTGGCAGCTTGAATTAGACAAAAAAAACTTTGCACAGTTTTCTTGGACCTAAGCAAGGCGTTCAATACCGTTGATCACAGACTGCTTCTGTCATCCCTCCGGAACATTGGTTTGGATTCCCTATCCCTTAAATGGTTCTCCAACTACCTCTCAGGACGACTTCAACAAGTAAAGGCAGAAGGGGAAGTTTCTCCACCAGAACCCCCTATTGAGGGGTGTACCGCAAGGTTCCATTCTTGGTCCCTTGCTCTTCACCATTTATATTAACAACATAGATGCCCCCATCAAAGAAGCACAAATACAACTATTCGCGGATGATACGGTACTCTGTGCTAGTAGCCCCACACCTGAAGCGGCCTGTAAAGCCCTTCAAAATGAATTTAATCTGCTGCAACATCAGCTTATAAACCAGAAACTGCTCTTAAATGCAAAAAAAACAACAAAGCAATGTTCCTCTCGCCCCTTCAAAATGCAATAAATCCTGCAATTGCTGGGACACTCCCGCAGATCACTACCATTCTAGGTGAGCAGTTGGACTGCGTACCAAAGTTCAAGTACCTGGGGGTCTGGTTAGACCATAGGCTTACTTTCACAGATCGCTTAGAAGAACTGGCAAAGAAACTTAGACAAAGACTTGGTCTGTTCTTTAGGATTAATAATCTCCTCATAAGAGACGCTAAACTGAAATTGGTTCAAACTACCTTTCTTTCCCTATTGGATTACGCAGACTTTCTGTATAGTCAGGGACCTGTAGGTACCCTAGCCAAACTCGATATGCTTTATCACAGAGCCATAAGATTTATCACTGGTCTTCCATACTCAACCCACCACTGTGCATTGTACACGGCAGTGGAATGGTCATCCCTTGCTTACAGACGGCTAAAAAATGCTGCGGTTTGGACATACAAAGCTATCTCAAATAAACTGCCCCAGTATATATCTCTCTCTGTTTACCTTTGTGCACTCTGGGGAGGCATGCCCTGAGAAGCACCTCATTTATCTACCTTTATGTTTACAAAGCAAAATCTCGCATTGGCAGAGCAGCCATCAACTTTGTGCTCCCTCAGCTGTGGAACAAGCTGCAAAAAACTTTGAAATTAACTCACCCCATCAGCCTAACAGCTTTTAAATCTCCATATCTACATCATAATGAGTCATGTGCCTGTCTACCCTAAATAATGACTCCTATAAGTCCAAGCACACTCTAATTACTACTGTTAAAAGACTGATCACATCTATAATCAACTCTTCCCTTTTTCTACCCCCATATCTGTCCCTTCCACATTCCTTTGACCCTGGTTCCAGCTCTAAATTCTCCATACCGTATCACTATATATCTTTTTATATTAGGTTTTATTTGTGTACAGTGCACCTGATATGTATATTTCTTTACTTTTATGAAAAATTGTGTCCTACCCAAAACTAGCTGTATCTTCTGTTCCAAACATATACTACTGTCTGTGCTACCTGCTGATACTTTGTATATACTGTATCATTGTATCTCACTTTATTTGTATTGGCACTATTTTCTTGTGTGTTGCCTCCCATGTATATTGTCCTTTGTTCCTTGTTAACAAACCCAGGTCCACCTCGAAAATTAGCTTGCTCAACGGTGATCACCTGGTTAAATAAAGACTTTGACTGATTGATTGATTGATCATACTTTGATGTTTGCGCCTCTGCAGCGCTCCGGCGGGGGCATCCAGCTGCCGCCCCCACCGACCCAGAGGACAGCAGGCTCACTCGATATGCGAGGGTCCTAACACTGCTGTCACTGGACTCCCCAACACGATTCCATGACAGGCCTCCAGGTCGGCGGGTGCGCGGCCATCAAGCTGCTCGGTCGCGCCCAGCCCTTTTTCCACCTTGGTTTTTGTCTCCAGGAGCCGGCAGTGCAATGACACGCTGCGCTTACACAAGCGTCTTGCTGAACTCCTCCCCATGCTGGCGCCGCGCCTTGTGCTTCTCCTGGTCTTCACCAGGGGCCACCCAAGCGTGATGCAACCCCACAAGCCCACCCCAGAGGAAGGAGAGCAGTCCTGGGACGCTCAGTTAACCTCTCCCTGCCAGCCCCGCGGCCCAAGTCTGTTCCTGAACCCGGTCACCAGCTGCAGTGTGTCCAGCGCCTCAACCCTCCGCGCCACCGGGCTGGTGTGCTTGGACTTTTAAATAAGTATCGCTGCTTGTGGCTGCAAAGGGAACCGGAGCAGAGGAGTGTGAGGCGAACGTGCAAACTCAGTTCACTCTGGAGAGCTGGGTCTGGAAAGCTGCTCATGGGCAAACAGCAGAACAGTAAAGCCCTGATATAAATAGCCGTCTAAAGGGATACAGTAAAGGTGAGACAAATAGGTGGGCAAATGAAGAGGGGAAGGGAAAGGACGGGGGGGGGGGATAATGCAGCCACGCAGCAGGAACAAGGCCGGGTGTACCAGAGAAAGCACAAAAACTGTGAGCCAGAAGGCAAAAAAAAAAAATGCTTGCAATCTGGGGTGCAACAGATAGGGGAGGGATATCTATTGTTTTTTTTGTCTGTTTGTTTAATTAAGTTACAGGAAAAGCAGGGCAAGGATAAACCAGCGTGGGAAGGGCACCCACATGGCTGCAGAGAATGGGGGAAGAGACCAGGGACAGCAGCACTAGCCAGGAGTTGCAAACAGCAGGAATGAGTGATGCCAGCAAGGGGGGCCACAAAGTGGCTGAAAGGTGCCATATTGCAAAGCAGGGCCCAGACAGCAGGCCGTGCACACAGGTGGGCAGAATGAGCCATGCAGGGAGGAGGGGGACCAGAGAGGAGAGAAAGCACAGAGAGGAACAAAGATAAGACGATGGGGAGGGGGGATGGAGTGAGAGGCTGGGAGGGGGAAAGACATGATTACACTAGAGGAAGGTGCCCGACCATGAGGTCCACACCAGGGGGGTTGGTGTGAGACCAGCGAGCAAGCGGGCAGCAGAGTCAGTGCTTTGTGAAGGAAAGAGCTGGGACAAGAAACAAAATAAAAGCAGAGAAGAAAAATTATGGAGATGGACGGGACCAGCAGGGTGGCAAATGGAAGACAGGGACAAGCAACTGACAGCAGAGAAACAGGGCGGAGGCAAGGAAAAAATAGCAGATTAGGTAAGAGAAAATATTGAGAAAACCAGGGGACCTGGCAGGAGGGAGGTGAATAAGATTGAGGTCTTACCAGGCTACGAGGCTTGCTGCAGAACTGCTGAGGTAAAGGCCCAAAGAAAAAAACACGCTGCTGAACTGGTCCAAAAAAAAGTTGAGTTGAGGTGGTCCAGAGAAGGTGATTCCTCTCTGGGCCAGCTTGTTTCTAGTAGCTCAGACCACTACCTACTGGGGTGGCCTGTGCCAGCCCCACTCAGGTACTTCCGTACCTGATTGGGCTGTTTGGTACTAGGACTGCCTTCTTGCCTGAAGACAAAGGTAGTCTGTCTCATCGGGTAATGGGGACTGTGTGCAAAGCCACCTCCCCCATCTCTAATTATGAAGCAGGGGGCCAACTAGTGTCCGTTTCATTCTTAAATTACTATTTGCCGCTGCAAACCATGATGTTGTTACCAGTATACAGTATTAAACTAGATATCAGGAGCAGGGGTAGCTTTCAGACGTTTGCCTGTATAAAAAGTAGTGGCTAAATGAAAAAAAAAATAATGGGTCTATTGTTGAATTGAGCCCAAATTTTTAAACCAGTAGTGTAAAACCATTAACAGTTTGATACAGGTTATCATTATGCTTATGCTGCTAGAACCGATCAGCTGAGGATCACCTCACTGTTCCTCAGCTGATCAGTACAAGCAACATAAGCACGATATTGCACTGTATCAGACTGTTAATTTTATACAGATCTATCAGGCATATAGGTGTCTTCATTTTTATTTATTGATTTAAAAATGTTTCACCAGTAAGGCACATTGAACCAGGGCTTGTTTCCATGTGCGACCTGAGGGGAAGGGGAGATACAGCAATGAACATTTACAACAAAATATACAAGAAAAATCAATATGTAGAGGAAAACATGGTATAATACAGAAATCAATATTTAAATATATATATATATATATATATATATATATACACACACACACACACAGGAATTAATTTTACAGAGCAATTAACAGTGAAACAGAAAGTGATTGATAAAAAAATAACAGAGGTATGGTCGAGACACACTTGAAATCCAGGTGTGGTTAATTTAGTAGGAGATGTAACTAGATATATAAGGCCACCCTAGTGATAGCGGGAGATAAGGTAATAAATTATTTTTTGGGGGGTAGGGGGGATAAAATGAGGGGAATTGAGAGGAGAAGATAGGATAAAAGAAACTGTTAGATGCAGGAACAGATGTGGAGGAGGAGTTTGCGAAGGAGAGTGGAAAGAGCAGTGGGGGAGGGGCATGACGGCGTGGCAGTGGGATGGAGTTTTAGAATTTGGGCAGGCTGTGGGAGAATGCAGATTGACCTTCAGAGGTGGATCTTCTGGGAATAGTCAGGAGTGGGAGACATAATTTTGGAGTGAATGAGTGTTGGGGGATAGAAATGGAGGAGCCAAACCAGAATTTTGCTGTGAAGGAGATACAGTGAGAGCACCGCCTGTCCTCAAGAGAGTTTTCAGGTTTCGGACCGTACAAGAGTCGAAGTCCTAAAGATGCTACTTTCTATCTCAGATACCACTAGCTCTGGTGCTGACAGTCTGGAACCTAGGCTCCTGAAAGCTGCAGCCCCTCTTATAGCCTCCTCTTTGATTAAAATCTTTAACTTGTCACTATCCCACGGTGTGGTCCCCAACTTATGGAAGATAGCCAAAATAACCCCTATCTTAAAAAAAGGTGATCCTAAAGATATGGCTAACTACTGACCCATTGCTATCCTTCCTGTTCCTAGTAAAATCTTAGAAAAACTAGTGGCAACTCAGATCACTGAGTATCTAAGGCAACACAACCTCCTCACTGGTTCACAGCATGGTTGCCGTAAAGGCCATAGTACTTCCACAACCCTCCTAAAACTTACCAATGATATTTATTCCGCCATGGACTCTGGTCTCCTGACAGGTGCCATTTTCATTGATCTAACCAAGGCATTTGACTTGGTTAATCATACCTTTCTCCTCTCAAAACTCATCTCCCTTGGTTTCTCAGAATCAGTGAACTGGTTCCGTAGCCATCTGTCCAGTCGGCAGCAGGCTGTCGTTTTCAACTCGGCCATATCCGATATGTCATCCATACAGGTAGGTGTTCCTCAGGGCTCAATACTTGGCCCCCTACTTGTCACTATTTTCATTAATGACCTCCCATCTCAGGCACCTACCTGTCCCTCTTTGCTCTACGTGGATGACCTGGTCCTCTACTACAGTGCCAGAAATGTGTTGGACATAAACCAGTCCCTAGCTTCTGACTTCCTAAACATACAATCCTGGCTGACAGCAAATCATCTTGTTCTTAATATGAGTAAAACTTATTCTGTGCTATTTGGCTCTCCTGCTAAACTAAAAGGAAATCGAGACTCCTTCAGAATCACCTGTGCTGATAATTCCCTCTTAGTCAACACTACTTCCTTCAAATACCTGGGCATTCTCCTTGATGAATCTCCTGAGTTCGATCTCCACATCACTGCTATTTGTAAATCTGTTAATGCTAAAATTGGGGGAGCCTACCGTACCTGATACGCCCTCACTCCTTTGGCCAGACTCGCTGTCGCACAAGGTTTTCTGCTCCCATCTTTGGCCTATGGCTCTGTTGCCTTCCTAGGTGCGACTAAGACCTCCCTCCATTGTTGGGATACCACCTATAATAATATTTGCCGTTATGCTTCTGCCTTTCCTCAGTGCAAACATCACTGTCAGCTCTATGCTGATTTAAAATCGCCTAGTCCTTCGGCTCACCGGCTCCTATCCTGTGGTGCTCTAATTGACAGTATAACAAGATCTGGCCTTCCTCAATCCCTTGCCTCTTTACTTTACTTGCAAAGCCCCTCCTATGGACTTCGCTCAAGCGCTCAAACCCCTCTGCACATCCCCAGGCGTAAGACCTCCATGGGTGCAAGAGCCTTCCCCTATGCTGCTCCTAAGTACTGGAATTTTGTCCCTCAAGAAATTCGTCTTGCCCCTACAAACATCGGCTTTAAGAAGCTTCACCGTGAATATCTACTTGCATCTAGTCCTTATACTTGTTTCAATCTACTTTAGGCTCATCTCTTACCTGTCTACCTTACTCTAGCTCCATTCCTTCCTATTTATATACTCTTACCCATCTCCTCTTTCTCTATCCCCTCCCCCTCTACTTTCTCGTCTGTATTTTTTTTGTTTTTGTTATGGCACTTCTGTTTTCAGTCTATAATACCCATTAGTACTAAATACTGTACTTGTACCGCACTTGTGTCATCTTCTATATCTGTGTATACCAGCTGATATTATGTACTTTGTTTTCAATCCTGTATTTTTTTTTTTTTACAGTCTAGCAAATTATTTGTATTCTTCTGAATATCTTTGTATCCTCACATTCAATGTGCTGTGTCACATTGTTGTTGTTTATTATTGTATTTCACATGTACTCTCCCGGGTCATGCCTGAAAATAGGCATCTCTATGCCTAGTGCACCCAGCCGGTCACCAAAAGCAAATAAATAAATAAATAAGGAGAGGGAGTTATAGAGGTTGCAGTGATGTGAGAGAGGAGCATCAAGTGCAAAATGGCAAAAGGATATGTAGAGGGAGTCCAGCCTGACAAGGGAGGTTTTGGGAGCAGCACTGAAGACCACGTCACTGTAGTCAAAAACCAGGAGAATCATTTTCTGTACAGCTGTGTGCCGGGCAGGCAGCGGGATGCAGCTACAGTTCTGGTATAGAGTACCTAGCTTCGGGTGGAGTTTTTTGGCAATTGCATCCATATGTACAGGAGAGTTAAAGTGTCTGTCAAGCCAGACACCAAGATACTTGGTAGAGGAAGTATCATCCAGTTTTGTCCCATTGAGGGTGTGGAATGATGGCAGGGAAGGGAAACAAAACAGTCTCTGAGTAGTATCAAAGGTCATATGATAGTCTTTTTGGCATTAAGCAATAGCTGGTGTGAGAGTAACCAGCGCTGGACATTGTCGAAGTCCAGTTGCTGGCTGGTAGTGACACTAGAGGGGGACGGGCCAAATGTAAACAGAACGGTGTCATCTGTGTATATGTGGATGTTGAAAGAGGAACAGACAGAAGGGAGGTCATTGAGAAAAATGGAAAAGATAGGGGGCCCAGTATGGAGCCCTGTGGGACACCCGTTTGGATGGGGAGGAGAGATACGGAATCAGATATCCTAACCGATTGGGTTGTGCTGATCAATCATCTTTATTTTTTCAGGCAAAACACCATTAATACAGACTCATTTGCAAGGTGGACCTGGGTAGGTCATAACAAAAACACATAAGGTAAAAGTTGCTATAATACAATGAGACAATAGTCTGTGTAGAGCAGATATAAGCTAGGCATAAATAACAGTGCATACAATATGGCTAACAGTACAGTAGGCCTCAAAAACTCAAATACAACATTGATAGGGCAAGAACAAAAAATATTTACAGAATAATACAAATCAGTATTTACAATATAAACAATATTTGCCCAGTTGCAACAGGACGTATGGAATAGATGGGGGGGCTGGATGTCAGGTAAGGGGAAATCATGGGGGGGAGGTGTGAAGAGTAGGACAAGGTGAGGGCTAAGATCAGGTAGGAACTGAACCAGTCCACAGCTGAGGGAGAGAGCCTGGCTGAAAAGAGTTCAGATAGAAGGATGGGGTGTCAACTGCCTTGACAAGGTCGATGAAGATGGCGGTGGTGAGGAGTCCATTGTCTGTACTGGTGAGTATGGTGTCGGTAAGCCAGAAGAGAGAGGTGGTGGAGTGGTTCTTCCTGAATCCAGACTGGAAAGGGGTGAAAAAGGAGGTGGAGTTGAGGAAAGAGGGTAGTTGGGATAAGACAAGGTGTTCTTGGAGCTTCAAAGGACTAGGGAGGAGAGAGATAGGTTGGTAGTTACTAGGAGAGGAGGAGTCACCCCTTTAGAAGGAGGGATGACTGTGACATGTTTCCAGGTCATAGGAACAGATGAGAGGGAGAAGGAAAGGTTCAGAGCTGGCCCATCGGCAAAGCAGTTGGATTTCTGCTCGCAACGCCGGCAACCCGGGTTCGGAGCGACTTGGGTCACTGGAGGGTTGAAGGGAGAAGGCTTGAGCTGCCCAGGACTGCTCGCCTTCTCGGGAGATCATCAAGGTCCGCAGCTTGCCTGACCCCGGACAGAGACCCGAGGTACAACAAGTCCTGCAGCTTGTAGGGGACCAGTGAGAGCTGTGTGGTGGACATTGGCGCATAGTACCTTGATGTTAGGGCGCACACCACACAGAGAACAAAAGGAGGAGACAGCACCACCGGAGCACGGGTAGATGGAGCACCAGTACCGATCCTAATTGTGATTGCCTGCCTGACCACCAGGGGACCCGACAAATCTCAGATGATATCAGGGTGTCAGGGCCCTGCCCCATACCCGCCTGGGAGGTACATCCACGGCACCATGGGGGAACCCCTGGGGACTCAGGTAAGGCAAGTCATGGGGTAGTACTTAGGTGTCTCCTGAAGAGGTGTAGCTCCGGAGTGGTGAAGGAGGAGAAAAACAGAAAGTGTTTAAAAAAAAAAAAAAAAAAAAAAAGGAACGGTTCAGAAGTGAAGTGAGATCAATGGCAATAGCAGGGGCAGATAAGAAAAAAAGTTTATGGTCAAGGTCATCAGGGGAAGATCCAGAAGAGGGATTCAAGGTGAGAAGGGCCTTGTGGGTGGCAGATGGGGTTATACTGGAGAAGGAGAAAGAGGGGGTGTGAGGGGGAGTTGTCGGTGGAGTCGAGCGGAGAAGGAGGGCTGTCCTAGAGAACAGGGATAGGGCTTTGGGCTGGAGGGGAGAAGAGGACTTGCACCACTTTCCAAAATTTAGATGGGTGATTCAGGTTGGTGTTGAAAGTGGTTTGGAAGTATTCAGCGCTAGAGTGCCTTATGGCTCAGGTGCAAGAGTTGCGGATTGGCCGATAATACTGGAAATCGATTGGGGAGCCTGTGGACCTGTGAGTTTTCTAGGCTTGGTCACATGCCGGGATGCAAACTAAGAGTTCAGGGGTGATCCAGGGGAGGTGATTTCCCCGTACTCTGACCCGCCTGAGAGGGGCAAACTTATATTTGAGGTGTTAGGAGGAGGTAAAATGTCAGGAGGTAAGCATACAGGTCGAGGAGGTACAGGGTAGAGAAAGGGGGGAAGTGAGGAGATGGAGAAGTGAAGAGGGAAGATTATAATAAGTAGCATGGTGGGAGCAAAGGAAATGCAAAATAGGGTGTGAAGGGAGGATGGTCAGAAGGGAAGGGATATAGATAAGTAGTGGAGGCTGGAATCAGAGGAAGCACAAACTGGCAGGAAATGTAGATTATTCAGCTGGAGGGAATGCGAAGATGGTGAACGATGGGGCAGCTAGGACTCTGGTGGAAACAGGGCAGGAGGGATGTTCCAAGTGTAAGTGGGTTTGTAGGGGGTGATGCAAGGTTCAGTAGGATCACTCCAGGTAGGAATACTAGCTGGCTGAGTGGTCTAGTGGATAGAGTTGGAGGTGACAGAGCAGGCTGGGTACCTTCAGGCCTAGATTTGTGTCCAAAGAGGGGAAGAATGGGGGAGTGAAGGGGAGAGAAGATGGCAGAGAAGGGGGGATTGCTATGGGGACAGGTAGCAGGGGTGGAGGGGGGGAGGAGGTAGGAACAGCCAGGGACAGTTGAGGACAGGCCTAGACAAATTCTGTTAGAGTTAATGGTGGAGAGCACAGCATCCCCTAGTGGCTCGGTGGTATAACTTGCTAAGGTGGGATTAGGAAACAGGTGACCAGTTATGTGATCTGAACTGCCTATAAATGAAATGACTGTCCAGGGTGGCAAAGCGGTGGCAGGTTAGCTCAGCAAGCTGCACACAGGCAAAGCTTAAAAGTCCATCCATACCTGAACTACGGAATAGCTCCAGCCGCTGGCGGGGAGGGGGGATATCTGGGGAACTTGACTTTCGTTTTCCTGTAAAGAAGAGAGGATTAAGAGGTCAGGGTGAAGAACAATGGAGAGGTCAGGGTGGGAATAGAATGAGGGAGGAGAGTTGAAATGGTGACCTGGGCTAATGTGGCAGAGTCAGCAGTACAGAGCACACAAATGAATCAAATATGCAGCAATACAGAGCACACAAGTTAGTCAAATAATGCAGCACAGTAGAGCACACACAATACTAAATGCAGGTGAAACAGCTCTCTTAAAGTAACAGTCCCAATGCCACACTTCACAGTTTGAGTTTGCAAAATACTAGCGGCCAAATTCTAACAATTGCGGTCCTCCAATGGTAAGTAGGCACACTCCAAAGTTGTCTTTTAGTTCAGCAACCCATACACAGCCAAAGCATAGAGTCCATCCATACCTGAACTACGGAATGTCTCCAGCCACTGGCGGGGAGGGGGGGATGTCTGGGGAACTTGACCTTCGGCTGTCTGCACTACGGAATGACTCCAGCCACTGGCGGGGAAGAGGGGACGTCTGGAGAAGTTGACTTTTGGCTGCCTGAACTATGGAATAACTCCAACTGCTGGTGGAGAGCGGGGTCGTCATTGTCCGTGTCACCCACGGCTTAGCCCATTATGCATGTCATCAGAGGACTGGCTGCAAGGGGTCTGGTAACACTAATATACTGACATGATGGATTGGGGAGGGGGTCGCAGCATCAGCCAGATACAAAGTATGACTACAAACAAGTAAGTGATTTAAAGAATGTAATTTACTTGAGGTTTGCTTAGTGTAGACCTCTAGGTCCTGCAGCATTACTTCAGGGAGCTGAGCATTCCTCTTTACAGTAATACAGGGTTTTATTTAACTCTAAAAATTGATTAGCGTTTTACTCATAAAAGTTCTAAAACATCGTGAAAATGCATAGCACTTGCCTCACTGTGTTTAACAAACATAACACTTCTATAAAACCTATATAAATGCTTTCTGTACAGTTAGTATTGTCCCAAGGAAAAAACTGCTAATCAATTATTTAAAACCCTGTAATAGTTTCAGTTATGATATTATTTACTGTGTTGTACAATATCTTGTAACTTTTTGCATTAAGATCTTTTTTAAAAATCCTTGCTGGCTCCTGGCGCAATCGTGCAGAGTTGCCCTTTCTTGGCTGGCAACCGGTTCGAGAACAGATTCGGGTGGTTGGAGCTGGCGGGGGTGGGGGAAAGAGGATCGATCATCTTGTGGACTGCCTCCTCCTTTGGGAGCTACTGGTGCTTGTGGAAGACCCCGTGTGGCAGTAGGGGGTCTGGCAGCCAGGACTGTATCTTAGGAGAGGCATGTCAGACGTTTGGCATGTTGTCTGAACGTCACTGCACGACATGCCTCCCGGGGAGAAAAAAAATAGAAAATTGGAGGTTCCACTTCCGCAGGATGACGTCCACCCCATGTAGCAGACCTCGTACCCTGCTCAGGCTCCTAATCCCATACTACCTACTCATCTCCATCAGGGGGAGGGGGTAAACCAAGGATGTTCAGGAGTCAGGTCAGTCCCATGGTTGGAGGTATGAGGCGGACTGTGCAGAGACTGGTGGCTGGCAGACACAGAGCTCAGCGCAAAAAAAAAAATCCTCGTCATTTTGTCAACTGTGGCCATTAAACTGTCACAGCATGAGCACTTTAACTGTATTGGGATTACAGCTGCAGCATTGCTTGAGCTGCTCATCTGTGTGCTTTGATTGTTTAGCGCTTAAAAAGTTCGAAGTTTAGTGAAAATGCAGGCTGTTTAATTATTTTGATTGTTACCTAAATAAAAAAAACAGTGGACTCTTAAGCTCTGTGTTATCCCACCTTTTTCTGGTCTCTGGTTGGCTGGCAGGGACCATGTTTGTTCAGCACTGTATATGCACTTTTTCTTGTTTTGCAAGTACGGTAAATGTGATTTAAATCTAATGACCCAGTGTTCACTGTATTGGTTGGTTGATACAGTATTTCATGCGTTAAACGGCAGGGGTGAGGCTAAACACATCTTTTTAGTTATTTATTTATTTGAAAATTGATAACTGGGAAAGGCACACTGAGCTGAAGTTTGTTTCCAGGCATGACCTGGGGAAGGGAAACTGAGGAAACACAAGCAGTTGAGATAATAAATCAGTAAGTGGCTGGTATACATACTCCAACGTGATGACAGCTGCTAATGACAGCGGTATACAGTAGGGAAGCCATTCAGCAACATCAGCAGTATCAACTATGTCAAAAAAGGCTATTACTGATTGATTAGAGCAGGTTAGAGGCAGGTACCAGCTAAGTGAGGACTGGTACAAACAGGAGAGAAGTGGTCACGTAGAAGCATTTTGAGGTAGGAGGGGGCTAGTCTAAGAGCAAAGGGAAAAGAGTTAAAGATAGATTGAGGATGAGCGGGGAAGGAGGCAGGGCCAGAGGACATGGGGTAGCGGGGAATAGTGAAAAAACAAGGGGTAGAAGATTGAAGAGAATAGGTGGAGGGTACTGCAGTAGAAATCAGGCGAGAGAGGTAGGAGGATAAGGATAAAAATCAGAGTTTGAAGTGAAAGGAACCACAGTTGGATTAATGACAAATGATGGAGAGCAGTACAAGGAGAAATACAAAAACAAAGTAAGCAGGACCTGGGGCAGGAGCAACAGTATGCAAAATTAACTATGCAGGGAGCCCACAGTGATAGTACTAAATGAATAACTGGGTAAGTAGGGCAACAGTGCATAATTAAGGGGAGTTGAGCTGACCTTTTTTCATTTATTTATTTATTGGTATCTTGGTAAAATGGACTGAGACCACTTAAAGAGACTAATAGAGGGAACTGTACCAGGAGTCCATTGAGAATGGGTAATGGCGTTGTAGAGGACAGATTTTAGAGCTGATTGGGAAGAAGCAGAAAGAAGTTTGGACCAGAGTCTGGAGAATCTGAAGGTGAGAAGCTGATTTTTGTTGTTGGGGGGGATCTGTCACAGTTGTGGAGAGATTGAGCGGAGGATGAGAGGCAAGTCAGAAGGGAGCTAAGATAGTGGAGGATTGTGCCAAACCAGAATTTCAAGATAAGTGAAGCACAATGGGCGAGGCACCTAGCTTCAAAAGAGGGGAGTGAGAGGGAGTTATAGCAGGAAGCAGTGGCGAGTGCGAGGGGTACGGTCTAAGGCAAATCGACAGGAGTGAAAAAGGAGGTCCAGTCTGGCAAGTGTGTATTTGGGTGTAACGCTGTACATGACATTCTCATAGTCAAAAACTGTGAGTATTGTCTAATGATGATCTCTCTACAGGCTGAGAGTGGAATACAAGCTCTGTTCCTGTAGCGTGCACTGAGCTTTGGGTGGACTTTCGATGGCTGGTATTCACGTGGCAGGATAGGTTAAAGTGATGGTCCAGCCAAATCCCAAGGTACCTGAAAGAAGTTCCCATCCGTTTTGCCGCCATTGAGGGTCTTGAAAACGGTGCGGGACTGGGTTCTGGCCAGATGCTGCCTAGTGCAAAGGTCATTGAGACAGTATTCTTGAGACTGGACGTGAGCTGATTGGAGTGGTGCCACAGATGAATTTATTTATTTGTATATTCGCAAACAACCTTTGAGTATCAACTCTTTGACTAAGATGCCATGTCATGAAGAAAGAAATAGACAATACAGACATGCATTTCTTTACAATAATTTAGGTTACAAGCATAAATGTTATTTTATACGAGTAAACTGGTTCATTACAAGCCTAAAAACATAAAGGATTCCTGTAACAAGAGTGGACTACTACCATGAGAAATACCAATTGCAGCCCAGGTAGGGCCTTGTCAAGGTAGCATAGGGATGAGGGAGTGCAAAGCTTTGTATAGGGTAGGTGGCAGGAGGGAGGGTGAAGTAGAGAGGTGCTGTAGAGCAGGAGGGGGGAGGGAGGGATAATGGCATCCGGAGCAGGAAATAGGAACAAGGTGCAGGGACAGAATTGGGAGCAGGTGTTGTGAGTTAGATGTGTGAAGGTTTACACTTCCACAGGTGTGGTAGACTAGGATAGTAGCAGGGAGGATGAAAGGTAGAGGGAGGCAATGGGAGTATGGTGAGAGGCTTCCGGGTAATTGTCATGAGGATAATCAGATAAGTGAAACGAGGTATCAATGGAGGGAGAGACTGTCTCAGTTCAGGCAGTTACCACAATGAGTGGGGTTACTAGCACAGATAAACAATTTTTTAGTTAGGCCTTGGTTAAAAATATTTTAATTTAATGAATGATAATAATATAAGAGCAGTGACTTTACCACAAACCGCCATGGTGTTGTGGTGGGTGCTGCTCCTTGTAACATTTTATGTGTTTACATTTAACGATAAATTATTTTTAACCAAGACCTAGCTAAAAGGTTGTTTTTTCCTTGGTGCTGAGTGGCCCCACTCATTGTAGTAATTGTCGTAATTTTCTCATGGAGGCACCAGCATATTGTTCTTGGAAGCTGCCTCTTTGAAGTTGGATCAGTTCAGGCAATCACAGATGTTTAGACTCAGTAGGTGTTGCTTCAGTTCAGTTTTAAAGACCCAAAGATTTGCAGTGTTAAGTGCAGCAGCAGGGATCTCATTAAGCCAAAGTGGTGCTCGGTATGAGAAAGAGGTTTGACCCATTGCAGTGCTACGAAATGGGACACTGAGTGGGGACATAGCCGTGCTTCTAGTGTTGTACTTGGAGCTAGCTTTCTTTACCAGTTCAGATATGCAAAGAGGGGTCTGGGAGAGCATGGCCATCCTCCTTAGAAGGCAGGTTTGGTATCTGATTCTGTTTCTGAGAGAAAGAAGGTTGGACTGCCCATACAGAGTGCAGAAGTGCGTGAGGCGGTCAGCATTTAGCAGTAGTCTGCACACTTTGTTCAGGGCTGTAACTACCCTTTTGAGAGCCGTATCTGTGGCAGCACCGTAAACCACCAGATCGTAGTCTACAATGGATAGAATGGAGGTGGAGACCGAGAGCTGGAAGGCGTTCTTAGGCTTTTTCTGTGCCTAAACAGGATGTCTAATTTGGAGTTCATTGCTTTCACCACCATGTCAATGTGCTGCACAAATGAGAGGTTATCATTAACCATGACACCCAGGTACTTGAAGGAGTGTACATGTTCCAAGGGGACTGCCTTGTTGTTTATGACTGTCAGGACAGGGTACCTCCTTTTTAGCTGTTGGCTCGAGAGCATTGTTTTTTTTTTTTTGTAGTTAAGGAGTAACCTTTGAGAGCTAAACCAAGTTTCCAGTTGTTGGAAGAACGATTGCAGCTCGGCCTGTAGGTGCCCTAAGTGAGAGTGACTGCTGAGAATGACGGCATCATCCGCATATAGAATAATTTTACTGGTGCTGGCATTCGGTAGATTATACAGAAATAGGCTGAACAGCACGGGTCCTAGAATGGACCCTTGTGGAACTCCTGTGGAGTCTTCTTTTGAGGCAGATACTGATTGTCCTATTTTGACTCTTTGTGACCTAGATGATAGGTAGTCCTGGAACCACATGACGGCATTTGGGGATACTCCAAGGGTACACAGTTGTTTCAGTAGGAGCGGGTGACAGACTGTATCGAGTGCCTTTGTTAGATTGATAAAGATCAGTCCAACCAGTTTACCTTCACCAAGGCCTTGTGGACATATTCGGTGAAGTCCACCAGAGTGGTGGCAGTGCTATGGTGTTTCCTAAACCCATGCTGCTGAGGACATTGCATGAGTGTTATGAAAATCCTGTTGGAGCCAAACAGCCAGATCAAAGGCAGATGGGCCACAGGCCGGATACACAGTGTCATCTGCATACATAGGTATGTTGAAGGAAACACATGCTGGGGGAAGGACATTGAGGCATATGGAGAACAGGACAGGACCAAGGACAGAGCCTTGGGGTAGATATGAACAGATAGAGAGTGAGGAGGAGATGGTATTATCAGTGCAATTAGAATGCAGTCTGTGTACACTGGGGGAACAGCACTTGCCAAGACTTCCAGAGTACAAAAGTGTACAGTCTGAGTTGTGTCTTTGCACAAGTGTGTTTTACTATGTTTCAGTGGATTACTTGAATAAAAGAAGCTTTTTTTGATTCACATCATCCAGCTCTTGGTGAGTCCTTTTCTGAATCATATTACAGACTGTACATTTTTGTACTCTGGAAGCCTTGGCAGGTGCCGGTCTCCTCTGTGTACGCAGACTGCTTTCTAACTGATTTCCCTGACCGTGGCGCTGCTGCTCTTAGGTGCAGTTGTACCTGACTCTGCCTATTATCTATGCAGACTTCTTCAGACCTACCCTTCAGGAAGGAGCTGAACCAACTACGGTAACCTAGTGGTCAGTGAGTCCCACACTGTTACATTTGTCAAGGAGAATGGGGTGTGCAATCATGCTGAAGACTATAGCCAGATCAGCAAAGATGTAAGAGGTGATCATATCCTAATCCATTCCCATCAGAATGGTGCCAGTGAATTAGAGGAGGAAGGAGGCACTAGAGCGTTCCTGAACCTAGACTGGAATGGGGTAAAGAAGGAAGCAGGAATCCTGAAAGGGGGAGAGTTAGGAGAGACCCAGGTGTTCCTGGAGTTTGGCTAAGACTGGCAAGAGAATTAAAGGGTGATAGTACCAGGGATAGATGATTCACCCTATAATGAAGGGGGATTACAGTAGCCCTCTTCCATGCCTCGGGGACAACATCCAGGGAGGGAATAAAGATTGGGAATGTCAAAGATGGGGGTTGTTATAGCAGAGGAGGCAGATACAGGAGCTTGGGGTCCATCTCATCAGGGCTTTTCTATTTGTGAGGATTTAGAGCTAGAAGAGCCTTCAAGGAGACATAGAAACATAGACTTTGACGGCAGATAAGGACCACTTGGCCCACCCAGTCTGCCCATTTCCCTACCTACTGGATGAGCTGCAGATTCTAGTTAACTAACAGCCTACTTCCTGCAACCCCCCACTATAATTTCCTTGTGTCTGTCCCATGCATGTTTGAATTCCCCCACTGTTTTAGACCCAACGACCTCCTCAGGAAGGCTGTTCCATGTATCCACCACTCTCTCCGTGAAAAAAAATTCCCTCACATTACCCCTGAGCCGTCCCCCCTCTATCTTTAAATTGTGCCCCCTTGTTCTTACACATCTCTTTTTCTGAAAGATGCTACCCTCCTGACTTCATGGATTCCCTTGAGGTACTTAAACGCTTTCTATCATGCCCCCGGCCCTCCTTTCATCAAGAGTATACATATTAAGCTTCTCAGTCTCTTCATATGGTTTTCTGCTGCAGACCCTGCACCATTTTAGCGTCTCCTGACTGCTTCCATCCTGTCTATGTCCTTGCATAGATGAGGTCTCCAAAACTGCATACAATACTCAGACGGGTCTCACCAACTGTCTGTACAGAGGGATAACCACTTCCTTTTTCTACTTGCCCTTCCTATGCATCCCAGTATCCCCTGGCTCCTTACCAACTTTTCACATTTCTTACCCACCTTTAGGTCATCTGATATGACTACCCCAGGTCCCTTTCCATTTTTGTTGTTCTTAGTACCCCCTGCTATTGTGTACTCTTCTCCTGGGTTTTTGTTTCCCAGGTGCATTACTTTGCACTTCTTTGCATTGAATCTAAGTTGCCATATGTCTGACCATTCCTCCAACCTTGCAAAGTCCCTTCTCATCTTTTCTACCCCGCCCACCTTGTGTATCAACTCTGTTACAGATCTTTGTGTCATCTGCAAAGAGGCATACCTTTCCCTCCAGACCCTCTGCAATGTTACCTATAAAGATGTTAAAGAGGACTGGACCCAGTACTGAGCCCTGAGGTACTCCACTAGTAACCCCCCTTCTTTGGAATGTGTTACATTCACTGTTACCTTCTGTGTCCTGTTGTGCAGCCAGTTTGCTACCCAGGCTACCACCCTGGGACCCACTCCCAGGCTGGCTAACTTGATTATTAATCTTTTGTGCGGGACTGTGTCAAATGCCTTGCTAAAGTCTAGGTAGGCCATATCCACAGCCCCTCCCTGGTCTATTGCTTTGGTCACCCAGTCAAAGAAATCGATTAGATTCGTCTGACATGACCTTTCTGCTATAAATCCATGCTGCTTTGGGTCCTGTGCCCTGCTGGCCTCTAGGTACTCAACAATTCTTTCTTTCAGAAGTGATTCCATCATTTTCCCTACCACTGAGGTCAAACTTACAGGTCTGTAGTTTCCTGCTTCTGCCTTGCTCCCACTTTTGTGAAGGGGAATCACATCTGCCTTCCTCCAGTCCTCAGGTACAGCCCCATCCTGCCATAATCTGTTAAAAAGCGTGGTCAGTGGTGTCACTAGGTCCTCCCTTAGTTCTTTTAGGATTCTGGGGTGAATCCCGTCAGGCCCCATTGCTTTGTCCACCTTGAGTTTTAGGAGTTCTTTCAGGACTCTTTCTTCTGTGAATGGAGACATTTGTACAGGTTGAGGCAGAAGAGAAGGAGGAAGGGAGGGAGGGAGGCAGGGAGATGGGGCAGAGGTGTGTTGGAGGGAAAAATACGAGAGAAATGAACAACAAGCATAAGTGGTGAAAAAAGTTATTCGATGAGGAGATTGCTTCTGCCACATCAGTAATAGTTGAGCTCTGTAGTTTGAGAACTGAGAATGAGGGCTGAAAAAGGCATGGAAGACTTTTCAGAATTTAGATGGGTGATTAATATTGTTATAGAGTCTGAAAGCAAAGTATTCTGATTTAGAAAGCCTGATGACTTTGGTGCAGGCATTGCATAAGGTCTGATTTTTTATGAGGTCTCATGGAAAGCTGGAGGGGTTGTGATGCGCCAGGCTACATCCCTTGCCTTGAGACAAGCCAGTAACTCCGCTGTGATCCAGGGAGGGTAGGAGCTTTTGATCCTGGTCTTTAGTGTAGCATGAGAGTCTCAGATGGCCATACATATTTTCTGGAAACTCAGGAGGGTGGCATTTATGTCAGAGGATACTGGGATGAAAGATAAATCGGTGTTTATTATAGTTTTTAACATTGTGGTAAACATTGCTCCGTACTCTATTACTGCAGGTTGATTCTACTGTACTACACCCAGGGTCAAGCAATCACACACACACACACACACACACACACACACACACTAAACCACAGCCATTCAATGTGGTGCCACAGTCAGGATACAAAATGCAATGTTGGAATACATTTAGAAAAGGTGGGGGATAAGGTGCATGTCATGGGAGGTGATGTTGTCTGAAGAACCAGGGGACAGAGCATTTCTAGTGGTGGCCCTACCTATTTACATAACTATGTCTCAGTGGAGGTATTTAAAAGTAATCTGAAGACCTATCTGTTCTCTAAGGCTTTTCCAGACTAAGACTTTCTTATTGAGATCAAGTACAGATTGCAGTATTTTAGGAGTTATTTAACTGATGCTACCAGGGATATTTTGCTAAGGTTCACTATATACTGTGGTTCTGATTTTTTTTTTTTTTTTTTAATCTGTAAAGCACCCAGAGCCTTTGGGCTCCACTTTGAGTCGACATCTGCACTTGGAGTGTTCATACTGGCTCCAGTTGTGGTGAAAGCAAAAGTAAGATTAGAAGAGCTATGAGCTTACCCTCACTTGGATGACATACTAGTAACTTCTGTATTTGACAGGAAGGTTTTCAGGCAGTGAGTCAAACAGCCGCTGTTATAGTAACCTACAGTAGTTTTGTCATATGAAGTCTCAAGGAGCTCTGTACTTCAAGCTCAGAGAATCCAGCACCTAGGAGGTGTTACAGTTACAACACATGGTTTTGTCAAGTTGACAGAGCAGAAGTTCCAACACTTGCTAGAGACACCTTCTTAACAGCTCACCAGATCCTGGCATGAGAAAATGTGTTGATTGCAGTGCTCCTCATAAGTAAAGACCCATTTTTAAGACATATTCTTAAGAGGATTTTTTTAAGGAGTACTAGTACTCATCTTAACACTTGGAAATGCTCCACACCTTGTGGAATAATCCTTCGTACCGCCATTGCTGATTCAAGAGGAGCAAATTTTTTTCAAAGTTTGAAGCATTTGTATGCACCAACATTTTATTTTACTCACCATATTTGAAAATCGATAAGTAAGTTACTCTCACCCATTGACATTATCTGGAGCACTGGTTGACTGACATGATGATCTCACTAACGCATTCTATCCAGTCATGAATGATCTAAAAGAGGAAACTGCAGAACTTTCTCTTGAGGAACTGGTCATCTTATCACAATAATATGGCAGCAGTCCCACCAGATCCACAAATGACAGTAGGTTTGGAATGGTGTCTGGGTAGAGCCCATGTAGTGAATGGAAGTCTCTGAGAACGGTACCAACCAACATCTGTAGTGACAGATGCCAGAATGAGATGCAAGTGGTAACCAAAACAGATAAACAGCACAAGGCAAGTGATCTGAAAGGGAATTAAAAACTCAGCATCAGTGCCACGGATCAGAGTGGTGAGAAATTCTCTAAAAGTATTTGGACCTTTAAATCAAAGATGGCCGGTGCTTGCTGATCCTCGTGACCAACAAATTGGCCATGGCTTATGTCATCAGGCAGGACATACTGATGACAACAGTGTTAGAATAATGCTTTCTTCTTCAGTTGGGGAGCTCCTGGACTCCGTTTTGCATTCTCACCATTGTTTACCCAGCTGAGAATTCTCAGGAGAATCCAAGAGATCCGGCATCCCTTGCAGATTTGTCTTTAAGAGATTTTTGAGGTTGTGAAAATGCTATTTAAGTTGTTTATCAGAATATTCTCTTCGGCTGAAGAAGTTTTAGAACTCTGGTAGATTTTACATCCTGTATCCTGTCCATTCTCCTCTGCTTGTCTTGTTTTCAGGTAAGAAGAGTGCAGTTTATTGTAGTGGGTGATAAGAAGGCAGCTGTGACTGAAGATGCAGTTCTCTGTACATAATTCTGTTGACTTATGAATATAATAAAATAATTACGCGGCTGTTCTTGATACATAATACTGATCACACCCTTTTGGCCTAGGAGGCTGAACCACTTTGAAATCTAGTAGTTCCAGTGACAGACAGACACATAATTAAAAAAAAGTGAAGCCACTTTACAGTTTCCCAACATAAAACGTTAAATATCAAAAAATAAGGCAGTCATTTTAAATAATAACATTCACAAATACATGATCCATAAAATATGCAGTGAGGCTGAAATAAAACATAAGTCAGTCTTTAAAATTTTTTCCAGTTCAGGAAAGTTTCCAAAGAGCCAGGTTTTTAATTCGTTTTTGAAGCAGTTAATGGTGAGGCAGTCCTGATGTCCGAAAGGCGTGCATTCCATAACCTCTGGGTCCTGACTGCATCAACATCACTGAAAAGGCTCTATCCTCGGCTGATTCCTGGTGAGATTTCCCTTTTGTAACTTTAAGATTTATTATGATTTGTATAGGATATTACAACCAGAAACAAATACATATTATCAGGTTGATTTGACTAATCACTGAAGAAGTGATATTTGCTTAATTCTAGTTCCATTTTATCTTATTGATAATATATTGCTATGATCTTGTGGCCTGAACTTCGAGGTATATTGTTCTTGTTAATCCAGTGTTCTTATTGTAGTAATTTAATTTGTATGCAGATACTGCCCAATTGAGCTATATACATAAATGATTTTGGTATTTATTTCTACATTTTACCAGGATAGGCCACCTAATGGCCCAGTGGAAGTGCATGTGCTTCTGTGCCAATGACGCGGCTTCGGAGTGGACCTGGAAGTTGATAGAGGGGCTTTGAGGCACTGCTATGGGGTCAGCGCCACCAGCCGGGGTGGGGGAGGAGGCCCCATGTTCTGGGTGTTGCAGCAACCTCACGGTGGGCAGAAGGAGCTGGTCTCCCCACAGGATGTTGCTATGTGGGGCCAAGGGATATACATTGAGATGCAGGGATGGCACCAGGGGAAGGGAGAAGGGGAGAAAACCAAAGAAATCTATGCACACCATGGCCATCAGTGATGGCACTGGTGCCTCGTCATGTGTATCCCTGCCAGACAGATGGTAGGGGGAGTGGCGGTTGAGATTGGAGGTGCCAGCAGTAAGCCTGAAGCAGGCAGAGGAGGCCACCAGTGGCCAAAAAGCTGTCTGGAAAAAAACAGTTACCTGGAGCTGCATGCCAGATGGCTACAATTGACCCTAAAACTGAGCAGAGAAGCTCAAAGTAGCTAGAGCAGCTGAATGCGCAAGTAACTATCAGAAGTGAGCTGCCTATGTACAGACATATCAGTTTTGAAGAGGCCATAGGGCTGGGTTAATATAATTGCAAAAGAAACTGTGCTAAAAATGGAAATAAGAGTTAAGCCGTCTGAGGAAGCCCGATGACTGGGTGAAATGTTGGGGTGGATTTAGATAAATGTAAATAAATGTATGGACATTGAACCGTAGGTTGAAGAGTCTCATTTGTTCTTTTTATGAGACAAAAAAAGGCTGAGCTTTCCAAGCCCCTGCAACTACGAGAGGTGCCGGCAATAAGCCTGAAGCAGGCTGAGAAGGCCACTGGTGGCTAAAAAGCTGTAGAAAATGTTTTTTTTACCAGGAGAGACATACTGAGCAGGTAGCAGCTCATCTTAAGATGTGTCTTCTCCATTCCTTAGGGCCTCAAACTAAAAACCTGAGTTATGGTATCACCAATCTACTGCATGTCTTTACCTTTTGTTATTCCCTGATGAAGGAGATCAGAAAAAGAAGCCGAAATCCATTGGAGAAGGCTGTAGGAGACCCACTTTTTGTTGTGTCACAGGAAAAACATTTGTAAAATACACAATGGTAACAGGATTTCCCCATCCAGTGTTCCTCCCCTCCTGTATACAACTGCCCCTCTTCCGTTTCTTCCTAGTGGCTTCACTTATTCTAGTTTCCTTCCTCTGTGCCTCCTTTAAATGCCTTTAAGGGTTAAAGTCACAATCTACTGACATTATATATCTAGTCTGCTTAGCCCAATATTGTGTAAATTTCTGCAGTATCTATCTTGTAGGGAAAAAGTGGCCTTCTCCATTAAATTGATTTGTTTAACTATGTTCTGCCACTGTGTGACTGGGGACTGGGATTTAACCATAGTTTAGTAACAGACTTGTCTGCTGCTATCAGTAGTATCCCTAATAAGTATTTACTAGTTCTGTCTTAAGTGACTGAGGATATTGTGTTAGAAGGGATTGTGTCGGAGTCAGCTAAAATTTCTCCAGGAACATGTCTCTCAGTGCTTCCTCCAGTTCCATGACAAAAGGGCGATGGCCAGGGCACTCATAAGAAGATGTGGGTGTTGTCAGCTGTCACTTTCCCACATCATCTGCCGCATCTCTCACAGAGGCTGCACCATGCCTTTTAATTGGTGGTAGGAAATATCTCATTAGGTACTTCCACATGTATTCCTTCTATATGTGCGAGGATGTTACCCTGTCTTGGCTTTAAAATATTTCTGCTCAGGACTCCTGCTCTGATATTATGCCTAACTCTTGCTCCCATTTATCGAAGGCAGAGATGCTCTGTGATCTGATGTCTCCCTCATTGCCCTGTATTTCCTGGAGATGTGTTTATTTTCCAGAGCATGTTACAGTGTCTGCTATAACAGGTTAATAAATGGTAGCTAGATTAGAGATCTGTGTCTCTTGGAATTTGTCCTGGAGAAAAGCCCTGACCTGAAAGTTTTGGTAAAGGTTCCTTCATTGAGTTTGAACTGTTGCTGTAATTCTTGAAAAGATAGTAACCTAAGTTGGAAGGAATACATGACACCTTTGCTCACCCATTGTTTAAAGAGCAGCTGTCATAAAGCTACCTGGGTAGCGTCAGTAGTTCTGTTGTGCTCTCTGTGTGCTCCACATAGATTTTTTACAAAATTCACTGCGAAAATAAACCTTATTCAGCTTTTAAAATGCCTCTGTGGGTAACACGTGTTCATGTGGCCACTGACTGCAATGCTCCCACTCGCATAACCGGTTCCACCAGTAACACCTCCGTTTTCAGTGGATTAAGCGTAAGCCAGCTGGACACCATCCAGTCCTGGATTTCTCTAAGACACTCACTTAGTTCTGAAATGGCTGCACTGTCATCGGGGACACAAGACACATACAACTTAGTGTCATCAGCATAGTAACAAAACGTCAAGTCGTAGCATCTGACGATCTACCCCAGCAGCAACATATACACAGCAGATAAAATGGGGGGCAGAATCGCCCTCTGAGGCACACCACAGCAGAGGGTAGTGCTGCTCTATGTAAAAGACCCAAGTGCCACTTGCTGCATTCTGCTGGACATGTAGGACTCAAATCACCAAAGCACCATTCCCAAGAGTCCCACATAGTGCCTTAGACAATCCAACAGCACCCCATGATCCAGCCAAGGAGAGGTCAAGCTGGGCAAGACTGGAACGACATTCGCTGTCCTTTGCTAGGAGGAGATCATGGTGCTCCCTGACTAAGGCAGTTTCCATATTATGGCGAGGCCTGAAATCAGATAGGAAAGGTGCATAGATGTCATATTTTTGCAGGTTTTGTTCTAGTTGCACCACCACCACCACCACCTTCTCACTCGACTTCCCAAGAAATGGAAGGTTGGAGACAGGTGTGTAGTTAGAGAGATCATCAGGGCCCAGGAAAGCCTTCTTAAGGAGAGGCCTCACTATGTCCTTTTTAAGGGCTGATGGAAAAACACCCTCCTGAAGGGAACACCTGACAGTCTCTACAGTTGGACTGAGCGAGTCCCAGCATTCTAAAAGAAGTCTGGTCAGCCCAGGGTCCATTGCATAGAAGGTGGGATGCAATTCAGAAACCACACAGGAAACGCCATCTACTGAAAGTGGCTCAAGCACAGCCCACAAAAACAGAGTGCCTACATCCCGTGAAGATCGGACACTGTCATCCAATGACAGGCTACTTGGCGATATCCCAGCCTGGATGGCGGACACCTTGTCTAGGAAGAACCAGTAAACTCCTCGCACTTCTTAAGAGAAAAGGCACTACAGGACTGCAGACAGACCGGATTCATTAGTCTGTCCACAGTGCTGAAGAGCTGAGCCAGCCGATTCTTTCCAGCAGCAATCACCTGTGACAAGAATGCTGACTTTTTCAGAGTGATTGCTCACTGATACTCACTGTAGTGAGTTCTCCGCACCAATTTATCTTTCTCCAGACGGGACTTCTGCCAACTATGCTCCAACCTCCGCCCCTTAGTCTTCAGCCTCTTTGGGTCCACATCATACCAGGGCGACCTGAGGCAGGAGGTCAAGGGGCATACATGAAAGTGTAGGAGTGACAGCAGTCAAGAGCTAAATTTACCTCCACAGCTGCCTCAGCTCTCTCACACAAGCCATCGTCATACTCGAGATGTCCAGTACTACCAGGATGCTCTGAGGCTCCAGGTTTTTAAAAGAGCGATATCTGACCCTCTCTACAGGGGAGGTTAAATGGGGGGCACACAGAGGAACTGAATTACATGATGATCTGACTAAATGTTTGGAACAACCCTGACATCGCTGATGTCAAGACCCGTTGAGAAGACCAGATGTAAGGCATGGCCATGCTAGTGGGTACCAGTGGTAACCACCTGTACAAAGCCCATGGATGACATCACCTGGAGGAACTGCATTTCAAATAGAGATGTTTCATTATTGACCCAAGCATTGAAGTCACCCAAAACCAAAAGTTTGGGTGACCCTAGCACAAGATAGGCCATGAAAGTCTCTGGTTCCTGCAGGAGTTCATGCGCACAACCGGGGGAACAGTACGTGAGCACAATCCTGAAACTTGTACCCAGACCACTTTGTACAGTCATGCATTCAAACGATCTGGACTACCCCAAGGGATATGCCATCAGTGTCATGGCAGATCTGAAACAGATGCCCCCCAGTCTAGGCAGTGTACCATGGAGAAACCAGAGGAACGGATGATTCAAGCACAGGACCTGAGTCATCCCCAGCCAGGTCTCCACGATGCATACCAGGTCTGCAGAGGAATCTGCAGTGAATGCCTCCATTATGGCCATTTTATTCCTAAGAGACCTGGTGGTACAGAGAAGAGCCATAAGGAGAAGAGTGGAGTTAACTGATCCATTAGCCACCTGCTGAGTGGAAAGCTCAGGGAATAGGAATCAGACAGGGGGAACCCCTTTGCAGGTAATGTCTACTTCCCGGCGCCTTCTGGATACCACAATCTTCATCAAGGATATTTCTTGCATCAGGCTGCATCTATGGAACTATAGCCACCAGGCACTAGGACCACGCGGAAACTTTTCTAGCTATCAGTCTACAAGGGACCACCTGTGATGACATCAGATGCAGGCAGTGTCCATCCCATATAAAGTGGGCGACCCTGCGCCCTCCTTAGTTCTTTACCCACCATCGACCATCATGCATCGGACTCCACGGAGACATTGTTGCTTCAGTTGACTGCCAAATTTAAAAATGTTCTCCTTTTAGATTATTTTCCTTTCTTTATTTTTCTTCAGTAGTTTTTTCATCGCCCATAAGATGCCGCTGCCTCTTCTGCTGTAATCATCTATGGCGAGGGTGGTGATATTTCCCAGGCAGGCCTACAGTAATTAGGCCTGCTTCTTCTGCCGAGATCTTCAGTCAAGTCCCCAGCAACTCTCCTGACCACAGTCCTGCTCCTCTCCCCTTCTCCGAGTGTCAGGTTGCCTTCCAGGGGGCATCTCTAGTGGGGCTCCCCCATGTCACCGGCCTTCTCCTCGGTCTCCCCAGGTCGCGGATAACGGCCGGCCTTCTACCTTCCCTTCAGGCCCAGTCACCGTCTCTGCTTATGTCACCGACTGTGACTGTGTTGTTTTCCACTTCAGTGGTGATACCTCCTGCCATCCAACACCTTCTTTCCCACAAGGTATGGCTCTGGCAGGCCCCCCGGTACTCCCCACTGTTTCTGCTTCAGTCAAGGACACCAACCAAGGCTGCGACGTCCGCCTCGGTGGTGGTGCCTCCTGCCAGCCAACATGTTCTCTCTTACAAGGTACAGCTTTGGCAGTGCTTCCTGCTGGACCCCTTATGGCCGGCGCGGGCCCATTGATGCTGGGGCTTTTGATGCCCCCATTGCCTTTCCTGCCACTGCTGTTCAGACCCCTCTCCTCCACGGGGGACCAGACAGGGAACTCTGCTGGTCCTACTTTGGCTGTTGTTGGAATGTTGCCTTCGGGGTTTATGCCACTCCGGCAATGCCTTCAGCCTCCTCTGTGATGGGGATCTAGGCTACCCTGTCACCCTCCCAGGCCATCATCGACATCAGGGATTCAGCCCACCCCATCGACACCTTGAGCCATCATGTTGACACCGGGGTCTCAGTTTCCTTTGTCGACGTCTTAGGCCGTACCACAGACAGTGAGCATCTAGACTCCCTCATCGGTGCAACGAGGCACTCCATTGACACCGTTCACTATCAATGTCCGGCCTGTGCTATACTCCTTTCGGCTTGTCAATGCTGGGGCATACTAGGCCTGCCCCCATGCCGACACCTTCCACGCTGATGGGCCCTACCCACACTTGGTCCTCAATGCCATCTATGCCCTATTCAGAGCCAGGCGATGTGGACAAATACCATCGTGCCCTCCTCCCGCATGAAGAAGAGGAGAATGCAGAAACTGGCAGCTCCTCCCACTCTACATTCATTGTCTTCTCAGGGGGGTGAGGACTCCACCACATATACCTTGTCCCCCCAGCCCATGACCTCTCCTTCATCTTAGTGATAAATCAGCTGCAGGCTGCTATGGGGTTTGATGCTGAGGGGCAGTTTTTCACTAGAAGAAACCAGGCAGAATATCTGGAGAGGCCAGATTCTTCCCCTCTGAGTCTTCCTCCTCTGCTGGCTGCATTTGTGGATGCCACCAGGGCTGCCTTGTACAGGCCAGATTTGTTCCCTGTCATGCCCATAAAGGCATACAAATGGTACCAGGCTCCCTTGGGGAAACCTTTTGTCGCAGGGCCATGATAGATCTAAGAGACCTCCACACCTCGGCTCTCCTCCACTTGATAATGAGTCATGGAAGCTGGACTTTATGGGCAAGAGGGACTTTGCCTCTGCTGCTCTGACCGTCAGCTTTGTCAGTTACCAGGCCTATATGGTCAAATTCCAGAACTCTCTCTGGAAAAAAGCCACAGCCGCAGCCCTGGCCCTTCCAGAGGGCCCCTTGATGCAGGAGATATATACAGCCCTCCAAATTGGGGCAGATGTGGGTAAACACCTTTTGAGGTCTGCCCATGATACCGCTGATGCCTCCACTAAAGCATCTGCCTGAGAAGGCATTCTTGGCTCAGGCCATCTGGGTTTGCTACTGACATAAACAGTCCATGCTGAATGCCCACTACAGAAGCTACAAGCTTTTGGGGACAGATGTGCAGGATATAACTTTCTGACCTGCTGGCCTCGGGCAGGACTCTGTGGTCTGTCCACTCTTTATACCTCAACCAACCAAAGAGTGATGAGAAGGTGCCTTTTTGTCATGCCTACTATAGGCCCAAGCCAGGCACCAGGCCTCAGGGCAAGCACTGGGCAACAACAGCTCTGCCTACCCTTGTCTCCACCACTGGAAAGGCCTCAAGAGGAGGTGGTGCAGCCCCGGCTGCAGGTGCTACCTCAGCATGACTCCTTGCCAGACCCCCACCCTCCAGCACTTCAAGAGGCAGTGATAGGGTGTCGTTTCTCCCTCCACCCTAACTTCAGATGCTTGCGCCCTGCAGCTCATAGAGTGAGGCCACCCTCTGGAACTTTAGGAGTGGCCTCCAGGTCTACCTCCAGTTCATTCAAGTTACCTTCCAGACCTCATTCTAGTGTTGCTGGGTGAAATTCACCTGTTGATGCAAACAAGAGCCATAGACCCTGTTCCCGAGGATCAGAGGGACAGAGGGTTCTATTCCTACTTCTTTCTAGACCCCATATCCACAGGAGATGTACAGCCCCTCCTGGATCTAAAAAATCTGAATTACTACATCCAGTACAAGAAGACCAGGATAATGGCCCTACATGGCCTGCTGCCACTTTGGCACCAGGGAGTTTGGATATGTTCCCTCATCATGCAGGATGCATACTTGCCTATCAAGGTGTGTGCCCCCCACAGGCAGTACCTCAGGTTCCAGTTCCAGGGGTAGCAATACACTTTGACTTGTCCTCTGCACCCCGGGTCTGTAGCAAATGCTTGGTGGTGGTAGTAGCCCTCAGGAGGGAGGGACTGTGCGTCTTGCCTTACTTGGATGTCTGGTTGCTCAAAGCACAGTCCAGGGAGCCACTGCTCCAGGTTCTGAACATACCAGGCAATTGTTCCATGCCCTGGGAATCACAGTCAATCTGCCCAAGTCAGTCTTGACCCCTCGTCATTGCCTTCAGTACATAAGGGCAGTACTGGACATGGCTCAGGGCTTTGCGTTCAAGACACAGAACAGGGCAGTCTGCCTGATGGCTCAGGTCC
Source organism: Neoceratodus forsteri (assembly GCA_016271365.2). NCBI lineage: Eukaryota > Metazoa > Chordata > Ceratodontiformes > Ceratodontidae > Neoceratodus > Neoceratodus forsteri. Next base: position 128,432,794 of record CM057453.1, read on the forward strand.
AGCTGGTCTCCAGCAGCAGATATGTCATGGCAAGAACCTTACTGAGGCTTTTGGGCCTGATGGCTGCAACCATTGTCACAGTACCTCTAGGCAGGCTGCTCATTGGCTCATGGATAATGCACTTTAATACACACAGTTTACCTCCAAGGTTTCAGGAAATTGAGGCTTGAATAACAGTTTACTGTTCATATCTCTTGGTTGTAACTGAAATTTGGTTGCATTCTGGAATCACAGATGCTGAAATATCTATTCCCGAATATAAAAATTTTAGGAGGGATAGAACAACTAGAAAGGGTGGTGGCATTATGTTTTATATGAGGGGACATTTTGTAGCCACTGAGATTTGGGTCTTAAAAGGAAATGTAACCTGTGGTGAACATTTGGCAGTTGAAGTTGTATTGGGCTCAATAAAAAAGTTGACTATTTGCTGTACCTATATACCACCAAAAAAAAGTAAGGATGGGCTTATGGAGTTTGTAGATAATTTGGATTCTTCAGTTTTTGGGGACATTTTAATTTAAATTGGATGGGCACAGAGATTTCTAAGCTAACTGGTATTTTGGCTCCTTTAGATTTACAGCACCTTCTCACACGGACCACAAGATTAAATGTTAAATCACATAAGCACTCAATGCTTGATTGGCTACTAACTAACAAGCCAAATCACATATTAAAATGTGGAGTAATAGCAGATTCAGTGACTGATCATCACCCTGCTTTTTGTATATGGAAACATGCTTGTCCTAAAAAAACAACACCTATAATAAAAATATCCAGAAATTATGTAGATTTTGATTTGAAAGGGTTATGTGATAAGTTGAATAGTATAGATTGGACATTTATGAACTCTGTTCCTGATGTTAATTATGCACTGGAATTTTTTGTATAACTGAATTTACTTTTGTATTAGGTCAGTTTGCCCCATATATTAAAAGACAGACTGCAGGTTAAAAGAGTAGCTGACTCACTTCATCTTTGTTAAAATTAATACGGGAATGTGATAGGGCCTGGAAAAAATACAAAAAAAGGAAGGTTCATCTGTTACTTATCAAACATATCGTTGTCTTCGAAATAGATGTAAAACTCAAATTAAATTGGCCAAAAAGAATTTCCTTATACAAAAACAAATGGCTTGACAGACAATTTGAAATTTTGTAATACTGTAAATAATCTAATAAATCCAATTCGTGACCCTGAGCCAACTATGAAACTAGGGGATGAAATAATGTCTTGTCCGCAAAGAATAGCGAATATGTTTAATAAAAAGTTTACAGACTTAGGTTTTGTGGAACTGGAAATAATTGTTTATTGAAAGATGAAAATACAAATATAGATAATTGACCAAGATTTTACCTTAAAGTAACATAACCTAAAGAGGTACAAAAGTTATTACAACAAATAAAATCGGATAGCTCAGCGGGGTATGATGGTCCTGCACCAGATTTACTCAGAGACGCAGCAGTGGTGTTATCTTATCCTGTTAGTGTTCTGTTTAGTTTATCTTTCATGACAGGTCAGGTTCCGGACTTATGGAAATGTTCTTTAGTGGTGCCAGTTTTTTAAATCAGGTTTGGCCCAAGATTTTGCAAACTACAGACCTATTTCTTTACTGTCCGTACTGGCTAAGGTACAGGAAAAGTTAGTTTACAAACAGCTTATGGCTTATGTTAATGAATATGGTCTGCTGTCTCAAAATCAGCATGGTTTTAGAAAGGGGTATGGAACGGAGACTGCCGTGGTTGAGTTCACAAATGTGGTCCTAGAGGGAAAGAATAGAGGGTGTTTGGGGCTGCGCTCATGGACTTGACCAAAGCATTCGCTCTAGTGGATCATACACTGCTTATTGCTAGGTTGGATACATTGGGTGTGGGTCAGTCTGCACTAGGTTGGTTTACTGATTACCTTACAAATAGACAACAAATGGTCAAATATCGTGGTAGTCTTTCAGACAAAGCGTATGTTAAGTATGGAGTCCCACAGGGCTCCATGCTGGGTCCAATTTTGTTTTCATTATTTTTTGACAAAATTTCTTCAGCTTTGGATAATGCTAGCATTATACGTTATGCAGATGATGCAGTAGTTTATTCTCAAGCTGCTGCAACTAAAGAGTTAAATGGGGTACTAACAGTTGAAATGAATAGGGTGCAGCAGTGACTGATCACTAATAAACTGATTTTAAATAAAGTCAAAACAAAAACAATGGTCTTTTGAACCACAGCAAAGTTAAGGGACAGGGAGAGGAGTTTGCAGATTCCTGCACCTAATGGTACAGTATATGAAGATGTAGATAATTTTCAATATTTAGGTGCATTATTGGATCCAATATTAAGTTTTGAGCCTTATTTATTAAAAATGGCCTCCAAGGGTCATGCTAAAGTTGATGTTCTATATAGATTGAAGTCTTTTTTTGACACCAGAAACTATAATGCCTATCACTAAGCAATGTTTATTTCCAGTTGTAAATTATGCTTCCCTTATTATGGATAATGCAACTATTTGTATTGTTCAGAAAAAAAATTGTATTGTTCTGCTTTATTGCAGCTTTTGGGGAAATTTGTGTTAACAGTTCCACGGAGAACACATCATTGTACAGTTTTGAATGATATGGGTTGGTTACCAGTTGACTTAAATTTCAGATATCTATATGCGAAGTTTACATTTAAAGTTATTAGGGATGGAGTTCCTAAGAACCTTTCTGGTCTTTTACACAGATATGATCAGAATTATTGGACCAGGGCTAAGGTACATAATGAAACGTTGAAATTGCCTTTAATGAGAACTACTTGTGGTCAGTGGTCTTTTACATATGCAGCCCCTAAAATATGGAATGAGGTTCCAATTGAAATAAGAAATTTAACTACAAATGGGTCCTTTTCTACCTCACTTGATCAGCACTTAAGCTATTGTCCAAATGCCAATGTTTTAAATAATCATATTTGTTTTATAAGACATGGAATTTTGTATTCCTATTATGTATGTCTTATTGTATTGTATTGCTATGCACTGTTTGATTTCTGTGGGTCACACCTGAAAAGGGAACTTGTTTTCCAGTGTACTTACCTGTAAATCAAACAAGCAAACATGCGGAGTCCCCAGAGGACATAATAGGGTCCAGTGGGACCAGTACATCACCTTCCTAGAACAGCAAGTTCTTTTTTTTTTTGTGTGTTAACACTTTATTTTTATTGTTTTTTCCTATCAAGAACAAAAACAACAAACAAAGCATATCTCATGCCAGACATCACAAAATACCTGGATCCATCCAGTGGATAAGAGAAAAAACAGTCTAAGCAATCTTGTATACGGCTAGGGGGTACAAAGATACATGCAGACTTCTTATAAAAGAAGCAGGATAAAACATAAGAATAGCTACACCCTGCAAGATTTTGGTAGGCAATAACAAGATAAAACAAAAAGGAATTCCAAACATGGTAGAACCTCAGCATCAAGCTGATATAGCCCCCCCCCCAACAGTAAGTCCCGAATGTGGCAAGTACTCTTCCCCCTCCCCTCCCTAAGAACAGCACTTTAAATGCCCAATGAGAGGAAAACTATAGACAATCCACAAAATGTTAAACTAGTGAAACGATTCATGTAGTGAAACAAGCCATAGAAACATTTAGGGATCGCAGAGGAGGTTAAGAAACCTAAATCAGTGCCATAATGTCAGTGAAAACAGACCCCATATAATCACAGAACATCAGAGGCTTAGGCTTCAGACACAAAGTGGAAAACAGTACCAGGTACCGCTTATCATGTCAAGCAGGAGAGTTCAAGTATCCTCTGAGTCTGAAGACACCCAGTCATCTGTGGCACTGCGAGCTGCTGCAAATTCCTATATAAGAGCCACCCATTTCCTGGCTTCGGGCAGGGTGAATGAACTGGAAGGTATGTTGTCATAGAAAATTCTGAGCCTGGCTGGCTTCAATAATGAGTGGACTAACCCCAGACTCCGCAGTTTCGACCAAACACCATCAGATTTAGTCCGACGGGCTCTGGTAGCAAAGGATAAATCTGGAAACAAATGTAGTCTTCCCTTCACAATTTAAGGAAGAGTCCCGAGCTGCTTTTAATAAAGTGTCCTGCATCGTGACCCCATCTGTAACAAGCAGTACAGTCCTTGGGAGGTCTCTCTGAGCATCCACCGAATGAGGAGCAATGCGATATGCCTTGATAAAATGCTCTGCACTGCTTTATTCTAATTAAAGTGCTCCAGGCAGTCAAGACTTAAGGAATTGTAAAGATCGTGGCGTATGTTAATGAATATAGTCTGCTGTCTCAAAATCAGCATGGTTTTAGAAAGCGGTATGGAACGGAGACTGCCTTGGTTGAGTTCATGAATGTGGTCCTAGAGGGAATGAATAGAGATGACTGAGGGTTGGTGAGGGCCCTCCTGCCCCTCCAAGAGGCCAACAATGCGGATATTAGGGGCTTGTGCATTTTCTAAGGCTTCCAGCTGATAGCGCAGCTGAGTGTTCTCCTGGACCAGCTTAGCTGAAGTGGCAAGAGCTTTCATCACTTGTTCTTCTGCAGCAGTTGCGGATTTGGTGGCCACTTCCATCCTGAGGTCCTGTTGCGCCATTCACTGCAAAATCGTGGCAACCTTACTGTTGATCACCTGCATAGATAGTTGCAGTGATCTCCAAGGTGGCTCTGTATCTGATGCTGCTGGTGGAGTAACTGTGGCTTGCAAGGTCATCGGTGGCTGTGACTTAGGACCTCCTGTGGCTCCCTTTTGCTGTTGGCCCGTAGTATGAAAATTATATCCTCAGACGTAGAGGAGACTGAATTCAGCTGGTAAAACACAAAAATGGGATTACAAACTGAATTTTAAAGTTAAACTGTGCCCAAAGTGAAGAGTTGGAGAAAGCATGTCTATTCAGCAGGTGTGCTGAACAGCGCCCCCACAGAACAGCAAGTTCTAGTCTCCTTCCCAGTCAGAAAGGTACTGCTATGGTGGATGGAACCCAGCAACTTGTTGAAAGGGGTTCCCTTCATCATTCCTTCCCCTCAGCAAATTCTCACCACAGCCACTTCAGGGTTGGGCTTGGGGGGCACGTCTGGGGCCTCATCAGACTCAAGAGATGTGGTCTGGAGTGGAGGCTGCCCTCCACATCAACGTCCTAGAGAAGACGGCCATTCTCTGTGCTTTACATGTCGTCCAGACCCATCTTTCACAAGGCCATCTGCTGGTACAGACGGACAGCTTCAGTGTGGTCCATTACATCAACAACCAAGGGGGGACCCATTCATACCTTTTTGTGTTGGGAAGCGATGAGGGTCTGGTACTGAGCTCTAGAACATGGCATAGAGCTGTCAGTTGTCCATGTTCCAGGTGTCCAAAATGTCCGGGCAGACAAGCTAAGCTGGTTGCAGTCCAGGATGCACGAGTGGGGGCTGCTGACCTTAGTTGTAGAAGGCCTGTTCGACAGGTGGAATTGTCTAGAGTCGGACCCTTTTGTGTCCCCAGGCAGTGCAAAACTGCCGTATTTCTACTCGCTTACTCCGGGGCCTAGAGTTTTCTGGTGAGACGTGTTGTTCCCTTTCTTGGAAAGGGAGGTTCCTCTATGCCTTTCCTCCTCCTCTCTCTTTAGTCCAGAGGGTGTTGATCAAGCAGCAGATGGAAGGGGCAACCCTGATCCTTATTGCCACCTTCTGGCCTCATCACATCTTTTTCTCCTTATTGCAGTAGCTGTCGGTGGAACCTCCAGTGCCCCTGCCTCTGTACAGAGGCTTGCTATCACAGGAGCAGAGCACCCTGGGCCATCCAGACCTCAGGTCACTCCACCTTCATGCCTGGCTCCTGAAGACATAGCCATTGCAAGTTTTGCAGTGTCTCCTAGGGTAGCTGATGTATTGGTGGCTGCTAGGAAGCCCTTCACCAAGACCTCTTATTCCATGAAGTGGGAGCACTTTGCTCTGTGGGCAGCTTCCCCTCATTTGGACCCTTTCGCTTGTCCAGTAAATGAGGATCTTCTTTGGGGGTATCTCAGTCATCAAGTCACACTGTAGGAACTTCACCGTTGGCGAAGCAGGATCCACACGAAAGACATCAGCAGCTCTATAAAGGCATGAGTGGCCCTGCTCCCCCCTCAGTTCTTTCCTGTCACTGACTCCGTTCGCATAGGTCTCCACGGAAGCTCCAACGCAGTTTTGTGCCATTTTTGCCTACGATTTTTCTTTTACCTTGCATTTTACAGTCTCTTTCAAATAAGAGATTCCTTTACCTTGTTTATGTCGAGAGTTACTCCCACCACGTCTCTCTTCCATCACTGCCACTGTGGAAAAAAGATTGCATCTTCAGATGACCATAACCTCTATGTCTGCTGTCTTGGGCCTGACCATGATGCCTCTGGCTGTGAGCTCTGCCAGAAATTTAATCAAACAACCCTTAGGTGATGGAAAAAGGCTCTCCCAAAATTCCTAATGGAACAAAAAGTAGCCAGTTCTGGGCAAGGGTCCTCCAGGGTCCCTCCTTCCCAGTCACCGGCGGGTTTGTCAAACTCCCAGGCCTCAAATGCCTGAGACAATTCCTTGTGGAAAAGTCACAAAAAAGACAGAGAATGGGACCACTTCCTCTGGCGACACTCCTGATCCCTGACGGCCTCTTCATCTTCCTCCAGGGCTAATCCGTTGGCTGCAGCTGCACTGATGCCTACTGCTGTCCAGGCCTCTGCACCACCTAGACCCATACCGACAGCGCCACCTCCCGCTTCTCAGTGAGGCCGGCCATTGACCCTCAGGTTGTCAGCATTCTGTTTGCTGACCCTCGGGTCATCGACAACAGCCCCTCTGTCGTGGGCTGATTCTTCCCCTGGCCCACAGCTGTCGGGCTCTTCAGGCTCCCTAGCCTCGATGGATGGTTCATTGCACCCTGTGCCACTGACCCCTCGACCGTCGATGCATCAGTCTCCTGCCATCAACCTCAATGATATCTTGTCCCGAATCACTTACAGACCTGGGTCCCCAGCTGCTTTTGCCTCCTCAGGCTGTGCCCTGTGGGCCGTCGGTGGTCCTTTGATCATCAGACCTCAGAATAGAACAGGTCAGCATCAAGGAGGAGTACCATCCTGATCTCATCCTCCCTGAGGAAGAGGAGGAGGAGGAACCCCTTCCCCTGATAGGTCCACGACTTCTTCAGTGAGTAAGGACTCTGTCAGTCATACTCCCATGTCCCTGCCTGAAGACCCTACCTTCTTTAATGTTATGAAGCAGCTGTCCACAGCAGTGGGCTTCCATACTGAGGAAGAGGATGTTGCCAGGAGGGAACTGGTGGACTTTCTGGAGATTTCAGAGTCTTCACCTAAGGTCATTCTTCCTATCCTCCCAGCCTTGAGGAATGTCACTACTGTGGCCTGGCATAGGCCTGACATGGTCCTTGCCATGCCCTGCTGGGCAGATAAGTTGTATCATGCCTCTCAAGGCCTGCCTTACTATGCTACCCAACCCAAGACAGATTCTGTGGTCGTTAAAGCAGCACATGACAGGTCGAAGGTGCCCAAGCACCTTAGCTTCCTCCCCCTTGACAGGGAATGCAGGCGGATTGACCTCTGGGGCAAGAGGGTCTACACCTCCTCTACCTTGGAACTTTGGATTGCTAACTGCCTTTCCAGAGTGTTCCCAGAAGCAGAAGGTTCTTAAATGTTTACAGACCGCTGAGGAGATGCAAGCATCTCCTCAGGACCTTGTATATTTCTGACAGTGGTGCGTGGGCTGCTGCCACAGGCATCAGCCTTCATAGGCAGTCCTGGCTGAAGATCTCAGGGTTTGCAGCAGATGTCCTGCCCTCTTCAGTGACTCCAAGTTATTCAGACCAGATATCCAGGATGTCTTCAGTGACTTACAGGCATCTGGCAGGGCTATCAAGTCTGTCCACTCGCTTTATCATATGCAGACTAGGAGCAGACAGTGCCCTCCCTTTCGTAAGATGTCCCACAAGTCTGGAGCAGCCTTCTGTCCTCAGGGCTAGAGAATGGCCTCCTCCACCTTGCCTACCCCCTCTCTTCCTCTGGCACTGCCGCTAAGCGTCTCAGAGGTGATGGATCAGCCCCAGTGGCTGGATCTGCCTCTGCTTGACTCCTTACAAACATATGAAATTGCCAGCAGATAAAGGCCTTTTGGTCTATCGAGTATCCTCAATCGTGCAACTAGTCACCCCTGAACTGCAGCTGCTTCTCCCCCTCTCGCGACCCTCCCCCTTACCCTGCCCCATCCCCTTTTGAAGCAGCCCACTCTTCTACAGGATACCACTTCCGCAGGCAATGTGTTCCACCCACTTCTTGCTAGACCCTGCTCTTCCAGTCCCTGACCAAGAGGTGGTGGTGGTCGGAGGTCGGTTCTCCCTTTATCTCAATCAGTGGAGAGCCATCACTTCAGATGCCTGGATTCTTCAGATTATAGTGAGGGGTAACACTCTGGAACTTGTAGAGATGCCTTCAGAGACTCCTCAGGTACCCTCCACCTGTCCCCGGCCATCTAACAGTTCTCTGGGAGGAGGTACAATCCCTTCTGCGAAAAATGGCCATCGAGCCAGTGCACGGCTGCCAAAGGAACAGGGGTTTCTATTCCAGGTTCTTTCTGGTCCCCAAAAGAACTGGAGATTTGAGGCCTATTCTAGATCTTAAGGACCTCAGCCTTTATATCCAGTACAAGAAATTCCACATGGTCTCTCTGCCAGGCCTGCTGCCCCTACTCAAGCAGGGCTACTGGCTACACTCCCTGAATATGCAGGATGCTTACCTACATATCTCAGTGTGTCCACCGCACAGGAGATTTCTCCGGTTTCCAATGCAAAGTATTGCCCTTTGGCTTATCCTCTGTGCCACGGGTCTTTAATAAGTGCTTAGCAGCGGTAGCTGCTGCCCTCCAGAGAGAAGGACTGTACATTTTCCCTTACCTGGATGACTGGCTCTTCAAGGCTCTTTCCAGAGAACAGCTCCTCCAGACCCTGGAGAGAACCCTCCAGCTGTAACTCTCCCTGACCATCACTGTCAATCTGCCCAAGTCCGTCTTGATCCCATCCTGGAAGTTGCAGTATATATGTGCGGTCCTAGACTTTAAACAGGGTGGAGTACCTTATTGCCTAGGCTCAGGAGGTCACTCAGAGCCATTATGTTTCTGCGAGGGTGTACCTGAGGCTATTCGGTCTTATGGCCACAGCCATTGCCACGGTACCCTTGGCCAGGCTGCACATGTGAGTGCTCCAGTTGACACTCATGAGTGCTATGGGATCAATGCATGGACTTAGATGAGTTAGTGCTGGTCTCCTCCCTGGTCTATGCAGTGCTCCAGTGGTGAATGGACCCACAGAACCTGTTACAAGGGGTTCCATTCCTGATCTCCTCTCCCCAGCAATTCCTCACCATGGATGCCTCCAGTTCAGGCTGGAGAACGCACTTGTGTCCCTTTCAGATTCAGGGGACATGGTCCCAGGTCGAAGTGTTCCTGCATATCAGTGTCGTGGAGATGCAGGTGGTCCTGTATGCCATTTAGGCCTTTCAGAACCATCTCCTCCCGGGTCAGCTGTTGATCCAGTCTGACAATCTCAGTGTTGTCTACTATATCAACAAGCCAGGGGTGGATGCATTTGTATCCCTGTGCAGGGAGGCCATTACAGTCTGGTACTGCGCACTAGACCACAGTCTGGTGGTCTGTGTCCCAGGTGTCCTAAGCACCCTGGCAGACAGCCTCAGCCAGACAGTCCAGCATGCATGAATGGGAACTTCTCTCATCCATCACAGAAGATCTGTTTGCCAGATTGGGTTGTCCAGCGTTGGACCTTTTTGCGTCCCCACTCAGTGTAAAACTGTCCAGTTTCTGCTCGCTAGATCCAGGACCTGGAGTTTTCTGGCGAGATGCGTTGTCCCTCTCCTGGAGCAGGAGATTCTAGGGCTGTGTATATGATGTTCGATCCACACTGTCTGGTAGATGCCTTTCCCCTTTAATTCTTGCCGGAATGTCTTCAAGCTGGTTCCTCCCACCCCTAGATGCCAGATCTTCCTTTCCACATGGAAGGTTCAGGTTCCCTGCTTACCACTCCCACGTGTAGTAGGCCCTGGTGCTCAAATCTTCGGATTTGCTTCCTAAACTTACTTTAAAACTCATACGAGTTACAACTTCAGCTTTTTCTTTGATCGCTTCTGTGATGGAAGATAAGACCGCTTCCGGGTTTCACCGGTGCCCCTGCGGGCAGAAGATGTCGTGGACTGACCCCCATGCCACGTGCATGTACTGCTTAGGCCATGATCATGATCCACAGGCCTGTGAGATTTGCCGATCCTTCCATCTGACTGTGCTAGATAACCGCGCAGCCTGACTCCAGCTGGGGTGACCGGAGAAGCGTTACCTGCTGGTCAAGTCCTAGGATGCCCGTTGGGTGGTCTCTGTGGCTGCAGGGTCCACTGAGCAGCCTGAACAGCTCAAGGCCTTCGAGGAGGAGGCAGCCCAGGCAGCAGCTCAATCCTCTTCTGCCTTTGTTCCACTCCAGTTAGGCTTCACTTACTCGGCTTCCTTCAAGGAGCTGTGCCAGTCCCTCTCAACTAAAGGAGAGGGTCCTTCGGGATTGCATGGTTCGCGCTCTCGCAGGAAGGAGTGAAAGAAAGAGAAGGAGAAGACTCAATGTTGATGCTCCTGGGATCGGGAATGTTGCCATTCTCAGGAGACTTCAGTTTCGACTTCAGTCGAAACCGCGGTTGTGGCTGCGGGTTTCATGGTGACCCCGTCGGACCAGTTGGCCAGGATGCCTTCAAATGGAAGTGATTCACCATTTGGTGTTGAGGCAAAAGGTTGGACCCCTCGACCTGTCCAGTGGCTAGCATTTTGTACTACCTTTGATCCCTCTCCCAAAAGGGACTTCGGTCTGTGACCCTTAAGGTGCACCTGGCAGCCATCTCTGCTTACCGGGCGCGGGCCAGTCAGCAGTCGGTGTCACAGGAGAAGGAGATCTGGCACTTTTTCAAGAGCCTAGATCACATATCCTCTCCGGTGCATGAACCACCACCTCCGTGGGATTTACTGCTGGCTTTGGCAAAGCTCATGGGCAAGCCATTTGAACTGACGCACAGGTGGGACATCTCCCACCTGTCGTGGAAGGCCACCTTCTTGGTGGCTATCACGTCAACCAGAAGGATTGGGGAGCTCCAGGCACTTTTGGTGAGTCTCTTTACCTGGTCTTTCACGGGGCAAAGTTGTCCTGTGCCCCCACCCAAAATTCCTTCCGAAGGTGGTGTCAGAGTTTCACCTTAACCAGGTGTTGACTCTACTGGTGTACTTACCCCAGTTACACCTTGGAGGCCGAGTACAGGCTCCATACTTTGGACCTGAGATGAACGCTTGCCTACTGTAAAGAACATATGGCTGAAGTTTGGGGAGAGGTTCGCCAGCTGTTTGTCACCTACGCTGAAGCCGCACCTGGCAGACCTGCAGCCAAGTGGACAATTGGCAGGTGGATCACTTCCGGCATTGATCTCTGCTATAGTTTGGAGAGTAGGGAGTCTCCCGTAGGGCTAAGGGCTCATTTCCACATGCCATACCGCTGCATCAGTGGCTGCTTCTAGGGACGTCCCTATCCAGGAAATCTGCAGGGCTGCTACCTGGAAGTCAGCAGACACCTTCATTTCCCATTACCACATTGACCTCAAGTCACGCCAGGATGCTGGTTTTGGGACTTCAGTTCTCCAATCTCTTTTTCCCAAGTAGGGGGTGTGCGCCTTGCCTCCCTCCTCCCGAAGAACTGCTAGGAGTCTGCCAGACAATATGGATAGAACATCATATCCACATCCCTAGAAACACAGGTTACTCACCTGTAACAGTAGTTCTAGGAGTGGTATATGATATTCATCCACACAAACCCACCCGACCTCCCCAGGCTCAGGTACACAACCTTGCTTCCAGTGGGCTAAGATCTGGCATCTAGGGGTGGAGCCGAGGGTTTTACCACCCGGGTGGGTGGAGGGAGCCAGCTTGAAGATGTTCCGGTAAGAATTAAAGGGGAAAGGCATCTGCCAGACAGTGTGGATGAACATCATATACCACTCCAAGAACTGCTGTTACAGATGAGTAACCTGTTTCCTTTACATCTTCCCTCCATTCCTTTTGATTAAGAGGGTGCTAATCAAGCTGCAGATGGGGGGGGGGGCAACATGATCCTGGTTGCACTCTTCTCGCTATGGCAGATATGGTTTTCATTACTGTAACAGTTAGCGGAGCAACCTCCAGTCTCTCTGACCCTAGGCAGGGATCTGCACCCTGGTCCATCCCAGCCTGCAGTCCCTTTGTCTGCATGCCTGGCTCCTGAGGACATAGCCATTGCCCAGTTTGGAATATCTCAGAGAGTGGTGGGTGTCCTCATGGCAGCTTGGAAGCCCTCCATTAGAGCCACTTATGCCGTGTAGTGGAAGTGGTTTGCCATCAGGGGTGCCAGACGTCATCTGAACCCTTTTACCTGTCTATTGAGCCAGATTCTGGACCACCTGCTTTCACTGTTGGACTCAGGTCTCCAATATTCCTCCCTCAAGGTTCACCTTTTGGCTGTTTCTGACTTTCACGATGCCGTGGGCGGTCGTACCATGTCTCAGTTGGATGTGTCCCATACCTTTCTCGGGAGCATCCTGCACCTGAAACCTCCAATCTGTTTCCCTGTCCCGGCTTGGGATCTAAACTTTGTTTTGGAGAAGTTGACCCTGTCTCCATTTGAGCCAGCCACGACTTGCAAACTACACTTTCTTTCTTGGAAAGCATTATGTTTGGTTGCTATTACTTCTGCTCAAAGGATTTCCAAGCTTCATGCTCTCTGATGTGATGGGCATTATTTGATTTTTCACAAAGACAGAGTGTTTTTGAGCACAAACCTTATGTTTCTTTCCAAGGTGGTGTCTGAGTTTGCCCTGAACCAATCTATCCACCTTCCAGTTTATTTTGCTGAGCGTCCCAGACCAGGGGAAGCACTGCTCCATGCGTTAGATGTCATGTGCGCATAATTTTTAATTATTATCTGCTGCGAACTAAGGACAGCAGAATGTCAAAGCAGCTTTTTGTTTCTTTCGCCCCAGGAAGAGAGGGCGTTCAGGTTTCTAAACACCTGGGGGTAGTCATATCAGATGACCTAAAGGTGGGCAAGCAATGTGAGAGGGCAGCAAGGAGGGCTGGGGGGATACTGGGATGCATAGGGAGAGGCATCACCAGTAGAAAACAGGAAGTTATTATTCCTCTGTACAGACAGCTGGTGAGACCCCATCTGGAGTACTGCGTGCAGTTCTGGAGACCCAATCTCCACAAAGACATAGACAGGATGAAAGCTGTCCAGAGAAGGGCAACTAAAATGGTGCAGGGTCTGCACCGGAAGACATATGAAGAGAGACTTAAGGAGCTTAATATGTATAGCCTTGAGGAAAGGAGGGGGGGACATGATAGGAACTTTCAAGTACCTCAAGGGAATCAACAAAGTCCAAGAGGGTAGCATCTTTCAAAAAAAGAGGTGTGCAAGAACAAGGGGGCACAATTTGAAGATGGGGCGGCTCAGAGGTAATTTAAGGAAGTATTTTTTCACAGAGAGGGTTGTGGATGCATGGAACAGCCTTCTGGAGGAGGTTATGGAGTCAAAAACAGTAGTGGAATTCAAGCATGCATGGGATAAGGCAATTCTAGGGGGTGGGGGTAGGAAGAAGTAGGCTGCTAGTTAACTAGGATCTGCAGCTTATCCATTAGGTAGGGAAATGGGCAGACTAGGTGGGCCAAGTGGTCCTTATCTGCCGTTAAATTATATGTTTGTCAAAATGGTTGGCACATTGTTTTGTGTTCTGCTGCAACAAGCATGGCAAGGAGTTGCCAGGTGTAGTGAAAGTCCATTCCATAAGGGGCATGGCTACCTCTGTGGCCTGTTTCAAGGGGGTCTCAGTCGCTGATAGAACAGTTACATAAAAACTTACCGTAACAGTAGATCTTCGAGGGAATCTCAGTCATCAGGTCTGCTTTTCCTCCCACCATCCCCCTATTATGGGACTCTCTTCTCAGAATTGGCTAACTGGTGTATCTAGCCTTTTATTTTGGTCTGGGCACCTCTGTCTTTCCTCTGTCCCCCATGGCACAGATTTGCTCCCTTAGTCTCTGGAGGAAAGAACTGAGGAGGGAGCGGGACTGCTAACACATTTATAGGATTGGTGATGTCAGCAGATGAGGTTGCCGTGGGTGGCCCCACTGGTACTGATGAAAAATCCTATGTGTGGAACCTGCTTCATGGATGGTGAACCTATGGTGTGACCTGATGACTAAGATCCCCTCAAAGATCTGCTGTTATGGTAAGTTCTTACATAACTGTTCTTTCTGGAGTAATTGCTAACCTTCTCAGATTCCGTCCTGCAGTACTCTTCCATTAAAGTGCACCTGTCAGCCATTTCAGCTTTCCCTGTGCTTGTTGATGGCTGTATGGTGGCACAGCTAGAGGTGTCCTGTACCTTTTTGAGAAACATTTTTGATCTGAAACCTCCCATCCTCAATCCAGTCCCACCTTGGGCCTTGAATTGTGTGTTAAAGGAACTTACTTTGGCTCATTTTGAGTCATCAGCGACATGCAAGCTACGCTTTCTGTCATGGAAAGTGTTACTTTTAGCTGGCAGTACTTCTGCTCGAAGGATTCTGAGATTCAGGCTCTGATGTGTGGGCCTTATTTGCTTTTCTACAAAGACAGGGTGTCTTTGCGTATGAATCCTAAGTTTCTTCCTAAGGTGGTGTCTGAGTTTACCTTAAATCACTCCATCCACCCGCCTATTTATTATCTGGAGCATGTCACTCCAGAGGTTGCATTGTTCCACACTTTTGCTATGCATAGAATTTTGCGATACTATACTCACCGTACGAAAGACTACAGGAAGTCCTTGCAGCTTTTTGTTTCCTTCACCCCGGGAAAGAGGGCGTTTCAGTTTCTAAACAGTGCCTGTCCAAATGGTTGGCTAACTGTATTACCTTTTGTTTCAGGACATGCAGTACTGCAGAACTTGCTGGCATTGTTTCTGACCATTCACCAGAGATATTGCAGTGTTCCCCATTTATGTTTTGGTGCAGTGGGCCACCACCCTATATTTTTTAACCACCGCTCTGTATTTTTTGCCACCACCCTATATTTTTATCCATTACTGATTGTTTTTTTACAAAATCTTCCAAAATGGTCTTTTATTGACATACTTTACTGCACTGCGACCCCTGTTTTGATATTAGCACACTATATTTTACTTAAAATCCACTTACGCACATGTACAGTGCATATAGAAGGTCCATAAAAATAACTCGCCTTTTGGCCCGATCACCACTGCCACTGCCCTATATTTTCAGATAGTGGGGAACCCTGTATTGTTTCAGGAATATTTCAGCTGCAGAGATCTGTGCTGCGGCAACCTGAAGTACTGTCCACACTTTCACTGAATACTACAGCCTGGACAGTGCTTCTGGAAGAAGGGCAGGCTTCGGGCCTGGCCATGCTTCAAGGTCTCCTTTCATAGGCATATTGCCTCCAGCCACCCAGACTGGTTCTCTGTCAGAACTGCTTGGGACTCGTTTGATAAGTGTGGCCCGATGCAAGAGATATTCTCGATGAAGATAGTATAGTTACTTAACAACTTGCTGATAACAGTAGATCTTTGAGGGAATCTTTTGTATCAGGCCATGCCCACCACCCCACCCACATCCCTTGGCCTTAGAGCTTCTCTGTCTCTTTTTCTTCAGGATGGTGCACCTTCTGTTTCACCTTCTTTCATGGTGGGAACTCCCCAGCAGGAGATCCTCTGTCGATGGTCTCCGGAGGGAGAACTGAGGAGGGCGCGAGGCTGCCCACGTTTATATGGGACAGATGTCACCTGCGCCTGATGTCGTGGGAAGCTCCCTGTAGGCTGCTAACAAGAAAAGTTTCCGTGTGGCCCTAGTGCCTGGTGGCTATAGTTCGTTCCATAGGTGTGGCCTGATGCAGGAGATTCTCTCAAAGATCTGCTGTTACAGTAAGTTCTTAGATAACTCTCCCGTTTCTACCCCCAGAGTCTACCTGCTGAGCAGGTCTGCATTTTGAGCAGTACCCCTGGAGGATCCCCAACCCTCTGCAGTGGTTGAGCAGAGCTGTAGGCAGGGTACAAGGGAACCCCCAAAGGGGCACCACTTCCGTAGTTCCTCTGCGGAGTAGACTAGCTAAGGCTTGGCTAAACACATGATAGGTCAAGCCACTTAGCAATTAAAATAAAGAACAGTTCACCCCCACAAAACAAATAACCCACCCTAAATCCCAAACAAATCACTCTTACAATCACAAAAATAGCCCAATCATTCACAGACCATTCATGCACAACATTCATACAGATTAACTATAGCTATACCAAAGCAATCATGTCCAGTGCACTCCAACTTAAAAAAATGTATAGGTTATCTAAGAAAACTGTCAAAAACCAGTTGGGGGATCAATAGTACTTAAACAGTATGGTAATATCGGTCTTAAAGTGTCCAGATGAGCTGAAAATGATGAAAGAAGTGTCTGTTGTAACATGGGTGGAAAGATAGGAGTGAAATAGAGTACCATGACATTGGTGTAAACGTATCAGCTAACCGAAAATGAGTAGTGAATAATCCACGAGTAGAGCCCACTTCTGCACTTCCAGTTTCAGCCACAGGAGAAGGCAAATGTGCACAGCCACAATAATAACACAGGTGATATCGCGGACGAGCCAGATGATTTATGTGTGGGGGAGGACGCACGTGCAGCAAGCAATTGTAGCAACAGTCGGCAAGTACAGAGAGATGGCGGTAGCACGGAGTGGCTCTGAGCTCGACCCGAAGTAACACTAGGAGTCAGCATGTGTAATCGTTGCGTCGGACGGGTGCAGCGACAAAAAGCACTCAAATAAACCGCTCAGCATGACATGTCTTGTAGATCTTGGCCAAAAATTTAATGTTGCCACTAGCGTTGCACAATACGTAGGAATAAAAAGATCAGTCCCATGATGCAGTACTGTGAGCGATGTCCCCGATGTAGCAACAAATGCGAATA
Source organism: Neoceratodus forsteri (assembly GCA_016271365.2). Lineage (NCBI taxonomy): Eukaryota > Metazoa > Chordata > Ceratodontiformes > Ceratodontidae > Neoceratodus > Neoceratodus forsteri. The sequence goes on from CM057453.1 coordinate 128,449,814, forward strand.
CGGGAAACCGTCAGTCAGAATTAAAAAAAAAAAAAATAAAACATACTTATTTTACAGTGCAATGTAATGTAAGCAGTTGTACAAAATGTGTGCACATTACATAAAAGCATGTCACTTGTGGAACCTGAATGTGCACGGTGTTACAGCATCACTGTAAGAAAAGCAGCAACCTGCAGCATGTTTTATGCACAGCACTAAGCGATCACCACAATATGTAAGTCGTTCTCCATGTTATCTCACAGTAACAATACTTGCCTGCCACTTGCCATGTTACAAGTGCATTAATCACCTCCAGCGTCAGGCTCTACCGGTGGATTAATGCCCGGTTGGTGGTTGGAAGCACTCGGCCCCCCACCTGGACATTAATCCACCGGTAGAGCCCTCCTGTGTCAGTGATTAATGCTTACTTGTAACCAGAGAAAGTCCAAAATCATGTAACAGTTCAAGTTAGCCTTGCAGTCAGCCCTCTCACAACTACTGCAAGAGCATAGTAGTTCCAGAAAATGGTAGAGGGGACAGCAGGTACTCTCACTTCCTGTTGAGTATTAATTCATAAAGGAAAAGTACACAGTTATTGAAACACACTTATCACTGTAGTCACCCCCATACAGTGTATTGGCAGATTTGTGAGAGCAGTATCTTTACAGAGACTACTAATAAAACCAATAGTTCTGGCTTGGTGTCTAAATCACATTTTGTTGTTTCTTAATCAGAGTACCCTTTGAACCTTTGGAGGAAATTGTTCTGCAGTGGCTTACTGTAAAAGGTGTTTTTTTTTCTGCTTCATTGGCTGTGTCAGAAGGGAGTGTAGAACCTTTTGTGTTATTTTCCAGTTTTCTGTGAAAACATTACTTTTGGTATTGGCAGGAGTGAAATGTCACAAGGTCCCTGTGGCGGATTTAGGCTACACCCTCGGCTGTGACTGATGGACCACCTTTTTATCTCCTTATTTCCTAGCTACAGTTAACGCTTTTCTTCTTTTCCCCTCCTACCCTAGGTTGGCCACTTAGTGTAGCTCTTTACTGTCCCAGCTAAACTTCCTACTAGTTCTTTTTCTTCATTTCTTTTTCCATTTCCATCCATCCAGTCCCCGGAATTATGCCAAACACCCAGAGAGGTGTTGTGTAAAGTGCATTTTGTGTACAAAAAACATGAAGGTTATTTTAAATAGGAATGAATACAGTTAATAAAGCCTTTTTTGAAGAAAAATGATTCAGAAGTCATATAAAACAATAATGTCATGATTAGTACAGTTATAAGAAATCCTAAAGGTATTTTCATAAATTCACATTATAAACTTGTTACTGTATAAGGTTATATGTATAAAAGAGCTTAGTCACTGTGAATCAGATATATAGAAAGTCAATATATGTGGATATATACACTGTACCTTTAACTGAACCAGGAAGTCCCCTGAAATAACCCCTCCCCCTTGGTTTTGAAACAATATGTTCAGACATGAAACAACATGATTAGACTTGTAACTAGAAGAGGGCTCAGTCAGGTGATCCCACCAAAAATATATAAATACCTCTTCAGTGAGTTCAGTTCAGCCCAGTGGGGCTCAGCCCTGAAAGAGGAGGAGATGTTCTACTGCTACTGTAGACAAGCTGTTGAATGCAGATGAGAGAGTCTTAGGAGCTCTAGAATCCAGGACTGTATTGTGTGAGAAACTACTGATGTTAAGTAGTGATTTTCTTTGCAATTATTTTGTTTTCATTTATTATTTTTCGAACTTTTGAAAAATAAATATCACACCAAGGTCTGTTTTAAACCGGTAAATTTGCCTCGTCTGAAGTTTATTACCACACACTGTGACAGTCCCCCCAACATTGAATTTGTGGACAGTCCGTTCTTTATTGCTGGAGTCCTTTGCACGGAAACGTGCTGTTTTGCCCTGAGATGTCATTGATCTTCGCTGTTTTTCCTGCCTTGAAGTCATAAACTTCTGCTTGTGACTTCGGCATTATGTCTGTGACCACAAGTTATGATGTCACAAATAGGAACAGGATATGATTGCACAGCAGGAATGAACAACATGAGCATATGAAGTCCAATGAGAAAAGATCCTGTTTTAATTTAACTGTTTTCAGTAATAAGGAACGGAAGGTCCTGAAACTTCAAATTAGGGGTGGAGGTGGAATTTTGTTATTGAGTTTTATGATGTAAACTGAATTGTGTTTGTAGAAAGTGGAAAATCTTTTTATGGAACCACATAAGATGTTTCGCACAGGAGTAAGGTGTTTCACCAGGACCTAGAACTTCTAGGTTATGGGCTCTGCAGTTTCATTTTTATCCAAGCTACTCTCTCCTTTTCACTGTAATTGCAGCAGGTGTGTCGTCCTTGTTTTTGCCTGCAGCTAAAAGACTGATTAAGAGAAATCTTTAAACACACACTAGATGTCAGGCAGTTAATAAAATACTGCCTGTACAGGAGAAAACGCATCAGAATCCATCAGGACCAGTGTTTTCATGTCCAATTTGACACAGTAGCTTCTGCAAATTTTAAAACCCTACTTTTTGTGCAGTGCAGATACCTATCTTGAATAATTTATAATGTTTCTAAATTCCTTGGTTTATCCCCAGAGAGTCTGGGCAGCCATATGTCTAGTAAAAAGTAGCAGAAAGCTTTATTTTTTACCAGTATTTGGACTGTTAGGAATCACTGGGTCCTAGTTTCAAAACCATCCTGATTTTAAGCAGCAGTTAATAAAAATACTTGCTTAACTTTAAATACTAGCTTAACTTTAAAGCAGCAATGAAATGAAATTAGGCACAAAAAAAAAAATTGACCCTACCTTTTTTTTTTTTTTACTATAAATGATTCCAGGCATCTTCCAGTTTTATTTGGTGGTACCATTTTCAAATCCCACCAAAATCTGAGTAGTTTATAACTGTTTCAGTTTAGTTTTTTCTCAGGAAAAAAAGGATGGCTACCACATTTTGCTTAGAAATAGTACTGTAGACCTGGCAAGGGCTTAGGTTTGAGAAAAAAAAAACTCATGGTGCACAGCATAGGAAGTATCAAGACAAATACATTATACAGTGGTGTGTGAAAATCCTGTAACCTCATTGGTTAAAAACATGTCACATGACCATGGGTAAATCCTGCATAACCCACGGATGAGGAATGGCATTTATAGAAAACATAATTAAACACATTTTAAATGTATTTTACACAAGGGCCCATTGTATAATCGCAATAAGGCACTCCAGGGTGTGAGTTATTGGGTGATTTACCCACTTCTTGTGTGGTTAAGTCACTCGGCTGCACCTTGTGACACACCACACAAGGCGTGGGTAAATCCCCAATAACCCACACCCTGCTGTGCCTTATTGCTTAATTAATAGGTATGGTAATATTTCTATTAATTGTACTAGAAACTAACTTTTTTGGAAAAACATTTTTTATTGCACTGCTTTACTACCGCCTCCTGTGCTGTGCACCATATTTTTTTATTGTCTCGATCCTAACCCTTGCCAGGCTTACAGTGCTTTTTTCTAATCCAAATATGGCAGCCATCTTTTTTTTTCTTGAGAAAAATACTAAATTAAAACATTTATAAAATACTCATATTTTTGATGGAGCTGAAAGATTTTACCACCAAATAAAACAGAAAGATGCCTGAAATATTTTATAGTGAAAAAAGGCAGCATTAAATACTTTGCCCAATTTCAGTGCACTGCTGCTTTAAGCTAGAGACAGTTACATCATAAAGAAAACACATAAAATCAGTGCACTGCCTAGGTTAATTGTAAAAAGTAACATTAGACCAGAAGTACAGAAAAATAACAAAAATTAGGTAGAATACACTATAAAGTAATAATATTAGAAGCAATTACAATCCTAATGAAGTAGTAACACTGAAGGATACAATAGTAAAATGCATTAGATTCTGTATTCTTCAGGTATGCAAGACTGCAGAGTGGTGAGCGATGCTGACTTAAATGGGGGAAACTTGTGCTTCAGAGAATCTTTCTTCTGTACATTTGTTAGGATTATTTATTAGTATTTATTTAAAGTGTAAGATTTCAAGATGAGTTCTGTGAGAGTCAAGTCTTGTTTGCAGAACGTCCCACGTAAAAAAATAAAATAATACCAAGATGTAGCACATAGTGAAGTAAATTATCAAAACAAGGATGGCCACATGGAGCTTCCTGCGCACTTTCACACAGGTTTACAAATGGTATTCTCTACAGATGCACCTGTGAATGAAAGGTGGTCTGCAGGCAGGCTGTAGTTGCATAAGCTGCATTTTGACTGATCCCCCCCCCCGGAAAATAAATATGCCTTGATTGAATAGATTTGAATTTGGTTTTATGTTGGTCTTTTATATACACGGTATCCTAGAAAACTTTACAAAGCAGTGAAGACTTATGAAATGACTAAGACAGACAGAAGAATTTGATAAGCTAATTAACATTTCAAGCCATGTAATTATGTCAGCGTAATTACATGGAGGTGGAATTTCTAACCCAGTCAAAAAATCTAATTTAAACAAAAAGTCTGTTTTTTTTTGTATGTATTTCTCTACAGATATTCACCATCATTTTTTGAAAGCATATTTTTCTAGTTTTATTTTAAAAACTCCATTTTATAAGCACAGTAAGACACTTCAGAAATGTATCATTAGAGGCGGTAATGACACTTCTCAGGTGTGTTTAAAGGCACTCTGCTGCACCTTGTGCACAGTAACACACTTCCATTGCAGTTATTGACCATTACTCATTTTGTCGTCATATTGCTGACATAATGCATGGACTTTATACACTATACATGAAGCACCCATCAAGCCATTCACTAATCCACCATCCAGTTACCCAGCTTCAACATCAGTTGATTGCATCTCTATTTCTGATTTGTACTCTGCAGTTATGTGCCATTTTAGAGCTGTACGATGTAGCTGATGTCCGTCTCAACCAACATTCTCTGGTAGAACATGGATGCACTGTGCCAGCAAGGAAGACCGGAGCAAGGGACATAAACGACATCATATAATTCTATCAAAGTTCCAAAAGTAGTTGCTGCTGCTGCGAACAGCAGTGCCGGGTCGGTGCTGACTAGGGGGTGGCTAGCCCCAAGCAAAAAGTCACTCAGTCAATCAGCACTTGTGGCAACAAGAAGTGGATCACACCGAAAGTTTCTCGGCCAAATGCAATTCAATGTGCTTTGTACAGTTCTAAAATGCCACTTAGTATCTGTGTATAATTCAGCACCTTGTGGCGTAACACACTTCCATGCGATTATTGACCATTACAGGTTCTGTTGTGTCATATTGCTGACATAGTACATGGACTATGTACACTATACGTCAAGCAGCCATCAAGCCATTCAGTAACCCGCCAACTAATTAGCCTGGTTCAAGATTTCTGATTTACACTCTGCAGTTAAGTGCTTTTTTAGAACTGTTTGATGTAGTTTATGTCCCTCTCAACCACAGAGTTCTGTAGTAGAACATGGATGCATTGTGCCAGTAATGGAAGGGCTGAGCAAAGACATAAACTACATCATACAGTTCTAAAATAGAATTTACTACCTGTGTATAAATCAGGAACACCCACTAGGGTATCAGAAGAGTCTATAGAGATGGAACAGTAACAGAAATCAAACAAGTACCACTTCTGAGGGGAGAAATTACTTCCAGGGTCACTGCAGTTCTCTGCAAATTACTCCTGGATTGCCATCTGGGGCGCGCAGAGGAAACTTTGGTTTATTGTTTCATCTAGAGACCCGCACCTCCAGCAGTGAAGGTTTTTCTCCACATTGTCACCCCACCCTAGTCCTCAAGCCTGGGGTGCATACTCCTGTGGTGGTCTTCTCCAACCCTGCCTCTGCCAGCCCCACCGTTATTGTAGTAGAAGGCCACAGCAAAGTGCTTAAGTGAACCCCTGTTTTCTTCCTTCTGCTTCCTCTCACCTCGAGTATGGTGCGAGCAAACCACACGCACAGCATCCCTGGAAACAAGCTCCCTGTCCCTCCACAGAAGTCACAGTGGCATTGATAACCACTGTCAACGCTCTCCGAGCTTAGGCCCACTGCCCTCTTTAGTTAGCGCAGCTCTTGCCCTCCTCCAGTGCTAGTGACCCTAGTCAGCTCTCACTCCTGGTTCACCTATCGCTGGGTCATTGAGGCAGCCCCAGTGTCTGCCTTTCCAGAACAGCCTTGGTGGCTGGGATCCGGCTTGTTTCCACTGTCTCCGGCGAAAAGATTACCCAGTTGTGGTCACTGCCTCACACCAACCGGTTTACTGACTTTCACACTGGCAGTGGCCCCATCCCCACTGCTAAGAACAAGGTCAAGGACAGCCTTAAATCTAGTACCCTTTTTAATATTCTGCTCTGGGAGGCAGTCCTTGAAGGTGGACTTAAATTCACTCTCTGCCTTTGAGCCATTTTCAAGACATCTGTCTATGCCCGAGAGACTGGAGTCTTCCGGGATCACCACTGCATCTGATTTGGCTACTGTAATAATTTCCCCAACCTGCTGGGCATCATTTTCCCCTGAGTTGTTTAGAGGCCTGTAGCACACCCCTAGGGTGGCTTTTTTGCCCCCTTTTCCCCCTAACTCAACCCAGATGTACTCTGACACTTTCTGTCCCTTGGATGTCCTTCTGGTCTTCCACAGTGACTTTTTCTTTCCAAAGTAAGTCACCCCACTCTGCTTCCTTTTTATTTTATTTTATTGTTTATGGTGTGGACCCGCCCGAAGGGAGCTCAGCCAACCCCACGCATCCCCAGGCTTACTCCGCCTGGGTGGATGCCCCTTTCCCATGGTCCTTCGGATCATACCCTGACTTACCCGCCAGGGTGAGGCCACGGAATGGGACCCCCGGTGGACACTGGTGGCAATGGAGATGGCAACAGAGGAGAGCATCATTTGTGGGGTTCCGGAGGATTTTTTCTTAGAAGCATAGAAACTGTCAGCAGATAAGGACTGTCTGGCCCATCTAGTCTACCCGTAAGCCCTTGTACTGGATTACTGCTTCCAAACCACCTGCTGCTGTACCTCTATGGTTCCCCTATGCCTGTCCCAAGCATGCACTCTACTCCCCCATCCCCTTAGAGAAGGAGAGCAGTCCCTGGGATGCTCAGTCCTTCTCCTCCTGAACCCAGGTCATCAGCGTTGCAGACGGATGCCCTACCTCTGTGCCAGCAGGCCGGCCCCCACCCTGCTTCCTGTTAGGCCCAGCCCTTTAGAATGATGCCCTGCTGTCCTGGTGTCAGTCATTTTCTTCCCCAACCAGGTCTCTGTGAGGACCACAAAGTCCTGTTCTTCGAATCAGCTGGGAACTATCATGCGGTAACATCCGAGCAGAACTTCAGCAAGTAAGGAAAAAATAGCCGCACAATCCATGGTAGAGAATGCTGCTCAATAACGCACCATCTCAGTGCTGTATGTTGATAGCTACTGTTAAACACGTGGGGTTCAGAAGCCTCTTGAAAGCTCTGTATGCTTGCTGCCTCCCCTTATACAATAACTGCTCCCCGGCCACAAGCGACTGTAAAGCAGAAAAAAGTGCAGAGACTGGCAGCATTGTTGGAATACCACCTTCTGTAATTGTGCTGCACCTCACGGGCACGCATTGCAGCCTGTTACTTTGTTCTCAGTAGACACATAACCAAAACTAATAGATTTCCTAAGTGGCTAAAGAAAAATTCCATCCAGTTCGCAACTGTAGTGAAGCTTTAAAGGCAGAGGATCTTCCATTTTTATGTTAAAATATGCATTCTCTGTATCAGGAATTTAGTATTTCTGTGCAGCAAAAATTTTTTGAGTTGCATATTAGCCAGCATGGCTAATTAAAGCAAAATCACAGTGGGAACATAGTTTTAAAATATAACCCTCTGTTACAGTACACGTGCCATATTCTTGAGTTACAGGAAGTATGCAGATGGGGGGTGGAACACAGAAAAAAGTTTGTATCCAATATTTTTTTTCTCAGTTATGTTTGCCTCCTTATACTCCCCTGCAGGCCCCCTTCTTGGTGCTTAATGGCACTCCCCAACCCAGTCACCCACACTCTCCAGTACTCAACTCCCCCACACTTTTCCCCTTGTGGCTGGGAAAGGGGGATTGTCCCTTGCCCCCACCATGAAGCAGGATCTGGTGTGGGTGCCCAGTCAGTGGTGCCAGGCCTGCGGGTGGGCTATCTTCATCCCATTCGGCAACCGGCAAGAGTGATTTTCCTCCTTTTTTCTCCACTCACACACCCATCGGTGTGCAGTGACTGGCTGCATCTTGCTGACGTCCAGCCTCCCATTGGGGCTTTCCGCCTGCAATAACACCCTGGTTGCTGGTGGTGTGCAGGCAACAGGGTACTGTTTCCAGTGTAGTTTTACATCACACTGTATTCTTAAAAAGATAGAAGGAAAGATGCTTAATGTGAGTCTGTCACGGTGATGTCAAAGTAAGTTTACTGGGGGCACTACAGAGCCAGCTTTGAGGCAGGACATTACTTTGACTAGCTCTGCATCTCAGCTGTGTGTTATTCGAAATCACGTTATATATTTTTACAACTCAGCCCTCCAATATACATAGATTGATTCCTCGGGTGACATAGAATAAACTGATATCAAACTTAAGTACAGAGCATCCAAAAAGAACCCCAGCAAACTGGAGTTCAGGAACAGCCACCACCAACTACCAACAGTGTCGGAGAAACGACATGTGCAGTGGAGCAGGAGTCGTGAGTCTGACCTGGGGCTCTTCAGTGAAACCACCCTGGCAGCTGTACTTAGAATGTATGAGAGCAGTAGATGCTAGAATGGAAAATACCTTAGCTAAGCTAGTGTCTTACATGCTTTTATAAAGTAACTGGTGGATACTGTGGCAGAAATGGAGAAACAAGCAACAATGACCCAGGCAGCAATCACAGTCCTAATGCAGCTCAGAGGGTGACTCAGGGCACTTGAGAATGATGTCAGATCTGGAAACCTCAGGCTGGTTGTGGTTCCAGAGGGGGCCGAAGGCACAGATCTCGTCATCTTTGTCAGGCAGCAGTTACAAGGGGCTGTCCAAGTACCAGAGGTCCTTGATTGGCAGCTGTTGAAGTGGGCCCATTAAGTTAACCTCAGAATGAGGCCCACCACACTGAATCAGCCATGCACGGTTTTAGCATGCGCTTCAGGAGTTGCGATTCTGGATTTGATCTGTCGGTGGCCTGAGTGGCATACTGCCCTCAAAATAAATGACCTGGATATCAGAATCATTCAGGGCTTGTCCTTCCAAACCAGGGCCTGGAGGAAAAAGTTGAATGCAGTACACCAACACTACCAGGACCTGGGTTTCATTCATTCTTTCCTTCTGCCACAAAGGAGGAGATCCTGCAGTTCACTGATGTGAAGGACGCGGGTCAGTGTCCAGAAAAAGTTAACAGGAGTTTGCCACAAAGACCGTCACAGAAGCTGTTGCCAAAGTGTTAGAATACGAGTATGCCTTAAAGTGAAGTTTGTAGTGAGTTTTAATTGTTCAGCAATCAGCTCTAAGCAATTACAATATTAAAATGTACAAACATACAAAGAAACAAAGGAAAAATATGAGAAAAAAAACACATGGATAAAATACATATTCAGTCACTCATTATTTCACAGGTACATGGAATGTGCCATCCACTTTGCGGAGTTAAGTCCAGAATTCCACCAGATTACATTACTAAATGAACAGGGCAAACAGTTTCAGTCTGCTAGTAAGGGAAACCAGCAAACCATCCCAACCAAAGAGAAGAGGGAAGAGCAGGTTTGGGAGAAAATAGTCTAGTGAGGTGCTGCTACATAAGAAGAGCATAACAGGGCTCTGGAAAGCTCTTGCTGCTCTTAGTCGTACTCCCTACCTGTATCACATCCAGTCAGTTCTGACTAGGGAGAAGACATAAGTTGTGGCTACTATTCTTCGCAGGTGGTCAAGGGCCAGAGCATAGGACTAGTTTATTCTGACATGGACAGTAAGCTAGCAAGGTCCCGGTCTCCTGGCCAGAAAGAGCCAACTGAAGTAGCCAGAGCAGTCTGCCACCTTAAAACTAATCCTAAATACACCTATTATAATATAAGCCTATGAGGACAAAGCCTTAATTATCCTCTTCAGGAAGCATAAAATGACTGGCCACATTTTAGACTCCAAAAGGCCCTGCAGACCATGCTTCTTCCCACTGTACGTCCAGACGGAGTGTCCCTGCCCCTTACCCAGAGACCCCCAGAAGGCTCATGCCACAGCTCCTTTATCCTTCCCCAGTATAGTGGAACCAGGAAACTACATAAGTATAGTAGACATGGTAGGAGCCTCATGTCACGCTTCTCAAAAGGCTATACTGTGATTCCTTTCAAGGTCCCAGTGTTAACACACTTAGTGGTGCCTGTGCTTGTATTATAATCCTGTATTATGTTCTAGACCTGGATTTAAAATAAAACTGCATCACAGTCGGTCCTTGTACAAAATGATGCACATTTCACCAGATAAACAGACAACAGACATACAAAGCCTTAAAAAAAAAACTGTTTAAAACCTGCAGCTATGTGGTGCAAATTAAATAATTAAAAAAAGAAGCATAACTCAATTCAGCATAAAAGCTAATGTAAAAAGCACAACTATACCTATTTACAATAAAATCCATTGCTTGTAAGTTCATATAATGGCAACATTATTAATTCAGCAAGTTTAAGGACATTCAGAGAGCCACATGGACTCAGTATTACTCCTGAAAGAGAACAGAAGCCCGATATTCAAAGGTTAGTGCAGGCACAAACGGGTGTTTGCCTGCGCAAACCGGGTTTTGTACCTGGTGTGTGGGTGGGCTCTATTTCCAGACACACAACATGGGCAAAACCCAACAGCACTTCTGCAAAGGCCGGGGGGGGGGACCTGCATACGGGCACAGCAGTACATTCAGAGGTTTGCACAGGCTGTAAGTCCCACCCAAACAGGCACAAATTACCGCCTTGGCAAACCCCCTCTTGACGGGGTGCAGGGTCCTGGTGGACAGCAGAGGTACTGCAGCCGCTAACCCTGGCCCATCGACCCAAAGACGCCCCTGGTGCCTAGTAGTCCACCCAGCTGTTGGAGCCCCCTCCTCATGTGCACAGAGCACATCCCTAGTGGTCCATTGTCTCCCCAACCTCCGATCGCTGGTCAGTATGTCCCACTAATGTGCCTTGGTGGCTGGCTGTCCCCTCCTACCCTCTTAATTGCCTGTCCATGCATTTTGATAATGTGCCCTCGTGGCTAGTGGTGCCCCCCCCATCCTCCGTTCTCTGACCCTGTGCATGATAAGTGCCTCCCTACCATTCAGTGGTCCCCCAACTCTTCAATTCCTGGCCCCGTGCATGATGAGGAGTGCCTCCCTTGCATTCAGTGATCCCTCCCCCAATCCTCCAATCCGTAGCCATGTTCCAGATACATGAGTCCACCATAGAAGAGGGCTGTGCCAGTCGCCATATCTGAGCTGTGGCACCAGCACTTCGGAAGGGGGAGGTTGGCTGGGTGAGCATTCGGTGCCGCAGTGCAGAAGGGCCGCTAGATGCCAGGGAGTCATATGATAAGGGTACGGCAGTGGTGGGTGGGGAACTACTACTGGACACCGGATAATATTTTCTGTTTTTATTCTTGGGTCAATCTTTGTTTTTTTGACTACACACTTTTATAAATGGAGGACTTGTGTATTTGGAACGTGGCCGGGGATCAGAGGGTGGGGAGAACCACTGGACGTCTTTGAGGCACTTGTCATGCATGGGGCGTGGGAATGGAGGATGGGGTGGGGACAGCTAGCCACCAGGTCACATTACTAGGATGTATGGACAAGCGAGAAGAGGGTGGGGCACTAGCCACCAGGGCATGTTAACGGGATGTACAGACACGCGATGGGGTGGACCACTAGCCATCAGAGCCCATTACAGGCATGTACGGACAAGATATCGGAAGATGGGGAGGAACGCTAGCCACCAAAGCACATTACAGGGATATACAGAATGGGGATTCGAGAGATCACTAGCCATCAGGGGCTACTCACATTTTTTCAGAACCAGGCAATCAGGGTTGTGGGCAGCGCTGTGCAAACCTGCTGTTTCCCATGCAAATTAGCCCATTGTGGACATGCAGCTGTCCCATTAGCGTCTTGCATGACAAATGGGCTCATTTGCATGGGTTTATCCAAATATCACACCTGGGGTACCGGCGCTATTGGGTCTGGTAGGGCTATTCCCTGCACTTAAGGAATCCATGTCAGGGCAGCGCTACTTAGCGCTGCGCTGACATGCCCCTATATTCAGTTGCATAGTGATGGTCAGAATGCTGGGAATTGGCAAGCGCAATCCAGAACTTTGCACTCCACTTTGACCGTTTTTGAATAGCAGGTCCCTAGAAGTTCCTGGATCTTGTCAGTTACTTAATACCACGGAATACAGTGGCTCAGGAGTTCCAGTGTAGAAACAGTTTAATGTTCCTCAGCACATGCCTTTAAAGTTATAATGGCGAGTAAAACGAAACATTTTTTTAATCAAGAGGTGTTTATAAAAAGGAGGAATTAGCAATGCGGTTTAGAAGTTCCATTGGTTGTAACACCTAGAACAGTAGAGCAGTGTTCCTCTAGTTAGAGAGATGCCACTGGCTAGTCTCCAAAACACAATAGTGATGCATTGGGAAAAAGTTGGTTGAAAGGGTCCATATTTTCTCCCTTATTACCCACTGGAGTTCTTTAGAGCCTAGGGCACTTATACAAAGTTGCCTTACGGAGGTGGTACCTCCAAATGGACATCACATTTCTCTAAAATTAGCCATAAAATGGTGGAAGCCATAGCCATTATCGTCGACTGTAATCTCCCTCACAAGAAGGCATTTCAGCGGTAGATTAAATATCCAGACCGTGTCTCTCTTTGAGGTCCTTTATGCCGTCTTCTCCGTCCATTCACTTCCTATCCACCATCCTTTAAAAATTCAAGCCTTCTTCCGTCATAGTTTTACAGCATTCATATACTGTACCTGTGAAATAAAAAGAGAACAAACGCTCCACTGAGTGCAGTAAATTTAACACCATTAAGGCAGTGAGACTTCCAATCCCAGGCAGCCGTGAAATTGGGCTTGCTTTACTACTACACTGAACCAGTAACTGTTTTATATGGGACTTAACTTCATTTTGCAGTTCTGCTACTTTTGGGGAGGTTTCATCTTTCTAGAATTTTTGAATTGCTAATGCTGGGACTTAAGAATTAGTTGGGGCAATCTATGGACACTATAGACTCTAACACAAGTCATAATGCTGGCCATGTGTTATGGTGCAGTGAGTGTCACCTTTTCTGTTATCATGCCCTGATATTTCTTAAAGTGCCATGCCATTGTATGCTAAGCAGTTAGTAGTTGGGTCTAATTATTGGATCCCATATTCTATGTGTTACACTTCGCAGTAATAAGGTTTTGTTGCTGAATGTTGTTTCGGAAGTTACATGTGCTGAGGGGAGTAAATGACAATTTATTCTATCTTATCTCACCATATTTGTTATTTTTATTTATTTTAGTCTTTGATAACCAGGTAAGGCCCACAAGGCACAAATGCCTGTTTTCAGGGGCGACTTGGAAGCACTGGGTGGTTGAGTGACTTGCTCAGAGTCACACAGTATGCAAGTGGAGGCTGTGAGAATCAAACCCAGGTCTGCTGGATGACCAAGCTTATTCACAGCTCGTTGCTCTAACCTCTAGGCTACACTGCCAGTGTTATAATTGTTAACAGCAATCTCCGATTGTGGTGTTCTGTAAATTCTACCTACCAGATGATACCAAAGTCACTGAAGCAGCTAGTATAAGTGTCTTGATTTGTCAGTGCTGCAGGATGGCTGCGGTCAGGGCAAATAGGATGCTGGGATGCATCACTAGGGGGATTACCTCAAGGAACAGGGAGGTGATTTTGCCACTCTACAAAAGCCTGGTTAGACCACATCTTGAGTAATGTGTGCAGTTCTGGAGGCCGCACCTAAGGAGAGACATCCAACTCCTGGAGAGGGTTCAGAGGGGAGCAGCTAGAATGATCTGGGGCCTGGGGGATATGACATATGAGGAACGACTAGGGGAGCTCAGTCTGTTCTCGCTGGAGGAGAGGAGGGACTGTGGGGACATGATTGAGGTCTTCAAGTACCTCAGGGGAGTAAATAAGATAAGCTGAGATGGCATCTTTCGACTGAAGGAGGGTGGAATCACCAGAGGACACAGTTGGAAGATTGAGGGTGGTAGGATTAGGGGGGAAAGAAGGAGGAGGTACTTCACTGAGAGAGTGGTCAAACCGTGGAATGCCCTGCCCGGGGAGCTGGTACCGGCAACTACGGTGGAGGGATTCAAGAGAAGGTGGGACAGGTATAGACAAGGGGTGAAGCAGAGGCTAGTTTGCCCGGGGGGGGGGGCAGGACCGGGGGATGGAGTAACAGTGGATGGAGACATATAGAGTGCTGTGGTACCCAGTCAGGGTGCTGAAGCACGAGCAGACTTGATAGACCAACAGGCCTACTTTGCTGGCATCTAGTATATTAGTATACTGTTCTATCTAATGGACCTGTATTTTTCTGTGGTTTACCGCCTAGTCCTTTTGTACAAGACTGCAGCGACATTGTGTGATCAGTTGTATTATGGAGTGCAAATGTCTGTACTATATCCCTGTATGAGGCTGTGTAATTGAAAATATTAAACGCAAACTTTAAAAAAAGAAAGTGGTCTTATTTACAGTGGACAGAGAGTTCATCTTTCATTCCATATTCATGCTACTGTGTAAGTAATTTTCAGTAGCACAGAGAGCAGTATTTCATTGTAGGGCTTTAAACATTAACAGGTGTGTTTTTTCAGGTGGCTCAGTTGGTCTCGGTATAGCTGATTGACAAAGAGCATTGACAAATCAAGAGACTTTTTTTTCCCATATCATGTGGTTCTGCTTTCATTTTTTGTAGCCAGTTACCCTGAAAAGGTGTTTTTTGCAGGAAAATCACAGTACAGTTACGTGATTAAAATCATCTGCACTTTGTAAGCATCCGTTGCAACTGGTGCAGTTATATAGCAACATATGGCATGAGTGGCACTCTGCCATCTGCTTTTGAGCAAATTAATTTTCTTTTTGTAACATTGCACGGGAAGTATAAAATGTCTTTAATGATGATGCAGGTCATACAGCAGACCACTTGAAAGTGCAAGCTTTTGTTGCTTTGCTGAGATTTTTGGTGGTTTTTTTTTTTTTCATTTTTGTTTCTATTTAGGAAAAATAAACTACCGCATCAATACACCAGTGCGGTAACACCTCTAAAGGACAGTTCACTATAGCGTTGCACTGTTGCACAGGTAGCATGGGTTCTGGAACAGATTTGAGAAACTGGTACTCGCCAGCTGAGGAAGGACTGGTGATATGTTCTACCACCGCTGTAACCTCCCACCATTAAGCCAGGCATCTTGCTTTACCAGAGATGGAAGCTTTGTGTGTGCAAGCCAGCCAAAGTGCTTGCGTGGCAGAGTTATTGTCTGAAAATCCATGGTGCAGTCTACAAAACAGTCTCCAGCACTCTCAGGCCTTGTGTGCCATGATGACTAACCACTGGATATGACAGCATGGGTAGCAGCAGACGAGACTGGGTATTCACTGGGGTGTGGCGATCTGAAGAACAAGATTACAGAGGAAAAGAAAAAGATGCAAAAAGATTTTAAAATCAAAGTGGATCTACCCCTACCCCCCCACACACACACACACACTGGGGTCAGGCAATCAAAGATTATACCATTTCAGGACTGCTCTCTGTTCCTGCTGTTATTTGCAGTTTGTTTGGAACCACTGGCAACATATACGTATTAAGGGAGTAATAGAAACAGATCATGATGGCAGAAAAAGACCAGAGGTCCATCTAGTATGCCCATATTCCCTGTAATGGCATTCCCATAATATCAGAAGGAATAGAAAAAAAAAACTTGTGCTATATGTAGACAACTCCGTTTTCTTTCTTAGTCAGCAGACGAGTTAGCCCCCCCCATAAGCTAGATGTCCTGGACAGATTTAAGCTAGTCTTAGTTTACAGAATTAATTTTAACATGCGGTGTGTGTCTGCTGCTTAGGTTTCTCTCACAGTGTTAAAGTTTTTGAAATTTGCAGGGGCTTCAACTCCGCTACCAGGCGACATCAGAAAGGAGCACTAGAAAAGTTCCTCCTGAAGAAAATTTTAGCAGTGACAGAGAAGCAGATGCAGGAAAACTTTGCTTCCCCTGCTCCATAGACTGAATCATGGTTGTTGAAATTGAAAGAAAAGTCGTCATGGGGAAGCCACAGACCTAAGCACAGGGAGAAAGAAAGGCCTCCCCGACAAGATTCAGGTCGCCACTGTGGCCGTCAGGTAACCCTTCTACCTTGTCATTGCCCACCTTTGTAACAATGACAGCAGCCCCCCCCGCAACCTAACCAGCTGTCGACCAGACACCAAGGTTGGGGCTTGGCTTATGCACTGCTGGGTCTGTTACAAATGGTACATCTTCGTTCTCATCTTTCGATTCTTTAACAGTCACAAACCCTAATGCAGGCATTGTCAAAGCACAAATACTGCTGGTGTCGTTTTCAGAAATGATACAACGCTTAGTACCATGCTTACTTGAGCAGCCTGTTCTGTTGTCGAAGGGAATTACTGCTACCCAGACTCCGTCAATGCCTCAAACCAGCACACTGCAACAGAGACCTCTTCAACCACTGTCAGCATCGCTGGTGCGGTCTTCTGTTGGGGGGGAGACTACAACGAGGATGAATATAATTCAGACCTTGCAATGGAGGAGGATTATGAGGAGAAGGAGGAAGGATATGCTGAAGACCAGTATTTACATGGCACCAGCTCCACCATATCTTCTTCTAGTGAGGACTCTGTAGTGAACACAGCAAGATCACCCACAGAGGATCCCTCTTTTCAGTCTATGATGCAGAGAAGGCAGGTTGCCATGTGCTTTACTTTGAAGGAAGAAGACTGTACAAAAAAAAATTTATGGAATTCTTGGAGGTGTCAGAAACTCCATTGTCAGTCCTCCATTATACCCAGCTTTGGAGGATGCTACATAGGCAGCCTGGTATAGACCAAGTGCCATACCAGCTGTACCTAAAAAGGCTGCTAAGATGTACCCTGCACCATCTAATAAGCCTTACTATGCAAATCAGCCAGAAACTGATTATGTGATCACAGCTGCTCGTGATAGATCCAGGACACCTAAACACATGAGCTCCTTCCCTCCTGACAAGGAGTCCAGGAGGTTGGATGTCATGAGAAAGCGCACTTATGCGTCTGCCTCACTAGGCCTGTATATTGCAAACTACAAGGCCCACACGATTAAATACCAAAATGCCCTGTGGAGAAGTGCCACGGTAGCAGCACAGGCCTTATCTGAGTGCAGTGCCAAAAATGAGTTCATTAAAACCCTGACTGCAAGGGCCAGGATGGGTAAACATTTAATCCACTCAGCCTATGATGTTTTTAGATACATCTGCCAGGGCAGCTGCATTGGACATTTACCTGAGGGGCACTATTCTTGGCTTAGAGTATTGTGTTTTGTCAGGGATGTCCAGCAACTACTTTTAAATGCCCCTTTTAAAGGCAGCAAACTGTTTGGATATGATGTTGACGAGGCATTAAGAAGCCTTCAGTCATCCAGGATGGCACTGAGGTCAATAAAATCCCTGTAACTCACACCAGGCTGAGTTAGGGGCAGGGGTCAGTTTCGTCAGCCTGTTAGAGGTGGCAGACAGGCCTACAGATGACAAGAAAGAGGTAAGGGTGCTGGAGCTTTGCCAGCCCCCCCGAGCCTATTCAAAAGCACCTAAAGGCAGTGGAGCCAGTGGAATTGCTCCCACCGGTTCAGCTTGACGCACAACCACTATTGCCCACGGGGGGGGGGGTCGTCTCTCCCTTCATCTGAGTCAGTGGAGGGGAGATCACCACAGACGAATGGGTACTGGACATTATTATGAAAGGTCATGCTCTGGAACTTCTGGATACTCCTCCAGATCATCCACGACCTGTCTCAACTTATCCCCCGGAGCACATGTCACTGTTGAGAGAAGAGATGCAGGCTTTACTTCTCAGACGTGCATTAGAACCTGTCCGTTCCAGGCAGAAGAACAAAGGCTTGTACTCTAGATACTTCCTAGTCCCCAAATGGATAGGGGAACTGAGGCCTGTACTAGACTTGAGATACCTCAACTTCTGCATAGGGTACAAGAAGTTTTGTATGGTTTCTGTGCAGCCTCTTATTCCCCTGTTGCAAACGGGGCTGGAAATGCTCCCTTGATATGAAGGATGCTTACCTTCATGTAAAAATCAGGAAACATCACAGAAAATATCTGAGACTTATACTGGAAGGGGAGTATTACCAGTTCAGAGTATAGCCCTTTGGCTTATCTTCTATGCCACGGGTCTTTACCAAATGCTTGGCATTGGAAGCAGCAGCCCTCTGCCAGGAAGGCCTGTATTATTTCCGCACCTGGAGGATTGGCTCTGAAGGCCCACTCCAGGGATCAACTACTGCACCTTGGCTCAAACCAGGAAGTTGTTCGACAGCCTGGGGGTTACAGTCAGTCTGCCAAAGTCAGTACTGACTCCCTGTCAAAGACTGTAGTACATAGGAGCAGTCTTGGACACAGCTTGGGCCTGTGCATTCCTGCTACTGGACAGGACAGAACGCCTCATTGCTCAAGCACAGGTGGTATGTCCCAGCCAGGACTTTGCTGTGCCTTCTGAGACTTACGGCAGCAGCCATTGTCAGTGTGTCACCAGCCCAGTTACATATGTGGATCCCACAGTGGACCTTAAGAGTCAAGTGGGACCAGTTGAATGATGACCTAGACAAACCGGGGGCTAGTAATGTCTCCCTTGTGAAAAGTAGTGACATGGTGGATGGACTGCAGCAACTTACTAAAGGGTGTTCCATTCCTGATTCCAACCCTAACTCAAATTCTTGCCTCAGGATCCGGGTGGGGACCATACCTGGGACCCCATTGGACACAAGATACTGGGATGCAGGTGGAGAGAGGATTGCATATAAATGTTCTGGAGATGAGAGGCTGTGTTATACATTCTCCAGACATTTCAGGAGTATTTGACTTTAGGTCTGCTGTTAATACAGACAGACAATGTCAGTGTGATGCATTACATCAACAGATGGGGGGGGGGGCTCTTTCCTATCCACTATGCAGGGAAAGCAGCAAGAATATGGTATTGTGCTCTGGAACATGGCCTAGAACTATTAGTCGTGCATCGTCCAGGTGTCCAAAATGTCTTACCAAACAAGGTAAGCAAGTCACAGTCCAGAGTGCACGAGTGGGAATGGGAATGTGAAGGGTGGGGGATAAAACAGACACAACAAACCAGAAGTCAGGTGCATAAAATGCTAACATGCGTTGTTATTTTATTCAAATCAGAAAATAAAAATAATAAATATACAGAAAGCAAAAGGTTATTCACTGGGCAGTATCCAGCAAACTTTCTAATTTCAAAAATACCTGAGACTTAGCTTCAGCCTTTGCAAATAGAACAGTGTGGAAAGAAGCACACACTTCTGAGGTCCTCCTCACTTGGTAGTCAGTATTCAACTGATTCTCCTATCTATGCTTGTTACTCCAAGTGGTGGGTGTTTATACCTTTCATGGATGACATCACCGTCAGGTGATCCACCCCTTTTTGCTAAAACCAGTATAAACCTCTTATTCTCAGGAATTCCCCATCAAACAGTAAAGGCATACATGTCATCTTTTCTAGCCTAGACTCAGCTCTTCTTTTTGTGGTTAAGGGGGTTTTATATTTCCATTTTGTTTCATCCCAAAAGATAGTTTTAATAAGATAGTAAGTCCATGAGGGTTCCACTGGATTTTGCAGTAGGAACGGGAGAATGAGGGCGCAACCCTCTTCTCCCTTCTCCTGCCAACCCTTGGAACTCATAATATCTTCTTTTTATTTCCATTAAATCGTTAAATGTGACACCCTAAAATAGACAAGCATACAGCAAGCATATTTCATTTTCATTCTCAGCACGAGCGGACGTCCCACAGAAACAGAGCAAAAGGAATGGGGGGGGGGTCGGATACCTCACACATGGGTATCTACCTTAGATAGGGCTCACCCTGTCACAGGGAACTGCTGACCTCGGTAGTGGAAGACCTCTTCACAAGGTGGGGTCACCCAGAGTTAGACCTTTTTACGTCCCCACACAATGCAGAACTGACACATTTTCGCTCACTCACTCCAGGGCCTGGAGTTTTCTGGCAAGACACATTGTCCCTCTCTGAAAGAGAGGTTTCTGTATGCCTTTCCTCTAATTCAGAGAGTACTACTCAAACTGAAGATGGAGGGGGCAACCCTCATCCTCATTTCTCCACTATGGCTTTGGCAGATTTGGTAGCCACTGCTGCAGCAGTTGGCAATGGACACCCCCCCATACCTCTATGGCTGTGCAGGGGCCTATTGTCATAGGACAAGTGGTCTCGGGTCCGCATGACTCCTGAAGACGTAGCCATGGCATGATTTGGAGCATCACCTTAGGTGGCTGTTCTGGTGGCTACCAGAAAACCCTCCACGAGATATACCTATTCTCTGAAGTGGAAGCAGTTTACTTTGAGGGCCACTTCCAAGCAATTGGATCCATTTTACCTGTCAGGTCAGTGCAGTGCTGGAATACTTGCTGTCCTTGTTAGACTCTGGTCTTTATTATTGCTCACTCAGTGTGCATTTGGCTGCTATTTCAGCTTTTCATGCCCCTGTGGAGGACATATGGCTGCTCAAGCGTATCCCGTACTTTTCTAAGAGATATATTACATATGAAACCTCCCATTAGAAATCCAGTCTAGACTTGGGACTTGAATTTTGTTGTAGAGAAGCTTACTTTGGCTCCTTTTGATCAGTCACAAGCTGTGGGCGTGTGCTTCCTTTCATGGAAAGCATTATTTTTAGCTGCAGTCACTTCTTGAAGGATTTCAGAGCTATAGGCTCTAATGTGTGAGCGTCTCCATTTGATTTTCTATAAAGACAAGAGTGTCTTCACATGCCAGTTCTATGTTCTTACCAAAGGTGGTGTCTAAATTTAATTTGAATCAAACCATCCACCTCTCAGTATACTACCTGGAGTATGCCAATCCAGGGAAAGCATTACTTTACACTTTGGATGTACATAGAATTCTCAGATATTATGTGAACAGCACCAAGGACTGCAGAAAGTCCTCTCAGCTTTTTGTTCCATTCGCCCTGGGATAGAGGGTGCCCCTGTGTCTAAACAGTATCTTTCCAAATGACCAGCACATTGTATTATATTCTTTTGTAGGAAGTATGATAAGGAACTTCTTAGAGTGGTTTGTGGTCATTCCACAAGAGGTATGGCCACTTCTGTTGCTTGTTTTTAAAATGTTTCTGCTGCTGAGATCTGTGCAGCTGCCACGTGGAGTACTGCTCAGACCTTCACTGTCATTACAGTCTGGACCTTGTGTCTCGCAGACAAGCAGAATTTGGCCTTGCTGTATTACAGGTCCTGCTGTCATGAACCTATGTGTACCAACCGCTCAGACTGTCAGTTTTTGGTACTGCTTGTGACTTGTTCCAAATGTGCGGCCTGATGAAAGAGATATCCTCGAGGAAGATAGAACAGTTACGTACTTACCGTAACCGCAGATCTTCAAGAGAATCTCTTTTATCAGCCTATGCCATCCCACCCTCCTTGTACCTTAGGGCTATGGCAACAGATTTCCTGCATTGCTTTTTTCCATAGCTGCCTTGTTGTCTGGTGTGCTGGATGCTGGCATGATTTCCTGGTTCCCTACAGAGAGGTCCTCTGAGCATAATCTCTGGAAGGCTGCCCATGTTTATGTAAATGCTGGCTTATGATGTCGTGGACGGCTCCTGGCTTGCAGAAGGTTCCACGTCATCCTTGCACTGATGCGGATATAGTTCCAAAGACGCGGCCTGAGGAAAGAAATTCTGTCAAAGATCTATTGTTGTGGTAAGTACATAACTGTTCTTTATTTACCACTTCACTGTTGCTCCTCAACATTCACTACTGGAATTCTCTTCTTAAAAATATACAGCAGTTTATTGGGGGGGAGGGGCGAGCAAGGATTGCCTCAAAACATTATCACACTTCCTAGAGAACAGGGAGACCTAGCTCTCCCTGATCTGCACCCTTATTATTTAAGCCAAATGCCAACTCGCTGCATGTGGTCAGGTTAGAGGCATACATCTGGGTGGTATGAGATTGAGAATTTCACTGCAGGAGGCCCACTGTTGTACACTCTAGCTTATATCTGCAGGGGTTCAGCACACTTTACACATGCTGTCTAAAGTAAAAAACAATTGGGTGCTAATACGGCCCTGGATCATAGCTCATTGTAACATGGCAAAATTATAAGCAGTGTAGGGAAGAAAGGTGATAGGGCTAACAGCATCAGGTGGTACAAGAGCAACACAGCATTATGGCACGATAATGCCATGTTGCCATCGGGAGCGTGCAAAGCAAAAGATTGGACTCCAGGTAGGGGTGTGGATGAGCCTCAGAAATGTGGAGCGCACCGGTGAGGAACTGAGCACGGCATATATTTGCTGAAGTTTGACCAATAGGTGGTGCAAGAAGAAGACATCGGGAAATGCAACCGGAGTCCGAACAAGGCAGTACAGCAGTGCGCAGCACAATGTGGCAGCTGTGTTTGGGGGCAGAAAGCAAACAAATCTCAAGTGTGATGTAATCCACCCTCTGACTCAGTTGAAAGTTGAGTAGTGGCACCGGAGTGAAAGGCAGTAGTCTGCAGGAAAACCAAAGCACACAGCATATATGAACTTAGCGGAGTTCTCCTCGTGTGTCAAGAGTACCACCTATTGGTGAGAAATGCAGTGTGTGGTGCAGGTAGCCGATACAGATGTAGTGAGCAGAGAAATCGGCAGCAAAAAATATGTTTGCAATGTCAGACTGTAGTGTTTGGAGTTGAGGAGGGTACCCAATTCAAATAGCAATAATCCCAGTAGAATGGGATAGCAAAAGTACAAGATCCTGAAAGACGGCATTGATAAAAAGAGCAAAAGTGGTGTGCTGTTCTACAAGCGCCGCCTGTTGGTCAGAAAGATCAGCGGAGCTCTGCACACTCAGGTCACAGAACTCCTCTCAGTCTTTGGGCACAGTAAACTATGCAGCTAAGACCTAGCTCCCACAGTCCACCACGGTAGCAATATCAGTGGAAATGTAGGCATACGAGTAAAACAGCCGATCGCAAGTACGAGGTTTCTAAGTGATAAGAATATGTTATCTGTATGTTGCAACATAAAGGAAACTCATAATGTCTCACAAGTTGGTACACACTATGTTAGTGAATGCCGGCAATGCAACGTGCACGCGCTTTCTCGTACTTAGAGCCTTGTAAAAAAGGACATATAAACCACAATTCAGTAAATTACATAATTCCTACTGGTGATGTGTGTCTCATAACAAGGAAGACAATATGCACATGAAAGTTGCATTGGACAAGCCATGTTACAACCGCATTAATTCCCCTCCGAAGGTGGCATCTAATGGGGAGTTAATGCGTGGTTGGACCGTTGTACGCACTCGGCCTCCGGCCTCATGCCACAACGGTTTCAACCATGCATTAACACCCCATTAGATGCCACCTTCGTCAGTGATTAATGCTTACTTGATCAGATACACCTCTGACTTCCTACCTCCCAGACTGGACAGAGGGATACGCAAGCTGGGAGCAAAAGGGACTTACCAGATTCTCACAGCTTTTGGACAATGGCTCCTGTTTAACCTTTCAGACAGTCAAAGAGAAATTTAAATGAGAAAATAGGGATTTTCATTGATTTCTGAATGTCTATTACTTCATAGAGAGTGCTGACCACAGAATGCAACTGACAAGACCCATGAACCCCTGGGAGGATTATATACACAGTGTAGTTTCACTCAGAGGGGAAATAGAAATCTATTTCAGGGGTGTATAAATTACTACAAACATCTATAAAGTATACCCTTAACAGAATTAAAGCACAGTGGGAAACTGAGGCCACCTGCTTGATTTCTAAGGAAGACTGGTCACTCAGATTGCGAAAGGATTGGCAGGTCACATCATCGCCAACTTAGAGGGAGTTCTCATGGAGGGTCCTAGTTAGATTTCTTCGTATTCCCACTGTTATGAAACATTTCCACTCCACAAATACTGATCACTCTTAGAGAAACTGTGGAGGAGTGGGTTCACGTTGTCACATTTTCTGGGATTGCCCCAAATTGATCCAGTTTTGGCAAGACATGAGAACAAATTTCTGGGGCATTTTAGGCACACAGATTCCAGACACATTTACGGAGTGGGTCCTGGGAACCCCCACAATTGTACGTATGAGGATAGATCTGAGAAGATTATCCCTGCTATTGTTGGCAGCGGCTCACAAATGCATCACTGCCCATTGGTTACAGATATATCCCCCATGAGAGAGGAATGGAGCAAAAGGGTGTGCCAGATTCAAGAAGTGGAGCATATGACAGCAAAGCTATGCCTCCAAGACGATAAACACCTTGCTAGATAGTTACCTTGACAACAGTGGGTCACTGGGGTGTAGGGGTACCTGACACCCTACCAAAAGGCACCATGAGTGATTCACTAGTCCGCTAATATTCACCTTCTGTATATTTTTCAAGACCATTGACTTGGGGGCCCTCACCCTGCACTCACTCATTCAACTCCTCTATCAACAAACCCATAATATAGGTGGACTTCTTTAAAAGAGACACTTACAGTAGGTGCATGGTTGATTGACTTTTAATGTTCGTGTTGATTCACCCACTTTATGACTTGATACACATGCCAGTGTCTCCCTCCACCCCCACCCCTTTCCACATGCATATGCCAGACTACCCATGCATTATGTGAGTGGATGTGAACTGGCATACCAAAGGCTTGCATACAGGGCACAATACATACGTTGGCATGATATGTTTACCCGTTAAGGGTTGTTTCCTTTTTCTTTTTCCTCTACCGATGTACAGCCACTGAGCTATTATATGGATATATCAGGCTTGTATATTATTGCAAACTTAGATTTATTTATTTGAAGAAATGATTTACCATTGTTATGTTTAATGTACTTTGTGTTGTACAGTATTTATGTCTGTCGTGAGCATATGAATAAAGTGAAGTTATAAAAAATAACCTGTTTACATCTAAGGCTGGTGTCGATTTTGTCTTTCACTAAACTGCTGCAGAAAGCAGTGTTCAAGTCATGTAAGGG
Source organism: Neoceratodus forsteri (assembly GCA_016271365.2). Taxonomy (NCBI): domain Eukaryota; kingdom Metazoa; phylum Chordata; order Ceratodontiformes; family Ceratodontidae; genus Neoceratodus; species Neoceratodus forsteri. The sequence goes on from CM057453.1 coordinate 128,475,038, forward strand.
TGAGTTCATGCTGGAGTAAGTTTTATGTTCCTTGACCAGCAGGAAAGAGGATAAGGATGTTCTGCAAGTTTCTGAGGTCCCCTAAAGAGTTCAGCCTTTCAGCTCCTGGAGTTTGTTACTGTTGTTTTCTTTTCATCTTGCCATTTTTTTCCCCTTTCCATTGCTTGTCAGTCAACATGTTTTACCCCATGAGAGATAAACTTGCTGCATGCAAATGAGCTCCTGTCGTTCATCCTCAGTTTTTTTTTTTTTGCGTGTCTGTCAGGTATGATTTGGAAACTGTAAAAAAACCAAAACCCTCCTTAACTTGCCAGCAGGAATGTCTGCGAATGACCTCAGTGGAGCAGAAATGTGGAACAGAAAAGACACAAAGGATATACAGCTGTCTGCAGTGAAATAGGAGATTTATCCCTTGCCGTAGTGAGTCTTGAGGGACGCGATACCAGTTCTGTTTCCTAATCAGTTAAAAGCCTGCATTTTACGTATGATTTGTTTATACAGTATCACTTCCATTTTGAAAATACTAATTAGAGTTCACAATCAAGTTCTAGCTATACAAGTGTGTACATAAATTACTGTACTGCTGTAATGCATTTGTCAGCTCTTTGGATGCCATTGCGGAAATTAATCCTCAGAATTCAAACCAGTAAGAGGGGATCCATTGTGTTGTTAAATAACTCTTGTCATTTACATTTCAGAAGCCCATTGGTGGGTCATATCACTGTTTTGCATGTGTTAACCCCCCCTCCCCGGTGGGGTCAGAGCCTAAGACGGTACAGTCCATGCTCATAGGTAATTTATGGGTACAGTTCATACCTTATTAGGTAATTAGTGGGAATAGGAAGTTTGGCAAGGACAGTATTAATACTGGGTGACCCCGGGAACCTGCTGCTGGCAGAAGGTCGCCATGGGTGAGTGGGAAAAAGCATGGGCATGTAGGACTAGAGAGAAAGAGTGCAAGAGAGGGAGAGACTGGAGTAGGGCTTTTGCTCGCTCCAGTTAGCCTAAGGTTTTCTAGGCCGCGGTGTGTACAGAGAGAGCCTGTGGGAGGACGTGGCAGTAGCCAAAGTTTTGAGACCCATGTGGGACCCAAAGATTTGCCACCCCGGTGGGATTGGAGCAAGATGCCCCATTGAGACTGCCACCTGAATGTGAGGCGCGAGGTTGAGCCAAGTATAGAGACATTGAGAAGTTTTTTGCCCGGAGCTTCTGGCTCTGAAGCCCTGCGGAGAGTGAGAGTAGATCAAACAGGGATGAAGCACTGCTTGCCACAATTTGAAGATGTGTTGCCCATACATTGTGGGGACAGTCACCCAAGGGAAGCTACATGTAGTCAACATGGGAGTTTGAAGGGAGCTGATGGCCCCGATTGGATAGGCCAGCCTGTTATATGTGGAGAAGTCACAGTGAGTCAGTCAAGATGGGGCTTAGGATGGAGGTGGCAGCCCTAAGGTGAAAGGCCAGGCCGTTCCATGGGGAGAAAAGCCATTGAGTAAGGAAAGAAGGGGGCTGACGCTTCAAGGTGTACCTGGGGATTAAGGCTGCCTGCATTTGGGGACGCCTTATTCATGCCCCAAGGGAAATTTGAGAACTGTCTGCTCATGTGAACTGTTCGCAGTGTGAAATATGGGATCATAGTGGTCCAAGATATGTACAGCCTACCTCAACCCAGTTATTTTCTGCTCCATGGAGTGTTCATTAATTTTGTCATTAAATAGGATCTCCATGGTTTATTGTACAAAGTTGTGGTCTCCAGTTATTTCATCAGATGTCGTTGTGGTTAACTTTGATTGCCTTTCAGCCCAGCACCCAAAGACCATTGCACCCCAGTGTGACAGTAAAACCTGCTAACGCAAGCCATTTCTGCAGTAGTGTCTGCTGTGGTGTGTGTCCCCCCCGCCATGGATGGTTACCATCAGCATACCCCTAAACATCAGGGAGAGGTAGGCTACAAATGGAGGCTCGTCTGGGATGTGTTTTGAGGTGCTTGGAAAACATTTGTGACTCTCCATAGGTGCTGGATGAGGAAGATTCTTGTGTGAACTTTTTGAGCTGCTGGTTGAAACTGTACAATATGGTGCTGAGGCCCATGAAAATTCATACCTCAGGATGGAGTGTGGGCACCTGAGTGTCTGGAAGAAGGGTCCGTCATGTCTGGTCCATGTGAAGTATATGTAAATGGACTGGTACCAAACCCGAAATTGGACTGTTGAGGTGGAGAGACATTTCCTCCCGTGCTTGTGTCTCTGTTGTTACAGGTCAGAACTGTTCGTGGCTGAGTTGAGATAACAGTGTTCTGTGCAACCGAGGCTTCTGATATCTTTTGGCAAGTGATTAAAAGGAGGAAAATAGCTCAGGCGCCAGCAGCATCGAACATTCCTGTGCCAACACAAATGTTATGGTGGATGTGTGAGATGGTGACTAAATTTTCCACAGACAGTGAATGTGCAGTGTGCCAGAAGAAAGGGTGTGAGCTTGAACTGTGCCCAGTCTGTCATCAGTGCTATGGGGATCGCTCCAGGGGTCATAGGTATCAGTTTTCATCGCCAACCCGCTGTTGGGCCAGTACGTCCATTACCTCCTTGGAGTCTGAGAGATGGTGTCCAGTTATTTTATCAGACGTTGCTGTGGTTAACTTTGATTGCTTTTCAGTCCAGCACCCGAAGAGCCTTTTACCCTAGTGCAACAGTAAGACCTGCTAACACAAGCCATTTTGTGAGCAGTGTCTGCTGTGGTCCCCTTCCCCATGGACAGTTACCATCAGCATACCCTTAGACATCGGGGAGGGGGTGCGCTACACACGCACAAACTGAAGTGTTATATGAAGCTGTTTGCCAAAGTTAACAGGTGCAGCTTTTGTCCTAGTTTGAGGTGTGGGGATGTTTTGTGGCATGTTTGTCTGTTCCTCTTTACTGTGTACTTCAAGTATACTTGGTCCGATTTTGTTTTAGTACATAAAATGCATACTTTAGGTAGTGATGCTGACTTAAACCGTCAACCTTGGCTATTATGGTTAGGTTTTCTTTTAGTTTCTCAGAGTAGTATTCTGATAAAACCTGGTAGCCAATGTATGTAAAAAAAAAAAAAAATTATATACAATATACAGTGATGGTGACTAGATTTGACCTTTGAAAGGGAGTTTAGAGATAAAATTAATTTCTGCCTTGACTTTATCTTCAAGTCCAAACCTGACATCTGGGTAAGTAGTCCACCTAGTATTACAGAGGGAAGAATACAGTAAAAAGGTCAAGGGCACTACTGTGTATGAACATTGCATTCAAGGAGATCAGGTTTTTTTGTCTCTGGAGAACAGCAGTTCACTCATGTCTGTTAATACATCCTAGGAGGTAGCTCTTATGGTGAAAGTGTGGCCTTAAGGTCAGGGCTGCTAACATCAAAGGTGAACAAATCACCAGGCCCAGACAGAGTACTTACAGGGGTACAAAGGGACTGGCAGAGTAGCTGGTAGGCCTGTTTAATAGTTCACTGGAGTCAGGCATGGTACTGCAGTACTGGAGAACAGCACATGTGGTACCCCTCCAAAAAAGTGATCGTAAGGATGACCCAGGGAATTACAGACCAGTCAGTCAGAGCTCAGTCATGTGCAGGCTCATGGAGACCATACTTAAGGAAAAGCTAGTAGAATATCTAGGGGAGCATGGTCTCCAGGATGGGAAGCAACATGGGTTTATTGGGGGGGAGATTGTGTCAGATGAATCTGATTGACTTCTTTGACTGGGTCAATAAGACAGTAGACGGGGCCAATCGGTTGAGATCCTCTATCTGGATTTCAGCAAGGCCTTAAAGTCTGTGCCTCACAAAAAGTTAATCAGAAAGTTGGCAGATCTCAGGATTGGGCAAAAGATGACCAGAGAGATGGATGGAAAACTGGCTGAGGGGCAGAACCCAGATGGTTGTAGGGGGAGAGTTATCTTGCACCAGAGAAGTCACAAGTGGGGGTCCTTCAGGGCTCGGTGATGGGGCCAGTGTTGTTCAGTTTCATCAGTGACATTGGGGATGGCATTAAGGGCAAAATGTGCCTATTCGCAGACGACACCAAGCTCTGTGGGAGAGTGGACATAGCTGAAGGAATACAGGATGATCTGGAAAAGCTGGAAAGGTGGTCCAGGATCTGGCAGCTTGGTTTCAGTGCCAAGAAATGCAGAGTTACGCACACTGGAGCCAAGAATCCCAGGACAGAGTACTGCCTGGGTGGAGTCCAGGTATCTACATGAGAGGAGGAGAAGGATCTGGGAGTGATGATCACTAGTGACCTGCAGCGCTCCACACAGTGCAAGAAAGCAGCAGCAAGGGCAAACAAGATGCTTGGATGCAGAGCTAGAGGGATCAGTAGTAGGAGAAAGGAGGTTATACTGCCCTTGTACAGGTCACTGGTAAGGCCACATCTAGAGTACTGATGCCCACATCTCAAAAAATGACATAAACCTGTTGGAGACAGTCCAGAAGAGGGCTACAAAGATGATAGTGGGTCAGCAGGATATGGCATATGAGGAGAGGTTGACGGCAATATGTACTCTCTGAAGGACAGGAGAGAGAGGGGGACATGATTGAGATCTTCAAGTACTTGAAAGAGATAAATAAAGTGGATAAGGAGGGTCTCTTTAAACCAAGTGGCAACCATAATACGAGTGGGCACAGTCTTAAGCTGGGGGGGGTTTAGGAGGGAGGTCAGAAAGCACTTCTTCACTGAGATGGTGGTGGACACTATAAAGGTGCTGCTGGAAGAGGTGGTCTTGTTGAAGATGGTGGGAAGCTTCAAGAGAGGCTAGGATGGGCATAGGGGAAGGTAATGATTAGGGTAGGGAGGATGGAAAGGTTGGCAGGAGTGGGGGGGCAGGGGCAGTAGCTCAAGCTGCGGACCTTGCAACACGAGCAGACTAGATGGACCAAATGGCCTTCTTCCACTGACTTTTTTGTACTGTATATTCGTATGTATGTAAGGTATGAGAACGCCATACTAAAGGTGTAAGCAACATTTTAACCATACGTTCATCGATATGGTTTTGTTAATAATGTTAGCAATAGGAATAATAGTCTCCAAACTAGTTCATTGTACTTTAGTAATTATTGTCAAACCAGCAAAATAAAACACTGCAGCTCTGTCCCATTTCTGTGCTAAGGTTGCTGCTTAACTTATCTTGAGCTGAAGTTTATAAAATGGACTTGACCTGGGAACACACAATTATTTAGTATGAAGAGCTGATTCAGACCTTGCAGCTGTAGACTGTATTGCAGAGTCTATTCAGTAGATGTGCCAAAGGTGTCCATCTCACTGGCACAGCGGTAGCTCTGCTGCTTGTGGCACAGACGGCCCAAGTTCAGAAGCAAGCTCAGGAGTCAAAGGGTTGGCTGGGGGGGGATGGAGCATCCCAGGGACTGCTCTCCTCCTCCGTGGAGAGGTGGGATCGGTGTCCGGCATTAAATTGGCCCACAGCAGTGGTTGGAGATTGCCATGCTGGGACCGCACAAGGGAGCGGCGGAGGCAAGGCAGTCACCCAGCGTGCTGCGTACAGGAGCATGCACAGTACAGCCATTGGTGTCATTGCACAACCTTCATCCGCGCTGAGAAGAAAATGGAAAAGTGCTGACAAGCAGAATGACACCGTTCTCCCACAGGCCCTGCACCCAGCTATCTGGGCATGTCCGTGGGACCCAGATCCTGTTCCCTGTGGGGCTTGAAGGGACGCCCCGCTGACCCCACCGGGGAGGGGGGGCAAGCCCTGGGGGAAGAGCTGGAGAGGTAAGTCCCAGAAGATACCAGGGATGACTGGGCTAAGGAGACGGTGGGGGGGAGGGGGGTCAACAAAAAAAACTGATGTGCCAAAGGTGTATGCTGATAGTCTGATTCTTAGTAGTCTCTGGTTCCGAGTCTCTCAAAGTAGCCTTCAGTTTATGGTGAGTATCCTTCCGTTTGCTCTCCAATTTTGTCACAGTAGCCTCTGTTTTTTTTTTTCCTTTGTCTCTCTTTTCAAAAGTTGCCTTTGGTTTGCTACAGTGTGCTCCAGTTTGCTGGTAATTGCCGGTATGAAGCTCCACTGTTTGCGATTTGTTTTCTGAGGTTTCCCAGTAATTACAGAGGCTAGACTTCAACCTGTGGCCTGTAATGGCCATGATCTCGCAGGAGTCTAGCCCTTCCTGTGACAGCAGATGTACCACCATTGCCTGTACACTGTGGTTCGTGTACTACAAGCTCAGTTGGGCCTCCTCGCTTAGTCACAGCATCATGTAGGCTAGCTAGTTAATTCCTGACTGCTCCCAGGAATACCACATGCCCTGTAGGCCCAGCAAAGATTGAACTGGCAAGGGTGTAGGTAAAAGCCTGGAAGATCTGGCAGCATGTTTTGGAGGTACTTTTTGAATAATGCAGTGAAACAGCGTGGATTACAGGGGAGTTCAAAAATGTATCCCCAGTACTGCTGTTTGGGTCATGGATTGCTTTGTGGTTTTTAATTATTTCATTAAAGCCCAGGGTTATGAATTGAAGACAGGGTTTGTCAGTTTAAGCACAGAATTCTCGGGTTTCAGCTGCCGTAAGCCTTCCCTTTCCCTTGTTGCCATAGATAACTGTACATCAAGCCATTAAGAGGCCAGCTAGAGTGGATGTTGAGCATGTTGGGGGAGGTTTTTGGCTTTTCAGGGCTGGCAGGGACAGCGGAGAATGATGCTGACTGGTGTCTTTTTTGTCTTTTCTGTATTTTTTGCAGTCTGCTATCAGGATCTCGTTTGCTGCCTTCCGATTAGGTGAAGTTATGATATTTTAGTGTTTGACCTATTTCAAGACTGTGAATATGCCTGTTCAGACCTGCTTAGGAGGCTGCATCAACTGTACTCCTTGCCATCTGACTGACAGACCTCTGCAGAGAACTGTCTGAGGGCACTGCATATTTCAGATTCTGATGATGTTTTGAAGTCTGTATACATTTCTGACAGATGCCCAATTTTGAAATATTTTAATAACCTAATTTGTGGTCTTTCTGGTGTTCAGTTAATTTTTTTATTCATACTGGTCTAATTCTTGCAAGGGAAGCAAAACAAAATAACTCACATTTTTCTTTTCTTCCTATAAACATATGAACATGTGAAAATGCCAGCAGAAACAGGCCTCGCCATCTATCGAGTCTGCTCGATTGTGCAGCTAGCCCCTCATCTTGCAGCTGCCCCACCCTCCCCTTCCCTACTCATGATTACCCCTCCCCGACTCTGTCCCATCCCTCTTGAAACCCCCCACTGTTCCACTAGACACCACCTCCTCAGGCAGAGTATTCCACATGTCCACTACCCGTTCAGTGAAAAAATGTCTCCTGATTTCCCTCCTGACTCCCCCCCCCACCCAATCTCAGCTGAGGCCCTCTCATGTCTCCCCCTCCAAATCTTGAAAATTCCTTCCGTATTAGTCTTGTTTATCCCCTTTAGGTATTTAACCCTGTCCCTCCTCTCTTCCAGGGAAAACACGTCCAGTTCGCCCAGCCTATCCCTGTAGGATTTTCCCTCCAATCCATGGATCATCTTTGTCACCCTACGCTGCACCCCCTCCAACAACATGATGTCCTTCTTCAGGAATGGGCTCCAGTACTGCACACAGTATTCCAGGTGCGGCCTGACCAGTGACGTGGACAGGGAGAAGGATCACCTCCCTATTCCTGGAGGAGATACCCCTCGCTATACACACCAGAATCTTGTTGGCTTTTGCTGCTGCCTTCCTGCACTGTGCTGAGTTTATACTCCCCGTTATAAGCACCCTGAGATCCTTTTCCTCCTTGGTGCTTTCCAGCTGTACCCCTCATAGCTGAGGAGCTCCCCTGGTTCCTGGCTCCAAAATGCAGTACCTTGCACTTCCTGGTGTTGAACTCCAACTGCCATGTTTCTAACCACTCCTGTAGTTTGGTCAGGTCTTCTTGCAGCCCCTGCCACCCTTTGATGTCATCTACCACAGCTCCCATCTTTGTATCATCTACAAACAGACTGATCTGACTCCGGATCCCTTATATCAGCTATGAATATCCCAAACAGCACCAGTCCCAGTACCGATCCCTGTGGCACCCCTCAGTGCTGAGAGCCCCCCTCCCCCCCCACTACCACCCTCTGCTGCCTTTCCTTCAGCCAGTTGGTGATCCATTTGACCATCTTTTTCCAACCCCTGTATATTTCAACTCCCCCCCCCCAGCCTCCCATGCAGCATAGAATCAAAGGCCTTGCTGAAATCTAAATATAGGACATCCACCGCATGGCCCTTGTCCATTTCCCTTGTCACCCAGTCATAGTACTCAACTAGGTTTGTCTGGCAGGATCTTCCCGAGACAAACCCGTGCTGCTGCTTGTCCTGGAGTCCATTGTCCTCCAAAAATGTTACCAGCCGCTCTTTTAGGATTGTCTCCATGAGCTTCCTCACAATTGTTGTGAGGCTCTCTGGTCTGTAGTTGCCCGGTTCATCCTTAGTGTCATCCGGTGTCAGCGTGGCTCAGTTGGTAGCACATCCGCCTCTGGACCAGAAGGTCATGGGGTTCTCGCCCCACACCAGGATTGACTTGCACCTAAAATCGCTGGCATCCGAAAGTGCAGTATTGGGGGTACTGAATTGCTGGGTGTGCCGTCCTTCGGATGAGACATTAAACCGAGGTCCCTTTGCCCATCCTGGTGTTGTCCTGTGGGTGTCCAGGTGGAAGTAAAGAACCCAGGGCACTCTTCGCAAAGAGCAGGGAACATTCCCGGTGTCCTGGCCAACATTCCCCTTCCCATAAACCGGTTCATGCCATTATCCAGGCTGTGTGTGAGTGATGATGTGCCATATGGCCGCCCCCACATATTCAGTCACTTCACTACCAGTCTAGCATTGCTTGTAAAGCGCTTTGGGATACTGTGTATGAAAAGCACTATATAAATGCTGATTCTTCTTCTTCTTCTTAGTGCCACGTTTGTGAATTGGAATTACGTGGGCCATACTCCAGTCTTGTGGGATGCATCCTGTGTCCAGGGAGGTATTGAACAGGTCAGCCAGTGGTCACGTCAGGATCTCCACCAGTTCCTTAAGTACCCTAGGGTGAATGCCGTCTGGTCCTGTTGCCTTTTCTGCCCTTAGTGCCCTTAATTCCTTCAGAACCCTGTCCTCTGTGATCCCTGTATCAGTCACCCCCACCCCACCCCGGTATCTGCCCCTCCCCTTTCATGAATACAGAACAGAAGTACTCATTAAGTGCCTCTGCCTGGTCCAGACTTAGTTTGCTGATTTTATAGAAGGTACAGGTTCTTCTTGGTGAGGTCCATTGAATTTTGAAGTACTTGGTCCAGGGAAACACTGACTTTAGACAGTAGTATGTCGGGGGTTCTTTTTCTCTTCTGGCACAAGGCTAGTTTTGAGGGGGAAAAAATGGCTGCAAAAAATGTTTTCAAAATTCCACAGGTAGGCACAAGGATATAAGTGGCACTGCACCCCTGGTAGTGAAAAAAAAAATACCAGTCAGAGGGTTGTTGTTGGTATGAGGACCTGGCTCTGGATGGCTCCTGGCCAATCAGAATGCAGGATTTCCTTTACCCATTTTGTAATAGCATGTTAAAATTGAACAAGTAGGTGCCAGACCAATGAGGGAGTCACCTTACTGTTGGTGGTCAGGCTAATTCACAATTTAGCTAGTTTTTTGAACCCAAGAACCCTTTTGTAAAATTATGGAATGAAGAAAGAAAATACAAAAACTTAAAAATTACACTTGTTTTAATAATAAGTGATGTTGCTTGCCAAATTTTACATGGTGGTTTACTAAAATGTAATGCTGTTGTATTATCTGTTATATAATTAGCAGTGTAATGTTGTTTTGTATAATCTGTATAATTTTCAGTGTAATGCTGTTTTGTATAATTTATAACATGTTTTTGTACTGTGTTTTGTGTAATCTGCAGCGTAATGCTGTTATTTATAATGCAAAGCTTTTGTATTACGTTTTGTATAATCTGAGGTGTAATGCTGTTTTGTTTAATTTCTAACGTAATGCTTTTGTACTGTGTTTTGTATGAACTGCAGTGTAATGTTGCTTTGAGTCATTTGTAACGCAACACTTTTGTACTATGTTTTGTATAATCTGCAGTGTAATGTTGTTTTGAATAATTTGTAATGTAACTCAGTTGTGCTGTGTTTTGTGTAATCTGCAGTGTAACACTTTTGTACTGTTTTGTATACTCTGCAGTGTAATGCTGTTTTGAATAATTTGTTACAATGCTTTTGTATTGTTTTGTATAATCTGCAATGTATTGCAGTTTTGTATAATCTGTAACATGATACTTTTCTACGGTTTTGTGTAATCTGCTATGTATTGCTGTTTTGTATAATCTGTATCATAATACTTTTGTACTGTTTTGTATAATCTGCAGTGTAATGCTGTTTTGTGTCATTTGTAATTAATGCTTTTGTACTGTGTTTTGTATAATCTGAAGTACAGTGCTATTTTGTGTAATTTTTAGTGTTAACGTTTTTGTACTGTTTTGTATAATCTGAAGTTCAGTGCTATTTTGTGTAATTTTTAGTGTAACGCTTTTGTACTGTTTTGCAAAATCTGCAGTATAATGCTATTTTGTATAATTTGTAACAATGCTTTTGTACTGTGTTTTGTGTAATCTGAAGTACAATGCTGTTTTGTGTAATTTGTAGTGTAATGCTTTTGTACTGCTTTTTGTTTAGTCTGCAGTGTAATGCAGTTTCGTATAATTTGTAATGTAATGCTTTTGCACCGTCTTTTGTATATTCTGCAGTGTAATGCTCTTTTGAATAATTTGTAACATAACGCTTTTGTACTATGTTTTTTATAATCTGCAGTGTAATGCTTTTTTGCACAATTTGTAATGTACTGCTATTGTTTTTGTATAATCTACAATGTAATGCTGTTTTGTATAATTTATAATGCCTTTGTGTTATGTTTTGCATAATCTGAGGTATAATGCTGTTTTTTATCATTTGTAACGTACTGCTTTTGTACTAGTTTTGTATAATCTGAGGTGTAATGCTTTTTTGAACAGTTTGTAATGTTATGATTTTTGTACTATGTTTTGTATAATCTGCAGTGTAATGCTGTTTTGTATAATCTATAATGTAATGCTTTTGCACTGTGTTTTGTATGCTCTGTAGTGTAATGCTGTTTTGTATGATTGGTAATTTAATGCTTCTGTACTATGTTTTGTATAATCTGCAGTGTAATGCTGTTTGTGTTTTGTATAATCTGCAATGTAATGCTGTTTTGTATAATTTGTAACGTAACACTTTGTACTGTATTTTGTATGATCTGCAGCATAATGCTGTTTTGTATAATTTGTAACATAACACTTTTGTACTGTTATGTATAATCTGCAGCGTAATGCCGTTTTGTAAAATTTGTAATGCAACACTTTTTTTTTGGTTTTGTATAATTTGTAGCATAACACTTTTGCACTGGTTTGTATTTTTTACATAATTTGTAACAATGCTTTTGTAGTGTATTTTGTGTACTCTGCAGCATAATGCTGTTTTGTATAATTTGTAACGTAACACATTTGTACTGTGTTTTGTATAATTTGTAATTTAAAGAGCAACTCTCTAATAATAATAAACAGCTTAAAAACGTGATTTTTAAGTTAAATCCTGCAAATTAATTTTCTGAAATTGTTCAATTGTATGGTTGTGCTTTCCCTACCTTGTTCCAAATGCGATCTCCCTGCCACTAGAACTTTCCCTCCCCCTCAGAACTTGCTCTGTAGTGCAACTTCTCCCCCTATTCAAGCCCCTACTCTCTCTCGCTCTCTCTCTCTCGCTCTCTCCCTCTCTTTGTTTCTGTCTAATCTTTGATTCTCCTTCCCTATGTAAAAGGCTAACCCCTCTGTCTCCTTTCCTTTCCAGGGTTTGAGGGCTTGCTTTTGCAACCCTCCCCAGCCCAACCTAGCACAGCTCGCCGCTGGAATTTGCCTCGCAGGTACAGACACGGAGGAGCCCTGAGTGCACTGTGTGCACCAAAACCTTTGAACTTGCCACTTTTTGTTGTGCAGTAGCCCAATTAAATTTCATTGCTATTCAGAGGGAGCTGCTTGCATTTACCTGGTGTTAGCTGTGCTCCTTCAAGCTGAAATTTTTCCGCCACCCCTCCCCCACCTCCTCCATCTATTAAATACTCCTTTGCTCCGCCTATACCCTATCTGACTGGCCTCTGGTGATAAAGAGGCGTATTATAACTGTGGGTAGTCCTAGAACCTGCAGTCTACTGTGTTTGCCCTAAGTCCTGCTTGAGAAAATATATAAGGGACAGAAACTGCTCTGATCACATGGCACGCTTACTAGGGGGATTTGATTTTCCTGCTCCCCCCATCCTAGCAGGACAGGGTTATTCTCCTACTGACTACAAATTCCTTAGAAAATCCCTACTGGTATATTGTATCATCTGAAATCCCAGCAGAAACAGGATACCAGTTCACACCTGATAATCGGCCCTAAGACTGATTATTACAGAGGATTTGGTGTTTTTCACCTGACTTTCCTCTGTAGACAGGGTACCCATCCTATGTCTGAATAACTGCCTAAGACAGGACAAAAGAGCTTGTTACTGGCACCTCTGCTAACATAGCATGCCTCTCCAGAAGTTTACCCACGATCACGTGCCACGTGGGGCACACAACTCTTGGCCCCTCTCTTCAATAGGGGGGTACTACTGATGACAGTCTATATACTGTCCCTTCTCTGGACGGACAGGCTCAGAGGCCTAGGGCATCCAGAAATAAGGGGACAGAGGTACAATGACACCCCTCCTGTTAGACTTTACAATGGAATGCCCCACTCCAGCTTACTTGCCCTCTCCTCAGCCGACGAGCTCATAAGAAAGGGGATATGCTACGATATCTTCCACTTTGTGAGCAGGATGTGCTGAGGCAACCGAATCCCGTCGGCCAGCCCAAAATTACTCTGCCTTCTAGCTGCTTTACTACTCCTGGCAGGTGACATACAACCTAACCCTGGCCCTAACACCACCAGCTTCTCAATAACATCCCCTCATGACCCCCACTGGGAGTCCACAAAGGGGCTAAAGATAGCGCATATGAACGTATGCAGCCTAAGATTAAAAATGCAAGAGGTACAAGCCTGGCTTGATCTCTACAAGCCTGATATCCTTGCCATCTCAGAGACATGGCTTAAGGCACGCATCCCCGATCATGAGATACTGGTCCAAGGTTATAGTATGTACCATAAGGACAGGTTGACCAAAAGAGGGGGCGGTGTACTCATTTACGCCAACGTAGCCCTAACCGTATTGCTCCTCACCTTGCAGCAACACACCTCCCCTGATAGTGAATCTATATTCATCCAAGTCACCCTAGGGCACAACAAGCAACTCGCTATTGGCTGCATTTACCACCCGCCCAAATCGGCTCTTCAATCCCTAGAAGCAATAACAAAAATCACGGCCCAAGTTGTTTCTTCGGAGCTCCTTATTCTGGGTGACTTCAACCTAAACTGGGACCAGGACCCTACCAACACCCTTATGGCACTGACCCAAGAAGCAAACCTGCTACAGGTCATCTTAGAGTCAACCAGACTTAACTACAAATTGGGGAACCACACCACCCTTGATTGGGCTCTGGTGTCCAATCTCGCCAACATCCAGAAAGCCGGCATAATGGTGAACTCCTTAAGCGACCACTCCCCCATATTCTGCATCTGGAAGAACAGAGCACCCAAGATCCAACCCAGAATACTCACTGCTCGTAACTACACAAACTTCTCAGCAGTGCAGTTTAATGACTACCTACACAGTCTGGACTGGAGCCCAATTAAGTTCCTCCCCACCTTGGCTGAGGCTCTGGAGCATTTCCATAGTGCAGTATGTACAGCAGCTAACCACTTCGCCCCCTTGAAAAAACGTAGAACAAAGGATAGCTGCTACAAGTGGATCTCTCCTTCCTTAAAAACCCGTATGGTCAGTCAAGACAAGGCCTGGAAGAAGTTCAAGCTCTCTTCCCTTCCTGACGACCTCGTGTCATACAAGGTCTTAAGAAACAAATGCAAGAGAGCCATCAAACTTGCAAAAAGGGAGTATGTCACTCACCTACAAAAAAACAATTTGGGCACCCTAAACAATTCTGGTATCACGTCAACAACCTGATCAGGGGTAAAACTAAGACTGAACCTGGCCCCATTGAGGTCAATGGTCAGCCAGTGAGCAACTCCCTCGAAATTGCTACTGCCCTCAACAGTCACTTTGGTAACCTTGATGCCTACAAGGTTGGCCTGCGCTCACCAACCTTGGCTCCTAATGTTATCGAGCCTACTCGCCTTGACCGTCCCTCCTTCCATCTAAGACTGGTGAAGACAAAAGAGGTCCAATCCCTCCTAAGGGCTCTGAAAGACAAAGGCTCAGGAGGTCCTGATGGGATAAACCCTCGGCTACTTAAGGCTGGCGCCCCATCCCTCACCAGACCCCTGACCTGGCTCATAAACAGATCCCTATTTGAAGGGACTGTTCTGGACCAGTGTAAACAGGCCAGCATGGTCCCTATTCACTAGGGTGGCTCCAGGGAAAACATAAACAATTACAGGCCTATTTCCCTGCTCAGTACACTTGCAAAGCTACAGGAAAGGTTAGTCTATGGCCAACTCCCTGACTACCTGGAGTCCCATCAGCTAATTGCACGTCCACAGCATGGTTTTAGAACTAACCATGGGACTGACACAGCACTCATCCATCTCTCAAATGACTTGCTCAGAGCAATGGATATTGTAACACCCACTGTTGCCATCTTTATAGACCTGTCCAAGGCTTTCGACCTTGTGGATCACAAACTCCTGCTACTAAAACTGGATAAAATTGGCCTAGACCCCCTCACCCTTAAATGGTTTGGAAGTTACCTATCAGGCCTATCCCAGAGGGTCATCTGGAAGGGAGCCGCCTCGGGTCCTCTACCCCTTACAGAGGGCGTACCACAGGACTCGATCCTCGGCCCACTCCTTTTCCCCATATTAACTAATGACCTAAGCCTCTACTGTGGGGGAAAGCTTGGTCGTTCAGTATGCGGATGACACCATCATCTGCCGATCACTGGATAACCTTGCAGCTCTAGGTTCCCTTCTCCAAGCCGACCTAGCACATCTCTCGAGCCCTGGCTGAAAGCAAGTAGAATGGTCCTAAATGCAGACAAAACTAAGGCGATGCTATTTGGACGCTACGTCATTGGACACGACAGGTCTAAATCTCTGCAACTCACTGCTCGCTTGGGAAATGACATCGAGGTTGTGCCCTTCTTAAAATACTTAGGTCTAACAATGGACCATTGCCTTACCTTCAAGTACCACATGGATCAGGTCACCAAGACCATACACCTCAAACTTAGTACTCTGTACCGGCTAAAAGACCAGCTCATCCCTGAGGCCAGGACCTCAATCGCCACAAGTGTCCTCCTCCTCCCCACCCTGACTTACACTGCCCTGATCTTACAGGAAATGGCCAAGCAGGAGGTCACTAAGATGCAAATCCTGTATAACAAGTTAGCCCGGTTTGCTACCCAGGATCACTCGTGAAGGCACCATTGTGACATACTTGCCCAGTTACGCTGGCCCTCACTGATCTCTCGTTTCCACTACCCCCTGCTCTGCTTGACCTTCAAGCCACTCAGCCCTTCAGCTCCACCCAGCATCGCTGGAACTGTCGCACTCAAATATAACCCCAGGAGCCTACGGACATCTGGACGTACACTGCTTGAAGTTCCCAGAGTCAGGACTAACGCTGCCGGCAGGTCATTCTCCTACTCAGCCCCCTACCTGTGGAGCAAACTCCCACCCCTAGTGCAGGAAGCCTCCTCACTGATAAATTTCCGCACCAGACTCAAAGCCCATATGTCTGATACTAGCATTTGTCATTGCCACGGCTCATGACCCCCCCCCCCCCACACACACACACACACACTTGCTTCTATCCTCCTAATATCCAGATCCTCCAAGCACCTTATCAGGTTCCACGGTGCTTCCCTCTACGCATCGTACCGCAGCTAACTATCCACTGAACCGTGCCAGTAGTAAACAGTGAGCTTACCATGTAAAATTACATTTCTTCTGCAACTTTTGTTAATTCTACTGTCAACATATTTGTAAGGACTGATGCATGATGATAACCATGGCTGTAACCTGCTCACACGCCTGAAACTACTCTGTAACCAAAGTGTTTCTCTGTATGAAAATATATATTGTTATCCCAGGTCGCCCCTGAAAAAGGGACCTTCAGGGCTCAGTGGGCCTACCCGGGGCACCAAATTTTAAATAAATAAACACTGAATTTACACCAGCTATGTTTTAAATTTGTTTTCTAGTTATTTATTTTACTTTCCCCTTCCTTTTATCTACTACATATTGTAGATAATTCAGTAATTATTTCACAGACTCAATCAAAATGTAGCTGACTCTCCCCTGCTAACCACACAATTGCTGTTTGTGACATCACAGTCTGTTTTCATGGTGAGTGTTATAATGTCATAAACAAAGGCATTGTGAGGTTAACAGGAGAGGCACATGTTTTTTATACAGACTTTTTAGATGGGCTACCAGGATGTGCTATAAATCTTGGAAATGAACATTAAAAATGAAAGAAATGCATTCTCTAGTAACTTGTAACAGTTATAACATCTTATTTATGAAGGCACATGCTGAAGAGCAGAGTGGCTCTTTAACACTTTCGTGGTTGTTTTCTATAATCTGCAACATAATACTGTTTTGTATCATTTTTTTTTCTACTTATTTTTTTATCCACTCCTACTGTCCCTAACAACCACCACTCTTTCCGTTCTACAAGGAGTGGCGACCTCCCAGCCTCTGCTGACCAGCTTGGTCTGTCCCTAGAGTGCCACACTGCCATTGGGGGGGCCCTTTGACGGCCTGGATTCCCCCGGCGAGGGAGAGGGATTCTCCTTACCCCTCTTTCCCCACAGCAGCTCCACATTGGGGTCTGCCCGATCGGTGGTGGTGAGGCTGGCCCGGAGGACTTCATCCAGGCGACTGGAGGGCATTTTCTCCAACTAGTTTTCCTTAACTCCGCCCCTGGAGACGCCGGGTAGAGGCCTGCGTGCTGACGCACGCCTCTCAAGTGCCTAACGACGCCCCTCCCCAGCTCTGGTAGGCGAAGCCGAGCCCTTCAAGAGTCGGGCATCCACCAACCTCTCTGGACGCTGGGGCGCCAGAGCCCCTGGTATCCCACCCCGAGGGAGAGCATCCGCTGGGATGCTCCATCCTCTGATTTCGACGCACTCCGGGTCCGGTTCTTATCCGGGTCGCCGGGCGTAGTAGTGGTGTCCCGCGCTCAACCTCAGCGCCACGGGGCCGCCTGCTTTGTATCATTTTTATCATAAAACTTGTACTGTGTTTTATATTTTTTGTACAGTTTGTAATGTAACACTTTTGTACTGTTTCGCCTCATACCAACGCACTTATTTTCTCTGACAGGTCCCATCCTGCTGCCCTCTGTTTACTCCTTCCCAGCTGTAAACCCTCACCTACCCCACACCCCATCTCTCCTGCACTCTTCTCCTTTATTACCACTTTACCTCAGTCAGACCCCCTCAAATATCATGCACTGCTATCCACCCTTCCCCCATCTGGCCTTACCCAGGTCCTCTACCAAGTCCCTCTTATCTCCTCCATTAAGCTGAAACTGCTTGCTTGACAATGCCTATGTACCTGGCTGCTCGTCTGTATTCCAGAATGGAACCCGAACTCCTGGTTTATTACTGTAACCACCACTTAACTGCTGTTGTGTGTTTTTGATGGTGTCTGTGTCTCTATGATCAGTAGCTGTGTTATTGTTTTGTCGACATGGAACCCTTGTAAACAAGCACCTTGCTCAAAGGTTGTTTCCAAAGTATAAATAAATAAATAATATAAATAAATACTATGTTTTGTAGGCAGCATAATGCTGTTTGTATGATTTGTAATGTAACGCTTTTGTACTGTGTTTTGTATAATCTGTAGCGTAATGGTTGTTTTGTATAATTTGTAACGCAATGCCTTCGTACTGTATTTTGTATAATCTGCAGCATAATTGCTGTTTTGTAGTTTGTAACATGTTGCCTTTGTACTGTGTTTTGTATACTCTGCAGTAGAATGCTGTTTGGTATAATTTGTAATGTAATGCTTTTGTACTATGCTTTGTATAATCTGCACCATAATAATGTTTTGTATAATTTGTAATGTAATGCTGTTGTACTATGTTTTGTATAATCTGCAGTATAATGCTGTTTTGTATAATTTGTAATGATTTTGTACTGTTCTGTATAATCTGCAGTGTTATGCTGTTTTGTATAATTTGTAACATAACACCTTTGTACTGTGTTTTGTATCATTCTTACCCAGGTTGTGCCTGTATGTAAAAAGGGCCATTTGGCTCAGAGTGCCTACCCAGTAAACAAATACTATATACATTAATGGCTCCTTTAAGCAGCATTTTGGGGGTAGGGGTGTAATGAATACTTAATGTTTGTTTCTGACGTTTGCCACACACCATTAGCACCCCTGCAAGATAGAGCCTGGGGCATTGGAACCCAGGCAGGGGGAGGAGGATCAAGAGTACAGCTGGGAGCTCTACTCCTCCGATGGGAAGGAAGGGCCACTGCTGCCACTGTAACACTGCTGTCTGGGTGACCACGGGTGGTAGTGCAGCAGAGGTACTGCAGGGGAGAGAGGAAAACCAACTGGGCTCTGCACAGGTGTGCAGTGGGATGTGCTTGGAGCCCTGTGCTTGCCAAGCATCCTGAAGGTGGGTAACCAAGAAAAAGGAAAATAACCTGGTGCACACAGGATGACCCACAGTAAGCTGGAGTCCCGTTTTCCACCACCCCACCCTCCATCACCATGGGTTTCTCCTGTCCCAGAATGTAGGAAGGGGCAGGTGGTACTGCCTGGCTGTGGCCAGGCCCTGCCTTGGAGCATAAAATGGCGTGGGGGGGGGGGAAGAGGTAAGTGCTGTGGACTTGGGAGGATGGGGCTGGATCTGACCGAAGTGAAAAGCGGCCATGCCAACGAAAATGGGGCATAAAGTATAAATTAAAAAAGAGAAGAGGGTAAAGTCTCCAGACCTGGACCACTACATTAAAAGGCAATTTCCTGTTGAATCTGTCCCATCCTGATCTGCCAGGTTTCCCCATATACACGATTTTTACAAACAGGTGAACAACGGCTTCTTGTTCCTGCTTTAGTCCTCACTAGAATCCACGTAGAATCTAGATTTACAACTAAATGGCAGAGAATGGGTAAGAAATGACAGGTAATCTCTTTAAGGTATTTAGGCTGTGCTACTGTACTGTGATATGAGCCTTGCTTCTGTCTTGAATGACCTTGTAGGAGAAGATAAGGCTACACTTGGCAGGAACAGCTAATGTTGAGCATACTGGAATGGGTGCAGACAGCAGCATGGTCTTCTGCCTCCCTGTAAACCACGTGTATTTTTTTCTTTCTTTTTTTTTTTCAAATAGAGAATGTTTTGCTAGTGTCCCTGTGCCTCCTTTCTAAGAAACCCCCACAGATACTGAACTTCATTTTCTGGACATCAGCGCTGCAAAGTCCTGAAGCTTTATCTGGGTAATAACAAAGACTTCTAGGAACTCAAACATGCTGTTTGTGTGTCTTCATGGTCATTAGAATGGAGGTCCAGATCATGTTTAGGACTGGGAAGTATTTACTGCTAGCTGATTTCACCTGGGAATATTTTCATCTCCATGGTAGTAATACCAAGCATTGACCTGTTTCGGACCCCCATCTCTAAAAAAGGTCAGAAGTTCCACTGGGTGTCTGCAACTACTGGTCCTCCTCCTGGGATACCAGTGAGGAGTCTTGAGATACTTCCCACTGCTATATAGTGCGGTGACCCTATTTTTAACATTTTGTGTTGCAACTGCTCTTCTTGCCATCCAGTGCACAACTCCTCAGTCTCCTGTACATACACAGCTGATACCTATGCTGTTTTCTGACCCCACCTCTACTGCTGACAGCCTGTTAGTGTGTGGATCCATGGCTAGTAACATTGAATGCTGCTGCCAGTTTTGTGCATATGTACCAGCATACTGTAACAAGGTGGAAAACAAATTCCTAAAATCAGACAGTGGGAGTAAATCATGCAAAACTGGTAGTGAAGTGCTCCTTTACTTACCTTATCTGTTCCTCTGGGTGGGAAGGCATCTAAGTTAACTATTGCAAAGAGTGCATGCTCAAGTTATACTACTCTCAAGTAAAGGCTTCAGGGGTGTTAAGAGCCCAGTCCACTCAGACTATGGTAGTAGCTTCCTGGATTGAATAAAGGGGAACCTCAGTTTTGGGCATTTGTAAGATGACCATCTGTAACTCTCCATATTTTATATTCACAAAATCTAATAGGTTTGATGTAGTGGCCTTAGTTGGGTTCCGTGTCATAATGGTGATCGCAGAATAGTGATTGCCGTCACGGCGAGTGTATATCACTGAAAATGAATTTCGGCGATGCACACTCACAGTGCAGACAGAAATGGCGCCTGAGACCTACAGGTCTTATTTTTATTGTGGGGGACTCTTCTCAACTCCAGCGGGGTGCATGTCAGGGGTGAGTGAAAAATTTCAAAAAATATAAAGCCGCCTGCCAGCAAAAAAAAAAAACCGCACTGCGCGGGACCCAAACCCTGCACCTCCCAGGTGACCACCCTCCCTACTGCTTTAGTGGACCAGTTCAGCAGCTGTCCATCACACCCCCTCCCACATGCCATCCCTCCCCTGCCTCCCCCCAGTGCATGTATACCTGCTACTTCCCATTGCAGTATTTCACCCACTCCAGTATCTGGTCGCCCCTCTGCTAGGTAGCCATGAACACAGGCGTTGTAATTGAGCCACTGTTTTTGTAGGTGCCCAGTTTTGGTCACCTTGTTCACTGGATACCCCTTAATTGATATAGGATATTGGATGCAGGTTCCTTAAAGCAGCAGTGCAACGAATTGCGTTTGAAAATAATGATCATGATTTCACCAGCTGTACTTATACGACGCAACGACTGCTCCGGTTCATGGTGTGGGTGTTTATATCTTGGCAGAATTGTCTGGGGCTATACATTTTGACACAGAGTTTAATTATTTCGTGCAAATTAAGTAACGGTCCACCATGTATTTTTTCCTGTTACGGTATCCCATAATGCAGTTGTCACCCTTGGCAGCATGCCAGATGCACTTGTTCCCATGAAGAATGTGGGAAATTATTTCCAAGTACCGTGTTTAGTTGTCAAAGCTGTTAGAGTTTCACTGTACTGTAGATAGATTTGTGGCTGAGCAGCACGTCTTGTTTGTTCTGTACATTTCCTTACAACCTTTTTTTTAAATTTGGCTACTAAGTATTATCATTTTTTTTTTTTAATTCGTCCTGTAGTGTGCCCATCTCATATCAGGACACTTGCTGTGGGTCAGACTGCTTCTCTACACTATCATTTATCTGTATCCCAGTTTTTTTCTCTGTTTTAAATTTAACAGATTACTTTACAAAGGCTGTTATACCAAATGTACATACCGCTGTTCTATACAGAAGTAGCCAGGAGAATGTGACATTGTATCCGGTCTGTTTCGGTGGTTGTTGGCAGCGTATTGGATGGGGGCTGTGTAAACTGAATTAGATGAACATCAAGATACCTGGGTCATACTAATGTTTTCAGTGATGTAATCCATGCTCCTAATATCAACTGCTTTCTTATATAAATCCCCCAGACTTGTACAGTCTGCCAGCCCGGTGGCACTGAGGGCTGAGGCACTGAACGCCTTACCTCGCACTATGCTGGAGACCCAGGTTCATGAATGACCTCAGGTCGTTGGGGCTCGCACGGGTGTGGGTGGAGCAGGATAGAGCGTTACGTCCTCTCCGGGGGGTCACCCGCTTGTAGTCCCGCCTCCACCGGATGAAGGGCCCAGAGGGAGGCGCAGGTGGCAATGGAGCGACAAGCAGGGTGGGGTGTTTCATAGGGTGTGACGTGTGCGTGATTCCACACGCGTGCATCATGTCTGGGACGCACGGGCTTGGGGACTGGGGAGAAAACGAAAAAACATAAAAATTACCTACGGGGGGGGGATAGATTTATCCAGTCTTCTCCTCAGATGGAGTTTTGTTTAATATTGCCATTGTCAGTATTGATGTTTGGGGGAAGAGAGAAAATAAGAGTTTGGGGGAAGCATAGTTGACACAGAGCACCACAACTTGGAGTTTATCTTGTATGGCATGTATGCTTTCTGAAGTAAAAGTGGTCACCATGGGTTGAGGGGCGGGTACTCCTGATTGGATTCTTATCAACAAAAAAGGTATATAGAATAAAGTATGGGGAGGTGTGTGTAACGAGAATTGTACGCTCCCCCTCCCCCCGAGGTGTTAGATGCTACATAAACCCTGAATGTGAAGCTTGAGGGGTTTATTAAAGCATCTAACACCGAGGGGCTGTGTACACTTCAAGTTTACACACTCCACCCCATATTGCTGGGTTTCACTTTTTCGCCTTAGCAATTATATTAAATAGTGGTTCCAGTGCCGTCACGATCCAGTTTTGCGTTTGCCCAGTTCCAGAATTTGCGACCCCTGCCATTTAAAAATGTTTAAAAAGTTTTTTTTTTTCTGTCCAGATAAATGTTGGAAATGTGCACAGTTTTGAAAAAAAAACTTACTGCCGACTTCCACAGGCAGTCTTGTTTCGGCGAGAATGCAAGCGGAGAGCAGTCAGGAATTGATGAACTGCCGCGGGCGAATGCGGAGAGTGAGGGAAACCATGCACATTTCTCGTAATAAACACCCCTTTACTACGGGAAGTTACACCACTGTTTCCCTATGGGAAAAAGGGGAACCCAGTTATTGTAAAAAATTACACATTAATCTAGCAATACTGGATATCAGCACCAGAGGGTACCGCTCTGTTTCTATGCACACCAGTTTATAGACGTTGTTTGGGGCAGGGGTCGTGGGTGGTAGGAATGAGGTTTCCATAACAATGCAAGCAAGTGAAGCTACGGTCAAAAAATTTTATTTTTTTTGTGTACAATAAAGTGTAAAATAATGACCTGTAATATAATACGTTTGGTTCAATGACCTTTGTCCGAGCAGTGCTGCAAAGTAGTAGGAGCTTTTGAGTTCTCCCTTAGTTCTGGGTCTTACACGGATGCACTGTAGGACGATTAGTGGGGTGCACAGATGTGAAGGAGGGGATCCTGCCCCCCAGCAGAATTTTTTGATGACCCTTGTTTTTCTGTTATCCTCCAGGCGATCCCCTTACCAGTACTCTGGTAGAGAGAATGGCTATTTTCAAACCTGAATTAAGGCTAGCAAAATATGAATGGGGCACACTGTTCTCATGCTTACAGGATATCTCCACTGATGAATCAATAGTAGCCTGGCACTTTATTTTTTTAATTAACTAAAAAGGCCTTTCCGTTAACCCCCCCAAGTCAAATTATTTTTTTTTTTTTATGGTAACCGGCAGGCTCACTTGGCACAAGTGCCTGTTTTCAGTGTGACACAGGAGGACTGGAGTGGTTAAGTGACTTGTTCACAGTCACACAGTACGCAAGTGGAGGCTGTGGGAATCAAACCCAGGTCTGCTGTATGTACCAAGCTCAGTCACAGCTCGCTGCTTTAACCTCCATTCTTTGCATTAGTCTATGGGGCCGGTCACAGAAATATTTTTTTCTCTAAGAAAAAAACACACACACACACACAGTCAGCTTTTTCCATTCTCCAGACCAGGCTGCGGTTGACTTTTTGTTTCAGATGTCTGTCACCATGAGCATAGTGTGCTCTCTTCTTGTTTTGCTTGTCTTAATGCTGGTTTAAAAAATAGTCATTCTGTCCACTACAATATTACATTCATGCATGTTGTGTACAGTAGCTGTGTTCAGTTTTTTGCATGTTGTACGCTCATGATTTATATTCAGACCTTTACTTGGAAATCATAATTTCACGTTCCAACTGCACCCATCTGAACTGTTGCTTCAGTTTGCTAAGGGTGTAGTTTGCAACACGACTGTTAACATCATGTCTGTATGACAGTATCCAGTAAGTTAGGAAATGCAAAACCGCACAAATTACACACATAGTATCTACCATACAGTGCGCATTTCATCCCTTATGGAATATATTTAATGCAGGATATGTTCCCACCGCTCTCTGGATTTTTACAACAGTGCAGCCTTTCATGTTGTAGTTGACAACGTTCGGTTCCTCTTCGCTGTGAGAGAGACATTTCTTGGTGGCTGTTGAGCATGCGATAGCGCTGCCTGTGTAGGGTGGTGGTGGTGGGGGTGAGGGAGGGGGTTGAGAAGAACCTGAGCCATGGGAGCTGTTGGTGGAGTAGCTCAGCCACAGCAGTGTCATTTATTGATAATTTGAGGGAACTGACGCGCAAAGCTCCATGATGCACGGGTTTAACTCATTAGGTCAAAGGCAGTCACTTTATTGGTGGATGAAAACTATGATTTAATACAGAAATGGCTATTCAATAGTGAGGCTACAACCACTAAAACCGCCTACTTACAATGACCATTATACACAAGATCAGTGGTTTTGTAGTGTTATCATTTGAACCGGTCAGAACTTGAAAACCCTAAGAGTTCCAAACTAATGTAATCATCAAAAACCTCTTAGTTCATGGTAAATGAAATGTATGAGAAGCAAAAGAATCATGGAATCTGATGTATTAAAATTGTATATATATATATATATATATATATATATATATATATATTTAACTCTTGTCTTACATGACTGTGGTAATAACTCAGAGGTGTAAAAAAAAGTGTCCCATGACAAAAGGACTACTACTGTAAAAAGATCTAGGAAAATGTAACCATCAGTAATCCTGTAGATGGCCACCATTTAAAAAAAAAAGAAATTGTTAACAAAATCTAGACTAGCATTTCTATAGCCATGAGCACTGTGACTCATGGTTGCAAAGAAAGCTCACAGCTTATCGCCTCTTTTAGTCGACTAAAACCATCTGTCAACATATTGTAATGCTACGACCCAACTGCCGCTGTTAGAATGGGTACAGCTACCTTGTTATAGTACTTAGACTCACCAGTTCGCAGATGTCAAATGACTGCATAATAAAGCTGCCTGCTGGCAGTCCACTGACACATCCGTAGTGCTTGTGCTTGCAAAATTGCTGTGTCATGTTCTGTGATGCAAAATTGGGTAATACCTTGCAAAAATGCTGATTACAGATTTACTCTCTGAACCCTGCACCAGTTATAAAAACATAATGCCTGTGCAGGTGTGTGTTATGAGGGTACTTCACGCACAGTGAGCGTGTGATAATCTCCTAAACCCAACGGAGTTTCGCTCTGTGGGTGTATGGGTCATCAAACAACTTGGGAGTGTGAAAACAATCATCATAAGTCCCACCTGCACTTGCATTATTCTCTATATAAACCCATCCAGCTTCACTTTTGAGGTTAATGAAGCATCCCTCACCTCAGGTGAGTGTAAACTCCTGTTTTAAAAACAAACCCATATCTCTAATAGTCTCTATATAATACCCTTGTCAGAACAAATGAGTATTTTAAACTCTACAAACCCTGACAGTAGTAATTTCAGAAGGAAAAAAAGGCTTTTGATGTCCTAGTAGTCATATTCCAGTATGTACAGCATCTTAGTGTAAGCCCTGTGGCCAGTGATTTCTGAAAAGAAACCAAATGTATGGACATAAATTATCTTTTTTTTTATTTATGGGGGTGCGGGTGTACATTTGGGCCAGTAACATCTCAACTGCAGCTATCATAAAACGAGTGCTGCCAGTAGTCTACAGCATTTGTTCAAACCACAAAGTAAACACTTACAGAGAAAGGGCGACTGGCTATGGCATGGATCAGAACCCCCCTTCCCCAGCACATTTCTGGGAATAGGGGACCAGCTGATACCAAATCAGGCACAGCCACTACTCACCATTGTAACTTCATTACGATCCAAAAGAATCAGTTCAGTAAGGTACACCATAATCATCATTGGTCAGTAGTTTAGAAATGTTCGTTATAGTCACAGTCGGGTGATAGACTGAATGAATGACTAACGAGAGATTAATAAAATTTTCTTTCCGAAAGCCACTACTTTCTTAGTCACCGCAATAACACACATATGATTTTAAAATAAAGTAATTTAAAACAAACATTTTTTAATTTTTGCACATACGTGCCGGACAGTGCTGATGTACAGTTTGTGGTGCTTACCGCAGAAAATTTCACAAGCAAGAAACATGAAGCTGGGCACACACACTCATGCCAGGAACTGGACACCACTCATAGGAGTAAAGGTGCTAAAAATCCTTTTATTACTCAAGTCAGCTTCTCCACCACCACCAGCAAGGACATGAACAGGGAAAAAACTCAGTGTTTCGCTTTGTTAAGTGTGCCTGTGCGAAACGTAGAGTTTTTTTTCCTGTTCGTGTCATTGGTGGTGGTGGAGAAGCTGACTTGAGTAATAAAACCATTTTATTTTTTTGCACACGTTGTTATGAGTACCTGACACATCAGTTTGATCGGCAGCACCGTACAGGAGATTTTTTCTATTCTGTTAAATAGCACAAATAGACAAAAATGCAACTCTTGAGTTTTTTGCCATTGATCTTCTCGTACTGTATTAGAAAACAAGCTGTATCCGTGTCAGCTTATTATAGTTGGGAACCAAATCCGATGTTTGTTCTCCGAATAAAATGTTTAATTGTACTGTGATGCAAAGTCATAAGCACCACACTGGGATACCAGCACCTGTCAGTAGGGAGGGATGAATGTTAAGTTCATCCAGCTAATATGGTATGGTATGTATTTTCTGGTGCTTACAGATAATTACATTCTACGACATCTGTTGTTAGATCTTGTCACTGTTGTGGTCTCCATGTATCCCTTCACCCCCCTCTCCCGTTTACCACTCGCTACCTGTAGTGCCTGTTTCACTTCTACGCCAAATTCCAACCTCCAATGCCTTATTTTCCGAATGCTGATATCACTCTTTTATTTATTTATTTATTGTTTTCCCCTTTTTATTTGCAAAATAACATTGCTGTTGCTGTCCAAAGCAGTTGCTGACTTTGAGGAGGTGGGGGGCACCGGCATCTTTTCACAGCCACCGTTTGCAGTTCAATAAAAGATAATGAAAATAGCTTGTTATCTCGGTAGATGACTGCAGGGTTTTTTTTTTTTTTTTTCTTTTTTTCTTTAATTTTGATGGGAACAATGAAACTGTTTATGTTGGAGCAGGGTTACGGAGGAGTGGCTGGGCCATAACCAACACTAAGTTATTTGTGACAAAACAGGTATAGACAAAACGAAACCGCCATTTCAGGAGCAGTTTGAGGCTCAACAAAGGGACAGACTCCTGAGTGCATTAATTGATAAAAACAGGTTCCAGGAGACTCCGGTAATACTCATTGATCAGTCTACAGTAAAATGCCTGCACCTTATCTTCAGTGTATGTTTAGCAGTCCTGGACATAACTAATACACCTGAGGAAGAAATACTTTATTCTGGGTTCCCGTAGCAGCTCCAGTGTATTGCTTACAATGTTCACTGACTGCTACTTCTATTTTACTGACATGCCACTAACAAAACTGAACATGGTGGGTGGGGAGCTGACTGCTATATAAGAAAAACACCATCCTGTACCCTGCAGATGTGTTGATTGACAGTGAAAGTAACAGACAGTATGACAGTTAAACACACCAGGAATACAACTCACTGCTGACTGTAAGTTTTATTAGAAAATGGGCTTTTTATTTCCTGGTCCCTGATTGGCTGGTACCCCTGTCGGGGGTACATTAACTTTCAGTAGACGACCAGTAAATAAAAAGTTCCAGCCCCAGTGCTTCTTCACCTACTGGGGTATCTTTGTGGCCACAGCCTGCTTTGTCATTGGCCGAAAATACCTAATTGAATTTAAAATCCTCGCAATTTTTTTTTTCTCGCTTAGTGAGAGATACTTGCCACCCAATGCAACCTACTTTATTGACACCTGCCTGCCCTAAGTAAACACACATAAACGACAAATGCACAGTTATTTTTCTCCTCTTGTTTAGTATTCCTTTGTCCCATGCCTGTCACCCAACAACGTGACTCTCGGCGAGCAACAGATTTCCCCCCAGTCCCCGACTCGTCACACAAACACAGTAATGGGTCGGCAGACAAAGTTAGTAACCTCCCCATCCCCATTTTGACAATTTCTTTTGTGTCAGCAAATGGTAAAAAATTCTAATCACTGCACTGTCACAAACGAAAATAAATCCTCTTTCCATCAGCTCAGAGCACCTCGCTCCCTTCTCCAGCTGCCTTCTCTGACAGCGTGTCACCATCAGCGCGAGATACCATGCCCTGCTCAACACCAACCAGTATCCCCTCCTAGAAGCCTGACTGCACAAAATACATAAAAAATGTACTTGTATGTGGTTGAGCAGAGGAAACATGAGCATTTCTCCCAATCGCAGTCGTTACACTTTGACAGCGATCTCGTGACACCTTCCACCGCCTGCTTAGCTCGGTCCATCTGCTGCACTCCCCGATGTAAACCACAAAAAAGCCCCACAAATATACCTGTTTAAACACAGGTACATACACGTCTTAAGTGTAGCTCAGTAAAACTCCGTAGCCCTGTGTGTTGGGAGTTACCAAGGCAGTGAGCTCCGCAACAATTACAGAAGCTCAACTAGGACAAATGTCCTCACCTCAAAATATGGAGGAACTATTTTATTACAAAAAAAATATATATATATACCACAGAGTTTCATCATTCAGACATACACATAATTTTTTTTAACGACTATAATACAATGGCCCATTTTTTAAATGCAATAATACCCTCCAGGGTGGGAGGTATGGGCAATACCGGACTTTCTTGAGTCTGTAAGGCCCTCCGCCTGCGGCGTCGGGCCTCATTACGCCCCTGGGCGGTCCGGTATTGCCCAATACCGCCCACCCTGTCGGGTATTGTTGCTTGCTTGGAGGCTCAACTTCATGATGTAAAATACACATGAAATGGGTTTATAAAATGAATATAGAAGAAAGACATAAGGCATCTAAGGCTTAAAATAATTTATTCAGATATTCCAACTGCCATGGGCGCTTGCTCTGTAGAATCTGTACTTGAGCTACTTGAGGAGCCAGTATCGTCCTGAAGAACTACTGGTTCAGCCATTTTGACAACTTCTCGTGAATGCGCAACATAAGCAAACTGACTCATGAGAGTCTCGAGCTGCACCACGGTAAACAGCATAAATAATTGAAAAAACAACTGAAATGCAGCTGTTTAGAATATGGCGATCCTGGCGAGGGTCCGTGCAAGACGGGGGTTAAGCATAAATAAACAAGTTAAACACTGGAACTAACGAGTCTTATCTCAAAAGTCAATAAATAATCAATACATTTCTATTCATGTGGCTTGCACCGTAAACAGGTTCATTGCACTGCTGCTTTAAAGCAAGTGTTCCATGTTTTAAAATTCCATTTCCCGTTGGTTCTGTACTGCATGTTACCTTAGACATGGCCATCCAGTGTTCCAGAACACTGGTTGTGTGTGGTGAGAATGGTAGGGGTTATTGATGGATTGTGTCTTCATGTGTTTACGTGTGTGATATTTACAGTGATTGGGTGAGGCATTAATTGTGTATGTGTACCCACACGCAAACGTTTTTTAATTATTTGTTTTTCAGCACCCTCTGCAGACCCATCGTGAAGGGGATAGCACTGCCAGACTAAAGATTATTCAAGCCATTTGCAGGAGAGTTGGTCACTGTGGTGGGGAGGGGATTGGGGGTGTGGAAGGACTGTCTCAATAGTGCTTAGTCAGTTGGCATCCTGAGGTTCTGACATATCTAATAAAATCAGAGTACGGTAGTTTATTTTTTAGATAGTTTATGCATTTTATTTATTTATTTATATGTTTTTGACCATGAATGGTACACTAAGCTGTGATACCTTATTCCAGGTCCATCCTAGGGAGTGGGTTACATGGACCTTTTTCTTGACTGGAGATGTTGGCCATAACACCATGTTAGCTCCCCCATTCATTGATAAGTGCCATGGGATCTTTCACTTCCGCCTGGACAGTGACCAGAGATGGACATGCAGGACTTTGGTTTAATGTCTCATCCAAAGGATGACAGAACAGTATAGCACCCCCTCGTGCCTCACGGCAGTGCCAGTCTGGGGCTGGAACTCACGACTTTCCAATCTTCTGGCTCCTGAGACAAGCATGCTACCTACTGATAATAAGTCTGTTGAATTGGCATGCCATAACATGTTTACTAGTAGAAGAAGAACAGAGGAAGACATAACTTACAGCCTTTTATAGCTCCTCCTGTTCCTGTGCCCAGTTATTACCTTCCAGTGCCTTCGCAGGCAAACGGGGGACTGGAATGTTCACCACACGAATTAAGGCATAAGATGAATGTTTATGGATATTGTTACACTTGTATAGATACTAATTAAAGTATGGGGACTAATACCAAAATTCAGAAAAAGTGCAAACAATTATTTATTTTATCTTTAAAACTGTCTTGAAATTTTCCATGTCGATATTAAAAAAGTATATTAATACACTTTGTCATGATGGAAAAAATATATTGATCATATATATTTTGTTAAAAAATAACTTGTGATGTAAATATATACGTTGATACAGCTAAAGAAACTGCTAATTTATATAGTGATAACATAATTGCTGCTGTTACAAGATAACGATATAATGACACCATTTCTTTATTGTATTCTTTATTTTTTCGATTATTTTTCTATGCCCTGATTTTTCCCCACTTTTCTCCCTGCCCCTCCTCGTATGTGCATGCATGCGCCACATTCCAGGGCACCCTCCCACTGCTTACCACCCCCTCCTGCCTACGTGGCCACTAGACCGCCACCCGATGGCAGCGGAACTATGAGGATCAATGACCTTCCCGGAGAGGAGAGCTGCTGTTAGGCCGCCAGGCCTGCTCCTACCCCCCCCCCCCCGTGCTAGCTCCCCAATGACCTGAGATTGTTCCCGGACCCGGGTCGCTGGCGTGACGTGAGGTAAGGCATAGCGCCTCAGCCCTCTGCGCCACCGGTCTGGCAGTATATTCTCTATTTATAAATCATGGAGAAGTATATACCAGTGATTAACATAACTGTCAGTATCATAAGAGGTATACAATACAAACAAAACCGGGTTTTATGTACAGAAGCATTCACTACTGAAGGAGTGACTCCTCCTATAAAAATCTCTCTTGTTATTGTCAAGTTGTCAGTCCTGAGGTCCAGGCCGCTCCAACTCCCTGGCAGATAATTTCATCTGGGGCTATAAGACCCACACCTCCCATACACTGCACATCACACTGGTTATGGGATAAAAGTCGCATTCTCTTCAGAGATATAAATGACCCAACTCCGCCATTTCAGTTCAGTTCGTGATTCCTAGCCAGTACTGTGAGCAGTGACACCACTTCTTAATGGCTGGACTACAAGCTTTCATTTGAAAAAAATTAAGTTTCTAGCCCCAGCAGTTGCAGAGTTAGACCTTTCAGAGGGTATTTTCCTTAAAATGTAATAAATTTGGAACTGTTAGGGCTAGAGATTTAATTTAAAGGTTGGAGTCAGCTATGTAGATACATTGTTACGGTATTACTGTAGACCATATATTGATATAAACAAAAACGTAATTGATATAAAAAACTTTAAATGTTTCACTAATGTTTTTAAGGTCCTGTCATTTTTAACAGCATATTATATCAGCACATATATGCATGTACAGTAGCAACACAGGAGTACTGTATCATTAAGGTCTGTACATATTAATCAGACTCCAAGCTTTCATATGGGACAACAGAGCTACTAGGATAACTGATGAGGCACATGACAAGAAACTACAACAGAGGGACAGAAGTGGCCTAAGGTTGAGGGCAGAGGGGACCTCGATTGCCATCGTACCATCACAGACATATAAGCACAGCACTGCGCTGTGCACACACCAGGTGTATACATGTAACATCTGGATGCTTTCATTATTATTATTATTTTTTAATTACTTATTGTTTCCTTCCCCAGCCTGGTTTCCACTCAGCATTGGCTAACACTCAGTCTCATCACTTAACCCAGACCTCGGAGAGCTCTATTTACCTGTTACCCTCCCACGGTAGGGCTGGAAGGGGGCACCAATCCCCCTAACCAGAGTCCAAAAATTTGGTGGCAGCAGGGCTCAGTTGTGCTGGGCAGGAGGTGTGAGGCCAGAGTGTACCATGTGCTAGTGTCATCCTGCTGTGCTGGCAGGAGGTGTGAGGCCAGAGTGTACCATGTGCCAGTGTCATCCTGCTGTGCTGGGCAGGAGGTGTGAGGCCAGAGTGTACCATGTGCCAGTGTCATCCTGCTGTGCTGGGCAGGAGGTGTGAGGCCAGAGTGTACCATGTGCCAGTGTCATCCTGCTGTGCTGGGCAGGAGGTATGAGGCCAGAGTGTACCATGTGCCAGTGTCATCCTGCTGTGCTGGCAGGAGGTGTGAGGCCAGAGTGTACCATGTGCCAGTGTCATCCTGCTGTGCTGGCAGGAGGTTTCTGACATTGTTTTCCCTCCACGAGATGCTGGACTGGGAGCATGTGGCTAAGGATGTAAAAGGCATGCGCTGCCAAGCATGCAGGCCAGCAAAATGCATGCACACCACAAGGCCTCTGCATCTCCACTTCCATTGCAGTTCCCCACCAGACTTGCATTGTCTGTGCGCCCCCTGGTGGTGTTCAAATAATGAGGAATTTTCTGCTACCAACCCGGAGAACATCTTCTGGGGTGTTCAGTTTCCTTGACCCCAGCGAGCCAGGCTCATTCCCGAACCCAAGTCACCGATGTTGCTAACAGTAGCCCTACCACTGCGCCAATGGTCTGGCCTCTGGGTGCCCTGATTTAAATATTAGCTGCACCGGTGGTACAGCCTCCCTCCCCCCCCCCCAAAAAAAATTTTTTGTTCCTGTCATTACAACAATTGTTCGTATCTGTGCAAACTTATTAAACTTATTCGCAGTGATGGCCACCAAGGAGGATGGTCGTTGGAAGTTAGAGAAATTTTTAACTTTACCCTGACAAAAAATGATGGCTTCCTACAAAGGAAACAATGTTTGTTTTTTTGTTTGTTTTTTATTTTTCTATTGTCTTAGATACTGTGTGTTTTGTTCTTGTTTATTCAGGGCAGCACAACTATCTGTGTGCAGGAAGGAACGACTGCATTATTGACAAGATTCGGAGGAAGAACTGTCCGGCTTGTCGATTACGGAAATGTCTTCAAGCTGGAATGAACCTGGGAGGTAACAGAAATACTGCTGGGTTTATATACATATATATATATATATTGCTGTTGATTATGTGCCCTAATTACAGTAGGTGTCATACATGACTTCAAGTTCCTGGGACCTCAGAAAAAAGTATTGGATACATTTAAGTAAGTGATAACACATGGCAGGGCCTGGGTTTTGCTATAATAACTACACTCCCTGAGGTGGATTGTGAGGCAGGAGCTATTTGCATCTACCCATGCTTACGAAGATTTTTTTTTTTTTACCAAAAAGTTTAAACTTCAGTGGTGGTAGGCCATTCATTTTTTTTTCCAGTCAGAGTACAGCAGACTACTTTTGTTTAAAATGAGGATCAGTTAGTGTCACGATATGCCTTTGTGATGGAGTTGTGGAGGAAGGTTTATGTCTGCGTTAATGGAGGCACCTCCAGTAGGTTCGATTTTCATAGGGGAACGTGACAGGTTGGCCCCCTGTTTCCTCTCCTTTTTGCCTTATATATTGAGCCCCTCACCAAAAGTGTTAGGGATGATGTCAGTGTTATAGGAATATAAGTAGGTGGAACAATGCAAAAGATATCTCTTTACACAGATGATGTCTTACTATATTTGGCACATCTGGAGACTTCCATACCTATAGTGTGGTCGCTCGGCCAACATGTGGGATATTCCCTTAATAAAAGAAAAACAGAAGTTCTTTGATTTTTTTATAGGCCTTCGGCTACCATCACTTAACTGCTATCCCTAAATTGGAATGCTACCCAAATTAAATATCTGAGAGTCCAGGACTGTAAAAACCCCACTAACTAAAAAAAATACAAGAAGATGTCAATAAATGGTCCCTCCTCAACTTCCCGATGTATTTTAGAATACATTCGATCACAGTGAATGTGCTCCCCAGATATTTGTATTTTTTCCAGTGTATACCTAAAATTATTCAGAAAACTCACTTCCACAGATGGCAGCAGAATATATGTAAATATATTTGGAATGCAAAGCACATCACAAAAGGGCACATTTCTGACTTATATAAAGCTCTTGAAGTCTTGCATGGGGACTGCACCACATCCATGCGGCAAAAATGGGCACAGGAAAATAGCCTAGATTTAATGGCTAAGGACTGAGAGATGATGTTTAAATCCGCAGTAAAATGACCAGCACCCCACCCCCCACCCCACCCCAGATGACAAGAATTTGTCTGGAAGGTTAGGACCTGCTATTTTTACACACCTGTCATGCAAAGTAAATGGAGCAGACACTTTTCACAGGTGTGTTGGAGAAAGCATTTAGAGTTACGAGCACATCTTCTGGACCTGTCCAGTGCTCAAAAACTTTTGGCAACGGATTCTTAATACAGTGTGCAATTTATTCTCCATCAGCATCCCACTGGGCATTTTGCACTTGGTCCTGGATCTTCCACTGCCGCCAGAGGTGTCAGGCCTAGACCAGCTGTATCTCTGGAATGTCCTTATAGCAGCTTCACACAAAGCAATAACATGGAATTGGCTCAAAGAAGAGTCCCCAACATGCCAGCATTGGTTAAACATTGCCCGAGATATTCAAACTATGGAGGAACTGACCTTTAAAGAGCACCTTTCTTGGTGCAGTGCCAGATCATCAAGAGATTCCCTTACCTGACTGGGAGTTCCTCCATAGTAGTTGTACAGTTTACTCGTTGGACCCACAATGAAGGGATCGTACTTTGCCCCTGAGGGGGCTAGCTGCTCGATCCTTCATTCCTGATCACTTGACACCGTCCCCCGCTCTGTGTTTTGTGATGTAATTATGTGCCTAGAGAGGGGAGAGATTTTTACTGTTTTGACCTGACATTTAATACAAATTGGAGTCAGTATCAAGTAACAAGAGCTGTACTAAAAGTCAGGTTAAAATAGTAAAAATAACTTTTAAAATAAGTCTCCATATGCTTGCATGGAGCACGTCCCTGCGTTAGGCACATAATGACATCACAAAACAAGGAAGCACAGGTACTGCTTTGACGATCAAGAAGTGGAAAGGATCAAACAGCTTGCCCCCTCGGGGGCAAAATACAGTCCCTTCCCTTCCTTAGGGGACTAAATTGTACAACTACTGTGGAGGAACTCCCAGGCAGGTAAGGGAGCCTCCTGATGATTTGGCTGGCTAGGAGAAAAATCCGGGAAAGGTGCTCTTTTAGGTAAACCTGAGACTCTCTGCTTTTGTGTGGGGATGGGCACGTTGGACTCTCCATGGGGACACTTTCCGCACATGGTTCAATTAATCCTATTGCTGGGAGGTTCTATTATAGGAAATGGCTCCCTCCTACCTTGCAGCCCATTGTATGGACAGAGAGCTCCACAGAACCTGCTCTCATGTTGTACTGGTAAAGTTTCTCTCCCATAACTCTCACCGGTCTGTAATGCTACGTGAAGCCATATTTTATGACCTAATGTTAAATATTGTATTACTTAAGGACTTTCTGAAGCCCAGCAGCTGCCAGTATTTTGCACTTTATATTTCCTGTACGCAGTCTTTGTTGTACCCAAGCTTTTCAATAAACATGAGTTTACAAAAAAAGAAGCTATGGAGGAAAAAAGCATCAAGAACTCAGAACTAAGGGCAGGGCTGCAATAATTACACAGCTTATAAGGGTGATTGATTAGTCAATCAGTACAGTATGTGGGATTTTTCTCACCCATTGTATGAACCAGTTTGAAGCACTAGGGTACAGAAAGGAGCTCATACATGTTTTGTTGCAGACTGGCCCACCCTGTGTGTGTTGTTTGGATATTTTTATGCAAGGAGGAAAGTAATTTAATTGATGAAGTTTGTGATTATGAGGGTTGAGGAAGTGATGGCCTTTAGGGAGTGACGCTCTCATTTCACCTGTAGGTCAGATGAGGTGATGGTGAGGGCAGTGCTCAGCTCAGACGTGTAGCTCAGTGCATCAGTTCTGTGTAAGACAGTTATTAATTCAGTGCAAACTTAATTGGTCCAGGCCAAGTTCTCATTATAGTATTCCTCACTCCCACGATCGACTATTGCCAATGCTGGCTTCATCACCCCCACCCCTACCCCCCTTTTCGTGCTCACCCTACTCCTTACCTTCATCCCCCTGCAATCTCATCCTACACTCTCACTTGACAAGGTCATCTGTGACCGCCTGGTGCCCTTTCCTATTTTCACCGAGACCCATAACTTGTACATACATCCTCTCCCTCCTCCCTCATTTCTCTGCCCTTATCTAGGTACCTTACTCAGTCTACATACTTACGACATACTACTACGATGTTTGACCTTTACCCTAACTAACTGTAAGCTTCCTGCCATGCTACTCCTGTTACATTTGTACTGAAGTTTTTTATTGATCTGCTCTTGATGTTCAGAATTTACTTTGTCTTACTGCTGTTTAATTGTATGACATGGAACCTTTGTAAAAGAACTTCTGGTTCAGCGGCATTTGTAATCCAAGATTCAATAAATAAAACAGGCTAGACTGCTAGTTGTGCCACACTCTTCCTAGCATTTTTGAGGCGATCCTGATTCTGGTGAGCTGGTACTGCTTCTCCCTCAAAATACTCTTTATAGTTACAGCATAGTATACTAGCACTAACCTGCAGAAAAGCCTGGTGCAGGCCAGCTGAATTTAAATATGCGTCGCTAGCTCCACCCTGACTATAACTGCAAACTGCTTTCATCATAGCTTTTGTTTGTTTGTGGTTTTGTTTTTGCTCCTCCCCGAGAACCCCAACTGGCCACTCCTTCAGACCTCCTAGGTGCAGTTTGTTTATTTGTAATGGCAAGAGGACAGTTGGATGAAAAAGCAACGTGTCAGAAAAAGTGATATTGTACCAAACTGAGCCCTAAGTGTGAATAGCAGATGATGGTTGATATGACATGAAATCAAAAGTGCAAATCGAGAGGGGGGAGAAAACTTGGAAATATGACTTGATCATAATTGCATCTGACTCGTAGCTTTCTACATACGGCTAGACCACATAATCTTCTGATTAAAATACACTTACCCCTCCCCAAACGACCTACTG
The DNA here is from genome assembly GCA_016271365.2 of Neoceratodus forsteri. Classification (NCBI taxonomy): domain Eukaryota; kingdom Metazoa; phylum Chordata; order Ceratodontiformes; family Ceratodontidae; genus Neoceratodus; species Neoceratodus forsteri. The sequence continues at coordinate 128,512,327 of CM057453.1, forward strand.
TGTATTCTTTTTCTTTTCTTGCATGCAGCTCTCCTTCAGTCAGTACTCTGGGTTTGGCCTCACATACCTCTATCAGATGTACTCCTGGGGATCCCAGATGTTCATCAGTGGAAGTGGTTTTATTTGTGGGGTATCAGCCCATGAAAGAATACTAAAGATTACATTTATTGTTGAAAAATGAATAATGGGAGCTAACTGGTAATTGAAAGCCACACCTGCTGGACAGTGCTCTGCCAGTGGAGTTCTCAGTCCAGCCAGCAAGACTCTACTCCTGTAGTTGCCTTTTTGTTGCTTTCGTACACGCACTGTGCATCGCCCGGAGAATAGTTTAGACTGAAGGAGCATTATTTGCAAGGTACCGTATTAGCCCACCGCACTGGAAATGCAAATATTTTTTTAAAAATAAAACTGTACTGTGACTAGGAAAGGAAAGCAGTGTAATGTTTTTAACCATTGTTTTTTTTTTCCTAAACCAACTACTTATTTAACAGGTTTTTTTATCAACTGAATGTGCTCATTGTGACAACACCGTTTATTCAATTTCTGAGATTTCACAGTAAAACTGAGTAACAGAAACCTTACCTCCCCATTATTTATTTGTTTTTATTTATTTTTCACTGTGCAGTATATTCTCTCATAATACAGATGTAGGCATTGCATTGTTGGGATAAAGAGATATTTCAGAACTGTTGCTTAATCTTTTCTCTTCTGCACCTGCCAGTCATTTCCAAACATTTACATAATTGCTTAAAAAACAATTTTGCATTAAAAATGTTGAAAAACGAGGAGGACAACAGTTTGGCCTGTACTTGCCTTTCTTTTTTTTCTTCTTTCTGTTCATTTTACAGTTACAGTAAATCATAGAAGGGCGCTCAGCTTTGTAACCGTGCACTGCTGGCTGTTGTTCTGGTACTGTCATTGGAGGGGCTTTGCTGTGAAATCAAGTCACACCTGTCTTTTTATGATGATGTCCTTGTAAGAGGATCACATCTTCCCATGTCCACTTATGATGTCATAATACTTCAGTTTAAAAAAAAATCATAGTGATACTCCCAAGTCAAGAACTAAGACTGCATTATTTTGGGGGAGAAAAACTCTTCCTTTATGAATATGCAGAATAACGTGTGTCATTGAAGGAGCTACAAGGTAATAAATCACTTGAGGGGTTTGTTACTGCAGTGAAGCATTGTTTATCAGTGTCAGCAGAACCCCTTAAGTAATTTAAGTCCTTAAATCTTTCTCAAAGGCATACAATAATATATTTATATAATATAGATAAGAAGAAGAAGAAAAGCACATGTGAACGCTAACCTGCTCTACAGTCTCCTTCGATGCATATGTACCTAGTGAGCAATGGTCTACAGGGTAGTAAACAGCATGGGTTTGTGGCAGGGACTTTTTGTCAGACCAGCCTGATAGTTTTCTTTGACTGGGCAACAGTGGCACGTGACAAGGGCTACGCTGTGGATTTACTCTCTTTCGGTAAATCAGCAAGGCTTTTATCTCGGTGCCACACAGAAGATTGCTGAAAGAGCTGGAGAACCTGGGCACAGCGAGGGACATAGATGAGTAGGAAACTGATTGAAGGAGAAAAAGCAGAGGGGTGGTGGTAAATGGGATCAGACCTGAAGATAGCGAAGTAACGAGTGTGGTGCTGCAGGGATCTGTCCTTTGTTCTGTCCTCATCAATATATTCATCCTTGACATTGGAAAGGGCATCAAAGCAAATTGCATCTTTTCACAGATGACACAAGCTGTGTGGTAAGGTAGATAGTGATGAAGGGATCAGGGGGATGCAGAGGGATCTACAGAGGCTAGAGAGAGATGGTCTGAGGTTTAACAGTTGAAATTCATGGGCAAAGAAATGTAAGGTTATGCCGGGGCGCAGAACAGAGTACTGGATGGGAAGTGTTAAGCTGAGCATTGTGGCAGAGGAAAGGGACCTGGGAGTCGTAAGTGACTCCCTCAAAGGATCTAGCCAGTGTAGCAAGTCCTGTAATAAGGCTAAAAGGATGCTGGGGTGTATACAAATCCCTGAAACCTGATTGGTTGAGCTGTTTAGATATACAACAGCAGCAACTCAAAAATAAATTCTTTCAAGTCTCATTACACTTAGGTTTTTATCAAGATCTTTGAAACCCGTGTAGCATAATTGTAGTAGTTTCTTAGGAGCAGATAGGTACTTGGCATAAATATCTCCTTGTGGTCTTGGTGTTTATAAGGGCAAGAGTCAGTTACTCAAGAAAAATTATATATGTTTGGCACCCTTTCTATTAGGCTGAGAACACATTACAACAGTAAAATATGAAAACAATAAGTCGATAAACCATGAAGGCACAATAAATGCAATAAATATAGAATAAAGTATGGTCGGGTAGAGATTTTACATTATTATTTCAGTTGTGGGGATGCTACATAAACTGGGTTTGTGAAAAGCATCCACAATGAGGGTATGTGTAAAATCGAGTTTGACACTGACTCTATTTTATTTTATATAATTGCTGGTTTCCTTTTTCGCTTCAGCAATTATATAAAATAAACAGCTCCCAGTGTATCCCACGGTCGGTCCTTTAGTCCGGTGCAGATTTTCGTATTTTAAAACTGTTTTTTCCCTTTCTGCAGGTCTTTGTGTGTTTCCAGGGTATATGGGGGAAGAAAAGAAAAGGACTTACCGCTGAGTTCTTGTGGCGGTTCTATTTCAGGTGACATGGAAGCAGTGAGCGGTCTCGACTGGTCGCGCTGCTGCGTGAGCAAGCGCACAGCAAGGGAAATCGTGCGCGTGTTTACCGTTATAAACAATCCTTTATAACGCAAATTACTTCCAGTTTCCTATGGGAAAAGGAGACACATTTATTATTAAATAAAAACACATGTGCTATTTAAAACTAATCTCTTTTATTCTGGGTAGGCCTGTGCAAATGAAAAAGTTTTAGCAGGTTCTTAAAGTGCTCTAGAGAATAGGGGTGGCAGCCCCAAAGGCCCTGTCCTTAGATTGCTTCAAACAGGAACAGGAGATACATACACATTCAGAATACTTGGACTATTACTGCACGTGTAGTATTATGATTTTGTAGTGTCACATTTTTGAACTCTGTACATACTAGGATGCATGATCTCTTCTACTTGGAGGTTCATGACAAGTTTAATTCCCTTAGGTAACTACTGAAGTGATTGATGTGAATGATGGGGCATTAGGACGTCTGTGTGTGTGTGTGTCCTTACAACTGGGGGATTTAATTCCTATGATTTCTTATTCCGATTCCTTACACATTTTCAGTACATCAACTAGTTTTATTATTCACTGAGAATTTATTGAAATATGTACATATCAGGTTGCATGGTCATAGTTTCTTGGTGGTCCTTGACAAGCAGGTTTTTGTTTGGCTCTTATATTGTCAATTTATATTATCATATAAATTCCTGTTACAACACTTAAGGCCTTAAGGTTTACGGAGCATAATAGCCAGTCTTGAGAGTATAGTTGGGTAATGTTTCCAGCTAAGTTTTTCATTCCATATAGTGTGAAACTATTGCTCACTTTAGGTAAACTTTACTTTAAACCCTTTGTACGCCATGTATATCTACTTTTTGTAGTTCTGCTTTGTAGGGCTTGTTTTTAACTTACAGTTTTGTCACATTTTAGCATGTCTCTAATCCAAGTGGGTTTTGCTTTTAATGAACTGCATTCTTAAACACACTGGGACACTCGTTATTGGGCTATACAGCTCTCTGCTAGAGATGTTCTTATCTTACTCTGAAGGTGTCTCTTAAGTCATTTAATTTATGTGCAGTGTACTCCCTGCCTGTTTTTATGCTCTAAGCACATCTGACCTTTAGGCCCTTTCAGCTGAATGTAAACTGGTACTATTTAGCTTCTATGATATTTGTTCTGTTATTTTTTAAATGAATATTTTGAACCAATGGGATTTTTTTCTGTCTTTTTTCCTGCATGGGTGTTAAAAGTATGGGATTTTCTTAATAACTGTCATTAAGCTTCTGTGGAAGGACTGGGTTGGTCCAAAAGCTAAAGCACTTTGTTCTTTTTGTTACCTTCTATTGGACCAACATAGATGTATCAAATCATTTGCTTCTGGATCTGCTTTGAGGAATGCAGCCACGGTGGCCTGGCACAGACCAGACGTGGTGCTGGCTTTCTCTGTAATTAATTTTCAGAATCTCTTTTTCTAAAGAGATTCCTCCAACTTGTTTCTCTTGAGAGTTAATCCTTTAGCTTCTCTTTTCTGTCGCTGCCGCTGCGAAAAGAAGATTGCCTCCACAGATAAGCACTCTCTCTGTGTCTGATGTCTTGGGCCTGATCACAACTTTTCTGACTGTGAGCTCTATCAGAAGTTCAATCAAACAACCCTTAGGCAACACAGAAAGACTCTCCAAATTTCCTGATGGATCAACAGGTAGACAGTTCCAGGTAGGCAGGGAGATTTAGGGATATTCTCTGCTTTGCCCATGTCATTAAACCAGCCCCTTGTGCCGCTAAATAGTAAAGGTGCAGATTTGGCAATGAAAGGCCCCCCTTCTCCTTTGGGGATTGCAATATTTTTTTCAAAATTCTGGGCTTTTTATGGTTCCAGATGAAGAGGGAGATATCCCTATCCATCTTTGACCAAAACCTCCTTGGAAGTTGAAGTGGGAGACACTGAAATAAAAAAAGAACACGGGGCAGAACGTTCATCTTTATTACCTCTACACGACCCATCAGCGTCAGCGGTAGGAGGCGCCAGCGAGCCAGGGTTTGTTCGATCAACTTCCAGAGTCTCTCATAGTTAGCGGAAAAAAGTCGGGTGATATCCACTGATATTTGGATGCCTAAATATCTAATCTGGTTGTGAGGTGCCCATTGAAACTGAAAACTACGCAAAAAGGACCTCGATGGGGTACCACTCACCCTAAGAATCTCTGACTTGGAGTAGTTAATTTTGTACCGGAGATCACACCAAACTCGGGGGAGTTTCTGGAGATGATAAATAAAATATAGAGTCATCTGCGTACAGGGATATTTTTTGTTCAGTTCCCCCCATGATAATACCCTTAATCTCTAAATGTTGGCGTACTCTAGCTGCCAGTGGTTCCAAACTAATTGCAAATAATAGAGGTGAGAGGGGGCACCCCTGTCTGGTCCCTCTAGAAATAGCGAAAGCTGTGGAACTGACACCATTAATCCTCACCTGAGCCCTAGGGTGGGAGTATAACTCCAAAATAATGTGAAGAAATTTAGGGCCGAAATTTAATTTATCCGTGGACGATTTTAACAATAACCAATTCACCCTATCAAAAGCTTTTTCTGTGTCCATGGATTTGGCCTACTGAAAGTCTGGGCTCCCTACCTGAGAGGAAATAATATTTAAAAGTCTCCGGATGTTGTCTGTTAGATATCTTTTTGATAAAACCTGTTTGATCCTCGTGTATGACAAGGGAAATTTCCTTCTGTAAGCGGTGGGCTAAAAGTCCTGTAAAGAGTTTAAGGTCAACATTAAGTAGTGAAATAGGTCTATACGACCCACATTTTAAGGGGTCTTTTCCTTCCTTAGCCAACACTGATATATGTGCCATATCCCATGATACCGGGGGGAACCCGCCACCTCCTGAAAGACTTCCCAAAGTGGGGGAAGCAAAAACTCCACAAATTCTTTATAAAATTCTAGGGTATAGCCATCCAATCCAGGGGATTTACCATTCTTTAAAGACTTAATTTGTTCTCTAATTTTGGCCACAGTGATATCTGCCTCTAAATTTACCATGGATGCAGCAGGGAGTGGTCGTAAATGTGTTTGGGCAAGAAAATCTCTAATAAGGCTCTCAGCCTCTGGAACAGAGCCCTGGGTATAGAGCTCCCAATAGTAGTTAGCAAAGACTGAGGTAATCTGTTCTGGTCCCCGTTGTACCTTATTATTGTCCTTGGGATCCTCAATTGCGAGGACAAGTCTACTGGTTAACTGAGCACGGAGATTTGAGGCCAATAGCTTTCCTGCATGGTTACCCCCCTCATAATACTGCTGTTTAATTCTCCTGTATGCCCCCTCTAGTTTTAATGTTAAAATCTCATCAAGCTTTTGCCTACAAGTGTCTAATTGTTTTTTAGTTTCTGGGTGGAGGGATATTTTATGCTGAAATTCCAACTCAGCTATTTCACTCCTGAGTAGCTCTATTTCTTGTAAAAGCGTTTTCTTCTCCCAAGATGCAAACTGTATAATTTTGCCTCTTAAAAATGCCTTGAGGGCATCCCAGCGGATCGAATGTGTTGTTTGTCCAGCTGGATTTTTCTCCAGGTACTCCCTAATGGAGTTCCTAATGTGTGTGTTAAATTCTGTGTTATTAAGCAGGCACGGGTTGAACCTCCAGTGAGAGTTGCGCAGAGTGGGAACCAAAGTTAACCCCAGCTTCTCGGGCGAATGGTCAGACAAAGTTTGTGAGGAAATCTGGCACTGATCTATAATGTAAGCCCATTCACTTGGGACAAAGAGCATGTCTATACTTGAATAACAGTTATGCCTGTCCAAGTAATATGAAAAGTCCCTTTGCTGACCATTCGCACAGCGCCAGGTGTCCACCAAACCCCAGATCCGAATTACCCTGTTAAGAGTCTTGCTGGCTTGCCCTGGTCTGGTCCCCAGAGTTCTCCCCTCTCATCGTCTGTCCAAGCTAGGTGAGACAACAGTGTTGAAGTCCCCCCCCCAAGAATTAAAAGGCCCCCATCCACCTGTACCAGCTTTGATAGGGTAATTTTGAAAAAGGCAGCCGTCTCCCGATCCTCATTGGGTGCATAAACATTAAGAAGGCAGCAGTTCACCTCCCCCAGTCAAACAGAGACTTTGACAAATCTGCCCACTGGGTCCGTCTTTATCTCCTGTACCACCAAGGGGCAAGCTTTACGAATTAATATCGCAACCCCCCTTCTATGCTGGTGTTCCAAATAGGAAGAGGCGTAAACAGTGCCCACCCATCTTCTGGCCAGCTTTTTCTGTTCAGCTGCAGTGAGATGAATTTCCTGCAGGAATGCTATTTGTGTATTCAGTCTTTCTAGTTCATGCAATATTTTAGACCGCTTAGCAGGGTGGTTAATGCCCTGGACATTATATGTTACAACATTCAGTCCCCCCATAGTGGAAGGGCCCCAAGCAAAATTTACAGAACAAGGAGGATCGGGACGGGCGGCCATCAGCTCAAGAGGGGAATGCGCTGCTCTAAGTGAACCAACAGGTAAACAGGGGCAACTTCGTTAGCCCTGGTGTGAGGGGGGGAGATAGGCAAATCCTTAACAGTTTCCCAACCGGGGAAAACAAACTGTAGCCCAGTCCCCTCAAAAATCGCCTTCAAGGTGCCACGATCATACCTTCACGTGTCAAGGTCTCTATGGTGATGGTACGTTTTGGACAAGGTCCAACATCTGGCTGCTTTATCCACAAACCTTGTGGTATAAGCTGCCACAGTGGAGTCATCAAACCATCCATTCCCACTCCCGGGAGTCACCAATGATTAAAGTTATCCCTCTACAAAATCGATATAAATGCATGAAATTCTCCCTGCCCCTTCATCCTTGAATCCCATTTTACTTTTCACTGCTGTTAACTTCACAGAGCTCAGAGCCCCCCAATAAATCCCAAGACAGTCCCTTTGAGATGTTTTCCTTCAAAATAGGACAGATCCATCCTGGCTAGTCTCCAGTCTCTTCAGGTAGCGATGTCATGGCTCGTGGATTGTTCTCCCTATGTTCTTCTGGGCCGCAATTGGTCCTGTAACTTGTGCCAGTAATCTGGGATTTCCTGCGTAGCAGTGTCCCCGTTGTTCCTGGATTTGCCCAATATTGACCATTGTCGCTTCTCGATTTCCTTCATGTGGCTAAGTTTAATCAAGTCGTCTAATTGGATGCCTAGGGATAGCAGATACTTCTTGGCTACCGAGGGGGATTTGAAAACTCTGGTGCCCGAGTCCGTGGTGATTTTCAGGGATGTTGGAAAATCGACCCTCTCTTTCGCGCCCTTGCCAAGTAGGGCCTTGGCAACTGGGAACCACGCTTCACGTCGTTGCATTGTGGCAGGGGCATAATCTGGCTCAAAATATAACCTTGTGTCGCCGAATGTGATTTCCTTCCTCTCCCATGCCTTTCTTAGAACCTTTTCCCGGGTTCTAAAATCTAGAAAGGCAACGATTATGGACCGGGGTCTTGCTTTCAAGTCTTTCGGGGGAGCAGAAAGTGCCCTATGAGCTCGGATTATGTTTAAAGGCTCATCCTTCTCCAACTCCAGCGGCTCTTTAATAAGGCCTTCTATGTATTCTGGCATTTTACTTGTTTCGGAGCGTTCAGGGAGGCCGTGAATTCTCAGGTTCACTCTGCGTGAACGATTTTACAAATCTTCTATCTTTTGTAGCAGTAACTGGGACCGATCATGAAGCTGCAAAATGGCTCCATTGTGCAAGTCAGTGGTTTCAGCATATTTAGATAGATGTTCTTCTATTGTCTGCAATTTTTTGTTATGCTGCGCAGTGTTCTCCCTATTCTATTTAATATCAGCTTTGATAGTATCCAGTGTGTTATTCATATGTTTTAATTCCCGACAAAGCTGCCGGGATGTGATAGTATAATCCTCCCCCTCTTCGTATGATTCGCTCTCCCATCCCGGATCAGCCAGCTCGGCTGGTTTGGCGGCCTCCATAGTCACGGCCGGAGCTCTCTGTGACAGTTGAAGTTTTTGCTGCTTTAAACCACCGCCTAAAGCTGATCGCAATCTATTTCTCGTCGCCATTCGATTCCGGAGCCTGGTACCTGAGCAGTGAGTAATTTCCCAATAGAGGAGTTTGATTTTAAATGTTTTTTACTCAGAGGGGTTAGCGGAGCTTGTTGTCAGAGTGTCTACATGGGAAGGTGACGTCATCGGAACTCCCGTACCTTTCTAAGGGGCATCCTGCACCTGAAACCCCCAATCCGTTCTCCTGTCCCGGCTTGAGATTTGAATTTTGTTTTGGAGAAGTTGATCCTGTCTCCTTTTGAGCCAGTCACAACCTGCAAATTACACTTTCTGTCTTGGAAAGCCTTATTTTTAGTTGCCATTACTTCTGCTTGAAGAATTTCAAAGCTTCGGGTTCTCTAGTGCAAGGAGCCTTATTTAATTTTTTACAAAGTCAGGATGTCTTTGTGCAGAAATCCTAAGTTTCCCAGAGTTTACACCCAACCAGTCTATCCACCTTCCTGTTCACTTTCCCAAGCATGCCAGTCCAGGGGAAGCACTGCTTCATATGTTAGATGTGCGAAGAACTTTGAAGTACTACCTGCTTCGGACTAAGGAATGTAGAAAGTCGAAGCAGTTGTTTGTTTCCTTTGCCCCAGGTAAAGAGGGCATTTTAGATGCTAAGCCATTTTTATCCAAATGGTTGGCAAATTGCAGTATGTCCTGCAACAATAAATATGGCAATGAATTGCCTGGAGCTATCAAGGCTCATTCTGCAAGGGTCATGGTTACCTCTCTGGCTTGTTTCTGAGGGGTCTCGGCTGCAGACATCTGTGCAGCTGCCACCCGAAGTATCATCCATGCTTTCACCAAGCCACTACAGTTTTGACATTGCCTCAAGAGCCCATGCAGGTTTTGGCAGAGCTGTGTTGCAGGGCCTCCTTTCTTAAGTTTATGGTGAGCCCTCCTCCCGGACTGTCTGCACCTGTAACTGCTTGGGACTCATTCCTACAGTCTGACCTGGTGACTGAGATACCCCCTGAAGAAGATAAAACAGTTACGTAAGAACTTACCATAACAGTAGGTCTTCGAGGGGATCTTAAGTCATCAGATCTGCTTTCCCTCCCACCGTCCCCTTTCTTGGGGCTCTTGTCTATGAACTGGCTGTCTGGTGTATCCAGCCTTTCATATAGGTCTGTGCACCTCTCTCTCCTTGGTCCCCCATGGCTAGAGCTGTGGAGGAAGCAGGGCCGCTCACGCCTTTATAGGGTTGGTGACATTGACGGTGTGGGTGGCCCCAGTTATACTGCTGAAAATCTTCCGTGTAGACCATGCTTCATCAACGGTGAAGTTCCTATGGTGTGACCTGATGACCGAGATCCCCTTGAAGGTCTGCTGTTACAGTAATTTCTTACATAACTGTTCTTTCCCACTTGATCTCATACTCTGGTGCTCCTCAAGTACCACGGTTTTGCCATAAGGGCCCCCAACTCTGCCCTGAGGTCCATGACTCTTCTATAGACCAACCACCCACCAGGCTCCCAAAACTCCTTCCTGAAGTTGGCAAAACCGCATCCCCTGCAGCTGCCCCCCTCCTCTGTTCTTCTTCCTGAATTGTCTTTGCATGTTTTATATGTTGGTGTCTAGAGTGTGGAAAATAAGAAGTAAATGCTGTAGAGTTTTCTGCCTGACCCTCTTCTTCCTTGAAGCAGCAGTGCAAAAAAACATTTTTTCACTATTATTATGAAAAAATTTGGCAGAACTGTTGATTTGGGTTTTCTGGATGCTTCCTATGCTGTGTACTGTACATTTGCATTTTTATCTGGATTCTTACCACCTCAGGTCCTCAATATTATTTCTATGCAAAAATGAGGAAGCCATCTTTTTTTCTTGAGAAACATAGATTTTGACAGCAGATAAGGACCGCTTGGCCCACCCAGTCTGCCCATTTCCCTACCTAATGGATAAGCTGCAGATCCTAGTTAACCAGCAGCCTACTTCTTCCTACCCCCAACCCCTAGAATTGCCTTATGACTGTCCCATGCATGCTTGAATTCCACCACTGTTTTTGACTCCACAGCCTCCTCCGGAAGGCCGCTCCATGCATCCACAACCCTCTGTGAAAAATACTCCTTAAGTTACCTCTGAGCCGCCCCTTCTATCTTCAAATTGTGCTCCTTGTTCTTGCACACCTCTTTTTGAAAGATGCTACCTCTTGGACTTTGTTGATCCCCTTGAGGTACTTGAAAGTTTTATCATGTCCCCCTCTCCTCCTTTCCTCGAGGCTATACATATTTAGCTCCTTAAGTCTCTCTTCATAGTCTTCCGTGCAGACCCTGCACCATTTTAGTTGCCCTCCTCTGGACAGCTTCCATCCTGTCTACGCCTTTATGGAGATTGGGTCTCCAGAACTGCACGCAGTACTCCAGATGGGGTCTCATCAACTGTCTGTACAGAGGGATAATAACTTCCTGTTTTCTACTGGTGATGCCTCTCCTATGCATCCCAGTATCCCCCAGCCCTCCTTGCTGCCCTCTCACATTGCTTGCCCACCTTTAGGTCATCTGATATGACTACCCCCAGGTCCCTTTCCATTTTTGTTGTTGTTAGTATCTCACCCCCCTTTGTGTACTCTTCCCCTGGGTTTTTGTTTCCCAGGTGCATTGCCTTTCACTTCTTAGCATTGAATCTAAGCTGCCATACATTTGACCATTCCTCTAACCTTGCCAAGTCCCTTCTCATCCTTTCCACCCCACCTTGTGCATCAACTCTGTTGCAGATCTTTGTGTCATCTGCAAAGAGACATACTTTTCCTTCCAGTCCCTCTGCAATGTCGCTTATAAAGACATTGAAGAGGACCAGTCCTAATACTGAACCCTCATGGTACCCACTAGTAACCCCAATTTCTTCCAGAGTGGACTCCATTTACTATTACTCTCTGTGTCCTATTCTCCAGCCAGTTCTTACCCAGGCTGTCATCTTGGGACCCACTCCAGGCTGGCTAACTTGTATATTAATCTTTTGTGTGGACTGTGTCAAATGCCTTGCTAAAGTCTAGGTAGGCCATGTCCACAGACCCTCCCTGATCTACTACTTTGGTCACCCAGTCAAAGAAATCTATCGGAATTATCTGGCATGACCTTCCCACTGTGAATCCATGCTGCCTTGGGTCCTGTGCCCCTCTGGCCTCTAGATACTGAACAATTCTTTCTTTCAGAAGTGATTCCATCATTTTCCCTACCACTGAGGTTAAACTAACAGGTCTGTAGTTTCCTGCTTCTGCCTTGCTCCCACTTTTGTGAAGGGGAATCACATCTGCCCTGTTCCAGTCCTCGGGTACCACCCCATCCTCCCATGATTTGTTAAAGAGGGTAGTTAGTGGTGTCACTAGTTCTACCCTTAGTTCTTTAAGAATTCTGGGATGAATCCCATCAGGCCCCATTACTTTGTCCACCTTCAGTTTTAAGAGTTCTTTCAGAACCCTTTCTTCTGTAAATGGGCTGGTATCAACTTCTGTATCCAGAGTGTTTCTGTTGTTTGTTTTAGGTACCTCCCCCTCTTCCTTTGTAAATACTGAGCAAAATATTTGTTTAGTATCTCTGCCTTTTCACAGTCACCCTCTGCCCACCCTCCTCCCCTTTATTAAGCCTCACTAACCCTCCCTTGGTCTTCCTTCGCTCCTGATGTACCTATAAAAGGTTTTATCCCCTTCTTAGCTGAGTTGGCTATCTTTTCCTCGGTTTGGGCCTTTGCTGTTCTGACTGCCTTCCCAGCATCCTTTGCTTTAACTGATACAGTTCTCTGTTCTGCTCCTTCTGTGATTCCTTGTACTTCCTGAATGCTTTCTTTTTCTCTTGAACCTTCACTGCCACTTCCTTTGAGAACCACAGTGGTTTCTTACATCGTTTTGTTTTGTTTATTTGCTTCACACAAAGGCTCATTACCTCTGTGATGGCAGTTTTTATTATTCCCCATTGTTCTTCCACCCCTCCTTCCTGCCCATTTGCTAGTGCATTCTTTAGTCACTCACCCATTTTGGCAAAGTCAGCCCTCCTAAAGTCCAGTACTTTTGCCTTTGTATGGCTTGACTCTATTGCTGTGTTTATTGTGAACCATACTGTTCGATGGTCGCTAGTTCCCAGATGGCTACCCACTTTACATCTGTGATCCTCTTCATCTCCATTTGAGAGAACCAGGTCTAAGATTGCTCCTCTCGAGTGGGCTCCAATACTAGTTGTCTAAGGCATGCCCCCTGTAGGGCATCTAGAATAACCCCACTCTTCGAAGTGGCTGCTGCAGCTGCTCTCCAGTTAACATCTGGCATATTCAGATCACCCATCAGCAATATCTCCCCTTTTTCTGCCATTCTAAGTATTCTTTCTATCATTTCCTTGTCCATTTCCTCCCCCTGGGAAGGGGGTCTGTATACAACCCCTGTGCGGATTGTCGTGCCATTGCTGGTCTCCAGATTTACCCACAGAGCTTCTTCTCCTCCTCCTGTTTTCCCTTTGTTCTGTTGCTTTGATTCCTTCCCTTATGTAAAGAGCTACTCCTCCTCCTTTTACCCTCCCTGTCCCTCCTGTAGATAGTGTATCCTGGTATGTTTACGTCCCAGTCATGGTTTTGTGTGTACCATGTTTCTGTGACTGCCACAATATCCAGATGTTCCTCCTCCATCAAGGCCACTAATTCAGGAAGCTTGTTACTCAGACTACGAGCATTGGTACTCATTGCTCTCCCATTTTTTGCTGGCTTTACCTTCTTTTGCAGCATCCCCCACTGACCTTTCTACCTCAGTCTTTTTCTCATTTAGTACCCTGTTTTGTAGGAGAGGCTGGGATTTTCCTGCTGCTTATCAGTGCCTCCGCTTCTTGACTAGTTTAAAGCTTGCCAATGAAGCATTTAAACCGATTGCTCAAAAGACTTGTTCCCTTCCTGGACAGATGCAGACCATCCTGCCAGTATAGGCTGGTGTCCCTCCAGGTGGAACCCCAGTCCCCAATGAAGCCAAACCCCTGTGCTCCACACCATTTTTCCAACCATTCATTAAACTGTATGGTGCAAAGTACCCTCGCCTCACTCATGCCATTGACAGGCAGCACCTCGGAGAAGGATATTGTGTGTGCTACTTGTCGTAGGCCCCTCCCCAAGTCCACAGAGTCCTTCTGCACTGCTCTAATCTCATGATGAGCCAAGTCATTTGTCCCTAGGTGGACAATGACGTCCAACTCAGACTCCCGTGCAGCTGTTCTTGTGATCCTGAGGATGCGCTTGCTGTCTCTCCAAGCCATGGAATTCTTAAATGATAACAGAAACTGAAAATTTTACCACCAAAATAAACTGGAAGATATTTGACATCAGTTGTGAAGAAAAAAAGGTGGTTGTCAAATTTTCGCCCAATTTTGTTGTACTGCTGCTTTAAGTTCTTATTTTGTATGCAAGTCCTAGTCCCTGGTACACTTAAGGCATGACTCACCCTGTACAACTCTCCTTCACTCGTAGAGAGTTCCTTTTCATGCTTACCAGGTGTCTTTTAACCCACAAGTGCTCCCCTCGGTTCCTGTTCCAGTGTATCTATAAAAGTTCCCTTCTCCCCAGGCCTCTGTTTGGACCTTGAGCAGACAGTGTCAAGTAAGCAGGTCCTTTATTAACAAAAACCACACCAAGGGCTGGCACGGTGGCATGGAGGGCTAAGGTGTTGAACACCTTGCCTCCTGCCATGCTGGCGAACCATATTCAGGAATAAGCATGGGTTGCTGGGGACCAGCGGCGTGGAAGAGGATTGAGTATCCCAGGTACTGCTGTCCTCTTGTGGGGAAGGGTGGCCAGTTGACTTGGCCCATGACTGCCACCGGGTGGAGGCCTGGTGGCAGTGCAGGCTTGAGTGACATAAATGGAAGGGCTGCAGCTGTGCAGGACATGTGTGCCTCAACGTGCACGTACTGGTGCAGCAGCATGGGTAAGGGACAGAAAAATGGAAGCCTGGAGGAGGAGCTATGTGAAGCCTTGCCTGTCTCTTCAAGGCCTGCTACATTCTCAGGTCCAGGGTTCTGGTTCTGCTGTCCAGGAAGAATGGCCCTTCCCCCTCCTGGCCCCACCACGGGTGGCAGTCAACGGGGGAGGAGTACCCTGCCCCGGCTTATGAGAGTTGGAAGTCTGTCACAGGACATGGTGACAGGGCTGAAGAGCTGCCCAGTCTGCCAAAGTAAGATAAAAAAAATATTATGGCAAAAAAAAATGAATAATAATAGCACCAAGCCATGCTTTGAAAGTTAAACCAAGGGTATTTTCAGATTGGAGACAAACCCCGATTACTGATGCCTTGTCTCACACACCCAGTGCAGTCATTTCCAAATTAGCCCCTGAAAGAGTTCCTATTTCCCCCCAAATCCCCAAACCTAATTACAACAGTTCACAATTTAAAGCAATCCCCTTTCCAGCTTCTAGTCCTGCCTCTACCTGCAGCAACACTCTGAGCCACTGAATTTCTGAACTACACCTACAGTATGAGACAAGCTTTTGTCAATCCCAAATATTCGCCGCTTGCATGGCTGTTGTACTGGGTCTTGCTTATACGCCTTTTTGTTATATATTTACCCAGGATAGATCAGATGAGATGCAGTATCTCATTTTCAGTGGTGTCCTGCTTTTACACATTTACCTAGGATAGGCAGCTGAGAGGCAATATCTAATTTTCAGTGGGCTCCCATATTTTGACCCCAAATTTCCTATAGTCTTTTTGACCTGACGTTATGATCAAGACAAGTGGAATTGTTTTAACTGGTGATTTTGCAGCGCGACTGCAAAAGGAAGTTTTTGAGGAGATTTGAAAAATGACACATCATGTTCAGGAGGTGGGCTAACACAAAGTTGAACATTAGGGGCCAAAATCTGCAAAAAAATTATGAGTAAACAGTAAAATAATGCAACGTTTCTTCATAACCTAGTTGTTTTTTCACATTTTGACCCCAGATTTTGAACATAAACTTTTTATGACCACTCCTTCTGAACATGACAGGTGTAATTTATTTAAATAGTGGCCAAACCATCGTTTTGCGCCACAAGTATGAAAACACTTTTTGACCAGGATTTGAAAGATGACAGCTGTCACATTCCTGAGATGGTGTGAAAAAATGGCTATATGGTCTTGCCTTCAAGAATCATGTGGAGCAAGTGACCAAGACCATCCACTGGAAACTTGGCCTTTTGCATCAGATTAAGGACCAGCTTATTCTGGAAGCCAGGCGCTCCATTGCTTTGTGCATCCTGCTCCCCACACTGACCTACGCAGCCCCTGTAATCCAGGGTATGGCCAAGTTGGAGGTCCACTGGATGCAGATCCTATACAACAAGGTAGCAAGGTTTGCTAACCAGGATAATTCCAGAAGCCACCACTGCGACACACTTGCCAAACTAAAATGGCCTTCCTTCGAAGCTCATCTCCAATACCCCCTCCTCTGCCTTGCATTTAAACTATGTAGCCCCACAGCGCCACCCAGCCTGTCATCATACTTAGCCACAAAATATAACCCTTGAAACCTAAGGTCCACAGGGAGGACTCTACTTGAAACCCCTAGGGTTGGGTGAGGGGAAGGTAACGGCAGTAGTGGGCCAGCGGTGACAACAGACACCGATGAATGTTTTTCTTTTTTACAGGGTGTATAAAAATGAAAAAAAAAAAGACTTAGAGGGACGGTTTTCTTTATTTCAGGTACCGACACTGGAGATTGGGCACCCCACTGTTGGTGTTATGTTTAGTGGCACCAGGGGTGGGCTCCCTGGTGTCGCATAGTGAAAATGGATGGGGTGGTGTGTAGTAGTCAGCACTGGGGTGCCCCGGTGTTGGAAAACTAAGAAAGAAGGTGTGGGAGGGATTGAGGGACAGTTTTCTTTATTTCAGGTACTTACGCTGGAGATTGGGCACCCTGGTGTTGGTGTTATGTTTGTCGGCACCGGGGGTGGGCTCCCCGATGTTGTACAGTGAAATAGGTGTGGTAGGGTGGTACTAGCCAGCACCAGGGATTGGGCACCCCGTTGTCGGAAAATTAAGAAGGAATGGGTGGGAGGGATTATTTTTACTTCTTTGGGGGGAAGGGAGGACCACAGCAGGCTGATCATGATGCTGATCAGCTCTGCTTGCTGGTCGACATTAAGCAGATCAAGGGAAAGAGTCACCATATGATTCAGGTGGCTCTTTTCTTTGAAGTACATGAAATTTTGCCCAGCAAGACCAAAAGAGAGTCATGATCATTCTGGCTAATGATTGGTCTGTCACTGTTGAGTCCCTTGCAGACGGCCCTGCATTGGACCGACCCTGACACTGTCAAAATCCACTATCATACCAATATGTTATAGCCAAGAAGAGGGGAGTCTTGTCCCTCCCTAACATACAGAATTACACCTTGGCAACTATGCTAACACACCTAACCTACTGGGCCCAACCCCCAGTGCATACATTCCCATGGGTCGTGGTGGAGAGACTCTCCTCCTCCTCCTTCCTATCCCTCGATCAAACGGCAATTTACCATACCTTTCAGCAGTTTCCACCACAAGAAAATTCCTGTTACACTTCTAATATATTACAAGACTGGAAGGTGTATCTTAAAAAGCCTGCCAATATCCATGGGGCTAGATGGCTGAGTATACCCTCTCTGGATCCATCATTCTTCTAGCCCGCATGGACCATGGGTTCCATCACTGGCATCTCCTAGGCTTAATCTATGCCCCCCAATTCTACAAGGATGTCATTCTTACATCTTTTCAACAGTTACAGGTCGAATATGGTCTCTGTCAACAGGATTTCTATAGATATCTACAGATAACTCATTTCTTGGTAAAATCTTTAGAGCCGGACATCACGACAATATAGCTCCCTTCAGCTCTGACTCTGTTTACGCAGGTTCAGGGGGAGATTCAACCAAGGCACTAATTTCCCCGATTTTATAAATCCCTGAGGGACACTCCTGGTTTGAACTGGGACAGGGTCTACAAGACCTGGGAAGCAGACTTGGTGACGGTTATACCACAGGATGACTGGGTGGGGATCTGGCACCACCAACACTGCATTACCAGTTCTTATACATGGAGGGAGTTAGGATGGAAAACAGTGGTGAGGTTCTTCAAAACCCGCCAGATTTCATTCCACAAGGAACGGCACTTGCTGAAAAAGATGTGGTGCCGAGGTTGCCACACACGCACACATTTTCTGGTTTTGTCCCATGCTGGCCCAATTCTGAGAAGGAATCACAACAGTTATCCAAGACTTGTTTCCAAGCTTGAGTGACCTTACCCCAGAGTTATCCCTACTACTATATTACCCAAAACAATTCAGATCAAAACAACACACTTATTTAATTAGCATCTTCCTAACCGCAGCTAAAAAAGCTATAACTCAGAAATGGCTGCAACCCGAGTCCCTTACTATTACCCAGTGGGAATACTTTATGACATTTACAGAATGGAGAGCATGACCACGAAACTACAAGATAAGACTCCCTCCCTTTTGAATAGATGGATGGCCTGGTTACTCTGTATAGCGGAATGTAGACCAGACTTTGTCCCATAAATAAACGATGAGGGGAAATCAAAGGACTCTCTATCGACCTGGTCTCAGACACATCCTGATACTTCAAATTACCTAACCGAAGCACCCTGCTGACATTATATAATGGGGTGGTTCCCTTGGCTGCCGCCCTTTCCATTAGCTTCACTTCTATTTTAGGATATTTTCTACCTTATAAAATTTGTGTCTAATTTATTCTTTTGCCCGATCCTACCAGCTCTTTCACTGATATTTATCAACTAGGATACAGGATTGTGTCTTAATTATTATAATTTTCATATGGTAATTTATGTCATGCAACTGATTTTAATGCTTATGTATTTGCCTGTGTGCTACAACAATGTTTTTTTTATTGCACATGTACCTTGTGTTAAAAACCCTTGGTTCAATAAAAATGTAAGTTTAAAAAAATATATATATATACTGTATGTTTGCTTTGCACAAGCACATGGGCAAACATAAAAAGGCAAAGTTCACTGCCCTTTGAATCAAGTTCTGAGGACAATAGCCCTCCCACCCCCACATACATAGGCCAAATCTAACTTCTGTAAGGCCTAGTAGACCCAGAACTAGGGCAGTGGCAAATATTCTGGGACAGTATCTCAGAGTTCCTTGGCAAGGGAGTTTAAACCACTCCTCAGATGCTTATGGTGGAGGGTTGAGAGGTCATTGATCCCACCAAAATTGCCAGTTACTTCAACACAGCTTTTACTGACCTTAGTTCTGTCATCCCCACTGAGTCTGCCCAGACCCTCTGCAGGGAACTAGGTCTTGAAGTCTCTCAGATGGTGGGTTCTGAACCAAGGTACCCTAAATCCTATTGTAAGGCTGTTTTTAGTCAAAGATACTTAGAAAAATATCAGTAGGGTACTTGGTAAAACTAGGTGTGAGAGCGACTTGGTTGATATGAAACCTCTTGCCCTGGCAGAGGAATTTTCTCACCCCATCTTTTTTTAACTTTTCCCTATGCTATTCGCAGCTCCCAGAGAAGTGGATATCTGCACTGGTTACACCGGCTTTCAAAAGCAGAGACCGCACTAGCCTTGCCAATTATAGGCCCATTTCTATTCTCTCCCCCCTGTCCAAGGCTCTTGAGAGAATAGTCTCTGACCAACTTGTCACATACCTCGAATAATACAGTGCCCATTGTGTACAGCAGTAAGACTTCTGGAAGCTCCACAGCACCGACATGGTACTGTTGGAATACACCAACTTTGTTCATGAGGCCCTTGACAATGGTGACCTAGTCAGAGCTATATATTAACCTTACTAAAGCCTTTGACCTAGTCAACCATAAGCTCCTACTTAGCAAACTCCTTGGTCTGGATTTGTCACAGAACACAGTTGACAGTTTTTCACAATTATTTCACCAGTCATACCTAACGGGGGGGGCAACAAATTTCTGTCTGACACTAGGGGAGTATTAAGGTGTCCCCCAGGGCTCCATACTGGGTCCAATCCTATTTGGCCTCTTCATAAATAAACTACCTGATGCTTGTCAGACAGCCAACGTACTGCTTTATGCTGATGATGCAGTCATCTGTTCCAAAAACCCTGACCTTGACAACCTTACTGCAGCTCTTCAGAGTAACTTCAGGTCACCTGAAAGCTGGTTCTCCAACAACAGACTGGTCTTCCATTACAAAAAACAAAAAAAATCCCCCAAAAAACAAAGACCATGCTCTTCTCTGGCCTTCCACGAGCAAAGTTCCACTCTGTGTCATTGGAAATGGTAAAAGACATAACCTTGAACAGGTGGAGGCCATCAAATACCCTTGAACAACTTTGGATGACACCTTAGCTTTTGCACCCCATGTTGACAGTCTGGTGGCCATAATGTAGTTAACAGAAGACTGGGCACCCTGTTCTGAATCAGGAATAGTCTCACTGGGGATGCTAGACACCTTACTGTGGCCAGCTCCATTTTGTCACTTATACATTATGGGCTCCCTGCCTATGCAGCTGCCTGTGACATGGTGCTAAACAGAGTAATGCTGATCTGTAATACTGTAAGGCATGCCACTTTGTACTTGGTGCATACATCAAAAGCTCCAGACCTGTTTGCTGTTACAAAGGCGCTCTTGTACCGAACACCCCCTGCTTTAACACATTGCTTCCACACTGTCTCCAACCAATACAACAAGAGGAACATGGTCAGGAATGCCCTTAAGCCTCCTTTCAGGTGTACTCAGCTGGCCAAGCGGTCATTTGCTGTCAGGGGCGCCAACTGGTTAAACAAATTGCCTGATACACTGCTGAATCTCCCCAAGTTTAATCAATTTAAGAGATCTTTGCAGTCTGCGTTTGCAGTCCAGTGCAATTGTAACCGTTAAACAGTTTTATTTGTTTTTTCTCTGCACATTACCCATGACTTTTTGTACAACAATCTGTGTGGATTTTTTTTGGCTCAAAACTGTATGTAATTGTTCTGCCTTAAGTGGTTTGAGCCTGACTCGACTACATTTCCTGTGGTATTGCTTATTGTACTTGCAATGTTTTTGTGGCTATGTATTTGATGTGGAACCTTTGTAAATGAGCGCTGTTGCTCAAAAGTAATACTCCAAAGTTTTCAGGAAATATATTAACATAAACATAAATATGCACACAGCTTGTAAACATGCCAGACAAGTTTTAGGTACAAGTTCCCATTTTCAAGTTTTATGCTGCTTTTGCTTTAGTTACCATACTCCCAGCATGTCCACAGATGTATTCTAGTAGCAGAAAACGAACACAAGCAATGCAACAGCTTTACCTTCTGTGCCAACCCCTGTGTCACAGTGTCTGCTGCTTGTACCTAGAACAACAGTCCCCACCAGCAAGTTCTCTCATTGCAGCTGTAACTCCTTAGGTTACCTTCTGTGCAGCTTTTCAGTCCTGGGTATCCCTAAATGAAGAATCCCTCAACACCTAATTACAATAACATAACATGCAAAGCAGTCCCTTTTCCTACTTATAGTGCTGCCTCTGCCTATAGCAACACCTTCACCCACTGCAGTCCTGAACTATCTGCAATATAAGAGGACAAGGTAAGGAAACAGGAGGAGAAAGAATGAGGTAAGGAAAAAAAACTGCAGTACTCTTGGGTCCCGAACCACAAGTAGAGCTGTGCTGTGGTAGTTGGGGCTAGACGGTTGATGGTCGTGACTCCAAAGGGAGGCAGCCATGACGATAAATACCTATAAGAAACAAAAATCATCCTTTTACTGCTGACACTTCCAGATTACAGAGAACTGAAATTTTCGCCTTATTCAGCTTGTTCTTGACCTTCGTTGGCAAAAATAATTAATTCCTTACCAGGTGAATATCACCTCTATCACAGTTATTTTCTCTGAACTCTGAGCCACTGGAGAATTCTATTTAAAGGCTATGTTTCACATGACTTTTCAACTACAGAAGAACTAGCGAGTCCTACTAAGCTGTCACCTCTGCTGACAAATGTGGAGTTGCTTAACCTTGTAGATTGGGCAGAGGTTTTAGCTTCAGCTTATCCTTCCTGAGTTTGCAGAGCTTGACAACACTCCAGCCTGCAAACGCTGGATGGTCATTAACCCCCTACAACACAGATAAAGACACGCATTGTTTCTCTACTGCCCAGATTTAACTTAGCAAAAAAATAATAGCTCAGCATTCAGATCACCAGTCAGGACCTCTTCCTTTTTGACTTTGGTGACCTCTTCACTAGACAGTTCTTTTTGTCTAGATAATTGTGCAAAATCTGAGTTAACTTAGTTAAAGGCTGACGTAGCAGATCACTACTTCTCATTAACAAAGCTGAGAAAGAACAATATTCATTTACACCTGTCATCAAGGCATAAGTCAGGAGGCATAGGCAAACCAGGAGAAGTTATAAAATTCGTAAGTAGCGTTTTATTATTGGCAGTAACAATAAAATAAAATTGTGTAGGATAACTCTTATATCAGTAGTTCAAACTAAACAAAGTCCTTCCTCTGAGATTATCTCTAAATCTAAATCCCCCAACAAAAGATTGCTCTCTTTATATATAATGTCTTTTTCTGGCAATTAAATCTGTATCCTGAGCTTGTTAAGCTGCAGCTCCTGTTTCTCACAACATGTATCAGAACTTTGTCAGTTTCATTCCTGCAGGTGCAACAAAATAGAACATTGTGTCCCAGAACTGATCTCCTGTTGATAACTCTGCAAATGAGCTTATGGAGGTCAATCTGTATCTCACGGTTAACCGCCTGAGTTCCAAATAGCTTTACCCCCTGAGTTACAAATAGTTTTTTGCAACCATTGCAACAATATAACTATATCCATTTGCAAACCAAGGGACCATCGCTTTCCATAAAACTTCACATATATTTTTAACTACACTGGAGCAAGGGAAGGAAGAATAGAAACAGCATGTAAAGGAAGTGAGAAAATTGAGAAATTGTGGGACTGTCGGAGTGGCCAATTACTTGGTGCCACAAGGAAAATTTGATTGTGCAGTCAGACAGGCAAGAGATAGACAAGTGACTGGTTAGGAGAGGACAGAATAGATCCTTGCTTTTAACTCTCTCTGCATAACAAATGGGACAGGGTCAGGAGAGGACAGGATAGATCCTTGCTTTTAACTCTCACTACATAACAAATGGGACAGGGTCTCATCCAGCCCTGTCACAACACCCCTCACTTGTCCCCAGCTGGATACAAGTAGTAATACAAGCTTTGATTATTGGTCAGGTGTTTCAGTGGATATCTGGAGTCCACTGATTAACAGTTTTCAAATATCTGACCTTGTTTGACTGGAAAACAAACTAGTTTCCTTGCTTATGAACTTGAATAATCTCTTTGAAACTGACTTCTTACAATGCAAGTTTCTGACAAGCTCTCAAGTCCTTCCCCACCCTTAGGCACAGCACGCTTATGACTTTTCTCCTGGAGAGCGGGTCACCCAAGAGGGATTTTTTTTGTGTGTGTGTGTGACAAGAGCTAGCTTCTAGAACTCAGAAGGGGATGTGCCTCCCAGTTCCGAGCAGTATCCTCTATAATCACATGGGATGGTGTCATACCTCCTTCTCAGGTTTATACCACATCAGTCATTATGGGCATGCTGGAACAGGAAATGCGTCACTGCAGAAAAATGGGCACTGAATGTTGTCTGGTCAGGTTGCTTTCAAATCATCACCCTAGTCAAACACAGCCACCAAAGCGGAGGGCATTACACCTCAGTTTAGAAACAGAACTTCCATTACTTCTTATGAACATACAAAATTGCCAGCAGAAACAGGCCTCACGGTCTGTCGAGTCTGCTTCGAGTGCAGTTAGCACCTCATCTCGCAGCTGCCCCTCCCGCCTTCTTCTTCCCAGTATCCTTCCCCTATCCCAACCCCTCTTGAAACTGCCCATCATCTTACAGGACACTATCCTGTCTGGTAAGGTGTTCCATTTGTCCAGCACTCTTTCAGTGAAAAAATGTCTCCTCATCTCCCTCCTGAATCTGCGCCCAATCTCAGTCCGTGCCTCTCTCGTGTCCCACCCTCTTCTCATCTGGAAAATCCTTCTGTGTTGGTCTTGTTTATCCCCTTTAGATACTTAAAGGTCTCGATCATATCCCCCCTATTCCTCCTCTCCTCCAGTGAATACATATTCAGCTCTCCCAGCCTGTCCTCGTAGGGCTTGCTCTCTAATCCCTGGATCATCACAAGGTCTATAGGAAGAAAATTATAGAGAGTACAGTAGTTCTCAAAAGATGCGGGATATCCGTTGGCTGTTTTCAGCTGCTCAAGGAGGTTAGGGAAACTAAGAACATTTCTATGTCCTTATTTATTTATGGAAAGCCTACTGAAACTACCTCTTCTATACCAGTTGGTGAAAGTTGAGAACAGACTCCAAAGAAGCCATCTATTCCAATAACAAAGTGCACAGATGTCACTTACTGTTGTTGTGGTAGAGTCAAATATGTCAGTGGATCAGCATCATTTTCAGCATGTCTGCGGCCCGCATACCTTCATCAGGGACAGGAAAACTGCAGTAAATCAAAGAGTAATTTTCTTTGTCTTCTTCTTGCTTCACCAGAATGTAGATCAGCTCTTGTTAAATCAGCATGCCATAGTGCTTTCCAGTACTCCACTCACATAAAGCTCGCTAAAATATCCATTATGCTACAGAAAACTTCAACAAAAGACATATTGCAGCAGAAAGTACAAATCCATCCTAGTGCTCTTGAATCCCTTTCACTCCCTAGCAGCGTTGCATAGAGGTTAGAGCAACAAGCTGTGAACAAGCTTGGTACATCCAGCACACTTGGGTTTGATTCCCACAGTCTCCGCTTGCATACTGTGTGACTCTGATCAAATCACTTAACCTCCCTGCGCCCCTGGAGCACACCTGGGAACAATCTTTGGCTCAGTGTGCCTCTCCCAGCCAAAAATATTAACAAAATAAAATGGTACCGAACTTAAGATTGTAGTACAGTTAAAAGCAGCTATGTCCATACCCTCTATAAGCATCTCTGCCTGCTGGTTCATTGGTGTCACAAAGACAGGGTATAGTCCTTTTTAGCAGCTCTGAGGGGCATGTGGTCTTGGTCAGAGGAGAACTTCCACATAAATATGGTAGAAGTTGGGACAGCCTGAAAAAGCTTTGAAAAACTCACACAAGATGACATTTCAAGTTCTCTGTAATGGACCCCTCACTTATCCCCCCCCCTCTTCAGTTCCATACCGGGCGTTACAGTATGTTGCAGTCTGGTAGAAGCACCATGTGCTGTACTGTGAATACAAAACAGAAATAATTGTTCAGTAGATTTGCCTTGCCCTTCTCATCCTCTAAGCAATCCTCCCCTTTGTTATGCTGATCAGAACCCCCTTTGTTTTGTTTCTCCCGAATATAGCAGAAAAACTCCTTGTTACCCTTCCTCACCCCCTCTGCCAACTTTAGTTCTGCTTTAGCATTTGCCTGCCTCACAACCCTATTGCCTTTTCTTTTCTGATCCTGATATGCCCTCTGTCCTCTGCCATTTGACTATCCTTATACTTAATAAGTACCTTCCATTTTTCTCTCTTTGCCTCAGCTGCACTCTTCATGAACCATGGTGGTTTCTTTTTCCTCCTATTCTTTCTGACCATGTTTGCACACAAACAGTTTCATCTGGTATTTTCTTATTCATTATCACCCATTTTCTGTCTACTCCTGCCACCCCATCCACCTGACTTAATCCCCCCCAACACCTCTTCGCTTTGCCAAAATCAGCCCTTCTGAAATCCAGGACCTTGGTTTTAGATTGTATTCTCTCAGCCTTTAGTGTAACTTCAGTCCACACTGTTCTATGATCACTCGATCCCAGTGTCCCTTCACATATATCTCATGTACATTATCCCTGTTTGTAAGGATAAGGTCCAGTGTGGCCCCTTTCCTAATGGGTTTAGTGACTTTCTGGTTCAGAAATGCCTTTTGCATTCTGTCCCCCAGGGTCTGGCTTCTTGTCCTTGCTACTCTTGGAGTACTTCAGTCCACATCTGGCAGATTCTTTTTTTTTTTAGTTCTGTTTTTGCACAGGCCCCCTGGCTAGGACTGCCTTCTGCCACTGCCAGTGCCTCGTCCCTTCCAGTGAGGCCTCTCCTGATGACTCCTCAGGCCATCCATGACTCATCACTGCATTGGGGCCTGTCATTTGCTCTCTACAGCAGCGGTGAAGCTTAGGAGTATACCTAGGAGCCACGTGACCAAAGCCCGATCGGGGGCAGACAGGGCTTCACCTGCCCGGCCAATTGCTGATTTTCTCCCTCCTGGAGACAAGGCCATGGAGCAACACCCAAGACATGCATGCACAGATCGTTCCATCCACATCCCAACCCTCTGCATCAGCCAACCCAGTCGCACTGCCACCCAGCCTTCACTAGGTGGCAGTCACATGGCAGGTCTTTCAAACCTTCCCCCTGAATGAGAACAGTCCATCAGATGCTCCATCCTCCTTCTCCAAGCCAGCCCCCAATGACGCAAGCTCACTCCCAAACTTGTGTTGCCAGCATCATGAGCAGCAGCAGTACCACTGCACCAGCAGACGGGCTTCACATTCAGCAGATTGAGTCCCCAGTATCAAAACCACCACAAGCTCTGCCATCCTATTTATTTCCTTTCCCAGCTCACTGTCTGCCTACTCCCTCTATGCTGGAAGCCTACAGACCACTCCTGTCCTGATAAACCCCTCCGTTTTCCTGTCCATCCTTCTGAATCTCAGAGTCCAGGATACCCTCCTTCACATATAAAACTACTCCACCTCCCCACCTTGTTATCCTGTCATAGAAACATAATAGTTCTCGTCAGATAAGAACCTCTTGGCCCATCTAGTCTGCCCTGTTTTCCTTACCCACAGTGCCACTGCACACCCTACTCGATCTCCAGTCTTCTCCCTCCCCCCCCCCGCCTTATTTCTCAGGTCCCCTTGTATCTATCCCATGCATGCTTAAATCCTGTTATCGTTTTAGCACCCACCACTTCTGCTTGGAGGTTGTTCTGGGTGTCCACCACCCTTTCCATGAAGAAGTATCTCCTCACACCTCCTCTGAGTCCCCCCCCAGCTTCATAGGCTGACCCCTTGTCCTTGAACATCTTTTTTTTTTTTTTTTGTAAAATGCTACCCTCATGTACCTTATTAATACCTGTGAGGTATCTGAACATTTGTATCCTGTCCCCTTCCCTCCTTTCCTCTAGAGAGTACATATTTAGTTCCTTGAGTCTTTCCTCATAGGGCTTTTGATGCAGGCTGTGCACTATTTTGGTTGCCCTCTTCTGTACCACCTCCACCCTATCTATATCCTTCAGGAGATGGGGCCTCCAGAACTGGACACAGTACTCGAGATGGGGCCTCACCATCAGTCTGTACAGGGGTAACCCCACCTCTCCCTTTCTGCTGGTGATACCCCTCCCTACGCAAAGGAGCATCCTGCTAGTTTTTCCCAGTGCCTTATCACACTGCTTTGCTGCCTTCAGGTCATCAGAAATGATTACCCCCAGGCCCCTTTCCTGTTTTGTGTTCCCTGTCCATCCTGAGAAGTGCGTTTCTGGTTCATACAGCTCCCAGTTAAGGTGCCGTGTCACCCATGTTTCAGTAAGAGCCACCTTGTTCAAGTATGCCTCTGCCATTACTGCCTGGAGGTCGCAGGGTTTGTTTCCCAGGCTTCAGGCATTGCTCCCATCACCCTCAATACCTGCTGTGCCCACCTGATCTCTGCCTTTTGTCTAACAGTTGTCGCCAGTTGCCGTTGCTGCCCTTTGCTTATTTTCTTCTTTTATACACAGACCCCACCCATTCCTGTTGACTTTTTTTATTATTCAGTGCAGATTGCTCAGCTGTTATGTCCATCCTCCTCCCCCGTGGTTTGCTGCTCCTGCCTGCAGTAGTTTTGTGGGAGGCTTCCTGGCTACCATTAATTGAACAGATGTGCCTACCTCAACTGTACCACCCCCCATCTCCTCACCAAATGTAATTTTCCTTCTTGGTGTTGTGCAAGCCTCTTCCCCAGCACCCTGGTGCCCTCCTGTTGGGATAGAGGCCTTGCTGAACAATCTGCATCATCACCAGGTGCGGTGCTCTGCCAACAAAATATTAAGGGCCTGGCCCCACAAAACATTTTATGGGGCCCTACCTCCCCACCAATAAGCATAAAATAACCATTAGCACATAGCATTTTTATAGAGTAGGTACTTTTGTATCAGTCCTGCTGAACAACCTTAGATTGTCCATGCGGCTCCCTTCCCTGTTGCTGGCACCAGGATCAAAGAACTGAACAGCGTCATTTGTGGCTGCTCTTCCTGTGGACATCAGTACATAGATCAGATTTTCTGAGTAATTGAGTATTTGGACCCTATTGCTTCTTTGTTCCGTATCTCCGCACCACCATACACACACACACACACCGTGACACATTGGAATCTGCAGCTCTGACCGCACTGCAGTCACAGATCACAGCCCCAGTTTCAAATCGGTAAGCAGTTTACAAATAGAAAATGCAAGAACAAAAACAAGGCACTGCATCAGCATGTGGTCTGAAAACAAAACAAAATGATAATATTAGATTCACGCTGAAAATAGAAAATAGAGTTAAAATTGACGTTTCTACCCTGGGTCTTAAGGAAATATCTAAAGAGAAATAAGCAAAGTTAGTGTAGAGAGGAGGAAAAATAAGATATATATATATATATATATATATATATAAACAAAAGGGGAAGCTTTGGGAGAAGAAGTGATAAATGGCAAGATAAAAAGAGAATCTGGAAACCAAAAAAAGGAGATGATGGGAATGACCAGGCATAGTAGCAGTGAATGAGCGCTAGAGAAGTCCCCAGCTGGGGACTAATTAACAGGGCCTAGTAAGAAGACTGAAAGGTGACAAATGAGGGGGAAGGAGACAGAGATAGAGACATCTGGGGAAAATGAAAATAGATGTGCACAAACAGATTGTAGGGGAAAACAAGGGTTGGCTGAAAGATGTTAGTAGAAAGTAAGTCTATCATTTGAAACGGAGGGTTGCTGGGAGCCAAAGCAGATGATCAGATTGGTTTACATGTTTTTTTCTGTAGTCGGCATCCCAAAAACCCTGCTGAAGGACACAAACAGAAAGATCATCGACACTGTGGTCCTTGGAGGCAAAGTGGGATACAGTGGGTTCATCAGTATCTCCATTCCCGACTGCCCTGTAACGTTCCCTGAATTGGTCAGCAAGGCATCTACTAGTTTCTCTGATGTAAATAGCTGCACACTTCCTGCAAAGAATACAATATACCACATTAGTGGAGGTGCATGAGAACTACTTGGTGAAGTGAAAAACACCTGTGGGACCCCGAATTTCAGTCACACTAAAAATAAATTTGCAAGTATAGCAGTGAGCTCTGTTGCAAGGTTTGGTACCTGGTAGAGAGGAATTGTTAGGAGTATGTAGGCAAATAGAAAGTTGCAGGTTAGTCTAACAAAAAAAGATTTTCTGAATCCTGCCTTCTGAGGCAGTGGACCTGTGACATTGCAGGCCCTACTGCAACCGTGTCTCTTGTACCCCTCCACCCCCATCACGACCCTGACTGGGTGTGGCCCCAGTCACCTAGAAACCGACCCCCCCACCTCCACCAGCCCTCTGTTTTCAAATGTTCCCTGTGACTAGTACTTGGCTGTGGTAGAATATCCAGGAAGGTTGCTGCTCCTGCCCTTTCCTGAAGGATCCTGCTTAAGGTGTGAATACTTTTCTTCACTCCCTTTACACCCCTCCTGGCCAGATCAGTTGTACCTACATGAACTATTGTATCTGGCCTGCACCAGTCCTTTCATTGGGCTCCAGCACCTTTGTTTTTTGAGGGTGTCCACTGTTGCCCCAGGAAAACAATGGTCCTTGGCTACAGTGCCTGGTAAGGAGGCTTGCCTGTTACCCTGACAATTAAATCTCCTATCACCATGGCCCTAATGCTTCCCTCTGAGTTTTCCACTCTTTCCTGGCTGTTACATGGTGGCTGGAGCACCCATTAGGCGTGCTTTTCCCCTGCTGTTTTCTGGGAGGAGACGGGGGAGGAGGGGCTTTCTTCTAATAGTGGCAGGAACCAGTTAGAGGTGGGTACAAACTGTTATACTGATGTGCTTTCATGTTGCCTTCCGCTCTCCCTATGGACTGCTGTCTGTCTGTCTGTGCTTCTCCATCTCCCCTGCTCCCTAAATGTGCCAGCACAACATGCAGTCAGGGCTGCTGGAATCAAAACACTTCATTTTCTAGGAACAGAGTTGCAGGGGACCTACTGTATGTTGTTCCTTATCTTTTACCACTTTCACAGGTCATACACAAGATTGATAGTGAGAAACACAGAGAATACTGGATTGGCAACTATGCACAACCAGTGTGTTCTGCCACGGAGGGGTTCTGATTCCCTTTGACCTTGAGAACAAAGCTTGAGATGTCTGTGGCGATCAGAACCCTGAGGATATAGAACACACAGGTTGTGCACAAAGTTACTCGTCCTGTATTTTTTATAAGGTATAGTATTTGTTCTCCCCCCCACCGCTGTTGCTTACTTCCCCCACTTGCAGCTTTGCTTTGTCTCTGTGCTAACTGTTGCACCGTTGAGTCACTGAACTACCTGTCCTTCTATTTGACTCCCTGTCCGTTGTCCTTTGTGTGAAATTTCACTTTCAAACGAAACTGACTTATGCAGGTTTTAGAGGTTTCAGAATGATGTACCATAGAAGGGTACAGTCACATTCCATGACCTTTGTTGAACTGTAGTACAACAGCATTTTAAAAGGGATGGAATTCTATACAGAACACCACTGTACTATGCACTATATATAGAGCAGAGTATGGGTGATCATACTGTACACAACAAGACTATGTTTCCATCGAGGAGATGTGATGCCATCATGCAGACCTCAAGAGCGAAGCTCGAAAGGTCTGTATGACAGCATCTCATCCCTGAGATGGAAATGTAGCCTTGTTGTTTATGGTCACCCATGCCATTTTGGTATTATTTGGTATGATTACTATTTTCTTGTGTGTTGCATCCCATGTATATTGTCCCTTGTTCCTTTTTAACAAACCCAGGTCCACCTCAAAAATTAGCTTGCTCAACGGTGATCACCTGGTTAAATAAAGACTTTGATTGATTGATTTTATGTAGTTAGTACATGGTTCCCCAAAAATGTTGACAGTTTAATTTCACAAGGTTTCATACCTTATTTTCACGCTGCTGTTTCCTCGCAGTCCTTGCTGCAGTCCTGCGCTGCTCCCAACCCTGAAGCTTAATAGGGGCAGTGATTTAAAAAAAAAAAAGAAAACTGGCAAATTGATAGTTTGGAAGCACAGAGCCGACTACGGCAGTCCATGTCCAAACTATCTTTGAAGCACTCATCTAACCACTCGCTAAGTGGTGCCGCCATGTTGCTCTGTATTTTATTGTGAAGAGCAGTGTTTCAGCCAATCGGGAAACAGTTCAAGGGGTAGAAATTGTAGTGACATCAGAATGATACTGCAGCAACTTTCAGCGACCTTTGAACTGTCCTACAACAAGAAATTGAAAGGCACTGTTTTCTGTGCTCAGTAAGCCTTAACCATGTACTATAATGTGCTTCTGGTATTTCCCAAGTGGACTTCACTCCCAGATTCCAGTTAGTGCTTATAAAATCACCGTTGACCAAGGTCCCATGTTTTGTGCAGTTCCGCTACCACAGAAATTTCTGAGGGAATTGGGACTTAACACGAAAATCTGACCTGCTATTAAATAGAATCCAGATTTGAGAAAATGAGTGCGCCTCGCTCCTGCCTTTTCATGTCCTGCCGTACACAGCCACATCTATACAGTAGCACTCAGCTGTGGTGTTGTCCCCCAGTAATCATTAGCCAGCAGTGAACATTTTACCTGGTATGATATTATACAAGAAGTGAACCAATCTGCTGAGGCTGTAATATAGTTGCCATGTTAAAATGTCAAGAATTATATTTCAGTGTTAACCCCCCCCCAACCCCACCTCCACCCCCGGCACTGGTAGCAGTAATTGTAAAAAATAAAACCACGAGCTTTGAAAATTGCAGTTTGGTTAGTTTTATTACTGCCACTGACTCTGGGCATGCAGTCGCTGTAGCCTTGACAGACTGTAGGCAGGGAAATAAATTAGAGAAAAAAGAGAGAGAGATACTTTAATGAAAAGAAAGAAAGATGACGGAGAAAGCACCATTTCGAATAGAAGTGAGAGTGCAAAGAAAACAAGTGCAGAACTGTAAAGGGGACTAAAGAAGAAAAAGAAAAAAAAAACAGAAAAAAGAAAAGAACAGGACTCACAGAATGAAGAGAAAGTGCATAAAAGTGAAAAGCTCGAGAAAGAAACAATACAGGAAAATGACAGAACATGGAATTTTGGAGGGGAGGAGACCAAAAGTAAGAACAGTAAGTGTGTGTTGGTCGGTGTGTGGCGTGCCTGTATGCATGTACTTGTTGGAGGGGTTGCTAAATAAAGTACGTACCCAAGCTAAAGTGCTACACAAAGGTCACCTAATGCTGTACAAAATGCATTTTGTTCAGCAGTCACTGCTACGTGAAGTGTTTGGAGTAACATTACCCTGCCAGACAGTCTCCTGATTCAGAATGGTACCTGCTGTTCTATGTCTTGCAGTGCACAACCTCATTCTTACAGTGACAAACACCCATGGTTCTGTCCCGTGGCAAGCAGATGCTTTTTTTTTTCCCTTCTTCAATCTGTTGTTCCTCCCTTCCCTGCCATCCTACCAGGGATATACCCTTGTATTCAGGGAAATACTTTGTTCAGGCTCTATGAGCTGTCAGTGAGATGGCAGGGAGAATTGTTTTGTTTTTGTTTTTTTGCTGCAGTTTCTCCATAACTCCTTCCTCAGTCCCTGTGACATGAGCGGTGTCTCTGTTTGCCTCGATGCCATAGTATCCCCACAGCAAGAGGCATGCTCCCTGACCTAGCTGCAGGGGTCACCATGGCGTCAGAACTCGCCATCGCTCCTCCCCAACTGAGGCACACTGCTGAGTGGCAGCTATGTCAGTTAGGCCTGTCCCTAAAGTGGCAACCCATCTCTGCTCCCAAACCCGGCTAGCCAGTGTGGCAGCACAGTGCACTGCAGCTGGGTCATCGGGGCAACCCCAGGTAGAAGCTTTTGTGAATTCCATATCCACTGGTTCAGGATGGTGCCTGTGATGTTCTGTTGTGTACAGCCACATCCATGGAGTAGTGTTTGCCCATGGCACTGTCCTGCAGCAGGCAGCCACTTTTCTAATGCCTCCTGCTGACCACAGATTATGGTTGGCACCCGTGGTTCTTTGTCTGCTAGTGCACAGCCACATCCATACAACGGTATGTGCCTGTGACACTGTCCTATGGCAGGCAGCATTGTTTTTAAAATTACCACCGTCTTCCAGCTCAGGATGTCACCCGTGGTTCTGTGTCTTGGGGTACACAGATGCAAACATGGAGTAGTGACTGCCTGTGTTACCATCCTGTGGCAAGCAGCCATTGCATGGGAAAGGGCATAACCAGTGACCCTCCAAGGAACCAACCATGGTGCACTGCTAGCCACAGCAAATACTAAGAGCTGCACAGAACCCCCGCCCCCAAATCTTTCACCTCAAACACCAACACCATACAGCACAGACCATTCAAGGAGAATGCTGCCCCAAGCCCAAACAAACAGCCCACAGAACTGGAAATTAATTTTTACTGACACAGTGATTTGTTTCCCCCCTTCCCCCAAAGGAAATCTTTGCTGTGTGAGCACTACCAAATAAAAGCTCTCCTGTTAAATGTCTTCCCTGCTGGAGGTGATGGATATAAAATAAATGTTGTTGTGTAGGTCCCTTCATTAATGTGTTACAGCATTTAATTCTTTGCTGCAGTGCTTAGTCAAAAGTCAGACTAATCCATATACGTTAAAAACACCTGCTGTGGAAGTTTGGTGTACTGTGCTGTAGAGATCACTGGGCTTTGCCTCTGACCTTGATTTGGGAACAGTGACAAAATGTGTTTCCTCTCCACTCCCCCCAACCCCAATATGAATGTAGTGTTCAAGAGGCAGAAAGGCCAAGGAATGTATCAAGTCTTCCCTCCTGCTACCTCAGTAGATGGCTCAACTGCATCAAGTATTATTTCTGATAGGCAAGATCCTCATTCCCTTAAACCCCTAAGTATATACCATTAAGCCAGTAAGTCATCTCCGGCACTCTAACCATAGAAGCATAATGTGCAAAGTAATTTCTTGTTATATTTTCTTTTCTTGCTTTGGCAGATGCTAATTCACTTTCCAGTTTTCCCCGGTGGCATTGGCACAATTGTACTGAATTTCCTGGGTTTCTGTTGCTCTCTGGGCATTATGACATCTGTCTTGAAACTGCATACTCAGCACATTAGAGCATCCTTACTAGCAGTGTGGAATGCAGGCTTCAAATGGGGGAATCGTCTTTCCCACCCTCCTTACCATTAAAAATTGTGGACTTTGTCCTTTTTTTAACCTGACAGCCTTGGAACTGGTAGTTCTCTGTGTTGCTTGTATACTTCCTAAAACTTATATTAGTTTTTGAAAGCAGTCCGTCATTACTTTTTATATTTAAGGTACTTTTTCTTTTTCCTTTGGTTAATTAGAAGATTGTGTACCTGATGTTAGTAGGTGTGACATGTGGAACAGCACTCTGCCTGGTAGCTGACAGCTCTACCATTACATCATCAGCATTGTGACACCACTGCTGCTTAGGAACAGCCCCTCAGTAGTTGCTAGGTCAGTCACCTGTGATGTCATTGTCAGGGACATCACAATGCTGATGATGTAATAGGGGGGATAGAGCAAGATATGTCAGCTGCCATGCTGAGAGCTAGTCCACATCTCCAAAACTGTATTATCACATAAAAAACTTTCTAATGAGCAAAAGGAAAAAGAAAAATACTTCAGTAATAAAAAGTTACAACTGACTGCTACTTAAAATTTGTATCATTTTCCTGTCTGTCTCTTTTGGTTCCACCAGCTCTTTTAACTGTTGCTCAGCATATGAAAACAGAGATCACAGAACTTCAGAGAAACCCTGACAGACTTTGGCATCATCAAAGATTACCTTGAACGAGCCCTCTGTATCTCACTCTGTGTAGAACACTAGCTTTACCATGAAATCCGCACAGCCCTTCTCCAAGTGACATTCGTCATCCCCCAGGCTACCTTTCAAACCAGCCAGGCTTACGCTATTAAAGATTGGACTTAAAGATTTATTGACATCCCTTAGATATGCATAAAATTCATTTCATCGAAACCACAGTCAGGTAAGTGTTGCTAACCCAGTGCTGTTACTAGGTGGCATTTGTACTATACCACCTGGCAAAAAAAGATTTGCATGAGTCAATGATCTGCATAATCTTCTTGGTTTAAAATACATGACCACCTAACAACAGCTTCCTAATGCAAGCCACCATTTCCCAATTCTCTGGTTGTATACAATCTGCTGCTTTGTTCTTTCCTTACCTTCTCTTTGTTCTTTTTCCCAGGACCAGCACGACGTCTTTTAAAGACACAGTGATAAACTGAGGACCAAGCCAGAATCTGTTGATGCAACTGACAGATCTTCCAGCAAATCCCATCCTCGACCTGCTGTCAAGCATTCATATAACTTATTTCTTTGTTACTCAGATATTACCTACTGTACCTCTATTGTAAGGAGCCCCCCACCACCACAGTTTACCTCTATGACCTCAAACTTAGAAGGGACTGACTTCTACTCTTAAGATACTAGCTCACAGTGATATTTTGTCTCAGTGACTGTACTCCACTGTCGGTATTTTCAGTGTCATAACTGGGTCCTGTAATTTTACATGCTCTGCAAACTTCCTGTTCAACCTTTTTTTTTCGACATTGGTACAGCTGCCCCTTCCCCACCCCAATCTGCTGTAGCCCAAGGGCAGAAATGGAGAACATTGTAAAATAAGCACAACACACAGTAGATTCTATTAAAAAAAGTTATCTGTATTTACTGGACAGTCTTTTGTTTTTGTTTGGTTGTAGGCAGTGGTTATCACGTTTGATTTTGCCTCCCTCTCCCTGTCAGTTTCCAAGTAATGTCTGGCATCTGGATCCGGAGGGTCAGCATCGCTCTCTGGATTATCTAGGATGGACGTGACAGGAGGCTGTGCAGGTCAGAGTGTGCCAGGCAGGGGACCTTGCTGCAAGCCTGAGCTATTTCTTTTATTCTGGTTTCAGTGTCTGGAACTCTACTATGGTGCCAGGTGCCCACATGCAATGTGTGGTGCAGGAACAGCTCCAGAATTCCTCTTGCAGCCAGCATCTCCCTGTTGCACTGCCATCTGTGGTCACCCAGGTGGGTGCAGTGCAGCAGTACCAATGTATCCTCCATCCCTAAAGTAGGAGAGTGTCCTCTGGAATGCTCAGTCTTCCTTCCCCTGAAGGCCCTAACAAAGGATCAAGCTCATTTACAAACCCAGGTTCTGCGCAGCACCACTGTTGCTGTGCTGATAGACTGGCCTACAGACCCATGACTGAGCACCATCAGAATATCCATATCGCAGCTCCTCAACTAACTTGACATACAGTAACCAGTATGGCTGCTACACTGCTGCTCTTTTCAGCAACCAGCCTTCCTTAAAGAGACCTTAAAAATACATTTGGCCACCACCGGGCTATTGGAACTCTCCAGTAATGTAATAAAATGACTTATTTTATATTCTACACCTCCACCACACAGTTACTGTACTGTTCACCTACCCCCTTTTGTTGTATATCTCCAAATAAAAACTGGTACATCTTCATGCCTCCACCACCCAGCTACTATGCCTTGGTTAACATAGTAGTGTTTTAAGGCCCGCCACTGAGAACTGACTCATGACTTTCTAGTGATCAGAGGTGCACTCTGAATCTGGCCCGCCAGCAGCAGTTATACACAAGTGATGCTGAGAGTCTGCGGCCTCCAGTGGCGCTTACATATGCAGTAACTGATACCAGTGGGCTAGGCTGAGAGTGATCTTTAGGAAGTCGACCTTCTCGCAGTCATTTTCACAGTGGTGACAGCATTGACAGCCCTAAAGGTGATAGGAAACAATCTGTTACATATCCAGAGTCCCTCCCATTTTCCTCTTAGTGTCTGTCCAATATTCTGATATGTTTTGATCTTTTTTGTTAACTTAATCTATGTTTTGCCTTTGTAACTACTCTGGATCTATTTCTCCAGTTACTGTTCTCTCTCTCTCTCTCTCTCTCTCTCTCTCTCTACTCCTTAAACATTCTTTAACATCTGTAACACCATTCCAGGCCATTCACATGTATAACATGAAACTGATGTCATGGAATGTCTTAAATATGAAAAGAAGAAGCAACAGCTGCTGAGAAGAGTGGAACTCCTTGCACCTCTGAAGGCACCCAAAGCTAGATTATATATTTATCAGAAATTTGTCAAAGAAAATCAGAATTCATAACGAGAATGGAAAGGAATATGAGGCAGTTAACTATGTGAAAATCATCTCCTGTCACCTTTTAAAAACACTGCTGTGGGGGATGCTAATGTATTTTGCTGCTTTATGTGAGGTTGTTCAAAAGGGAAAGGGTGTTCAGCAGCTGGGTGGTGGGGAGGAGTGAATCTGTACCAGTTTTCTTGGGGGGGCCCCAATCCCCCCCATGTGGCTGCCCTCCCACCTGCCCCCCTCAGCCCCATCACTCCAGTTTCTCTCAGGACTTACTGGTACAAACTCCCACGGCTCCCCCTCCCCCCACCCCCATGACGGGGTGGCAGAGAGCATGCTTGACCCACTGGGCAAAGATCCAGCCTTCTGCACCTGAGTCTCCTGGTGTAGGGCCTGCAAGTGGTGGCAATGATCCAGCTGTGCAGGATTCCCCTCTGTTCCTTCTCCCCATGTCTCGGAGGAGCGGTGTGCAGTGACATCAGTGATGGCGCCACACACGCTTCTGTGAATGTGTATGGACATGAACGCCTGCCATTACTCAGCTGCCCAGGGAGCTTCTCCTCAGACATCGCTAGGGGGCAGCCTGACTCTGGACTCAGTGTGATTCCCTCCTCCTCAGGGAACAGTCCTCCAATGACTCAAGCTGTTTCCCAAATTTGGGAAGCATTGGTGTCGCAGGCAGAATCTGTACAGTTTTCATTCAGAGCAGTTTTTTTTTTTTTTATGGTGAAGGGCGGGCATTACAGTAGTTGGGTGGCACAAGTGGAGAAAATACAAAAAAAGTTATTGTTAGAAGTAGTTCAGAGGGGTGGGGGGCGTTTGGCAGCTGGGTAGCAGAGTGGAACAAATCTGTGCCAGTTTGTATTCAAAGGTATATAGACTACAGTGGAGGGGAGCAATGCAGTAGCTGGGTGATGGAAGTGAGAGAAATATAAGAATATGTAAGTAATTTTGTACACAAACACTTCAGAATGAATTGTGTGGTGAGACTGTATTTTTAAAATCAACTTCTCTAAATTTCTTTTAACGGTGGTGGTGGGGATTTAGCAGATGTTTGCTCATATATTCATGTTTTTACACTGTAGAAATTTCTGGGGGGTTTTAATCAGACAAAATGGTCACACTATTTTATAAGTGTAACACTTCAGTGTGAGAGGCCATAAGGGAGTATACACACGTTCCGAGTGATTTAAAGGCATGGGGCGCACAGCCACTTGAGGCTTGCCTATATTCCCTTAGGAGTTCAAACACTGTTGTATGATCGCATACATATACATGTTGGGTGATTCCCTGAACAGGTGCAAAGGTGTCTTACTGCCCCTTCAGGCTCATACACAGCCCCATCAGCTAAGCTTTGAGAATTGCATCATTTGTGCTGTACCATGCTGCAACTCTTATTTTTTCACTTGTTTTCCAAATCCAGTTACCCGGCAGCATTCAGCCATACTCTATGTAATATTGCCTTTAAACCTTCTCATTAGGATCTCGAATCTTCTTAGATCTCTGTTAGAGTATGTCTTCCAGTTTGATCTGGCTCTGTCATGAAGCTGCACTTTAAAGCAAATTGCCAGGTGGCTGTTCCTACCAGGTTATATACTCTGACGGTGAGCAATAAGCTTTTTTTCCCTCCTCTCTGTCTTCAATTCTGTTTCTGGTTCTACAGGCCAGGGTGGGGACTTACCCCTGTATCTGCCCACAGATCCCTTTTACCCTTGAGCCTCAACTGAGTCTTACGTCAGGATTGTTTCAGCAGAGCAGAGGCAGTGAATCTTGGGCTTCATTGTGCAACCTGCCTAGAGGGTTTTCTCTTGTGGTTGTCCCCCGACATCCGCCATAATCTCCTCCTCTTCTGCTTGATCCCAGACGGCGCATACCTGGTCTCCACTTGATGCGATTCAAACACAGTGTGGCCATGCACCACCCCCGAGCAGGAGAGTAGAACTTCAGACCCTTGGCCAGTCTTCTGACGTTTTAGGCTCATTCCTGAACCCGAATCATCAGTATCACAAGTGGTAGTGCTAATGCTGTGCTGTCGGGCTGGCGAAGCAATCGGCTGTAAAGCTTGAGACTAATCCCTCTCAAACAGTTTGTCCACAAGACCAAGTCTCAAGCAGCAGTCCTTTTGATATGCCAGCAGGATACCCACTGCTGTTGCTAGGTGGCATACAATGCACCTTAACCAAAAAACTTTGCAGCTCTTAGTTTGCTGTTAATCTGTTTTATCATAATAAATAGTTTATATTTGGTGAAGGTTGGTGGGCTTCTGGATTTGCACTTCAATTTTATGCTTCTTAAATGTCCCCCACACAATGTATTGTATTTACCTTTATCAGGTATTAGAGTGGACACCAGGAAATGGCAGTGTAGCGAAGATATTAGGGCTTAGAGCTGTGAACGAGGCCCAGGTTAGAATCATACCACCGTCACATCTCTGTATGTCCTTGAGCTGGTCACTTGACCTACCTTTGCTCAGCCACCTCTCTCTGTCTGTCTCTGTTTCTCTCTCTGTCTCTCTCTCTCTCTCTCCCCAACAGTCATTTGTCTGTGCCTGCTTTTTAGACATCATGCTGTAGACTATATCCCCAGCATGACTTCAGTTGGATGTGCTAATTAGTGCCTGGCATTCTCTGCATTAACCGTTACAGCCCTGCCTTTCAGTGTCTCACATTTTCAGTGTTTGCAATTTAATCATATGCTACACTGGTATAAATGTTTTTGGAACTGAATGCAGCTGAAAACATAGAAACATACAGTAGGCAGTGATGACAGAAAAAGACCAGTGGTCCAGCTAGTCTGCCTGAGTTCTGTATTTAACCCTGAGACCTACTGACCCTCTAGGGTCCTATTCCTCCCCCACTACTCCATTCTCCATTCTGATACTGCTGTCCCTGAGCAACCACTATACCCTTCCATCTGTCCAAACCGTGCTTGAAACTACTAGTGGTTTTTGCACCCACCAGCTTGCCTGGCAGACTGTTCCACGGCTCCACCACCCTCTCTGTAAAATAATACTTCCTCCTGTCCCTTCTGAACCTCCCTCCTGTTATTTTCCACTTGTGTCCTTGTAACCACAAGCTAGTGTTCCTTTTAGGAATTTAAAGGTCTCTGTCATATCTTCCCTCTCCCTTCTGGTCTCCAACGAGTACATTTACAGAGCCTTGAGTTGCTTGTTCATACGACCTGCCCTGTTGGGCCTGAATTATTTTTGTTACCCTGCGCTGCACCGTCTCCAGCCTATCCCTATACTTCCTGAGGTGAGGACTTCAGAACTGGGTGCAGTACGCCAGGTATAGCTTCTGCCTCACCTTTCCTGTTATCAGTACCCCTCCAATACAGCCCAGCATCCTGCTTGCCTTGCTATATGCCTTCTCGCTGCTTTAGGGTGTTACTGATGATAACTCCTAGGTCTCGTTCCTCAGTTGTAGTACTCAGCCTCACCCCTCCCATCCAGTACTCCGTCTTGGGATTCTTGTTCCCTAGGTGCATTACTTGCACTTTTTGCCATTAAATTTTAACTGCTAAAACTTAGACTACCTGTCGGCCTGGTGGCGCTGAGGGTTGAGGTGCAAGATACCACACCTCATGCCACGCCGGCGACCTGGGTTCAGGAGGGGGAGGAGAGGATCGAGCATCCAGAGGACTGCTCTCCTCTCCTGGGGTGGGTTCTGGAGGATTCCCCACCTGGTAGCAGTTCCTGGTGGAGGCTGGGAGGCACAACACCTTAGACGGGGACAGCCAGTGGGGACTGGTGTTGGCGGGCATCTGCGGGAGGGGGCGGGTATGCTCCCTCCATGCACTGATGCCATTGCACATCCGTGCCAGAGGGCAGAACAAAGAAACTGGCTCTAGCTCCCGGTAGGCGAAGGTGGGTTCAGTGAGCGGCCCGCATGCCCAACACGGGGCCCCTCCAGTCTTCCTCCGGTTCTCCTCCGTGCCTGGTCTCCCTATCAAATTCTAGATAGCACCAGAAGGAGTCAGTGGTCCTACCTCCAGGAGACTCAGAGCTGGGGGTCAAGTGGTCAGGATGCAGTGGAGTGGGTGTAGCCAGAGGTAGGTCTGGAGGACCCATTCTTCCGCGCCATACTTTTCTCTGTATTTGTGGAAGGCCTGTTTCTTGGTTCTCACTGCCTTCCTGACCTTTGTTGAGAACCATGACAGTCTCTTGAACATGTTCTTTTGGTTACCATTCTTTTGCATATCTTAGATGCCTTAAGAATGGTCACCTGGATTGCCTCCCCATCTCTCCTCCAACCCACCTATGTTGTCCACCCCTGCTAACTTATCCCTGACTGGCTCCCTCGACCTATTGGAGTCCACTCTTCTCAAATCAGGAGCGTCAGCTGTCAGTTGCGGTTTACAAGACCAAAGGGCCAGTTTTAACCAAACAAAACTACTCTTGCGGTTCCCCAGTGATCCCCTTATTCCCACAGCTTCATACTACCTCCGAGTTGGTGAGTAGAAACATAGAATCTGATGGCAGATAAGGACCGCCTGTCCCACCAAGTCTGCCCATTTTACCTCTACCTATTGTTACTGTCACAGACCTCAGTAGATCTGCAGCTTCCCCTTACTTCTTTGATGACAGTATTCCTTTATGTGTGTTCCATGCTCTCTTGAAGTACCCTAATGTCTTTGCCTCCACTACCTTTGCGGGGAGGCTGTTCCTCTTGTCCACCACCCTCTCTGTGAAGAAGTACTTCCTCACGTTACTCCTGAGCCTGCCCCCCTCCAACCTCATAACCTCTTGTTCTCTTACCCAGTTTCATCCGGAAGTGGCTACTCCCTTGTACTTTAGTAATGCCCTTGAGGTATTTGAAAGTTTCTGTCATATCTCCCCTTTCTCTTCTTTGCTCCAGTGAGTACAAGTTGAGGTCCATCAGTCTCTCCTCATATGACATCTGATGCAACCCTTGTACCATCTTTGTAACCCTTCTCTGAACCGTTTCTATTCTACCTACATCCTTCTTGAGATATGACCTCCAGAACTGTACACAGTATGCCAGATGCAGTCTCACTAATTGTCTGTAAAGTGGCATCGCTACTGCTCTCTTTCTACTGGTGATACCCCTCCCTATGCAACCACATTAAGAACTGTGGTTTGCCTAGTACAGCAGTATTGCCTTAGAGTTAGTCTTGTACCTGAAGGTCACTTATGATGAATGAAGAGGATGTTCTTTTAACAGGTCTGCCAGAAGTTACTTAGTTCATAAATCTGTGGTTGCACCAGAATTCTGGTAGATATTTTAAAGAATCTGGTAGCCCTTTGCAGATACGTGAGGGTTCAGTGTACATTTTAAGAGCCCCATTCAGGTAAAGTACCATGGTGTCTATGCACTAATGGGATGTAGGGTACATGCCAAAGGTGCATACCCCATGTGCGTAGGCCCCAGACAGGTGCAGGGTGTGCGGTATTCAATGCCACATGCACCCACGAAGCACCTGTCCAGTGCCCCACCTCCATGGCGTGCAGAACTATGCAGGGCAGCTAGGAATGGAGAAGCAGACCCAGGTGGACATCCAACTGGATGCCCGTCCTATGTCCCATAGTTTCGTCACCTACATGTTCAGGCACGGGTCTGGGTGTGTGAACAGCCAACGCAGGCACCCAGACCCACATGGCCATGCCCCATTGGCTGGAGGACCCCTTGGCCGGGCCCCTGGTATGCCACGGCCGCACGCGAACCTTCCCAACACACGGCAACCCCGTCCCCATATTGCCAGAGCATATCCCCCACACACACGTTATCCCCGTAGTACTTAAGCAACCCCGACACACACACATGATTTCCACATCCCCATATTGCCAAAGCATAACCTCCCACACACAAATGGCATCCCCATCTCCAGTGCTGAACAAGACATCCCCTTCCCTCTCACAGAGGAGCCTTGGTCCACTCATCCCCGACTCTGCACCCGGTATCCCAGCAGCTTCATTGGTGGCCCATGGTACTCCCACCCACGCCTGGCACCGACAACCCCCACTCACCACCCCATACCTGACAGTTGGTGCAGCAGGCATAGACGGCCAGCGGCACAGCCCTCTGCACACCTCTACGGGCACCAAACGTCCAACTGATGCAGGGTGCGTGCCACTATAAAGAGGCAGTGTGCTCCCAGCTGATGGTGGTAGGTGATTTTTCCAGTGTTAGTGCTGTTTATGTGGCTGGCTTGGGTGAGACGGTGGCAGCCTACATTCGGGCTGTCTCCGGGGCACTTGATGCCATCACATCGGTCCATATACGACCCTGATCCTCTCGCCTGAGAGCCACATGGCTTGATGGGGCTCATAGAAACATAGAATGTGACGGCAGATAAGGACCGCTTGGCCCACCTAGTCTGCCCATTCCCCTAACTAACGGATAAGCTGCAGATCCTAGTTAACCAACAGCCTACTTCCTCCTACCCCCACTAGAACTGCCTTATGTCTGTCCCATGCATTCTTGACTTCCCCCACTGTTTTTGACTCTACGACCTCCTCAGGAAGGCTGTTCCATGCATCTACAACCCTCTCTGTGAAGAAATACTTCCTCACATTACCTCTGAGCCGTCCCCCCTCTATCTTCAAATTGTGTCCCTTGTTCTTGCACATCTCTTTTTCTGAAAGATGCTACCCTCTTGGACTTTTTTGATTCCCTTGAGGTATTTGAAAGTTTCTATCATGTCTCCCCTCTCCCTCCTTTCCTCGGCTATACATCTTCAAGCTCCTTTGGTCTTTTTTCTTCTATGCCTTCTGGTGCAGACCCTGCCATTTTGGTTGCCCTCCTCTGGACAGCCTCCACCCTGTCTACGCTTCTTGGCGGAGATGGGGTCTCCAGAACTGTACATAGTACTCCAGATA
Source organism: Neoceratodus forsteri (assembly GCA_016271365.2). Classification (NCBI taxonomy): domain Eukaryota; kingdom Metazoa; phylum Chordata; order Ceratodontiformes; family Ceratodontidae; genus Neoceratodus; species Neoceratodus forsteri. Next base: position 128,556,295 of record CM057453.1, read on the forward strand.
TGGTCTTACCAACTGTCTTTACAGGGGGCCAACAACTTCCTGTTTTCTACTGGTGATGCCTTTCCCTATGCATCCCAGTATCCCCCAGCTCTCCTTACTGCCTTCTCACATTGCTGGTCCACCTTTAGGTCATCTGGTATGATTACCCCCAGGTCCCTGTCCATTTTTGTTGTTGTCAGTATCTCACCCCCTATTGTGTACTCGTCCCCTGGGTTTTTGTTTCCCAGGTACATTACTTTGCACTTCTTTGCATTGAATCTAAGCTGCCATACATTTGACCATTCCTCCAACTTTGCCAAGTCCCTTTTCATCCTTTCCACCCCACCTTGCGTATCAACCCTGTCGCTGATCTTTGTGTCATCTGCAAAGAGACATACTTTCCCTTCTAGTCCCTCTGTAATGTCACTTATAAAGATATTTAAAAAGGACCGGCCCCAGTATTGAACCCTGCGGTACCCCACTAATAACCCTCCTTTCTTCACTGTGGACTCCATTTACTATTACCCGCTGTGTCCTCTTGTCCAGCCAGTGTTTTACACAGGCTACCACCCTGGGACCCACTCCCAGGCTGGCTAATTTGTTTATTAATCTTGTGTGCGGGACTGTGTCAAATGCCTTGCTAAAGTCTAGGTAGGCCATGTCCACAGCCCCTCCCTGGTCTACTACTTGGTCACCCAGTCAAAGAAATCAATTAGATTTGTCTGACATGACCTTCCTGCTGTGAATCCATGCTGCCTTGGGTCCTGTGCCCCACTAGCCTCTAGGTAGTCAACAGTTCTTTCCTTCAGCAGTGATTCCATCATTTTTCCTACCACTGAGGTCAGACAGACAGGTTTGTAGTTTCCTGCCTCTGTCTTGCTCCCACTTTTGTGAAGGGGAATCACATCCGCCGTCCTCCAGTCCTCAGGTACCACACCATCCTCCCATGATTTATTGAAAAAGGTAGTCAGTGGTGTTACTAGTTCTTTCCTTAGTTCATTTAGAATTCTGGGGTGAATCCCATCAGGCTCCATTGCTTTATCCACCTTCAGTTTTAAGAGTTCTTTCAGAACCCTTTCTTCTGTGAAAGCACTAATATCAACCCCCCTATTCAGAGTGCTTCTGTTAACTGGATTAGGTATCTCCCCCTACTTTTCCATTGTGAATACTGAACAGAAGTATTCGTTCAGTATCCCTGCTTTTTCACTGTCGCTCTCTGCCCAACCACCTTCCTCTTTATTCAGCCTCAGTATCCCTGCCTTAGTCTTTCTTTGCTCCGTAATATACCTATAAAAGGTTTTATCCCCCTTCTTAACCGAGTTGGCTATCTTTTCCTCGGTTTGGGCCTTTGCTATTCTGACTGTCTTCCCCGCTTCCTTCTGCTTTAACTGGTACAATTCTCTGTCCTGCTTCTTCTGTGTTTCCTTATACTTCCTGAGTGCTATCTCTTTCACCCTTACCTTCCCCGCTACTTCTTTTGAGAACCGTAGAGGTTTCTTCTTTCGTTTTGATTTGGTTATTTGCTTCACACAAAGGCTTGTTGCCTCTGTGACGGCGGTTTTATTGTTTCCCCATTGTTGCTCCACCCCACCTTCTTGCCTGTTTGCTAGAGCTTTTCTGAGGCACTCTCCCATTTTGACAAAATCAGCCCTCCTGAAGTCCAGTACCTTCACTTTTGTGTGGCTTGACTCTACAGCTAAGTTTATCGTGAACCACATGGTTTGGTGGTCGCTTGTTCCCAGATGGCTACCCACTTCAAGATCAGAGATCCTCTTTCCGTCCCCATTTGAGAGTACCAGGTCTAAGATTGCTCCCTCCCGAGTGGGTTTCAAAACTAGCTGTCTGAGACATGCCTCCTGTAGGGCATCGAGAATGGCCCTGCTCTTGGATGTGGCTGCAGCAAAGGTGCTCCAGTTAATATCTGGCATATTTAGGTCCCCCTTCAGCAATACTTCCCCTTTCTCTGCCATCCCAAGGATGCCTTCTGTCATTTCCTTGTCTATTTACTCCCTCTGAGACGGGGTCTTTATACAACCCCTGTGCGGATTGTGGAGCCATTTCTAGTCTCCAGGGTGATCCACAGTGCCTCCTTTCCTTCCTGTTTACCCTTTTAGTTCTGTTGCTTTGATCCCTTCCCTTACATAGAGAGCTACTCCTCCTCCTCCTCTTCCCTCCCTGTCTCTCGTGTAGATTGTGTACCCTGGTATGTTTACATCCCAGTCATGGTTCTCTGTGTACTATGTTTCTGTGACTGCCATGATATCCAGGCATCCCTCTTCCATCAAGGCCACCATTTCGGGGAGCTTTTTACTTAGACTACGGGCATTGGTACTCATTACCCTCCATTTTTTTTTTTTTTTATGGCTTTATTTCTTTTTGTCCCATCCCTGTCTTTATTGCCTTTGGCCATAAGGCGATGAAGACCATAGGTCGGAGGTTGGAGCATTGCTGGCGTAGGACTGGGTTAGAGGAAGATAGACTGGCTTTGAAGAATCACTATGCTGATTATCAAAAGGCTGTCAACTGCAAGAAAAGAGTTCCTGTCCAAGGAGACTGCTGCAGGGAAGAACAGACCAGCTTAGCGCTTTTAGACTGTAGACAGGCTTCATCATCCTGTTTGTCTACAGTCAAAAAGAGCTTTTTCAGTAGCACTTTGCGAACAGTTTACTCTGTTCTTCTCTGACAGGGTATCCTCTGTTCGGGCCAGGATTTCGCCAGTTGGTCTAGATCAGTCCCGCAGGGTGGGGTCTGGGTGGAGCAGGGGCACTCCTACTGTCTGGGTGGAGTTTTGGCCAGTGGAGGTGGCCGAGGCCTCCATGGTGATTATGAAGCTGCGGCCCACTTGTTGTGAACTGGACCCTGGCTATCCAGTGTTCACGAGGATAGCTGGGTGTTCACTTTCAGAGGGGGTCTTCCCCGATGGCTTGAAGGAGGTGCTAGTGAAGCACCTTCTGTAAAACACATCTCTCGACCCCGATATCCTGGCGAATTATAGACCAACCTCCCATTCTTAGGGAAAGTTATTGAGAAGATAGTGACTCTGCAGGTCGAGGAACACCTGGAGGCCTTTGACATCTATGAGCCATTCTCGTCCAGGTTTAGCCCTTTTCTGAACCGTTTCTATTCTGCCTACATCCTTCTTCAGATATGGCCTCCAGAACTGTACACAGTATTCCAGATGCGGTCTCACTAATTGTCTGTAAACTAGTTTAGGATGAGGCACAGCACAGAGACGGTACTAGTCTTGGTGTATAATGACCTCCTCATGGCAAGAGAGCAAGGGGAACAGCCAATTCTCATTCTCCTCGATCTGTCATCAGCATTTGATACTGTGGACCACATCGTATTGTTGGATCACATTAGAGAGTATTGTGGACTCAACGGTACTGTCATCAACTGGTTTGAGTCCTTTCTATCAGGCTGAAGGCAGAGGGTAGTGATGGGGAATTTCTCTTCCTCCCCGATACCCCTGACCTGTGGAGTTCCTCAAGGCTCGATCCTATCACCGATGTTGTTCACAGTGTACATGCTGCCCCTAGAGAGGCTCATCAGACAGTACAGTCTGGGTTTTCACTGTTGTACAGATGATACTCGGCTGTACATGTCCTTTGCACTAGGGACAAAAGATGCTGTCAAAGTGCTGAATAAATGCCTTGCCAAGATCCAGGATTGGATGAACTCTCATTGGCTGAGACTTAACCCAGATAAGACGGAGGTACTGGTGATTGAGCCAGGTCATGGGTGTGATGGGGATGCCTCTGGAACGACAACAGGTTTGGTCCGGGGGTCGACCTCATTGATGGTGTCCTCTAGGGTGAGAGATCTGGACGTGATCCTCGAAGACAAGCTGATATTTGAAGCACATATGTCGGCTGTTGTCAGAAGTGGTTTTTACCATCTGAGGAACATCGCCCAGATTAAACCCCTAATTCTGCCCGAAGACCTGCCATCACTGGTACCTTTGTGACATCCAGACTCGACTACTGTAATGCTCTGTACCTCTGGGTCAGTAGAGGGAACCTCCTCCGGCTGCAGTTAGTGCAGAATGCAGTGGTCAGACTGCTGACAGGACTGTCTAGGCCCTTTCACATGACCTCAGTCCTGTGGGGTCTGCACTGACTGCCAGTCAGGTGGCAGGTTCTCGTCAAGGTGGGTTTGTTCGTTCACCTATAAGGCCCTGTACAGATCGGGCCCTAGCTACCTGTCAGACCTCCTCACTCCTGTCATCCCAGCTCACTCCCTTTGTTCCTCCACCCAGGGCCTCCTGGCGGTTCCGAGGACTGGGCTGAAAACCTTGGGTGATCGCTCTTTTGGGGTGGCCGGCATAGTCCTCTGGAACTCGCTGCCAAGACCTTTGAAGGAGGCCCCTACCATGGAGGCATTTAGGAGGGGCCTAAAGACTCATCTTTGTAGCCTAGTCTTTCCTGCAAATGCTTTTTAATTTATACAAAATCTTTCAAATAATTTTACTTGCTGTTGATTATTTTTTAATATAATCGTTTTACAACCCTGTTAAAACTCTTCCACTGTACGGTGCTTAGAGTCCCTGGGTTGGGCACCTAATCAAATAAAATATTACTTACTGTTGCTTACTTTAAATTATCGTATTATATGGTAAACAATCATTTCATGTAGTTAAGTAAGAGATAATACATGACAGTGATTTTATAAGGGAATAATGCATGCTGTGGGTGGTTTTTAGACATGAGGTGCATCCGAGTGCCACAAGCACCAGAGACATGTATTATTGCTTTATAATCACACACCCTGGAGTGTGTTGTCCCACTTTTAAAATGGGCTGTTTTATTTGTTGAAAAATATGTAGTTCAGGAGAGGTGTATGTGGTGTCAGATAATAATCAACAGTTGTGCAACGTGCTTCGACCAGTGAGCTTATAGGATTTCCATGGCTCATTTTTTCATGTTGGGAAAGGCACAGAAAACAGAAACAGGGTGGAGAAGGGAAAATAATGTAAAGAAAGGAGGACACATGGGGAACACAGGAAATGGGCAGAGGTACAGCCAAAGTCTTTAGAAACATTGCTGCAGTTCTTAAAAGCCCGTGAATTTAAATCGGGGATTGTAGTAGAACCAGTTTAAGAGAAATCTAAGGAATTAGAATGCAGACAGCTCTATTTGCAAGACAGGGCTAGTTTATTTGAAAGCTGTGAAAATCGGTACGGATATCATAGGGGTGGGTGGTCTTTGGCACATAGGTATCCAGGTGAACATTTTTACTAAATTATGGAGGCCTTTCAGATCAGGGGAGGAGCTTCATTAGAGCCACGGCAGCTCTGTCTAGTAGGGAGGAGGGAGTAAAATGGCAAGTGGCCATAACAGATGTGGGCAGGGTGGGAGAAACATAAACGATGAAAACATAATTTCACCTACAGCACTGTGACACACAGCTTCTGCTACCAACTATGCATAACTGTTGAATGTGAGATTATTTTATTGATTGCCTGCAGCACCGCATCATTATTTGTTGATTTTGTAATAAAAGTATGTAAATAAAAAATGTATTGATTTTGTGAATTAGTGCCTTTTTACAGATGGGCCAGTTTTATAAATGCAGCAAGGCACACCAGTTCATGTGTCACTGGAATTTAGGCACTTCTCATGTGATTTAAGTCATTCAGCTGCACCTTACAACATAAAACATGAGGTGTGTCTAAATCACACAGCGGCACACTCCTTGTCGAGCCTTGCCGACATCCGTAGTAGGATTAGCAGGAGCTTTATTTATATGAGGCTTAGGGTGCCTTCCAGAAACAACAGTGTAATGCAAATAAACGATTTCAGAGCTAGTATAAATATAAATCTTTAAATAAATAATAATTCAAAAATACATAATGGTGTCAACAGATAATAAACAGACTTGTGGGGCCAGCACAGATATCCAAAGGCCTCCCTAAAGAGGTGAGCTTTTAGACCCCTCTCAAAGGCTAGGAAGACCAAGGTGGCCTTTTAAGACGAGCTTACTATCATTAACACACACATCCTCACCCCCCCCCCGTCCCGCTACAGTTAGGGCCACTGTGGCTACACCCTTCTTTCAGTGAGGAGGTGGTGACATGGAGGGGCGAGTAGTTAGCTTCACAGATGATGATCATTGCTGCTTCCTTCTCAAACACTCCCTGGGAATCAAGCGCCACACCTAAGTAATGCATTTGGCCCCTGGCTGACCCGCTCAAGCTTGAGATTCACGCCCTCTGGAACATTATCATATCATTGCATGGTGTCAGTGAAAAAATATATATTTGAACAGAATGGGGCAGCTCTGCCAAATAAAAAATAAAAAAAATGCCAGAAAAGTGGCAACCCACAATTCATAAGAATAAGACCAGCATTTCTAGCTATTTCAAATGATATACAGTATAGACCTAGAAATTCTTTGCAGGTAGTACCCCCCACCCAAAAAGTGTGTTAAAATTTGCAGCTACTTGCTCCTTCAAATTTGTAAACCTTTTTTTCCAGATTATACAGAATTTTAGGGACAGCAACAACATTTCCAAAAGTTATGATTTCTGGTGATACCTACAAAAATTCTCCGCAGGCCCCTTTTTCTGACACCAAAAAAAGTTATTTAAAAAAAAAAAAAGCTGAGAAACTAGATGCTTGTGCAGCAATTGTGAATATTGTGACTGAATGTTTCCGCAACAATCCAGACTATAGGATTATAATTAGGCATAGCCAAGGGGGATACCTTGGTGCCCAGAAACCCCCTCCCATCTCGACTCCATTATGTTTCTGTTAAAATGTTTTGTTAATCAGGAATTTATATTGAGAATTCTTTGGTGGAACACCCCAAATCCTGGCTACTCCCCAGTTAAAGGATCCTCCCACTAGTTTGGTAATTACAGTTTAGTGGTTGTTCAGGGAAAAAGAAAAGCATGGGGTGATTAAAAGAGATAGCAATAACTTCTGTATTTGTATCAGTGACTGCTTTACTATTACAATGAGATATTGTGTAATTTACTGTTACAATAAGATGTTGTATAATGTTCTATTACAATAAAATATTGTGTAATTTACTATTACAATAAGATATTGTGTTGCTGTTCCTGATGTTCGTAAGCTGTTTTTTTCATTTTGAAAAAACAAACTATTTTTGAAATAACAACCGGTAATAAAGGAATACAAAATTTCATTCAGTGTTTCCTGTTTTTATTATTATTATTATGATTATTATTATAATACACAGCTGTATTGTTATACAGGCATCTAAAAACACCCAGGCATATATGTAGTCAAGATCATAGGTTTTCAACTTACTGTACAGTATTTGTTACATTTTCCGACAGAGCTAGTTGGAAAAAACACTATTCACTCACAGCAAATCACACAACTTAAACTCTAAAACATGTGCCTTGTAATTGTGATCCAGTACTTAACATTGGGAACATAACCGTGGGTGGGAGGAGCACGAAGCAACATATGGGCAATAACACTTTTCAGTTCCTTACTCTTCTGGTATGTTACTTATCCAGTGAATTGAATCCTTGCAGCTAAATCTTTAGCATGGTTTTAATTCTGTAGGCATCATAAGGTGCATCCCGGGTTCTGATTTACTGTCCATAGATGTCAAGACAGTTGATTTCATTGCCAACACGGTTACGATTCAGGTGCTCTTCAGTAACACTGATTCTGCAGCCCTGATTGCCTTGACTCACGGGCATTTTATTTATTTATTACGCTAAGATTCTTTAGGCAGAGCCTGTTTCAAGGACCTAGAATCAGAAAGTATGGTACAGTGTGTGCACCATATGCTGGTATTACTTCCTGGCCTGACGCGGGGACCGAGAGGGGGTCCCTTTCACGGGTACAGCTGCATATGCTAGCTGGTGTGGGGATATACCTCCGGGGTCGTTTGGAGGAAGCGGAGTGGTGGCTGGATTCACAGCAGGTCAGTGGCTGCAGGAGGAAAAACATAGTTGTGATAAAAAAAAAGTAAGTATGGTACAGATAGGTAGGTCAAAATACAGTAGTGGAATCAAGGAAAGTGGAAAGATTTTGTGTTTTACAAATTCAGTGTGACATATTTACAGGAGTCAAAATTATTTACAATAGGAATGCAACAATACTTGAGTCTCAGGTTATCTGGCTGATCCTGAGTGCTGTAACAGGACCTCCTGCTGCCGGATGCCATCCTTGCCTGTCACAGAGACCAATCATGAATTTTTTTAAGGGGTACAATATATTTGCCTTAGGTGCCTCCAGCTGTTTTCTCAGATTTGTTTGCAAATGGAGTATTTTTTCTCCCCTTACATCCCCCAAAAAAAAATCTTCAAGCTAGAAACTGAATTCATGTAGCCAGGCTTGTAACCATGTTCCATCTTGAATAGAGGCAATCTGCAGTTGGACCAGGAGTCAGGACACTGCCATGCACACCATACCCAGATGGTGGGTGGTGCTGTGTACAGCTGTGTTGTAGTCCTTGGTGGTCTGGATGCATAGTGCTGACAAAACTATTTCTGTTTTTGTAATTTTGTAGTGTGTGTGAGAACAAATTTGGGCCAGGAATATATCAGTTACCATATATGGCAGTAAAAGTACTGAAAAATCTGCCTCTGTGTATCGATAATATCAGCTCAGGGGTTGAGAGTGGCACCGGCGCACCAGCCATATGCTGATAAATTTTGTATTGGGTTAGTAACATTCTCCTTTAGCCCTGCTGACTTGTATTGGTGAATATAAGAGTTATATAAGGATATCCATGGGGCCAGTTGAAAGGGCTGTGGTGCTCGTGGATTTCTTAGTCATTAGCCCTGCTTGGTAGTGGTAAAAAAATTAAGTTTGGACCCCTGCATCTCCGGTGATCACCAAACACAAGAAGTACCTTTCCTGAAACGTTAAGTGGATGTGTTTTTGAACCTAACAAGCCTTCAGCTGTGACATGTATTGTGTTTTACTTGTATATTGTCTTTTTATGGCTGTGGGTGGAGCCTACTGCTGTTTTGGCATGTCTTGCCTAAAAACGGTCGATCGTGGCACCTTCCATTGGACTTTTGGGAGTATCCTTCCGAAAATCCAATGGAGCTTGAAACACTCCACCATGATCGGCCACTACGGAATAACAGCAGCACTATTTTGACTGTTACTTCCGCATTCTGGGGCAAGAACTGTGTATGCGCAACTCGCTCACATGCGCAGTTCTGTAGGCATCGTCATCTTATGAATGGCGGAATGCCATTCACTGCAACTTTGCATGCGCGAGTGCCACGCATGTGCAGTTGCGTCGCCACCACCATCTTTTGGATGACACTCCTCCCACACCCTCCCACTGCTCCTGTCATCCCCGCTCCCTCTGTCCCCGTGCTGACAACAGAGTGCCCAATACCCTTGTTGGCATTATGTACCCCCAACTCATGTAGCATACTGGGAGCTCACCCCAGTGTGCCCAAATTTATGTTCCTCATGCTATGGGGTGCCCAGTCCCCACGTTGGCATCATGAACCCCCGCACTCATGTGGCACACTAGGAGCCCACCCCAGTGTGCCCAAATGTATGCCTTTTTTCCCCCTGTAAATAAAGAAGACCATTCCCCGATGTTTTTTCTTTGTTTTTTTTTTTTACCTGTGAAAAAGAAAACGGTCCCTCATCTTCATCCAGTCCCCCCCCACCCTCCTACTGAGCACCCACCTCCCTTTCCTGCCCCCACTTACCCCATATTTACCTCTAGAGGTCAGCGCTGTCATCTTCTCTGGGCGGGACACGTCTGCACTCTTCAAAGCCGAACCACAAACTGAAGGATCAAAGGTAAGCATGCTATAATGGCAGTCAATTGGGGTTTTCAACCTATGTTGATAAATCAGCCATTTTTGGAATTTTGGCCCTAAATTTTCAACATGGGGTTCTTAGGACCCCACCTCGTGAACACTGTCACTGTCATTTCGTTACTCGGTCCTGAATGGTGATTTCTCGGTCTATGCGGAATCACCTTTCAGGACCAATTATAAACGACAGTGCCACTGTTCATGAGGTGGGGGTCTAAAAAACCATGTTGCAAATTTGGTGAAAAATTCCAAAAAATGACTGTGTCACGAGTGTGCGTTGCACAGTTTCTAAATTCTCCATTTTTTTATATTTTCACTCCAGATTTTCAACATTGCCATTTTTTCACACCTCGTTATTAATAGTACAGCTGTCATTTTTCACATCCTGCCCAAAATGTGTTTTCACACCTGTGGCACAGAATGGCATGGTTGCTCTGCAAAATCACCTTTCAGGACAAATGAACGAAATGACAGTGGCACTCTTCATGAAGTGGGGTCCCAAAAAGGCCATGCCAAAAATTTGGTGCATCAACTCAAAAAAATGGCTAAGTTACACCTGGGCGTTCAAAATTTTCTACGCACATGTGTAACTTTGCTAATTTGGCAGCTCATCACAACTGTATCAGCTCTGGCTGTAACTTGTTATATATGGCTACCACTTCACTCCTGTTAAAGGAACCCGATTCCCATGAGCTTCACCCTGTGAACAAGTAATAAATAAAACTATAATAACCACTGTGGACATGTGCAGATCTGCACAGGTGCATATGACAGTTTGGGGGTGGGGAAGGAGATGCACATTGGATGTAGACTCACGTGAACATGACTGCATTCTGACATCTTGGAAGAAAAGGAACCATTCAGGAGGCCCTGCCTCAGTGGACTCTTTAGCTGTCCAGAAAGATCCTATCCTGCTGTTTACTAGGGTGTGTGGGTGGTGGGCCACGTTGTGGGTGTGGGGTGGGAAAATAGATCAGCAGGTGAGCAGCCCAGAGACTGATGGTTACAAGTGAGCTGTGGAGTGACAAGGGAGGTAAAGACACTTAACAAAAAAAGGAATCTCCGAAAATGGGATATTTTTTTCCCCCCAAGAAGTGTTCCATGATCTGTGGCACAGCATTTAGAAGTTTTAAGCCCTGACCCACTGTATCATCTTTGGAGGTAGTGATTTCATGAAGTGAGTGCGTGTGGGCTGTGGCAGGGCTCTGCCTTGGTCTCTGGGTAACATTTTGCATTTTGTTACTAAATTCTTCTGTACATAATTTCAGCATGAGTGAAACTATTTAAATATCGTCTGGCAGGAGAAGGCCTGAGGTCAGAGGAAAACCACTAATATCATCAGTAAAAAAATCAAGCCATCTGTAAATGAAAAAAACAAAAACTTGGGTCATGCTTGCTTTGAAGAGTGATAGAGATGCAATTTTCTTGCAGCGGAGGTCCTTTAAACACAGTTAATGGTTTATTTAACTGCCTTTGTTAATTGGGCCAAATCACCCGAGGTGCTTAAAGCTCAGAAAAGAAAACAATAAAAGTATGTAAGCCTCCGAGTTTGGCCTTCTGTCAGTGTTGCGCAGTCTGTAGCAGTCTTGCCTCCATGCCAAAAGGGGTTGGGTTTAAGTCCCACACTAGTAATTGGCTCATGCCCAGCCCTGGTGCTGTAGTGCATTACAAGATGGAGTACTGTCCTGTAGGAGTTGATGTCCTTTGGATGAGACATTTAACCAAGTTCCTTTCTGCCCATCTCTGGCAGATGTCTGAGTGGAAGTCAAGGATTCTAGGGTACCTTTCTAAAAGAGTATGGGATTGCTCTGGTGTCCTGGTAAGCATTCTGCATCTTAGTAACTCAGGTTCCAGTGCTGTTGTACTGACTTTGTGGTATGTTGAGTGTCTAAAGGCTGCCATGTTTGTCCTTATGCAGTCCCTGCACCACTAGTATATCCAGCTCTTTGCTTTGTAAAGTGCTGTGGGATTCTTTGTGTAGAAAAGGTGCTATATAGTAATAAAATGTTTTATTAATTTTGAATACAAATGAATAAAGGATAAACTCGATTGAGCAAAGCTCATTTTCAACGAGGTCCCATTGAGTAAAAAAGTACAATATAAAAGGAAAATGTTACAATAACGTACCGTACCACTAAATAACATTTGACTAAAAAAGGGAAAAGGAATTACTAAAAAAAAAAGAAGAAAACTAAACAGAAAATACATAGAAAAGGGATAACATAAAATAAAAAATATATAAAAATAAAAAATTAAATGTCCCTGTAATACAATGTACTCTAAATTAATAACAATCCATACTGTAAATATACATATGTCGTTTATATATCAAATACAGCATTGCCTTTTTTGACGTGAGCTGATATGAAACCAGCGTTGTAATACACTAGTGGTACTCAAAATATGGCCCACAGACCATTTGCAGACCTCATGTGTTTTTTGAACCCCATGTAATTAATGTTACCCATTTTCAGTAATTTCCCATACATGGTGGTAAAACTTGCCACATTCCTGTACAAGCTTTCCAGAGTTTGGTACTGTTTCCTGGAAGTGCCGTAACTTTTTGCACAATTTGTTACATTTTACTACAATAAAACAACTCTGACAGAGTTCTTTTAATGGATAACCAGAGAAGTGGATCAGGGAGGAGCGGTGGATGTGGCTTACCTGGATTTCAGCAAAGCCTTTGACACCGTTCCACATAAGAGGCTTGTATACTGGGCAACCTAAGAATGGGTCCAAAGGTGGTTAACAGAGTTAGAACTGGGTTGTTTGAGGGACGGAACACAGAGGGTGGTGGTAAATGGAGCACAGTCCGAGGAAAGGAGGGCGACCAGCTGGATGCCACAGGGATCATTTCTAGGGCCAGTCCTGTTTAATGTCTTCATAAGTGATATTGCAAAAGGGCTGGAAGGGAAGGTGTGCCTCTTTGCAGATGACACACAGATCTGCAACAGGGTGGACACTCCGGGAAGGGTGGAGAAAATGAGGGACCTAGGTAAACTAGAGGAATGGTCAAGAGTGTGGCAGTTAAGATTCAATGCAAAAAAGTGCAAAATCATGCTTCTAGGGACATGGATATGTTGTTCATCCACACTCATTGGCAGTATCCTTGCCGCTTTAAATCTTGCCGGAAGGTCTTCAAGCTTGCTCCTCCCACCCACCCGGGTGGTATAACTCTCGGCTCCGCCCCATGACGCCAGATCTTCCTTACCGCTTGGAAGCTCAGGTTCCCTCCTTAACGCTCTGCGTTTTTGACTGGTTCCTATTTCTCCGTTTGCGGATTTAAAAATAATATTTTGCAAAAGACTTCAGTCTTGATCCCTCGCCGCGATGGATCAATCGACTCCGGTTTGGAGATGCCCATGCGGGTCAGAAGATGTCTCGGGACGGATCCACACTCCCACGTGTGTCTACTGCTTAGGCCTTGAGCGACCCGCAGGCTTCCGACCTGTGCTCATCTTTCTCGGCTTCACGTCCTGAAGACGTGCTGCCCGATTGCAACTGGGCGTCCCGAAGCGTTCCCTCCGGTGAAGTCCAAGGAGGCCCGGTTAGGGGTGTCCTTGCTGTGCCGGCGGATCAACTCGGCGGATGGTCGCCTCGAAGAGGAGGCGGCGCGGGCGTATCTTCTCGGCCGCTGCATTTATCCCGCTCTCTCTGGGTTCTTCCTACACGGCTTCCTTTAAGGAGCTTTGTCTGTCCCTCTCCACTAAAGGAGAAGGGCCTCGTCTGCTGGACCTTTTCTCGGTCCAAAAGAGGGACAAGGTAAGTCCCTCCGTCTGGCGCTCTTGGGGCCGGGAAGGTCCCTCTCCCGGGCGTGCGTCCGTCGGCTTTCGCGCCGGGCTCGGCTTCGCCACTGGCCTTCACGGTGTCCCGTCAGGTCAGTTGACCGAGACTCCCACTGATGAAGTCGAGATTTTTCTCGACCCATTGGACGGGCTGTCGCCTTTAGCAGCCGAGATTCCCCTCTCCCCGGTTCCCCCGGGAGGAGTTGAGGATCCCGTGGGCTCGCCTGTGCCTCCGGTTCCGGAGCCCTCGGATGGACCTTCCGAGCCGAAGGGAGTGTCGGTTCCGGCCGACACCTCCCTGCACCGACCCCGGAAATTCCGGGACTCTCGGTCTCGGTCTCGGACCTCTTCGCGGTCCAGCCGTTCCCACCGTCATAGGCGGTCTCGGTCTCGGCACCGCGGTAAGCGGCGTCGCCGCTCGTCCTCGTCCTCCTCCTCGGATGAGGAGGCTTGACGTAAATTACGTCGGCGGTCACGAGGACCTTATGTTGCAGCAGCTCCTCCCTGGCCGGGGAATAAGCCGACTCCGGCCTTCCCGGCCATTAAGTGGCTGTCACGGGCAGGCCGACACAACCCCCGACTTGCCCGGAGAGCCTATACCCAGGCCGGTTGTTCGGCCAAACCAGCTGCTCCACCGATTGCGGTGTGGAACCTCCGCTTCCACAGCCACCAATTGGGGCCCGACTAAGGATTCTCGGTCGGGCTAAGGGTTTACCCCATCGGCTGTCAGTTACCCTCACTCCCGTCCGACCTCGGCAGGTGAAGGGTGGCTCTGGCCAGAGGCAGCTTTCGAGGACTCTTCCGAGTCCGAAGATGATTCCTCCTTCTTCTCCAAGCGACTGGACTCTGAGTCTTCTAGGAGGTCAGCCAATGGACGATAGCCCGTCATTTCTTCCTAGGGACTGCTCTGGCTCATCTCGGAGTCTCACCGGGATGGAGCTCGAACCTGCTTCCAAACGGGCCAGGTATCCCTCACGGAGATTCTGGACCGAGGGATTCTCCGACGGAGGCCTTTCCGTGGCGAGGCCATAGTGGGTCCAGCACTGGAACTTTGCAGCGCCTCGCTTCCTGCCCTGCGCCTTCGGCCAGGATGGCCAGGAAGTATCGGTCCCTACCGGTTCCTTGTCCGGTTTTGGAACACCCCTCTGCTGAGGGTTGTTTACGACAGCGCTTTCGCGCGCAAACGCCAGGATGTGGACAAACCTCCTGACAAGGAGTCCAAGAAATTGGACTATGTCGGTGTACTAGCTGGGGCCCCTCTCTCGGCTCGTCAGGCCAGTTCGCGTCCTCATGGCACATTTTTCTCATGCCCTGTTGGGCTCCTGGATGAGGTCATCCTCATCTTCCGCCGGATCTGCAGACTACGGTTAAGCAGGTGCGGGACCAGGGCAGGGCAGTGGCCAAACAGCAGCTCAGACTGCTTTGGATGTAGGGGACTCATGTGCCAGATCGGTGGCGGCCCAGTGGCTGGCTGCGTCGTGGGCTTGGCTGAGGATATCCACCTTTACTCGATACCCAGCACAAGTTGGCGGATGTTCCTTTTTGGGGACTGGACCTCTTCGCCCTGGGGTGGAAGGTCACCTGCAGAGGATCGAGAAGTCCATGCCACCTTGACTCGGTCTCTTCCGCTCCAGAAGGACAAAGGCCGCAAACCACAGCCTAAGCCCTTTCGCTCCTGTGCCCCTCGCGCCACGCCCAGCAACGCCAGGGCCAGCAGGCTCGGCCTTGGCATCCCAAACCCAAGCCGCCGCTTCCTCTAACAGGAGGCAGGGAGGAAAGGGCCCAGGAGGTCCCTCGGCGGTCCCTCCTCCAAGCCTGCCCAGTGACGGGCTGAGGTGTCGCCCCATCCCGTCACCTTACCCCTGGTCCCCCGTGGAGATCGGCTCAGCACTTCCGTTCGCCCTGGTCGCTGTTACCACGGACAGGTGGGTCTTAAGGTGGTGGGAAGAGGCCTGCCTCTGGAATTGAGCAGGCACCACCTTCAGAGCCATGCCCCTCGGGGGCTTGATCCCAGCCTCACTGGCGGCTCGTCGAGCCGACATCCTCCTCCTCCAGAAGGAGGTGGTAAGAGGTGGTGGACCCTCCTTCAGACCCAGGGTTTGTGTCCAGGTACTTCCTGGTTCCGAAGCAGACGGGGCTGGCGCCCATTCTCAAACCTACCACGCTAAACAAGTTCCTAAGGTCTCGAACCTTCAGGATGGTCACTCTGGCTCAGATAATACCATCCTTGGAACGCTGGTGTGGTTCTGCTCTCTGGACTTGCAGGACGCTTTCACGTCCCTATCCGTCCGTCTCACCAGAGATTCCTTCGCTCCGAGCGGAAGGATCTCTCTTCAGTTCCAAGCCATGCCCTTGGCTTGTCTCCAGCTCCGGGTCTTCACCAAATGCATGGCAGTGGTGACAGCATTCCTCTGGCGCCGAGGGGTCAGGTGTACCCTTACCTGGAGCGACTGGCTGATAGCAGCTCCCTCCAGGAAGGAGGCGGAGTGGTCCAGAGATCTGGCCTCCAGGTCTGCTCTCAACTGGGCCTCCTTGTCAACGAGGCCAAGTCGGAACTCGAGCCGAGCAGGTGATTTTATTCATCGGGCGCAGCTCGACTCTCTTGAGCCAGGCGGCCCCGGCCGCGGACAGGGCCGAGTTCTTTCCTCCTTTGCCCGATCATTTCTGGTTGGGCAATTGCTCCTGCCGGGACTTCCTCGCCTCCTGGGTCTCATGGCGGCCTGTACCAGCGTGGTCCGTTGGGCCCGCTGGAACATCGTCCTTCAGTGGGGACTGGCCAGCCAGTGGTCACAACGCTGCATCCCTTGGACCAGCTTTAGTCGGTGACACAGGGGATGTGGAATGCTCTCCAGTGGTGGACCGTTCCAGATCAATTGCAGGAGGGCATCCCTTACGTCCGCCCGAGCCGACGGTCTCTCTCATGACCGATGCCTCTCTGATGGGTTGGGGTGCCCATCTGGGGAACACTGGGCTCATGGCCTCTGGTCCCGAGGAGTCCGATGCCACATCAACCTGCTGGAGCTCAGGCGGTCCGCCTAGCTCTCACCGCCTTTGCTCCGTTCCTCCGGGGTCAAGTGGTCCGAGTCCAGACGGACAATACCACGACCATGTACTACCTGAACCGCCAGGGCGAGACGCGCTCCATGCTTCTATGCAAGGAAGCTCTCCGCATTTGGTCACTCGTGCGCAGCCTGGAGGCGGATCTCCTAGCCATTCACGTGGCAGGAGCCTCCAACACCCTGGCCGATGCCCTGAGCCGGATAGGGGCTGCATCCCACGAGTGGTCTCTCCTGCCGGAGGTAGTACAGCATCTGTTCTCCCTTTGGGGCACACCTCAGGTGGACCTGTTTGCCTCCACGGAGAACGCAGGCTGAGTCTGTTCCATGCCCGCCTCAGCAGGGCTCGCTGCAGGGGATGCTCGAGGCAATGGACCCGGCCTCTTTACGCCTTTCCCCATTTCCCTTGATCCACAAGGTGCTTCAAGGCGAGGAGGGACAAGGCGCAGGTGATTCTGATAGCCCCAGACTGGCCTCGCCAGTTCTGGTACCCAGATCTCCTCAGTCTCAGCTCCAGGACTCGAGCAGCTTCCAGCTCGCCCGGACCTGCTCTCAGTCAATCAGGGGAAGGTGTTCCATCCGGACCTTCAATCCCTGCACCTGACGGCCTGGTTCCTGAGCGGCTAGAGTTCCAGGCTTTGGGTCTTTCCGACGAGGTCCTCAATGTAGTTGAGGCGTCCCGTAAGGAGTCGACCAGAAAATGCTATGCCTTCAAATGGAAAAGGTTTTCCATTTGGTGTCAGGGCAAGGGCTTGGACCCTTCCTCCTGTTCCTTGGCAAGCATCTTGACTATTTATGGTCCCTTTCTAGTCAAGGCTTAGGTCGGCGACCCTAAGGGTGCACCTGGCAGCCATCTCTGCTTACAGGCGCGGGCCGAGGCAATCGCCGATGGCGCAGGAGAAGGTGGTCTGGCGCTTTTTCAAAGGCCTTGATCACATTTCCCTCAGTCAGAGAACCCCCACCTCCGTGGGATCTACTGGTACTGGCAAAGCTCATGGGCAAGCCATTCAACCTATGCACAGGTGTGCTCTCTCTCACCTGTCGTGGAAGACCGCCTTCTTGGTGGCTATCACGTCAGCCAGAAGGATGGGGAGGCTCCAGGCGCTTTCCATCCGAGTCTCCTTACCCTGGTCTTCCACAGGGACAAGGTTGTCCTCGCCCCGAAATTCCTTCCAGAGTGGTGTCGGGTTCACCCCTTAACCAGGTGTTGACTCTGCGGTGTTCTACCCCAATCACACCTCGGAGGTCAATATAGGCTCCATACTCTGGATCCTAGAAGGGCCGCTTATTATAAGGAGCGCCACGGCTGAAATTGGGAGAGGTTCGCCAGCTGTTTGTCACTCACGCTGAAGCCGCAGTCTGGCAGACCTGCAGCCAAGCGGACGATAAGCAGGTGGGTAACCTCCTCATAGATCTCTGCTATAAGTTAGCGGGCATGGAGCCTCCCAGAGGATAAGAGCTCATTCTACCCGCCATACTGCTGCAACGGTGGCTGCTTCCAGGGCGTCCCTATCCAGGAAATCTGCAGGGCTGCTACCTGGAAGTCAGCAAACACCTTCATTACCCACTACCACATCGACCTTGAGTCACGCCCGGGATGCTGGTTTTGGGCCTCGGTTCTCCAGTCTCTCTTTCCCAAGTAAGTATATGGGGGTGTCGTCTTGCCTCCTCCTCCCGGAGAACTGCTAGGAGTCTGCCAATAGTGTGGATGAACAACATATCATGTCCCTACCATATGGTTACTCACCTGTAACAGGAGTTCTAGGAATGGTATGTTGTTCATCCTGACTCTCGACACTCCCTCGACGCGACAACCTGAGCTTCCAGCGGCCAGATCTGGCGTCATGGGGCGGAGCCGAGTTATACCACCCGGTGGGTGGAGGGAGCAAGCTTGAAGACCTCCGGCAAGATTTAAAGGCAAGGATACTGCCAATGAGTGTGGATGAACAACATATACCATTCCTAGAACTCCTGTTACAGGTGAGTAACCTGTATATTTGGGGCACAGGAACCCAGGGGAGGATTACAGGATTGGGGGGGGGGGTACTGATAGGGGTAATCATACCTGATGACCTAAAGGTGGGCAAACAATGTGCCAAGGCTGTGGGGAGAGCCAGTGGGGTACTGGGGTACATTGGGAGAGGTATCACTAGCAGAAGAAAGGAGGTGTGATACCGCAGTACAAATCATTAGTGAGACCTCATCTGGAGTACTGTGTCCAGTTCTGGAGGCCCCATCTCCGTAGGGACATATACAGGGTAGAGGCAGTTCAGAGAAGAGCAACAAAAATGGGGCAGGGCCTGTACCAAAAGACATATGAGGAGAGACTGGAGGACCTCAATATGTATACCCTGAAGTAAAGGAAGAGAGAGGGGTGATATGATAGAGACTTTCAAATGTCTCAAGGGCATAAATAAAGTAGCATCTTTCAGAAATGGAGATATTCTAGAACGAGGGAACATGACAGGGTTTTATTTAACTCTAAAAATTTATTAGCGTTTTGTTCATAAAAGTTCTAAAACATTGTGACAATGCATAGCACTTGCCTCACTGTGTTTAACAAACATAACACTTCTAGAAAACCTGTTTAAGTGCTTTCTGTACGGTTAGTATTGTTCCAAGAAAAAAGTGCTAATCAATTATTTAAAACCCTGCATGCCATGAGGCTGGAAGGGGGCAGACTAAGAGGTAACATGAGGAAGTATTTCTTCACAGAATGGGTAATGGATACATGGAACAGCCTCCCAGCAGAGGTAGTGGGGGCAAATTCAGTAGGGGAATTCAAAAATACATGGGACAAGGGGACCATAGCGATAGGAAAAAGAGGGTAAAGCCGGAGATCAAGTAGGGTCTTCAGTTTTTGCAGTAGGTAGGGAAAATGAGCAGACTGGGTGGGCCTAGAGGTCCTTTTCTGCCATCAGATTCTATGTTTCTATGTTGCAGGTGCACACTTCTGGACTCTGGCAGGGGGGAGAATTCTAGTGGTTAGTGTACTGCTTTGGGAACTGTGAGATCACAGAAATAAACCTCAGCAGAATCCAGTACTCACTATGCGACCTTGAGCAAGTCACTTAACCTCCCAATTCTTCTGTCTTCCTGCTGTGGAAATGGGAGAATAGCAGGACCCCCAGAAAAGTGAGATGCTGCATCTCTGCTAGGCTGTTCTACGTAAATGAATTGTAAAATAAACATGGAAGAAAACGGGGAACTATTAAAAAAAAAATGTAAAAACAAAAGAATCACTGTTGCAGTTGTGGCCCTTAGTGGAGCATCAGCCCATGGAGTTTGACCCCATGAAAATTACCCCGTAATATATGGCAGTGTCAGTGACTTAGTAATGACCCCATGAAAATTACCCCGTAGTACATGGCAGTGTCAGTGACTTAGTAATGACCCCATGAAAATTACCCCGTAATACATGGCAGTGTCAGTGACTTAGTAATGACCCCATGAAAATTACCCGTAATACATGGCAGTGTCAGTGACTTAGTAATGACCCCATGAAAATTACCCCGTAATACATGGCAGTGTCAGTGACTTAGTAATGACCCCATGAAAATTACCCTAGACGACATGGCAGTGTCAGTGACTTAGTAATGACCCCATGAAAATTACCCCGTAATACATGGCAGTGTCAGTGACTTAGTAAGTTGCACACTCGCCCCTGGGAGTGGAAGATGGGAATGTTGTGGGTTCTAGGTCCACACCAAGAACTTGGGCTTGTATCCAGTACTGACATGGGGGGGGGGGGGGCAGGAGCTGCACTGTTGAGCTGCTGCCTTTCATATGAGACATTAAACTGAGGTCTCTTCCTTCTTTCTTTGCTGGCTATCCAGGTGAAAGTTAAAAGATTCCCTGACACTTATTATAAAGGTAGAGGATATTCTCCGATGTCATGGCCAGCATTCCCGTCAAAGAAAATGGGTCCATATCGCCACCACCACCACCCCACCCACCCCGGTGAACCTAGAAGTCAGCTGTCACGGCTCAGTGTGCCTATCCTGGTCAAAAAATACTGATAAAAAATTCCATTCCATCCCCATTTCTGTTCCATTCCATAAGAAGCCCTTTCTCAAGCCAGGTGACTGACTCTGTTCACTGGAGATGCAGGATGCCTGCACATCTCGGTCTTCCCGCTTCACAGGTGGTTTCTTCGTTTTCTGTTTCAGGGCGAGCATTACTGATTCAAGTTTGCCTCTTTGACTTGTCCTCTGCGCTCCAGGTCTTTACCAAGTGCTTAGCAGTAGCTGCAGCCCTCAGAAGGGAGGGACTGTACGTTGCGATGAACAGGTAAAAATTAACAGCATGGATTCATACAGTGATATGTAGACAAATGTGAGAGGATAACTTTATGTGCGCAGTGCCAGTCAGGGTAGTTGATAGTGCTAGAAGGGTCAAGAACAGACCTCAGGCAGGGTCACAAGTAGCCTCGATTGGGGGGGGGTCAGAAGAGAGAAGGCAAAAGGTCAGGAGGTGGGTTGACAGGGACAGGATGGTAAAAGAAGATGTCTTAGCTGATGTTTAAAGTCAGAGAGTGAAGGGGAGAGGGGGAGCAGGTTCCAGAGGGAAGGGTGTAGAAGGAGAAAGCTGATTGTCCAGCAGAGAAGTGAGGGTGAGGAATGGAAAAGAAGGTACAGGAATCCTCGAAGCAGAAGGAGTAAGAAAAAGAGGGGACGGGGGATATAAGTGAGGAAAGGTAGAAGGGAAGGGATCCAAACCAATATTTAGCAGTGAAGGAGGCACAGTGAGATTGGTGATGAGACAGGAGACGGGGATAGAGAGGGAAGAATAAAGGGAAGTAGTGATGAGTACGTAGGGGAGAGTTGGTAGTGAAACAACAGAAGGAGTTGCAGAGGGTGTCCAGTCTGGCAAGGGAAGAGGAGGGGCTAGTGCCATAGACCACATGTCCATAGCCGAAGACTGGAAGAACCATTTTTGTTACCAGCTCCTGGTGGGTCTGGGTGGAGAGACAGTCCTTATTGTGGTATAGGGCACTGAGTTTGGGGTGAAGTTCGGCATGGATGGTGTTGATGTGGGCAGCGAAGTCAAAAGCTTGCTATCAAGCCACACAACAAGGTGCTTGAAGGCAGGGACAACCTCCAGAGGGGTGCCACCAAGGTGGAAAAAACAGGTGAAGGTGAGAGCCTGGCCAGTTTCTGGCTGGTGCCGAAGGTCATTGACACAGTCTCCTTGGTGTTGACCCTGAGTTGGTTGGCATGTATCCAGCACAGTACATTGTGGAAGTCATGCTGGAGTGGACCTTCCACAGCTGAAACTGAAGGCCGAAAGTGTAAATGACCATGTCATCTGCATACATGTGGATATGCAAAGAGACACAGGCAGAGGAGAGGTCAATTTAGGAAAATGGAGAACAGGATGAGATCCGGGGTGGAGTTCTGTGGGACCCCTGCTAGGATGGGGAGGGAACAGGACACCTCCCACCTGTACTGACTGTTGTTGGCCCATGAGGTATGAATGGAACCAATCAACTGCAGATGCCGAGAGGCTAGCAGAGCTCAGCCTGTCGAGGAGGAGAGGGTGGGACACTGAGTCAAAGGCTTTGGCCAGATAGATGAGTATGGCTGCAGCAATATTTCCCTGATCCATCCCAGTGAAGACAGAGTCAGTTACACACTGCAAGGAGGAGACAGTGGAGTGGTGCTTCCTAAAGCCAGGCTGGAAGGGGAGAGGAAGTCAGAGCAGTAAAGGAAGTTGTCAGGCCTGGAGTAGACGGTGGTCTCCTGAAGGTTTGCAAGAGAGGGGAGGAGAGAGGTCAGCCAGGAATTGCCAGGGGAGGAGGGGGTCACCCTCTTTGTGTAGAGGCAGAACCCTTGCTACCATCCGGGCCTGAGGGACAGCACTGAGGGAGAAGGAAAGGTTCAGAAGGTGACAGAGTGGAGAGGCAATGACTAGAGCTGAGATACATATAAGTTCGAGGTCCAACCCATCAGGGCTGAACGTAGAGGGGTTACATGAGGTAAGGGAGAGGAGGACTTCCTGAGGGGAAACTGGAAGGAATTGGAAACCTTCAGGTGAGTGAGGCAGGGAAGAAGCAGCAGGGGAAATGAGAAGGGAGTGATCAGGAGGGGGAGGAGAGGGTAGAGCACCGGTGGTGAACAATTCATTAAAATAAGTGACAACTGAGCTAGGATCGGAGACCAGTGAGCCATCCACCAAAAGGACAGAGGGAGTGGACTGGGCTGGGTGATCAAAATAGGGAGTGGATAGCCTTCCAGAATATAGATGGGAGTTATGGTTAGACTGGAGGTTAGATTTGAAGTAGTGGGCCTTTGCAGTGCAGACAGCCTTCGTGCAGCAGTTCCTGAGTGACCTGTAGATCAGAAGCTTAGACAGGGATTGGAGGATTTGTAGCGTGCTCAGGTTTAGTCCCAGGACTTGCACAGGTGCATGAGGTCAGGTGAGGTCCAGGGGTAGTGGGAGTATTTTACTTTGGACTTTCTAGGTGGGGTGTGAATATGCCAGATGTGGTTAAATATGGTATGCAAGAGGGAGAGGTCAGTGTCAATGTCTGGGGAGGGATAGATGGGGGACCAGTTAGAGGCAGCAAGGTCATTTAGGAGGGCATTTTTGTCAAGTGACCTGGACCAAATGTATTTAGGGGCAGAATAAGTGGGCCTCACTTTCCTGATACAGAAAGCCAAATAATGGTCACTGAAGGCATCCGGTAGAGTGCCTGCTGTATTGATGCAGTGAGGGTGGGAGGAGAGCACCCATTCCAGGAGGTAGTGATTAGAGGAGTGAGGACTAAGCTGGGTGGGTTCAGTGATGAGTTATGAGAGGTTTAGGGACACAGTCAAGTGAAGGGTGGGCCGGGAGGCAGGGGCGAGCCAGTTTGTGTTGAAGTCCCCGAGGAGAATGAACTCACCGGAGGCAGCATGGGAAACAATAGGTCAATCAATCAATCTTTATTTATTTAAGGCGCCTTTCTTAAACCAAGGCGCCTTTACAAATTACATAAAACAATAAATATTTAAAACAAGATTTAAAACAAGATTAAGATTAAATAATTAACAGTCATTAAAAGCTTTGCTAAAAAGGTAGGTTTCCAAAGCTCCTTTAAAGGTGAGAGGAAGTCGACCAAGGAGGAGGGAGAGATTTTAGGAGAGGCATAGTAAACGCCAACAAATATACGGAGGGTTGAAGGGAGGGATGGCTTGACAAGAAGAAGCTTGTGAGAGGAAGAGGCAGTTTTCTCTGAAGGTAATGGGCAGGATAGGTTGCGATGGCCATATAAGTCAACCCTCCACCATGCTTGCCACAGTTCTGATGGAAGAAGTGGTAATAAGGTAGAGCCAGACTGGAATCGGGTACCCAGGAGGAGAACCTGGATTCAGAGATGCACAGGAGGCCAGGGGAGTGCAGAGAGATCCAGACTTTAAAGGGATTCAAGCTTAGGGAGGAGGCTACTAGCATTAAGGTGGAAAATTCTGAGGCCATTTGGGAAAGTGGGGGGTGAGAAGGGAGAAGGAGGGGCCAGGGTTGGGTTCAACGTCACCAGCGAAGAGGAGAAGAATGAAGTGGAGAAGGAGAATGGAGTGGGACTTCTGGTCCCTTTTGTGAGGGAAGGAGGAGAGTGGAATGGAGGGTTAGGCGCGGTGGAGAAATTCAGAATTTGGAGAGGAGGTCTGAAGGAACCCTGGGTGTATGGTGGTGGTAAGATGGGGGACAGAAAAAGAAAGTGGAGCGGGGAGGAGTAAGGTGGGGGCAAGGGAGAGTAAGGGAGAACAGCTGAATGAGAGAGGGCAGGGGAAGTGAGGGGGAAGCTATGGGAATAGGTTTGAGAGGGGGACGGATCAGGGATTGGAGGGAGAAAAGAGTAAGAAGACGAGGGGTATGGAGCATAATGAGGTGTAGTAAGAGGCAGGTGACTTAACCTAGGTAGAATAATAGCAAATACCTTAACAACGATGACAGTTGGAACAGCTAATTGACTTGGACAAATCAGGCTGGGTTGTAAGCAAACGTAAGTAAAACAGGCAGCAAGCCTAGAGATAACAATTAGAGTAGCCTTGATAAGGTCTGTGACAATTGAGGCAGCAGTAGCAACTAAGCTAGGCAGCAAATAATACAAGCTGAAGTAGGGCTGATAATTAAATCTGTAACTATGAGCTGTGACTAAGGGGACAGCAGTATCAGGAGGAGATATACCAGGCACCACATATGCATGCTGAATGTATCTATAACTCGAGGTCAAGGAGCCCCCGTTAGGTAGCGAACAATTAATTTTCGTTTCAGTGAATAACAGAAAGTCTCAATATGCTGGTCATAAAACACAAAGAAATGGGTGACCCAGATAGGGAGTAGGTGATAGTTAACGTTTTTGCCTGGACACAATGCACATAAGCAGACATACAAGGTGCCCACGTGGGAAGAACAGTTTCTGGTGTTTCAAATAATTGGGGTGAGCAGGTTTACTGTGCAGAGATGAGGCTGTAGTGGCAGATAGGGTAGTCAGAGGTGGAGCAGTGTGGCCGGCAGACACCGGGCTGACTCCAAGCATACTCCAGACGAGTGTCCTTTGCTTGTTCTTATCACGAGGGCCACTTGGCTACAAGGACCCTTGCAGTGGGTGGTGGGCTCTCCCAGCTCTACCCCCTGACGAGTCCTTCCACCCATTGTTCAAAGGGAACCCAAACTGTTTTTAAAGACATTTAACCTATCCCTTGCATCGTACACTATTTTTTCCAAGAACATGTGCTCTTACGTTGTTATCCAATAATTAAAAGAATGAGAGTAAGTCTGTTTTCAGTTGGAAAGTATACCTTGTTTTGCTATTAAGAGTGTACTAAAAAACAGTTTCTGCTGTTTAGCTGGTATGTCTTCTGACTCCAGCAGCTCCCCTAGTAATGCCATTCTAGGTGTGATATTAATCTGCTTGGCCAGCATCTCAGAAAGGACTGCCTCAATTTCCAGCTGTCATATTGAGGGGCAGATTTGACCAGTCTTGCTGGAGTGTAATACTCTCTGTTTATGGTCATAAATTGTATAACTTTATGATTTGCCTGCATGGAGAAACGCCACTCTTTTTCTAATATTTCAGACCAGTCTTCCGGTTCAATTCCTGTCCACAGCTCTATCTGCCATTTAAGGCGATGAAGCTCTCCGTTCCTGTCTACCAAATTTATCAAGCTCCTGTAGAGCTATGTTACCAGCCCCTTGGTGTTCTGAGTGGCATCCAGTGTGCTAGTTATAGCAGAGGGTTCCAGGAGGCTATAGTCTGCTCCTAAAGTAGCTCCCCATATGTATGTCAGCTGTAGGTATCTGAAACAGTGTGATTTAGGGATACAGTGTGCTTGAGAGGTATCTGCAGAAGATACCAGTGTGCCCCTGAGTACAAATGACACCACTGCCTGGATGCCACTTTCTGCTCATAAGTGGAAGTCCGGGGTCTTTTGGAAAGGGTGAGTTTAAGGTGTTACTCCATAGCACTGTGAGCATAGTATACTGGGAAATTTGTTGTTTAAATTAATGAGCTCTGTGCCAAACCCACAACAGATGTTCTATGATGTAGTTGCCTTCATCTTTGTGGAGATTAAGAGCAGAATTGTACAAGAAATCCGTCAGTCTGCCTACCTGTGTCCATGCCTCTCCATTAGGATGCCTGTGTCTCTACTTTGCCCATCATATCATGATCTCGGGCTGGTTAATTGAGCTGCCCAATAGTAATGCTTAAAGTGGGGAGTACTGATACCTCATCTGGCAGGTGTTTGTGCCAGATGGTCCAGCTTAACCCTAGGGGTTTTATTATGCCATAGCCAGGTTGTCACACAAAATCCAAGTTTTTTATGGAAGTGCTCAGGGACTGGTATGGGAAGTTCCTGGAAAAAAGGTACAGGAGTTTGGGCAGTATATTTATTTTCAAAACATTAGAGCGACCCAATAATGAAAGCAGAAGGTCATGCCGTTTCTTACACAACTGATAAGATTCTGTCCAAAATTTGGAGGGGGGGTGGTAATTGGCCCTAAATGTGTCTTTAATTTTGTATTTAACCTAGATCCATAAGTATTTAAAACTGTCTCTGGACCATTGTGTTGGTAATTGTGCTTTCAAGGTTTCATGGGAACAGGTGCATGGAGGCATAATCATAGTTCACCTTATACCCCAGAAACTACTCCAAAAGCCTGGCACTGTTGGATGAGTGCTGGTAAGGAGGTGTCCGGTGTTCTGATGCAGTCCAGAAGCTCATGTGCATAAAGAGAACATTACCTAACACCACCCCTTTAATAGCTATATTGCCCCTTAGCTTTTGTGCCAAAGACTCAAGTGCGAGATCAAAAAGAAGAGGGGATACGGGGCACCCCTACTCAGGGGAAAAGGGTTGGAAATCCAGGCGTTTGTCTGTATAGACGCTGTTTGTTGAGAATAGATTGCCTGCAACAATGAAGGAAATTTTAGAGTGAAGCCCATAGTTCTCCTTGTCCACCAAAGGTGGTCCCACTTGATCCTAAGTTTTTTTCTGCATTGAGTGAGACCACTACTGGGCAATCACTTGAGTCTCTCTCTCTCTCTCTCTCTCTCCTTGCCAGGACCTGCATCAATGTTTTAAGGTTAGCAGGGGCCCCTTGGCCCACAACAAAGACTGCTAGATCTTCAGGTACCAGTTTGTGTAGTACTATTTCCAGTCTGCCAGCTAAAATGTTTGTATATATTTTAAAATCAGCATTTAACAAAGAGATTGTCCTATAGGAGGCCACCATATCTCTAGGTTTATCCAGTTTCGGGAGGATCATGTGTCTAGCTTGCATGTACACATCAGAGAGTTTACCATTTTCCACAGCATCTTGGAAAGTTTCAGAGGATCCAGTATGGTCAGAGATAAACTCTATCAGAAGCCCATCTGAGCTTGGGACCTTTCTAGCAGTTAGCTGGCCCATGGCTTTTAAAATTTCCTGTTTAGTAAAGGGCCTTTCTAACTTCTGAGCCTCCTCCTCAGAGAGAAACTGTAGATTGGAGTAAAAAGACTGGTGGTCAGTCTCTGGCACCTGATCTAGGTTTCTCAAGCCTAAAGTACATAGGTTAGAGAAATAAGAGACAAAATTATTATTTATCTTTTGTGGATCAATCTGCACCTCCCCCCATCAGTTATCTGGCTGCAGTGTGATGTTGCACAATATCTTGTTTGAGCTGATGTGCCACTAATTGGCTGTATTTGTTACCTAGCTCATAAAAACAGTCCTTCTGATAGATAGCCCAGCGTCCTCTCAGTCCGCTTGATGTGACATTCAGTATATTCCATTTTAAGCCATATAATAGTTTGATATAAGGTCGGGTCCCCACTTGTTTTATATTCTTTTTCTGCCTGCTGAAGCTGAGATTCAGTAGTGTCCAGTTCTGTCTTGCAATCCTTATGAATCTGGCAATCAAACTGTATAGCTCTGCTCTTACTAAAGGCCTTCAGGGAATGCCAGACCACCCATATCATCCATAGAATGTTTGTAAGTAGCCCAGTAGGCCTTAATTTCCATGCATAATTGTTCCAGAAAATCTTTCCCATGCAGTAGTATCGGATCAGGCCTCCATTCTCTGCCATTCGACTGAGGCTGAAGTTCCAACTCCCACTCTGGTTTTAAAGGGCATTGTTTGAAATTATTATGGGCCAATATTCACACCACACCACCCCATGTAGTACATTCGTGCTGGCTAAGAAAATATCTGTTCTCGTGTGGGATTGGTGCACATGCAAATAAAATGAGTAATCCTGCCCCCTCGGGTATAGAACCCTCCAAACATCCTGCAGGCCACATTCTATATATTAGATCTGAGAAGCTGGGCAGTTTTGGTCGGGTAGTGCAGGTGCTCTGAGGATCTCTCTAGGCGCTCATCCAGTACTAAGTTGAAATACCCTTCCCAGATCACTTTCCCCAGAGTTTGATTACATTGGAACAGGACCTGTTGAAAAAAAATCTCAGTCATCATAATTTAGTGCATATATAGTAAGCAGTACAACCATTTGGTTATACAGTTGCCCCTGTACCAGAACCCATCTCCTAGAGGGGTCCTATCTGGTCATGATAGCCGCAGATGGCCCTTCCTTATGCACCAGTATCGCAGCTTTCTGAGAATGGGAGGTATGTGAAGCCGAGTACACCTTTCCAACCCAGTTTCTTCCAAGTTTGAAGTGTTACAGCTCTGTCAGGTGGGTTTCTTGAAGGTAGGCAGTCCCCACATTCTGCTGTTTTTAAACAGGACTGAACCCACTTTCGTTTGATTGGATGGTTCACTCCCTTAATATTTCAGGAAATAATATTTATCGGATTAACCATTATGAACCCAAGTCACAATAACTGCAGTAACAGTTCTCCAATATCTGGCCCATCTCTGAAAACCTCTTCCTTTCATACCTTGACAGATTAATGTGAAAAGCAACGTGGTTGTCATGTCTACACATTAAACATAGAAGCTGTAACAATGAAGAAATAATAAAACCAGTTCCACTGAACATGAACTTAAACTTAACAGAACTTTCAGTAAACTGAAAGCCACCTAAGTGTAGGTGGCACACTGATCAGGGTGCTCAGTAAGTGAAGGCAGGAGCCGCCCCCACACCCCCCACACCAACTTTCTTGGAAAAATAACCCCTCAGAAACTCTGGAGGCTATAGAGTAGTGCATAATTCCATTAGTTAGGTCAAAGTCTTGCTGTCTTGGAGCTCATACTTATGGCAGCATAATCACTGCCTGTCTAAATAACTGCACCACCCTTTAAGAGAAAGACAGTGCAAGTCAAGGCCTCAAGCAGAACAGTTGTGCTGGCTTCAGACAAAGCGGTGTTTATATTATTGCAGTCTGTGTATTCGAGGTCAAAATGGGTTAGATGGGGTCCCGAGGGCCAGGTAGACCAAGCACAGAGGCCCCCACCCCAAGTGCAGCTCCCCGCGGTTGAGTTTAGTCAGTCCCCCCCCCCCCAAGATGCTGATCAACCTCGTTTCCTGCTTATGGCACAGTCCCCCATTTATGTCTGCTATACAAGGAGAAGGAGGAGCCTGTTGATGGCAGGTGGAAGAAGGGAGAGGAGAGAAGAAAGTGGGGGGCAAAGAGAGAAGCAGAGTCACGGGTAAATAAAGGAGAATGGGGAAGGAAAGCCTATCGAGGGAGGTGAAAAAAGTTGTAGGGATGAGAACTGGGCAGGAGAGAGAAGAGATGAAGACCAAAGAGGGAGAGTGAGTAGAAGAGAAAGGGTTGGGGAGGGGGAGGTAGATTGGTTATAGGAGCGGCTAAAAAGGATTTGGGTGGGAAAAGGAAGAAAATAAAATGGAGCAGTGGGGTAACCACTATTGTATGGAAGGGTGCTATCAGGGGCTAATGTAGGGACCAGACAAACCTACATTAGGTTTTGTGGGATGGAGTTACAGTGCAGTTAAGAGCAGTGACAGAACAAATCATTAGCATGCACTAACTATAAATAACTACTCGGTTCCTAAGGCAGACTGAGTGAGAGAACAGATAATACGTAGATGTATAGGCCATTACACGTTTGCAGCTCAGTCTGCTGGGTAACATACGTCAGAGCAGGTAAACATAACATTTCACGTAACAGCAAAGCATTTGTGTGGGTATTACGCAGCTCTATGGCAGTTACAAACATACACAGCTAAAGGAAACTACCAACTGCCTTAACAGTAGGGAACAGAACAGAACAGAACTGTGCTGTGTCCTGCAGACACAACAGTGTAAAAGCAGGAGAGGAGAAAAAGGCGTGGTTTTAGTGCAAAGATCATGTATGAAGAAAAACAGAAGTAGGGCCATAAATGAAGCACACAGCTTGAAACAGCAGACTGCTGTCTGGGTCTTTGAAATGCATGGTGGTGGTGGGGGGTAAAGCGATAGGGGAGCCAGGTAACTGATTAGTACAGAGGAAATGGGAGGTGGGGGTGGCTAGATGCAGGAGCAAGTGTAAGAAGAGAATTCAGAGAGCAGGGTCTTGAAAGAACAAGCTGTTGCCAATGCTGAACGTTGATTGCTTGTTAAACTGTTTGTTTTTTGCAATTCTGACCCCAGATTTTTGAAGCTGTTTGTTTTAGGATTCGCCTTATGGACATGACATGTGCCATTTATAGTATATTGGCCAAAATATCATTACGCACCAGAGGTGTGAAAACACATTTCATCCAGGATTTAAAAAATGACATGTCACATTTATGAGGTGGTGTGGAAAAATGGCTATGTTGAAAGGTTGGAGTAAAAATATCGAAAATGAGTGCAACGTTCAGTCATAACCTAGGCATTTTACCATAGTTGTACATCAAATGTTCAGCATAGCCTTATTCAATAGCGCAGTAGGGGAAATTTTTCAAATCCCCGGAAAAATTTCATTTTGTGCCACAGGTACGAAAACATATTTTGGCCAGGATTTGAATAATGACAGCTGTCACGTTCATGAGGTTCTGTGAAGAAATTGCTACGTTGAAACTTTGGGTCAAAATATTGAAAATTACCAAAGTTACAAGGCTGTGTTCACAAACTTCAGTGTAGGCTCATAATTTTGTTGTTTTTTAATATGTTTACGCCAGATTTCTAACATTGCTTTTTTATGACCCCATCTCATGAACAATAGTGGGGAAAATTTCAACTCCTGCCCTAAAGGTGATTTTGCGCAGCTACTGCAAAATCACTTTTTGGGATGTGACAACACATTTTGGCCAGGATTTGAAAAATGCAGCTTTCATATTCATGAGGTGCAGTGAAGAAATGGCTACGTTGGAAATTTGGAGTCAGAATATTGAAAATTACCAAAGTTACAAGCCTGTGTTCGCAAACTTCAGCACAGGCTCATAACTTGTTTTTTTAACATTTTTACGCTAAATTTTCAACATAGCCTTCTTATGACCATACCTCATGAACAAGGGTGGAGAAAATTTTCAACTACTGGCCAAAAGATGATTTCACACAGCAACCACAAAATCACCTTTCGGGACAGATTTACCTGTCACTTGCATTGTTCATGAGGTGGTGTCCCAAAAAGGGTATGTTAAAAATTTGGGACAAAACTGTTGAAAAATGCCCTAGTTATGTCACTAAGATCAACACCCCATTTGAAGTACATTGAACTGCATACCTGATTTCCTCAGTTCGCATTCCAGCGTTGAAGAGTGAAGATGTCTCTGCAGTCTGGAGAAGATCACAGCGTTGGACCCTGCTGGGTAAGTAAGAGCTTGGGAGTGCTAAGTGGGAAGGCCGGGTGGGGGGGAGACTAATGGCACAAACAGACAACGATGAACGGTTTTCTGTTTTACAAGATTAAAAAAGGAAAAACGATGAGGGAGAGATCTTGCTTCGGGAGGTCTCTTGCAGTAGGTAATAACCATTAGGACTAGAGCCATTAGGTACAGGACCACACAGAAAACTTTAGCTAGCAGCATCTGGCGGGGGACCGCCTACCCGACGTCATGTGATGGATGTTAGCATGACATTATATAGTGGGCGGTTCCCACGCCCACCCTCCAGTTCTTTCTTGTCGTCTACCTGAGATTTTCGGATGAGTATTTCATCGCTTTTATTTCTTTCTGTAAATTGTTGAAAAGTATTACTTTTTTTGTGCATGTCTTCTCTGATGCAGTGCGATTCCTGTGGCACTCAGCTCCCTCACAACCAGAACACAAGACAGAGCGAGGACTGTGAGGCCTGCCAGAATTTCAACCAGACCACACAGAAACGCTACCAACAGGCCCTGGAAGCCCACATTCTTAAACTAAGGATGGCTTCCATGGAGAAGGAGCTGTAGAAGCTGTGGGGATCATCCTCCTTTCCGGGGAGGGGGCTCTTCAGACTCCCATAAGAAGAATAAGAAAAAAGGACAAGGAGAAGCACTGGGACCGCGATTGGTTTCCTTGCCAGCTGCCTCCTTCGGGGGCCAGGGACAACAAGCAGCCTCCCACTACCGAAGGTACTGCTCCTCCAACCAAGCCTGCCCTTCCTTGTGGGGGGCAGCCCTTGGTTCGTCCACCTGAGCTTGTCACAGTTCAGGCAGGCTTCTCTGATCCATCGGAGAGCTCCACCACCCTTAGGCCCTTTAAACCCCTGGGGCTTAGGTCTGGTAGCGTGGCCAATAAGTTGGTCGTTTGTTCCTCTGACGAACGCCTGGCCCCAGCTGATAAGTCACACGCCAGCTCTTCTGGCGTCCACCCAGCCACTGTGCTTCTGTCAGGCCCCGATAACAAGCCCGGCCCCGATCCTCTGGATCAGTGCACATTGCTGCCCTGGCTGCAGCCCTCACCAGAGGGTTCTCCCTCTTGGGATCCTCCTTCGCCACCTCCCCTGTTGGTGTCTCCTGATGACACTACTGCTCACTCAGAGATGGAGTCAGAAGAGTGTCTTCCCAACACAACCCTGGGGCCAGAACCGGAATGCCTGACGTCAGTCCTTCCTCGGGAGTCGGTGTTCTCTGCACCACAGGCCCCCCATCTGGTCCAGCCCCCTGCCCCAGACTCTGGTGGGACCCTCGGCCTCCTTGGGGCCAACGCCGGAACCTCCTCCGAACGTTGCAGCATCAGACCTGACATTATCAGTCCCTTCTAACCCTCCATCAGGTCTTTCAGGCCCCCTTCCAGGGCCTACACCAGGCTACCAACCATCAGGGCCCCCGATAGGACCTTTGGGTCCTCTGTCGGGTCTGACGCCTGGTTACCCACCATCAGGGCCTCTAACTTGTCCCTTGGTTCTGCAATCGGGCCCTTCGCAGGGCCTCCTGATGCTAGGCTACCCCGCACCTCACTACCCTTTGCCAGGGTATCACACGCCGGGATACCCCACGCCAGGGTATCTGACGCTGGGCTGTTCACCCTATGGAGTGCGGCGGGGCTACCATTACCTGACACTGGGCTATACGACGCCGGGGTTTACCTTCCCAGAATACCTGCCTGTCTGTCATCCCCCTCCTCCTCCTCTGCCCCCTCCACCACCTCGACCTCGGGTAGATTTTAGGGAGACACTACAGTCTTGGTGGTCCGAAACCAGGATGCAGTTGGTCTCAGAACTGGACCAGCGGCAACCAGCTGCAGCTTCTACGCCAGTCCGCATGGACCTTATGCCGAGATCTCCCTCTCCAGTAGAGTCTTGCCCGTCTACCTCGGGACAGACCTCGCGTCCTAACGCGGTAGCCGATGTTGGCAGGGGCCTTGCGGTCTCACTGCAGAAGATCCTGGCCTCATGGGCTCTGTCTCCGGATGGAAGCCCATCGTCGGACTCAGACTCAAGACACTGAAGACTCTTCTGCTTCGAGTTTTGAGACCCCCTTTCCGGTGGATCCAAAGCCCAAAGAGTCTCCCAAGTCCCCCTCTGGAGAACTTCTCCTTTACTGAGATCCTTTCAGAAGATTCAGGAAGCAAATGGGTGGAAGATGGAGGATCAGGATCCCCAATGCAAGAGGTTGGTGGAACACCTGGATATGCCTGAGCTGTCCACTCTGCTCATTCCTCCGTGGATAGGACCACATGCGGACCTGGCCTCCACTAGTCTGGCAGCAACCTTTGTCGGTGGCCGCAGTCACCAAGAAGGCTGATAGACTGTATCGAGCTCCCGAGGGTAAAGACCACCTTAGTTCTCACCCTAAAACGGACTTGGTGGTCATTAATGTGGCCCATGACCGTACAGCTAAGCCTAAACACATGAACACCTCTCCTCCAGACAAGGAGTCATGGCAAATAGACCAGTTTGGACACAAGGTTTATTTCTCCTCCACTCTAGCCCTCAGAGCTTTGAACTACCTGTCACACATGATTGTATACCACAAATCTATCCTGGGACAGTTGAAATTGGAATTCGAGGCTTTGCCCGATCCCAAGGCTAAAACCAAAATTTCCCAGACTGTCAGGACTGCAGAAATCTCCTGCTATCATTCCTTCGGAGCGATATATGATGCAGTAGCTGCCTGTACTTGGAGTACCGCCACAGCTATCAGCATGCGTTGATACTCCTGGCTGAGGGTATCCGAATTGGCCCAAGAAGTCCAGTCAGCTATCCAGGATGCCCCATTCAGGGGACCAGTCCTTTTCAGGGGCAACTTCAAGGACATAATCACTGAGCTCCAGGACAGTGGCTGGGCACTGCACTCTGTCCAGTCTATGTATCGCTCTAACACCAAGCCAAAACAGCCATTTCATAGCCAATAATGGTGCCAAAATAGGCAACAGCCATACCAACATCAGAACAAATGGGCCCCTTTGGTGGGAGCCACCCCACCAGCCAAGTCCCAAAGGGCTGCTGGGGTGGCACTCCCCCCCACCGCCTCCTGACTTGTGGCAGGGCCCCTAGCCTCTGCCACCAGCTCCAGAGGAACCAGTAGGGGGCAGATTCGACAACCACCTGGCCGGGTGGGAGGCGATCACTTCAGACACACTCATTGCTCAAGGCCACACCATCAAATTCCTCCAGATCTTTCTCACTACCCAGTACGCCACACTCCTCTCATAAGGGAAGAGATCCAGGCTCTTCTGACAAAATCAACTATAGAGCCTGTTCCTTGGATCCAGGAAGGAAAGGGATATTCTAGGGACATGGATATGTTGTTCATCCACACTTATTGGCAGGTCCCTTGCCACTTTAAATCTTGCCGGAAGGTCTTCAAGCTGGCTCCTCCCACCCACCCGGGTGGTAAAACTCTCGGCTCTGCCCCATGACGCCAGATCTTCCTTACCGCTTGGAAGCTCAGGTTCCCTCCTTAGCGCTCTGCGTTTTCGACTGGTTCCTGAAAAGTTTGGTCTTTGAATTTATTGAAGTGTCCTTTGAATCTTCGATCTTTTCTTCTTCACTACGGCGATGGCTTTTTCCGGCCCCGAGAGGCGTACGGTTAGTTTCTCCAGGAGGGACTCGCACTCCACGTGCTTTTTTTGCCTGGACTTGGATCACGATCCTCAGGCTTGCAACTTTTGTTCTGCCCTTTCGGTCAGCTCTCTGGAGGACCGCGCGGCCCATTCCGGGCTCGGACATCCGGTAGTTTTCTCCGCTCTGGAGATTCCATCGGACCGGCGGGTGTCCGCTTCGACTGTTTCTCTGCAGTCTGATCCTGCCGGGGAAGGGGCGGGTCCCTGCTCCCCTCGGTTGCGGAGCTTATCCCGCTCTCTTTGGATTCTTCTCATGCAGCTTCGTTCAGGGAGCTTCGTCATTCCCTCTCCTCCAAGGGAGAGGGAACCTGGAGCCCTGTCGCTCGGCCTATGGCTAAAGGGCCACGGGCGGGGTCTCTTCGTCGGTGGGAGCGGGATCTCTCTCCCTCCCTCATCGGCTGACGCTCGACTTTGGTCGAGGATTCGGCTTCGGCCACTGGCCTCACGGTATCCCTGTCAGGTCAGCCGGCCAGGTTCCCCATCGATGTTGTCGAGCCCCACCCATCTTCGGGTCTGCTGATGCTCGTTTTCCCACGCCTCGGCGGAAGCTGAGGCTCTGTCCTCCCTTCGGGTCGACAGCCCTCGGTCCTTTCTTCTGAGCCGAGGGAGGAGCGGGTGCACCCCGCTTCTTCCCAGGCCCGCCCTCGGTCCCCCCGAGGATTTGGGTCTCGGTCTCGGTCAACCTCTCGGTCTAGCCGCTCACAGCCGATCTCGGCGTTCTCGGTCGAGGCACCGAGTTAAGTGGCTTTGCCGTTCTTCCTCGTCCCCCTCCTCGAATGAGGAGCGGTTTCGATGCCGTTGGCGTCGGTGTTACGAGGAACTTATGTGGCGACAGCAGTTGTTGTCTGGGTTTCAGTCGACCCCGATTCATTCTCCAGATAGCAAGCAGCTGCCGCTTGGTCGGCAGCCGTTCGAATCGGTCGAGGAGCCTTCTCCAGGGCCGGTTGCTCGTCCGACTCTCGCTGCCCCACCGCCTTTGGCGGAGTTCAGGCCAGACCATGGCCTGTCCTTCAGGTCACTCGTCCCTCACTCCTGCCCGCCCGCAGACGAGACCTGACCTGCGGCAGCTTTGTGAGACCCTTCAGAGCCTGGAGCAGGCTCTGCCATGTTTCCTAACAGGGAGGACCCCGGGTCTTCCCAGGAACATCCAGTAGACAACAGCCCATCGTCTTCGAAGGGTCTACTTCAGCTCATTTCAGAATTTACTGGAATGCAGCTCGAGCCCGTCTCCGATCGGGCACCTTACCCCCTTATGGAGATTCTGGATCGAGGGGGTTCTTCCTCAGAGGCCTTCCCAGTGGCTGAGGCTATCGTGGGCCCAGCCTTGGAGCTATGGTGACGGCCTACTTCCTGCCCTGCGCCTTCGGCCAGGGTGGCTCGGAGGTACCCTATCCCTGTCGGTTCTCTGCCCGGTTTCTCGGAGAACCCCTCGGCCGAAGGGGTAATTACCGACGATGTTTTCCAATGTCTTGGAAACACTGGGGATGTGGACAGACCCCCCGACAAGGAGTCCAGAAGGATGGACTATGTCGGGCGTAAGGTTTACGCTGCGTCCTCCCTAGGCCTCCGTCAGGCCAGCTCGGTTGCACTGATGGCACATTTCTTCCACACCCTTTTGGGCTCCCTGGACGAGGTTCTCCCTCATCTCCCAGGTGACCTGCGGACCACGGTTCGGCAGGTGCAGGACCAGGGTAGGGCGGTGGCGAAGCAGCAGCTCCAGACGACTCTGGATCTAGGCGACTCCTGTGCCAGATCGGTGGCGGCCGCAGTGGCCATGCGCTGCAGGGCGTGGCTGAGGTTATCCTCCTTCTCTTTGGAAACCCAGCACGAGTTGTCGGACATCCCCTTCTTGGGGACTGACCTTTTCGGCCCTGGAGTGGAGGGATACATCCATGGGCCCGAGAAGTCCGATGCCACTCCGGACTCGGTCACTCTCGCCCGGAGGGACAAGGGCAGCCGTCAGCCTTTATGTAAGCCCTTGCCCCTGAGCCTGGGGCCCCTGCCCAGCATGAGGGCCAGCAGGCATGCGCTGGGCGGCCTGTTGCCAGACCAGCATCTTCCAAAGGAAGCGGGAGGCAGGAAACCAAGGGGCTCCTCGGCTCCTTCCCCTTCTAAGCCTGCTCAGTGACGAGCCAAGGGCTTTGCCCCGGCCCCATCGTCCCAGCCCGGGTTTCCCCATGGGGGGACGGCTCCGCACCTCGTTCTGGAGGTATTTAAGGTGGATCCTGTCGCAGGTTGCGAGCGGTTCCTCTTTTGACCCATTGCCCCATGGGGATCTTGAGTTCACTGCCCCTATGTCGGTCGTCCGACATGCCTGGCTCTCTAGTTAGAGGTGATCAGGAAGGCTGTGGATTCCCCCATTCAACCCTGGGTTCGACCCAGGTATTCCTGGTCTCATACGGACGGGGCTTGTGCCCATTCTCCCCAACGCCTGGATGGTCTCTCTCTTCAGACATCCCATCCTCAGAACGTGGCGTGTAGCTGTTTCCTGGTCTCCAGGATGTACCTACCCCTCGTTCCGTCCGTTTCTGGGGAGGCTCCACCCCTTCTTGCAGGGGAGCTCCTTACGAGTTCCTAGCACTTCTTTGCTCAGCAATCTCTGCGGCATTGAAGGGTCCGGATGTCACCCCACCTGGAAGGCAGATTGGTCTCCCATTTTCGGGAGCCAAGTGAGAACTCGTATCTTAGCGGTGAAGCTTCTTCGGGACTAAGCTCGACTTTTGAGTCCGAGCTTGGCTCCGCGCGAACAGGGCTGAGGTTCTTCCTCCTTTGCCGGTCGGGTTGGCCGGGAAATTACGTCCTGCCAGGACCTCCTGCTCCTCCTGGGCCTCAGGGTGGCCTTCCCTTAGTGGGAGGGCCAGCCAGAGGTCACAGCGCCAGCGCCCTTGGATCAGTTCATGACTTACAGCCCAGGAGTTAAGAGAACGCCCCTTGACCATTCCAACTCGCAGGAGAACATCCTGCTTGTTCGCCTGAGTTGGCGGTCTTCTCTGACCGATGCTTCTCGGATGGGTGGGGTGCCCATCTTGGGGAATACAGAGTGCTTCGCCTCTGGTCCTCTTGCAAGTCCCGATGTCCTTCCTGCTCACTGGAGACAGACGGTCTGCTTAGCCTGCACCGCTCGCTCCGCTTGTACGGGTGCTACAGGTCTAAGTCCAAGTAGGACTATTCCAAGACCATGTGCTACCTACTCCGCCAGGTTCGGTCAATCCCCTTGTCTTGGTGCAAGGAGGTTCTCCGCATTGGGTTGTTGAGCAGTCGAGGGTTCCCAGCCATTTGGTGGCAGGAGCCCGATTCCCTGGCTGCTGCCCTGAGCCGGGCATAGGCTGCGCCTCATGAGTGGTCTCCCCTGCCGGAGGTAGCACAGGATCTTCTCCGTCTTCCCTCCAGGGAGAATACCAGGCCGAGACTGTTTTTTCCCCCTCAGCAAGGCCTGCTGCAGGGGATGCCATCGGCCACGGACCCGGGCCCTCCGTGCCTCTCCCCATTTCCCTTGACCCTACGGGCAAGGCGAGGAGGACTCTATGCAGGTGATGCTGGGAGCCCCAGACTGGATTGCCAGTTCTGTATCCAGCTCTCCTCAGGCTCAGCCCCAGGCTCCCAAGGCGGCCTCTAGTCCGCCCGGTCCTGTCTTTCCTTTTCAGGGGAAGGTTATCCATCTGGACCTTCAATCCCTGCACCTGTAGGCCGACCCCTGTGCGGCTAGGGGCCAGGCCTAGGGTCTTTCGGCAAGGTCCTCGACCTTCGAGGCATCCTGCTAAGAAGTCGGCCAAGATGCTCGTCCTCTGGGAGAAGTTCTCCTTTTGATGATGGGATAGGGCTGCCTTCCCCATCCCTGGCTGAGCATTCGGACCATCTGCGGTCCATCCAGACCAGGGCTTCGGCCGACGACCCTCTAGGTGCTTCTATGTAGTCACCATTGTCTTCCGGTGGGCGGGAGGCAGCTGGTGGTGCGGAGAAGGTGGTCTGGCACTTCAGGCCTCGATCACGCCTCCGCTTTTGGGGAGAGTATCCCCGTTTCTGCGGGATCCTTGCTGGCATGGGCTTAGCTCATGAGCAAGCCATCCGAACCTTTGCACAGGTGCGAGTTTCCCCCACCTGTTGTGGAAGAACACCTTCCTGGGGCCACTCCGCCATCCAGAAGGCAGGGAGAGTTCCAGGCGCTCCTTTAACCTCCCTATCCGGGCTTCCACAGAGACTAGGTTTTCCTGCGCCCCACCCGAAGTCCCTCCGGAGGCGGTGGCGGAGTCTTCCCTTCGGGGGTATTGCCTCTGCCGGGGTTTATCCCCATTCACACCTCGGAGGCCGTATTCAGGTTCCGTAGGAACCGTTTAATGCTCACCTCTTGGGAGTGTA
The DNA here is from genome assembly GCA_016271365.2 of Neoceratodus forsteri. Taxonomy (NCBI): domain Eukaryota; kingdom Metazoa; phylum Chordata; order Ceratodontiformes; family Ceratodontidae; genus Neoceratodus; species Neoceratodus forsteri. Next base: position 128,596,088 of record CM057453.1, read on the forward strand.
AAGCTGAAGTTTGGGAGAGGTTCGCCAGCTGTTCATCATCTTCACTGAAGCCGCATCTGGCAGATTTGCAGCCCAGTGGAAGACAAGCGGGCCGGTCACCCCTGCAAAGGTCTCCACTATAGGCGGGCGGGCATGGAGCCTCCCAGAGGGATAAGCGCTCTTTTTACCCGTCCTTCCACTGCATCGGTGGCTGCTTCCAAGAACTCTCCGGTCCAGGATATCCACAGGGCTTCTGCCCGAAGCAGGCTTTCACTGCTCCTTCCACATCGACCTTGGGTCGCGCCGAGTGCTGGTCGGGGCCCCGGTTCTCCAGTCTTTACCTAAGTAGGGTGTGTGCCTTGCCTCCTCCTCCTGGAGAACTGCTAGAGAGTCTGCCAATAAGTGTGGATGAACAACATATCCGTGTCCCTAGAAATACAGGTTACTCACCTGTAACAGGAGTTCTAGGAATGGTATTGTTGTTCATCCACACGACTCCAATTCGGCCTCCCTGCTTGACGCACAACCAGCTTCCAGCGGCTAGATTCAAGGCCAAGTGGGGCGGAGCCGAGAGTTTACCACCTGGGTGGGTGGGAGGAGCCAGCTTGAAGACCTTCCGGCAAGATTTAAAGCGGCAAGGGACCTGCCAATAAGTGTGGATGAACAACATATACCATTCCTAGAACTCCTGTTACAGGTGAGTAACCTGTATTTACTCCCACTTCTTCCTGGTCCCCAAAAAGACAGGGGACCTCCATCCGATCCTGGACCTCAGCACGCTAAACCTGTACATAGAGTACAAGAGGTTTTGCGTGCTGACCCTACCGGGTCTGTTGCCTCTTCTGCACCAGGGTCATTGGCTTTGTGCTCTGGATGTGCAGGCTGCATATCTGCATATCCCAATTTGTCTCTCCCACCGCCACTTCCAACACTTTATTTTCCAGGGGAAACACTTCCAGTTCAAAACGCTTTCCTTTGGCCTCTCCTCGGTACCCAGAGTGTTTACCAAGTGACTAGTGGTGGTGGCGGTGGCTCTACATCGCCAGGGAATTTATGTCTTCCCGTACCTCGGCAACTGGCTCCTGTCAGCACCATCGAGGGACAGGCTGGTGGCCTCCCTGACTACTACCCCGAATCTATTCAGGCAAGTGTGGATCACGGTGAATTACACCAAATCCTACCTTGTTCCTTCACAGTGCCTCCAGTGTATTGGGGCGATGCCGGATACTGCTCAGGGTTAAGCTTTCCTCCCTTTGGACCAGGCAGAAACCTTGCATCAGCAGGCTGTCCAAGTGGTAGCCAGCAAATGGACCTCAGCCTGTTCAGTCTTACACCTTCTGGGCCTGATGGCAGTGCTTATTCCCACTGTCCCCCAGCCAGGCTCCACATACAGATTACGCAGTGGACTCTTCAGGTGTGGGACCAGAAATCAGACGACCTGGATCACAGGGTTCTGGTGTCCAGCCCCATGCATCGGGATCTCCTATGGTGGCAGGATCTGTCCAGTCTCACCAGAGGGGTTCCTTTTCAGACACTCCCTCTGGCTCAGACCCTGACGATGAATGCTTCTGATCAGGGCTGGATCGCCCTTCGGGACGACCACAGGACACAGGGATTTTGGTCTCAGCAGGAGCTATCTCTGCACATCAGTGTGCAGGAGATGCGGGCTGTACTATACGCCCTTTAGGCTTTTCAGCACCTACTTCTTCCTGGGCCCCTACTGGTACAGACAGACAACATGTGCATGGTCTTGTACCTGAACAAACAGGGAGGCACGCAGTCGTATCCACTGTGCAGGGAAGCGATGCGTATGTGGCATTGGGCAATACAGCATAGTCTGTAGCTCACAGCAGTGCATGTCCCAGGCATTCAAAATGTCCAAGTGGACATCCTCAGCCACACCCAGGCAAGGGCACATGAATGGGAACTGAGGCAGTCAGTAATTGAAGACATATTCGATCAATGGGGTCACCCAGATCTCGATCTGTTTGCCTCCCCATCCAACACAAAACTACCCAGTTTCTGCTCGCTTGTTCCCGGACATGGTGTTTTCTGGTGAGATGCTCTCTCTCTGCTGTACAGGGAGGTTCTTGTACACCTTCCCTTCCTTTTCACTGTCTCAGAGGGTGCTTCTGAAACTACAGCAAGAAGGAGCCCTCATGATCCTCATAACTCCTTATTGGCCTCGCCAAGTGGGGTTTCCTCTGCTTCAGCAGTTGAGAGTGGAACCTCTGGTTCCCCTGCCCCTCTGCCAGAATCTGCTGACTCAGGACCAGGGCAGGCTGGTCCATGCAGGCCTCAAGTCCCTTCACCTTCACAAGTGGCACCTGCTGACATAGCTGTTGCATGCTTTGAAGTCTCTTCCAGAGTGACCCAAGTCCTTGTGGAGGCCCGAAAGCCATCCACAAGAACCATGTATGCTATGAAATGGAAGAGGTTCTCCATCTGGGCAACCAACAAGGGATAGGACCCCTTCTCTTGCCCTGTCCCACAGGTCATGGGATACCTCCGGCATCTACCTAAAATTCAGTGCAAAAAAGTATGCAGTGATGCACCTGGGGCGGAAAAACATTCAAGCAGCTTATACCCTTGGGCGGAGGAAATCAAGGAAACAGAGCAGGAGAGGGATCTGGGGATTACTGTATCGAGCAATCCTGAGGTGGGGAACCAGTGCAGCAAGGCGGTGGGAAAGGCAAATGGTATGTTGGCCTGCATTGGAAGGGGCATAACTGTAGAAGGAGGGAGGTGCTTATGCCACTGCAGGGTTTTAAATAATTGATTAGCAGTTGTTTTCTTGGGACGATACTAACTGTCCAGAAAGTATTTATATAGAGTTTCTAGAAGTGCTGTGTTTGTTAAACACAGTGAGGCAAGAGCTATGCATTTTCACAAAGTTTTAGCACTTTTATGAGCAAAACGCTAATCAATTTTTAGAGTTAAATAAAACCCTGCACTGTACAAAACAATGGTGAGGCCACACCTGGATTGCAGGGTACAGTTCTGGAGACTGCACCTATGTAGGGACATTGAGGGGATGGAGAGGGTTCAGAGAAGAGCAACCAAGATGGTGCATGGGATGTGGGGAAAAATATATGAACAAAGGCAGAGGGAGCTGAATCTATACCCACTAGAGACTAGAAGGGAGAGAAGAGACAGGATTGAAACTTTTAAGTATTTGAAGGGGATCAGTAAGGTGTAGGAGGGGAACTTGTTCAAAAGGAAGGAGGGAGCTAGAACAGGGGGGCATAGCCTCAGATTGGAAGGAGGGAAATACAGAGGCAATGTGAGGGGGATGTTCTTCACAGAGAGGGTGGTGAAGGCCTGGAACAGGCTACCAGAGGAGGTGGTAGGATCCAAAATGGTGGGGGGAATCAAGAGGGCATGGGACAGACATATGAGGCTGGGAGGAGGGGAGAAAATTCTGAGCCAGTAAAAGGAGGAGGGGGGATATAAGGGCAGACTAGATGGGACGACGTGGTCCTTTTCTGGTGTCAAATTTCTGTGTTAATCTTTCTGAGCTTGGCCTTAGCTATTCTTCACTGAAGGTCTACTTGTCTGCCATTTCTGCCTACCACATTCCAGTGGATGGCAAGACTTTGGCGCATTTGGAGGTTTCCAAAACTTTTTTGAAAGGAATTCTCCATCTGAAACCCCCAGTCAGGAACCCCATTCCTTCGTGGGATTTACACTTCATCCTCAAGAAACTCACTTTGCCTCCCTTTGAACCGGCCACGAGTTGTAACCTGTGCTACCTTTCCTGGAAAGTGCTCTTTTTAGTTGCCATTAGTTCGACTCAAAGGATTTCCGAGCTTTAGGCCCTGATGTGTAAGGAGCCTTATTTGATTTTCCACAGAGACCAGGTGTCTCTGCATACAAATCTTAAGTTTTTACCTAAGGTGGTGTCTGAATTTAGTTTGAATCAGACTGTACACTTGCCAGTATATTACCCCGAGCATTCTAATCAACAGGAGGCCATTCTGCAAACCCTCGATGTGCACAGAATCATGCGTTATTATATGAACCAGATGAAGTCAGTCCATAAAACAGCTCAGCTTTTCATTTCTTTTGCTCCCAAGAGAGAGGGCATGGCACTTTCCAAACAATGCTTATCCAGATGGTTAGCAAACTGCATTTTGTTTTATCAGAAGTATAACAAGCCCCTTCCGGGGGAAGTCAAGGGACATTCAACCAGAGGCATGGCTGCATCTACTGCTTGTTTCAAGAATGTTTCTGCTGAGGACATTTGTGCACTAGCCACTTGGAGCTCTGTCCACACCTTTACCAAACACTACAGTCTGGATATTGCCATTAGGCGCAGGGCAGGCTTTGGACTGGCTGTCCTTCAGGGCCTCCTGGCTTAATCTGGTACCTACTGCAGACCTTTCCTGCCTCCCGTGCTTCAGCCTTTGTCTGAATTACACTGCTTGGGACTCAGTCCTAATAGTTATTACCTACTGCAAGAGCCCTCTCGAAGTAAGATAGTACAGTTACGTAAGAACTTACCGTAACAGTAGATCGTTGAGAGAGACTCTTACAGTAGGTACCTTTTTCCCTCCCACCTTCCCTCTGCTGCTGTGGCTATTTCTTTCTAGCCTTTCCTTTGGCTCCAGGGGCCCACTCCTTTTTCCTGTCTCACCTTCTTAGGTCTCCGGCTGGAGAATTGGAAGGCGGGTGTGGGGACCGCCCACTATATAGTGTCATGCTGATATCCATCATGTGACATTGGGTGGGCAGTCCCCCGCCAGACACTGCTAGCTAAAATTTTCTGTGCGGTCCTAGTGCCTGACGGCTCTAGTCCTAATGGTTTTTACCTAGTGCAAGAGCCTCTATCGAAGATCCACTGTTACGGTAAGTTCTTATGTAACTGTACTTTTCCTGTATTTCAGGTGGTGCCACTGGGGGATTTGGCACCCCCAGTGTCAATGTTACATTTATTTTGGGGGTTGGGGTGGTGGATGCTGAGAGGGAGGGTCGGGTGGTGGCAGGGACAGTTACAAAATGCCTGCAATGACAGGCAATATATAAATAAAACTAAGAAAAGTAAAGAAAAACTATGAGGTGGCGACACTGGGGGAATTGTGCACTAGTGTCAGTGTTATGTTTGTGGGGGGGGGGCAGTGGATGCTGAGAGGGAGGATCTGGTGGGGGTGCAATTACGGGGGGCAGAAAAAGACATCGATGGATGCTTTTTTTGTGTTTAGTAAAGACTGACAGGCTCCATTGAAAGCCAGATTCAAAAGGCACTTGTGGGGGACAAAGGGACAAAGGCAGTAAATGCAAAAATATAAAGCTTTTAATGTGTGCTTAAAGTGACGGACAAAAAAGTAGCGAGTGACAGAAGAAATAACAGTAGCAGCAGCAGCAGGAAAATGGAGCTAGTAAATGCAGAAGCAATGGGGAAGAAGAGAAAATTACTCACCTTAGTAATGTTGTTTCTTCTAATGGAGTCTTGCTATATTATGACATATGCAGTGAGTCCCAACCTTCGAACTGCTCCGGAGGTGAAAGAGTTAACTTTCCATGCCAGGCATGGAACTTTGAGCACGAGCTCTGTGGAAAACTCTGTCTGTTGTTCTTCAAACTCAAACTGTCAGATCTTTACGAGCAAAACTCACTAAGGTTCTGTGTGGAAGCTGTAAACCTACACTAGCCAACTGGCTACTAAATATATGAACACATTTTTTGGTCCCAAAACAAAGACTCAAGTCAGGGGATCCAAAAAATGAAAAACACAACACCCAATCACTCCAAAAAGGAGGGGTGAAAAAACAAAGGTGGGCATCTACTAAGTGCCAACACTGCACTGCCCACCCACATCCCAAAAGCAGAGGTTCTGAGAGAGGCAGGCGGGGGGGAGGTCATACTATAGCAAGACTCCATTAGAAGAAACAACATTACTAAGGTGAGTAATTTTTTGTTCAAACAACATGAAGTCTTGCTATATTATAACATATGCAGACTACACAGCAGTACCTCCATGGAGGAGGGACAGAACCTACTTAGGAAATAGGCTCTGAAGCACAGCTGTGCCAAACCGAGCATCACTCCTAGCCTGGATGTCCAGAGAGTAATGCTTGGTAAAAGTGTGAACTGTTTTCCAGGTAGCTGCTTGATATATCTCTAGGATAGGGATGTTCCTGACAGCAGCCAGAGATGCAGCTGTACCTCTGGTAGAGTGAGCCCTCAGGCCTGATGGAGGAACCTGACCCAGTTTTTCATAGCAAAATTGGATACAAGAGACAATCCACCTGGCAATGGATCTTTTAGTGGCAGGTTTCCCTTTACCAACCTCACCATAAGTGAGGAACAGTTGGAGGGAGTCAAACCTGTGACCCTTGGTACGGTCTGTGTAGTAACTAAGGGCTCTTTTGACATCTAAACTGTGCAGTCTCCTCTCGCCAGAGGAGGAATGGTCAGTGAAGTACACAGGGAGAGACATAGATTGATTAAGGTGGAAGTCTGAAACAACCTCAGGCAAGAACTTTCTGTTAGTCCTGAGGACCACCTTATCTCTATGAAAGGAGATAAATTCAGGCTCCACTGACAATGCTTGTAATTTACTTATGCGCTTGGCAGAAGTGATGGCTACCAAAAACACAGTTTTCCAAGTCAAGTACTTAATCTCTGCTGAAGACAAGGGCTCAAAAGGGAGTTGCATAAGCTGGGCAATGCAAAATAAGATCCCAGGCAGGGGCTCCTGAAAGGGGCTTGTGTGAAGCAACCCCTTGAAAAACTTGGAGAATACAGGATGAGCTGAAAGAGAAGAGGGTTTACCTGCTGATAAGAAAGCAGACACGGCTGCCAGGTGCACTTTTAGGGTAGCTGGTCTCAGCCCCAGAGTATTCAAATGCACCATATAATCCAGGACTGTGGGTAAGTCAGCAGATTCTGGGGAGATATGCTTGTCAGAGCACCATATGGAAAATCGCTTCCATTCGGAATTATAAGTAGCCCTGGTGGAAGGCTTCCTAGAAGCCTTCAAGATATCCAGTACACCTTGGGAGAGGTGTAGGTCAGCAAACTCTAACTCTTCAAGAGCCAGGCCTTGAGATTGAGAGATTTGAGGTTTGGGTACCAAACTGTCCCCTGAGCACAGGTTAACAGGTTGTGATTCCTGGGAAGACACAGGGAAAGGTGGACTGCTAAGGACATAAGGAGTGGATACCAGGGCTGTCTGGCCCAATCTGGAGCAATCAGGATAATCTTGCAGGGTTGAGATCTGATTTTGACTAGCACCTTGGACAGAAGAGGGAAGGGGGAAAAAGCATAGAGAAACTTCCCTTCCCAACTGAGAAGGAAGGCATCCAGAGGGACTGAGCCCAACACTGGGGGCCTGCAGCGAAAAAGGGGAAGTTGGTGATTGTCTGGGGCTGCAAAAAGATCTATCTGCGGGGTGCCCCATCTGGCAAATACTACCTCCAGTACTAGGGGATCCAGTGACCATTAAGTGATGGCCCTGGGAAATCCTTGCTGGGAAGCATCTGCCAGGACATTGTCCTTGCCTGGGAGGTGAACTGCAATAAGGAAGGTGTTCAGAGAGTAAGCCAGAGACCACAACTTCATTGCTTCAGTGCACAAGGCCGAGACCGAGTGCCCCTTTGCTTGTTGATGTACCACATTGTGGTGGTATTGTCTGTTCTAACCTGAACAACTTTGTTCTGAACAGATTTGAAAAAATTGAAGTGCTAGAAAACTGCTCTGAGTTCCAACAGATTGATGTGGAGCAGAGATTCCTGAGGGGACCACAATCCCTGGGTAGTGAGGTCGCCCATGTGAGCTTCCCACCCCAAGAGGGATGCATCTGTAGTAAGGATTAAGGAGTGAGACTGAGGGGCGAAGGGGACCCCCTGTCTCAGATTGCTCTGGTCCTGCAACCACTGAAGGGCTTGGATCAGGGTTCGAGTCACTGGGATCAACTTGGATAGAGGGTCTCTCCTTTGAAACCAAAAGGCTCTCAAATGGAACTGGATGTCCCTCATCTGAAATCTTGATCCCTGCACTACTGCTGTAGAAGCAGCCATGTGCCCCAGGAGCTGTAGAAAATGCCTTGCTGGTCGAGAGACCTGCAGGGTGAAAGAGGAGGCCAGAGAGACCAGGGTCCTTGCTCTTTCCAGAGGAAGGAAGGCTCTGGCCTCTTTTGTGTTCAGTTCTGCATCTATGAAGGTGAGAACCTGGACAGGCTCTAGAACTGACTTTGGAAGATTGAGAAGGAAACCTAGAGATGTGAGCAGTTGCTGAGTTACCTGAAGATGTAATTTGACTTGGTCTGGAGACTGGCCTACTATGAGCCAGTCGTCCAGGTAAGGAAAGATGGCACCTTGCCTTCTTAATGGGCAACTGCTACTGCCAGGCATTTTGTGAATACCCTCGGGCAGAGGTGAGGCGAAGGGCATTGCTCTGAACTGGTAATGGCCTGAGGCAGTTCAATCTGAGGTACTTCGATGGGAGCTTCTGATAAGAACATGGAAGTAGGCATCCTTGAGGTCCAAGGACGCCAGCCAGTCCCCTGGCCTTAGAGAGGGTAAATAATTCCCAGAGTCACCATTTTGAATTTTGGTTTTAAAGGTGCTTGTTTAGGTATCTGAGATCCAGGATGGGCCGCCATTCTCCTGTCTTTTTGGGGTAAGGAAGTACCTGGAGTACAACCCTTTGCCCTGGTGTAGGGGTGGAACCCTTTCCACAGCTCTGAGAGCCATGCGGGTAGAAACTTCTGTCTCTAGGGCAAGTGCCTATGATGGATTTGCAGGTGGAAAGGACCTGGTTCTCATCTTTGGAAATTTTTTGAAGCTGAGAATCAGTCCCTGGCTTACTACTTCTAGGACCCACTTGTCTGATGTTAAAGACATCCAGTCCTGGACAAAGTAAGCCAGCCTGCCCCCAACAGGTAGTGGAGAATCGGCCCTGGCCACCCCATCAGGGTGCTTGCTTGGCAGGGGCTTTAGGCTGAGGGGTAGAAGCAGGTCTGCTTGTACCCCGTCTGCCTCTCCCTCTAAAGAACCCCCTCTGGGCGTAAGCTGAAGAGGAGGCCTGGGCTTGGTGAAAAGGCCTGCCTATGCCCCTGGAAGGCTGCCTTTGAGGAGTGGCCTGCCTTTCCTTGGCCTGTGCACTCCTATAGGTTGTCCTATACTCATCCATTTTCTTCATGTAATTCTCTGTCTGCTCCCCAAACAGAGAATTACCCACAACAGGAAAATCCATGGCCTTAGTCTGGTATCCTGTGACAGGCTAGTACATCTGAGCCAAGCCATTCTGCAGTGCCACAGATGTGCCGTGACTCTTGATGACACATCATTAGAGTCCACTGCAGCATGGAATTGCACCTTAGATGCCTCAATACCATCAGCAGCCACCTGCTCCAGCTCCTTGGCAGCTGGCCAGGGACCTGTTTTGCTAGAGCCATAACAGTATCCCATCTGGATTTCTGGTATCTAGCAACATAAGCCATATAATTTGCCTGTCTGAGTCCCAAGGATGATGCCATGTACTGTTTTCTTTGCCATGGCATCAATCCTCCTGGAGTCCTTGTCAGGTGTGTAAGCAAGGGAATATTTGCCTTGTCACAGGCTGCAGCCTGCACTACTCCCAACATGGCTGCATTGTTGTGTAAGGAACTCTAGACAGAGCCTGACAATGTGTACCTCTTGTCCATTCTTTTATCCACAGGAGGTATAGTGTGAGGAGTTTTTAGAATTTTAATTGTCTGTTTCCCAAAAGATTTATGCAAAGGAATAGACAGTCTCCTAGACTCTGGGATATCCATCATTTCTACATAGTCAGGTACCTCTTGATCATCCACAGCTTCCTCCATAGGGAGCTGGAGGGTTTCAGCCACTTTTTTATAAAACATAAAATGAGAGGGGGACTCAGAAAGCCTAGGGGGAGACACTCCTGAAAGTCTGTCTGGGGAGATGTCCGGTTCAGTGGGCACATCCAGACTTTCAAATCCACATTCACTCTCCTCATACTCCTCTTCCCCCTCCTCCGGTTCATAAAATTCCTCTAAATCATATTCTTGAACCGTGGAACCGAATCAACCGTAGTTTATTCGATGGTGCCGTTCGGTCGGAACCGGGGAAAGCGACTGGACAATTTTAATTGCTTTGGCTATTTCTTCAGCGGTTGGAGATGGAAATTTTGGCTCCACACCTGCTGATTTTCTAGTCCTTTTTGCTGGAACCGACTCCTCCGAGTCGGCTCTCCTTTTGCCCGAGGAAGTCTCGCCCTGGTCAGAGGGCACTCCCTCCGGTTCGGTTACAACCGAACCGGGCTGGCCATCCAGGTCAGTGGACTTCTTGGCCTCCCTTTCCCTGAGCCTACCAACTCTCTTATCCAGGGCAGCTGCAGGAAAATTTTTGCAAATCTGGCAGTCTGCATTGAGGTGGTCAAACCCCAGACAATAAACACAGGTGGTGTGGGGGTCAGCCTTGGCAAAGGCTTCCCCACAAACACTGCAGTGTTGAAACCCAGTGGGCCTGGTTTTCTTTGGTTTCTCAGACATAGTGCCAGCCTAACCAAAACTTGCCCGCTTATGGCAATCCGCCAAGCAAGACTCTCTTATCGGTTCCCAACCGTCATGGGTCGTGGAAAAACCGTAATGAAACTGTCTTTTTAGAACCGATAAGAACGGAACCGCAATCTAAAAGACAGATTAATGTATTTACAACAACCTGATCGGTTCAAACCGAACCGATAATACCGTTTCCAAGTTCCACACAGAAAGTAAATGTAAAACCTATCTAGTACTTACAGTACCACAGACAGAGCTTGAACCAACGGTTGCGGTTTAAATTCGGTTAAAAAAACGAAAAATTAATACTTTAACCCACAAAATGAACCGAGCAGAAGGAGAAATCTCCGGAGCGACTGTTCAGTGAGGCGGAGTAAAGAATCTGACAGTTTGAGTTTGAAGAACAACAGACAGAGTTTTCAACCGAGCTCGTGCTCAAAGTTCCATGCCTGGCATGGAAAGTTAACTCTTTCACCTCCGGAGCAGTTCGAAGGTTGGGACTCACTGCATATGTCATAATATAGCAAGACTTCATGTTGTTTGAAACTGTCATTATTGCAGAGTGTGAGTGAGAGAGAGAGAGAGAGAGAGAGAGTGAACTTCGGTGCAGCAGACTGATGGCACTTTCTACTTAGATTGCATCACATTGTTTCTAGATTTACTTACTTCACTTTAAGCACACATTAAAAGCTTTATAGTTTTGCATTTACTGCCTGTGTGCCCTTGTCTCACTCGAGTGCTACCGTCTTTTGGAACTTGCATTTGCAGAGCTGGCTGCCCATTTAGTGTAGCACCACACCCTCCTGCCATCGCAGAACTGTTTTGGAACTGTATCCTTTGAAAACGACTCAGCTGTTTGCTGTTGGCTTCATGCAAAATCAAAGGACTGAAGCCTTCACTGATTGGAGCTTCTTCGGTCCTTTGAAATACACAACATTTCAGCCCACCAGGCAGAGAGTGATGTCAAGACCACTGTCCATGGTCATTGGTGTAGACTGCCTAGCCCTTGCTTTTATGAATTGCGGTGGGCTCGGCAGTGACACACTCTTGAAATCCCCTATCCTTGCCACAAAACGGGTGAGCAAGCGCAGCCAATGTAAAAAAAAAAAATAGGAGTTGGAAGAGTGTGAGAAAAGAAGAGAGGTTGTTCCAGGTAAATGGGGAGAGGTAGCTGGAGAAAGCACCCTGATCAGCTGAAGTCTTGTAGCAAGGATGAAAAAGATAAGGAAGTCTGATGCTCTGAGGGAGTAAGAGGAGGGGATAGGGCCAGGGGTGTGAGAGGAGTGTGGAGAGATAGCTGGGGAGGAAGCTGAACCAAAATTTAGATAAGAAAGAGCACAGTGGGAATGACGCCTGCCTTGTAACGAGGGGAAGAATAGCACAGAGGGAAAAGTGGTGAGTGTGGGGTGCTGCAAGCAGAAGTGTGCACTCCTTCAAGAAGTGTAATTGTGTTTACTTTACTGAAGATCCAATACTTGGTGGTGGACAGTGTAGGGCAAAAAAAAAAAAGGCAGAGAGGAACAAAGGTTCTAGTCTAACTAAGGTGGTCTTAGGGGCAGCGCTGTTTTTGATTTTATTTTATAGTTCATTTATCCAGGATAGAAACATAGGCTTTGACGGCAGATAAGGACCACTTGGCCCACCCAGTCTGCCCATTTCCCTACCTACTGGATAAGCTGCAGATTCTAGTTAACCAACAGCCTACTTCCTGCAACCCCCCACTATAATTGCCTTGTGTCTGTCCCATGCATGTTTAAATTCCCCCACTGTTTTAGACCCAACGACCTCCTCAGGAAGGCGGTTCCATGTATCCACCACTCTCTCCCTGAGCCGTCCCCCCTCTATCTTTAATTTGTGCCCCCTTGTTCTTACACATCTCTTTTTCTGAAAGATGCTACCCTCCTGGACTTTGTCGATTCCCTTGAGGTACTTGAAAGTTTCTATCATGTCCCCCCATCTCTCCTTTCATCAAGAGTATACATATTAAGCTCTCTCAGTCTCTCTTCATATGGTTTCTGCTGGAGGCCCTGCACCATTTTAGTTGCCCTCCTCTGGACTGCTTCCATCCTGTCTATGTCCTTGCATAGATGAGGTCTCCAAAACTGCACACAGATGGGGTCTCACCAACTGTCTGTATAGAGGGATAACCACTTCCCTTTTTCTACTTGTGATGCCCCTTCCTATGCATCCCAGTATCCCCCGGCTCTCCTTACCGACTTTTCACATTGCTTACCCACCTTTAGGTCACCTGATATGACTACCCCCAGGTCCCTTTCCATTTTTGCTGTTGTTAGTACCTCCCCTGCTATTGTGTACTCTTCTCCTCGATTTTTGTTTCCCAGGTGCATTACTTTGCACTTCTTTGCATTGAATCTAAGTTGCCATACATCTGACCATTCCTCCAACCTTGCAAAGTCCCTTCTCATCCTTTCTACTCCCCTTGTATATCAACCCTGTTACAGATCTTTGTGTCATCTGCAGAGAGGCATACCTTTCCCTCCAGGCCCTCTGCAATGTCACCTATAAAGATATTAAAGAGGACTGGACCCAGTACTGAGCCTGAGGTACTCCACTAGTAACCCCCCTTTCTTCGGAATGTGTTCCATTCACTATTACCTTCTGTGTCCTGTTGTGCAGCCAGTTTGCTACCCAGGCTACCACCTTGGGACCCACTCCCAGTCTGGCTAACTTGATTATTAATATTTTGTGCGGGACTGTGTCAAATGCCTTGCTAAAGTCTAGGTAGGCCATATCCACAGCCCCTCCCTGGTCTATTACTTTGGTCACCCAGTCAAAGAAATCAATTAGATTCATCTGACATGACCTTCCTGCTGTAAATCCATGCTGCTTTGGGTCCTGTGCCCCGTTGGCCTCTAGGTACTCAACTGTTCTTTCTTTCAGAAGTGATTCCATCATTTTCCCTACTACTGAGGTCAAACTTACAGGTCTGTAGTTTCCTGCTTCTGCCCTTCCCACTTTTGTGAAGGGGAATCGCATCTGCCCTCCTCCAGTCCTTGGGTACCACCCCATCCTCCCATGATTTGTTAAAAAGTGTGGTCAGTGGTGTCACTAGGTCCTCCTTTAGTTCTTTTAGGATTCTGGGGTGAATCCCGTCAGGCCCCATTGCTTTGTCCACCTGGAGTTTTAGGAGTTCTTTCAGGACTCTTTCTTCTGTGAATGGACTGGTGTCGACCCCCCTACCCAGAGTGCTTCTATTGTCTGGTTTAGGTAACTCCTCCTCATCTTCTTTTGTGAATACTGAGCAAAAGTATTCATTCAGTATCTCCGCCTTGAGCTACAACATCTCGTTTTCCATTGTAGACCTGTAGTTACTTGCTCAAGCAGAATGCCGCTCATGATGCTGGGAACCAGGGTTAGGAATGAGCCAGGGATGCAGAAGGCAGGCAAGTGGAGAAGGTTTGAACATCTGACAGGAAACTTGTCTACTTGGGCTGCAAGGCTGACCAGTCTCCTCTGCAAGAGTGCCACCTGGAGGCCTACTATTGGAGCTATGCAGATGGAGATGGCATGGGGCAAGGAAACATACTGGCTTAAGTGTGCCACTGCATCAGGCACGTTGTGCACCCGCGTCTCATTGGAGGAAAAAAAGGAGGAAAACGTGACTGCTGCAGAATGACTCTTTGCTCCCCACAAGTGCTGCAGTATGGATCAGAAAAGAAGCCTCCGTGTTGGATTTGGTCTCCACTGGGGTTGTTGCCCTGCTTCTGGTATCCCCATTCTGTGGCGGAGGTAATCCAGTAGAGTGCAGTGGAGGTCTGTGTAAGTCCTTGGGAAGATGGGTATTGGGGCTGAGGGATGGGAATGGCTGAAGGGGGCTGTCAACTGGGGGGCATAAACAGTCATTTAAAAAAAAGTGACTTACTCAAGGTCGCACTGGGCGTGTTTAGCTCTAGTGGTCTTTGAACCTGTGATCTTCTGGCTTCCAAGTCTGTGTTCTACCTCCTAGACAAGACTGCTTCCTACCACATTCTGTGTAGTTAAACAACAGGAAGATCATCATTCTGAAAGTGATCTCACAGCACACTAGGAGGGCAGGTAACCTTTGCTTGATACAGTACAACAATCTGTAGAGGGCTTTTTATGGTTGGCATCAAAGTGGATGGAGACGTAGAGGTGTTGATCCAGCCAGACAAATCGCAGCCAGTTAGGGAGGGTTTTGTCTGATCAGGCAGGTTCCTGATTAGTTTGTCTGGCTTTTCTCAGTAAAGAACTTTTCAACATATGCAGTCTGGTGGCAAATGCTTCTATACTGAGCAAGAAACTTGTAACAGAATTATTCCAGATGCGGCATGCAGATCCTTTGAGCCAGTGTGATCACCATATATGTTGTAGCACAATAAAAATACTTGTTGACAGCATTGCAGAATAAATATGCTGGCTGTTAATTGCATACACAGACTGCCATGGCACCCAAGGTTTGTGTTATTGTGTGCTCAGCTCCAGGGGAGGGCAGGAGAAGTCCTCCTGGCATTCATGCCGCCCTTTTGCTGGCCAACTTTGGAACAGCATTGGCGTTGGTTGTGAAGACAGCTGCTCACCCACCTTCCAAGCCCAAGGAAGGGTGCAGCCGAGGTGACCCTAAAGTCAAGGTAGGGTCAAGGAACAACAAGGGTCAAACTGATGAACACAACATTTTTAGTTACAATGAGTGCAGTGTGCATATATTTGAAATACAGTTTAAAAGTGATAATGAGCTACGTGTCCTAGCTGGGATTTGAACCCAAGCCTGCTCTGAATTATGTTCTGCTGCACTACCAGCTGATTCCAGGACAGCTAGAAACCTGGGGATCCCAAAGGCACCCATCTTTTCTCAGTGCACACACTAGAGCCACACAAATTAGAATTACAATTTGAAATACAGTTTAAAAGTGATAATGAGCTACGTGTCCTAGCTGGGATTTGAACCCAAGCCTGCTCTGAATTATGTTCTGCTGCACTACCAGCTGATTCCAGGACAGCTGGAAACCTGGGGATCCCAAAGGCACCCATCTTTTCTCAGTGCACACACTAGAGCCACACAAATTAGAATTACATTTTCATTTGCAAGTGTGGTGTGCATATATTTGAAATACAGTTTAGAAGTGAGAAAGAAACGTGCCCTAGCTAGGATTTTAATTAAGGCCCGCTCAGATTATAATTCTGCTACACTACCAGCTGTGCTACCCGGACAACTGTAAACCTGTGGCACGGCCATCTACTGCTGTAGGTTGGGGCAGCTGGACACCCACATCTACCATGCCAGACAGTGTTGACACTGGGGTGGATTTTCTGTAACTTAGCTCCAGAAATCTAACACCCTGGACTATGCCAACAGTAGGGTGAGCGTATTGGATTGTAGATTCCTGACTGCACAACTCCGTACCTCCCCCTGGGCTTGCAAGGATAGTCATACAGCTGTAGGAGTCTCTCAAACTCCATGAAACAAACGGTTTTCTGAGTTGGATGTCTGTCTGTCTGTGAGAGTCCTAGTGGCCCATCCCTCTCCGATTCCTCCTTCCCCTTTTTGCCAGTGTCTTCACCAGCCCATATATCTGCCTCACCCATGTTTGAATCCCTCTACTGATTTCACACAGACTGCTTCTCTTGGCAGCTTATTGCACCCCTCCGCCACTCTCTCTGTGAAGAAATGTTTTTTGATATTCCTCTTAAATACCCCCTACCACCACCACCACTTACACTAAGTCCCCCCTGATGCTTTTATATTTACTAGGTTTACTAGGGTATTGAAGGTGTTGGAGCAGAGGCTGGGTGTCACTGCAGTTCTGAGCTCCAACGTGGAGGAACACCCTCTGGTTATGGACATGCCTGGTGCAAGCAAGTGCACACATGTCATTGATTCCTAGGGCTACAGTGGGGAGAAGAATGAGGAAAAACCATGACCTATCAAGCTGGATGACACTGGACCCTCACAGTCGCAACACCACCGACCAGGTACCCCCGCTGCTGGGTACTGCTTCCCTGGAGACCCAGTCGCGAGGGGTTAAGTCGTGAGGGTAATGGTTAAGGATAAGTCCTGGAGAAGGTGGTTGATTGGGGGGGCCTCTGGCTGAGTGAGGGGTGAGCAGATGAAGGAGAATAAAAAGTTTGGTATAAAAAGAAAATGTACATCCTTGAATTATGTAAAACATAAAAGGTCTCCTCTTGTATGTCTTGTTTCTGAAGGCATCATGTCTAGGGATCCTGGAAAGTGGAAAGGATTTGCTGGCCACCTAGTCGGGGCCAGACTACAGTCCCTTCCAGATAACCATAGGCTGGCAAGAAAATATTAAATAAGGAAATGTAAGGATCACATAGTAAGGATTAGGAAGGAGGGGGGTTGGGTGGAAGCAGGAGGTGATAAGGCAGAAACGCTAAATGATTACCTCTGCTCAGTATTTACTAAGGAGAAGAGGGGGTGATACCCAAGGGGGGAGAAATGGGGGGAGGGGTGACAGACAGGGAAATCATGAAGGGCAGAGTTCTGGAGGGTTTGAGGGCACTGAGGGTGGACAAGTTACCAGGTCCAGATGACATCCACCCCAGGGTACTGAAGGAGGTGGCAGAGGTCCTTGCGGGACCTTTGGCAGACTTATTTAATGCCTCACTACACCCAGGGTGTTTTCCTCGGGATTGGAGGATGGCTCATGTTGTGCCCCTCCACAAGAGTGGCCCCAAAGATGAACTGGGGAACTACAGAATGGTGAGCCTTACATCCATCATGGGTAAGCTGATGGAGACTATCCTGAAGGAGAGGCTGGTGGCCCTTCTGGAGGCCAAAGGACTGTAGGACAGCAGACAGCATGGCTTCATACATGGCAGATCCTGCCAAACCAACCTGGTGGAGTTCTATGACTGGGTAACTAGGCAACTGAACAGAGACCATGCAGTGGATGCCCTGTATCTGGACTTCAGTAAGGCTTTTGGCTCGGTGCCACATGGGAAGCTAGGAAGTAAGTTAGAAGGCACAGGGGCAGGTGCAAAGCTGGTGAGATGGGTAGGGAACTGGCTTCAGGGAAGGCAACAGAGGGTGGTGGTAGGTGGGGCGCTCTCATCCCCAAGGGTAGTGGCAAGCAGTGTTCCACAGGACTCGGTGTTGGGACCAGTGTTGTTTGGGATATTCATTGCAGACATATCATTGGACATCAAGAGCAAGATCAGTTTGTTTGCTGATAACATCAAGATGGGAGCGGTGTTGGATGACCTAGGGGGGATGGCAGGGGTTGCAGGATGATCTTGAAAAGCTGGAAACCTGGTCAGACACCTGGCAACTGGGGTTTAATGCCAAAAAGTGCAAGGTGCTGCATTTTGGAGTGAAGAACCCAAGGAGGAGTTACCAGCTGGGGGGAGTGCAGCTAGCCAAGACAGAGGAGGAGAAGGATCTAAGGGTGCTCATTACAGGGTCAATGAACAACTCGGCACAATGTAGGAAGGCAGCTGCAAAGGCCAACAAAATGCTGGGTTGCATTGCAAGGGGTATCTCCTCGGGGGGGGGGGGTGATTCTGCCACTGTATAGGCCATTGGCAGGGACCCTGGTTTTCCATTTTTACCGGGTAACAATCACGGAATCCTCCTTGATTTGCGGATTTTGAATTCTTGTACCGGTGCTTCACGGAAATTGCATGTCACTGCACAGAATCTCTAAGATTTCAGCATCTTTTTAAATTTTTTTTTATTTTCTCTTTCTGTGTCCCCTTCTCACAGCATCAGTCTCCACTTTTCAGAGATCCCTAGGCTGGCTATCCCTTAGCTTCACCCCCAGCTAATGCTTAGGAGCTCCTGTGGTCCTGCCCGGATTGTACCCCCCCAGGTGGGAAGGGAGGGGACCCCAGGTCACCCCTCCACACTCCCTTAGTGTGTGTCGGGCAGCTCAGTGGGTCCCTCATGGAGGCTGGTTATGAAGTCTAGAGCACCTGAGTCCCTTCTGCCAGTGGCCGATGTGGGGTGATTGTTCCTGGTTTTCTGATCTTTGTCCCTGAGAGTACTGGCACTACAGGAGATCCAAGGAGGTAGGTCACTTAGAAACATGCTCCAGATCCTGGCTAGCGTCATCCCCTTCTGATCACTCTGCAGCACCATTGCATCACCACCCGTGATCACACAGGTGGTGGTAAAGCAACAGGACCTGCAGCCCACCCTCCCTGGAGGAGGAGGGCAGTCCCCTAAGTGCTCGATCCTACTCCCCTGGCCAGACCTCCAGCAACTCGAGTTCACTTCTGACCCTGGGTCACTGGCATTGCAAGCAATAGTGCTACCACAGCGCCAGCAGGCTGGCCCAGATTTCAGCATCTTAAAATGAATGCTGCTGTGCTTTGCATTCTTTCTGCTTTGCTGCATATAGAGTCAGTAAGGAAATCACCCGCACTGCTTTGTTGTAATCAGCCATTCAGTTTAACCACCCATGCCTAGTGGTTAGAGTAACAAACAGTGAATGAACTGGGTACATCCGGCAGAACTGGGTTTGATTCCCACAACCTCCACTTGCATACTGTGTGACTCCAAGCAAGTCACTTAACCTCCCCAGTGCTTCTAGGTCACTCCTGAAAACAGACAGTTCTGCCTAGTGGGCCTTACCTGCTTTACAAAGAATATAAAAAAAATACCAATATATGTTTACTACATTATAGAATAGTAGGCTGGGTACCATGTAATGTACATGAGTTTTACTTGGGCTGCAATGATTTTGTATAGGTAAAGATAAATGTTCAGATACATTTTATGTGTTTTATATGCTTGTTTTTAGATTTTAGTCAGGTTTTTGTTGTATTCTTTGCTCATAAGCATCTAGGTTGGAGATTGCTAAACGCAGGCTCACTGTTACCAACTAGCTTATTCAAGTTTATAATCAGTAGGGCCATCCAAAATCCTCAGTTGTTTGAATGAAAACTAGTCTGAATGAAAGAATGTTCACAAAGAAGAAACTGCCTTACTACTTATTTATTTATTTTTTCAAGAGTTTAACCAGGCAGGCATACTGAGCGGAGAACCGCTCGTTTCCAGATGCGACCTGGGGGGAAACACGGGGGGAGACATATGGGAAGGACAGTAATACACAAAAATTTTGTACAATTGAGGAGGCACTGTTAGGGAGCCTGTACAGTAGGTAGCTAGGGCATACATGTAACATATATCCAAAACTAAGACCATCAGAAAGACACAACCATTGCAGTAATGAAATGAGCACAGCTACAGATTACTGAACCAGAGTAGGAGAGAAGGAGCGAGCACCAAGCGTACCTTGCCAGAGCTTGATAGTTATGAAAAGAATTCACAGTTAGCGCCCCATTTAGGTGAATTGGATAATTTGCACCTTTTCTCCCACCTGCTGTTTCAGTCTTTGTGACTCCAAAACGTTTTCTGATAGACTGCTTCAATAAAAAGCAAATGTTAAGTATTTAAGTATACTTATGTTTGGCCGGTGGATTTTGAAAGCACAGTCAATGATGTACAGAAGGTAAGACCCCAGGGGCTGTATGATCCTGATGGGCAGAGTAGTGCTCAATTCACATCTGAACAAAGACATGAAAACCGGGAGACACCCTTTTCAAGGGCACCAAGTAACAAAAAAGCATCCAGGTCTGGGAGATGCATAAATCTATTTGAACGTCCTCCACTAATCACTTATGGATTTTTTTGGTGAAGACACTATATTTCAAAGAAGCAAATTCAAGCAGGTTTTTTTTTTCCTCCTCCTACCCCCTGGCCATTCACTCCTTCAGGCCTGCCAAGGTCCCCTACCACCGCTGCTGAGTCCCAACCACCATCCACTGTCCCTTACTGCTGTGCTACCAGGTAACCCAAAGTAACCCTTCATTGAGTGGACCCCTATCCCTGTGGGAGGCTACCAGGGGAGGAGAATTGCCCTAAAGAGCTTCCTATGTATCCTGGGCATGGCAGAGGTCAGAACAGACACATGTCTGGGGCTTCCGGCTTATGGAGGGACCAACAACTGTCCTTCGGTTGGTCAGCAGGTGTTTTCCCATTTTCTTGGGAGTGTGACAGGCCACATGATGTCAAGGCACAAGTTGACGTCCATCAAGCTCCCTCCTGCAGTGAGGGCTGACATGTTGTCATGCCTCTGGTCTCTATCAGGGGCCAGCAAATGCTGAGCTGTGAACCCACCCTCCCTCCCAGGAGAAGGTGAGTGGTCATTGGACACTCAAGCCTTCACCCACCAGCTGGCCCTCCAACATCCAAGTCTGTTCCCTAAATCTGGTCAGCGGTGTCACAAGCAGAAACCCAATTCAGGCAGTTAAATTATAGATAGGAAAAAACAAAGGTAGCCCACCTTAGTGGTGATGGTTCCAATTAATTCACATCTGAGTTCTACAAGCAAAGAGACCAAGTCATTGGTAACTTGTGCATGTCGGGTGTGGGTGTTGAAGAAAGGGGATCATAGTGCTGTCACTACTGCCATCACCCCAGAGGGATGTGGACTGCATTGTTGCTACTGCCATTACACCAAAGGGGTGAGGGCTGTAGTGCTTCTGCCATCACCACTGATGGATGGATGGGGAATGTAGTACTGCTGCCATCACACCTAAGGGGATGGGTGCCACAGTGCTGCTGTTTCTGTCACACCTGAGGGAGGGAGGTCATAGTGCTGTTGCTGCTGCCATCACACCAGAGGGATGGGGGCTGTAGTGCTGTTGGTGCTGCCATCGCACCTGACGGATGGGGTCGTATTGCTGCTTCTATCACACCTTAGGGATGGGGGCTGTAGTGTTGCTGCTGCCATCACATCTTGTACCTGAATTAACTTTAAATTGGTGGAAGGATGTGTAATTGTGGAGGTCAAAATTGCTAAAATGCATGTTAGCAGAGCTAAAAATTGTTAAATAAAGTACACAAAACCAAACACCGGTAAAACCGGATTTTGGCTTAACATACACCGGTGACGATACAGTTTTTTACAATGTGCAAAACGGAATATGCCCTTTCTCAATCCCGGTAAATCAGTGTCCCTGGCCATTGGTTAGATCGCACCTGGAGTACTGCGTGCAGTACTGGGGCCCGTATCTGAAGAGGGACTTTAAGGTACTGGAGGGGGTGCAGTGCAGGGCGACAAAGATGATCAAGGGGCTAGGGGACTTACCATACAAGAGGAGGCTGAGGGAGCTGAACATGTACTCGCTGGAGGAGGGGGGACATGATTGAAACCTTTAAGTACATGAAAGGAATAAACAAGACGGGTACAGAGGGGCTATTCAAAGTAAGGGAGGGGAGGGACACCCAGGGGCCATGATATGAGACAAGGAAGGAAGGTTCAGGAGGGAGATGAGGAGACACTTTTTTACAGAGAGGGTGGTAGCTGGGTGGAATGTGTTAAACCAGCAGAAGTGGTATCCAGTAGAACAGTGGACTGCTTCAAAAGGGGCTGGGGCAGGGCAAGGGGGAGGGTCAATGGAGGGGAAGAGTGAGAGGGGGGCAGCTGCAGAATAAGGAGTGCTAGCTGCAGAGTTGATAGACCTCTAGGCCTTTATCTGCTGGCAAAGTTTGTATGTTCGTATCTCTGCCTGTTTTCGTATGACATGTCGTCCCTTCCCCACACCATTTTGATTGCTTTCCTCTGCACTTTCTCCAGGATTCATTTGTTCTTAATCAGGAAGGGAATCCAGAACTGACACCAGTAATTGAGGTTTGACCTCAATTTTAAACAGGGATGACAACATCCTTGTTACAAGACACCAAGTGACTGTGTATATACACCCCAAGATTCTTTCAGCCTTGTTTGAAATGGTAGTACAGAGGTTAGCTTGAGACACGTGGTATTAGTCACAAGTATACTCGGGGTCTATTTTTTAAATCTTTGGTTGTGTACATGTGCAAAATGAACATATTGGTAGTGCTTGTGCTGTGGAGTTGTGTGCTGTATAAACCAACTGATGAAGAAATGCAGGAGGCTTGCTACTCAGAAGCCAATGCTGAGAAGGCTGATGATGACAGTGATCAGCTGGCTGATTGATGGGTGTAAACTTTGTAGTTCAAAGAATGCAGCCTTGCCAGTGACACTGGCTTTCTGACCATTAGCCAGCTAACAGCCATCATCAGACTTTGAAGAGGAACATCAAAATGAAGATGAACATCACCTCACAGTGTGTGTGTGTGTGTGTGTGTATTTTTCCCCACTTTTAGTAATTTCCTCTAGTTCCAAAAAGGAGTCTGGGGAGTATCTCTTTGAAAGCACTAAACAAAATGGGGAAAGAAAAACACTGAGCATGCAGAACGCAAATATAATTGCATCAAATATGTTAACAGCATATCAATAATGAACAGAAAACACTAGAAATAGTTGATTTAAAGTGATTTTGTGATCTTCTGCTTTTAATGTTTGATTTACCATATGTGGTAGGTTATGGTGGTGCTAGCCCAATTCTGCCTTTTTTAATATTTTCCTGCCAGCCTATATTTATCTGGAAGGGATTGTAGTTTGGCTCCAACAAGATGGCCAGCTGATCCCTTCCACTTCCCTAGTCACGTACACACCTCTGCGCTCAGGCATGTTAGGATGTGCAGCAAGGGAGATTGCAGGGGCATGCCCCATTGTAATGAATGGGACTGAATTTTCTTTACCGTTTAATACATTGTGATGGCACGTTGGTGATTGATGAAGGCCACCGCTTGACTAACAAGGCCCTTGTTAGTTGAGTGATGGCCTTCATTAATCTCCAATGTGCTATCATAATGTATTAAATAGTAATGAAACCTCAGTCCCATTCATTTCAATGGGGTGCACTCCCCCCGCTCTTCTTGCTGCCCATCATAACATGCCTGAGCATGGAGGTGTGTACATAACCTGGGAAGTGGAAAGGTTTGGCTGGCCACCTTGTCGTGGGCCAAACTACAATCCCTTCCAGATAAACAGGCTGGCAAGAAAATATTAAATAAGGCAGAAAAGGACCATTGCTGACCTAAGGTACCATATACTAAAAAGTGGTACCTTAAGGTCGCAAAATCACTTTAAATTACATTTTGTTATGTTCCCTTTAAAGCTGTATTAGACTGCAGGCAAACATTTGACATTAACAAGTGCTTGTTACAGTAATAGCATTCTCTTTTTAGGACTGGTCCGCATAGCAGACCATTTCCTATTGTAATCAAAGTCAGGAAGTATTTTGCAGCTGCCCTATTGAAATGGATTGTGAGGCTGGGGCATGATTTTTTATGACTGCCAGTTAGTGGTGTTCCGTGCTATTGCACCTTGCAGATGTCTGTAACGCTTTGATAAATGTGATGCTTGAGAGAAGAAACTAATGTGTTGGGTTGACTTGAACCACTGTGTACAGTGGAGGCAGCATTATTGAAAAGCAGTGCCGCTGCATCAAAACCCTCCCCATGGGCACTGTATCCAAAAAAGACTCTGCAAAACTGACGTTGGATGTGGTCCTTATATGGCTGCAATTAACAATTACATTTATTATAACAGTGAGACTGGTGAGACAGTAAGGCCTGCTGCAACAGTAAACAGTATAATAGAGCTTTAAAGGCAACATAACAATATGTAACAACATAAAAAAGGCAAGACCAGCCTTGTTGGCACCGGCAGGGTATTAAATATAGGATAAAGTATGGGGTGCAGTGTGTTACGAGAATTTAACACACATCCGAGTTGTTGGATGGCACATAACTCAGGGTTTATGAATGCCATCCAACAATGAGGGTGTGTGTTAAATTCGAGTTAAACACACTGCACCTCATATTTTATTTTATATAATTGAAGGGCTCCGTCTTTTCTATGGTGAGACTTGAGTTTGCAAAAAAGACATGGAGGCTTACCTTGCAGATGAACATTTTTATTTCTGTGAGGAAAACAGAACTGTGCTTGAACGTTAACTTTTAATTATTTAAAATGTTAAATAAAGAGAATAAAATAGAAGTCCATGACTGTGGAGATTCTTTGGCATAGTTTCCTGTTGCATCTGCTGTTTTGCGGTGATGTAGTCGTTTGACCTGAAGAGGAAAGGTTAGGGTTGAAAGGGAGAGCAGTTAGAGATCGTGGCAAAAGTGTGAACTGTATAAGTTAGGCTCGATAAAATAAAACACTATATGTGTAGGTTTGAGATGGAAGTAACGCTGACAAGTAAGTGTACTTTTCTCGTCAGTGATGTTTGAGGTAAAAGGGACAGTTGGAAGCTCGCGCTCTGTTTGTTTACTTGTCTAGAGCGCTTTGCTATGGAAAGGGAGCACGTGAATGCCGTAACACCTACTCAGGTGTTACGGTATTTAACACACGGTTTTCTCTATGAGAAAAAACGGAGACCATTAATTATATAGCCAGTATCACATCTCAATTTGCAGTGTGAACTGGCTGCTCAGGTAGCCCATTCTGACCTTTGCACCACAAAAAACTGCGATGCGTTCTGTGATCCTCAACCCACCCATCTCAGCCCCACCACCCTCCCCACCCATGTCCCCACAGACACTCACCTACATAAGGTAATTCAGTTCAGAGTGCCACCCAGTCTCACCGACATGGCACCAAAACAAATGCAGCCAGCACCAAAACAAATGCAGTCAGCAATCGCTCCTGTATTTGTGTGCATACGTTAAGTAATCCACTTAGTGCCACCCATAGTATCCTCAGTCTTACCGCTGTGGCCCCGAATGCTGGGAGCAATTGCCGGCATTTTGGGCCACGGCAGTGAGACTGTGAGGATACTATGGGCGTCACTACTAAATGGATTACTTAACTTATGCAGTTAACTACAGGAGTGATTGCTGGCTGCATTTGTTTCAGAGCTGTGGCGGTGAAACTGGACAGCACTCTGAACTGAATTACTTTATGTGGGTGAGTGTCTGTGGGAACATGGGTGGGGAAGGTGGTGGGCTGAGATGGGGGGGGATTCTGGCATAAGTGGGCTTGGGGCTACTCATGCCTCTCAAATGTCCCCAGTTATGAGGGATGTCCCTCATTTCACCCCTCAAAATTGATCTGTCCCTCCTCCGTCCTTCACAGAAAAGATGCTGCCAACACAGAGAAGGTGCTGTAAATTCAGACTAACTGAGCATCCCACAACTGCAGACTTTCCTCTCCCTTCCCTCCCAAATGAGCAACATTCTCAGTGAAAGACAACACTTCTAACTGATGAACAACCCTTCTTCCACTCCCCCGCCCTCCACTTCAGACTGGGCAAACAGCCAGTGCTGGTGGGGTGGTCTAACTACCATCGCTGCTCCTCCCCACTCCCCATCTCCTCACACCTAGCCTGACGTACAGTACTTTCCCCATGTTCATGGAAGGGGCCAGTGTGCTAAATCTGTCTTAGACCAAGAATTGCTTAAGCAGAAACATATAACATGTTGACTCAGAAATAAACACAAACGAGTAAAGGCAATGGTTCCAACAGTGTCATGAGCCTAGAGATAAAAGCAGCAGTGTTTGTTTGTTGGCAGCAAATGTCATCAGCGGTTGAGAGATATGGTGGGGGAAGGGTTGTGGCTGGTGACACAGAGCTTTAAGTTTTGGCAAAGGGGCCATGGCTGGGGAGGCTGAGATAGGTGGGGGGTTGGCAGGTACCCTATGGGTGGGGGTGGAGTGGGTGGTTAGCCACTGAGATGGGTGGGAGGAGGGTTTTTAGTGGTTCTGGCAAAGGGGACAAGGGTGGGGAAGGTGTGGTACTGAGGTGTGTGTGTGTGTGTGTGTGTGTGTGTGTGTGTGTGTGTTTTTGGGGGTAGTGAAACAGATGAAGCCAAGACAGAATTCATTTTAATGAAAGATTTTATTTAGGTTACAATATTTAAAGGAACACTGTCCTTTTGTAGACCCCCCCCCTTCCCCCAAACAGTACCCCCCAATTAGGCTTTTCGGCTTTAATTAAAAAAAAATATGCCCATGGAAACTTACTTTATTTTATTTTTGAAAAGTCTGCAGTCTGCAAACATGGCAGACGCTGCATGGCTCCAATTGCTCTGAAAGTGCGGCAGTGCATTGCTCGCCTCCATACACTTGTATTGAGGCGGGGGTAGGGGTGTGGTGCTGCACTTTCAGAGCAAATGGAGCCGCGAATCCTCCGCCATGTTTGCAGATTGCAGACTTTTCAAAAACAGAATAAAGTAAGTTTCCATAGGCACATTTTTTTTTTATTATAGCCGTAAAGCCTAATCGGGGGGTAACGCTTTGTGGGGAGTGGTTTTTTTTTATAAAAGGACAGCTTTCCTTTAAGCATTTTTAATTTTGCTAATCAAATTGAGGCATGTACTATTCCATTTTCAAAACTGAGTAGCACTTTCACGTGCAAAACTGCTAATCAGTTTTCCGAGCTTATTTAAAACCCTGCAACGGCCAAATCTTGTTTGTCTTTAATATGATGTAGTGTACCCAGGGTTGGATCTGCCCATGTGCATCACTTATACTTGTCCAAACTGAGTTTCATACCCCATTTCCTGCCCAGTCAGCTGTAGTATTAATTAAGGTCGTCCTGTAAGTTCTTTACTTTTCATTAGTGTCGGCCAAGCTGCCTAGCTTAGCATTATCAGCGAATTTTTGAAACCAGCCCTTGTCTCAGTTTCCTTTATCTCTGATAATGACATTAAAGAGTACCGGGCCCAACATGGACCCCTGTGGGACACCGCCCATCACCTCTAGCTTTTGCAGACATACAGTATGTCGCTTTACCCTTACCCTTTACATTCTCTCTGCCAGCCCTCAACCTAGTTTTTTTGTGTCAGTATCAATCTCCCCAAGTTTAATAGTCACTGCTTTATGCAAGACAAAAGTCTATTCATTTTTAGAAAAATCAAGGGAAATAACATCCACGGTAGGAGGCAGTATAGTGTAGCAGTTAAGCGCACTGAGCTGCGAATGTGGAGACCTGGGTTTGAATCCCATCAGCCTCCACTTGCATACTGTGTGACCTTGAGCAAGTCACTTAACTTCCTTGTGTTCCCAGGTCACACCTGGAAACAAGATCTGGCTTAGTGTCCCTAGGCTTACCCACACTTGTCAGCTCTATGACATGGACAAACTCCTTAGCCTCGATGAACGCCTCCGCTACCAAACTTGCCTACTAACTAAGAAGATTCTACTCGGGCTCTCGCCCCCTGGGGTTTCTGCCTCCATCCAGTTTGCACCTTCCAGAGTCACTACCCGAACCACTGACAAGGTCACCCTACTGTTACCCAGAACTGGGACCACCCGGGCACAGAGGTTGTTCAGCTACAGAGTCTCATCCTGGTTCAACTCACTCCCTGCAGTCATCTCCAACAGCACCAAAATTGGCCCCTTCAAAACTGCCCTACGGAACCAATTGTTCAACACCCTCTGCTGCATCTGTCGCTAAGAGATGCTCTGGCTGCTCTCAAAACACTATTGACATAGCCCTCTGGGCCGAACTACCCCTCACCCCACCCCCTCCTTTCCCCGTGGCCTCCCACTCCACTGCCAGTACCTGCTGGTACCAACCTGTCAAGTCTGAAATGTTTTTTAATTACTCTTTGTGGTCAAGCAACTATGTAAGACTATGTTATTCTGTATGATTGTATTCTGTACGTATGTTCTCTCTGTGACGAGGTACCTTTGTAAACGAGCCTCTGGCTCAAAGGTTGTAAATCCGATTATACAATAAATAAAGAGTGTGCCTTTCCGTGTTCAGCAACTTCCCCTCTCCCGTTAAATGGAGGATCCAGGCTTTTGCTTTCTGGTTCATAGACTGTAAGCAGATTTGTTACACAAGAATGTCCAGTTTAGAAACCATGTTGGGTTCCATCTCTGAGGTTATCTTTTAGATGTTTGGCTATTGTCTCTTTAACAAAGGACTCCATTATCTTACCTAGTATGGATGTAAGACTTATTGGGCTGTAGTGTCTGGCAACAGTTCTATCTCCTTATTAAATATTGGGATGCCCAGCACTGCCCTCCAGTCCTGTGGAATGAGCCCAGAAAAAGTTAGGGGTCCACCAGTGCTTCCTAGATGATTTTATGAAATCAGATGACACTCCCAGTCAGTATTAACAGCTCTCCACTGTCTACTCTGTTGATCCCATTGAGGTATTTGTATGTCTCTATCGTATCTGCCCCCCTTCCTCCAGTGTGTGCATGTTGAGATTCTATAACCGCTCCATGCAGTTCTTACCCTGCTAACCCTGGGTCATTCTGGTTACCCTTCTCAGCACTGCTTCTGCCCTGACCCTATCTTTCTTCAAGTGCCGGCTCCAGAATTGCACACAGTACTTCAGGTGAGGATGAACCAGGGACCAGTACAATGGCAGAATCAACTTGTTCCTTCGCCTGCTAATATTCCCTTTCCTGTACATCCCAACATCCTATTCACCTTTCTTCCTTCCTTCCCTGTTGCACTGTGCTGTTGTCTTCAACTTGTCCAGTATTATTACCCCCAGGTCCCTTTCCTCTGTCATACTCTCCCCCCCCCCCCCATTCTTTATTCATCCCTGAATTTCTTGTTCCTACGTGCATTGCCTTGCGCTTCTTGGCATTGAAGTTCAACTGCTAAACCCTTGACTTTTCCAGCCTTTCTAGACCATCTTTTCTGCTTCTTACCCACTCCTTATCTGATCTTTGTATTGTCTGCAAAAAGGCAGAGTTTCCGTTTGATCCCCACTCCAGTGTTACTGATAAAAATGTTGAAAAGGACTGGTCTCAGTATTGATCCCTGTGGCACCCCACTGGTGGTGACTTCCTGATTTAAAAGTATTATTCCCCGTTAAGGAGAACCTCCTGGTTTCTGTCACTTACCCTATATTTCTCCCACCTTGTGATTTTACTCCCCACCCCCAGGTTCCCTAGCTGAACCAACCTAGAACAGTGTTGAAGGCATTATTAAAATCAAGGTACAGTATGATCACCACCTGTCACTTGTCGATCACCTTTGTCTGACAAAACTGTCTCTGCTGTGCAAATCCGGTTTGACAGCATGTTAAACAACTAAGCATACCACTTGGCTATCAGGTGGATTTTTAAATGCCATCATGACAGTAATTTTTTTAAGCTTAAAATTTACAGTTGTAAAGAGTTGGTAACAAAGACTTCAAGTTAACAGATTAAAGTTACAAAACTGCAGTGCTCTGATGATCTCTTTCTCTTACTGTATTCCAGCACGCAAATCCAAGAAATTGGGGAAGTTAAAAGGCATGCATGAGGAGCAGCAGCCGCAGAGCCCCGAGGAAGGCACCATGTATATGGGTTCAGTCAAGGAACCCTCTGCAAGCTCGACTCTTATCCCCCATTTAACTACTATTGTACCACACCTTACTCCATCGGTGAGTGCGGTGCTAGAAGCCATCGAGCCAGAGGTGGTGTATGCAGGATATGACAACTCCCAGCCAGACACAACAGAGCATTTGCTCTCTAGCTTAAACCGACTTGGTGGCAAGCAGATGGTTCGGATAGTGAAATGGGCAAAAGTACTTCCAGGTAACTTTTTTTGTTAAAGATGCAAAAAAACAAGGCTGCGCTCACAGCTAGGATTGGGTGCTGGTAAAACAACAATATCATCCAATGAAAGAAACCAGCACTGCAGGTATCGAAAAACTGAATAAACATTTAATATTCAACTTTTACATACATCACACAGACTGACCTAATGTGCAAAGTGCAAACAGTGCAAGGTTCAGAATCACACATTTGGCTAGCCCCAGCACTTCTAGGCACTAAAACCTCTTCATTGGGGGGCATGGCTACCGCATATCTCAAGGTGCTTACATAGTAAGCAACAACAGGTATGATGCATTGCAGTAAAACAATTCACCAACAGTGCCATGAATACCCAGAGCTAATGTCTGTGCTCCCATAGACTCACTATATTAATTATTTAATTAAAAATACTTTCAGCTCTATTGGCAATATGAATAAAAGTCTCTAGGAACACAAACTGCCCTGTGTTTCATCTCAATCACTGTAAACGCCTGCAGACAAAGCAGATTATAAACACCCATTCTTATTTGCCGACTGCATTAGATTTTTTCCAACTCTATCAAAAGTTTTTACTTCTACTGAAGTTTTTTTCTCACTATAATGTATGCTTAATTTTGCTAGGATGGGTGTGAGA
Organism: Neoceratodus forsteri; assembly: GCA_016271365.2. Taxonomy (NCBI): domain Eukaryota; kingdom Metazoa; phylum Chordata; order Ceratodontiformes; family Ceratodontidae; genus Neoceratodus; species Neoceratodus forsteri. The sequence continues at coordinate 128,626,575 of CM057453.1, forward strand.
TCACTGTGACATTGCAAACCATAGAAAGCAGAAATTTAATACTTCTAGGATTGTGGATATGTTGTTCACCCACACTCTTTGACATGTCCCTTTCCCCTTTAAGGATCACCGGAAATTTTCAAGCTGGCTCCTCCCATCCTCCCGGGTGGTATACACCTCAGCTCCACCCCATGACGCCAGATCTTCCTTTCCGCTGGAAAATTCAGGTTGCCTCCCTCTTGCTCACGCATTTCGTAGGCCCTGGCTTTCAAACCTTCGGTTTTACCGAAACTCCGTATCATTAGAGTTAGCGATCATTTCTTCTCATCTTCGATTATGGAAGAAAAATGTTCTCCTGGATTTTGCCGGTGCCCCTGTGGCCAAAAGATGTCATGTACTGATCCGCACCTCACATGCATCTACTACCTCGGTGTCGGCCATGGCACCTCGTTCTGCAGTTTTTGCTTGGCCTTCCATCCCAATGTCCTGGACAATCGTCTTTTGTGTTTGAAACTGGGGAGACCAGAGAAGAGGAACCCTCCAGTGAAGTCCAAAGAGGCTAGGTGGGCAGTTTCCACGGCTCACGGGATCCACCCGAGCAACTGGAACACTGGCGTTTGAGGAAGGCGGCTCGTGCAGACTCTCCAAACTGCCGTTCTGCTCAACCTGGGCTCCACCTTCTCGGCTCCTTCCGGGAGTTGTGCCAGTCTCTTCCCACCAGGTGAGAGGTGCCTGCGGGCTCACACTCCTCCCGATCCCATAAGCGGGAGAAGGAACCAAACAAGTCTTCGTCTCGATGAAGGCGCTCTTGGGACCGGGAGAGATCTCAGTCCCAGGAGCATGCGGTCTCGACCTCGGTCGAGATTGCTTCTTCGGCCGCTGGCTTCTCCCGGACCTCTCGTCAGACCCAGCTGACTGAGGATCACAGTCGTGAGGTAAAAATTGTTATCGACCCACTGACGCCGACTCCGGTCAACGACTCCTTAGAGAGGACTCCAGTCCTTGTTTTCCCCGATGAGGAGACCCAGCCCGCTGGTGTCCTCATCGAAGATCTGGTTCCGGACCCCCGGGAGTCACTGGTCTCACCACTGTCCCCCGGGTGACCAAGTCGGCCCGCCCAATCTCGGTCGAGGTCTAGAACCCCCTCGACCGAAAGGCCGAGGAAGAGCCATAAGCACTCAAAAAAGAGGCGACGCCATCGGTCGTCCTCAGATGAGGAGAGGCTCCAGCTGAAACTCCATTGGTGCTATGAGAACCTCATGTGGCAACAGCTGATCTTGTCTGGGCACAAGCCTTCCCCGACCCCTACCCTGGCCATTACTTGGCTTCCACCTCCTAGGCCGAAGTCGACCCCTTCGGAGCCAAAATCTTCAGTTCCCCCTCCCGCGGGGCCGGTGAGACCACGTGTTAGGCCTAAACCGGTCCCTCCACCGATTGTAGTGGAACCACCACCTCAGCAGCCTGTGGGAAGGGCTCCTGCCAAAGAAGACAGACCGGACACCGGGCTTCCCCGGCGTTTGTCAGTCACGATCATCCCGGACCGCCCCCAGCAAGTTGAGGGTGATTTAGGCGGCAGGCCACTGTATTCAGATTCGCATGTCACCGGACTTCATTCTCCTCTTGGGGATGATGAATCATCCGTTGGCTTTGGGACGGAGGAAGGTCCTTCCTCCTTCCAAGGGATCCTTTGTCTCATCTCTGAGTCCACAGGGATGCCCCTGGAGCCTATTCAGAAAAAGGTGGAGTACCCTCTTACGGACATCCTTAAGAGAGGGGATACCCCGACGGAGGCCTTCCCTGTGGCTGAGGCCATTGTTGGTCTGGCCTTTGAACTCTGGCAACGTCCTGCCTCTTGTCCAGCTCCATCTGCCCGCATGACCCACAAGTATGCGGTGCCCATGGGGTCCCTAGTGGGTTCACAGAGCACCCTTCAGGCGAGAGCCTGGTGACCGCCTCTGTGTTCAAGCGTACTGGCAGTTCTGCGGATACAGACTGACCTCCCGATAAACAGTCCAAGCTCTTGGACCATTCGGCTAGGAAGGTCTATGCGGCCTTCTCCTTGGGTCTTCGCCAGGCAAGTTCGGCCATCATCATGGCACACTTCTCTCATGCCCTTCTCAGGTCGTTAGGTGAGGTCCTCCCACATCTTCCCATGGACATGCAGACCATGGTCAAGCAGGTCCGAGATCAGGGCCGAGCTTTTGCCAAAAAGCAGCTCCAGACAGCCTTGGATATTGGGGATTCTTGTGCTTGCTCAATGGCTGAGGCAGTTGCCTCTCGTCGCAGGGCTTGGTGAGGCTCTCCTCCTTTCCGGTGGACACTCGGCGCAAACTAGCTGATGTGCCCTTCCTCGGGACCGACTTGTTCAGCCCAGGAGTGGCCGGTCACCTTCAGCGCATTGAGCAGTCTAGCACCACCTTGGACGCTACTTCTGCCGAGGGTTCTTCGGGCAAGAACCAGCAGAAGAAGAAGAAGAAGCCCTTTTCAGCACTCTTCCCCTGCGGCTCGGCAGTCCTCCTTTCAAGGGGGACAGCAGCACCAGCGTCAGCAGCAGGCTCAAGCTTGGTGCCCTCGGCCCAAGCCCAGACCCCAACAGGCCCGTAAAGGAGGCCAAGGTTCAGGTCCTGTAGCCTCTTCCTCCTCCAAGTCTGCTCAGTGACGGGGTTGGGGTTGCCACCCCTTCTCCCGTCATGACAGCTCTGGGTCCTTCCGTGGGGGGCCGGCTCCACCACTTCCTTTCTGCCTGGTCCGCTGTCACTTCCGACAGTTGGGTTCTCAAAGTGGTCGGTCAGGGACTGCCTCTAGAATTCGAGCAGTACCCTCCCAGCCGAGCTTGCGCCCCTCGGGAGGAACAGATATCCGCTCGCACCCAGTCGGCTCTTCGAACAGACCCAGGCTTTGTCTCCAGGTACTTCCTGGTGCCCAAGCGGACGGGAGGCTGGGGCCTCATTCTAGATCTCCACGACCTGAATCAGTATCTCAGGTCTCGCACCTTTCGGATGGTCACTCTGTCCCAGATCATTCCATCCTTGGAGCGAAACATGGTTTTGTTCACTGCATCTGCAGGACGCATTCTTTCACATCCCAATCCGTCCATCCCATCAGCGGTTCCTCTGCTTCAGGGTCGAAGGGACCATGTACGAGTTCAGAGCCATGCCATTCGGCCTGTCAATGGCCCCACGGGTCTTCACCAAATGCATTGCAGTGGGGGCGGGGGGGGTTCAGAATTTACCCCTACCTCGACAGTTGGCTTCTCACAGGTCCCACCCAACAGGCGGTGGAGAGGTCCAGGGATCTGGCCCTCCAGACCTGCTCCCGACTCGGCCTCTTAATCAACGAGGCCAAATCAGAACTCGTGCCTTCTCAGGTGATGGGTTTCATTGGGGCAGAGCTCGACTCTCGTCAAGCCAGAGCTCGGCTCCCGGAGGACAGGGCGGAGGTTCTTTCCTCCTTTGCCCAGTTATTTCTGATAGGGCAGTTGCGCCCTGCCTGGGACTTTCTGCGCCTTCTGGGCTACATGGTGCCATGCACCTCGGTGGTCCGTTGGACCCAGTTGCACATACGCCCCCTCCAGTGGAAGCTAGCCACCCAGTGGACTCAGCGCCACTGTCAATTCGACCAGCTGATCACTGTAACCCAAAAGATGTGGGACGCTCTCCAATGGTGGACCGTCCCAGACTGACTGCAGGGAGGAATCCCGTTTGTCCTCCCCGAGCCGACGGTCGCTCTCAGACCGATGCTCTCTCTCATGGGCTGGGGAGCCCACATGGGGACAAAGGGCCCATGGGCTCTGTACCCGAGGGAGTCCCGATGCCACATCAACCTGTTGGAGCTCAGAGCAGTCAGACTGGCGTTGTCAGCTTTCGCTCCTCAGCTCCAGATCAAGTGATTCAAGTCTAAATAGAAAATACCATGACCATGTACTACCTCAACAAACAGGGCGGCATGCACTCCCGTCTGCTGTGCAAGGAGGCTCTCCACATCTGGACCCTCATGAGCCGATTGGAGGCGGATCTCCTAGCCATCCATGTGGCAGGAGCCTCGAACCATCTGGCAGAAGCTCTCAGCTGCTTGGGCCAGACATCCCATGAGCGGTCTGTCCATCCAGAGGTAGCTTACAGCCTGTTCTCCCATTGGGGCAAACCGATGGTGGACCTGTTTGCCTCCAGGGAAAACACCAAGCTGAGGCTGTTTCATGCCCGCCCCCCTCAGCAGGGCTCACTGCAGGGGGATGCCTTCTCTAGGCCGTGGACCTCAGGCTTCCACTACACGTTCCCTCCGTTTCCCTTGATCCACAAGGTGCTTCTCAAGGTGAGGAGGAACAAGGCGAAGGTGATCCTGGTAGCCCCAGACTGGCCGCGCCAGTTCTGGTATCCAGATCTCCTTAGCCTCAGCTGCAGGCCTCCGGAGCAGCTTTGCACATGCCCCGACCTGATCTCACTCAGTTAGGGGAAGGTATTCCATCAGGACCTTCAAACCCTGCACCTCACAGCCTGGTACCTGAACAGCTAGAGTTCCAGGCTTTGGGTCTTTCCGAAAATGTCTACACGTCCCCCCGTGGTGGAGGCATCCAGAAAGGAATCGACCAGGAAATGTTATGCCTTAAAATGGAAAAGGTTTTCCATTTGGTGTTAGGGCAAGGGTCTGGACCCTTTATCCTGTCCAGTGGCTAACATTCTCGACTACCTTTGGTCTCTCTTTCCAGAGGGGGTCTACAGTCAACGACCCTTAGGGTGCACCTGTCAGCCATCTCTGCCTACCGGGTGCAGGCTGGTCAGCCGACAGTGCAGGAGACAGTGATCAGGCGCTTCTTCAAAGGCCTGGATCACATATCCCCTCCAGTGCGTGAGCCTCCACCTCCATGGGATCTACTGCTGGTACTGGCAAAGCTCATGAGCAAGCCATTCGAACCAATACACAAGTGTGCCTTGTCACATTTGTCATGGAAGACAGCCTTCCTGGTGGCTATCACATCTGCCAGAAGGACAGGGGAGTTCCAGGCATTTTCAGTGGACTCACCTTATCTGGTCTTCCACAGGGACAATGTTGTCCTACGCCCCCACCTGAAATTCCTTCTGAAGGTGGTGTCAGAATTTCACCTTAACCAGGTGTTAACCCTGCCAGTTTACTATCCTAATTACACCTCAGAGGCCGAGTACAGGCTCCGTACTTTGGACCTGAGACATGCTCTCTCCTACTATAAGGAGAGGACAGCGGAAATTCGGGATGAGGTTCGCCAGCTGTTTGTCACCTACGCTGAAGTTGCTTCTGGCAGACCTACAGCAAAGCAGACTATTGCAAGATGGATTACATCATGCATAGGTCTGTGTTATGAGTTGGCGGGCAAGGAGCCTCCCAGAGGGATAAGAGCTCATTCCACCCGCCATACCGCTGCTTCGGTGGCTGCTTCCAGCAACATCCCTATCCAGGAAATCTGTTGGGCTGCTACCTGGAAGTCAGCAAACACCTTCATTACCCACTACCACATCGACCTTGAGTCATGCCGGGATGCTGGTTTTGGGACCTCAGTTCTCCAATCTCTGTTCCCTAAGTAGGGGGTGTGCGCCTTGCCTCCCTCCTCCCGGAGAACTGCTAGGAGTCTGCCAAAGAGTGTGGATGAACAACATAGCCACTATCCTAGAAAAATAGGTTACTCACCTGTAACTGTAGTTCTAGGAGTGTTGTATGTTGTTCATCCACACGGACCCACCTGACCTCCCCGGCTGCGGACGTACACAACCTGGCTTCCAGCGGGCTAAGATCTGGCGTCATGGGGCGGAGCCGAGGTTTATACCACCCAGTTGGGTGGGAGGAGCCAGCTTGAAGACTTCGGGTGATCCTTAAAGGAGAAAGGGACATGTCAAAGAGTGTGGATGAACAACATATACCTCTCCTAGAACTACTGTTACAGGTGAGTAACCTGTTTTTCCTTAGCATATGTTTGATTTTTCATTATTACAAAAAATATAATCAAATATTACGTTAAACCCCTTATATTCACCTTCAAACTAATTCACAAAGTTACTTTCTGAATTTAATACAAAAGTATCAGCTAATATTATTAACCTTTTACCCTTACCCAGCGTTTGTGGATAACTATCTCTGAACTCTTAGGTTGTCACACAAAACTATGAAATGTAAAATCCAGATGGGGTTCCAAAGCCTTGACACACACAGCAAAGACACTCCAAAATCAGTAAATAGATGCAAAATGCAATTTATTGACTTGACAGCAGAGCCAAATACCCCAGCGATTCGGCAATAAGCCTTCATCAGGGGGTGTGGCTTGAGACAAGTTTCAAACACAGTTTTATAGTGCTTATAGTAACAGCACACGTAGTATATCCAATCATTAGCTTAGAAAAAACGTTTCAAAGAACATTACAAACAAAATAATAAAGCTATACAGTGTTACTAATCTTTAACATCCACATTGAAAATATATATTTTGGTATCCATTTCATTTAATCCATTTACTACACAGTGGATGAACTCAAAAAAGATTCTAATGAGAACAGAAAGAAAAGGCTGCCCATCTGATCATCCTGTCCTAATTCCAGTCTCTATAGCCAGTTGGCTGGGGATCCACAATAGGGCGGTGAGAGGTAGACACACCACTATGTCTCCTGTAAGAAAGAAAAAGACAGAAATATGTATTCATATTTGAGTTTTACACTATTTGCAAATTGTTAATACTTACAGTTCAGATACAGATTTTCAGTTGTTTCATTTCTTTAAAAAAGTCTTACGGTTCCACTGGTCATTAAGTCCAGCTGGTTTTACACTTTTCAGGTCTGTAAACTCACTGACTTTTTCTCTGTAGGAGCAAGTTAACCCTGTCTCCTCCATATCTAAGTATGGATACACTATCTATTCCCATGTACCCATGACCTTTTGGATTAGAGTAATGTTGCTGTATAAAGTATAAACCTACTGGTATGTCCTCCTGCTTATTGTTTATTGACCTAATGTGTTCTTGTATGCAGGTTTTCAGATTTCGAGTGGTGAGACCAATATACAGCTGGTTGCAGGGGCACCAAAGCGCATAAACCACAAATACAGTGTCACACGTGATACAGTGTCTAATCTCATATCAGTGCACCTTGAGTGTGTGAACGTGTTCGCTGTACAGCAGTACTGGCAGATGTTGTATCTCTGGCATTTAAAGGAGCCTGCTGGTCTCTGCTAACCAATTGATATGTGTGTATTTTTGTCATCAGTAGGTAGCCTACTGTGTACTAACTTGTCACGAAGGTTTGATCCTCTGCTGAAAGTTATTCTGGGTTTGGTACCTACCGCTGCAGCTACTGTAGGGTCACTTGGAAGGAATGGCCAGTTCTTGTAAATGATGCCCCTATCCTGCCTAACCAGCTGTTGTGTTCTGTCATAAAAGCAATTGGTCCAGTGTGCCGAGGCTTTGGAACCGTGTTTGTGTATTTGGGTTATCCGCCCGCCTCTGGCACCTGCCCTACACCACTGTTCGTGGTTCAGTCCTAGGAGCTGGAAAATCCAAATAGGACCTTCATGAAAACTTTTTTATAGGAACGGCTGCCAATCCATATGATCATTGAAGCCACGGGGCTTCAAGGTTTTCAACTTAAAAATCCGCATGGATTCCCTTTGTCCAACCTGAGGTTTCTGTCCCCCGTTCTCTGAAAGGAACATGCTCAGTACCCATGTTAGAAACCAAATTATTTGACCCATGATCATTCTCCAAAGGTGCCCAACTGGGTGCGTTAATTCTAAGTGTCTGATAGCCCTGTAGTGCTCCCAAATTCGCTCTTTCAAAGGACGTGCAGTTTGACCAATGTATATCTTAGTGCAGGAGCACCACAGGGCATAGAGAACATACTTGGTATTGCAGCAGCAAATTTGCTGTACAGGGTAAATGCTTTCTTAATCTGTGCTTCTGATTTGAGGGAAGTGTATATTAAACAGTTAATCAGCTACAATACCAAGTATGTTGTTTGTGTCCTGTGGTGCTCTTGCAGTAAGAGAATCCATGTGGATTTTTAAGTTGAAAACCTTGAAGCCCCGTGGTTTCAATGATCATATGAATTGGCAGCCGTTCCTATAAAAAAGTTTTCATGAAGGTCCCATTTGGATTTTACATTTCTTAGTTTTGTGCAACAACTTAAGAGCTCAGAGATAGTTATCCACAAATGCTGAGTAAAGGTAAAAGGTTAATAATAATAGCTGATACTTTTGTATTAAATTCAGAAAGTAACTTTGTGAATTAGTTTGAGGGTGAATATAAGGGGTTTAGAGTAATATTTGATTATATGTTTTGTAATAATAAAAACTCAGTCATATGGTAAGGAAGTGTTAAATTTCTGCTATCTACGGTCTGCAATGTCCCAGTGATCTCACACTCATCTTTTGCAAAATGATATATAGATTATAGTGAGAAAGGTCTTAACTTCAATAGAAGTAAAAGCTATTAATAGAGTTGAAAAATCTTATGCAGTTGGCAAAAAGGACAGGTGTTTATAATCTGCTTTATCTGCAAGTGTTTATACTGATTGAGATGAAACACAGGGCAGTTTGTGTTCCTAGAGACTTTTGTTCATATTCCCAATAGAGCTGAAAGTATTTTTAATTAAATAATTAATATAGTGAGTCTATGGGAGCATGGACATTAGCTCTGGGTATTCCTGGCACTGTTAGTGAATTGTTTTATTGCAATGCATTATACCTGTTGTTGCTTACTATGTAAGCACCTTGAGACATGCAGTAGCAACGCCCCTGATGAAGAGGTCTTAGTGCTTCGAATCGCTGGGGCTGGTCAATAATATGTTAACTTGTCGCTTATGAAAGCGGGCTCTTAGCTCATCTTGCTGACAAGTATAAAAAATGACAAAATGTGTGGTCCTGAACCTTGTACTGATTGCATTTTGCACATTAAGTCAGTCTGTGTGATGTATGTAAAAGTTGAATATTAAAAATGTATTCAGTTTTCGATACCTGGAGTGCTGGTTTCTTTCATTGGATAACTTTTTTTGTTAAGCATTGGATGGTGTAGGACTCTCATCCAGAAGAAAGGTTATGTCTAGTAGCCAAACTTTGGTAGTACATGTGTCCTTTTCAGAACAACATACTGTCATGCCCTGATTTGTTTTTCATTTTGTAACTTATATTTTATTGTGTTTCAAGCAATACAATACATTTTCCACAAGTAGATAAATCATCACATGATACAGAACATCAGTTTTATAGTATTTGTCTTGGCCTTGTACAGGTGGTAGTACACGGGGGGTGGGGGACGAACAATTGATTAAAAATACCTACAGATGAGACAGTTGCCTTCATGAGTAAAGATTTAATCAGATTAACAGTGCAACATTGAGACGGCCCAGTGGCGCTGAGGTTGAGGCGCTGGACGCCACACCTCATGCCATGCCAGCGACCGGGTTCGGGAATGGACTTGGGTCAGCGGGGGGGGGGATTGAGTGTCCGGGGGGGACTGCTCTTCCTTCCCGGGGTGGGTACAGGGGCTCGCACTGCTCACCAGCAGCCTCCAATAGACTTTGGGTGCCCTGCACAAATGTTGCCGATATTGGGGGCAGAGTGGTTGTGGACATCAGCACGCAGGTGCTTGGACGTCATTGCACATCCATGCGCCAAGGACGAAACACTAAGGAAAACCCCGGTGGACCAGAGGAGGTGAAGGAGACCCCGGGGACCAATGCCCACATCCCGTTGCTGGACCAACCCTTCACCGGATCTCCCAGCTTCCTGCCCAGTCCAAGGACCATCCCTGTAATTTCAGATAGGCCACCAGGTAGGTGAGGTGGGCCCTCCCAGGGAGGTGATCCGGGGGGGGGGCTGGACGAGTCCGTGGGACTGGGAGGGAGACTGGTGAGAGGGTGGTTTCAGGCTGGGAGTGGAGGCGGAGGTCGTGTGGGTACTCCGGAGAGATGTCTTGGTCCCACCGGAGAATAAATAGAATTGACAAAAAAAAAATGCAGCATTGTACAACCTGTTTGTATGGGGATAACATGTCAGCTCTTCTAATTATTTAATTTGTGTTAGTAATGTGCATTTTTACTTTGTGAATATGGTAAAATTATATTTAGCTAAATGATACTGTGGTTACTTACTTGTGAGTGTGATATCATAGTCAGACTTTCATTCAGTCTTATTCTTATTTCCATGTTGTTGCCAATATTTATTTTATGACAGTTCTGTTATGCTGTAAATTACTAACATGCATAATCAAGAAGAACTGCCCAATACTGAAAGTAGTACAACCGTATTTTTTGCAACAGCAGACCATAACCATGTCCTCAGAAAAACTACGTTCATATTGAGTTTATATCAAGTCTGCTCAGCAGGATAAGAACCCTATGAGATCTTGTTGCATCTTTTTAACGGTGATGTTTTGTGGGGTAGCAGAGCAGTATATTAATCAAGTGCTGAGATCTGCATAATCAAATTTACAACACACCCCAATGACATTGTGCATTCACAGATAATAATGTGATAACCCCTTAAGAATAAGGCTATTCTGTATTCGTTTTGTTTATGAGCTGGTTAAAAAGAAAAGGAATGTTGATTAAACTGTATGTTTTACTGTTAGTTGGGGCCCAGACCAGCTTCCTGATGTTCCCGTGGAAGCCTCCTCAGTAATGTCACTGCATGGTCCATTTTGTTTCAGGCAGGTGATGGCTAAGCTTCTGGAAGTGTGTGCTAGGGCTGGGTAAGAACTTGTCCCATTTGTTATACAGAGAGAGACTTAAAAGCAAGGATCTAGTTTGTCCTTTCCTATTTTTTTTTCATTTTTTATTTGTTTATTTATTTTTGGGCCCGGCCTCTGTGATCCTCCATTCGGAGGTCAGCCCCACCTGCCGTTCCCCCATGCCCAGGCTTGCCCCTCTGGGCAGCTTACCCCCACGGCACTATAGGCAAACCCCAGCTTACCCCCCCCCGGGTCAGGGCCATGGGAGTGGGACCCCCCCAGTGGATGTCAGAGGTAGTGGGGATGGCAGCAGAGCAGGGGGCATCATGCCCAGGGGACAGCTTTTTTTCCAAAGGCTGGTTCCCCGGGGGGGGGCGAGGACATGCAATGACATCCAGCGTCTGCCCCAACCCCCAGGGAATGGCGCTGACTGCAGCGGTACCCCCAGCCTCCACTAGGGGTCCATAAAGTGCTGGACACTCTTCCCCCCTTCCCCTATAGAAGGAGAGCAGTCCCTAGGATGCTCAGTCCTTCTCCCCCAGGCTGGCCCTCTGACTTCCGGGTCTTTCGGCATCACAAGCAGAAATCCATCTGCTGCACTGGCGGGATGGCTTTCCTTTTCTATTCTGTCCCTTACCTGTCTGATTGCGCAATCAGATTTTCTCATGGCACCTTGGTATTGGCCACTCCGATGCTCCCGCAGTTTCCCCTGTTATCTCCCTTTCTTTGCCTGCTGTTTCTATTCTTTCTTTCTCCTCTTGCTTCTCTTTGGTTGAACAAAAAAATATATATATGTAAATTGTTATGTGAAATTGGTATCCCTTGGTTTGCCAGTGTATATAATTATATTGTTGAAATGACTGCAGAAAGCTGTTTTGGGGTTATTAGAAAAGATAATCTGGAACATAGGATGTTAACCTTGAGATGCAGTTTGACTTCCACAAGCTTGTTTACAGAATTTCAACAGAAGACCAGCTCTGGGATGGAATGTGTTATTTTGCTTAACTTGCAGGCTGGTCACAGATAGGTGAGTAACACAGTTCTGATACGCTCTGTGAAAAACAGGAGATGAAACCTATAACAGGATTCAGAGTTTAAACTGTCCGGAGAAGACATCTTATAAAAAGAGAGCAATGTTTTGTTTAGGGAGAGGGATTGAGATTTAAATTAAGAGGGAGATTTTCAGTTGTAGGGCTTTCTTTTTTTGCACTGCCTGTATGAAGAGCTACAATTTAAATGTTTTTTAATGTATTTTTATTGTTATTGATATTAAAAGCTACTTGTGAATTTTATCATTTCCCCTGGTCTACCTATGTTTTCCTGACCTCTACGACATTTGGTATCAAAGTGGGATTTATGCTGTGTATGCTGTACACCAGGAGTTTTGTGAATGGCTACTAGACCCGCTTCCAGGGGAGCTTAGAAGAAAGGTATGGATCCTGCAACAGCAAGCCCAGGAGTGATTACCAGAAGAATGGCAGCCAAACTAGAGGCAGAAACAAAGGTCCAGACTGAGATTGTACAGCTGGTACCAGTAATGAAAGAAGAACAGGCAGCGACAGAACCTGAAAGCACATCTGCCTTCTTCAAAAGATGGGCTTACAACAAAGAGAGACTGAGAAACAGAGAAGAGATGCAGCTACAGGACTAGTGATGGCTGGATGCCTTGCATCCTGTCAAAGCTGGAGGATCCAGTATAGGTCCAGCAGATCAACAAAACGCAAACAACTTAAAAGACATTAAACTTATAAAGCTGTATCCATCGGATGATAGTGAAGCATAGCTGACAACTTTTGAAAGGGTTGCCAGAGCCTGGCAATACCCAGAACAGCAATTGATATCAGGCTAGTACCCTATCTGACAGGTAGAGCTCAACTTGTCTACAACAATATGGACACGGCATAGTCAGAAAACTGTGACCTTGTTAAAAGAGAAATCCTCAGAAGATATGACTTCTCAGGAGAGACATACAGGCAGCGATTCCAGTCCTTGAAGTACCACTCAGCTGACAGTCCTCGAGAAACCTTCACCTGACTCAGAGAATGTCTTATTAAAAAGTTCCAACCAGAGGACAAAACAGTCGCACAGATCTTCGACATATTTGCAATGGAGCAATTCATCAACATTCTTCCTACAGATGTGCAGCTTTGGGTAAAAGAACACTGACCAGAGGCTGGGGGAAAGGCAGTTTCTTTGGCTGAGGACTATCAAATGGACAGACAGAAACCATAGCAGTGAAGTTACAGCCAAGGAATGATAAGACCCTTTTTTCCCCAGTTTAACTCCAGAGCAGATAAGAACGCCGATGGGAGTAACAAATCTGCACCCAAAGACTTTATTTGCTGTAACTCTAATAAACCAGGCCATATTGCAAGAAACTGCCATAAAAATAAGAAGGATAACATTGGAGTGAATTTGGCCTTAGCAAACTGGGGTAAGTGTTAAGCAGATATCAAGGTAGGAAATAGAACTGTGAAGGCACTTACTGATTTGGGAAGCAGACAGACCCTGATGCATGTTGAAGTTCTGGGAAAAGACTGTGCAAAAGGACTAGGTACTGGGGTCATCTGCATCTATGGGGACACTTGATAATATCCCACTACCCAAGTGACTCTGAACATTAATGGGGTGTCACACCAAATGAAAGTGGGGGTAGCACCAAGGTTACCTGTACCTGTAATTATAGGAAATGGCTTTACCGGATTTGCTGAGCTAATCACAGAGGGAGTAAACCCTGCTGTTTCAGCAGCTGTGGTAACAAAACTTAAGCAAAGAAAATCATGGATATTGGGGTCTGTTTTCCTTTTAGTGACTTTGATTTGGACTTGTCTGAGCCCAGCTCCAAGATCTGGAAGTCCAAGAAAGAAGAGGAGGCTTGAAAAAACAGAGGTAACAGAATAGTGAAGGACATAAGGGGTTGATTTATGAAAATGCTGAAACTAAACTGATAACTGACTGTAATTTTGTTTCTGAGCAAACTAACAGTGTTTCTCTCTCTAAGGTTATTTTAAGCAGCTAGGTGTGAAACAGAGCCAGGGTGAACCATTGTTTAAAAAATGTAATGGGCTACTGTACAGAATTTGGGTTACTCCTCAGACACAGGAACAGACAGAACAATTGGTCATCCCAAGAAGTATTGAACTGAGTTGTTACAGATTGCACATGATAATCCTATGGCTGGTCTCTTGTGAGAGAATTGCAGTGAATGTGGTTGGCTCTTTAGACAAAACTAAAAAGGGTAATTGATTCATTTTGGTGTTTGCAATTTTGTGTGCTACTTCATACACAGAGGCAGTTCCAATGTGTATTTTCACAGCCGCAAAAGTGGCAGCAGAGCTTGCAAAAATTTCCAGCACGATGGGTATACCTAAAGAAATTATTACTGATCCGGGTAGTAATTTTGGTGCTGCATTGCTGAAGGAGCTGTACTAACTACAAAGTATCACAACTGTAAGAACCTCCCCTTACCACCCTCATACAAATGGCCTTGTTGAGTGTTTTAATCAAACCCTTAAATGCATGTTAACAAGGTTTGAAAAAGGTGTAGGGGAAGAGTGGGACCAGTGCTTACTTACCTTACCCGCTTTTTACTTATAGAGGAGTGCCACAAGCATCAACAGGGTTTTCACCCTTTGAAACGTTACATGGTAGAAAACCTCACGGGCCACTAGATGTAATAAAAGAAACCTGTAAAGATAACCCCACTGAGAAAGAATCTGTTACATCTAATATGTGTGCTCTCAGAAAATAACTGGCAAAATATGTGGAAATTTCCCACAGTAGTCAGGAAGAAGCCCCAAAACAGCAGAAGGTGTATTATAACCATGGGGTAAAAGAAAATGTTTTTGAGCCAAGAGAAAAGGTCCTGCTATTGTTACCCACTGCAGAAAACAAACTGTTCATAAAGTGACAAGGACTTTGTAAAGTGGTTAGATGTACTGGTACAGATAACTATGAGATTGGGACACCTGATAGGAAAAATCCTACCAGGATATACCATCCTAAGTATTACCATAGTAAGCAACTCCATATACAGAGGGCATTTACAAATAAAAGGAAATACTACTTCACTATAAGGGTATGTAAAATGTGGAATGCCCTTCCACAGCACATAGTTGACATAAAAGACTTCACAAAGTTTAATAAAAAAACTTGACAAGTACCTCTATAATAAGGATGGATAATATCACCCACATGTGTGGGAAGGTAAGATTGATGTGCTCAGTGCCTATTTCTGCCTTTAAAACACCAAGTAATACCGAGTAGTACCAGAAACTGCTGAAGAAGATATTGATATATATTATGACAGACTGGAACTTCTGATGCTTTAAAGGTGAATGTTTCTTTATCCACAGAACAAACCGCAGAAATCTGTAACTTGGTAAAGATATTTCAGAGTGCTTTCACCACAGTGCCAGGCTGAGCAAAAGGGGTCAGATATGCAGTAGTGTTAGGGAATACTCGACTTATCAAACAAAAAGCATACAGATTACCAGAGCAGTTAATATTGGAGGTGGTTAAGGAAATACAGAAATGAAAAGTCGGGTATCATTGAAGAATTGAGAAGTGCTTGGTCATCACTGGTGGTGCTTGTAAATAAAAAAGAAGGGGCTGCAAGAATCTGCCTTGATTTTAGGAAACGTAATCAAGTGTCCACATTTGACAGCTATCCTGTGCTCAGGATAGATGATTTGGTTGACAGAATGGGCAATGGAGTCCTTTAAGTATTATCTGCTTGGAGTTTAGGAGCTGACTTTGTACCTATAACGGATCACAATCTTCTCTGTTGGCTTAATCAAATGAAGGATACAAATCCCAGAATCACAATCTGGTACCTGGCACTACAGCCATTTAAATTCAAAGTGATGTACAAATCCAGAAGAAGAGAATGTCTGGGTTGATTTTTTTTGTCAAGATATGGTTCAGGGAATTGAGAATTCAGAAGGTTGGAACAAATGTGTGTACCTAACTAAAATGTTTGCTGTAAAAGGTGTTATGAAAAAAGAGATACTGCATATGTAAAGACTATAAACATTATAAGGTAAAGTTGAAAGAGATATTAAAAAAGGTTTGGGAAATTTAGTTTTTTTGTTAAGGAAACAAAAACAGGATCTTCAAGAATATCTCTTCCCTTAGGCCACGCCTTTGATACTATACCTGCATCAGCGATAGGACCACATAGAAATGTTTGCTAGCCGGGGTCTATCCAAGATGACGTCACACATCAGTGTCTACATAAACATTGGCGGCCCCATCTCTACTCAGTTCTTTTCCCACTATGGACTGTTCTTGTCGGACTTCCTGTAGAATCTAATTCAGCTGCCCACTGTCGTTTTTTATTTCATTCTGAAGTAATCATTAGTAATTTAATGATATCACCACCTCTGTATGCCATTGAAACCAACAACGTTTTTCCGGTACTGTAAGTGCTGAGAAAATATCTACAAGGATGTTGCACACATAGTGTGTGTCAGCTGTTTAAGCCTCTCTCACAATGTCAGGACTAGTGAGATCTGCCAAAGCTTCAATCAGGCAACCATACAATGCAGAAGAAAGGCGCTGGATAACTTTTTACCAGAACAAACTCTAGTGAACATAGAAAAAGCCCAGGGGTCAGAAAGCAGCGTTGCCATCCCCATCAACCGATTCAAAGTCAGAAGACAGGTTATCATCAGGATATAAGGACAACAACAGGACTGCTTCCCCAGTGAGGCCTAGGTCACTGTTGCAGCTTGCAGGTACTCAGTCTGCATTGTCATCGTCCACCCTGGCAGCAGTGATACCAGCCCCCAACCGTTGACTAGATGCCAAGTTCAGGGCTTGGCTTAAGCACTACCATACTTACTATGGATGGTACATTGCCATCGTCGGTGGTCCAGGCCCGTTGACTCCAGCAGTCATAGCCCCTGGCTAGGGCATCCTTGACATGCAGGCAGTATTGGCGTCATTTTCAGACATGATATGGTACATATTTGCTGGCTTGCCTCTGCAGCCTCTACTGCAGTCGATGGGGGTTACTGTGTCGCAGACCCTGTTGACATCATTGGCTGGTGCACAACAAGTACCTGATGAGCAAATGCTTCTGTCATCACCAGCAATGTCTTCTATTCCCATTATGGGCATCATGTAATCCTGACCTCATAATGGAGGAACATTATGAAAAGGAGGAGGGTTATGGAGAGGAGCATTATCCTCCACATTACAGTTCCACTGTGATCTCTTTCAGTGAAGATTTTGTGGTGTATACACCCAGATCTCCTCCTGAGGATCTTGCCTTCCAGACAGAGATGTAGCAAATGCAGCATGCTGTGGAAGAAGAGGACTCTGCCAAAAAGAATTGGATGGGCTTTTTGGAGGTCCCATGTACTCCATCCATTATTGTGCCTCCAATTTATCCTACAGTGTAGGATGTGTCACTTTGCTGCATGGTATAGACCAAATACTATACCAGCTGCACCTAGAAAGGCTGACAAGTAGTACACTGCCCCTACTGCCAAGCCTTATTATGCTAGCCAAACTGAAACAGATTCTGTGGTCATAATAGCTGCCCATGATAGATCCAGGGCAGCAAACCACATGAGCACCATTCCTCCTAATAAGGAACCGGGAGGTTTGAAGTAATGGGCAAGTGAACATATGCCTCTGCCTCACTGGGCCTACATATTGCCAACTACCAGGCCCACATGATTAAGTATAAAAACAGCCTGTGAAAGGCTATAAAAGCAGCAGATCAGGCCCTTCCTGAAGGCACTGCCATAAATTAATTACTGAAAAATTTGACTTCAGGAGCTGAGGTAGGCAAGCATCTGCTACGCTCAGCATATGATGCTTCAGATGCATCTGTCTAGGCAGCTGCCACCGGCATTTACATGAGAAGGTATTCTTGGATCAGGATTGGTTGGGTTTGCCACTGATGTGCAACAAACAGTTCTGAATGCTTCTTTTAGGGGAACCAAGCTGTTTGGATACCATGTGGAAGAGATCATAAGGGGCCTTCAAGTCTCAAAAATGACTTTAAGGTCAGTTAAACTCTTGTACCCCACACCTAATAGAGGATCCTTTCACCAGCCTGCTTATAGAGGTGTCTGTCAAGCCTTCCATCAGCAAAGCCAAGGTAAGGGTGGAGCCTTGCCAACTCTTCCCTCAGGAGCCCATTCCAAAGCATCAAAAGCCAGTGGCTCTGCCTCCACTGGCTCTGCATGACTCGTGCCAGACTCTCCCCACACCACTTCGGCCAAAGTAGGTGGTAGGGGGTTGATTCTTCCTGAATCTGACAAAATGGAGGGAAATTATCATAGGTGAGTGGGTTCTGGAGATAACTGCAAAGGGACATGCACCTGAGTTATTAGAAAACCCTCAAGAGCATCCTCCATCTCTTTCAGCTTATCCGACGGGACATTTGTCCCTGCTGAAAGAGGAGGTACAAACTTTATTATCCAAATTGGCCATAGAACCTTTACCTTCCCACCAGAACGGTAAAGGGTTCTACTCCAGATACTTCCTGGTCCCCAAATGGACAGGAAATCTCAGACATGTGTTATATCTGAGACCTAAACTTCTACATTGAATACAAGAAGTTTACGATAGTCTCACGGCAAAACCTGAGTCCCCTATTGCAAACAGGGGACTGGATCTTCTCCTCTCTGGATATGAAGGATACATACCTTAATATCAAGATTAGACAGCATCACAGAAAATATCTGTGATTTGTCCTGGAAGGGGAACACTTCCAGTTTAGAGGGTCGCCCTTTGGCTCGTCTTCGGCACCATGGGTCTTTATCAAATGGTTAGCATTAGTAGCAGCAGACCTTCACAGGGAAGGTCTGTATGCTTTTCCCATACCTGGATGACTGGCTATTAAAGGCCAGTTCCAGAAACCAACTGGTGCTCGCACTGGTCCAAACAAGGCAATTGTTCGAAGACTTGGGATTACAGTGAATGTCCAAAGTTTGTACCAGCAACCTTTGCCAATAGCTGCAGTACATAGGTGCTGTTCTGGACACAGAAAAGGGCAAGGTGTTTTTACCCCTGGACAGGGCAAAATGTCTCATGGTGCAAGCATAGCTGTAGAAGTAGTAAGAAAGTTTTATTGTTCAACACAAGGTTTTTACAATACAAGTTAAAATATATATATAAACATTCTAAAATTTTAAAATCTATCATAAGAAAAAGTTCTTGCATTATCACGTACAGAAATAATATGAGTTGTAAATACAGATGAATACATACACTGTACCAGTGAATACAATAAATATACAGCAAAAATTTCTTAATCACAGATAGTCAGTATCCTGTCAATCAAACTACATAATTTCTAAGTCCATGGATGTTGCTAATTCATCAAAATTTTTCCCTTTGAATATACCCAGTAAGTAGTTTCCAAAACAATTGTACATTCAGCCCTTGTAGAGAATAATAATTTTGTCAGTAACTCTTTATCTGTTCTTACATCCTCCAATTTGTATTGGTGAAAAACTGTCCTCAAGAAGTAAGTGCAATTTTTAATATAGCTCCTACATGTCCATAAGACGTGGATTAAATGTTCCACTTCTCCACTACCACACCCACAATTTGGAGATTTTTCCTTAGTTTTATCATATCTTGCCAACAGCATATTACTTTCTTGTATTTCAAACTTATATTTCGTAAAAACAGATCTAATGTTAGGATCCCTCAGTACATCCAAGTAGTATTGGAATTCATGAGTCTCCATGTTCCTTGCATACCACTTCAGAGTATCTGGAATCATTAATATTCTGTTTTATCTATTTCCTTCCAATACTCTGTATAGGATGGTAAAACCATCACCTTCTAAGGTTCTTGTTGGAACTGCACTAAAGAGAAGAAATGACAGACAAGTGGTGTCCAGCACAGGAAGTTATTTATTTCTGGCATATAAAGCAGGCTTACAACCAAACAGTGTGATCACTGGGAGAATACTTCCAATCTTTCTTACCTATGGATAGCAGCATTTCTCTTCTCAGAGAGCAGGTGCTATGGAAAGGGTATTATACCCCTGATAATCACTATAGTAACAGCTAAAAAAATATAGAAAACATTATAATTGGTCAGTGGCAAACAGCCTGACTCCTCACTAGCCTGGGAAAGCATGCTGAGCTAGCAGAAAGACAAGATAGCTAAACAATGGATCTTGTATATGTGAAGGACACTTGCGGTTACATTTGCAGTTGCAATTCTGCACTGTCACTAAAGATGGCAGTATTGCCTAACTAACAAGGGAATCAACAAAGTCCAAGAGGGTAGCATCTTTCAAAAAAAGAGGTGTTCAAGAACAAGAGGGCACAATTTGAAGATAGAAGGGGGGGCAGCTCAGAGGTAATTTAAGGAAGTATTTTTTCACAGAGAGGGTGTGGATGTATGAAACAGCCTTCCAGAGGAGGTTCTGGAGTCAAAAACTGTGATGGAATTCAAGCATGCATGGGACAGTCATAAGGCAATTCTAGGGGGTTGGGGTAGGAAGAAGTAGGCTGCTGGTTAACTAGGATCTGCAGCTTATCCATCAGGTAGGGAAATGGGCAGACTGGGTGGGCCAAGCGGTCCTTATCTGCCGTCAAATTCTATGTTTCTATGTTTCTAATCATTATATAATGGTGTAAATAGAAGATTCTTCCATTTTTACAATCAGAATAATAGCAAATACATTATGATTCTCAGTAAAATTACATAAAAGTACAGTAGAACTCAGATCCTGACACTTATGCTTATACGATAAGTGCCTATGCCCTAAGGTTAGTACATATACCTATATGCAGTACTGTCTACGAGGTGGGGGGGCCAAAAAGGGGCGTTGGGTCATGGATAATATTCCCTCTCTTGTTGCCTTTGAAGGGGCAACAATCCCAATTTAGCTGGTAGGGATGGAGCTAAAGTCATTTACAAGCCCCCGCATCAAGCCTTTGCAAAAGGAATCTGAGTTGTTCTCGAGCGTTGTCTTAGTAATGAGGCAGCACAGAGGAATATGAAAAAGACTATCAAAAATGCTTGAATCACAACAAAAACTTTAAAAGTGAGTTCTAGCCAAGTGTTGCGTATGGCAAGACTCAAATCGCCATCATGTATAAGGTCATTAAGTGCATTAGTAGCTTTGGTAATATTATTACTAATATAAATCCAGTGAGCATCTTTTCTTGCTAAAAGAGAGTGTCACGGGATCAATGTGTACGTTATAAATAGGCAAATATTGAGACAGGGCAAGCAAGTATTGACGGTCAGTATTAGTAACGTCTGGTTCAGGGAGAGGAACAGGCATGATCACAGTGTGACCAATAACAGTTTTTTGCAGTGGAGTAAAACAAAAGTTAGGTTTAGTAACTTGACAAGTCTTACAACCATAAGAAAAACTGGGAACATTCGTGAACAGACAGTACTGGCCATCAGAAGGATAGGTAACCCTTACGGAAGGCACCTGCCATTGATGTAGACATACTGGAGAAGAGAATGACTGATTGGCGAGCCGTGTAGTGAAGCGATGTACCTCTTCAAGGTAGCTTCGCGATGGAGCTGTTTTGGCATCTTGCGCTGAAGATGTAGCAGGAAAGATGTCATAATCTGGATCAGCATCTGTAAGATTGGATGGCAAATCTTCACCCGTCAGTGCCCAGTCAAGGTGTTCAGAAGCATAGCTACAAACAGGTTTCACGATGTTGAAAACGTCACATCGACACAGGAAGTAGTAGCCTTTCTTTGCACAACAGTTCATATAAGGCGCGACCCAAGCCAGGAGGACTTGATGGTAGACCAGCATGGAGGGTAATTCAGTTCTTTCACGAAAAATGTAATTTTCAAGATGGCCTATGGAATGAATGCCGACTAATTTGTCAATGACAGCTGTAGCAGGATCAAAATGTGGTAAAGACACAGTGTATGTAATGAACATATTTTCCTTAATAGCACAGGATTAATGAAATAGCAAGGTGCTTGGTCAGGAAACCTAGAAACATAGCCAATATTTCTAACAGTAGCCATAGAGATGTTTAGAGTATTCTTTAAAGACATAGTTATGCAACCAGTGGTTTTGCAATGTGGGCAATACCATTTACCCAGTCTGAGATCATGTATGATATCTGGAATTTTACCTGACTCCAAATCCCTGAAGAGAGCGTTAACAGTGGATATAACATAAGCGCCATAAGCAGAACATAAAATGTTACGCCCAATATATTGCTTGTCTACCTCACAGTTATTCTGAAAAATTAGATCATGAAGTTTACGTTTGGTATCATTGAACCCTTGAGCAATCTCTTACATATTGTACACGGTATAACGTTCTTCATTACGGAGAGAATTTACACCTTGTAAAATAGGGGGCATGACATCATTGTTAATAGTCTGCTGAAATTTAAGAGTCTGAGCTTTAATGGAAGCAATGTATGCTCTATTCCAAATGGACATACCTGAGCCAAAGAGGCCAGTTATGGTACCGGCTGCTCCAGTTATGCCAGAGACCCATCTGGCAGCACCAGCTACATCAGATGCATTCTGCTTGGTGCGTGCACGTGATTTGGGTTTAACATAGTCCTTAGGGGCAGGTCTAAAGACTCCAACATGTTCAGTAGGGCGAGGTCTACCTATGGGATCATTTGCACGTGTTTGATAAGCAGCAACAATATCAGTAGCATACGAACATACGAATGTGCCAGCAGAAACAGACCACCTGATCTATCTAAGTCTGCTTGAGTGTGCAGCCAACACCCCTAGTTTGCAGCTGCCCCACCTCCTCCCCTTTGTCATCCCACTGCCACCCCCACCTCCCCCACCCTCACTATTCCCTGTCCCATGCCCTTTTGAAGCTGTTCACAGATTTACATGATGCCACCCATTCTGGTTGGGTGTTCCATTTGCTACCACCCTCTCTGTGAAATAGTGTCTCTCATTTCCTTCCTAAATTCTCCCATTCTTAGCCTGTGCCCCTGGTGACCCTCCCTCCTTAACTTAAAGACCCCATCTGCCCCATCCTTATTGATTCCCCTCAGATAATTGCATGTCTCTATCATGTTCCCCTGTCCGTTCTATCCTCCAAAGTGTACATATTCAGGTCTCCCAGCCTGCTGTCATAGTCTCTCCCCTGCATTCCACATATCATCTTTGTTGCCGTCCTCTGCACTCCCTCCAGTAGCCTGATATCCCGCTTTAGGTATGGCCTCCAAAATTGCATACAATACTCTTAAGTGCTGCCTTACCTGCAGCCTGTAGAGGGGCAAGATCACATCTCTTCGCCTGGACGAAAACTTCCTCGCTATGCACCCCAGCATTTTGTTTGCTTTTGCAGCCACTCTCCTGCACTGGGCAGTGTTGTCCATGGTCCTTGTTATCATTACTCCAGGTCCTTCTCCTCCACAGTGATCCCCAGCTTAACCCCCCCCCCCAAAAACAGTATTCTCTCCTTGGGTTCTTCACCCCAAAGTGCATAACCTTACACTTCTTTGCATTGAACCCCAGCTGCCACCTCTCTGACCACTCCTGTAGCTTGCATAGGACCCTCTGCAGCTGCTTCCATCCCTCCTCTCCATCCACCACTGCTCCAATTTTGGTGTCGTCAGCAAACAGACTTACCTTGCTCACCACCCCGTGTGTAGTGTCTGATATGAAGAGCCCAAACAAGACTGGCCCCAACACAGAGCCTTGTGGCAACCCACTTGTCACCGGCCTTGGAGTTGAGAGCTCCCCTCTCATCAGCGGCTCCTCCAACACCTCCGCCATCTCCCTCAGCACCTTGGGGTGGAAACCATCCACCCCTGGTGCCTTGACTACCTTCAGTGCCCTCAGTCCCTCTAGGACTTTACTTGCCTCAATTCTTCCATCTGTTGCCTCCTCTCCCCCTGTCCCCACCTTCCCAGCCCATGGTGGTAGCGGTCCCCCCTTTTCTTCCATGAACACTGAGCAAAAGTATTCATTCAGTGCTTCTGCCCGCTCCTCCCTCTTTTCCGTCCACTCCCCACCCCTTTTTATCCTTACTAGTGTCTCCTTGCACTTCCTTTTCTCCCTGATGTATCTGAAAAGTCATCCTCTTCCCCATTAATTCCCTGTGCTAATCTCAGCTCCTCTGAGCCTTGGCTTCTCTCACTTTTCTGGTCACCTCCCTGGACCATCTTGCATATTCCTCCCTGTCCACTTCTTTCCCCGTCCTCCTAAACCTCTGGTGCACCACTCGTTTTGCCCTCACCACCTCCACAACCTCGCTGTTCAACCAGCATGGTTTTCTTGCTCTACTCCTCTTACTCTCTACCTTGGTGTAGGTTTCTGTTGCCTCTGTAACCCCCGTTTAATAACATCCCATTTCTCCTCCACGTCCATCTCCTGTCTTATGCCCTCCAGTTTCCCTTTCACTACTTCCGGCATCCTCCCAAAGTCTGCCCTCCTGAAATTTACCACCCAAGTAACTGATTTTTCTGGCTCCCTGCACATCGTGATATTAAACCACACCATTTGGTGATCGCTGTCAGCTAGTGGGTCCTCTATCTTTATTCCTCTCACTGCCTCCCCATTAGACAGTACCAGATCTAAAGTATTCTTTAGCGTAGTAGGTACAGTAACCAACTGTGTCAGGAGACCCTCCTGGATCACGTCCAGGAGCACTTGCTCCCTAGCACTGGAGGTGACCGGAATGCTCCAGTCAACCTCCGGCAAGTTAAAATCCCCCACGATGACCACCTTCCCTTTTCTACATAGCTTTTTGATTTGTCCCACTAACTCCCTGTCAAGCTCCTCAGACTGGGACGGTGACCTGTATACCACCCCAAACCTCAGTTTCCTACCCCGTGAGTCTAGGAGCTGTAGCCAGATTGCCTCTGTTCTCCTTTCTTCTCCCTTGTCACTTGTGCATTTGATCCCGTCCTGCACATAGACTGCCACCCCAACCCCCTTCCCCCCTTACGGTCCTTCTTGTATAATTTGTATCCTGGGATTTCTAGATCCCAGTCCTGGTGCTCAGTTGCCTACGTTTCTGTGACAGCTGCAATATCCACCCTCCACACTGCTAAGAGTGCCTGTAGCTCAGCAGATTTGTTTCCTAGGCTTCTTGCATTCAGTGAGACCACCCTCCATAATGCCCCCTTCCCTTCACTAGCCTCCATCTCCTCCCTTCTACTCCTTCCTTTTTTGGCCTCCCTGAGTCCTTCCCTGCTAGCCAGGGAGTAGGCTGTGACTCCACTCTGTCGGATCCCTGCCTACCTGCTGTCCACTTGCCACCCCCCATCTAGTTTAAATCCACCCTTGTCACAATATACCTCCCCAGTCTTTGCTTTAATACCTCCTTCCCCTCCCCACTCAGATGCAGCCTATCCCTTGCAAACAGATTGTTATTATCCCAGGTACTGCCCCAGCCGCCCACAGCCCCATACCCCTTAGTTCAACACCATTCTACCAACCATGTGTTCAACTCTCTAACCCTCTCCTTTCTCACTGTGCTTGCGCAGGGTACTGGGAGCACTTCGGAGAAGGCCACAGACTCCCCAGTCTCCTCACACAACATTCCCACTTCCTCAGTCCTCTCCCTTGTTACCTCCACTGTTTCCCCCGCTAGCTCATTTGTCCCCACATGTACCACACTGTGTGGTTTCCTCCTGCCCCTCTTTACGCACCTTAAGATTGCCTGTCCTGCCATGTCTGCTTTTAATCCTGGTATGGACTCCACCCATATCCGACTGTGCCTCTCCCCCTTGCTGCTCCATCTGATCCCCTTGAGTATGGAGTCCCCCAACACCAGTACACCCCCCCTCTTTCCTTGTGCCCGTCGCCACCCTCACCCAGGTTCTCATTTTGGAGCCACTCAAGACTGTGTTTTTACCACGTGCCCCAGTGTCTTCCCCGTCCCTCCCATTAAGACCCTCCTCCCTCCTGTTGAGCTGCCAACCTCCCTCCCACTTCACCTCTCCAGGTATTATCCCTCCCCTGCCACACCTTGCTTAATCTCTCCACTAGTAATGCCCCTCATTCCCTCTTGTGGAGTGCTATCCCTTGTGCAGTCACCTCTTGCATCCTCTTTCCCATGTGTTGCTAGTAAAGTAAACATGTTCCCTACCCCCTTTGCCTTATTATGTGCTTTGTCCTGCCTACTGCTGCTCCCCTTTTTCTAGGTCCTACCAGAGACCACCCTTCATCAGCTGGCTTCCTGTCTAGTTTGCCCCTCCCCCTCCCTTGACCCACTGTTCCTTCTCTGTGGTGCCCCCACAATACTCTCAGATGTCATCCCTTCTACCGACGCAATCCTCCCCTCATCCCTCAACCTCCCCAGCTCCCTGCCAAGCCACTGAACCTCTTCCTCAAGCCTCCTTAGCCTGTGGCATATTGGGCACCCTCCCAGTCTCCACAGTATATTCATCCACATTGCTGCCCCACAACCATTGCACCCAACAATCCTACCCATGGTCCACACTATCTATACAGCCTCTCCACACTAACTATCCCTACAGCAAGTAGAATTAACTAATCCTGGCCCAGTCTCTAACAGAAATTTTACCTGATATATTCCAGTTGAAGGCTCCCCACAATATCCACCTATCACACTAATCAGCAATTCATTGTGGATGCTGTACTCCTATCTGAGACCTAGCTAGGCTTTTTCCTTGCCCCGTGACTGCATTATTGGATAGAACTATATAAGCTGCACCTGAAGCCCCTTCCTCCAGTTGCAGGGCAGGTGTTCCCCTGTAAATGAGCTGTGCCCTGGGGAGGGAGGGAGGGGGGGGGGAGGCTGGGTTTAGAGCCCACACCCTACTTTCGTGAGAGTGTATCAGCCCTGTGTCTGCCCCTCACTGCACCTCCAAGCACTGCAACCTCCTCCGGAGGAAGATCCTACACTCCCACACAAACACTGTATTAAACAAGTCAGCACTACTTCCCTAAAGTCCACAGACTGAAAAAGAATTTAAAGCTTATCCAGCAACTAAATCCTTTCCCGAACTGCTCAGCAAAAGAAGGTTCAAACAACCTCTGCCAGACCCCAACTGCTTCTGCAGTCAAGAACAGACGTCAAATACAATTTCCAACACACAGAAATGGCAGCTAAGAAAATACTTTAAATCAACTTACAAACACAGTCACTAGCTAAAGGCTCTTTCTCCCTCCCCACTAATTGAAGACTGACTGAGCTGGCAGTTAACCATCACATTCTAACTGCACTAATCCCTGTAAAATTTGGAGGTATTGGTTGTGTTACAGAAACAAAATTCAGCCATATTCCAATGTGTGAGATTGAAAATAACTGGGACATGCATGAATTGCACATTATTACTGAGGGCTCCGGGTAGTGATGTGGCGGTCAAACCAGTAGGAGAGCTGTCCTCCTGAAGAGGGCAGGGAGTCAGTTCTTCCTGACTTGGTGGGACTATGGAAAGATAAAGAGCTTCGGAAGCTGCATAGTTTTGAAGACAGAAAGCAAGTGCCTTCTCTGGAGAGAGGCGGTCACAATAGGCAGGATCTATTAAAGCAGTGAGATTGTATTTACCAGTATGTCTAGGAGTGGTCTGTCTGATAGAAAGAGTACCATTTTTAGAAATATCAGCATTAGGCCAGCCATGGAATGTGTACCCTTGGACAGGCGAGCTACAAGGATTGTGTAGCCCATAGCATCAGTTTGCTATTGTATGGAGAGTGAAGATTTACCAGGGGCAACCACTACAGCATCAAGAAAGGCATCTGAACCTTGAGTAACTTTAATCATTTTGTTGGGAACATTAATCTGTACACCGATAGGGGCTGAATGTTCAAGTTTGCCAAGGAAGTGTTGCAAACGTTCCTTATGAGTCTGTGGGGCTTTATGTGGGGGTGCAGTCACAGTCAGTAGTCCCACCAGTAGGAGAAAGGGTGCAACATAGCCGTCTTGCTGATACCTGTAAGAAAACAAAAAGGATTGGTTAAGTTTGGGTACTATTCCGCCCAAAAAGGGGTTAGGAAAAGTCAATTTAGTCACCTTTATACAATTTAAGTTGGTTAGCATGGAACCATTTGTCAGCGGTCTTTTCTGCTGTTGTACTCTGACCTGATATACAGCAGGGCTGAGTTTGTTGACAATGGGATAGGGACTTTCCCATTTACTGGGTTGTCTGTATTGGAGAAGCATAACTTGGTCTCCAACTTGATAGTCAACTTATTTGACATGCTTGTCAAAATGAGCTTTAGCTTGTTGTTGAGCCTTGCCCACCTGCTTAGCAGCGAACAGGTGTGTCTTCATGATGTCATCATGAAGCTTTTCAACGTATTTTTCTACAGATACTCGATCCGCAGTAGGGGTGTGGAGATCAATCAGAAGGTGCTCAGGTAATCTCATTGCTCTACCAGTCATAACCTCATAAGGTGTGTGTGAAGTAGACAGCCAGTTCTGAGTACTGTATCATTTCTTTTTTTGATATAAAATGTATTACTGAATGTCTCCTGCTGAAAATCAAATGCTCTTAGAATGACATCACTCATCCCCCGGATTTCGGCTAAAAGATGAAAGCCATAAGAAAAATGCTGACAGCATGTGAGTTCACACACACTTTTTAGAGACAATGTGTTACATGGAAGACTTTAATCAAGGATCCTGTTTCTCTGAGTTAATTACAGATTTGTTTAAGTTATTTTTGTTAAGAGATAAATCATAAAGAAGGTTTATAACGTTGGAGAGGACCCTAGGTTGTTACACAGGGGTGCAAGGTTGTAAAAGTCCCTGTGAAGCCTGTGTGAGGGAGGATCAGCATGGGATCAAACGAAGTGTCATTTGAAGGACAGGAATTATGCTGAAGTTGCAGAATGTAATACTTTTGTATGAGATATATGTTTTCATATATCCTGACAGGGAGGAGCTAGGTGACTTCCTGACAAGGGGTGAGGTAAAAGCCAGCTTTTTATTTAGTCTGTTTTACTTCACAGACACACATTTTACCTAGACTCTGACCACAAAACATCTTGGGAGCACTTTTAAGCAAGTATTTAGAGACTAAGTACTGTAGTAGGAATTGCACTGTTTAAACCTTGTTTCTTTTAAAAGATCTGTATGTTTGGTGATATACGAGTTCTGCATTTTACATTTTACATATTTTTAACTATTTTAGTAAAATGCTTTTTAGAACTTACTTGGTCTGTCTTTGACTTCTTTTTTTTTTATTTGTAAGAAAAGTACATGCTTATTGCAGATACTAAACATAAGCTTGTATGGTGGTACCAAACTGGAAAGAGAAGCGTTTTAAATCTGAGGTCTTTATTAAAGTATTAAAAGGGTTCATCTCTGTATACCTGGTTAGATATCCATAGGCAAAGATATCTGGCCCCCCGAAGACAGATATATCTGAGCCTATGCATTGGGTATGCTAACAAGAGGTTAACAGTTTGAATCCCTCCAGAACCTGAGATCAAAGGTTGATCGAACTCGCAAAAAAAGACAAGAGGGTTACCTTGTCTGTTACACTGTTCACAAGACTGTGCTCAGAGGTTGTCACTTTGGGAGTAGAGGGCCTGACCTGCTGAGTGGGTTTGTGACAGATTGGTTGACAGCGGTGGGATAATTTTGGTTTCACAAGCTTGTATTGTTCTGTGTCAGCTGAGACTGTAAGCTCTCTTACAAAGAAAGAAAAAGGCAGAGTTTTATTTTAAAAAGGAAACAGAACTATATATCACTTGGCGTACAGTCCAGTTCCTAGCCATTTTATTTTTTTTCTCTAAAGTGCAAGTCAGAGTAGCTGTAGTCAGGGAAGAAGAAGATGGCTTCCAACTACAGCAGGCACACTGTAGAT
Organism: Neoceratodus forsteri; assembly: GCA_016271365.2. NCBI lineage: Eukaryota > Metazoa > Chordata > Ceratodontiformes > Ceratodontidae > Neoceratodus > Neoceratodus forsteri. The sequence goes on from CM057453.1 coordinate 128,655,963, forward strand.
TACGTGAAGCAGTTGTGCAGGGACAGGGGAGTCCTGTTTGAGGTGACAGCCAAAAAGCAGAACCTCATAGAGGCCCTGATGGTAGCAGATACCCAGAGCAGTGAGTCACTGACCATGACTGAAAAGGACAGCAGGGCCACTGTCAGTGAAGGGCCACAGCAGCAGGGGATGGTCACCAGTATCCTGAATCCAGATGTACTCAAACTGCAAATTGAGTTGCACAGGATGGAACTGGAGGCAGAGCGAGAACAGAGAGAGGTGGATCGAGAGGCAGAGCGACAACAGAGGGAGGCAAACCGTGAGGAGCGTGAGCACCAGCAAGATGCAAAGGAGAAGAGAGAGTGAGAACGCAGAGAGGCAGAGGAGAGGAGAGAGGAGTGCCAGTGGCAACACGAACTGGAGAAGCTACGACTCTAACCAGCGGCACCAGGGCAGGTAAGTGGCTTGGGTTTAACTGGGACTGCAGGACTGGGTTACAAATTGAACTCCAAATTAATAGCTGAGTTTAAGGAAGGGGAGGACATGGATGCCTTTTTAAATTCTTTTGAAAAAGTTTGTATTCAGGCTAAAATTCCTAGAGAGTCCTGGAGCTTCCAGCTATCCCTGCTACTTACCGAAAGCCTGGGATGCATTGGTCAAATGAACAATGAGGACAGGACGATTACAGCAAGTTAAAAGCTGCACTGTTAAAAAAGTTTTAACTAACTGCTTAATCATACAGAGCTAAATTCCGTAAGCTCAGGAGAAGCCCTGATATGAGCTATGAGGAGCTAGCCACGAAACAACGTCAGTTTTTAAAACGTTGGTGGGAACGAATTGAGGCAAACTCTTTTGACAAAATTGAAAATGTGATTTTATTAGAACAGTTTTATTGGGCATGCCCAGCAGAGCTAAAAACCTTGCTAGAAGACCTTAATCCAAAAACAGTGCAAGAGGCTGCTGAACTCTCGGACCGCTATGCCAAGAGCAGACCTGCTCTGAGAGTGAATGGGGCGGGCGTGGCAGCGCAGAAAGGGAAAAGCGCGCCTTCAGGGCAGCTAAAACCCTCACTGCCTCCACCGAAACCAGTTAGCTCCAGGTTTCAACGAAAAGATTTATCTGAAGTAAGAAATGCATGTTGGCTGTGTAAGGAAACTGGGCATATTGCCAGACAGTGCCCCAAAAAGGCTAGCCAAAATACACAACAGGGTGCTAGAAAAGAAATGGGTTGTTTGTGTGTCCCTCAGAGCATGCCACTGAACATGAGGGAACACATGCACCCAGTCATAGTAAATGGTGTACAGACATGGGGGTTAAGGGACACGGGGGCATCCCTGACATTGGTGAAGGGGGATCTGGTACAGCCTCGTCAGCTTATACCCAACAAATACGTAACTGTGCAAGGGTTTACTGGTGAAGAGAAAACATTACCACTCGCTAGTGTTCTCCTGGACTGGGGTGAAACAGGGAACTGTGCAACAGGTGGCTGTAGCCAAAACATTAGCAGTGGATGGGATCCTGGGTAACAATCTCCAGCAGGGGATGGTATGTGTAGTTACCCATAGCCAAGCAGCAAGGGAAAATTGTAGCTCCCTGAACCCCACAGAAACCAGTGTGGAAACCACTGAGAGGCTGGTTCCCCAGCCTGTGTCTTCAGATGAGGAGACTGATAAAAAGGGGGTAGAAATTTCCCCGGTAGCAAGTAACCACACAGCTACAGAGGGTTACTCTGAAGAGGGAGGGGTGACCTCTTGTCAGAGGGTTGGGATTGACAGTGATCCTAAGGGCCCTGACGCTAGTGCTAAGGACCCTAGTTTACTGACGGAAGGGGATCTGTCCCATGCCTTGGGACTGTCTGAGGGGTTTGCAGCTGCTCAGAGGAGTGACCCTAGTTTAGAGAAGCTGAGGGCTTGGGCAGACTCAGAGGGCACACAGGTAGGTGATGGCAGACATGAGGTTTATTGGGAAAATGGACTTATATATATATACACAGGCAGTACAGACAGACAGAGGGATGCTAGGCAGGCAGCTTGTCGTTCTCCAGGGATATTGTGAGCAGTTGCCCATGATATTCCCTTATCTGGTCATCTGGGAATCACACAAACTACGCAGCGGTTGGCCCAGAATTTCTACTGGCCTAGCTTCACCCAGCAGATGAAGGAGTACTTGAGATCTTGTCACCGGTGCCAAGAAATAGGGAAGGCGGGCAAGAAAACCCAAGCCGCCCTGATCCCCTTGCCCATAGTGGAGGAACCATTCCAGAGGGTAAGAATGGATATTGTGGGGCCTTTAAATACCCCCAGCTCCTCAGGGAAGAGATTCATCCTGACTGTGGTGGATTATGCCACCCGTTACCCAGGGGCAGTTGCCCTTATCCTCTCTAAGGACAGACAAAGTGGCAGATGCCTTACTTGGGATTTTCTTCCATGCTGGGTTTCCGCAGGAGGTAATCACCGATTGAGGGGGTTCCTTCATGTCGGACCTGATGAAAAGTTTATGGGAGAAGTGTGGGGTGGTGCAGAGATGCACGACACCATATCACCCACAAGCCAGTGGGCTTGTGGAATGATTCAAGTTCAAGTTTCAAGTTTATTGCAGCAAAGACTCCGTTGAGCAAGCTCATTCACAAGGAGGTCCTGAGGCACATACACATACAGTTCACAATTACATAGACAGGAGATATAAAATGTAGAACAACAAAGAAAAAATATATAATACAAGAGGTATACACAATAGAAGTCCTTATGCTATATATGCAGTACGTTCCAGCTTTAATGGTACCCTAAAGTCAGTGCTCCGGGTGTTTGCTGAACAGCATGGGAGGGACTGGGAGAAATACCTTCCCCACCTGTTGTTTGCATACAGGAAGGTGCCCCAAGAGTCGACAGGATTTTCCCCCTTCGAACTCTTATATGGACACTGGGTACGTGGGCCCCTAGAATTGATCTGGGAGGACTGGGAAGGCAAGCACGCCACCCTGGGAACTCCCATTGTGGATTATGTCCTTAGGTTTAGGGAAAGGCTAAAGGAGCTTATGGGAACAGCCCAGAGCAACCTGGCAGCTGCCCAACAGAAACAAAAGGTATGGTACTACCGCAGAGCCATAGCTTGCTCGTACGTGGTGGGTCAGGAAGTCATGGTCCTTATTCCGGTCCGGAAAGAAAAGCTGCAAGCCGAGTGGGCAGGACCGTACAGAGTGGTTAGAAAGGTAAATGACGGGAACTACATTGTGGAGTTACCTGACAGAAGACAGACCAAAGTGATGTACCATGTCAACATGATGAAGTCATACGCAAATAGGGCTGACATGGTGTTTACAGTGTGTAGTCATGGGGAGGGGATGGACGAAGGAGACCCCCTTCTGGATTTGCTGGAAGAAAATAAGCGGAAGTCCTCTGTGGAGGCAGTAAAATTGTCTCCCCAGCTTGCCCCGGATCAGGTCCAGAAAGTAAGGGAGGTTTTAGCAGACTTTGCCCCCTTGTTTAGCACCAAGCCTGGACTAACCCCCTTAGCGACACACGATGTGGAGACAGGAACACAGATGCCCATATGGCGAACAGCATATCGGGTGTCGGAGGCTATCCAAAAGGACATTAGAAGGGAAGTGGAGGAGTTGCTGGATTTAGGGGTAATCCAGAGATCCCGCAGCCCCTGGGCCTCACCTGTAGTCCTTGTGCCCAAGCCAGATGGCTCAACTTGTTTCTGTGTGGACTGTCATGGACTGAATGCAGTCGCAAAGTCTGACGCCCACCTGATGCCCCGGATGGACGAACTCCTGGACAAGTTGGGAGGGGCAACCTACCTTACGACTGTTGACCTGACCAAGGGGTATTGGCAGGTAGAATTGACAGACAGAGCTAGGGAGAGGTTGGCCTTCATCACCCCGATAGGCTTATTTGAGTTTAAAGTAATGCCTTTCCGAATAAAGAACGCCCTGGCCACTTTCCAGAAGTTGGTGAACCAGGTGTTAAATGGTGCTGAGGAGTATGCCGTGGTGTACCTGGATGACATTGCCATCTTTAGTACCAGCTGGGAGGAACACCTATCCCACCGTAGGGAAGTGCTGGGCAGGATACAGAGGGCTGGACTCACTGTCGAAGCCGAGAAGTGCCAGGTGGCCATGGGAGAAGTGGCATAACTCGGGCATGTGGTAGGCCGGGGACAGCTCCGTCCTAACCAAATAAAGATAGAGGTGATCCAGGCATGGCCCAGACTAGAAACCCAGAAGCAGGTCAGGATCTTTCTAGGGACAGCAGGGTACTACAGGAAATGTGTACCCAATTACAGTGCCCTGGCTGCTCCCCTATCTGACCTGACAAATAAAAAGATGCCAAAGAAAATTACCTGGGGCCAGCCTGTGAGGAAGCCATTACCAGACTGAAGGAGGCGCTGTGCAGTGCTCCTGTTTTGACAAGCCCTGACTATAACAAAACCTTTATAGTTCAGACAGATGCCTCAGATGTGGGTATTGGGGCAGTACTGAGCCAGACGTCCAGCCAAGGGACAGATCACCCAGTAGTGTACCTGAGCAGAAAGCTGCTTCTCAGGGAGCAAGCATACTCCATGGTGGAAAAGGAGTGTCTTGCCATAGTGTGGGCCCTAAAGAAGCTAGAGCCATACTTGTATGGGCAGCATTTTGTGGTGCAGACTGACCACAACCCCCTGGTTTGGCTGACGCAGATGGGAAAGAACAATGGCAGATTACTAAGATGGAGTCTTGCTTTACAAGGGTATGATCTGAAAATCATACATAGGGCTGGAGCAAAGAACCAGAACTCAGATGGACTGTCTAGGGTCTGTGAGGAGTGAACTGATTTGGGAAGCTCATCCCATGTAGGGGATAGATCCCCCAAATTCAGTCTAGGTTGGGAGGAGTGTGAAGTAGACAGCCAGTTCTGTGTGCTGTATCATTTCTTTTTAATATAAAATGTATTACTGAATGTCTGCTGCTGAAAATCAAATGCTCTTAGAATGACCTCAGTCATCCCCCCCCCCCCCGGATTTCAGCTAAAAGATGAAAGCCATAAGAAAAATGCTGACAGCATGTGAGTTCACACACACTCAGTTTTTAGAGACAGTGTGTTACATGGAAGACTTTAGTCAAGGATCCTGTTTCTCTGAGTTAATTACAGACTTGTTTAAGTTAATTTAGTTAAGAGAGAAATCATAAAGAAGGTTTATGACATTGGAGAGGAATCTAGGTTGTTACACAGGGGTGCAAGGTTGTAAATGTCCCTGTGAAGCCTGTGTGAAGGAGGATACAGCATGGGATTAAATGAAGTGTCATTTGAAGGACAGGAATTATGCTGAAGTTGCAGAATGTAATACTTTTGTATAAGATATATATTTTCATATATCCTGACAGGGAGGAGCTAGGTGACCTCCTGAAAAGGAGTGGGGTAAAAGCCAGCTTTTAATTTAGTCTGTCTTACTTCACAGACACACATTTTTACCTAGACTCTGACCATGAAACATCTTGGGAGCACTTTTAAGCAAGTATTTAGAGACTTAAGTACTGTAGTAGGAATTGCACTGTTTAAACCTTGTTTCTTTTAAAAGATTTGTATGTCTGGTGATATAAGAGTTCCGTATTTTGCATTTTACATATTTTTAGCTATTTTAGTAAAATTATTTTCAGAACTTACTTGGACTGTCTTTGACTTCTTTTTTTTTTATTTGTAAGAAAAGTACATGGTTATTGCAAATACTAAACATAAGCTTGTATGGTGGTACCAAACTGGAAAGAGAAGCGTTTTAAATCTGAGGTCTTTATTAAAGTTTTAAAAGGGTTCATCTCTGTATACCTGGTTAGGTGTCCGTAGGCAAAGATATCTGGCCCCACCGAAGACAGATGTATCTGAGCCTGTGCATTGAGTTTGCTAACAAGAGGTTAACAGTTTGAATCCCTCCAGAACTTGAGACCAAAGGTTGATTGAACTCACGAAAACAGACAAGAGGGTTACCTTGTCTGTTACACTGTTCACAAGACTGTGCTCAGAGGTTGGCACTTTGGGAGTAGAGGGCCTGACCTGCTGAGTGGGTTTGTAACAGTGTGCACTGAGTAGTGGCTGCAAGTGTACCCCAGTTGCCATTAGTAAGAGTGGCAAGAGGGAATCCCAGTCCTTGGTATTTTCATCGATGAATTTATATAGCATCTGTTTGATGCATCTGTTAGCTCTTTCTACCTGGCCTGAGGATTGAGAGTAGTAGGGAATGTGGAAGTTTTGATCAATTCCAAGAAGTTGGAGTGTCCGTTGCATCAGCTCGGCAATAAAGCTGGTTCCCTGGTCTGAGTCTACCTTTAAGGGTAGGCCCCACCTAGAGAACAATTGATCTTCCAGGATCTTGACAGTTGTCTTTGCTGCGTTATTCTTAGTGGGAAATGCTTCTACCCACTTGGAGAACAAATCGGTAACAACACGTGCATACTTATTGTTCTTACTGAAGTTGGTAAGAGGGCCATTGAAATCTATCTGTATCGCATTCCATGATCCAGATTGCCTTTGGGGCAGCAGTTTGGCATTTCTTTTCACTGATATTGGATTGTTCTGAGCACACACTATGCAGTTGTCCACATAGTATTCTACATCTTTGGCCATACCAGGCCACCAGATGACTGTTTTGAGTAGCAGAATGAGGAGACATCTTCGAGTTTTTGACCATCCAGGGTGTGGAAATAGGGAAGGGATGGGAGTCTGGACAGGTGTTGTCGTGTGCCAAAAGTCATCGTGACAGTTTTTTTTACATTTAGGGAGAGCTGGTGAGAGCTGAACCATTGCTGTACTTTGTTGAAGTCGGCTTGGAGGTTAGTTTGTACCACTTCAGGGTCAGAGTCGGAGGAGAAGAGTACAGTGTCATCTGCATACATGTGGATTGAGGTAGTAGAGCAGATGAGCAGTAAGTCGTTTAGGAATATAGAGAACAGTATGGTTCCCAGAACTGACCCCTGGGGGACACCGGTAGTTAAGGGAAGGGGGGAGGAGATAGCATTTGCGACTCTAACGGACTGGATTCTGCCAGAGAGGTAAGATCTGAACCAGTTGGTAGCAACAGCAGAGAGGCCTGATTCAGCGAGACAAGAGAGCAGTGTGGGGTGGGAGACGGTGTTGAAGGCTTCCACAAGGTCAATGAAGACGGCTGAGGTGATCAGCCCACTGTCCATGCCAGTCAGGATGGAGTCGGTAAGCCTTATCAGGGAGGATGCAGTAGAGTGTCCCTTTCTGAAACCTGACTGGTAGGGTGTGAAGAAATTAGAGTCAGTGAGGAAGGAAGTAAGTTGGGTGAGCACAAGGTGCTCTTATAGATTTGCTAGTACTGGGAGGAGGGAAATAGGGAGGCAGTTGGAGGTGGAGGTGGGGGTACCTCCTTTTGGGAGGGGGATGACAGTGGCGTGCTTTCATGCTTGGGGTACAGCAGCAGCGGCAAAGGATTGGTTTAAGAGTTTGGCAAGCGGAGTTGCTATGGCGGTGGCGGAGAGGTAGAGGAGTTTAGGGTCCAAGCCATCTGGAGATTTGCCTTTTGAAGGGTTGAGAGAAAGTAGTGCATCTAGGGCATCCGCTGCAGAGATGTCACTGAAGGAAAAGGAGTGAGGCCTAGTCAGGTTTGTTACGTCTGTAGTCTGTAGAGGGTGCGATAGGTGCAGGGTTTGGCAGGGCAGAAAAGAGAGTGGCAGCACAAGTGGAGAAATATATGTTGAACTCAGTAGTGACTGCTGTTGGCTCAGCGAGAATGAAGTTGTTAATATTTAGAATTGGAGTGGGATTGGCAGCTGGTGGGGTGAAGAAGTGAATGACCTTCCAGAATTTTGAGGGGTTATTTAGGTTGGACTGTAGGAAGCTCCTGAAGTACTCTGCTTTAGCTAGGCGAGTGGCTCTGGTACACTTGTTTCGGAGCATGCGGTATGTGGAGAGATGTGGGAGGCGTGAGGATTTATGCGTTTTCCAGGCTTTGTCACAGGCGGTTTGACATGCAATCAGTTCTTGGGTGATCCACTGCAGATGGTTGCCTCGTACCCTTGTGCGTTGCAGCGGGGCATGTTTGTCCCAGACGCTGAGGAAAATTACTTTAAAGTGGAGAAATGTGTCGTCAGTGGAGTCCATAATAGGGGCGGGGGCCCTGTTTACTGATGCAAGGTCGTCTAACACCGGGCGAGATTGAGGGATTTGAAGGAGCGTTGGACTAGAAATTTAGGGGGGGATTTTGAGCGGTGGATTTTGCGCACTAAGAAAGTAATGTGGTGGTCACTGAGGGAGTCAGGAAGAATACCGGTATTTATGACCCGGTGAGGGTGTGTGGTAAGAGCCCAATCGAGGAGTGAGTGGTTACCAGATTTTAGGTTAAGCCGGGTGGGCTCAGTAATGATTTGAGAGAGGTTTAGAGCAGCAATTTCAGTTCTGGTTTTGTTGAGGGCAGGAGCTAGCCAGCTGTGGTTTAGATCGTCCATAATATAAAGTTCCCCTGTCGGGGTTCAGCAGGAGATTTGCTTGACGAGGTTGGTGACAGCAGAGGATGGTGTGCCAGGTCGGCAGCATATTCCTGCAATGTAGATTGGTAGCAAGAAGGGGAGTGTCAGCTGGAGTAAAATGTATTCATAGATTTTAGGTTCAGACTTGGCTAGGATAACGAAATAGTGCAAGTCCGAGTTGATGTAGATGGCAACTCCACCGCTTCTTGTGGCTCTGTCCTGGCGGGCCAAAGTGTAGCCTGGGATGGCGACAGAGGAGTCGCTAATGTTTTTTGTGAGCCAGATTTCGGACAAGGTAAGGATATCTGGAGTGTAGTAGGCAGCAAGTACCTGGAGGGAGTCAAGTTTATCGACTAGGCTTCTTATATTTAGGTGCAGGAGGCGCAGGCCACATGGGAGATGGTCTCCAGGGAGAAGTGAGGAAGTGTCCAATGTAGGAGGGGGGCTTGCAGCGATTGAGAGGGGGTGTGTGGTTTGGGGGCCAGGGTTTGGGTGGATGTCACCTGCGGCAAGGAGCGGGAGCACAAGAGATAGGTAGTGGGCAAATAGCTGTATGTGACTGACAGTGAGCAGACGTCTCTTAGTTAGAAGGCTTGGGTGATTATTTGGAGCTGGGCAAGGGGGGAGGAGTAGTTGAAAGGTAAACCAGGAGAGTGATGGGATGAAGAGAAAAGGGCTGGGACGTGTGGCTGAGTGAGTCCAGGCTTGGGCGAAAGGGAGAGTGACGCCGGAGTGAAGGAGTGGGGAAGCACAGTGGGGTTGGGCAGGAAAGGGGGGGGGAATGGGAAAGGAGGGTGGCATGTTGGAGAGGAGGGGAGGGAGGGAGAAGTGAACATGGATGAGCAGTGGCAGGAAGCCTAGTAGTTGGGCCATGGCACGGATCTAGCATTAGAAAACCCCTAACTGTTGTGGCAGCTTAGAGGGGACAGGCATAGAGGGCCAGGGAAATGAGTGGTTCCTGTGGGAGGATGGAGGACTAGTGGAAATTAAGGCCTAGATAACCAATGAGACGTGGCTGGAATAGCCAGTAGGAGGAACTAGAAAGCCGGGTGGGGCTTATGTGTATTTAATCAGGACCGGGGTGTATGGGTGGCTGCAAAAATTGGCAGCTAGGGCTCCTTCCTGGAGGTAATCAGTCCCTGAGGGCAAGTCCGCACTCTGCGCTTCTGTGAGGGGCTGGTGGCTTCCACACCTGGACTGTGGGTGGCAGTCTGGCAGGTCGGGTTCTGTCAGAGAACCACGGCTGTAGCTCTCAGACTACCTGGAAGGAGAAGGCAGAGGAGAATTAAATAAGAAAGTCAGAGGGGTGGGGCTGCTCAGGAGCTAAAAGAAATGCAGACTGGCTTAAACGGGGGGGTGTTGCAGACCAAAATGTTAGGCAAGGTGCCTCCAAGTCTGAGAGAGCAATAACAGGGCTATTTAAAACACAATACTAGCGTAAAAAGGTGAAGGGGGGGGTTTCAAAGGCCTGAGCTGAGATCACTACTGGCCTTATGAGGAACACGATACAGGCATTTGCATTAAATCAGAAAACTTCAGCTAAAAAATACAAGCAAGACAGTTTTAACAGAAAACATAATCTAGCACAATATAATCAAACATTAACAGTGCAGAGCTATATGGAGCCAATCGGAGTGCTCCTGGGGCTGAACAATTCCCTGTATTTGACGGGTACCATCAGAGGATGTAAAATTGTTCTTCTGTCAAAATGGAAAGAACTCCGTGAGCAATGAGCAAACCCAGTTGGAGTCTGCAAAAATGATGGCATCTCTGTTACCATGGGGCATGATCTCTAATGCCGCCCACCAGGAATCCAACAGTTGAAGCCGCTCGCCTGGTCCCTGAACCCAGACACTTCACCAGGTATTAGTCGCTACTGCCTAATTCATACCTTCTCCATGGGAGTGTCCCTGATTGGTGTGGCTCCTTGGTGCTAGTTGCTGATTGGTCCGCCGGCCGTGGGCTGCTGTGCTCATTGGTGCGCCCTCCCTGCGGCTTTTGAACAGAGACTCCAGCGCTTTTCAATGCCTTTTCTTATTTTCAAACCTTGTTCGTCTACTTGAGCTGCTTGTGGTGATTTTTCCCGCCCCCACCCCTCCCAGGCCTCCATTAAATACACAGTAGCTCCTCCCTCTGAGGCCTTCCTCTTCTCATTGGCTTATTTTACCTGTTCTGAGCTGTCAGCCAAACTGCTAAATTTGCACTCCCCCTACTGGCCTGACTAAATTACCTACCACCTAAGCCCTCAGTTATTAGCCCTGTTCAGTTTCTGCACAAGACCACTCTGTCTCACAATATATTTTGTTCTTCCTAGGTGAGACTGCCTTTTCACACAAACTCCTCAGCTTTACCCCACCCCCCACCTAAGTGGATCGTATAAAACTCTGACTATTGAATACCCTCCGTAATCTTGATTACTCTGTTAGGAGGGCACTCCCTAAGGACTTTGTCTGACTCCTTACTCAGTAATTCCATTTTAAACTGTCTATCCACCATAGACAAGTGCACATCTTTCCTCTGGCCTGCTGCTTGGGGTACCTGTCCTGTCAGCCAGTCTCTAAGGAAACCAAAAACAAAAAAATACAATGTCCCTTCAGATAATACTGTATCTTCTTGCAACCACACTACCCCTACTCCTCTTGTCCATGCCCACAGCACCTGAAACTGAAGAGACCCATCCTGCCTTTTTGCCTCATGATTACTACTACTACTCTAATCTCATGATGCGTCCTACCCCTAGCTGCATCCCATCCCCAGTACTACTAAATAGGATATGGATCCACATAGTTGCCCATGTCCAAATGAAATGTCGCTGGCTCGTATATGCCAGTGGTTCCTTCTTGAGTTGCAAGCTATGGTACTTTCTCCTACTTGCTGTACTGCTCTCAGTAGATGTTCAGCCAAACCCGGGACCACCTAATGTTCTACCCGACACTATTAGTAACACCAAAGGTCTTATTATAGCACACCACAGTATCAGGAGCCTTGCACATAATCTAGCTGAGCTTGAATCCTGGACCTCCCTCTACAAGCCAGATATTATATGCCTAACTGAAACATGGCTAAAACTGTCCATACCTGATTCTCTGTGCCCCCTTCCTCACTATAATCTATTGAGACTCTACAGAGCTGCACCCAAAAGAGGGGGTGGGACAGCCGTTCACTTTAGAGATCACCTTGATGTCTCTGCCCTAAAAACATCTATCTCACGCCACTGTGAGGCACTTCATGTCCTGCTCACTCTAGGTACCAAAAAACTACATATTGTGTGTGCCTACAATCCCCCCTACCAACGGACTACTAGGCCTAGAAGAGCTAATGGAACAAATCCCATGCCTTGCTGGAAGAAACAAGGTCCTTATACTTGGGGACCTAAATATTAACTGGCTGGGCAGTAACCAATCCACAATAATGACCAAACTGCAGTATTATAACCTGCACCAACTGATAGGTGAACCTACCAGACAAGCCTTTCACCAAACGTAACACACTACTAGACTGGATTATGACTAATTGTCTCGAAATGTAATTGCCTCTGGAGTACTACCAGATGCCATCACTGATCACTCCCCAACGTAATCTTATCTGGGGCAAAAACAGACCTACTCAGAAGGGGCCCCGCTTCATTACCTTCTACGACTATGCAAATTTTAACTCTAAATTTTTCCCGCATGACATTGCCACTACTGATTGGTCCCCCATTCTAACATCCAGTGATGCTCAGACTGCCCTTAATCTGTTCTTGGAACACTTCCTGGCACTCCAGGATAAGCACTGCAAACTTGTAACCCTTCGGGTAAGAAACAGGCAAACCTTTTGGCTGAAATCTGAACTACTAGCTAAACTTAAACCAAGAGACAAAAGCTGGCTCCGTTATAAGAGCTCCGGGCTAACCTCTGACCTCATCACCTACAGGGCCCTGCCAAATGCCTGCAAAAAGAACATCAAAAAAAGCCAAGAGCCCTTACTGCAAGGACCTTCTAACCAACTCCTATGGTGACCCCAAAAAATGTTGGTCCCACATTAAATTCTTCCTTGGTTCTAATCCAGCATCCAGCATCCACCCCTAATGACATGTCGCTTGGTGGGGTACACTGTAATAATCCCAGAACCATTGCCAACTTATTCAACAACAAATTCTCTGACTTAACTAATTACACCTCCTCTTTCCCTGTCCAACCAGACATACCCACCCAGCAAAATGCAAATGGTCCTCATTTCCATTTCAAATCAGTCACTAAATGTGAAGTGCTTAGACTGCTGAACAGTATCTTGGAAGGCACTGTAGCTGGCTCAGACAATCTTGAACCAAAGCTACTTAAGATTGCTGCCCTCTTCATCGCTGCCCCCCTAGCCAAGATTTTCACGCTCTCCCTGTGCCAGAGCTACATCCTTGAGATATGGAAAATAGCTAGGATTACCCCCGTTTTCAAAAAAGGAGATCGTAAAGATCCCTCAAACTATAGGCCCATTGCCATACTGTCTGTCCTAAATAAAATTCTTGAAAAGCTTGTAGTTGCCCAGACAATTGATTTCCTACAGAAACATAATCTACTTTCCTCTGCCCAGCATGGTTTTCCAAAGGACGTAACACCACTACTGCCCTTCTCAAATTCACATCAGATACACTAGTAGCTATGGACTCCGGTCTACTCACTGGAGCAATTTTCATAGACATGACTAAGGCGTTTGACCTAGTTGATCACTCCATCCTTCTAACCACCCTTGGATCTCTAGGCTTCTCGACTAATGTTGTAAGATGGTTTGAGAACTACTTATCTGATAGGACTCAAATTGTGAAATACAACTCCACTCTCTCAGACAAGACCACTATAAACATAGGGGGTGCCACAAGGTTCCATCCTTGGGCCCCTGCTTTTCTCTCGTTTCATAAATGACATCTCCACTGCCCTTCGCAGAACAACCTCCCTGCTATATGCTGATGACATTGTTCTTTATGCTAGCGCAAAAAGCATTGAAGACATAAACAATCTACTCTCTCTTGACTTTCAGTTAATACAGGAGTGGCTGTCTACTCACAGACTTGTACTAAATGAGTCCAAAACCCAAGCTATGCTCTTTGGATCAAATGTGAAACTCAAGCATGCACACCCTAAATTTAAAGTCACCTCCTTAAATGGGTCACTTGTTGGGGGTGGTAAACTCGATCAGATATCTGGGCCTCACCCTTGATCCATCACTAAATTTTGACTTACACATCAACCAGACCTGCAAACTGGTAAACTCTAAACTTGGAATAGCCTACCGAACCAGCTATGTGCTCACTCCCTCAGCAAGGCTTGCCATTGCCCATGGCATACTCCTTCCATCACTTACCTATGGTGCCGCAACATATGCCTCTGCATGCAGATCAATCCTTAGGAAATGGGATGTCACTTATAACAATATTTGTCGCTATGCATCTTCCTCACAACGACTGAAACACCACTGCTTCCTCGATTCAGACCTGGGGTGGCTTCCTCCTAATGAACTAAGGCTTCATGCCTATGGCTCCATCATTGACAATATGGTTCGCCTACAAATACCAGAATCCCTAGGAGGACTTTTCCAAAATCTGACGCCGTGCTATGAACTGAGGTCTGCTGACCAGGCCCCCGTTTTCACCCCTAGGCACAACACCACTAAAGGCGCTAGTTCTTTCGCCTGCCATGCCCCCAAATATTGGAACTCCCTTCCACTAGCATTGTGCAAATCACTATCTCATGCATCTTTTAAAAAAGGGTTGCGAAATTATCTCAATACTTCCCACAAGTGCTCCTGCTTCAAACCTCCGTAGCTCTTTTCCTTCCCAGCCTCTTCTCTCCATGACACTTATTGATCTACCCTCCTATACACTATGCACTTCTCCTTACCTATCTGTCCCTCCTCCCACCTTACTTCACTCTCGGCCCTCTTCTCTTGACTCCCACTTCCATCACTTACTAGTATCCCTGCCCTAGTTCTATATCCATTCCCTTATTAGCACTAAAATGTTCAACATGTTCATTTTTCCTTATAGCAAATTGTGGTATAGATTTTTGTTCTTTGTACTGCTCCTGTGTTATTTTGTTTACTTTCTGCCCTGCACTGGAATTGCAGCCTCCTTGTTCTACGGAAACATTGGAAATTGCTCTGTATACTATTGTCAACCATTTTCTGTACTTGTATTGAAATGTTTCCCTGTATTATTGTATTTTTGTATTGTTGTACTGTACCCTCCCGGGTCGTGCCTGAAAATAGCGATTGCTATGGCTAGTGCACCTACCCGGTAAACAGAAAGTAAATAAAATAAAATGCACAGGCCACAGCTGCCAGTTCAGTGTACTGTGAGGAGATAATGGTGCATTTCCTAGCAGTACGCTGGAATCACCTTCCTGATCCCGAATGACCACTCCAAATCCTGCTACCTACTCCATCCACGTAGGAGGCAGAGCCATGTGTAAAGATACAAAACATGGTAGTATCTTCCAGGACCTCAGGTGTAGCTTGTAGAAATGGTCCTGGGTCAGGTGGTTGGAGGGCGCAGTCATGGGGCGTACCTGTATAGAGTAGGCCATGGGCCAGAATCGAGGGCATTTTAGCAGGCAGTACCTTGATGTCCCTGTCCTGCAAAAGCAAAGACCAGTGGGTCAGCCTGGTGTCAGAGACTGATCCATCCTTTACTTTGTCTGAAAGCAGAAAGTTAGTTGGGGTGTGGCAGGTATGCAAGATAATAGGGGCATGCCCAATGATGTACAGAAAGTGTTTGACAGCCCAAAAAGGTTGCCAAGAGCATCCTTTCACAGAGACTATACTTTCTCTCTACAGGGATAGCTTCTGGGATGCATAGGCAATGGGTCTGTGATGCGCATTGTACTTTTGTGCCAGCACTGCAGACATGGTCACATCAGAGGTGGCGGTTTCCAAATGGAAAGGTAATCTTGGTTTAGTATTTATCAGTGCTGGGGCTGAGGCCAAGGCCTGTTTAAGCTGTGTAACAGCTTCAGTGTGTGTGGGGCCCCATGTCCATGGGACATCCTTTTTCAGCAGTTCATACAGGGGAGCAACCTTCAAGGCAAAGTCAGGGATGAAGTCCCTGGAGTAGTTTACTATCCCTAGAAAGCGTCTGAGTGTTGCCACGCTTGTAGGAAGTGGCAGATCTTGCAAACCCTGGATCTTCTTGACAGCTGGGCTTCTTCCTTGGTCTGTGATATGTAAGCCAAGGAAAATTACCTCTTTTTTGCACAATTGTGCCTTGGAGGGATTGCACTTGAGACCTGCTCTCCTGAGGAGAGTCAGTAATTCGTTTAGAAGGGCCAGATGTTCTTTTATGGCAGTTGCTAAAAGCAAGTCATTCACATACTGCAGGAGACACTGGGGAGTAGAGAATCCCTGCAGGTTTTCCATCATGTGTTATGGAAGCCCTGGGGCAAACAGGTCCGGGTATACTGGCACCCATCAAAGGTAAGGGCAAATTTGTATTGGCTTTCCTGTGCCAATGGGAGTGACCAAAACCTATTGGAGATGTCAAGAGATGAGAACCACTTTTTGTTGGGTCAGCAGCTTGAGCACATCAGGAGCTGATGCTACAGTTGGGGCACAGCTGGGGGTAACTTAAGTTTCCTGTAGTCAGTTGTGAGTCTCCAAGCTCCATTCAGCTTTTTCACAGGCCAAATGGGCAAATTGACAGTAGAGACACAAGTCCTAATCACTCCTTGTTGTAGCAGTGACTGGATGGTCTCCCTCAATGAGGGTAAGGCTTCAGCAGGAAATAGGTACTGCTTCTGCCTTGCAGGGTTGGGCCCTGGAATTTTAATGGTGGTGTGCATCCTACCACAGTTATGCTTGTTGGTAGCAAACACATCAAGGTGTTCCTGTAACAAAGGTGAAAGTTCAGAAAACTTTTGCAAAGAGCCATGACGTCATACTCCTTGTTGTTATGGGAGATGGCAGCCACCGCGTGTGAGTCTGATACGGTGACAGCATGACATTGTTCCTTGATCTGTAGCAATAACCTGTTAGCTAGGTCCTCAACAAAGCCATGCTGCACAAGGAAATCAATTCCCAGTATGCTGGGGTGATGACATAATACCATGAGGTCAAACACAAAAGATGAGATGGCCTACCTGCACAGGTAGAGGTACAGATCAATAGGTGTGTAGCTGAGTACCATCTGTACCCTGTACATTGGTCTTCCAGCCAGTAGACCAGTTAGACGTGGCTGGGTTCTCATCGTGGAGAACAGACATGGCTGCTCCTGTATCCAGAAGCATGTCTAGTTAGCGGCCCCCAACCATGGCCCTTACACAAGGCCGTCCGTTTGTTTCGACAAGCAGGTCACACACAATCTGGACTGGGGCCTGTAATTTTCAATCGGTGCAGTTCTCGGATTCTTCTTCATCATCCCGTCCCTGCGGCCTGAGGCCTATGGAAGCTCGTTGGGCCTCCTCTTGGCGTTTCACAGGACACGAATACTGTACCTGTGACATCAGAGCTGCGATCTCGAACTGTTCAATGGGTGCTTCCCAGATCACCTCATCAGTCTGGCCAGCGCCCGTTGCCATGAAAGGGTTCTTTCGTCGGCTGCTCGATTGTTCAGTAACCAAAGGCCAGAAAGGGTTGATGTTACTAGCCATTGCCAGCGCCGCCATGGAACATGTGGATGCAGGCTCTCTCTCGGCGCAGGCTTCCTCCAGTTGTTTCCGGAGGGTCTCGTTCTCATGCTTTAAGTCCCGATAGCTGGGCCCGTTACGGTACTTGCCATCGGAATTTGAATTTTTCCAGTTCCGGTTGTTGTAGTTCCAATTATTTTTATAGTTCCGGCCCCCCCCCCCCGTGCGACTGCTTGTCATTGGAAAAGAGCTTCCTGTTTATCATTGTTACCTTCCACTATATAGTGGGTGAGGTTAGGGTTCACTGTGGCAACTTGGGCCGTGGCTCCCTGGGCCTTCGGAGTTTGGATGGTGGCAGCCTTGTTGGTGTTCTTGTTTGGATGGTGGCAGCTTTGTTGGTGTTCTTACCGGAAGCTAGGTTACACAGGTAAACCTGGAAGGCACGCTCTGTCTTGGTGAGGATCTCATCAAAGGTATCAGTCTGCGGGTAAACGTTGAGTTCAACCTTTTCCCGGAGAGCCGGAGTCATGTTTCCGATGTATAAATCCTTGTACTCGATTTGATTTTTGTTGGCATTCTCATCCGCTAGGCCTTTGATGGCCTCGTAGGTAAGCCACAACTGTTGATGGTAAGCCACTGGGCTTTCCTTCACATTTTACTTAACCTTGTAGGCTTGGTGGGCTCCAGCAATACCTGGGGCATTGGCAGCAAGGAGTGTCTGTGAGATAGCATTGTAATCGAGCATCTTGCAGTTGCCGACGGCCTCTGGGAGTTTGACCCTGAGTGTGGACTCGATGGTCTGTCTCAGGAGTTGAACCTGGTATTTGAGTTGGAGAGAAAGCTTCTCGCATATAGAGCAAACCTTCTCCAAGTGACAACTGAGAATGTCAGTCGGGCCCATCTGTCCGATGCCTTGAGCAATTTGTTGAACAGAGTGAGCGAACTCTAGGGGATTGGACGTGGGCATACAGGGAGTAGTGGTCAGTTCTGCATGACCCAGAGCACTGCGAAGGGCAGCTTCTGCCGCTGCATCTGCAGCTGCTTTGAACGCATGCTCCTGGGTGACAGCGTTTTCAAACATGCGTTCAATATGCTGTTGCATGGACAACTGTCCATCCATTGTTCCTAGTCTGGTTAAGTCATCTTGTACAATGCTGTGCACCTCCTTATTGTCATCTCTAGAGAGGGGTGCCAATGGAAGGTAGTCGGCCTCTGGTATCATGGGGGCTGCATGTTTGTGTTGACGGGACAGCGTAGAAGGTGTGCCAATGTGACAAGGGGGTGGGCTGACGTTGCCAGTAGGTGGGCCGATGTGGCCGCCATCTTGGGAATGGCTGGTAAAGGCCACCGCCCTGTGGGGCAGGGGTTTGGATGTAACGAGGCAAGGCGGCCTATGTCATCGTAATCAGAATCGTCGTCGCCCAATGATGTGATGTCAGTAGGTGTGTACTGAAAACCATTCATGACTTTAACATGGCCAGCGAGAACGTCTCGCTGATGGCGCATTTTCGCATCTTTTCTCTACATTTCTTATGACAAACTTTTGCAGTGCCCTGCTCAATACCTTTCTCAACCTCGTGCTGCAATACTTGGTACGTGGCGCCCAATTCAGCGTTCTCCCTGAGCTCTTTGTCTAGCTCATGCATCAACCTCACATTCTCTTCCTTCAATTCAACATTATCCTCTCTCAAACTTTTGTTCATGTCACTCAAAATGTCATTCAGATAAGATGGCTGTTTCTTATCACATTTCAACCTTTCATTGTCATCTCTCAACATACACAATTCACACTCAGTCTTGAGCAGTGCAACAGTCTGTTATTGTGATCACGGAGTGACTGTGTCTCTCCCGCTAGTTTCTGTTCCCTTTTCAGTAGCTCTGATGCCTGTAAACCCATCTCTTTTTTTAGAGAAGCGTTTTGCAGTTCAAAGGAGGCACATCGTGCTAACAAACTTTCTATGGCTGTATGTGAAGCTGCGACCAAGAGACCTTTGGTGTGGTATTTCTTGGCTTTTTGCTTAGATTCTAGATATTGCTCAGAGATCGTAAGCAAGGGGTCTTCTGATGATTTTGCATCCAGCGCGAAATCAGTCCAACCTCCATGGGAGGTAAAATAGTTTGAGACATCGAGTCTCAGTTCTGTGCACAATTCAGGCATGCCAAACAAAGGGGTTGACACCCAAACAAAGAAAGCAATCGAAAGACCGGACTAAAATCCTTGGCACCATCACCCAATGGCTTTCTGGTCCCCCGTGGGCAAACGGAGCCAAGGTGGTACGCCGCTACTCGCAGAGTGAGTATACCAGTGGTCCGGTGTGGGTCTGTCATGCCTGAAACCAAGACGGAACAAGTCAGTAAAAGAACAACCACTGTAACAACGAGTAGGTCCAAGTAGGCAAAAATGCACTACACTACTCGACATTCAGTTCAACGAACTCAAATGGAATCCTCACTTTGTACATTCCAACCTGCACACGGTCGCCAAATGTAACGGGATGGTAAAACCATCACCTTCTCAGGTTCTTGTTTTAACTGCACTACAGTGAAGAAACAACAGACAAGTGGTGTCCAGCACAAAAAGTGATTTATTTGTGGTATATAAAGCAGGCTTACAACCAAACAGTGTGATCACCGGGAGAATACTTCCAGTCTTTCTTACCTATAAGTGGCAGTACATCTCTTCTCAGAGAGCAGGTGCTGTGCATAGGGTCTTATACCTCTGATAATCACTATAGTAACAGATAAAAAGATATATAAAAATATTATAATTGGTCAGTGGCAAATAGCCTGACTCCTCACTAGCCTGGGAAATCATACTGAGCTAGCAGAAAGGCAAGATAGCAATAGCAAACAATGGATCTTGTATATGTGAAGGACATTATACAATGGTGTAAATAGAAGTATCTCCCAAGTGTTACAATCAGGATAATAGCAAATGCATTATGATTCTCAGTAAAAATACTTAAAAGTACAGTAGAACTCAGATCCTGACACTTGTGCTTATACGATAAGTGCCTATACCCTAAGGTTAGTACATATACCTATATGCAGTACTGTCTGTGAGGTAGGGGAGCCAATCAGGGGTGCTGGTCCATGGATAAAAACTCTTTTACCTTTTTAGTGATGTAAGGTGCATATTATTTGCTTAATGCAGTACTTTGATGGTGATATTCCAAGAGACAGGTTAGATCATATTTGTCTAATGCTGTCCTAATAGTTGAGTTGAAGCACTTATTGTTTGCCCATTGTTCTTTTTCTTGTAAGCATCTCTTTGAGAGTCTATCTTGTGGGAGTTTAGTTAATCTCAGCCAAAAATTCAACTTCCTTGTATCAGTGATAGCATTTATATTGTCTAACCCAAGTTCTGCTGTCAGGTGCATGGCCGGGAAAGAATGGCCCACTGCCAATGTTTTTCGAAGGATTTTATAAACTGGGACCATTAATTTTTTTCTACGATCACTGTTCCAAACCTCCACCCCGTAGCTGAGTTGGGCAAGATGCTTTATTTTTATTGCCTCTATCAGAAGTCTTACTGCTAGTCCACCATATGCATAATTAAATTTACTTAAAGCGTACGCTGTTTTTCTTCAGTTTTCCATAGTCCTTCCTATATGGTCAGACCATTTTTCATTAGTTGAGAACATAATCCCCAAATACTGGTAAGCTTTTACTATAGTCAGTTTTCACCAGCATGTGTGAAAGAACCTCTGCTTTTTCCTTTTCCAAATATTGAAATTTGTGTTTTAGTGACATTAATTCACAATTCAAGAGAACTTGCAATTTCATGTAATAAATTAATGTTCTTTTTGCAGTCCAGATTTAGTTAATGCCATCAGAATAATATCATCTGCAAAAGCCAATATACCACAATTGGTATACAGCAGTCATTATGCCCCAGCCAAGAATTTCTTGAGTCTCCTGGGAGTTAAGGCAGTGGCCATTGTGACAAAGCAACTGGCGTGCTTACATATGCAGATACCACAATGGTCAATGAGAGTGCAGTGGAACCAGTTGACGGATGACATGGACTGAAAAGTGCTTGTCACGCCCGTTTGTGCAAAGCACTAATGTTGTGGATGGACCACAGCAACCTCTTGAGGGGTGTTCCATTCCTAATCCCAAACCCAACTCATATTCTCATTGCAGATGCTTCAGGATCTGGGTGGGGGGGGCTCATCTGGACCCTTATCAAACGCAAGGTTTATGGACCCAGGTGGAAGCCAATTTACACATATATGCCCTGAAGATGAGAGCTATCTTATACAGTCTCCAGGCTTTCCAGGAGCATCTGACTCTGGGTCATCTGCTGGTGCAGATGGAAAATGTCAGTGTTGTGCATTACATAAATAAACAAGGGGGGATTCATTCCTATCCCCTGTGTTGGGAAGCAACGAGAGTGTGGTACTGGACACTGGACCACAGCCTGGAGTTATCAGCCATGCAGCTCCCAGGGGTCCAGAACATCTTCGCGGACAAGTTAAGCAGGTCAGAGTCCAAAATGCATGAGTGGGAACTACTGACCTTAGTGGTAGATGACCTCTTCACAAGTTGGGGTCGTCCAGTGTTGAACTTTTTTGTGTCCCCACACATTGCAAAACTGCCACATTTTTGCTTGCTTGCTCCAAGACCTGGAGTGTTTTGGTGAGATGCATTGTCCCTCTCTTGGAAAAGGAGGTTTCTGTATACATTCCCTCACATTCCATTAATACAGAGTGTTACTGAAACTACAGATGGAGGATCCGACCCTGTTCTCATTGCTCCTCTTTTGCCTCAACAAATTTGGTATCTGCTGTTCCAGCTACTAGCAGTGGAGCTCCAGTACTCTTGTCTCTGTGCAGAGGCCTGCTGTCACAGGACCAGGAGTCTCTAGTCCATCTGGACCTGAAGTCCCAACACCTGCATGCATGGCTTCTGAAGACATAGCCACTGTGAGGCTTGGGGTGTCACTGAAAGTAGCTGGTGTGCTGACTGTGGCCAGAAAACCTTCCACCGGACATATATACTCATTGAAGTGGAAGCGTTTCACTCTGTGGGCTTCTTCCAAGCATTTGGACCCATTTACCTGCCCAGTTAACGTGATGTTGGAATACTTGTCACTGTCAGACTCTAGTCTCACTAAAAATGCATCTGACAGCTATATCAGCTTTTCATGCCCCTGTCAATGGGTGTACGGTAGCTCAATTAAAGGTCTCCCATATTTTTTAGAGAGGCATTCTGGATATTAACCTCCTATTTGCAGTCTGGTCCCCCCATGGGACCTCAGTTATGTGCTGGAAAAACTTGCGTTGGGTCCTTCTGAGTGAGCCACAACTAGTGGCTTACACTTTCTTTCAAGGAATGCAAGATTTTTAGCTGCAGTCACTTCAGCACGAAGGATTTCAGAGCTACAGGCTCTAATATGTGAGCCTTCTTATTTGATTTTTCATAACAACATAGTGCCTTTACATATTAATTCTAGCTTTTTGCCAGAGGTGGTGTCTGAGTTGACACTAACTCAAACCATCCACCTTCCAGTTTATTATCCAGAGCATGCCATTCTGGGTAATGCATTGCTCCATAATTTAGATGTACATAGAATCCTAAGATACTGTTTTTCTCGCACCAAGGACTGTGGAAAATCCTGTCAACTTTTTGTTTCATGCGCCCAAGGGAAAGAGGGTGCACCAGTGTCTAAATAGTACCTGTCCAAATGGCTGGCACATTGTAGTATGTTCTTCTATAGGAAGTATGGTAAGGAACTTCCTGGTGTGGTTCATGGCCATTCCACAAGGGGTAAGGCCACCTCTGTTGCTTGCTTTAGAAATGTATTTGCAGCAGACTTCTGCTGTGCAGCCACCTGGAATACTATCAACACCTTTATTAAATATTACAATCTGGACATAGTCTCTGGTAGAAGAGCATGTTTTGGCCTTGCTGTCCTACAGAGCCTACTGTCATGACCTGACTGCACCATCCTCCCAGTTGGCTTTTGGGACTGCTTGGGACTTGTTCCAAAGGTGTGGCCCAAGGGAAGAGAGCCTCGAAGAAGATAGAACAGTTACATACTTACCATACCAGTAGATCTTCAAGAGAATATCTTCCCTTGGGCCATGCTGGGCCCTCTCTCATTCCCCCCCCCCCTTTTTATCAGCTGTAGGAGAATATGGCATAAAGTTCTGCCTTGGGATTTTCCATGACTGCTATCTCCATCACCTGCACCTGCCTCATATTTAAGGTGCTGGTGTAATCTCCTGGTTCCCCAAGATGAGATTTCTCCAGCACAATCTCTAGTGGGGAATTGAGGAGAGAAGGGTCCACACACATTTATGTACAGTAGGTGCTTATGTTTGATGTTGTGGGTAGCCCACGGCTAGCAGAAGTTTCCATGTGGTCCTAGCACTGACGGGGATGCAGCTTCAAAGGTGTGGCCTAAGGGAAGAGATTTTCTTGAAGATCTACTGTTATGGTAAGTACATAACTTCTTTCCCTCTTAAAGAGTGGTGCGTGTGACAAGATTGGATAAGACCCTGTCCCTTTTGTTATGCATAGAGAGTTAAAAGAAGGATCTATTTTGTCCTCTCCTATTCTCTCACTCGTCTGTCTCTTGCCTGTCTGATTGAGCAATCACATTTTCTCGTGGAACCTAGGAATTGACCACTCTGATGGTCCCACAATTTCCCTGTTATCGCCCGTCCTTCACTTGCTGTTTTTATTCTTTCTTTCTCCCCTTACTTCTCTGTGGTTAAAAAAATCAGTATGTGAATCTTTATGTGAAACTGGGATTCCTTGGTTTGCCAGTATATATCATTATGTTGTTGAAATGACTACAGAAAGATGCTTAGTTTTATTGGAAAAGATGATAATCTGGAACACAGGGGATTGATTTTGAGATGCATTTTGACTTCCACAAACTTGTTTACAGAATTGTCAGTAGGAGACCAGCTCTGGGTCAGAATGTTCTGTTTTGTTGCACCTGTTAAGACCAGATGTACTCTTCAGGCTGGTCACAGGAAGGAAAGTGACAAAGTTCTAATACATTTCGTGAAAAACAGGAGACGAAACTTACAACATCAGAATACAGAGTTTAAACTGCCAAGAAAATGTATCTTATAAAAAGAGAGCAGTGTTTTGTTTAGAGAGAGACAGATTAAGATTTAAATTGAGACACACAGATCTAGAACGGACTTTATTTGTACTGCCTATATGAAGAGCTGTCCTGTACAATTTTAATTTTGTATTTTATTGTTATTGATAATAAAATACTACTTGCACATTTTATAAGTTCTTCTGGTCTGCTATGCTTTCCTGACCTATGCCTCTATGACAGGGAGCATCCAGAAATCAGATGGAAAAACATGCACAGCATAGAAGATGACTATAACACAGTCATGACATCAGATTACTGTACAAATCACAGTGTCTGGGTCTCGACTCAAAGTGAAGACTACGTTTTAATCAGTATTCTATCCCTCAATGATCAGTTGTATACTAGGACACCTCGATTT
Organism: Neoceratodus forsteri; assembly: GCA_016271365.2. Lineage (NCBI taxonomy): Eukaryota > Metazoa > Chordata > Ceratodontiformes > Ceratodontidae > Neoceratodus > Neoceratodus forsteri. Next base: position 128,680,481 of record CM057453.1, read on the forward strand.
AGTCCTATGGCAGCAGTACAAGTTGTTTTTGTGTGTGTTTCACATTTTGGCTGTTTTGGCAGTTTGGATCAGATTGTCCAGTCTTAGACTGCATGTCATATCTTTTTGGTTTTAATCCTGGGTACATTGTAAACTACTGTAGGGAGTCCTTTAATTGTCAAATTTCAGGGTTTTATGGCCATAGAAAATTAGGTTTTGGGGAGTTTTGGTTGTGTCTCATTACAAATATGTAAATAGTACAGTATTTTTTTTTCCTGATAGCGAGGTTCAGTCAGTTTAATACTGTATCAAGCAGTGCTGGGTCTTAACTGAACATTGTAGAGTGTACCAGCAAATCTCATTCATGACTTAATCAACATACCTCTCAACTGTTCCACATCGGGGCTGCTATCCTTATTTTATCAAATAAGAGCTCTGTTTCCCAGACACATAATGAGGTGTCCCACATTAATTATACTATGACTTTCTAGATAAGAAATCACACTGCTTCTTGTTGCTCAATACACAGCAAATGCCGAGCAAAAATGTACTGCTTTACCAGGCTTGGAGCATCTACTTCTGTCGTATTATAGTATGCTACATGTTTTCTAGACAAGTAATCACCCTGCTTCTTGTTGCTCAATTCACAGCAAATGTCGAGCAGAAATGCACTGCTTTACCAGAGCTTGGAGCATCTACTTCTGTCGTGTTATAGTATGCTACATGTTTGTTTTATTTCCCCACATTGTGTCCCACAGCTGAGTCAGGGCTGAGAGGTATGGTTGCAGAGAAGAATTTCTGTACTGCTGTGCAGATTGCTTCTCTGTAATCAGTTATTGCAAGAATGAGGTTTTTACCATCTGTGTCTTTGTTTCTGTTAATGTGCAGGCTTTGAATCTATAAAGTAACATCTTGAAGTTTTTTTGTACTTGGTTTACTTGGTATCGTAGGACAAAAGAAGGCAGAAGCCCATCTGGATTGTCCCCCACATTATGTGGGTTATTAATTCCGATTTTCATTTGACATTAATTAAATGTTGAGTCCTTTTTTAAATGAATTGAAATTATTGCAGTCTACTAGATCCTGGGGAAGAGAGTTCCATGCTCTAGGGGCACGTAGCGAGAAGAAATTTAGCCTACTATTGGATTTTGCTTGCTTGACCTCGAGCTGCCTATTGTGTAGCCTAGGCACAATGCATTTTGAAGAATAGGTAAGGCCACATTGCTGTATTAGCTCAGAGGATTGGAGCATTTTATAAGTGAAAAAAATATCCCCTCTACGCCTTCTGGAGAGTAATGAGTGAAGTCCTGTTTCTTTCAGTCTGTCCTGATAGTTTTTTGAAGCCAGTCTTGGAACCATTCTCGTGGCGCGCCTCTGGATTTGCACTAGGCACGCTATAGCTCCTTTGAGATACGGACTCCAGAAAGGGGACCCGTAATCAACATATGATCTTATATAGGTCCTGTATAATGGAATTAGACATTGTTCTGTTTTGGTGACAAAAGTTCTGCGGATCTGCCTTAGTAATCCATTTGCTGTACACCCCACTTTGGTACAGTGATCAATGGAGGAAAGTCTGTTGTTAAGTCTCGCTCACTAAATTATGTTTTTAGTGGGGTATTGTTTAGATAGTAAACATTTTTAGGTGTTTTTTTTTTTCAAATTGAAGGACTTTGTGAACATTATTATGCTTATTATGTTTTACGGAATTGTTGAGCCAGGGACCCAGGTGTTTGAAATGTTATGACGCTGTGGAGATGGAGTGACTGACTGTGATTTTTGGAAGCTTCTGTGTTGGATTTCCCCTTAGGTGTTATACTGAATCACATAGCATTAATCAATCAATCAATCAAAATCTTTATTTAATCAGGCGAACATCATTGAGCATAGCTCATTTACAAGATGGACCTGAGTGGTCAAGAAGTGCAAGTGCTATTACATTGACAATGGTAGCATAAACAGTAATACAATGACAGGGGTAACATAAACAGTAATACAATGACATAAGTGCTAATATATAATAATATACATATGTACACGGCACATTAAAACTTTTAATCTGTGAGACAGAAGGCAATGGGCACATCAGGAGTAATATGTAGATTATAGGACCTAGCAGGCATTTTGAGGGTGAATCTTGGGACTGGAAACGGGAGTTTTATCAGCATATAGGAACACGAAAAAAAAAGTGGGGGTAGGTAGGGCCGGGGTTTAGGCCTTGTGGAAGCAGTTGCAGAGTTCTGGGAATAGGGTGGTGAATAATCTTTTGAAGGGATATTAAGGGTAGGAGGTTATTTAGCTTCATGGTTTTTTGGAGTGAATTCCAAACAATTGCTAGTGAGTAGCTGATAGCAGCCGTCCCAAACTGGGTGCAGACATTGGGGACCTTAAGAATGATAATTTTGCTGATCCTTAGGTTGTATGGCCTAGAAGTAATTTGAGTAAAACAGTCTGAGATATAGGTAGGTAGCTTGCCTGATAAGGCTTTGAATATCAAATTGCAGCATTCCTGTTTCTTCTGTGTTGTAATGATGTCCGTTAACTGCCTTATAAAGGAGCAATGATGGGTGCTGAAGGAAGGTCAGTAATGAATCTGATGGACCTGTGGTATAGGGTGTCCAGTTTATTTAAGATGGGGAGTGAACAATGTCCGTACAGAAAGTCAGCATAGTCAGTGAGGATAGGAATGAAGCCTGGATTAATCTTTTTGGAGTCTCTGTTGAGGTAGTGCTTTATTCTAAAAATAAACCAAGCCTTTGTCTCAGTTTCTTTAGTAGCTCCTCAATATGGACAGAATAGTCAAGCTTGTTATCAATCCAGACTCCAAGGTATTTGAAGTTATCAACGATTCCAGCTTCTCTCCAAGTAAGGTGGTTAGTTGTAGGGTGGTGGATGGTGGGGTAGTGGCAGAGCAACTCTTTGAGGTAAAGAACATAGCTTTTGTTTTTTTTGCATTTAGAAGTGGTTTTTATCCAGTAGGTTGTGTTGTAGTATGGAAAATTCAGATTGTAGCAGTTCACAGGCTTTAGATAATGAAGGATTGCTAACATATAATACAGTATCATCAGCAAACAGATGGATGTTGGATTGAGTGAGGTTAGCATCAATATTATTAATATAGATGGCAAAGAGGATGGGGCCAAGAATAGAGCCTTGCGGTACACCTCTTAACAGTGGTTTTAAGGTGGATAGGTAGTTTCCATCTTTTACCAGTTGTGACCTATCTGATAGATAGCACTTGAACCAATTGAGTGAAGGGGAATCCAACCCTAGTGAGCCAAGGGAGGTGATTAATGATTCATGATCCACTGTGTCAAATGGTTTGCTGAAATCCAGGAACACAGCACAGGTACTGTTCTTCTTATCCATAGCAATCTGCCAGTCGTTGGTTACTTTGGCTAGGGCTGAAATGGTGCTATGCCTTGATCTAAATACTGATTGTGCTGTATTTAGGAGGTTATTGTTATCCAGGTAGTCCCGTAATTGTGAGTTTACTAACTTTTCGAGCATCTTGGATAGAACTGATAGGATGGAAATGGGCCTGTAATTATTGAGGTCCATGGGATCACCAGATTTGAGTAAAGGAACTACTTGAGTTAGTAGTTAGTAGTTGTGCTAACTAACATGGAGGACCTGCAGATACTGCATTAGCCACATTTGCAGACTGTTTAGCACGTATTTAGTCTATACTTTTAACATAGGAACAACTGGATTGTATTCAGTTATTTAACAGCCCATAGCTGTTAACAGCATTATTAAGAACACACTGACATCTCTCAGAGAAAATGTGGTGCACCAAAACTTAATCAAAGTGAAATGTAAACAAAAGAATTTTCGAGACTCATCTCTCAGTGTAATTCATTAGTGTGAATCACTCTCTTCAACTCAAATGTCATGTTTTTTATTCACCTACCCGCAAACTCAACTTTTCTCGCCATCATACACTTTTTCAAGAGTGGGTGAACTGTGTGAATATGTTTCTTTTATCCTGCTAGACTCAGAGACGTTATCAAAATCTTTAGTGCCTACATCTAATAAACACAAAACTCACCTACAGCAAATGAACCCACTGAGAAATATATACAGCTGTCTACAAATATATATTTTTTTAATTTTCACTGTTATTTGACAGAAAATATGAAAAAAAAAGTGAGTTGAGGGGGCAAAAGGGAAAACAGGCAAAGGAAGAAAAAAAGGTGAGGAGATGAAAATACTAACATAGATTCTCAAAATTCATATTCCAGATAATATTTTATTGCACACAGTGTGCTATAATTTTTTAAATCAGATTTTACTGAAGTTCTGCATTTCTGACATCAACATTTAACATACACAAGAGAAGAAAAGGGGTGGCATCCGTACCCTTTGAAAGAAGACATCAAATGAATGTCAAGTAAGATAACAAGACAAAAAGGCAAAACCAGCTGTGGGGTACAAGGCTATGGGTCAGTGAAATTCATATAATGCTTTCTTACAGTACTTATTCAGAAGGTAGCATGGTATCTCTGTTCATCAGTAGGTTATCTATGGGTTTGAGTATCCAAAATGTGCAGCTCTAAAATGTCTCTCTCCTCCAAAAAGCCCTTCTCAAAAAAAAAAAATACATATATATATATATATATATATATATCAACCATATGTGTAAGTTTCACCAATTTTAATTTGACCACCCTAGACAGCATCCATTCATCATCTGGTACTTAGTGATTGCTAGGGCTTCCAAAACGTGACTCCCTTCCATATTCCGTGTACCCTAATATTATTTACCAAATGTAAACATTGGTGGTGCTTTACAGGTTTTACAGTTTTATCTAACATTAGGATAAGCTTTCAGGGTTACTGCATTTGTTGTTGACTGATTGTTTCTGCTCTTACCTCCTTGTTCTTTCGTCCGTGGTTCTTCTTTTTAGGCAGGGGAAGGGCCCAGCCACCCACCCCCATCCCCAACCACCCCACGCCACACTCTCTTTATAGGGTACCACAGTTGTGACATTTCCTGTGGCAGAGCAGGAAGGGGGATCAGTGGGCCTCCACAAGGTGATCTCATTTACAGGGCACTAGTAATTTAACTTGTTATAACAAGTTAAACAAAGCATATTAAACCATTACTTGCATTTTTTTTCCTTCTAATTACTCTGACTAGGTTACAAACCCAGCAACTTATTTGGAATGGATTTCATTAACTGCAGGTACTGTGGAACAATTTTCAGAAGGACATTCTTACAGGATTTAGGACACTGTCCTACATGCTGGGCCTTTGGAGATCTTAGGTCTCAGCTCCGGGCAGCATGGGCAGAGATTGCACACCTCAAATTTCATATTGAAGAGGAAATACATTATAAGAACCACCGCCATTTCCCCAGCATCCAACAGAAAACCTCAACCTGCAGAGGGTAGTTGGTCCAGGAGGTTGGCAGGTGGTTAGGAGGAGCAAATCAGGTGCCCCATCACTCTCTGCCTCCAACATATTACCTCCAAAACCATATAAACACTAAAACAGGTATCTGCCTCTATCTCTGAAATCAAATAAAGAGGCAGAAGACACTGCAGAAGCAGGACACTGCGGCACAGGAGCTAACACAACAATACTCACCCAAATCAGGAACCAAAACTAACTAGCACAAAGGAAATCCAAAAACTTCTGATCATAGGAGACTCCATGATTCGGGAGTTGATACCCATCTCCAGTCAGGGGTGATGGTCAGATGTCTCCCAGGTACATCAGCATGGAGAGACACTGACCGCATTGCTAAAATTGTTCACAAAGCAGGAGAAAACATTGATGTCCTAGTACACATAGGGACTAATGATCTCGCCAGCCGTCAGTTGTGGAGACCAAGGAACACCTGACTAGGCTGGGTGACAAACTATCATCTATTTCGTCCGGCATCTCCTTCTCTGAGATCCTGCCAGTCTGGGAGAAGGGAGCAGATGGACGGAAGGTCAGAGAAGGGGAGATAGGGGAGCTAAACACGTGGCTCAAGGACTGGTGCCAGGAAAAGGACACAGATTTGTAGGAACTGGCAACAGTTCTGGGAAGCGAAAGTTCTTTAAATTTGATGGACTGCATCTGACTAAAGAGGAGTCAGTGCATTGGGGCAGAAGTTTGGCGTCTTTGCAGAATATTTAAACTAGCAAATGGGAGAGGGTGCAGCACCCCATACGTTGAATGGAAGAACACCCCTCCCCTCAGCTAGTGGTCAAACTGGAATTCAGTGTGTTTGCCATTCATTTGCATCACCAGGTAAGAAAAAGGTTTGTCTCCCATACGATGCACAGGGTAATGCCAAACCTCACCCAACAACTAACACACCAAAATCTGGCCAATGGAAAATCATGTACACAAATGCTCACAGCCTGGGAAATAAGATCCCAGACCTGCAGGCAATAATGTCAGAGGCTAAACTGGACATAGTAGCAATTAGTGAGGCGTGGTTTACCAGTAACCACACTTGGAGACTTCAGTACCTGGCTATGTATTGTTCAGAAGAGACCGGTGCAAAAGGGGAGGAGTGGCCCTGTATGTTAATGAAAATATCAAAGCTACAGAAATTCAGAATACATATAAGGAGCCAGAAGAACTGTGGGTCACCCTGGAAACAGGAAATGGGACAGCCATAAGAACTGGGGTTGTCTACAGGCCCCAGACCAGAGGGAGGACATAGACACATTACTGTTAGAAGATATACAAAACATGACAGCTAAAGGGAGGTTCTGATAATGGGAGACTTCAACATGCCAGATACAGATTGGTCAATACCAGCAGGAACATCTGCCAGAACTAGACTCATAGTGGATTCCCTGCAGGGGAGGGCCTCAAACAACTGGTACAGCAACCCACAAGAGACAGGGCTATCCTAGATCTAGTACTGACTAACAAAGAAGGATCACAGATCTCCAGGTAGAAGGTCACCTGGGGCCAGTGACCATCACATGGTATGGTTCAATTTGGCTACTACATCAAATCATCCCATTCCAAGGCAAAAATATGGGACTTCAGAGGAGCTGACTTTGATAAGATGGCCAACAGAGTTAAGCTAGCCCTGGCAAAAAGAAACACAGGTGAGGAGGTACAGGCAAAGTGGGCAAGCATTAAGGATACAATACTTGAAGCAACATCCCATTGTGTTAGACAGAAAAGGAAGTGCAAAAGAAGAAGGAAACCACTTTGGTTCTCAAATACAGTAGCAGAAAAGGTCAGAGCCAAAAGGCTGGCCTTCAGAAAATATAAGGGAACACAGCGGGATGAAGATAGGGGGGCATACCAAACTGCCCTAAGGGAAGCAGGTAAGGCAGTAAGGCAGGCAAAGTCCCAAACTGAGGAAACACTAGCACAAACAGTAAAGAAGGTGACAAGACTTTCTATAGATACATTAGTGAAAGGAGAAAGTCCAGAGGGGTATTGCTAAGCTTAATGGAGAAAGGAGCATGTGAGGAGGAGGACCCTGTAAGGCATCTATCCTAAATAGATACTTTTGCTCAGTATTCACTGAAGAGAAGGTGGGCAGGGCCCACAGCTCAGCATCATGGACACAGGGGAGGGAGGTGAGCACTACTCCTTCACAAAAGAAAGGGTCCTACAAGAGCTTGCTAAGCTCAGGGTGGATAAGGCAATGGGACCTGATGGCATACATCCCAGGGTACTTAGGAGCTAAAGGAGGAACTAGCAGAGCCATTAGCAGAATTGTTTAGTGAGTCTCTGAGCACAGGAGAGGTCCCAGAAGACTGGAGAAGGGCTCATGTGATCCCACTCCACAAGAGTGGTAGCAGGGAGGAGGCGGGAACTACAGACCGGTCAGTCTTACCTCAGTAGTGGGCAAGATTATGGAAGCACTCCTTAAGGAAAGGATAGTGCAACACCTGGAATCCATAGGGCACAGGATCCAAGACAGCATGGGTTTACAAAAGGAAGGTCCTGTCAAACTAATCTCATAGATTTCTTTGACTGGGTAACCAGAGTGGTGGACCAAGGGGGAGCAGTTGATGTCGCCTACCTTGACTTCAGCAAAGCTTTTGACACTGTTCCACATAGAAGATTGATAAATAAGCTAGGTAGGCTCGGGTGGGTCAGAGGTTGGTCAACTGGGTGGCAAACTGGTTGACTAGCAGAAAACAGAGGTGGTGGTAAATGGTATACAGTCAGAAGAGATGCAAGTCACAAGTGGGTACCTCGGGATCAGTCCTGGGAGCCAGTCCTATTCAACATCTTCATTAGTGACCTAGCAGATGGACTAGAGGGTAAGGCTTGTCTGTTTGCAGATGACACCAAGATCTGCAACAGAGTAGATGATCCAGATGGGGTGGGCAGAATGAGAAGAGATCTGGATAAACTAGCAGAATGGTCAGAAGAGTGGCAACTGGGATTTAATGCAAAGAAGTGCAAAATCATGCACATAGGGAAGAGAAACCCTGAAGCCACTTATAGGCTGGGAGGAGTTGCTAGCAGTCACAAAGGAAGAAAGAGACTTGGGCATCATCATCACTGATGACCTGAAATCATCAAAGCAGACCTCTAAAGCAGTAGGTAAGGCTGAGGGGTGTTAGGGTGTGATAGTAGGGGTATCACAAGTCGTGAGAGGAGGTAATAATCCTCTGTACAAGACATTGGTTAGGCCCCATCTGGAGTACTGCGTGCAGTATTGGAGGCCACACCTTCACAAGGACATTAACCAAATTGAGGCAGTCCAGAGAAGGGCAACCAAAATGGTGCAGGGACTGCATCAGAAGACATATGAGGACAGATTAACGGAGCTCAATATGTATACCCTTGAGCAAAGGAGGGAGAGAGGTGATATGATCGAGACATTTAAACACCTTAAGGGCATAAACAAGGTGAAAGAGTCTAACATGTTTAAATATAAGAAAAATAGCAGGACAAGAGGACTCAGCATGAGATTAGAGGGAGGCTGATTAAGGAGGAATGTGAGGAAATTCTTTTTCACAGAAAGGGTGGTAGATGCATGGAATGGCTTACCACAAGAAGTAGTGGCTATGAATACAGTGCAGGGCTTCAAACAGGCATGGGATAGGCATAAGGGAGCAATACAAATGACTATGAATAGATAGGTCACTGACATAGCAAAGGCCGATGGCACATTTATAAGATAGAAAAAGAAATGGGCAGACTGGATGGGCCTTGCGGTCCTTATCTGCCGTCAACTTCTATGTTTCTATTCCTTATTACAAAATCCAGTATATTACTGAGTTTACAATGCCAAACTTCAGTGGCTCAAAATCCATAGCTGCAATTAAAAACAAAGTCCTCATACCCAATTTCCTTGAATAGAAGCCATGGCTTCTATTAGCAACCAGCTGTTTGAAGCTGTGGCTTCGGTTCATGGCATCTGCCTCGCCACAGTGGCAAGAGTTTATTAGGAAAATTAAAATGCTGTACTTTATAACCCCCTCAATGTAAAGCTAAGTGGGATGTAACCAGCACACCCAGGGCCAGATTAAGCTCCTGGGGGGCCTGGGGCACTTGGACCTCTGGGGGGCCCATGTGTGTGCAGTGTTTATGACATGTGAAAATCCCCAACCCATCTAGGGGGGTCTGGGGGCATGCCCCCCCATAAAATTTTGAAAAAAATGGTTGAAAATGGTGCACTTTAGGGGGTTTCCTTATCGTTTTCTGATTTTTTTTTCCTACTGTAAAAAGTGACACTTTATGTGGAAAAATACTGTACATGCCACTGCCTCAAATCATATATTGTATGTTTCCATGTTCACATATGGATAGTACAAATTTGTATGTGCTTTCAGAATATGAATATATAAACATACGGTGGATATTACTACAAATATATATAATATTTGCAAAGTGAGACAGCATAGGATAAGGGCAGTGTTCAAACTTTGGGGAGGTCTGGTGGGGGGGGCTTGAGTCTGGAAGGTGTTTACTACTCCATTCGCAAAAGAAAGGGTGCTACAACAGCTCGCTAAGTTCAGGGTGGACAAGGCAGTGGGACCTGATGGCATACATCCCAGGGTACTAAAGGAGCTAAGGTTGGAGCTAGGATAGCCATTAGCCATTATCAGAACAGTTTATTGAGTCTCTGAGCACAGGAGAGGTCCCATTTTTTTCTTTTTTTTTTTTGAGAGTGACATCTTGGAGTGCCTAAAGAATTGCTAGTACAGAGAGTACTCAGCAGCCAAAGACAAGTGTAAAGATGATTCACTGGCCACTGAGGGAGGGCGATAGGGATAAGGCACTGACTCAGGGTCTGTTAGTGTCAAAGCCTCACATCACTTCTGCTGGTGCCAAGAAAAGGGCCAGAACTTGGCTACGTCAGAGTCCCTATGGAAGATATTAGGGCAACAAAAAATCTCTGTATTTCTCCTATATTATAGTGGCCTCATCCGGGGCCTGAATGTGGACAACCTCTGTAAAAGTGGTGAGGCCCCAGAAGAAGACAAGACTCAGTGTGTACATCAGGGAGAACTTAGAAGAAAGGTGAACCTAGATGAATATGGATTTGCAGGACTGGACTACACAGTCAAAGTAGTAGAGATGTGTTCATCTACCCCAGCATCCTTACAGGTAGTGTGCAAACAGCCCAGTTACACAAGAATGAAAGGTGCATACCAATCAAGACAGTCTGACATAGTCAATAAGAAACAATTTCATCAAGAAAATGGGCCAGCTTCTCCATCAACCATAGGGATGTCCCTGTGTAAGAGGTAGTAGTCAATCCAAAAGGTGCATAGGATGTCCCATGAGCAGAACAACTTCAAGCACAGTTACACTGAATAGTGCACAGGGGCATGTGCTGCATTTAGTAACTATCAGGAATATACCCCAGGCAGGAGGGGAGGAGGAGGACAAGAAAGAAAAGGTAGAAATAAGTTATGTTCCAGAAAATCCCTTTGTTTTGTTGGTGGAAGGGCCCATGGGATCCCTACCCCTGACACTTGGTCGTTTGTCACCCCATTCTCTATTCATCATAATTTCCCCAAAACAAAATCAATTATGTACTACTAGAACATGGCATTTTGCGTGACTTAGCAGTTTAAATGTATCAATAATGTCATCAAAGCGCTGATTTGTCGAGTATATCACTTTCAATACTTAGAAGAGTGAGTGCACTGAGACGGTCATCTCGCATTGTAGATCGCAGTTTGTTTTAATGAGGGCCATTTTGCTGAATGAGCTGCTCACCAGAGCAGTTAGTCACCAACAGTGACAGGTACATGAAGAGCGACAGAAACATTTGGAAAGGTCTCTTGCAGTTCTTCAGTATGAAGTAGTGATGCTCGAATAGTGGTGAATCACAACCTCTTGCCTTTGCAAAGCTGATGAACTGAGACATTTCACCAGGAAGACCTCAACAGACAAGTCTGATGTGGTATTCTTGAGCTAATTTCTGAGCCTCAAGATGTATTGCCTCATCAGTTAAGATGTCAGAGTCCACTATAACTTTGAAGGATCATAGACACTTTGGTAGCGAAATCCTGTAATTCAAAGCCATAATGAGGCAATCTATTATAACCAAGTAGGTCTCAGTCCGAATTTCTCTGCCAGTTAGAACAACTCCCTTCAGATTGCACATCGTCATACTGCATGTTTCTTTTCCTTTTCCTTGACTGATCAGTTCTGTAGGTAGAGGAGCCAGATAATTCTTGTGCTTGCATTTCAAATGTATCGAAACTATCACGTAATATGTTGACAAAGGTTTTGAGAGATGTCAGTAATTCAACAGCTGATTTAAGATCAATTTTGCTATGTTGCAAAGATTAGCCGTCGCATTAAATCTGACAAGAATGGTATTTCTGCAGATCACAAAGAAATGCTGTTTGACTTAACTCCATTGTTTGGGACAACGAGTCTGCCTCATGTCTTGAGGTGCCATTCTGATGTTCATCATCAGCCATTTCCTCTAGAGCAGCTTTGATGTCAGCATAGCTGTCAAGAGTGCCTTGTTGCATCAGCCCCGCAGACCACCGTATCAGACAGTGACTTCAGTGTCAATCCACCACCTTTCTCTTTAAGTGTTTCATCAACACTGACCAACGGTGTGTAGACGCTGGAGAAGAAAGTGATATACTTTCTGCAGAAAGCAAAAGAAGCTGACTGCCTCAACACAGCAATCAACAGAATTAGAACCAACTAGGTTCAGAGAATGGCAGCTCAAGGTACAAATATTGCTAGAGGGTTCACTTGTCTGAGTCAGTGCTTGCATGCCAGAGTATCGTCCAGCCATGTTGTTTTGCATTGTCGTAAGACTGGCACGGCAATCCATGAAGTCAATGGCTTCAGTCTTCAGGTAGTCTAGCAGAGTATTTGCTAGGTCTTCAGCCATATGACTGCTGATTTGCAGGAAAGTCAAAGCGCAACTGGAACACCATTTAAAACATATCGAGCAATCACAGTTAGCTGATCAGCGTGGAGTTAAATCAGGCGTTGAATCAACAGATACTAGAAATACTTCGCATTGCGATTTCTCTAACAATAGTGCCTCGAACATGGTTTGCCATGATTTGAATAATTCTTCAAATATAGTTGAGGACAGGTAAGCAGGCTTTCCTCGACCAGCATTACCAAAGTTTTCTATATGTGTTGCCAGAAAGGGATCAAACTTGCTATCAATTCTATGCAACCAAGGAAGTTGCCATTATGTTTTGATCCAATTATTTCATCATCTCCTCGAAGGGCAGGCCTCTCTCAGCCAGATGAGTAACAACAGCCACTACCCGACTATAATACATCACGCCAATACTGCTTTCTCTCCTGACACTGCTTCTCCAAACTGCGGTCAACATGGCATTATTCTTTGGCGACGTTGCAAATGCTGAGAATGCAATCTCTGTGCACGTCACTTTCTTCATGTGTGCGGATTCTCTCGTCCGCTTTTTCCAGTCATTAAAACTGGTCAACTTTGCGAAAACTGACCTTCTGACTTGTCATCAGCGTGCAGAAGAAGAAGCAGTATACAGATCCTTTTGAAGGACTATATAGCATCCATTTCCTCAGATGCATCTCACCATCTCGTCCGCCTGGTGTAGAACATGTGATTTTTCATGAAACGGAAATGCCCCTTTGGCTGTCTCTGTGTTGGGTTGTAATAACGCTTTGACTTCATGTAACTGTCAGAGCTGGTCTTATTCTGGCAACTGTCTGTCCTTTCTCAATCCAGAAGTCCACTGTGGCGGAACGTATGGGGAACTCACTCCGTAGGATCAGTTGATCGACATTCATATTCATCATGTACTGAGTGTGATGAATCGCTGATAGGCTCTTCTGTCCCAAAACATGTCATCATTTTCATTTGTGGAAGTGGCAGTCAAAGGACACTGGTGGACAACCACAGTATTGTCTTCAAAATGTTCTAAATCAGATTCGTGATTAGGATCATGTGCCTGTGAAACTTCAGAGTTGACAGTAGCATTCACACTTGCTGAGGGATAACTAGTTGGGGTGACAAGGACATCAGCTGACACAGAAGCATTAATCGTGAAAAATTGACTGAGTGTGGGTCTTTGCCAACACGGAATTCAGCTTATCTTGCTTCTCTTTCGCAATGCGACGCTTCAGAGCACCTGATTGCAAAACCCTTCGTGGCATTTTCTTTAATCTTATACGACACTGTCTCGCATGACGTCCCAGTCAGACCTGGGAACAAAATGAGGATTGGAAAAGAACTGCATACAGTACTAATTGTTAGTAATCACACAGTTAACTGTCAGCATAGTTGGAAGCCACAATAATGTTAGTCTCATCCAAAATTTTAACAGATTTTTTTTTCTTTCATTCCTGAACCAAAATGTGGAAAATGGGTACCATACAAGTCAGAAGGTGAAGTGGCAATTCAAAATAGCATAAAAAGTATAGGTCAACATTTCACCAGATTCATGCACAGCTGCTTTAGCCAAAATTATCAGAAACATGTGAGCACCATTATTCATCCTCTCAAGTTGCCACTTAGAAAATGGTTAAAAGTATTCCAGGCTTCTGATTGGTCTGAGGGACTTCTAGCTGGCATCTATCACAACTGATGGCCGCCTATTAACGTATCAGCCTAGCAAATCCCATGACCATCACCACAGTCCTGCTGCCCAACCTGGTCTCTAATTGGCTAAAACACCTCATTTCATTTTCAAATCTCCGCCATTGTGTTTGTCTTAACGAGAGCTGAGACCACACACCAGTCCACAACATGTTCTCCTCAATAAAATTATGAACCTAATGCGATCCTCGCTGAATAAGTAGAGTACAGCCAGTAGAAAAGAAATAAATGAACCTGTTTTCACAAAGTTATTTTTCTTTCCTATCTCCCCCGTCTACACCTGGAGCTGTCACGATTTGACAGTACAATGGACAACGTGGCATTTTGCCCCATTATCCACCCAAATCCTGGCCACACTTTTAAAAATCAAAAACTGAAAACCACCATTTTTTTCTATGAGTCACTAAGACAGCCACTGAGCTGGCAAAGCTCCAACCCTCATGCACATACGCAGACACCACCAAATGACAATCAAATAAAGATCTCCAAAACAACAACAGCAGTTTTCATTTTCAGACTATGACTGGCCACCTGCCGCCTGCTCACCACCACTCACATCCGATGCTCACCTGTCTCTAACCCAAAGACAAGCAACTCTATTTTTTTCAATCCACGTATAACCCAATTTTTCTAATACACATTTTCCAGGGTGGGTGGTATGGGCTATATCCACCTTCCAGGGGCTATAAGACCCCACTGCCTGTGGCATCAAGCATCATTACGCCCCTTGGTGGGTGGGTACAGCCCAATACCGCCCACCCTGTTGGGTATTATTGGTTGCACACAGCATGTATCAAGCATGCTTTTATTTGAAATTGCAAGCCATGATGTAGCTGTCATACAGATATGTACTGTACACTATTCCCATAAATTTTAGTACAAAATGATGATGACAACTAAATGCAGTCTTATTTTACCTCTGATAAACTCTTCTAGTCTCCTCTCTGCCTGAAAATGAATGAACTACTCGAGTTGGCTCAGGTGTCATGTCTTCTTTTTACTATTCAGACTCGATAGCAAAATGCTCTGAAAATAGAAAAACAGAAAATAAATACTGTATCTTGAAGCCAAAATAAAGCCCTCTGAACTGTAAATGCCATCACTGATGACCTGAAATCATCCAAGCAGACCTCTAAAGCAGTAGGTAAGGCTGGGTGTTAAGGTGTATTAGTAGGGTATCGCCAAGTCGACAAGGGAGGTAATAACCTCTTTACAAGACACTGGTTAGTCTCCCATCTGGAGTCACTCAAGGCAGTATTGGAGGCCACACCTTCACAAGGACATTAACCAAATTGAGGCAGTCCAGAGAAGGGCAACTAAAGTCCAAAATGGTGCAGGATCGCATCAGAAGACATGAGAGGACAGATTGACGACAGACCTCAATATGTATACCCTTGAGCAAGGAGGGACACCTTCAGGGCATTAACAAGGTGAAAGAGTCTAACATGTTTAAATAAAAGAAAATAGCAGGACAAGAGGACACAGCATGAGATTAGAGGGGCCAATTAAGGGTAATGTGAGGAAATTATTTTTTCACAGAAAGGGTGGTGGATGCATGGAATGGCCTACCTCAGGAAGTGGTGGCTGTGAATACAGTGCAGGGCTTCAAACAGGCATGGGATAGGCATAAGGGAGCAATACAAATGAGTATGAATAGATAGGCCACTGACAGAGCAAAAGGACAATGGCACATTTATAAGATAGAAAAGAAATGGGCAGACTGCATGGGGCCTTGGTGGTCCTTATCTGCCGTCAACTTCTACGTTTCTATGTTTCTATGGGAGAGCCTCCCTCACCACAGAGGGCTCCAACGGTATGAGTAATCTGCATTGTAGTTAGACAGGAAGCAGCATTATTATGGCAAGGAACATGTTTGCTTTGGGAGACAGTAACACGACACCAGTTGTCAAGTTAAGCAGGTAGGTCACTAACCCTTTAACTCAACGTTCTCCATCACAAAGAAATGCCTAATTGCAGTAATTCCTCCTGCCCTGGTAAGCTGTAAGGGGTCCCATGATCAGCCACATATGGTATTCATATGGGGGGATATGTAAACTGTGAACTTCCTTCCTTCCTTATGACAGGACTAGTAAGTTCGACTTAGCCTTCTAGTCCGTCATCAAGGAAGGAAGTTATTTGCAGATTACATAGCCTCAAGTTGAACACATGTCTGTAATTTGTTGTTAAGGTAATAAAAGTACAATTTCCATTTAATACATTTAAACAACTTAAAATCAAGTAGTTGAATTTGAAATCATGTAGATTCACTCTCAAAAGGAAGGAAGGGCATTTCTATTACATCAACAACAAGGAAATTACAGTGCGCAGTGGTTGGTGTGTGTGTGTCAGTTTTCTGCTTGTGCTTACAGTGCTTCTGTACTTGTGCATATTTTTGGTTCCACTGCCTGCCGTCAGATCCTCGGGCAGCGGAGTCGGATCAAGAGCAACAGCAACAGGGAGTTAGTACTAGGACTCTGGAGGCGGGAGGCACTCAGACAAGAGAGAGGAGTACTGAGTGTCCACTGACTTGACCGTCATCTCAGAGAAGTAACGAGAGAGGGAGAGGTGGCGGCCGAAGGAACTGGAGGTTGGACACGGAGTGTGGAAGTATTCGGAGGACATACTAGCAGGTCAGGAAATTAATTCACAACTTGAACTTCCAAATAATTTAACATGAAAAGAAAAAACATCACATGCAGGCTGTAGTAGACCTGCCAGACCAGTTCATCTAACTTCTTTCTATGGTACCTACCCGGGCCTGGCTGGCTACCCCCCTCCCCGGCCCCCACCCCCCAGAGTAAGAATTCATTCAGGATGGTGGTCCATGCCTTTCAAGTGTCCCTGATTTTCAGGGATGTCCCTGATTTCACCTCAAAATTTACTCTGTCCGGACAGACTGTCCCTCCTAAAATCTGTGTTTCCTGACTAAACAGTGATGATTGCAAGAATAAAATTATGTCAAAAACAATAAAGCTGCAGACTTTATATTCTTCAGAAAATGTATTATACACTGAGTCCCTTATATTCTGCCAGCATTAATCTGAATGGATACTGGATTACTGGTTACTGGATAGCACCATTTTAAAACTTTTAAGTGTGTCCCTGATTTTGGGCCTTTTGTGCTTTGTCCCTGATTTTTAAGCCTTGTTTTTTGTCCCTGATTTATGAGGCAGGAGAAGGAGGAGGTTGAGACCAGAGGGCTATTCAATTAAAAAAATAAAATCATTCAGAGAGTCTTTAGACAACTTATTATCCCTCTGTACAGACAGATGGTCAGACCTCATCTGGAGTACTGCATGCAGTTCTGGAGACCCAGTCAGATACACAGGATGGAAGCTGTCCAAAGGAGGAGCAACTAAAATGGTGCAAGATCTGCACCGGAGACATATGAAGAGAGACTTAAGCAGCTGAATATGTATAGCCTCGAGGAAGGGAGGGAGAAGGGAGACATGATAGAAACTTTCAAGTACCTCAAGGGAATCAACAAAGTCCAAGAGGGTAGCATCTTTCAAAAAAAGAGGTGTGCAAGAACAAGGGGGCACAATTTGAAGATAGAGGGGGGCAGCTCAGAGGTAATTTAAGGAAGTATTTTTGTCTATTCTTTGTATCCCTAAGAGCAATGATTTTTGAGAGAATTCAATAGGTTGTCCTTTAATTGCTGATATTTCATGCGCTATCCCTTTCCAGTGCTTCACAATAATCAGACACCCCCAGTAGTAGTGTATATATGTCCCCCGCACTATTTTACACTTATTGCACAATGGGGACACTTCAGGAGAAAATCTGTGTACCATATTGGGGGTAGTGTGGTTGTTGTATGAATTTATACTGTGCTTCCTTATATTTATTACAAACTAACATATATGTGACTCTAATAATATTTCCCAGTTAGATTCAGGATTTCTTCCCTATACCTCTTTCACAGCTTTTTGTTCACTTGTGAAGGTTATTTAAAGTATTTTCTATCTAGTTTTATGGCCCACCCTACTAACTCCCTTTTCATTCTTAGTTGTTCCCAGAATCTCTCCTTCAAGTTCCGTAGTGGCCTCTGATCACGCTCTCTCAGTCAGTAGCTCCTCTGAAGCCTCCTTGCCTGTTCCTCTCTCACAGTCTCGCCTCCCACCCCCCGGCCTTTAACATATTTAATTTCACCGTCCTGCAAGAATTTAGCCCTGGTACCAGCCCAAGCCTACCTGCTGGTTACTCTCACTCCCCTGCCTCCCTCCCACATTAGCTCATACTCTAGACTTTAGTTAGGAAGCCAGCCTCCTTCCGATGCTTTGTTTGCCCTTTAACTCTTTGCTTGTTCTTGCCCCCAGGGTCCCATATCTGTTGGCACTCTCTCTCCTGCTGCTGCCAGCTGCCTGAAATGGCAGGGAAGAATTCCTGAGGGCACGGTGCTGTCTGCCCGCCCCTCCACAGCAAAGGTATATATACTGCCAAACATGCTTCTCAATGAACTGTCCCTGATTTTCAGGGATGTCCCTGATTTTGCCTCAAAGATTTCTTCTGTCCCTCAGAAATGTCTCTTTGTGTGACTAAACAAACAGTGGGGACTGTAAGCACAAAATAATGTTAATAAACATAAGTTACAGACTTTTTTCTTCAGAAAATATTTCCTATACTAATCCCCTTGAAGGTCAGAACACTATAGCTATCAGAGCACTAATGTTCATAATGTTTTGTATAACTGAGCATAATAGATTATTATGAATTTCTACTTTAAATTCTCAGTGGGAATGTGGAATATCACTTTCCCCATGATGGACAAAGAGTTTCTGAGAGGTAAAATGAGTGACGTACCTCATAATGTGTGACACTTGAGAGGTATGTATGCCAATATTCCTTGCTAATCTATGATACCCCCCCACACCAAAAATCTACAAAATAAAAATTAAACTGTAGATTTACTGTGTAATAAAGAGATTAGCTCAGTATATAAACTACCAGTTCTCCATTTTAAATTGCTATGTTTCTTTGGTCCAAGAAAACGTGCTGCAAAAAAATAGTTACAGGTCTTGAAAAAGTGGCTACTACGGGCTACTAAAAGTGAAAATAAAGAAAACTAAACACCTTAGTTTTGATGGCTACTGTGGGTTTAATATATTTATTCTGTCAGCTTTTTCAGTGAATATAAATTTCTAAGATCATAAGATGTGTCCCTGATTTGGGTCTTTGTCCCTGATTTTTTTAAGCCTTGTGATTGTCCCTGATTTAAAACTAGATTAGAGGTTGAGAGGTATGTATGCTGCCAATAAAGGACAAAGTGATTAAGTACCTCCCGAGTCCCACCACACCACCTCCTCGTCACTGATCGCTATCTATCGCATTCGCTATATTTTTTTTTCTTCCGTAGACTGTGTTGTTCACCTCTCTGCTCTGCAGCTCTCTCTACTAGTCTCCCAGACCCAGTCCCTCCTCTCACTCGTACTTTTAATTTAAATAATAATGTCTAGGGACGGGTTTTAGCCGAGGGAGGCCCGTGCACAACTTCCAGTTCCAAACACAAGTCAACAAGCAAGAATCAAGATTAGCCAGGCGAGAGAGGCGGGAACCGATCCTGAGACTCAGTCCACCCAGCAGCGCCAATACCAGTCCTAACAACACGCGCCTGCTCTCAGCTCTAATTTCTCCTACATCTGCGTGGTGCATACCAGCGGACAGGAGTTTTGACTTACTGGGTGATGATGCCATCATGCGCCAGAGCCTTGATGCAGTCCGGGGAGGTCCAGGCCAGAGGCGAAACGCGCAGCGACGATGAGGAAGGAGGCAAGGCTGCGCCGTGACCACGGACCACATGACTTCTCTCAAGTTCTCTGCAGCATATCATGTGATCCCATCCTCCCAGCCGTTCCATATTGCAGTGAATCAGAGGCAGCGGCCAGCGCAGCGGCGACACTTCTGACAAAAAGCAGGAACAGCAGGGGCTGCCGCCAGTAAGGGATTTAAAGCACCGGCAGCCACACGAAACTTGCAGTGTTTTTCCGGGCCCGAGGGGTACCCCCTCATGGTGGGGGGGCCTGGGGCATTTGCCCCATTTGCCCCCCTCTTAATCCGGCCCTGAGCACACCTCTGTGTTGGAGGAATTGTGGGGAGTCAATTGTCACACATGCCCAGATATTCTACACTTACCCAGTTCTGGACAATTTCAAGGCAGAGATCTCTAATACAATGACAGCCCTCTTTCAGAGTGCAAACCCACTTTATTTGTGGTATATATGCATCGCTGCAGTGAGGTAAGCTATAACCTGTAAGTGCCTCCATCCTGATCCCTTACTTCAGCAGAGTTGCATAAGATCATTAATGAGACACAGAAAATGAAGAGACTGACATATTTAACTCAAGATAAAATGGATAAATTCATGGGGAGGTGGGCCGAATGGATACTAGAAATGGGATGGGGGCCCTGTTCGTAGAGATTTGAATCTGAGGACAGTACTAAATTGGTCTGGTGTGAGCAGGCTACCAGAGAAACCTTCCAGCAGTAACCTGTATAGTATAATTTTTTTTTACTGGATATACCACATGACTCACTTATCACCTGGAGACCCACGCAGCAGCCTAGTACTCAATGGGTTTTTATCTTCATAGTGTGTTATAAAATGCCCTGTTTCGATTAGGTTGTTTTATAGCTTAGTTATTTGTTAAGATGTTTAAAAAAAAAAAACGGTAACTATTGCATGTACACAAATGGCTTACTGGACTTAAATGGAATGCACGCATGTCTTGTAATGTTCCATTTACATTTTATAAGCTGTTAACCTGAGAATTATTCCTTTTCCCAACACTGAGGTACAGATTTGAATAATTGGGGGCAAAAGCCGACCCCATTGCCTCCAGCTCTGCAGTATGCAGACTGTTTGTCTATAAAGATGTTACAGCAGTGTCAGCTAGAATATAGTGCAATAATGCTGCAGTGTGCTGCAGGGAACAGTGTCATTCAGTGTCAGTTAAGCCCTTCTTTAGTGCAGTATTCTGTGACGTGTCATTTACTGCAAGTTACTGCATTGCATTGTGGCTAGCTTGGCTGTATGTCCAGTGTGACAAATAACCAATTACAGCCGAAGTCTTTAAAAATTTCTAATATACAAGTAGTCTCCTTGATGTATGCAGGGAACGATTGTGGCAGTTGTTTGATATGTTCATCTACATATTGTGCAAGGGGCTCTGTCAGCGACCTGATACTGACTACTGTTGGGCACCCCATGGGCCCTTAACATTGTATGTATTTTTGGAAGGCAATAGATAACAGCTCTCACAGGATGAGTAACCATCAAAATCGTCTTCCATTTTTCTCCAAAATCTATTTATATGTGCTTAATGTAGGATAATATCAATCTTATTCTTTCATATTTTCTGTCAAATTACAACTGTGATGTAAACAAAACAAATATTTGTAGATAGCTGTATATATTTCTCAGTAGTTTGATTTATTGCAGGTGAATTGTGTGCTTGTTAGATAAATGTGCTAAAGTTTTTTAGTACTGTCTCTTTAAGCCTGGCAAAATAAAAGTAACGTAATCACACAGTTCACACACTCTTGAAAAAGCACTTGATGGTATGAAACTTTGAGTCTGTGGGTTGGTGCTCTATGTTTGTATGCTGCTATAGTTGGTGCTACCTGGGGGAAAGGAAAGATGGATATTACAGTTCAGGAAATTACAGACAATATAAAAATACATTGCAAGATAGAGTGGTAGGAAATGTGCGCATTACAGCCAGAATATAATTTGGATTGCAGACAAAGACAAGAATACATTGCAAGATAGAATTGTAGGAAATGTTGTGATCAGTTATATCCAGAATAAATTATAGAATTACACTCTATAGTTCTGAGCTGTGACGAGGACAGCGTAAAGATGCTAAGTGCAGATAAACTGATAATCGCATGATAAATTGCTGTACAAAAAGGGGGAGTACAGGTAGGTGGAAATTAGAGTGCAGGAGGGAAGAGAAGGTAATGGAGAGCAGTTGTAGGAGGAGGGGGTGATGCTACAGAGGAGAAAATAGAGTATTTGGTGGGGCATTTTGGATAATGTAAGGGAGGGAATTCCAGACCCTAGGGAAACAATGACTGAATACCGCTTGGCCGATTGTAGTTGTAACAGAGGGGATTGCCAGGGAGCGAGTGTTGGAGCTCCTGAGGGAGTGGTAGGTGGGCAGGGGTATGGAGAGTAAGGTGGAAAGGTAGGAAGGGGAGGGAACCAAACCAGAATTTACTGGCAATATTGATGCATTTGGCACAGTGCCTGTCCTCAAGCAATGAAAATGAGAGAGAACAGTGGTGAGTGCGGAGGGGGCAGTCCAGTGTAAAACAGCAGAAAGAGTGGCAGAGAGTGTCCACTCTTCCAAGGATTGTAGTAGGGGCAGAACTGTAGACCACAACATCATAATCAAAGATCAGGAAGATCATTCGCTGTATAACAGCTTGGCGGGCCGGCACTGGGAGGCAGTCTCGGTTTCTGAATAAGGCACCGAGCTTTGGGTGCAGTTTTTTGATTAAAGCATCGACATGGCCAGAGAAGCTGAGGTGTTGGTCTAGACAAACCCTTAAATATCTAAAGGAGGTGACATCCTGTAGAGGGGATCCATCAAGGGTGTGGAAGAAGGGAAATGAGGGAAGCCTGCAGAGTCTCTGCTTCATTTCAGAGGACATTGAGACGGTCTTCTTGGCATTTAAAAAGAGTTGGTTCAAGCATAACCAGAGCTGAACATGGTTGAAGTCGAGCTAGAGTCTGTGCACCACAGTAGAAGTGGAGTGGCTACAGGTAAACAGAACCGTGTCATCCACATACATGTAAATGGAGGCAGACGAACAGGCTGAGGGGAGGTCATTTAGAAAAATGGAGAATAGCAGTGGTCCAATTGCAGAGCCTTGAGGAACACCAATTGTTATGGGCAGGGGGAGGGTGTCACCAACTTTGACTGACTGGGACCTGCCCTTGTGGTAGGTGCTAAACCAGCTGACAGCTGCTAATAAGAGGCCAGCAGATGAGAGCTTTAAAAGGAGGAGGGCTTTGGAGACAGTGTCAAATGCCTTAGCTAGATCGACAAAGATAGCGGAAGTGATGAGGCCCTGGTCCATACCTGAGTGGATGGCACTGCTGAGCCTGAGAAGGGAGGTAATTGTGGAGTGGGATTTCCTGAAGCCAAATTGGGAAGGAGTGAAAAAGGAGGAGGAGTCTAGGAAAGTGGAGAGCTGAGATAGAACAGTATGTTCCTGTAGCTTGGAGAGTATAGGGAGGAGTGAGATGGGTCAGTAGTTACCTGTAGCAGAGGGGTCACCACCTTTAGGGAGAGGAATAATAGTGGTATTTTTCCAGGCTGATGGAATGGAGGCACTGGAGAAAGATAAGTTTAGGAGGTCAGCCAAAAGAGAGGAGATAGCTGGGGCAGCTAAATAGAGAAGGTTGCTATCCAGGCCATCCGGGCTCTTGCCCTTAGAAGGGTTGAAAGCTAGGAGAGCATCGAGAGTAGCAGAGGGCAACACAGAAGAGAACGAAAAAGAAGGAGAAGGATAGGATGGGCTGCAGTGTGGGCCAGGGGGAGAGGAGGTGATGCAGTGGGGTGGGGGGTAGGGAGTAGAGGAGGAGGAGGCACAGGAGGTGAAGAATGAGTTAAATTCAAGCCACTGAGAGGGGCAGATAGAGAGTAGTCATCCACTTTGAGGACAGGTATAGAGGTTGTGAAGGTGGGGAGAAGAGAGCATGGACTACCTTTCAGAACTTTGAAAGATGATTTATGTTTGTATGGAAAGTGTTTGTGAAATATTCAGCATGGTGAGCCTGACGGCCTGGTGTAATAGTTTCATGGGGCAGTGGTACCTCTGGAATTCTATGGGGGACGGGTTATGTTTGAAGTCCAGCCAGGCTAGGTGCGTAAACTTGCTAAGAGTTCTGCAGGGATCCAGGGGAAGTGGGAAACCCTTACTTTGGTAAACATAAATATGTCCTTTGAGTGGTAGCAAGTAATTTGTGCTAGTGGACTACACTGAGGGTTGAGTGCTGAAAATTATTTTGTTTACATAGCAATATTATTGTTTAACCATGTTTGCAGAGTGCTTAAAGCGAGTTTTTTTCATTTGGAAATACTTTGAATATTATAATGTTTAGATAAAATTCAACTAATACGTTATAGACTTTTGCTATTTCTTTTCCTGTCTTCATTATTACTAGGCTTATTTACACGTAAACTGGATTTTTGTTCGCTATTGTTCTTCTGATGTTTACTTTGCTTATTATTACAGTATATAGGGGAATGTTGGAAAATGACACGTGCCAATGCAAAGAGTCTTGACAACAAAATGACAGACCTTCTGGCACTGGTCACAGATGGGTCACATGACCTGGTGGCGGTAACAGAGACGTGGGCAACCCCTAACCACGATCGGGACATGACAATGCCATGATACATGCTATTCTAAAAGGAAAGGGCAGAGGAGGTAGGGAAGTGCTGTATCTTAAAAAGGGAATTGAAGCAACAGAAATAGATAGCTTAGGGAAGTTGGATGAAATAGAAACCCGGGGTACTGGCAGTAACAGGAAAGGGGAAACAAATCTGGATCAGGGTGGTCTACATACCACCAGGTCAGGAATGAGAGGCAGACAAGGAATTGGGAGAAACATTTAAGAGGGCAGCCACTAGGGGAAGTGGTGGTAGTCGGGTCTTTCAGTATGCCAGATGTGGACTGGAAAGTTCCATTTTTTGCTAGTACTAGAAATAAGGTAGATGCTTGCTTAGAGGCATTCCAGGAGCAGTTCGTTCAACAAGGGAGGAGGAGGAGGCCTTTCTGGATCTGGTGCTCACCAGCAGTGAGAGGATTCAGAACGTAGCAGAGACATCACATTACAGTAAAGTTGGAGTTCCAGGTGAGAACAGTCAAACGGACAAAAGCAATAAGGGTATGGGACTTCAAAAAAAGTGGACTTTGGCAAAATGAGAGAGAAATTAGAAAAACATATGGAGGTTATAGGGGACTTAAAGGATGCCAAAGAAATATGGGTAGCATTTAAAAAGGCAGTGATTGAAGTGGCAGATAGCTCAGTCTTAAAGGTATCTAAAGGAAAAAGGGCTAAGGTGCCAATGTGATTTACAGTCAATGTGAAGGCAGTAGTAAGAGCAAAAAGGAGAGCATTTTCTAAGTATAAGGGAAGTAAAAGGGACAAAGACTGGGTGAAGTATCTAGAAGCAACAAGAGAATCTCCCAGGAAGGTGAGAAAGACCAAAGTGGAGACTGATGATCTGTTGGCAGTGGGAGTGAAGAAGTGGAAGAGGCATTCTTCTGGTACATCTGGGAGAAGTGTAAGGTTAACAAGGGTATAGTGAGAATTAGAGCAAGGGTGGGCGGGATGAGGCGGACAAGGTGAAGGCACAAACAGTGAATAATTATTTTTGTTCAGTATTTACTAAAGAGAAGGAGGGGCCACTGCCAGAATGCGAGGTCTGGAAGGGAGGAAGCAAGGACCCTGTGGGATCAGTCCAGATAACAGAGAAAAGGTTGTTAGAAAAGCTGACAGGGTTTAAAGTAAACATATCCATGGGCCCTGATGGCTTACACCCGAGGGTGCTTTGTGAAGTAGCAGGGGTTAATAGAACGCCACTTGAGGACATTTTCAATTCATCAGTAGCCAGAGGGTGGTCCTTGGACTGGAGGACAGTTGGTATGGTTCCATTGCACAAGATTGGGAGGAGGAATCAGCCAAGGAACTGTAGGCCAGTCAGCCTGATATCTGTAGTGGGGAAAATGATGGTGTCTTTACTGAGGGAGGATCTGGTGGACTTCGTTGGAAGAGAATGGGGATCAGGACTCCAGACAGCATTGGTTCACAAAGCAAAATTCTTGCCAGACAAATCTGGTGAAGTTCTTCAACTGGATAACCACTGTAGCAGGCAAGAGGTAGGCAGTTCATGTGGTATACCTCGATTTCAGCAAGGTCTTTGACTCAGTCCCCCACAGGAGTCTGGTCAAAATGATTAGGGACCTTGGGTGGAAGAAAAAAATACCAGATAGTATGGAGAGCTAGTTGAGAGGTAGAACACAAAGGGTGGTAGTTTATGGGGAGTTTTCAGAGGTAAGAGAAGTAACAAATGGGTACAGGGTATTCGAGGGTTGGTACTAGGAACAGTTCTCTTCAGCATATTCATCTGTGACATAGGTGAAGGTGTCAAGGGTAAGATCTGCCTCTTGGCAGATGACACACATATTTGTAGAATGGTAGACATGGAAGAAGGGAACTAAGGATTTTGGTAGGTTGGAGAGCTGGTCAAAGATCTGGCAGCTGAGCTTCAATGCTAAGAAATGTAAAGTGATGCACATTGGACAAAGGAACCCAGGGGTGCAGTATGAAATGGGGGTGGTGGTGCTGAATAGCACTGCAGAGTAAAAGGAAAGGATTTTGGGGAATGATATCGGAGACCCTAAAAATGTCTGCACACTGCAACAGGGCCATGGACAAAGGAAACAGAATGAATGGATGCACAGGGAGGGGGACCAGCAGTAGAAGTCAGGAGGTCATCCCTCCTACTGTACAGGTCACTGGTGTGATCATACCTGGTATACTGCGCAAGGTACTGGAGTCCGCACCCGAAGAAAGACTGCAACAGATTGGAGACCATACTGCACAGGGTAACTAAGATGATCCTGGCCTTGGGGAAATGACGTACGAGGAGAAGCTGAGGGACTTAAACATGTACACCCTTGAGAAGAGGAAGGAAAGGGACACAGTTTAGACATACAGGTACCTGCATGAGATAGATAGGGCAGACAGCAAGGAATTCTTCTCCTTGAGTTCAGATACAAAGATGAGAGGGAACTTAAATAAAGCTGGCAGCGGAGGGAGAGTCAAAAAGGATGTTGTAAGCACTTCTTCATGGAGAGAGCGGTGGACAAGTGGAACAAGTTATCAGAGGAAGTGGTACAGGTCAAATCAATCAGCAGCTTCAAACAAAAGGATGGGATAGGCGTGTAATTTAAGTGAAAAAAGGGGAATAGTAACAAAAGGGAATTGCCACTGGAGCAAGGAGGAATACTTAGGGAAGGTGGTCAGACTGGATGGGCCAAGAGCCTTTTTCTGCCGTTAGTCTATGTATCAACATCTGTATATCAATGTTTAATCTTTTGCTGAAGCCACAGTCCTTTTTTTGATTTCATAAATATTTCCACAGAAATAAACAGTAATGTTACAAACAGAGGATTGTGATTTCAGCAGAACTGGATAAACTCTAGGGGGTAAGTACTCTGTGTCCAAGCAAATTAATCTGTCAGTGAATAACAAAGGAAAGAGAAATGTAGACATTGATTTTGGTTTGGGATGCCTCTCTGGGAAAGTGATCAGAACTAGCACCCCCCAGGGGCTGACCCGGCTTCTGCCTAAACTGAATCCCACCCCCTACCAACTTAGGTCTCTCACATCAGGGATGTTCAAAGTCCCTCCTACCAGGACCCTCATGGAGGATCGGGACTTTGCCATAAGTGCGCCCAGACTCTGGAATTAGCTGCCTGTGGATATCCGAGCTGCCCCCTCCTATCTGAGTTTTTGAAATTCCCTGTGGGGTTTCCTAAAACTAGCATCAGAGTGTGACTGCCCCAAACCTCCCTAGAGTAAAGTGTCAAATTGTTTTGTCTGAACCTCCCCAGGGTGTCTCCATTGAATTCCTGGAGATACTTTCCCCACTGTATCAATGACTTCTGACTACTACTGCCTAAAGCCTTGGGCATTTTTACACCTATTATTGCTCCACGGTCATACGCTAACCATGACATATTGCACCTTGGTCACTTGGTAGAAACTTGTACTACCAGGTGTTTCTGTTTCTGTCTAATGTGCATATTTAGAAAAATGTGACGAGTTGTATATACCTGTCCGCGATCCAACTAGCCTAGGGGGTGTATACGACAATGTTATAAGTTATATTATGACCAATCCAGTCCTTGAGCTATGCTCCACTCCTGTGTATGATGACCTGTATATATCTGTCAATTGAACTAGCTAGTCTAGAGTGTATAATCTGAAATGTGCTTACTACTGTATTTTTCCCCTAGCGACAAATGATGTATTTCCCACATGTTTGTTTACTGTGACAAAAAACTGTACTCTCTTTGCCATGTCTCCTTGACTGTTGTTCCTCATGTTGTACTCTCCCAGGTCGTTCCTGAAAATAGGCATAATACTTGTCTAGTGTACTTATCCGGTAAACAAAAGCTAAATAAATAAATAAATAATATTCAAAACATATAAGCAGAATTGTGTCTGTATATTGTGTTTTCAAAGTCGTCTCAAAATTGACAAAACTATTTGTGTCACGTTGGAGAGCATGAACAATTGCGTTTATATTTTGATTGGTCAGCTGAGGTTTTTTTTTCTTTCTTTGTTTTTTAAAACTTGTGTACAATCACCTTCTAGCTCCTGACATTTCCTTGTATGATTCCTAGTATAAGTTGTTCAGTAACCCATGGCTTAGGAATGGCATTTATAGAAATGAAAACAAAACATAATGAAATACATTTTTAATTTATTTTTCCACATGGATTCACTTTGTAATCACACGTAATTGCTCTGTATCTTCTATTTACCTTGTATCTTGTAGCTTTGCTTCCTGACTTACGTATCCTGTCCTACCCAGGACCTCCTTGTAAATGAGCTTGCTCAATAGAGACTTTTCCTAATGAAATGAATAAATATCAGTACACCAGCAGTTCTTAACCCGCCAGTAATGAACTGCTAATGCAAACAAAATGTAGGATCTCTTGCACTTTTGCAGTGCTGTAACCATTTTAAAATTAAAATAATGCCTTTCAAACATTATTTTAACTGTCGGGAGATTCATGATAACAGTTGGATCCTTCATATTAGGCCTTATGTGTAAGATAATGTCAGTGGGAGGGTGTGCCTTCCCCCGCCACTACCACATACACACACACGCATTATCTCACAAATAAGACCTGCTGCTTTGGCCCTTATTTTATACGTACAAGACCCAGAGTAGAGCACAGAGGGACCCTGACTCCCAAAACTGATGTGTTAGCATGGGTGAGCTACTATAAGTGGCATGCTGCATCCTGCCAGAGAGTTGATGATCCTTCATAGTGTGTCTTTAGAGAAGCCAAGCTGGTCGAGTTTGGCTAAGAGGTAATGCGAGACTAGCTTATCGACACAGCAGAAGTACTGCGGCTTGCAGTGCTAGTGGATTAGGTTTGGGAGCAAACTCAAGAAACCACAAGGGGTGTGGCGTAGGGGGCCAGGGTCACCTGCTGTGGGTGGGGAGCTTGTCAGTCACGTCAGGACCATTTGGAGTAACAAAAGTGGAGAAGTAAGGCAGTCTCGGTAGCAAGAGGGTGGAAGCTTGGCTCACCACCTGTGCATGCAGCATTGGAGCACATTGCCCCAGTGCCTTGGGGAGGCATGAATATTGAAAAAGCACTCATCACTGACAGGTTAGCACTCATCACTGACAGGATAATGTGCTTCTCCCTCATGCCACAGACCGGGTATGCTTCTGCTGGATCTGAACTGCAAAGGGGCACATTTCCACCCTACAGCCTTTCCGTGGGGGCAGTGTATGGGAACAACATAGGTCGACTAAGCCCCAGAAAAGCTAGGCTGTTGGGGCTGGGGCAAGGATCATGGTGAAGGGTGCTAGGGACTGCCAGAGATAGGGAGCTTAAACAGTAAATAAAAAAATGGCAATGTGAGACTATGTTGAAAGGAGGCAACTAGGATTTTGATTGCTAGTTCACTCATCTCACAGCGTATTAAAAATGTTTTTCTGTAATGTTATTTAAGTAGGTCTTCCAGTCAGTAATGTTATTCCAATAAGTCTCCCAATCATTTAGAACTTGTCATTGAAATGTATTTAAGTGTTGTGCCTGAATTGTGATTAATTCCTTTTGTTCATCAGGGTTTAGAACACTGTCTCTCGAGGACCAAATTACTTTAATCCAGTATTCTTGGATGGGGCTGACGGCGTTTGCACTAAGCTGGAGATCCTACAAACATGTCAACGGCCAGATGCTTTACTTTGCACCGGACCTGATCTTTAATGAGTAAGTGAATTCGCACTGACTGTTAAAAAGTCTTAATGGATGTCACATTAGATTATGCACCTGAATTTGCTGCCTGAATGATTAGTGACCATGATAGGGAGCACAGCTTTGTGGAATGAGTCATCATATTCTCATAACATACACAGTAGATTAACCAGTCTGGTGACTCAGTATCCTGTAGTGCTGGAGTTGCTGTGATTCCTTTTGCATTGCTGCTGTAACTCGGTGGGCACCATTGGCTTCGATGTTTTGCAGTGAAGAAGTTATGGGGTGTGATGGGATTTCTGAACTTAGTATTGCCAGGTACAACATCTGTGCTTTCCTTGAGGATGAAGATTGTACTTGTCCCGGTTGGGGGAGGGGGCAGGTTTTCAGCTGTCCCACGGTCCAGTCACCCTGCTCTGAGTGTGGCAGCTGTGGCTGCAGACTAGAAAAGACTCAGGTGATAAGGAGAGGTCATCTGAGAAATGTTAGGATTTCTAAAAAGGATATTGAAGGCTTCCATTGCTAATGGGCAACATTGATATAGCTATTAGCGGTATTAATAGTAATGCCTGTCTGTTACATCTTATGTTGTCTCAGGTTTGTGCTGCTTAGTTGTTCTTGCCCATGGGACATAATAAAAATGGGTCTGTCATCTCAATTTATTCTCCCAGAGTCAAGTAACCAGTAAATAAATACTTTTTTTAACATCCAAATTTTATTAAAGATTTCCAGAATAATAAAATTCCAAAACATTGTTTCCTCCCTGTTGCACCCTCTGAGTGGTGAGTGCTGGTTTTCAGTGTCAGGAGAACTTCACAGATACAACATCTAGTTGTAGCACTCAGATTACAGGTCCATTGTACTTGACCTTGCTTCCGACTCTGAATTCGTTAACATGCATCAGAGTTAGGCTGGGTATTGGCACAGTAGCAGTGCTACCACTAGTGATGCCAATTATCCATATGTGATCAAAGTCCGGGGTGTCGGAGGGCCAGCATGGTGGGGGGAGGTTTGAGTGTCTTAGACAGTGCTTGCCTCCTTTGGGGTTGGAGGTTGTCTGCTAGCACCACTTAGAGTATCTCAGGTTGAGCAGTGGACAGTACAGCTGTGGGTGGAAAGAGGTGCATTGCTGCACTCTGCACACACTTACTGGGTGCAGTCATGGAGAGGCATTAGAGCTAACACCTCAGCAATGGAGCTGAATGGCATAAATACCCTCAACCCTCCCAAGTAATCACCAATTAACCACAACCCATGCCTCTGCCAAGCTGTCTTTGAAACTGTTTTGCCTGCAATCTTGACAAGTGGGTTCCTCCATAGTAAAGTTTGCGTGGAACAGTTAACATTTTAATTGTAGGATCTGTGCACAGAGGTCCCAGTCTCTTGCTGGTAGTGAATGATGGGGTGAGGTGTCCAAGTAGGAAAAAGGGGTTTGGCCAGTAGAGTAATAAAGATTTTCAGACATACTCTACACTTCCTTAATAAGTGACCAATCTGGGGCACATTAATATGGTAAGTGTGTGGCCAGAGTCATCTTTATAGCTGTTATTGTCCCCAAAATATCAGATTTAGTTTCTCTCTGAAGTCTATTTGAAGCCGGACATTGGAAAGCAGAGGTGAAGCCCCCCCGCTCCCAACTTTATCTTTGTTATGGTGCAGTTGGAAACAGAAGTAGGTGAAAACTTTATCTGGAATCATTAGGCATAGGGGAGAGAATTCACTCAATGGACAAAAATCGGTACAGGGAATATCCTCTGTTTCCCCCAATTAATCTGGTATCCAGATATCTGCAGATGGCTCTGGAATATAGCCGTTACCATCATGGTTGAGGTCTGTGACGTAGAGCTCAGCAGCATATTGTCTGCATGCAGTAGGAGTTTGTGATGTTCGCACGAACCAAGTTTAGTCTCTGCACCTACTTACAGTAACTGCACTTGGGAGTGCTAAGGGCTCGAAAGCAGGAATGAATAAGAGAGGTGACAGTTGGCAGGGGGAGGGTAGAGTAGAGGTACATGCCAACTACATAAGGTCTGGCAGTTTCCTAATATTGTGTGAAGCCATGCATCCCTTCAGGAATCCCACATGGTCCTGTATCAGTAACTATTGGACAGTGCTTTTGCTAGACTTGTTTCATTAGCTGAGAGTAGCATGGTCGATCTTTTTTTTTGGGGGGCTTTTAAGAATAACCACCATAGTCACTTGTTACTTCCTTTGCCCGCCACATACACCAGTGCTACCATGGTGTGCTGCTGCAGTATGCATTTTAGTTTGCCATAGAGCTTTTTTATCCTCCTCATGTCAGGTGGGCGGCTTTTCAGCCCCTTCCCCACTTCTTGTGACTGGCTGCTGCCTCCCTGGTCCTAACAGCTTGATTTCTCAGTGGATTTCCCCCCACAGCCAGGGCTATTCCCCCTTCCCCCACCCATAGAACAATCTAGAAGTGTCATGGGGGTGGGGCGGTGCTACGGCCCAAGGAGGAGTGGGCAGGGCTTCATTAAGCCCACTAGGGTCCAGCGACCCCAACTCTGTATGGTTCATCCTGGTCTTGGGGACAAGAAAGCTCTCATCAAAGGCTGAAGTCCTAGATTTCAGAAGGACAGGCTTCAATCGGGTGAGGGAGCTGGTCCGGGACAAGTTAGTCAGATTGGACAGCATTAGGCATGTGGAAGAAGGATGGCGGAGGGGGGGCACTCTGAAGAGAACAGAGTCTTGCATGGGAACAGTAATCAAAAGAAAAAGGTACCAGAGATCAGTATGGTTCTCTGGAAAGGTCAGAGAAGTACTGGGAACCCAAAAGAAGGCCTTCACCAGGTACAAGGAAAGGAAGAATGGGGGCAGTATTTAAGAACAAGGAAAACCAAAACAATAGAGAAGCAAAAGGCAGACACAGAGCTGCGAATTGTGAAGGGGTTCAGGGTGGGGAATAACAGTTCTTTAGATATATTAGGGAAAAGAGAAAGAAGGGGGAAGGAGAGGAGAAGTTGTTAGGCAAACAGGGAGGTACGTTAACTGGAGAGGACAGGCAGGAAGTGGCTGTTCTTAATGACTACTTTTGCTCTGTATTCACAAAGGAGGACAGAGGGCCTCTGCCAGAGATTGCCACTAAATCAGCTGTAAGGAGGATCCCTGAGATGAGGGAGTAAGTATTTACTAGTGAAAGGGTTTGGAAAGGGCTAGCAGCCCTAAAGATGTATAAGGTCCTGAGGCCAGATGGGATGCATCCAAAGGTGCTAAAGGAACTGGTAACAGATCTAACTCACAGATACACAGAAGGTGACGGCAGATAAGGACTGTGTGGCTCACCTAGTCTGCCACTTTTCCCTACCTAATGCATTACTGCAGACCCTAGTTGATCTGGGCTTACCCTCTTTTCCCTATTGCTAGAGTACTCTTATGTTTATCCCATGCATTCTTGAATTCCTCTACTGTTTTTGCCCCCACCACCTCCGCAGGGAGGCTGTTCCAAGCATCCACTACTCTTTCTGTGAAAAAGTATTTCCTCACGTTGCCCCTGAGCCTACCCCCCCCAGCCTCATATCATGGCCCCTTGTTCTTGCACACCTTCTTTCCTGAAAGATGCTACCCTCCTGTACCTTGTTTATAACCCTGAGGTACTTGAAAGTCTCTATGCTATCCCCTCTATCTCTCTTCTCCTCCAGGGAATACATATTGAGGTCCTCTAGACTTTGGTGCAGTCTTTGTACCATTTTTGTTGCCCTTCTGTGGACTGCCTCTATTTTGTCTATGCCCTTCCGGAGATACTGTCTCCAGAATGGGACACAGTACTCCAGATGAGGTCTCACTAGTGATCTGGACAGTGGCATGACCACCTCCTTTTTTCTGTTGGTGATACCTCTCCCTGTGCACCCTAGCATCCCAGTGGCTCTCCCCACAGCCTTGTCACATTGTTTGGTTACCTTTTGGTCATCAGATATGATTACCCCCCAGGTCCCTTTTTGACTAGTGGCTGTCAGTACCCTCCCCCATCTTGTATGCCTCCTTGGATTACTGCACCCAAGTGCATGATTTTACACTTCTTTGCATTGAATCTTAGCTGCCAGACTCTTGACCACTCCTCAAGCATGTTTAGATCCTTTCTAATTTTTTCCACACACACCCCGGAGTGTCGACCCTGTTGCAGATCTTAGTGTCATCTGCAAAGAGGCATACCTTCCCCTCCAGCCCCTCTGCAGTGTCACTTACGAAGACATTAAAGAGGACTGGCCCCAGCAAGTATCCCTGTGGCACCCCGCTTGTTACCTTCCTCTCCTCAGATTGAACGCTATTTACCACCACCCTCTGTGTCCTGTCACTCAATCAGTTTCTGACCCAGTTTACCACCTTAGGGCCCACTCCCAGGCTGCCCAACTTATTCATCAACCTCCTGTGTGGGACAGTGTTGAAGGCCTTGCTGAAATCTAGGTAGGCCACATCCACTGCCCCTCTCCTAGCTACCTCCCTCCCTGGTCAGCCAGTCAAAGAAATCTATCAGATTTGTTTGACAAGACCTTCCCTTTGTGAATCCATGCTGTCTTGGATCCTGTGCTCCACTGGATTCAGGAACTATCACAATTCTTTCCTTTAGTAGTGATTCCATTAATTTCCCCACCACTGAGGTCATGCTGGCTGGCCTATAGTTTCCAGCCTCCTCCCTGTTCCAACTTTTGCGGAGAGGGACTGCATTTGATGGGGGATGAAAAGTTTATTTTAATTTTGTTATATTTCTTTCTGGTATGGGTGGTGAGAGAACCTTAACTTCTTTTTGTATTATGATACGTGTGTATGAGGGAGGATTTTAGTTGTTTTTTTGACTTGGGTTTGGACTTGTTTTATTTAATAGTAGGAGGGCGGTATTTTAAATTGCTTTTTTCAGTTTTGTGAAATTTATTTTGGGATGGTTAGTGTTATTGTAATTGGTTTTGTTTTGTTGTGTTGTTGCAGCATGTGTTGGCCTCTAATCCCCAAGGTGGTGCACTACTCTTCCTCCTCTCTTCGTGCCTTTCGCCCTTTTTATTCTCCCCCTCTCCAATTTGAGACCTACCAGCGCTGTAGAATGCTGGGAACTATGTGTAGGAGAGGGAGATGGGTGAGGGGTTACGAACAGGGGAGGTGAGATGAGGGGGGACACCGCATTTGGGTAGTTGGATCCAGAAGGTGCCCTGGGATGAATTGGAACCCAGATTGTGGTTTGCCATGTCTGATGCTTACCAAGGGCTCTGCCAATTTAGTGAGCAGATGGTCCGGAACAGCCCTGCAGTTTACGTCAACTTGGCGTGTTCATCAATGCTAGGTCCATCAGAAGCAGATGGATATTATTGCTGATCTTGTTGGTTCGGTGGACATGGCTTGCATCACAAGACCTGGCTGGATGAAAATCCAGGCTCGATTGTAGGCTATGACTCCAGCTGGTACTCGGTGATACACTGCCTGAGATTGGATCGGGGGGGTGCAGTCTGTTCCAAGACTGAACTGGGCCTCACGAGTGTAGTAGTTGAGGATTCTGAATCCTGCGAGTGTACAGTGGTAGCAGATGTAGGCGTTCGAGTCGTTCTCATCTACCCGTCCACCCGGGAAGTGGCAGACTTTGTCGTCGACATGGCTTTTGAGTCACCCAGATTGATGGTTCTGGGCGATTTCAACGCCTGGGTTGATGACGAACTCTCGCAATTTGGTCAGCACTTCCTCCAGTTAATGACTTCTCTGGGCCTTAACACAGGTGGTTTCCACTGCTGCCCATAAACATGGACACTCTTTGGACTTAGTCTTCTTGCTAGGGTTCGAAGCCTCTGACATGGGGGTGGAACCAGTCGTTTCGTCAGATCACTACACTGTGGCATTTAGTTTTTGCACCCACCTTAGATGGCCTACCCCAGTGGAGGTCGTTAGGTACCATCCTTTACGGGATATAAATTCCCACGGCCTTGTGGCGGTGCTTGACCTGTCATCCCCCGTGGTGGTGAGCAGTGATCCAGAAACCCTCGTGACAGCTTATAACTCGGCTGTTATGGTGGCTCTGGATTCTATTGCTCTGTCTGTATGCGCCCCCTGTCCTCCGCCCCAAGTCCCCTTGGTTTGATGGGGCATTGAGGGAGATGCAGAGACAGGGGTGAAGGATAGAACATTGCTGGTGTAGATCCGCCCTTGATGCCGATCACCTTAGATTGATCGACCATTATTTAGTCTATCAATCTGCAATCACCCGTAAGAAGGCAGAATTCCTGTCCAGGGAGATTGCTGTTGCTCGAAACCGACCAGCTCAGCTATTTCGAACTGTAGACAGACTGTGCAGCCCAGCCTGTCTGGAAGTTGGGAAAGCTTTTTCGCAATTAGAGTATGATGAGCTTGCTCGATTTATTTGCAAATAAGGTGGCCGACATCAGGGCGGATCAGCAGCTGGCAACTTCTAGGGAGGTTGTGATCAGTCAGTGCGAGTTCGCTATACCTCAGTTTTCTTGGAGTTCCTTCAGTCAGCTAGATTTCATGGATGTCATGAGGATTATTCAGAGTGTGCGCCCTACATGCTGTAGTTTGGATCCTGGGCCGACCTCTCTAATTTTGGGTTGTATTGATATCATCGGTCCAGTCCTTGTGCGAATAGTCTGGTGCTCCTTGGAATTGGGTGAGTTTCCTAGCTCCCTGAAAGAGGCGGTGGTGACACCACTCTTGAAGAAAGCTACTCTGGACCCAGACTGTTTCACTAACTACAGACCTAACTCTAACCTTCCCTTGGTTGGGAAGGTGATTGAGAAAGTAGTGCAGCTCAACTGGAGGACCATTTAACCTTCCATGACATCTGTGAACCCCTCCAGTCTGGTTTTCGGAAAAGACATAGTACCAAGACAGCACTGGTTCGGGTGCTCAGTGATCTCCTGAGGGCGAGAGATCAGAAGAGACGTTCCATCTTGGTTCTCTTAGCTCTCTCCTCAGCTTTTGACACCATGGTTCACATGGTATTAATAGCACACCTGAGGCATTTATGTGGAATATGGGGAACCTTCCTTCAATGGTTCACCTCCTTCCTCACAGGGAGATCACAAAGAGTTGTGTCTGGGTTTTTTTCCTCGGGCCCAACGGCTTTGTTGTATGGGGTGACTCAGGGCTCTGTGCTGTCACCCATGTTACTCGTGGTGTATATGCTTCCCCTCGGAGACATTGTAGGAAGGTATGGGCTGAGTTTTCACTGTTACACAGATGATGCCCAGCTATACCTGTCTTTTGCACCCGAAGAGGATGGAGCTCTCTCGGGTCTTTAACAACTGTCATAAAGAAATCCAGGTGTGGATGTATTCTAGCTGGCTGAAGTTGAACTCAGAAAAGATGGAGGTATTGGTTGTGGACCCTGGTCGACAAATTGAGGGGTTGGGTGCTGGTGTGCACTCAGGAATTTTCCTTGGTGGCATTTCCCTCCCAACCTCTGAATGGGTGCATAACCTGGGGGTTGTCTTGGATAACAGACTGACCCTGCAATCGCAGGTGTCGGCTGTCATCAAGACCTCCTTTTACCATTTTAGGAATATCGACAGAGTTAAGCACCTAGTTCCGTCTGATGACCTTCCAACACTGATCCACGCCTTTGTGTCCTCGCACTTAGACTACTGCAACTCCCTTTACTTTGGGATTTCAGGGGTTGAAATTCGACGCCTTGCAGCTGGTGCAGAACACAGCGGCCCGCGTTTTGATAGGTTCTAGTAGATCCTGTCATATTACTCCGGTGTTGTGCAAACTGCACTGGCTGCCTGTACGGTGGCGGATCACCTTTAAAGTCGGTTTACTGACTTTTAAAGCCCCTCACGGTCAGGGTCTGGCCTATCTGAAAAAATTCCTGGTTCCTTACTCCCCTGGTCGATCGCTCCGTTCGGCCAACAAGGGGTTGCTAGACATTCCTAGGGTGAATCTTAAATCATCTGTCTCTAGAGCATTTTCTTATGCTGCGCCAACCCTTTGGAATTCTCTACCCTGTTAGTTACGGGAGTGCACCTCTGTGGAGGAATTTAAGAGAGGACTAAAAACTTTCCTCTGGCAGTTGGTCTTTTTAGAAAACTGAATTGTACTTGGAATTTGATCTTTTATGGATTTTAATGTTTGTTTTAAATTGTTTAATCTGTAAAGCGCTTTGGATTTGGAAAATCGCTGTATAAATAAAAAAATATTATTATTTGCCCTCCTCTAGTCCTCTTGAACCACCTCTGTCTCTATCGATTTGTTGAATAGGGCTGTTATTGGTGTTGACAGCACCTCTCTAAATTCTTTTAATATTCTGGGATGTATCCCATCCGTCCCCATAGCTTTGTCCCCTTTTAGATTCTCAAGTTCCTCTAGGACTCTTTCTTCCGTAAATGGGCTGGTGTCCACCTCTCTCCCACTGGTGCTCCTATCCCCAATAGTGGTCCTTCTCCTTCTTCTGTAAATACTGAACAAAAATATTTGTTCATGATTGTTGCTTTTTCTAGGTCCCCATCCGCACCTCCCCTTTCTCCATTTATAACCTCACAATCACCTGGTCTTCTTTCTATCTCTAATGTAACTGAAAAGGTCTTGTCTCCTTTCTTAATTGCCTGGGCTGCTTTTTCCTCCGTTTGTGCCTTTGTGCTCCTGACTGCTTTCCCCGCCTCTCTCTTTCTGCTTTTCTAGATACAGCTTCCTGTCTTCTCCCCTCTGTGTTTCCATGTACCTCCTAAAAGCTATTTTTTTTTCTTTTACCTTCTCAGCCACATCCTTTGAGAACCATAGTGGTTTTCTCTTTCTCTTTACTTTGCTAACTTGCCTAACACAAAGGCTTGTTGCCTCTGCTATGGCTTCCTTAAGGTTGTCCCATTGTTTCTCTACATCCCCCCTTCTCCTTTCCCTACTAGAGCTTCCTTGAGACATTCCACCATTTTTGCAAAGTCAACTCGTCTGAAATCCAGGACCCTTACTTTCATGTGGTTTGACTCCTCCACTGTTCTCACACTGAACCACATCATACAGTGATCACTGGACCCCAGGTGGCTACCCACCATTACATCAGTTACTCTGTTCCCATTGGTAAGTACCAGGTCCAAAATTGTTCTGTCTCTGGTGGGATTCGATTGAGGTACGCCCCCTGCAGGGCATCCAGGATGCCTCTGCTCCTAGCTGTTGTGGCTGCAGCCTGGGTGCTCCAATCCACATCAGGCAAATTATGGTCTCCCACCAGCAGCACTTCACCTTTGGCTATCATTTTGTGGATGGCTTCCACTAGTACCCCATCCATCTCCTCCCTTTGTACTGGAGGTCTGTAGATCACACCTGTGCGAATGGCAGTCCCATTTCCTGTCTCCAGGGTGACCCACAGTGCTTCCACTCCCTCCTGCATTCCCTGAACTTCAGTTGCTTTAATTCCCTCCCTGACATAGATAGCCACCTCTCCACCCTTTTTTCCACCCTATGTTTTCTAAATAGAATGTAACCTGGTATGGCTATATCCCATTCTTGATTCCCCATGTACCATGTCTCCATAATAGCGACAATATCCAGGTGCACCTCTGACATCAAGGCCAGAAGGTCTGGGATTTTATTTCCCAGGCTGCGGGCATTCATACACAAGGCATTCCAAGTTTTGCAACTTCCCCTTCTAGTAGCTCCCCTCCTGTCCCCATGTCTTACCTCCCTCCCTCTGCTGTTTTCACTTCCATTCATGCTTATCTCTGCCATTCTACCTGTCTCAGTTTTAGGTTTACTGTCAATTTCCCGACCCCAGGGTCCTTCCTATTGACTGCTTCATCCTGTTGGGGGGGCAGTTAGCTTCTTCCTGCTTGCTATCGCCTCCTCGTTGTCTAGTTTAAATGTTTGCCAATGAAGCATTTAAACCTCCCACTAAGGATCTTGCCCCCCCCCAATAGATGCAGTCCATCCCACTTGTATAGACCTGCATCCCTCCAGGTGGGACCCCAGTCCCCCGTGAAGCCGAAGCCCTCTGCTCTGCACCAGTCCTTAAACCATGCATTGAATCTTGTGATGTGGGGTGCTCTGCCTTCCCCCTTGTCATAGACCTGTAGCACCTCTGAAAAGGTTACAGTGCGTGCCACTTGTCTAAAACCCCTTCCCAGCTCCCTGAAGTCTTTCTGCATTACCCTAACCTCATCACCAGGCAGATCATTTGTCCCCAGGTGGACAATGATGTCCAGCTCTCCCTTCTGTCCTGCTGCCCCAGTGATCCTCTGGATGTGCTTTCTGTCCCTCAAGCCATGGTACCAGGTAGGCACTTAACCTCCCTCCTTCCCACTTCATCTGCTCGCAAGTCTATCCTCCTAACAATAGAATCCCCCCACCAGGAGTTGCTTCCCAGTCCTCCTCCACTGGGGTCCTCTGCCCCCGGTCTTCACCGTGGAAGACACCCACATCCTCCTTGGTCTTCACTGTGGGTGCCTCCACGGGACAGTTCCACCCTGCCAGTGCAGCATAGTTGTGGAGTTGAACCATAGGAGGGGTGTGTAACTGAACCCCTGGTGGGCTATTCAGTAGCTCAGTTCAGATAGGGGTAGGTCAAAAAGGCTGCAGGGTAACATACTTAGTCCTGCTCCATAATGGGAGGGACAAGGAGTAGCCAGATAACTACAGACCTGTCACTCGTACTTCTGTTGTGAGAAACTGATGGCAACACTAGTCAAAGAGGACCTCGTAAACTACCTGGAGAGCAGTGGACTCCAAGATAGTAAATAGCATGGGTTGGTAGCAGGAAGGTCTTGTCAGACCAATCTGATAGTATTTTTTGACTAAGTAATGTGGGTATTGGATAAGGCCCATGCTGTGGATGTACTCTACTTCAATTTCAGCAAGGCTTTTGACTTGCTGCTCACAGAAGGCTGCTGAAGAAGCTAGAGGATCTGGGTACAGTGAAAGATACAGATGGCTGAGAAACTAGTTGGAAAGGAGAAAGCAGAGGGCTGTGATTAACAAAGTCAGATCAGAAGAGAGGGAGGTCACCAGTGTGGTTCCACAAGAATAGGTCCAGTCCTTTTCATTAGTGTCATAGAAGAAGAAACCCAAGGTAAGACATGTCTCCCTGCAGATGACACTAAGCTATGTGGCAGGGTAGACAGCGAGGAGGGAGTTAGGGAGAAGCAGAGACACTTGCAAACACTGGAGCGGTGGTCAGAGGTTTGGCAGTGGAAATTCAATGCCAAAACGTACACGATGATGCACATAGGGAACAAGAACCTAAAGACAGAGTACGGTATTGGAGGGGGTAAAGTTGTGCACGACCTCAACCTCTGAGGAAAGAGAACTATGGGGTGATCATCAGTGACTCCCTAAAACAATCAAACCAGTGTAACGAGGCTAGAGTAAGGCAAATAGGATTTTGGGGTGTATAGGAAGGGGTACTAACAGCAGAAGGAAGGAGGTATTACTACCTGTCTATAGATCACTGGTGAGGCCCCACCTGGAATACTATTCCCATTTCTGGAGTCCTCACCTAAGGAAAGATAAGAACAAGCCAGAAACAGTACAACGTATGGTGACCAAAATGATTCAGGGCCAGCAGGGCAGGTCTTATGAGGACTGGCTCAAGGCACTGAATATGTACTCACTGGAGGCCAGACGTGAAAAGAGACATTCAAGATCCTGAAAGGAATGAACAAGGTAAACTGTGAGGAACTATTTAGCATAAGTAGCGGGATTCAGAACACAGGGGCATGAGTGGAAACTTATGGGGGGGGGAGGTTCAAGAGGGGGCATGAGAAAGTTTTATTTTACAGAAAGGGTGGTGGAGCCGTGGAACAAACTGCCAGCTGATGTGATGGACGCCAAAACTATCATTGGTTTCAAACATGGCCTGGTCAGAGTGAAGGGCTTGGTTGCTCAGGGTGATAACAGTAGGGCGAGGAGCATGAGGGTGGACAGTGTGGCTTAGAACCCTCTATGGACAGTAGGTCTGGGGTTTGTTATGGTTTGTGGGCAGACTGGATGGGCCAGCGGCCTTTTTCTACAGTCATTGCCTGTGTGTCCATGTTTCTGTGTAGCTGCAACACTCAAGGTATAGCTGTGCACTATAAAAAGTGAAGAACTAACATCCATCATGGCATCTACAGTAGCATTAAAATCACCCCTGAAATAACTCGATATGTTCACACTCTCTGTATGAAGCTCCGCTAGATAAATGTGAAAAGATCTGGGCTCCCTCTGTATGTGGCCCATATATGGAGCCCCAGATCACGCCATCATTTTCCAGAGGGCTGCACATTCATGGCTAAAGAGAAAAGCACCAGTAAATTAAATTAATACAAAGGATGGGTGGCAGCGCGTCTGTGTGCTCATTTCCTATAGCAAGGGTCATTGAGTGCAAGCTTTGTACAGGAAAGAACATACAGAGGAAAATCAGTACGAAATAAAATTGTTATGTGTTGTTTTGTTTTTATCAAACAGCCTGGAAGAAATCATGCATATATGTTTGAATGTTGATTCTTGGTGCATAGATGACTGACT
The DNA here is from genome assembly GCA_016271365.2 of Neoceratodus forsteri. Lineage (NCBI taxonomy): Eukaryota > Metazoa > Chordata > Ceratodontiformes > Ceratodontidae > Neoceratodus > Neoceratodus forsteri. Next base: position 128,722,931 of record CM057453.1, read on the forward strand.
GTAGATTATTAATAGTTGATGTATAGTTGTCTGAATGTTTATTATTAATTGTTGATGCATATACTGTATGTCTGTTTGAATGTAGATTATTAGTTGATATATGTATAAATTATGAATGTAGGTTATTAATAGTTGATGTATAGATGTCTGAATGTTTCTTATTAAAGGAATAATGCACGACAGGGTGTGTGTCGTGCTGGGATGACGCCAGGCCTGGGGTGGTTGTGCCGAGTGCATCCAGCACCCCAAAAGTGATGTTATCTCAGCACGACACGCACCGTGGAGTGCATTATTCCTGTTATACAATGGCAAATCTTTAAATAGAAGAACAAAAATGAAAATAAATATTTTTAAAAGTTTTTTATTTGATTTTTGTGTGTGGAAGAATACTTATTTAAAAAGAAGTTCCTTTTCCCTGTTTATCCTATAGGTGGAGCTATATGGACAGTAGCTGTTTTTTTTTCTTGTGTTCTGTATCTGCTTGCTTGTTTGACGTGTGGTTTAGTTTTCTGGTCCGTCCCCTGCCCCCGAGTTGGGGTTCTTGTGTACAGTTTTTACAATGTTTAGAAATTGTGTGGAGACATTTTAAAAGTGGGGTAACATTTTGACATAGCAACAGCAAGCACTGTTTGAACCTCCCGCTCCGTCTCTGCTGATGCTGCCCGCCCGGTGCCGCTGCTGTGGGCGTGTCCCTAAAGCTATCGAAAAGGAGGTGATAGGAAGAATGTTATTTACTGTTTTGCTTTTAGGTTGCCTTTGAGAAACCAAAAAAAAGAAGAAAAAGCAGCAGTGACTTGAATAGCAAGCGAGCGTTATGAAAATAAGCGCACGTTGACTGTTTGAAGCCTCGCTTTCTCGCTTGCTGGGACAGTCCCTCGGTGCATTGCTTCTGTGAACCCGACAAGTTTTACGTAGGAGTTTTTTAAAATAAGAAAAAATCTTTGGGGATTTCAGAGTATCTCTCACTGTTGTGGGCTGGGTTTTGCTTTGTTTCTGTGCTAGGGAGGGATTTACAGTGATGTGAAGCTACTGAAACGCAACTGTTCCTTCAGTTGGGAGCAGGGGAGTGGTGAGGGCAGTCTCATTGATGGTTTTACTTTTGGATTTGTTTTTTTTAATGTGTAATTTAACAATGTTGATTTGTTGGCTGGGGGAGTCAGAAAACGTAAGTTGGAGAGAGAATATGTCACGCTTGCCAACTTTCAGTTCAGCTCGGAGCGGGAAATGGTGAAGACAGTGGAGGGGGGAACGGCTGTGGAGTGAATTTGTTTTGCTGTTGTTACATTTCATGCAGTCATCAGCGTGTTGGGACTAGATCTGTGATGTTATGCTGGGATTACATCACGGGTCCGGTCCCGGATGGACCAGTCAGAGCCCTGCATTCTTTCTTGCCATTGTATAATAATTGTTGATGAATATATGTCTGTCCGAATGTAGATTATTAATAGTTAAAATATGTGTAGATTATGAATGTAGATTATTCATATTTGGTGTATAGCTGTCTGAATGTTTATTATTAATTGTTGCACGTGTCTGTCTGACTTTACATTATTAATAGTTGATTAGATATATAGATTATAAATGTAGATTATTAATAGTTGATGAATAGATGTCCAAATAGTGATTAATAGTTGACACATAGATGTCTGAATGTTGACTAATAGTTGATGCACATCTGTCTAAATGTTAATTATTCAGATTTTGAATGTTTGCAGTTTTTATTGATGGATGTCTTAATCAACTGTTAATAAAAGAAAAATATATTTGAATGTTGATTATTAATTGCTTATGCAAAGATATCTGAATGTTGATTAATAGTTGATGCACATCAGTCTGTTTGTTGATTAATAGTTGATACTCTGGGCTGGCCCGGTGGCGCTGAGGGTTAAGGCGCTGGACGCCACACCTTGCGCTGTGCCAGCGACCCGGGTTTGGGAACGGCTGCCGGGGGTTAGCAGGGGAGAGGGAGGATGGAGCATCCCGTGACTGCTTTCCTCTCTCTGGGTTGGGTGAAGGAGTTTGCATCACTCTGCAGCAGTGCCTGACAGAAGTCTGGCGCACTACAACAGCGGCGAGTAGCAGAGGGCTGGAGCTTGGCGGATGTCTACACGTTAGTGCTCCGACGTCATTGCACGTCCGGCTCCAGGGGGCAAAAATCAGGCGGAAAATGGCTAGGCAGTCATGGCGGCTGATGGCCATGTGCTGCGCCCCCCCCCCCAGGTGTTGGCCAGCCTGCATGGAGGAGAGCGAATCGCAGACCTGACCCAGGGGTGCTGGTGTCGGCAGCCGGACGACCAACATGCCCGCTCCCGCAGAGGAGAAAAGAATATTGTGATAAAAAAGATATTTGAATGTTGATTATTTAATCAATAAGCCATGAGGGGGTGTAGGTTATCGGGGGATTTACCATGGCTGGAGTGGTTTGCCCATGAGGCGCAGCCGAGTGGGTAACTCCTCGCCAGCCGTGGTAAATTCCCCCGATAACCCACATCCTCCAAGTGGCTTATTGCGATTATACCAAGGTTAATTTTTTTTTACTATAATAAAATATAAATATTAAAGAGATTGATTTTTTTTTTTTTATTGTATTTATTCCTATGCTGCAGATATTATAGATTATATACTCATCAACAGCCGTTGGTTAGCAGAGGATTTACAATGGTGGTAAACTGCCAGTCTGACGATTTCATTGGCTGTTCACTTATGTCCATGGTATAATAATTTATACACAGATGTTTGTTGATTATTAATAATTGATGTCTGAATATTCGAGTGTTCATTAAACGTTGAAGTACAGATGTCTAAATGTTGATTAATAGTTGGTGTAGGTGTCTGAATGTTGATTATTAGTAGTTGATGCCCGAATGTTAATTATTAAAAACTGATGTGTAGTCATCTGAATTTTGATTATTAATAGCTGATATATAGATGTCTGATTGTTAATTTATAGTTAATGAATATATCCATCTGAATGTACATTATTAATAGTTGATCTGCAGATGTCTGAATGCTGATTATTAATAGTGATGCACAAAATGTCTGATTATTAACTCTTAGGCTGCTGACAGAATTAGAACGCATAGTAATTCTGGACTGATATATCTGTTTGTGGCACAATAAGGGTTAATAGCTGATGGCAGGTGTCTTGAATGTTAATTATTAATAGTTTAATTAATTTATTTATTTATTTCAGTGCTCGGAAAACCATTTGAGCTCAGAGCTCTTTACATAGGTTCCACGTCAGGACATTTTAGTACAACGTATAGGTGAAATTATACAATGAATTGCAGAAATACAAAGGTAAACAAACAGGATTATATATCAAACACAGTATAGGTCACAGGAAAGCAGACAATTTACAGTGCCCAACGGTGAAACCAGTCAGTTGTCAGCAAACAAGAGGTTGTTTGGAGCGTTGCTAAGTGCTAAAGAAAAAAGGGGGTGAAGGGGAGGAGCCCAGGTGCAGTGTGCAAAAGGAGAGCGTAATACCAGTATAGCAGTAGGGATCGGAGGGCGGTTACTAGAGGGGAGGGTGCTAGGTGTGTGGGGGAGCAGGAGGGCTTGCCTCAGGGGAGAGAGGGAAGGGCTGAGGGGCAGGGATAGAAATATTGATAGGGGAGTAGTGATGTTGCAAAGATGTCTGAATGTTGATTATGTATAGAATAATACATGGGTGGGTGGGTATAATCAGAATTTTACACACACACCTGAGGTGTGGGATGCTACAAAAACCCTGAGAACGAAACTTATGGGGTTTATAAGAGCATCCCACACAGAGAGAGTGTGTGTGTGTGTGTGTGTGTGTGTGTGTGTGTGTGTGTGTGTGTAATTCTGGTATCACACACCCACCCATGTTTTATTTAATTACTGGTCCTCATTTTTTATAAGATTGGGTTTTTGAAATAACAGAAAAAGAGTGGAAACGTGCTGTAGATGGTATTAGAAAGTTGTTTTTTTTTTTGCAGCTTCATGCTTTTTTTAAGCATTCATGGCATTCTGACACAAGACATGGGGAATGTTTCAAGGTCTGTTGACTCTCCTGTTTGTGTGAGGAAAGTTTTAAATAGCTATAGGTCACTTGCTGTTTTCTGGTTCGTGTTTCTATTTTCCTGTTCTGTGAGGATGTCTTTGCAGTTTGACAGGTTTGAGACATTGAATCTTGATTAATTTTTTTTTTAATTTTCTGTCAGGATGACATTGTTGTGTGCCTTTTTTACTGTAATTCCATGAGGTTATGTGGAACTGACTGATTTCTCTGTGAGGGAATGAATTTGCATTATTGGGAGCAGTCGTACTAGCGCACGCTGTCTGTAGTGTAAGCTAGATTGACAGGCACTGATTACAACTGCCCAGTTGTATCGCAAAATATCAACAGGATGGTTGTAACGTGATTTAAAAGTCTGGCAATACGTGTATAAAAAATGAGGACCACTAATCAATAATAGTAGATACGCAGATGTCTGGATGTTGATTAATAGTTGATGCACAGATGTCTGCATTTTGATTAATAGTTGATGAATAGATGTCTGAGTGTTAATAGTTATTTACACAGATATCTAAATGTTGATTATTAATAGTTGATCTGCAGATGTCTGAATGTTGATTTTAGTTGCTCCATGGATGTCTGATTATTATTAGTTGATACGCAGGTTTATGAATGTTGATTATTAAAAGTTGATGTACAGATGTCTGAATGTTGATTATTAATAGTTGTTATGCTGATGTCTGAATGTTGATTATTAATAGTTGTTGAGCAGATATCTGAATGTTGATTAAATAGTTGTGCAGATTATTAATAGTTGTGCAGATATCTGAATGTTTATTATTAATAGTTGTTATGCCGATGTCTGAACGTTGATTTTTAATAGTTGTTGTACAGAGGTGTAAATATTGATTATTAATAGTTGCACAGATATGTGAATTATGATTATTAATAGTTACACAGATGTCTGCATGTTTATTAATAATTGATGCACAGATGTCTGATTATTAATAGTTGATATGTAGGTGTCTGAATGTTGATCATTAATAGTTGATGCATAGATGTCTGAATGTTGGTTTTTAAAACGGTACACAGATGTCTGAATGTTGATTATTAATATTTGATGTCTGGAAATTTGAATGTTAATTAAAAGTCAATGCATAGATGTCTGAATGTTAATCGTTAATAGTTCTGCAAATGTCTGAATATTGATTATAAAACGTTGATGTGCAGATGTCTGAATGTTGATTATTACAAGCTGATGCACAGATTTCTGAATGCTGATTAGTAATAGTTGTTGCATAGATGTCTCAATGTTTTTTTTTAATTTCTTTTTTATTAAAAGGTTTTTGTTACACTTGGTCAAGAGTCCATTTCAGATATTTTCTTATATTTTGCCATATATCTCCAGTCAGTTTATATGATTGACAGTTTATATAATTTTACCCAAAGGGTTGAATATTTAGTGTGATAAGTATACAACGTTCTAGTCAAAGATCATTCAAAGGGTAACGCTCCACCTCCATTTCATCTACATTTTGCCTTATTTACCCCTTATGTTTTATTTATTCCTTATTATCTTTATATTTGGGTGAGGTATTTCCTCTCTCTTGGTTAGACCCCCGCTGCTTAAATTAAGTTATTTTTTCTCTCAACTCTTCTATCATTATTCAGTCTTTCCCTCCTGATCCCTCCCATAATAATTCTACCAATACTAGGGTCAAAAATGTGATTCTACCACTCCCTGGTAGAGCACCCATCTTTACCATCTCATCATGTTTGTTGGAGCTTTACCCTGGATTTCTGCATTAAGGGATTTTGTAACATACATTTCGGACATGATAGCTCTCATTCTAATACTGTTGGAATGGTGCTAGTCATCTACCTGTGAGTTATTGACTTTTTTGACCGCCAACAAACTGGGAGGTAAAAGAGTTTGTTCCCATGGAGGGGAATGGTCTGGAAAGATCCCCAGCAGTATCTGCTCAGCTGTTAATTCTACCTCTTGTTCTAATAAGCTAGTTAATTCTGTTTGTAGGGATATCCATAAGGGCATCAAACAAGGACACTGCCAGATAATGTGTCCCAGTGTCACCATCAGGCACCCACATTTTCACCAGCAAACTCCATATTCTTCCAGGAGGAATTTAAGCAGGATTGCTGGAGCTTTAAAAAAAAAGAAATGACACTTCCACGTAAATTCTCTCCAAAATGGGGAGGAAGCGATCTTAACCGCATTTACAGCTGATCCTCTCCACTCCTCCATAGTTATTTCTAGGTAGAGAACTCTGTTCCATTCCTGTAATATGGATTTAGTTGATTCCTTTTGTTCATTTCTCAATTCCTGATGCCTGAATGTTAATTATTAATAGTTGTGCAGATATTTGAATGTTGACTGTTAATAGTTGTACAGATGTCTAATATTGACTAGTAACAGTTGCACAGAGGAGTGAATGCTGATTATTAATAGTTGCATAGATGTGTGGATATTATTTATTAATAATTGATGCACAGAAGTCTGATTATTAATCATTGATGTGTAGATGTCTGAACGCTGATTATTAAAAGTTGATGCACAGATGTCTGACTGTTGGTTTTAAAAGTTGATGCACAGATGTCTGAATGTTGCTCATTAATAGTTGATGGCAGATTTCTGAATGTTGATAACATTTTTATTTATTTATTTATTATTTGTTTGGTTGGTTAAACACCTTTGAGCTGTGGTGGCACATTTACAAAGGTTCCACGTCAATAATACATCTACAACTATGACACTCATAACAGGTTGCCTTTACTAGGTACAAACAATGATGACAGGTACAATGGTGCACAAGTAGTTCGAATAATCAACATCTAAAAAACAGTTACATATACGACATTCTTAGCAGGTTCCCATTAATTAAGCAATAAGGCATGACAGAGTGTGCGTCATTGCTGAATAACGTCACACCTAGGGTACTTCCGCCAGCCTAGGTGTGACGTTATGCAGTGACGACACACACCCTGGAGTGCCTAATTGCAATTATAATATGGCTATAAAAATTCCGACAAGACTTTTAATGATTAAGCAATAAACATAAGAAACAAATCAGAAGTTATAACTTTATTATAATAACTGGTCAGCAATTTTTCCCATAGGCTGATCCAGTTTATAATTTGCCATTATAACGGCAGACACACACCACTTCACTCAAGAAAGAGCCACATCCTCATTGGCTCTCCACTTCCCATGGACGGGCTAAACACTGTCACAAACATGGCGGCTCCTCATCCTGCTTACCGAGGAGCCACCACGGAGGAGCCACACTGGGAGTCGCCGTCGTATGTATTAAAAACAACTTATCTGGTTGTTCCTGCTGTCCAGAACTCACACTGCAGAACAGTTCCCAATGAAATGCTCCAAAGGGCTTCTCCACCTACAAACTACTCCACACTGCTTCACCACCGAGTAACAGCTCCGTGGCACTTCTCAGAGGTAAGCGTTATTGCAACAAAATGAAACTTGATGCAACTACAGTTTATGAGGGACACAGAACAAAAAAAGGCTTAAAAAAATACTTCTCACAAATAAACTCTTTTCTGACAGAGAGAGAGAGAGATAGTCAGTGTGTGTCTGTGTGTCAGACTCAGGGCTGCTAAAAATTGGTGCCCAGCAATTATAAATAATAAAAGATGGGGAAGTGTGTTTAAATTTGAAATTAATGGTTGCCGTCGGTGTAGGATGCTTTAATAAACCCCTCGGGGTTTATGTAGCATCCCACACCTTGGGCAACCATTAATTTCAGATTAAGCACACTTCCCCATCCATTATTGTATATATAATTAATTTAGACATAAAATCGAGATAAAATAGTCCCTTCAAGAGCTTTACTGCATCCCTCTATATTGCTTACACTGACTTTATGTCCAACTTTATTACTTTGAGCTTAGCAATATTTTTTTTGTATCATATTTTAATTTGATTTTCAGATACAGTACATTCAGGACATAGCAAAACTGTAAATTCAGACTTCTATTGTACAGAGTTTCTGCAGTTCTAATTATGACAAATTAAAGTACATTGTATACTTTAAAAGTATATTAAATCCTGTAAAACAGTACTTCTTTAAAAAAAATTAATAACCGTGTCCATACTGTAGAATCTAATAAAATAATAAAAAACAATCAAACTATGCCATTTTCTGAGTGTTCATTGAATAAACCCATCTTAGTTCCTAGCCTAGTGTGCACTGAGGAGAGGAAGTACAATAAAGCACAAGGTAGGTTGTACCTATGGCCCTTGTAGACTGCCCAGTCCAGCTGCCTCAGACACCTGACAAGTTACTTTAAACTATACAGCCCTCTCTTAAGATTGCTGCCTCTCCTACCGATAGTGTCCCCCGGAAGGTGTCACATACTTTAAGGAAGTGTTCTTCTCTCCCCTTGAGGATATATGTTAATCTGTCCACCGCCAGTGCTCGCAGAACCAAAGTTTTCCATTGATCCACTGTGGGGACATTACTGGATATCCATAAGTTCTGAATGCCCTGTTGGGCTACAACCAGCAAGACCCTAATTCTCCGGGGATGAAAAATGAAAGCCACCGCTCGACTAATAGGAACCTTATTAGTCAAGCAGTGGCTTTCATTTTTCTTAACAGGAAGTCTAAAGTGTGCAAAATCATTCAGAAAACTAGCCCCATATACTAGTATGGCATGCGTCCCCGCGCTTCCCCTGGCTAAACGTCACGATACAGAGGAGTGTGGGGGCGGAGCGGGCAGACTAGGAAGTGGGAAGGGATCGGCTGTCTATTAGCTTAGCCAGAGTTACGATCCCTTCCCAAACCTTACAGAGCATTTTCAATATTTTACTTTTGGCACAGAGGGGCTATCGCTGCCCCGCGGTAGCAGGCTGTGAAGCCCAGAGTCTTAGTAAAGGGAACTTACACCTTTACTTTAAGTCTCCCACACATCTTACACCCCTTTCTTGCCATACCTTAAAGCCTTCATCTTCCAATCCTAGTAGAAACTCTGGATTTCCTGTCACCGGTACCAGAATAGTGTTGTCTCCTGCTCCTCCCCTTCTTTCTTTGATGGTTTTCCAGGCTTCCAAACAGCTAATGACCATAGGGTTTGGTGTTGCAGACATTTATAAGCCTGCAAGCCTGTTTTTTCCTAATAATGCTGACAGGCGGTCTCTACATCCTTCTTCAACTAGGTCTAACTAGCCATTGAGGAGCTTCTCCCTGGTTAACCCAATTGTGCACATATCTGTACTGGGTTGCTAAATAATACCCTTTGATATCAGGGAAGGTCAATCCTCCCAGTTCATTAGTGGTTTTTAATTTTGTCAGGCTAATTCTGGGCTTTTTCCCTTGCCAAATAAATTGGCCGAATACTTTTCTAACATTTTGATATCAGTGTTCCGTAGCCCCATCTGTATCATCTGTAGCACATATGATATTCTGGGGAGTACGTTCATCTTCAAAACATTAATTCTACCCATCCAGGATAATGAGAGGGCCCTCCACCTCTGCAGATCTTTCAGAATTACTTCCATGAGTGGTGTATAATTTAAGTTATACATTTCTTTTATATCCTGGCCTACTTTTATTCCAAGATATGTAATTGCTTTATGAACTTTCTTAAGCTCCCATGTCTTCTGCATACCCATCCCCTTACCTTTGCCAAAGTACATAATTTCTGATTTATTAATATTCAGCTTATAGACTGAGAAGGCTGAAAACGCGTCCACCTGCTGCAGTAATGCAGGGATGGACTGGTCCGGTTCCGTAAGAAATAGAAGGACATCATCTGCATATAAGGTGATTGTGTGTTGTTTACCCTGCTTACTTGAGATGCCCTGAATATGTGGATCCTCCCTGATTTTCATTGCCAGGGGTTCTATGGCAATTGTGTACAAGTGGGGGGAGAGGGGACAGCCCTTTCACGTGTCCCTCCCAAGTTGGACCTCCTCTGATGGTATCCCATTGATTAAGACCCTTGCTGTTGGGGTTCTGTAGAAGACCTCTACTAGTTGGATGTACTTCTCCCCTAAACCAAATTTTCCCAGAATTTTAAACATATATTCCCACTCAATCCGATCAAATGCCTTCTCGGCATCCATAGAAAGGGTGCATGCCTGCCCCGGGTTCTTGGAGCCCCACCATACTGCGTTCAGTAGTCTCCATATATTGTGGTAGGATATTCTGCTCTGCACAAATCCTGTTTGATCTGGATTTATTATTGAGGGGAGAAGCACATCCAGTCTCATAGCCAGTACCTTTATCATTATTTTACAGTCTAAATTTAATAAAGAGATGGGCCTATAGGAAGAGCATTCCTGGGGGTCTTTATCCGGTGTGGGGGATCACACATATGGTAGCTTCGCAGCAGGACTTGGGTAGCCCCCCCCCAGTCCATTCCATTACCCTGCAAAGGGGATCTGCTAGTTCTTGTCTAAGTTCTTTATAGTACTGTGCTCCGAATCCATCAGGACCCACAGGCTTTTCCGATTTTAGTGATCCTGTAGCTTTCAATATCTCCTCTTTAATGATGGTACCACCCAGTGAGGCTCTGTGGTCCTCTGTCAAGGTTGAAAATGGGAGGCCCTCCAAGAACCCATCCATTAAATGGCCCGCTCCTTTGCATTCAGCCGTGTATAATGTGCCATAGAATTCCTGGAATCTATTCTGTATATGGGATTCAGCTTGAAGGACTGCACCCCCTTTATCTTTTATAGTTAAAATCTTTTTAGATGTTTTGCCCCCTTTCATTAGGTTTACCAGTAATGGGCCCGGCCTTTTGCCCCATTCGTATATTCGTTGTCTAGCATACATCTGTTTTCATCTAACTTCTTCCATGAGGCGTTCATTTAAGGCCTCTCGGGCAGTCTGGAGGTCCCTCAGTGCATGACCCCCTCCTTCCTTTTTTTTTTTACATAGTATTTATCCCTCCTACTGCCCCCTCTCACCACTCAATTGGGCTTACTCTGTTGCGCTATCCTTTTTCATACTGGAGTCTGAACTCAGAGCACCTGGTCCATATTTATCCTTGATTGCTGGATTACCCCCCGGTGGGGTGGAGGGACCCCCCTACTCCCCCTGACCATTGATTGTGGACACTGGGCAGTGGAGTCTGCCCCGATGATCTGAGGGGACACAGTGAGAAGTCGTCACCCAGGTGAGGAGAGGGTGATTTTCCTCTTTTTTCTTCCCCCAACGCCGGCGTGCAGTGAGGGCCAATGAGCAAGGAGGCTCGATGAGACGCACCTGCTGCTCCACCCCTCTGCCGCTGTCTGTCCCCGGAACCACGCTGCCACCTCCTCTGCACCTACCTCCCAAGCTCTCCCAGGAGGCGGTATTGCGGCGGGAGCTTGCAGGTTGACCCCCCCCCAGAGAAGGAGGGCAGCCGTCGGGCGCTCAATCCTTCTCTTCCCCGGCCGACCCCCGGTGGTCCGTGCTCGTTCCCGGACATGGGTCGCCGGCGTGGTGCGAGGCAAGGCGTCCAGCGCCTCAGCCATCAGCACCACCAGGCTGGCACCCCTCCTTCTTTAATCACCTTTTGCTCTAATACTTTTATTTTTTGTTCTGTTGCTCTCTCCTTTGACGTTTTTCCCTTTTTAGTTTAGAAGTATATCCAATGATTAACCCCCTCATATAAGTCTTACTCGCTTCCCAGTGTATCCCATCATCTTCTACTGTACCGATTCGTTGTCTGGTATAGTTTCCATTGATCCTGTAAGAAATCTTTAAACTTCTTCTTAGTCAGGAGGTTACTTGGGAACCTCCAGCCCCTCCTTCCTCCCCCACGCTGCCCCAAATGTATTTCAAGTCGAGCAATATTTTTATACTCTTGCATTTATCTCATTTTTCACTTTGCAGAACTGAACACATTAATAGTAACAGTTCCATTTAGTGTCCCTATAGAGATCACTCGTTGTGAGGCAGAGGCATCCATATGGTTATTTTCTGTGTTTCCTTGTTTTTTTTAAACAGGAGTGAAGACTTTGTCCTAACAAACAGAAAAAAAAAACAATTAAGCATTTAGACATGACAGGGTATATATTGTGGTTGGATAGTAGCCACTTCCGGTGTGGCATGAGGCATTGCCGAGTGCCTTCACTTCTACCACCCAAAAAGTGCCGGTACCCCACCACAATGTACACCCTGGAGTGTCACTGTGATTATAAAACGGGTCCAAGATGTGTTTTTTTTTTTTGGAAGAAAGAAATGCACCAAATCAAAAGAAAAACAATTTTATGTCTTTTTTTCAAAACAGTCCCAGTACTGACATGCCATATCAGATTTAAATATTATGTACAGCAAAATTAATGTATGTTTAATTAGCTCTTAAACCCTCCAGTTTCCCCAACCCACCCATTTTACCCATCCCCTCACCTTTCTTTCTTCTTCTTTATAATATTTCCTCCATTTTCTCTGCCTTGTTTATTTTCTGTCTTGCCAACATTCAGGAGATGGAATGTTTACTGCAGACAGAATGCAAGAATTCAAGCCTCTGCTCAGTTCTGCTGACAGAACGTTTACTCCCATTAGCACACAACAGAAGGCCTCAGATGGAACCAGGGCTTTTGTTTTATCTGTAACAGCTTAAACAACGCAGATTTCCCTAGTAAGCAGGTAAGGATAGGAGAGTGATTTTTCATGGTCCGCAAAGAAACACCATAAATTACAATTCTAAGTATTGTAGTATGTCATTTTTTTATTTATGTGTGTGTGTAACAAGAGTATTATGAGGACAAATAACATTTAAGTCTTATGTTTATAAATTTAAGACACTTTTATTTTTAGGGCCTAGTTGAAGATTTTTAGTGAGTAAAGGTGACAGCCATATTTGTAATGGCAGTCAGAAATGGCTGGTACTATTGATTTGATTGTGAAGAGGCTACTGGACCTTCTTCCAGTCACGTGCTGCGTCATGGGATATCAGCACTGGGTTTCCAAGCTCCTCGGCCAATCAGATTACTGGATTTTTTATAGCCATATTATAATAGGAAATCATTGCTCACCGAATGCAATAGTACAGAAGAGTTAAGAGCGTATGCCGATTGAACGTCAACACCTGTACCACACAGCGACAGGTCGCTGTACTGTCACTGTAGGACCCCAGCACTGCTTTCTTGGGGTCTTGCACCCTCTTCCTGAATGAACTCTGACTTGGAGCTGATTATATTAAGTACAGGGGGTGCAGGGGGCAGAACCCCCCCCCCCCGCATGAGGTTAGGGGGCAAAGCCACCTGAAGAAAACATAGTGTTCTCAGATGGACATCCATTGCTGTAAATGTTGATTAAAAGTTGATGCACAGATGTCTGGATGTTGATAATAGTTGCTGCACAGATATCTGAATGTTGATTATTAATAGTTGATGCACTGATGTCTGAATGTTGATTATTAATAGTTGATGCACTGACATCTCAATGTTGATGATTTAAAAGTTGTTGCACAGATGTCTGAATGTTGATCATTAAAAGCTGATGCATAAATGTCTGAGTGTTGTTTTTTTAAAAGCTGAAGCTACAGTAATTTACTCCTCCCTGTCTGTCCTCCCCTTACCCTCATGTTGCTAGTCCCGCTGTTCCTTCTTCATCTCCAAATACTGGTTTGGATCCATACCACCTTACCTAGCTGCACTCCTCTTACCCTTTCCCTCTGCTTCATACTCCTTCCACTCCAGGGATCCTCGCACCGTCTCCCTCCTCCCTCCTCTACCCTTATGCCTCTGCTGGGCATGTAGCCTTCTCCTGTCGCCTTCCCTCTGTCTGGAACTTGCTCCCTCACCCCATCTCTCACCTTCCCCTGTTTCCCATAAGCACCAGCTAAAGCTCATCCATGCCCCCTCCTGCTCCAGTCAACTCCCTACCTGATGTACCCAGGGTGCCTTTTCATCTCTGCTATGCCCTCCCGTATCTATTTACGTCACTTCGCCTGCCACACTTAATTGTTTCAGCCTGCTCTTTGGACATTGGTGCTGCTCATAGAACTAACTTCGGTTTACCCTTTATTGTTATTTGTACTGTACCATGTTGAATTGTTTACTTTTGCACTTTAATTTTTATAATGCTTCTTTATTGCTGTGTGTAAATGTTTTTTTCAAAACATAGTTTTTCCACTGCTCTGGACCAGGCAGGGACTTCCTACCACCCCAGCCAGCTTGCCCGTATATTGCTGGCCAAGAACCTGCAACCTATCCAGTCAGGACTGCCAGCTCACCTGCAGTGCACCGCTGATCTGCCCCTCTGGCTTACCCACGAGGGCTGGGTACGCCTTCAACTCTTTGGCATGTCTTCCCTGTTGTCCTTCGGGCCACACATGGTGGAGGTGAAGGCTGGCAGTATCCCCAGAGGAAGGTGGCTCTTGTCACGGTGATGGATGTGGTGGGCAGGCTGAGCCTTCATCCTTTTTGTCCTGCATCTTGTTTTCCCATTTTCGTTGTCCCACCCACCCCTCTAGGAATGTGCTGTGGGATTGGTTGCTGGCAGAGCCGACACAGCCAGTCGACACACTCATTGCGAAGGTTCCTTCCTGTCAGTTGCTGAACCCCTGCACTGCCACCCTTGGTCAGTCAGCTGGTGATAGAGCAGCAGGCCGCAACACCCTCCTTCCTTTCCCAGTGGAAGACAGCGTCCTGTGGGATACTCAATCCTACCTCCCCTCTCCCCCTAGGCCAGCCCTCTGGCCCAGGCTCATTCCTGAACCATGGTCGATGACACTGCGAGCAGTAGCTCTGCCACTGCGCCAGTGGGCAGGCCCAATACTGTGTGTAATTTATTGTAATCCCTTTTCCCCTAGTTGCTCCTGGACAAGAGCCTTGACTCAATGTGCCTTTCCTGGTGATCAATTTTCATTATTTAAATAAATAAAAGAAATAGTTGATACATAGATGTCTGAATGTTAATATTAATAGCTGATGTATAGATGTCTGAAAGTTGTTTATTAAAATATTGATAGTTGATGTATAGATGTCTGAATGTTTATTACATATAGAATACATGTGTGGATGGGTGCGTGTAACCAGAAATGTACACACACCTGAGGTGTGAGATGCTACATAAACCCTGAGAGTGAAGCTCGAGGGGTTTATAAAAGCATTCATTTACACCCACCCACGTTTTTATTTTTTATCATTACTGGTCCCCATTTTTAATAAGACTGTTAGCGCTGTGAGAGAGTCCTGCAAACTGCTCAATTTCCCTGCCTAAGTGCTGTGGGGACCTAGAGGTCCTGATTAAGCAAATCTGTTCAAGAGATCATTTTTAGTACCTTACATTTTATATTTATCATATTTTATCTGGTTGATCCTGTGTTCCCCCTTGCCTGCAGTGCTGCCAAACTAAATGCACTAGTATCCCAGGAGCCAGCCCTTTGATGATGAGAACAGTGGGCTAAGTCATGTGGGACATCTGTGCCGACGTTTACTTATGAAGGTAAGCAATCTGAAACAGCCTATTATTGCACTTAGTCTGTCGGTACTGATCATGCAGACTCGGCGCGATCAGTAACGGTAGACAAAGCAGGACGATGGGCTGTTTCAGAGTGTTTGCTTTCATAAGTAAATGCCATCGCAGACATCCACTGTGGCTTAGCCAGTCATTTTCATCATCAAAGGACTGGCTGCGGGGGATACTTAATGGGACATTTAGTTCAGCAGCATGCTGGCCGGAGGACACAGGATCAACCAGATAAAATATAACAAATCTTAAAATGTAAGCTATTAACAAATGATGTTTTTGAACACATTTAATTAATCAGGACCTTTAGGTCCTGCAGGATTTAGGCAGGAGAATACAAAGAAGAGTTGTTTACGCTCTTGCTTTCAGTAGCATGAGCTTGATTGACAGATAGTGGTTACAACCGCCTGGTTGTAATGCAGAATACCACGTGATTTTAAGGTCTGTTTATCCAGACATTAAAAACAAGGACCAGTAATTATTAATAGGTAATGCATAGACGCCTGCATGTTAATTATTAGTTGATTATATATGTTTAAATATTGATGTTTTTTTTTTCTTTAAAACCCATGACCAGTGCTGCCCTCTCTGCTTGGCTACCTCCTAGCCCTATCTGTTTCCTTCTCCGTCACTTATCTAGTCTCTAGGGGGACCACAGGAGACCACACTCCACATGGTGTATTCCATTGGCCCAGAGGGTATTAGCGTTATTCTGCTTCACTCTGGGGTTTTCAGCCTTTATCCCCCACCACCCCCGGCGCGGGTGGTGAGGCTCCATGATGCCCACATGCGTGGTCACATACACTGGAGTCAGCCTGAATTCTCCCTCCCACGAGTGTCTCTCATTGCACCACCACATGTGCTTTCGTAAGTGCCAGTGTAACAGTGAAGACTACTGCCCTCCTTCCCTGGAGGAGGAGTATGTCATTTGGAATGTGCAATCCTTCTCCCCTGGCAGGCCCCTGGCCTTTGAATGTTGACTATTTATAGTTAATTTATAGCAGTCTGAATGTAGATTATTACGGTTTAGATGTCTAGGACCAATGAGTTTCTGTTTTTAGCAGGAAAACACTGGTGAAAAATGGAATTTGTTATTTTTAAACCAGCACTTGGGAGTTAACTTTTCATGAATAAACTCTATTTGCGCCACTTTATCATGCAAAAACAAAACAAAAAAAAACAACACTTCACACCAGTTTTTTGGGCAGACTCCTTCGTTTCAAGCCAGTTTGTTGTAGAAAATGTGCTGATTTGCCTTCCGTTTTGGAGAAGAAAATGGAGAAATGGATTTTAGGATTTTGCCGAATGGAATTGGCCAATTCTGTAAACAGAAAATAATTGGTTCTAGATATCTGAATGTTGATTATTAATAGCTGGTGTATAGATGTCTGAATGTTGATCATTTATAGTTAATACATAGATGTCAGACGTAACTGGTAGAAAACAGGTTTTGGACAGCAAGCAAGAAATGTATGTACAGGAGTTCAAGTTAAATATATGATCTTAGGGCTTACGGTTCATTTGCTGTAGGGAATTAGCAGCAGATCAAAGTATTTATTGACGTGTTTGCAGTAATTCACTTTGATCATTTTTTTCTTACTGTTACACGAACCTTATTATCAGATGACAGATAAACTGAACAGAAATGTTGATTCAGTGTTTTTTGTACTACTAACAGTATTTATCATGGTTCCTGCTCTACACGCTGCTTACGTTATTGTTCAGTGAAGACATAGTGCTGTGTATTCCTTACTCGGCATACCCTGTACATTATCCCCTATCATGATGTCTTACACAGTGCAATTGCTGTGCAAACCACCTTTTGGTCTGCTTTTTTTTGTTTAAATAAACCAGATTACTGTATGATTCTGAGTATATGATGCACTGCATGCATTCTGTATTAGCCAAAACCCACGAGCTTAGCATTGCATAAGCACTGTAAAAGTACAGTAGCCCTCTGTGTGACCCTTGGCTGGTGCAGACAGTAATTCTTCCTGGCATCTGGATTTCTATAGTAACAGTAAGAGGGATGAGTATAGCCTTTTAGGATGCATGATAACAGCTAGTTATTTTTCTCATTTATGGAACACTGAAGTTCTTGAGAAATACACTAGATCTGCTTTTTTTTTTTTTTATGAAGAGTCTTTTTACATTAGGTATCACAGTGGTGGTCATTTTAATATGACTAGTTGTAGTTTAATGCTGTATATCCGTTGATGAGCAGCAGTCTGCATAGTGTTCCACTCAAGGTTTAAGTGCAGTTACATGCTGTATATTAATCTGGATTTTTGTCTGCAGTCGACAGGTTCTGCAATACTAATTTAGAAAGTCTATAATATTTTAATGGTGTGCATACTGCAGAGTCTTCTTAAATGTAGTCTAGACTTTTGACGTCAGTTTTATTTTAAAACTTCCCCATAGTAGGCCAAATTGTGCCAGTGGCAAGCTCATTGTACTCGTGGATGATTCATTTTTAGTACAGAGTAACTAGCTGCTGTTTCGCAGTTGCCAGTCTCTACTTTAAGTAATGGAGTGCTTAATATGAAATGTTTAAAGGGAAAGTCCCCTCAACCTGTGTTCTGTATACCTGTGTAGTTTGTAAGCATGAACAACGATTCACTCTCTTGCATCCCCATAATTTCATCTTAATTTAAATATAAATGAGGTTACTTCACGCTGCTTTGCTCGGGTACGAAAACCTGTTTGTCTCTATTGCAAAGGTCTTGACCCCATTCATGCCATGCATCATGGGAGTTGATGCTTATTGTAGGGTTGTCAGAACCCTTTGAAGTTCTGGGTTCTAGTTGTAGTCTAGAACTTTTGAAAAAGTTCTAGGGTTCTAATCTTTTTTAGATCATTTTAGAACTCTAACCCTATTTTATTAAGTGTGCTGCCAATAATGAAGATAATAGTGAAATACATGTGAAAAAGGAGAGAGAAAGGATCATGTGTGACTTTGATGTATTGGGTATGGTGCAGCAGTCAAAGGGCACACAGCAGGATAAGTTGGCCAGTACACAGCATAGGAGATGGAGTCACTCAACACAGTGAAAGGGAATTTTCTGCCTCTCCTCCCAACAGGGAAATATATTACTGGCATGTATTTAAGAATTAAAAGAAAGCAGAAGGGCAAAATTACCCAAACAAACAAAACTTCAGCACTTGACTCAACCTAAAGCTTAAATGAGTTTCAAACATATAAAAACAGAGAGGCAATCTTACCAGTTCATCGTCCTTTATTAAAGTGTCCAGCTAATCCCACACGTACCATTTAAAACTTTGGTTGAGTGCTTCAGTTTTGTTTGGGCAATTTTACTCTTATGCTTTCTTGCGTCATGCTCTTTATCTGCAGGCACTGGATTGTAGTTTTACCAGGAGAGAATTGGGCACCTCACTTGCTTTTGCTTGCTTTGAATGTATTTAAGGATACCACCACAATTGGCTGCTGAGCTGCACACAGACACGCACACTGGGTACAGTGCAGTGCAGTGAAAGGAGCAAACAACAGGGCTGTAAAGGAGGCAGTATAGCACAGTGGTTAAGGGCACTGAGCTGCAAACTTAAACACCTGGGTTTGAATCCCACAGCACCACTTGCATACTGTGTGACCCTGAGCAAGTCACTTAACTTCCTTGTGCTTCCCAGGTCAAACCTGGAAACAAGCTTCAACAGTGTGCCTTTCCTGGTTAAACAATTTTGCCTTTCCTTTCCCAATGTGCTGGCCACAGTACACCACAGGAGACAGTTACACAACACACTGAAGGGAATGTTTCTATCTCTCTGCCCAACAGGTGAAATATATTTCTGGCATGTATTTGAGGATACCTCCACACAACTGGCTGCTGGGTTGCACACAGATTGAGCAATATATGCACAAGTGCAATCAGTAAAGTCACATGGCCCAATAACATCTGAATTGAAACCACCAATCACCATAGAGAGAAGACAGTAAAGGGAACAAAATTGCAATCAAATACATCATCACTCAGTAGAAAATTTGTTTTGCAAAACACACAGTGTTTTGTGTTTTAACTTCACCTCCAGAATATACCCACACACACCTTAGGTTCACTTTAATCTTTTGTACTCTGTATTGTATTAAAACACAGCTATCTGAGATATATGATGGACCTCATAAGCAAAATGGAAGGGTCTGAGTGGTCTGAGAACTACTGCTGGTTATCTACTCTAGTCTGTAACCCCTCCTTTTAATGTTCTTCTTCCTTTTTGCCCCAGGACTGGGTGTCTATTGAATAAGGAGCCCCCCGGAGACTGTATTAGGAAGATGGATAGGGAGGGTAGGATACATTTGTTTTAAAAAAACATAGCTTCAATAACGCCCTCGCAATCACTTTGCCCTGTAATATAATCCAGTTAGAGCAAAGGCGTCTCTCACTCTCAGTATACCTCCCACTGTGATATTTTCCAGTTAAAGACTGTTTTATTTTCATGATCAGGTGGTGTGCCCCTTTGACACTGTTTAGTACACTCATTTTATATCGACTTTGATTTAAATCTCTCTCAACTGTTTGTTCACAATGTCACCTTTTGAGAAAGGGATCATTTATCTGTTTGATTAAAACATGTTATCTGCTGCCTACTTTGAGAGAAACAGCTACAGTACAGGCTTTACTTGAGTTGTGTCGACGCACTGTCTTGCTCTCCCACGCTCTACTTCCAACAGAAGTGCAGTCCTCCCCTCAGTGACTAGTACTTCCTTGTGGTGACGGACTGACAGGGTGATGCTACTGCTGTGCCAGAACTCACCGCACTGACTGTTCATCTCCTGGCTCTCATTCTCGCTGTTTTGTTCCTGCCCCCCCAATTCGCATGCAGTGGCTGGCCTGCTGAGTCCCGATCCAGGTCTCTGTCTCCTGATCTTCAAAGTGACTAACTCACAACCAGGCTGACACTAACAGAACCAACGATGCCATACTAAAAACTTGAATACAAGGATGACACTTCGTGCAGTTTTGTATTTAGCGCCTAGGCGGCAACATCGTGAACCGATGACATGACTGCAAATAAAGTAATGCAATTGGTTGAGACTGGGAGGAGGACTGGATGCCGGGGGGGGGGGAGTTGTGGAAGGGGAGCAACAGACCTCCAAAAATGATGCCCTCATACCCAGTCCTTCTGCAGTAAAATGTAAGAAAACAGCAAAAAAAAAAAAAAAAGTCGAACCCTTTTGCGAACCCTCTAGTGTTCGAGTTCTAATTTAGAACTCGAACACCAGAGTTCGAGCAGGGTTCGAATCTTCTTAGAACTAGTTCTGACAACCCTAGCTTATTGCACAAGCCAACAGAAGTTATACTCTCCTTCAGTTTTGTTACATGTTTTGTGAAGCCCTGTATTCTCTAAAACCATTTTTTTCTAACTCTAATACACTTTGAACTGCAGAAAATAGGCACTTACTATGCCTTGAAAAGTTTCATGGCCAACATAAGAACAGAACATAGGGACTGCAGAGTACAGCAACAGTACTGTCTAATATAGTTATAACTACTGCAGGCTTTAACACTGCACTTATGAGAGTATCATTCAGTAGCTGACCATTTATCACTGTGTTCTAAAAAGCCACTGCCACAAAGTGAAAGAATCCAGATCTGTGTTTTGGAGAAGTTATGATGTTGTTCCCATAGGTGGATTGTGGAATCTGAACACAGTCTAGACTGATTAAAGAATGGTGTGCTTGTAAGGCTTATCCAGCTTGTAACACCTTGCTGTGTGTCATTGCAGTTTTTCCAAAGATAGCGCACTGTGAGCAGATGTGAAAACTGCGCTGGAATCAGTGGACCAGCGCTAGATTAAGCCTTGTAGCTGCAAGCCTAATTATTGCATACTGGTTTGAAGTAGACTGCCATGAGCCAGCCCAGTAGAGGTGAACTGTGTCAAGAAGTTGTTCCTTGATCACAGCTGTAGTTTGCCACAAAGATAAATCAAATATAGAGCTGTTTCTGCTGGCTAGCATAGCGGCTGTGGGCACTGCTTGCAGCATCTGTGATCCTGATCCAGCCAGACAGTATAACAGCTGTGGGCACCACTTGAAGCATCCGTGACTTGGCTTTTGTCTCAAGCTTAGGGCATTAACTAATGCCAACAGGATAATGGTCACACATTGCACAGGGTGATCTCCTCCTTCAGGGATAGTGGGCAGTGGATTCTGCTGAAGTACTGCCACCTTGGCGGCAGCAGGTGGAAGTGCAGTAGCAACTTCTGAGTGAGGGTGGAATGCATTTGCGGTACATCAGGCTTGCAGGCGAGGGCTCCTCAGCATCCCTGAGGGAGGGATTCTGGGAACAGATAAGGATGAAAAGGGGCAGGACAAACTGTCAGATGATGCCCCTGTGGGCCACCTCCCCATTTAGGTGGCCTAGAGCTCTGAGGTTTGCCCAGCTTCTCATCCTACACCACTGCTCTGCATTCTGGGTGACACCTGCCAAAAAAACTGAAGGAAGGGCACTAGAAGGGAATCTTCAGAGATATAGGTGATTGAGAGTTGAGCGCCCAGTAGGAGTGTAGCCAGGAATTTTAAACTTGTACTGAAAACTGATACACTGTTGACCCCCGATATGTAAACATAAACCAAAATATGCACCGCCATGCCACACCAACAGTAGGCCTGCCCCCCCCCCATTTGCTATGTTTGAGTTCAAGTAATCAGTTTCTTCCTGTAATCCTCCTTCCTTTGTTTTTCTGCCTGCCTGGTAAGTTGCTCTTGTTTGTGTATTTGGCTGGTGGCATCAGTGCCCCATAGCAAACAACAAAGGCAAAAGGTCACAATGCCCTTGCTTTTTTCCTTTTGTTGCCCCTGCCTGATTTGTTGATTTGCCTGATATTTTACTGTACTCTGCTGAATACAGTGCGTATGCCTGCTGACACCCCTGGCGCCACCTAGTAGTTTTTCTTGTAGAGGAGCGATTACAGGGGCATGCAGATGGCTGAAGGAACACTGTCCAGGTGCAGTAAGGTGTAAAAATAGAGTTAAAGAACTGTAGAACTGGACTGGCCCAGGTGCTCATTGTCAGAACAGTGCACTGCCACTTGGGAGACTGAGGATCGCGTTTGAGCTCTGAATTCCCACTCTTGAGCTGCTTTGGGGCTGGGCACGTAATGGGGATAAGATGCCCAACTTCTGATGAGGGGCAGGTAATGGAAATCCTGCACTCACATCCCATGCTAGAGGAGAGGTGTAGGCACTGCAGCTCTGATTATCAGGGGCTGGCAGGATGATAGAACTACAACAATTTAGAAATTAAGCACAAGAGAAATTCTATAGTACAATCACACATCAAAGCACATCTAACGTCATTGCTTCGTAGGTACTTCTGGAGCTTTTAGAGCTGGACGATGGAAGGTTGTGGGTTCTAACCCCACACCAGGTACTTGGCGTGATACCCATAACTGATGCAGTAGTGCAGTGTGAGGGGGATGCTGCACTGTTGAGGTGCTGTCCTTTGGCAGAAACGTCAAGCTGAGGTCCCTTCCGCTGTTCTGTGGACACTATCCGGATAGAAGTTAAAGATTCCATGGCATTTATCCAAGAACAGTATGGGAGTTTCCACAGTGTCATGGCCAACATTCCCCCTGTTGATGAAACAGGTCCATGTAACCCACTCCCCAGGACACACGTGAAACAAGCTATCGCAGCTTAGTGTACTGTTCCAGGTACTACACAATTATAAATAAATATGTTTCTGGACTCCTTGATCATACAGTTTAAAATTGCTAATATCAAGGCCATTCCAGCAACTGAGAACTGAAAGGGGAAAAAGAGAGAGACTCCTGCTACTCGAACAAGTGATAGAAATAGGTTAGTCACATGTGATCATAGTTCTAGTATTGGTATTCAGTTCACATTCACACTTTGACAGTTGCTGGGAACCAGCTCAGTCACTGGACATCTTCAAGCTAAGCTCCTGCCACCACCTATGGTACCGTTATCTGGCTGCTCCCCATCAACGTCAGAGCTTGCACACTGGAAGCATTGATCCCTGCTCCCCTTGCCAGAGGAGATCATGTGGGTTGTGCAGATGTAAACTAAATACCAGCAGTAGAACTATGCTTGCAGGTGAGCAACCTCTATTTCTACCAACTTGGATGCAGTTCACTGTCCACACTTTGGCAGATTTCTAGACAGTTCACCAGGAGAAGGGGGCATGGCACACACCCCTAGTTGGCGAACAGTGACTGAAGGACTAAGGTCTCAAAAGCAGCATCACAACAACATGGGCATGTTGATGCTGTAGTGGTGTATGAACGTGTGTGCTTTAGCCCAGGTAGCAGCCCTGCAGATCTCCTTCATTGGGATGTGCCTGGAAGCAGCCAAGAAGGCAGCAGTATGCCTGGTGGAATGAACCTTCAAACCCGTGGCAGCTACCTACCAGCCAACCTGTAGCATAAGGAAATACAGGATGTGATCCACCTGCTAATGGTCTGCTCTGTGACAGTCTGCCAGAGGCGGCTTCAGCATAAGTGATGAACAGCTGGCAAGCCTTGCCGCAAATTCTTGGTGTGCATACATTTTAATAAGAGAGCACCCTATGCAGGTCCAAAATATGGAGCCTATGCTGGGCATCCGAGGTGGGGATATTAAAATATATTGGGAGGTTTATCATCTAGTTAAGATGGAATTCTGACACTGCCTTGGGAAGGGACTATACTTAGGGGCAAATGACGACCTTGTCCTTGTGGAAAACCAGGTCGACAATTCGGCAGGTGTTAGCACTTGAAAACTGGAATTCCTCTGGAGCTGCGAAGGAATAATTCTGTCCCTTCTAGTGGCAAATAAGATCTGACTTTCATACAGCAGAGCTGGAGGACAACACCAAGAGTGGTGGGAGGAGCTTAGCTTGAACATGTCCGGTTACTGAGCTGATTTCCAGCAAGTGCCAAAGTGTGGACAGCGAACCGAATCCAAGATAGTAGAACCTTCCTTTCACTTGAAATCTTGACGAACAGAGCAGGACCCAAAATGTCTACAAAAGCTGAAAGTTGTTGCTACATGAATGCCTACCTTGTAATCGGAAGGCAGACTGTCATTATGAAATTTGTGGAAAAATATAAGTCGGAAATTGTCAGTTTACAGTGACCAAACAGCAAGCTTATTGATTTTGTGTAACAGTGTGGCTTGCAGTGTTTGATGCAATGTTAGAGTTGTTTTTTGGGTTTTTTTGTCTGCTCATTTGCTGATGCATGACTAATTTGGGTTAAGCTGGGAAACATGATGTGGAGGGCTGAGGCCACGATTCATGCATATGCAGACAAATAGACTAGTCTGAGTCTGTAGCATCTGCAGCCAACATTTTAAGGCAGCCCTCTGTGTTTCTTCAGTGAAGCTTCAATTTTAGTTCACATCACGTAGTGACGTGATCTGGGTGGTACTGAAGAGATCAACTAAGAATGATTTTTCACTGAATAAAAGTAATAGAACACATGGGTCCTTTTTTCCCAGCTGTGTATCTTAATTTATTTTCTTTTTGTCGGGGTCGGTAGCTTTTCAAATCTGAATAGATGTAGCTTATTTATTTTATCATCTGTGTATCCTGTGGGTCTGTAAGGGGGGAAAAAAAGCAGGACAGTTCCTGTTTTGGATACAGCTTTCAAGTAACTGATTAAAAAACAAAAATGATTAAAAAAAATACCTATTCAGGGGTTATAGCCTGAATATGAGGTATCTTCAGCCTTCCACCTTATTTCAGAAGGGCCACCTTAAGAGTGCCAGTAGCTGAATGGTAAGGTTACCATGCTAATGATCCAGGTTTCCACCCCAAGCCCAGGTGGTCACGCAACAGGCAGCAGAGGTAGTGCTGAGTGTCCATCTTAGTGCTGTCTGTCTCAGAGGGTAGGTGGCTCCGGCTGTTACATGACAGCCCCCTTTTGGCTTGGGTAGAAGATGTGTAGGGAACAAAATGGCTCCATATTGGGGGTAGAGGATCCTGTTCCTGGTAGCACATACTGACGTCATACCTTCAGGTCCTTGCCTGTAGTTAGAATATGGGAAATTGGTAGAAAGATTTACCAGCTCTGGCTGTGCTCCAGCGATGGGTGGGTTGGGGGGTGTAAAAGTGAATAAAAAATAAACTGAAACATCTGTGGTACTCAAGCAGATGGCATTAACATGGGGGGGGTCACTCATGGACAGTGTTCAAGAGGACAGGCAGTGGGTATCTGGGGGAGGGGCAAGTGGTGACTGCTGCAGTAAGTGTGGGATCCAGGGCTTGGCGGTGGGCTGTGTGACAGCCTGGCCCACCAGTTAAGGAGTGTGAAACAGAAAAGATGAAGTAGAAAAGGGTTTCTTTGAGAAGTCTTCTCACTCTCCAGCTTCCAAGTCATCCTTCGATTGCACCAGATCTGGATCCTGCCTGGGGTGAGAGGACACCCCTGAAGGTCCTACCACATGGGGCGAGATGTGGGCAGCTGGTGACAATTGGGTATGTTATTGTGGAGGCTGGGAAGTTACCAAAGAAAACCCAAAAGGAATAGCTGAAACATGAAGGATAAGGAAGCAGAGGGCACACACGGGTCATTCTTCTGAGTGATTCCCTTACATTAATTTCTAGGACGTTAAGTAGGTTGTTTTCTGGTCGGGGGGCTGTCTCCTTTTGCCCATTGTTAATGATTTATGTTTACTGGTTGGCAGTGCCAGCATGTTTAGCATTTACAGGGGCTGGCTTGCAGAGATCAGGACGTACCCAGGGAACAAACTGCACCAGGTCCTAATGGAAGAAAGAACATTAAAAAGCAGCTGACTCTATGTTTGGTTCTAGGCAGCCAACCCATAACACGGAGTTGCCTACAGAACTATTTCAGCCTTATTTTGACTTTTTTGTTACTTATAAAAAGGTTATTACCCCCATAAAGTCCAGCTTGCAAATTCTGTGTATGCAGCTCCGCCCCTAAAAACAGCATAATCATGATGCAGGGTAGAGAATGGGGCTGCAGGCACTCTAGGGAGAATGTAATAAGAGGGGCGCTGCCTAAGTGTATCTAGATTATCTTTGCTGGTAGGTGTACATGTATGGGGCAAATATACTGTATAGCATGTATTATAGCCCCATGCATGTATATGTACCAGCAAAGATAAAGTAAGTACATTTAGGCGGCCCCCCAATCCTATTACATTCCCCTTAGAAAGCGCATTCAGCCTTGTTCCTGCCTTGCATCATAGTGCTCTTGTTTTAGAAGTGAGGCTTGCAACTTATGTGCCACTGCCTATACACTGAAGTTACAAGTCGCCTTTATGAGGTAATAATTTTTTCACAACTAACAAAAAAATTTAGAAATATGACTGAAGTACCTCCTAGTGTAGGCAGCTCCATTGTATGGGTTTGCCTGCCAGGATCGTGTCAGGTTGCTCTTTAAATGCACAAGCAGCACCTCATGAAGCACAGACCAGAATTTACTTATGCATGCAGAAGCTGCCGGAAATGTGCAATTACCTTTTTCCCAGATGGGGGATGGGGGGCCTAATTTGGGCTTCAGGTAAACAGTGCCTTCTTTTCAATCTGTTACAGTCTGTGTGGGAACTGCAATAGAGGAGGCTTATGTATGCTATATCTATGAATAGCTTTTGGCAGGCTTGTGCGAATCCCTTTCCCTTGGCAACAGTAGATTTTTTTAAACCAGTGAGGCAGACTTTTGGGGGGGGGGCTTAATCCTGGAGTAACATTAAAAACCTCACTCAGTTCTGGAACAAAGTAGGAAAGAGCTGCAGTGTAAAAGTGTGCTGAATAAGTTGTAAAAATGCATATTAAATAGGACGACTGTCCCTCAGACACCCACATAAATGTTTTTGTTTTTTTTTAGGACAGAGGAGGTGTGTCCCTGCATACTCTACTTGCCAGTAAGGGTCACTCCCAGTAGCTTTCAGATGGGTCGGGGGGAGGGATAGACAGAAGGCAACCCTAGTAATAGGAAAGAGAGGGTAAGCTGCTGATCATTTAGGATCTGGACTTTAAGTAGATAGGGAAATGGGCAGACTAGGTGGGCCAGGCGGTCCTTATCTGCTGTCAAAATCTTATGTTTCTGTGTTTTGGAGCATTAGCAGTGACCTCTTCAAAGACTCCGCACTACTATGGCTACTTTAATATCATATTTATGTATCACAATGATCATGCTCTTGTCAGTCGCTTGGTGCTCTTGATTAATCACCAGATGATCACTGTGATAGATAAATATGATGTTAACCTCCATAGAGTATAATGGAGCTCTTCCCACACTCTCCCTAGGATCACATAATAACTTGGCTGGGCGTGGGGCTAGGAAGTACAGGCGACCCAGTGAATTAAATTTTATGAGCACTGTAGCTTGAAAACTATTCGAAAATTTTGGCCACATAAACAGCAGCAGCATTTCGGGTGGTAAGGCACTGAACTATGTGGTACAGATCTCCTTTGCTTTAACTTGGTGAATCTCTTTAAAGTTCTTTAATACTTCAAGTGGTTCATTCTCAGACCCAGTTATGTGTGATTTTTGTCCATGTATATCTAACCTTTGACAGGGTCCCAAATGTCATCACCTTTGTTTTTTTTCTAATTTAAGAAAAGTCTGTTTCTACAAAACCAATTTTGCAGCCTGTTGTAAGTACCTGCAGGCATTCCTCTAAGTACGCTCCTGTTTTACCAGCACAGCACAGTACCATATCTTCTGCGTACATAGTTGTAGCGACATCCTTACATACAGTTATTAAATCATTTACATACATAGAAAACAGGAGAGGACCCAGAAGGGAACCCTGAGGGGCACCCAAACTAATCCTTAGTGGTTCAGATTTGACTAAATTCAGTGTCCGTTATCCATGTTCTCTGTAGTTTTTCAAGGTATTATAGATGTGTATATGTTTTGACCTTGCATTCTTTTTCTCCCCTTCCCCAACAGAGAGCGGATGCAGCGGTCAGCAATGTATGATTTGTGTCAGGGGATGCGACGGATCAGCCTGGAATTTTTACGATTACAGCTCACCTATCAGGAGTACCTCACAATGAAGGTATTGCAACTGCTGAGCACAGGTAAGCACTGTGAACCTGAACACTTGCTGTAACAATTTTAAGCTTGCCAATTGTTTGAGAGATGAAGGTGTATTAGGGACTCAGGGACCAATCCTCGGAGCCCTGCGCAGCTATACACTGATGCATAGGGAAGTACATGATGCATGGAGGCCTCCACACATACTTGGTCCAAACTCCTCTACAGACTGATTGCGGCCCGACCCGGTCCTCAGATCTACTGGGGTGGTCAGGTGGAAGTCTGCCAGGAGGTGGTGCCCACGCTTTGCTGCAGAGACCTCCAGGAGGGCATGTAAGCTACATCTGGGGAACCCCTGATCCAAGTCTCGCCCCCCTTCCCCCAAGTGCAGGTGCATGAGACATTCAGGACTCATATACAGGGCTTCTCTGGAAATGGTCCCCAGTTTTCTGTAGCCTCTTGCAGAGCTGGGCAAAATAACAGACTAATTTTTAAATAAAATCTTTTTTGTTTCTACTGTAAAGGAAATACAGCAGTTCATGCAGCCTGCAGTATCCCACAATCCTCTGCTCGAGTGGCTTACCTAGGCTCCCCATTGGAAGCCCTGTCTCCAGCACAGCTTCACCTCTATCCCAGCATGATGGTGGTGGCCAGTGGCTATAGTTGTCCACTGCACAGCCGCATCCTGGGGTGGAGGTGCACAGACTGAATACACACAAGACATGCATTGCATCTCAGCCTGCTGTTGATCAGGCTCTGACTGGCCCATGTCTGCTTCCATGCTTGCAGACAAAAGAGGGCTTTCTACCCCGTTTAAACCTGCACATTAACAACATACAAGTGTGGTATGGCAATTTCTACTGCCGCTATAAATTCACAGTTAAACTTGCTGGCGGGTGATTATTTTGTCACAAAGTTTTAGTGTAAAAATGACAGTATTCGCACAACCCAAATGAAGCAGCAAAGTCAAGATACAGTATTAGTATCACTATTTTTGTATAAAAATAAATGAATCTACACTTAGGGTCTTCAGTATGTTGAATTAGTGCTAGACCCCAACCAGCCTTAACAGTTTGTGCAAGACATTCATAGAAACTGATTTGTGCTGCTTTGTTTTAACAAAATTGGGTGGGGGGCAGCTGTGCTGACTGGTGGGGCATTCATTCAGTATGCTGGCAACCTCAGTTTGTACCCCAGGCTGGCCAGAGCGGTGGCTGGCAGGATGGGCAAGGGAATGAACACTGTCTTGCAGGGAGGTTTTTGTGCGTTCCACTCATACAGTGGCTCCTGCTGGTCACTTGGCACTGGGGTACTTGTCACTGTGGCTGACCACATGCCACCAAGCACTCCCACCAGGATGCTGCAGTCTGCACTCACATTGGCAGTAGGGGGAGAGAAGGATGGAGGGAGGGGGAGAAAATGTGACACAGCCTGCTGTGGCACACCAGACGAGAGCACAAGCAGAAGGAAGAATGGCACACTCAATGAGTGTGGAGGTGGCAGCCAGCAGTGTGAGGTGGGTCCGTTGCTCAGCAAGGGCACCTGAGAGACCCGAAGGTGTGGGGCGCTGAGGGGCGTCGGGGGGACTGTTGCTCCTCTTTGAAAGAGAACTGCCTTGAACCGGCAAGCCTGTGTTCCCGTAGAAGGTGTATTTCAGACACTAGTTCACATTCTTTTATAGTACTACCAGTAGTTGTTCCTGACACACAGGGTGCTGGTAAAGATGACTGTAGAACTATATGTAGTTTGTGTTCTTATAATTACTAGTGAGCATTTTTAATACTCGAATAATCGGTTTATAAAAATGCATTACAACTGCCCGATTGTAATTATGCGTTTCAACCAGGCAGTTGTAATCGCTTCCTGTCAGTCAAGTTACACTGTGAGCGCCATGAGTCACACAATTGGCACAATAATTAAAAATGTTGACTAGTAATAATACTAATAATAGTAATAACAACAACAAAAAAAAACAAGACCTGGGTGAGTGGGTGTAAACCAGAATTTTACACACCTTGGGTGTGTGTAAAATTCTGGTTACACCCTCACACTCATGTATTATTCTCTGTGTTAAATGGTTGCATTGTTGCCACAATACATTGATGATCTACTGTAGAATTCTGCATGCAATTCTCTGTTGAGATGTTTGAGCACATTTCCTATAAGGGATCTCTTCAGCATTTCTTTTTGAACTGGTTATTTATTTATTTAGTTATTTATTTTTCCCCCTCCACCCCCGATAGGTCCTAGTTCAGGAGAGCACCCCAGTACTCTCCCTCCCCAATGTCCACCGGGACTTGGCGCCAGACGTCTGGATTTGCCCCGCCCCCCCATCGATGGGGGTGGTGGTCCCAATCCCCCGCAAAGGTCTGGATCCAGTTTGGGCTGGTGAACTTAGCTGTTCGAGGAGCAGGACCTGCAGGCACCTGCCGTCATCCAGCCACTGGTGTTTTTCCCGTGTTCTGGTCCCCTGGGAGGTGTGGCATGCAAGGACGTCCAGGCACACACTATGTGCTCCTGCACGACATGCACTGACATCTGCCCCATCTCCTGATTTTCTAGCCTGAGCTGTCTTCCCCCAGCTTCCTCTAGGAGACAGGCAAGCGGGGGGCTCTACCCAACCCAACCCCAGAGGAGAGCTATCCATGGGATGCTCGATTATCCTCTCCCGGCCAACCCCATTCCCCAAGGGCGCTTCTGACCCTGGGTTGCTGGCATGGTGGCAGGTGAAACTTGGTGCCTCAGCCCTTCCTGCCACCAGACCAGCTAGAACTGGCCATTTAAGAAAGAAAGTATAATACTTATATGAGAATACTTGATGTATAACAATGTAATAACTGTGACAATGGAGTCTATTTGTACTTGTACCGAAGTTCAATAAATTTGAGTTAAAAAAAAAAAGAATGGCCATTTAAATGAATTTTTAATAATTGATTTCACTGATGTCGCTCATGACTCAGGTTGTTAAAAGGCATGTAGCCAGCACAGTCTGGTTAGGTAGGGACAGGAGCCCTCTGCTGCAAGAAAAGGTTGTAAATATTTGTTGAGTATGAAAAACTTTGAATTATAGCACCCCCTCCCCGAAGAAAGATCTGATGATCTGAAACACTGGAAGAGCATAAGATGAATTTGGAAATAAAACTTTCTGGACTAATTTTTGGAGTGCAGACGTCTTTTTCTATGTGTGTCACGATTATGTTTGTGAACATTTCTTGAAAAGAGAGAGATTGAAAAGATGATACCTTTATTAAATGTGGAAAAAAGCCTTCCAAATTTTAAATGTAATGACTGTGTCTTAAAGGTTATGCTCTAATCAGAAGTGTTTTTTGCCAAATAAATCAAGTGTGTTTGTTCCCTCATTTCCCTGTGGGTCAGGCATACGCTCAGCATGTCCACAAGCCATAGATCCCATGCCTGCTAGAGGAAGTTGTCACTACCCCCCCCCAAAGATAACCACTGCTTGTCTCATTTTGTCCTGCCCTAGACTCATTCCTTTGGTTAAGGGTGGCTGTAAATTTCATGACCAGGAAAGGGGGACTGTGATTGGGGAATTGCAACTTGGTGAGAGGATAATTTTGGTGTCATCCACATGAGTACCACCATTGTCATCTTACAATATTCCTTCTCCATCTTACTGGGGAGTGGTCTGAGACTGGAGACCTTTCTGGCCAGCATACTCCAACTGGCACAGGAGATATGATGCCATCAGCTCAAATATCAACATCCTGAGTCATGCCAGTTAAATGATTTCACATTCACAACTTAGATCTGTACGAAAAGCTTTAATAACCAGGAGTGAATGCTGTATTATACCTTTGTACAAAACATATGTAAGGCTGCATCTCTATTATTCAAAGACAAAAAACTGTTGGACAGTGTACAGAGAGGAGAGTAACACGACTCATACCCAGACTGAGAGGAATGACATATAATGACAGATTGTCTGAACTTAAATTATATGACCTGCAAATGAGAAGAAATTGGGGGGGATCTCTTATTGTTGTTTAAAGTCTTACAAAGTGAAGAGATGGCCAAGTTATTTAACATCATTCCTGCATCTAGGCTAACGCCTCTGCATTCCCAAAGCAAACAATTACGCATTCACCGAGCATTAACTAATCAAAGGGACACTGTTTTTACAATACGTGGTTGTAAACTCTGGAACAGTCTCCCTCAGAACTTGATTAACATCAATGATTTTGGTAAATTCAAGTCAGAATTAGATAAATTCCTGTTTGAAAAAGAAGGATAATACCCCCACATGGTATGGGAGGCAGTCACGGTGGGCCTAGTGCCTTCTTCTGTCTTCAGTTACAGAGTAATACCCAGTAACCATATGTGGAGTCGTGTATTTCTGCCATATGACCCACTCCACCTCTTCCCAAGGCAGAAGCTGTGCAAGTCAAAGGCTCTGCCATTGCCATTCAGTGTGTGACAACTCGAGCTTGAGACAGAAACCAGTCATGTTTCCAGGAACTTTCATGTTCAGTTTTGCACTTAAATTGCTGCTCTGGCTGTGTCGTAATCACCACTCCCAGCCATGACATCTAACTGCTGAGGGCCAGGATGGTTCAAGGGTGTTACCCTGGACCCTCGGCTTGATTTCTCTCTACATATTCGCAATGTGTGCATGGCTGCAAACAGTAAACTGGGCCTGGCATATTGAGCTAAAAACAGTCTTACTCCAACAGCGTGCCTTGCCTTGGGAAAAGGGGTCCTCCTCCCCACGCTCTGTTATGGGCTTGTCACCTTTGTCCATGCCTCTAAATCCAGCCTGTCAAAATGGGATGTCATATATAATAACATATGTTGCTTTGCCCTCTCCACCCCCGTCTCACTCATTGTGAGCGATACAATAAACTTGACTGGCTCTCCCCAGACAACCACTGAACTTTTGTCATGGGTAGCTTCGCTGACAGTGTCATCAGAACAGCCACTCCCCCACTCCTAGCTGAACTTTGTAAGCCTGCAAACTCCTCTTATCTGCTAAGGTCTAGTGGCTCACAGGTTTTGCACATTCCCAAAACCCACACACTAATGAGAGATTGGGCATTCGCCATCTGTGCACCAAGGCTAATAAACTCCCTCCCCGCCCATGTTTGTACTACCCTCTCCCACAACTGCTTCAGAAACTCCCTCTGGGGTCACCTGAAGCTTGCCTTGGTCTGTAACTGTCCCTCTTCCTCTTCTCTTCCAGTACCTGAAATGAATGTATAAATGTTCTGTGGGGACCGTATCACATATAGTAAGCCAGCACCATCAGACCTGATGAATTAGTGCTGTTTCAATGTTGGTGTTTGCCATATTGAAGTCATAACAAATCAGGGTTGAAATAAAGTAACTGATTATCTCAATAAAAAGTTCAAACTAATGGCTGTTATCCCAGTTTAGTAAGACCATGGAAATGAAAAATAAAAGAGAAAAATTTCACAAAAAAGAGAGAGAGAGAGAGACCAAGAGAAATAGGTAGCAATAATGAGAAGGGATCACTGTTGTGCTCCACTGCAACTCCAGGTGGTGTAATCTAGAGTTCAGTTGAGGGCCTGTCTGACTGTCAGGTGGGTCCTCCGCTTTGACTACACTTCGTGTCCCCTGTGCACCCCCAGTCTAATTAGCTATCTGCAAAACTTACCCACAGAACCACCTCTAATGTACCTAAGGCACAAAATCTGAATGGTGTTCCAGTTGATATACTACCCACTTTCGCCAAGATCAAATGTTGCTACCCGGTCCATCATTTGGGTGGACAACCGCTCCAAGGCATAGAGTTCCCTAGTCAGAGCACCCCATACCTCTCTTGTGTGTATATTTTTTGTATGCCCTAAATGGGTTATGGCTTTCTGTGGATAGAGTATGAGAATGGTAACCTCCCTGCATATTGTTCTGTCAACTCTTGACTCCTTCACGTGATGAGAATGTGAGAAGATATGCGGGGGTAAATAACTCTGCGCAGTCATAAATGGCTGAGAGCTCTTGAATCGCCTCCCGCCAGTAGGGGCCAAGAGTTCACAAGACCACATAATATGTGTGTGGTTTGCCTGTAGACACCCGCATTCCCTCCAACACCTCCCCAGGGTCTCTCCCGAGTATTTAGCCACTGTGGCTGAGGTACAAAAGAAACGGGTGCAGAGCTTCCATGCTTATTTCTTCCAATATGGGGAGCTAGAGATTTTGTAGGTTGGGAGAGCAGAGCCTAGCCACCTGTGAGTTGGAATAGCACTTTGCAATTCCTGTGACCACTTCGCCATAATTTGCTCAGGGCAGTCTGCCGGACACTCCCTCAGAGCTCCATAGTTAGAGCTAATGAGATGCCCTGTTGAAGATTCTGTAATATGAGACTGGATTAATGAGAGCAATGATGATGGTGTCTCCACTATAGAAGCTAGAGCCTCCTCAAAGGGTTGTAAATAAGATTTTTGTTGCAAATAACTGTAAAGTTTCTCTGAGTGAGACAGTAAGAGACTTGTAATGAAGCAAATGAGTGAATACCTGTGGGGCCCACCAATTAAGATATAAACTTCAGATTATACCGTTGCCACTGAAGGAGGGTTTTGTCCAGTCTGTTAGGGGGGGACAAATAAAGTCGTGGGCAAATGCTCTTAGAAGGCCTCAGTTTGTGTTAGGTATTTACTAGTAACGTGGACCCAGTGACTGAATGGTTCTCCTGTGTACTGGGGGAACCTCAAGGGAATCAACAAAGTCCAAGAGGGAAGCATCTTTCAGAAAAAAGAGCTGTGCAAGAACAAGGGGCATAATTTGAAGATAGATGGGGGAACGGCTCAGGGGCAACGTGAGGAAGTATTTTTTTCACGGAGATGGTGGTGGACACATGGAACGGCCTTCCTGAGGAGGTCATGGGGTCGAAAAAAGTGGGGAAATTCAAGAATGCATGGGACAGAAGAAAAAATTACCTTAGTAATTGCTTTTCTTCTCATGGAGTCTTGCTATATTATGACATATAGCAGTTAGCCACAGCACTTGAACTGCCCCGGAGAGGAAGGAGTTAACTCCAAGCTGACTGGAGTTCCAAGCGCGAGCGCCTTGCTGAAAGCTCTATCTGGCTAGTTTCAAATTGAAACTGTCAGATCTTTACGGAGCCAACACTAAGCAAAAGTCTGTGTGGAAAAAACTCTACACTAGCCAAATGGCTACCTACTAGTAGAGATAACAATAACAGAAACAACAACAACAACAATATCACCCACAGCAAGTACTATTCATTTAAAGACTCAAGTCCAGGAGGGCCAAACCTAAAGTAAAACAGAAATACCTAGTTTTCCTAATCCTAAAGAAAAGGGGAAAAAAGGAAAAAGAGCTATAATGGCATGACACAGTGCTTGCACCAATTTGCCAACCCTTACCCAAGTAGAAGTTCTGAGAGGGCAGGTTGGGGTGGTCATAATATAACAAGACTCCATGAGAAGAAAAAGCAATTACTAAGGTGAGTAATTTTTCTTCAAACACCATGAAGTCTTGCTATATTATGACATATAACAGATTACACAGCAGTACCTCCATGGAGGAGGCCAGAACCTACTTAGGAAATAGGCTCTGAAGCACGGCTGTGCCAAACGAGCATCTCTCCTGGACTGGACATCCAGGGAGTAATGCTTAGTAAAGGTGTGAACTGTTTTCAGGTAGCAGCTTGACAGATTTCCAGAATGGGAATATCTCTAGCAACCGCTAGAGATGCAGCTGTACCCCTGGTGGAATGGGCCCTCAGTCCTGAGGGGGGTTCTCTACCTAGTTTTTGGTAGCAAAATTGGATACAAGAGACAATCCACCTGGCAATTGTCCTCTTAGTGGCAGGTTTCCCTTTGCCAACCTCACCATAGGTAA
The DNA here is from genome assembly GCA_016271365.2 of Neoceratodus forsteri. NCBI lineage: Eukaryota > Metazoa > Chordata > Ceratodontiformes > Ceratodontidae > Neoceratodus > Neoceratodus forsteri. The sequence goes on from CM057453.1 coordinate 128,759,164, forward strand.
GGAAGAGTTGGAGGGATTCGAACCTGTGACCCTTGGTGTGTTCCAAATAGTAGCTTAAAGCTCTTTTAACGTCCAAACTGTGCAATCTCCTCTCACCCGAGGAAGAATGCTCAGTGAAAAATACTGGAAGGGAGATGGATTGGTTAAGATGGAAATCTGAAACCACTTTAGGTAAAACTTTCTGTTAGTCCTGAGGACTATATCTCTGTGAAAAAATAAATCCTTTTCCACTGACAGGGCTTGTAACTCACTTATCGTCTGGCAGAAGTGATGGCCACTAGGAAAACAGTTTTCAAGTTAGGAACTTAAGGTCTGCTGAAGACAGAGGTTCAAAGGGGTTGCATTAACTGAGCAATGCAAACATTAAGGTCCCAGGCGAGGCTGGGTCCCGAAAGGAGGGTTAGTGTGAAGTAACCCCTTAAAAACTTGGAAAACACAGGGAGAAGAGAGGGAGGCAGGCTTTCCTGCTGATATAAAAGCAGAGACAGCTGCCAGATGAACCTTTAAGGTAGCTGGCCTGAGGCCTAAGGAATTAAGATGGACCAAGTAGTCCAGCAAAATGGGCAAATCAGCAGATTCTGGGACAATTTGCTTCCCAGAACCAGATGGAGAACGCCTTCCATTTGGAATTATAAGTGGCCCTAGTGGAAGGCTTCCTAGAGGCCTTTAAAATATCAAGGACACCTTGAGAAAGGTGTAATTCAGCAAATTCTAACTCCTCAAGAGCCAAGCCTTGAGGTGGAGGGTTGAGGTCGGATACCAAACTCTCCCTGGGCAAAGTCAGCAGGTTGTGGGACCCTGGGAAGGCCCAGGGAGGGTGGACTGACAGGGACAGAAGCAGTGGTACCAGGGTTGCCTGGCCCAGTCTGGTGCAATCAGAATCACTTTGCAGGGCTGGGATCTGATTTTTACTAACACCCTGAAGAGAAGGGGAAGGGGAAAGGCATACAGGAACTTCCTTCCCAATCCAACAAAAGGCGCCAGGGGACTGAGCCCATTACTGGAGGCCTGCAACAGAACAGAGGAAGTTGGTGGTTATCTGGGGCTGCGAAAAGATCTATCTGAGGAGTGCCCCATCTGGCAAAGACTGACCCCAGCACTAGGGGATTCAAAGACCATTCGTGATGACCCAGAGAAATCCTGCTGAGGGCATCCGCTAGGACATTGTCCTTCCCTGGAAGGTGAACTGCTACTAGGGAGGTGTTCAGGAGTAAGCCAGAGATCACAACTTCATTGCTTCGGTGCACAAGGCTGATGACCGAGTGCCCCCCTGCTTGTTGATGTACCACATTGTTGTGGTATTGTCTGTCCTGACCTGAACTACTTTGTTCTGGACAGATGCTGAGAAATCCTGAAGAGCTAAAAAGACAGCTCTGAGTTCCAACAGGTTGATGTGGAGCAGAGATTCCTGGGGGGACCACACTCCCTGAGTGGAAAGGTTGCCCAAGTGTGCTCCCCACCCCAGCAAGGAGGCATCCGTGGTGAGGGTGAGGGAATGAGAAATGGGAATGAAGGAGACCCCTAGTCTTAGATTGCTCTGATCCTGCCACCACTGAAGAGCTAGAATCAGAGTTTGGGTCACGGGACCAATTTAGTAAGGGGTCCCTCCTTTGGGACCAATAGGCCCTCAAATGAAACTGAATGTCTCTCATCTGGAATCTTGCTCCTTGCACTACAGCTGTGGAGGCAGCCATGTGCCTAGAAGTTGCAGAAAGTGCCTTGCTGGTGAGAGACCTGCAGGGTGAAAAGAAGGATGCCAGGGCAATCAGCTTCTACCCTTTCCGAGGGAGAAATGCCCTGGCCAACTTTGTGTCCAATTCCACCTATGAAAGTTAATACCTGAACTGGTTCTAGAACTGACTTGGTAAATTCAGCAGGAATCCCAGGAAGTGAGAAGCCGCTGGGTGACTTGCAAGTGGGATTTACCTGATCTGGGGACTGACCCACAATGAGCCAGTCGTCCAGGTAGGGAAACACAGCAACCCTTGCCTTCTTAAGTGAGCCACTACCACAGCTAGACATTTTGTGAATACCCTTGGAGCAGAGGTAAGACCGAAGGGCATTGCTCTGAACTGGTAGTGACCTGAGGGCAGTTCGAACCTGAGGTATTTTTGGGTGGGAAGGCCTGATCAGGACATGAAAATAGGCATCCTTGAGGTCCAGGGAGGCTAGCCAGTCCCCTGGCCTGAGGGAGAGCAAAATCATTGCCAGAGTTAACATTTTGAACTTTGGTTTCAAAAGATGCTTGTTCAGGTACCTTAAGTCTAGAATGGGCGCCATTCTCCTGTCTTTTGGGGTAAGGAAGTATCTGAGTACAGCCCTTGCCCTGGTGACAAGGAGGAACCCTTTCCACTGCTTTGCAGTCTAGGAGGAAGAGACCTCTGCTTCCAAAGCAAGGGCCTCTAAAGGGCTTGCAGGTGGAAAATGTCTGGTTCTCATCTTTGGAAACTGTTTGAAGCTGAGAACCAGACCCTGGCTTACTACCTCCAGAACCCATTTGTCCAGGTTAGGGACACCCAGTTCTGGCTGAAATAAGCCAACCTCCCTCCAACTGGTACAGGAGAATCGGCCCTGGGCATCCCATCAGGTGCCTGCTTGGCAGTAACCTTAGGCTGAGGGGTGGGGGACGGTTTACCTGCGCCCGTCACCTCTGCCTCTGAAAAACCTCTGTGCAAAAGCAGGAGGCTTGGGATTGATAAAAGGCCTGTGGAAAGGCCTGCCCCTACCTCTGGGAGTGTGCCTCTGTGGAGTGGCATGCCGCCCTTGGCCTGGGCACTTTGTAGGTAGTTCTGTATTCATCCATCTTTTTCATATAATTTCCTTTGCTCTCCAAACAGAGAATTTCCCACCACAGGAAAATCCATAGCCTTGACTGAGTATCCTGTGACAGATTAGTGCACCTGAGCCATGCCAACCTATGGAAAGCTACAGAAGTGGCCATGACCCTAGAGGAAACATCATTAACATCTACAGCAGTATGAAATTGAACTTTAGAGGCTTCAATGCCATCAGCAGCCACCTGTTCCAATTCACTAGCCAGCTGGCCATGGGCGCTAACTGCAACACTGTATCCCATCTAGATTTCTGATATCTAGCCACATAAGCCATATAATTTGCCTGCCTGAGTCCCAAAGAAGCTGCCATATACTGTTTTTCGCCATGGCATCAATCTTCCTGGAATCCTTATCAGGAGGATGTGAGGCCAGGGGATATGCTGTCACAGGCTGCAGCTTGTACCACACCTACATGACTACACTGCTCAGTGAGGAAGTCTGTATCAGGGCCTGATAAAGTATACCTTCTGTCCATTTTTATCTACAGGAGGGACAGAATGAGGATTTTTAAAATTTTTGTTGTTTGCTTCCTAAATGACTTACGCAAAGGAATAGACAACCTCCTAGACTCTGGGATATCCATCATCTCAACATAATCAGGTTCCTCTTGCTCATCCACAGCCTCTTCCAAGGGAAGCTGGAGGGTTTCTGCAACCTTTTTGTAAAACATAAAATAAGAAGGGGACTCAGACAGCATAGGGGGAGATTCTAATGGTCTGTCTGGAGAAATGTCCGGTTCAATGGGCATGTCCAGACCCTCCCAGCCATATACATAATGATCAAAATCTTCCTCCCCCTCCTGTGGTTCATAAAATTCCTCAACATCATACTCTTGAACCACTGGAACCGAGCAGACCAACTTTTGCCAGCTGTTGGTGGTTGGCCGATCCTGAGACAGTGACTGGACAATCTGTATGGCTTTAGCTATCTCTGCAGCAGTTGGAGAGGCAATCTTGCACTCAGACCTGCTGATTTCTTAGATTTTTTACTGGGACCGGTTCCTCAGAACCAGCCTTCCTTTGCCTGAGGAAGTCTCGGCCTGGTCAGAGGGCACTCCCTCTGGTCCAGTGGGTGCTGGACCGGGCTGGCCATCCGGGTCAGCGGACTTTTTGGCCTCTCGTTCCCTGAGTCGGCCCAATCTTTTCTCCAGGGTGGCTGCAGGGAAATTCTTACACACCTGGCAGTCTGACAGGAGGTGGTCAGCCCCCAGACAATAAACACATGTAGTGTGTGGGTCAGCCTTGGCAGAGGCTTCCCCACAAACATCACAGTGTTGAAACCCAGTGGGCCCGGTTTTTCTTTTGGGTTTCTCAGACATAATGCCAGCCTATCCAAAAACTTGTCCTTTTTATGGCAGTGCCAGGCAAGACACCCTTATCGGTTCCTAACCGTGTCACAGGTATTTGAAAAAACCCAATTTAAAAGTTAAGTTTTTTTAGAACCGATAAGAACCAGGAACCGCACTCTAAAAGCCCAAATTATTGTTTAAAATTAGTATTTTTGCAAACCGATCGGTTCAAAACCGAACCGATCATGAATTTCCACACAGACTTTAAAATCCTGTACTTACGGTTTACCAGATAGAGCTTTGAACGAAATGCGGTAAAATAATTACTTTTGCCAGTTAAAATGAACGAGAAACACTCGTTTGAACCGAAAATGAACGAGCTGAAGGAGAGATCTCGGGCGACTGCTCAGTGAAGCGAGTAAAGAATCTGACAGTTTCAATTTGAAACTAGCCAGATGAGAGCTTTCAGCAAGGCGCCGCGCTTGGAACTCCAGTCAGCCTGGAGTTAACTCCTTCCTCTCCGGGGCAGTTCAAGTGCTGTGGCTAACTGCTATATGTCATAATATAGCAAGACTTCATGGTGTTTGAATGAGGCAATTCTGGTGAGGGTTAGGAAGACGTAGGCTGTTGATTAACTAGGATCTGCAGCTTATCCAATAGGTAGCAAACTGGGCAGACTGGTTGGGCCAAGCGGTCCTTATCTGCCATCAAAGTCTATGTTTCTGTGATCTCTCCTTTGTACTGTACTGCTCTTTATTGCTTTGTCTGGTCACCTTCCTGTGACTGCAGTGTCTATGAGTTTCTAACCTGATTGCCAAACTGTTTTGCGATGCTTTGTACTTGAATGTCAGTTGGTTACCTTGTTATATGATGCTTTTTAGTACTTCTCTGTTAAGTCGTGCTTTGTATGGTTTGTTTTTTTCTGATATCCTGTTATACCTTGCTTCACCTGTACTTTCCCTGTAATCTCCCAGGTCGCACCTGAAAAAAGAGATATGATCACCTTGTGTGCTTACCTGGTTAACAAAAGCTAAAATAAAATTTCAGATTCAATCTGGACTGATCTCAAGTAAGACTTTTCAACGGTGCAGCAGTAGAGCTACCACTCACGACGCCAGCAACCCAAGTTCAGGAACAAGCCTGGGTCATGTGGGGGCGGGGGCTCAAGTGCCCTAGGAGCTGCTCCCCTCCTCTGGGAGAGGGAGTGACATCACACTGCTCTATGGATGTACAAGTGGAGGTGCAAAGTCAGCGGTGTAGGGGAGGACGCTGTTAGGCACTTGGCTGATGCGTGCGTCAGCTTGCCACCAGCCACGATGTATGTTCTCTTGCCGGCATCCTCAGGGGACGGGGAAACTAAGGGGTAAATTTCCAGAAGCCTTAACTCCATGACGGCCATCATCAATGGAGGTCTTGAAAAGACGATATATCCATCAGTAATGTTGCAAAGGGAGCAAAAAGTATATTTGAAAAAAAAAAAGCTGTTGAACACAATTCCATTCTGTAATGTGGGAAATTATAAAACAGGTCTGAGAAAGCTTCTTGACTGGCTGTAAGCGTTCTGTTTACCTGATGTTAGTCTCTAGTTACCATACATGTAGAGCATAATCACATGTTGAACCAGGCACAATTTTTATTATAATAGCACTGTGGTACTTACAGGAGTTATGGTAACAATCAAGTTACTCACCCTCTAGCAGTATACGGTACTCAGCTGTTCCTCGTGCCACAGTGCACCCCAGAGGGTGATTAACAGATCTTTAAAGGGCAGCTGAAGCCTGTGGGACACTTATGAAAACCTAATATTTAGACACTACCCAGTTTATATTTTACCTATTTTCCGGTCATGCTTTATTTCATAAAAGTTGTTATTTTATCTAGAGACAGTTGTGTATGTTGAATATACTTTTCATTAGGAAGCTGTGAAAAATTGTTTAGCCCCAGCAGATTGTTGTAGATCTCTCTGTGGATTACCAAAAATAGAATGTACATACAAATCTAATCCTTGTCTTTTTAAACACATATATTCCTCTCTTTCACACACAAAATTACACTGGGATCTGGCCATATAATGCTCCCTGCTATAAGGACACTTCTAATTTAGGGCTGCTATACCTTGCTTGGCTCCCACTTGTGTAAGAGCAACTCTGCTCTTTGGCATGTACTTCCATAAATATGTTTCAGCTTTTAAAGTGTACTAGAGAATACTTTTCCATTTTCAGTGTGCCTTTCCAAGATTTACAGCACTTTTTGGTAGCCTATTTTAAAAATTCTGTATAAAAAGCATTCACCTTTCTCTAGTTAACTGCACAGTGCCTTTGTCTATGACATAGTAGTGCTGGCTCTGACAGCAGACTGTGATGTCACAAACAGCAGTTTTCAGGTCAGCAGGAAGAGAGTCAGATACATTTTTAAAGATTATACAATTGCATGGCCTGCTATAGGAGAGTCCCATTACCTGGAGATGACAGTACTTCCACACTTACAAATCTAGAGGTGGATGTTCTCCCCCAAAAGCAGTTCCAGTTTAACCACTGTGATCCTGTACACACTAGGGACCGATTTTAAAATGTGTTTAATAATGCTTTAGAAACAGGTCCCTTGCACAGTTGTCGGAGAGTCCACACTATACTCCCAACAACCGTGCTTCCCCGAGCGAGTTCCCTGGCATGATTGTAGCACCATCGCCAAGCATTGCAGGTGTCACAATGCACGATGGGATACTTACAGTCAGGTGCCCTAATGAATCAAGGGGAAAGTTGCATCTTCAGAATCAGGACTGCAGTGAGAGCCCAGCTGTGTATGTAGAAATGTTATATTTGTACAATGTACGCTAAAATCTTGGCTTATGTTTAAACACGGTTGCCTTAACCCGTGTTACAGCATGGATCCCTTTCACAGTGCTGGTAATATGAGTTAAGGCAATCATGTTTGTCGAAAACCGTGCTAAAGACTACCTCCCAAGCAGGGTTTTAGAACACGGTTGTAGTACAGTTTTAACCATGCTGCAGTGTGTATGCAAACTGTGCTTGAGAGAACACTTAAAATCGTTTAAGGCACTTAAACCGTTTTGTGTTTCCTAGTATGTGGAGAGCATATGAGACTGTGGGTGTTGGGGGAGGACACCTTCTTACACACTGAAACATCAACACTGTGATACAAGTTGCATTTACATAAATAGCCATCTTTGGACTTAAAGTGTAAATTTTTTTTTGATACATGACAAATGGAAATGCATCTATGATGACTCATGCTGGTTTGGGCTATAAACTGGCACATACTACACTTTGATACATGACAAACGGAAATGTTGATGTGTCTAATACCAGCTTGGACTATAAACTGGCACATACTACACTTTGATACATGACAAACGGAAATGTTGATGTGACTAATACCAGTTTGGACTATAAACTGGCACATACTACACTTTGATACATGACAAACGGAAATGTTGATGTGTCTAATACCAGTTTGGACTATAAACTGGCACATACTACACTTTGATACATGACAAACAGAAATGTTGATGTGTCTAATACCAGCTTGGACTATAAACTAGCAGATAGTGCACTTGGGACTCAAGGGCCTATATTCATTAATATTACTGTACCTCCAGCGTTAAAACTACATTACGCCGGCCCAGCGGTTGGATTTCTGTCTGCAACGCTGGCGACCTGGGTTCGGTAACGGACTCGGGTCACCAGAGGGCCGACCGGGAGGAGAAGGATGGAGCGCCCAGGGATAGCTCTCTTTCTCTGGGTGGAGGGTGGGGATGTGCATCGGCGCATGCTGACTCCTGGCGGAGGCTGGGAGCACAGCAGTGACGCCTGATGCGGAGTTCAAGGGGGAGTGACAGACCTCTGGCGTATGGCTTGACATCAGGACGTCACTCCCCACAAGAAAACCAGGAAAATACTCCCTGGCTGGCCGGATGATGGCCCCTCTGCCCTCCGATGCCGCCGATCCCATGACCGGCATGCCTCAGCAGTACCCCGGGCCAATGGAAAGAGTGCGCTGGCCACCCCTACCAGTGCCTTCCCCCTCGGAGGAGGGGGACCCGCCCGGTGAAGGGATACGCCGGGTTCCCCGAGGGGACTGCCATATGAGGTGATAGCTGGTATGGGAGTCGGGGCAGGCAGGCAGTCGGGAGGGGTGTTAGGGGACCCAAAGGAGTGGGCAGCCAGGGAAGGGGAGGCGCAAAAAAAAAAAAACTACATTACTGTGTCCTCACTAATCCAGTTTAGCAGTGTGCTATTGATCAAAATGGGGGATTGCTAAATCAGGATAGTAAGGGCAAATTAAAGTGTTAACGCTGGACATAATGTTTGTGATTGTAGACCACAGTAGCCTGATTTGGTATCATAATTGGTCTTCTTACAGATTTTAACTGTTATTCACAAGTCATCAATGCCTTTGTGCCTGTAGGTCTCAGTAGCAGTACCCTTACCCTTGCGTCCTAAGACCATGGGTTCACATCCCACAGTGGGGACACAGGTTCATACTATGTGTCCACATAACAGTGAAATAGTACCCTGTTGACGATGCCTCCCTTTAGATGAGATGTTAAACTGAGGTCCAGTCTGCTAATCTCTGCCGTTACTCCAGGAAAATTATCTTGTGGCACTTTTTGAAAAAGAGCAGAGGACTTAAGCCTGGTGTCCTGGCTCGCGTTCAGATGCAATTGCAGTATCATATCTGTGTGGGATGATGTTGAGAACATGAAGACCGCTGTTGGTTGTACTGCAGCTGCTGCATTACACAGTGTAACATTCCTTACTGAGTGCATGAAGAAATGCACTGAAGAACTCCCAGTTCAGTTCTATTCCATTAGTTGGGCATCCCTCAGGCTTTGTAACAGTGTGAGATTATAACAGAAATCCTCAGGAAGACAATCTTTGGGCCAGGTATTCAAAACTTTGCCCCGGGGCTAAATTAGCCCGGACCCAATAGCCCACTATATTCAAAAGGGATAGTCCCGGTGCTAAACCTGCTGAATATAGCATGCTAAGGAAGCCAGGCAAACATAGCCCAGGAATAAGACAGCTGTGAATATAGCAACCAGGAAGTGCACACCACAACAGCAGCCAAGTTCACAGTGATGTGCAGGAAGGTCAAGGTGAACTATGAGGTCAGTGGGTGCCAGCAAAGGCTTGGACTCAGTAAAGCTGCAAGCAGCAGCGTATGTGAAATTACATTGTGCAAAAATGTACAATATTTCCAAAATTTTTGCGAGGCGCTAACACATTTGTGCAGGTTTAGCGCAGAGCTAAGCTGTTTGCCCAGGGCTAAGCTTTGCTGTATTCAAAAGTGACATGCAAATGAGCCTACTGAGGTAGTCTCTGGGTAAATATCCAGATTAGCATCTCATTATGACCTGTTTGCATGCAGTTTGCCCAGCATTACTGCAGAGTCCCACAGCTCCACCTGTAGGTCAGTCTGGAAATACAGGGGTTGGCTGGGTCTGCCCACAGCTCCACCTGTAGGTCAGTCTGGCAGTGCATGGTGGTAGCTGCAGGCTACATTTATATAGTACAGCATAGCATATTGTGCCCCAGGAGACTACACAGCACGGACATAGGTGGTGGTGCTGCATGCAGCTGTCAAACTGTAGGTCACACTACAATAGCAAGGGGGCCAGTAGTGTGAGGGACACAGCAATGCCTATGGTGTGTAGGGCAGTGATGACCACTGCACTGTACACAGTGACAGGCCCAACTTGCAGGTGTTTATTGACAGTGGACATTACTGTTATGCTGTTGTGCGACCCGCAGATGCTGCACCACTGGCATGGGAGGCTCACAGTGAGATACACACGGCTGGCTGTGTGTGCTTGATGTCTGTACAGATGTGTGGTATGTGGCTGGGGGGGCACATACGATCAGTCAGGCACACTGGTGTTTGGGTATTCCCAACATTGGCCCATGTGCACTGCATGATGTATCCCAGCCTTGTGGCCGCACCAAGTCTGTGGTGCAGCCTGGCCACATGTACACCCTCCCCTCAACACCCTCCATGCCCATAGTGCTGCATGGTGTGCTGGCATCTGTTGGTGTCCACAGAGGGGTGGTCTGGAGGTGTGTGCTGTATGGCTGCACTGCCATGGTGTCCACTGGGAGCCGGGTCACCACTTACTGCCTGGCATGGCTGGGACTGGTGGCAGATGATGGCATCATAGTGAAAGCATCAGTGAGCAGCATGTTTCCTCTATGTTTGGCTTATTTCTGTGTGTTATACTTATTGGTTAGGGTTGCGCAAAGACACAAAGTTGCACAAAGCTGGTTTGCCCAGAGTTAGGACTACATTTTCCTGAGCGGTAATTTGCACTGCGCAAAGTGTTAGCTAACGTCGCACAAAACCACTTTGCGCAGCACTATTTGCTGAATATAGCATTACACTGACATGACCCCTCAGTTTGCCCCTTGCATACATTATACTTTTGCCCAGCGCTAATGCAGTTTGTGCGAGCTGTCTGACCTTTTGAATATAGCGGACCTGCACTAACCCAGCACTAAACCTGAGCAAACGGTTTGCGCCCAGCGCAGAGTTTTGAATATCTGGCCCTTAATGTTTGATTTTCTTTGTGAAAAATCTGGCGAACTACATTTGAAAACAAATATTTTTATTGAGAGATAAAGTGCATTGTAAGATTGTTTGGGCAGTCTACAGTTGTGCAGAATACATGAGGTAAGGGATACAGAATGTGCGTTAAGTAAAACTCCCCTCACATCAGTTAATGACTAGGTTTTATTATTGTAAAAATATGTTCCTGTCTCTTCCTAGCTTTTCCCAGGGTTGCATCATCCTGTCCAGCCGCTGCTGTGGCTCATCCTAGTCCAATCTTCCCTCTGTTCAGAAACCTCCTCATGTAATGGCATTCTGGAGAGGAACATTCAAGTAAGACTGGTAGATTTTTGTTTTTAGGCTGCAAAATCCTGAGTGCTCTGGGTGCCATACAGTAAGCATATGGCAGGAACAAAAACTGAAAAATTCATCTTAAAGAGTAGTTAAGAATAACCATAACATAAATTTAAGAAGCGGCATTTTACAAGTCATTTAAAACTATCCAGTGGGGGGACCCCATGCACATGGGGGGGGGGGCAAAGCATTCCAAATCAAGGGGGCCACCACTCCAAAAAGTCTGGTCACCAGACAGCTTCATTCAGAACCAGGGAATCAACAGGAGACCTGCACTGGTAAAGCAGGGAAGGTGGACAGGGGTGTACACAGTTAGGAGTGCTTTCAGGTTGCCAGAGACAAAACCATGCATCATATGTTAAGAATATTTTTTTATATAGGTTTTTCCCATTTGCACAGCCTGCTCCCTTCCTATTTTGGTCACACAGCCCTGACATCCACTGACTCTGAGATTACCTGGCGTAGAGCTCTACCACGGATATTCCACCTGTGGCTGGGTCTGGGGAGGTCAATACCCCTTCCCCCAGCACAGTCCAGAAGTCCCCCAGGGTTCTGTAGGTGGTGTAGGAGCTGCAGCGACCGAGGATTCATCCTGATGTGGCTGTGGCATTTTCCTTGTTCTGCCCGCCCACCTCCCCGATGCATTGTGTAGCCCCAAAGCCAACCTTGACTCGGACGGTGCACCTTGCTAGGGAAAGTTCCCTGGCCCAACACAAGGTGCCACCCATACTGAAGAACACAGCACCATCCCTCCCTGAGGTGGGTGCACAAATAGCTTGCAGTAACAGCTACACTCTAGGGGCCTCTGTGACTTCTGACAATCTAGTCCTGCATCTAAAAAAATGTTAACGGCTCTCAGTAAAAGCTCCAGCTAATCAAATCCCATCAAAAAAGACTTTTTATTGTCTGCAGTCACGTTTGTATGTTTTATTGCCGTATGCTGATACAAAACATGACAGCTAAAGGGGAGGTTCTGATAATGGGAGACTTCAACATGCCAGATATAGATTGGTCAATACCAGCAGGAACATCTGCCAGAACTAGACTCATAGTGGATTCCCTGCAGGAGGGCCTCAAACAACTGGTACAGCAACCCACAAGAGACAGGGCTATCCTAGATCTAGTACTGACTAACAAAGAAGGATCACGATCTCCAGGTAGAAGGTCACCTGGGGTCCAGTGACCATCACATGGTATGGTTCAATTTGGCTACTACATCTAAATCATCCCATTCCAAGGCAAAAATATGGGACTTCAGAGGAGCTGACTTTGATAAGATGGCCAACAGAGTTAAGCTAGCCCTGGCAAAAAGAAACACAGGTGAGGAGGTACAGGCAAAGTGGGCAAGCATTAAGGATACAATACTTGAAGCAACATCCCATTGTGTTAGACAGAAAAGGAAGTGCAAAAGAAGAAGGAAACCACTTTGGTTCTCAAATACAGTAGCAGAAAAGGTCAGAGCCAAAAGGCTGGCCTTCAGAAAATATAAGGGAACACAGCGGGATGAAGATAGGGAGGCATACCAAACTGCCCTAAGGAAGCAGGTAGGCAGTAAGGCAGGCAAAGTCCCAAACTGAGGAAACACTAGCACGAACAGTAAAGAAGGTGACAAGACTTTCTATAGATACATTAGTGAAAGAGAAAGTCCAGAGGGGGTATGCTAAGCTTAATGGAGAAAAGGGAGCATGTGAGGAGGAGGACCCTGTAAAGGCATCTATCCTAAATAGATACTTTTGCTCAGTATTTACTGAAGAGAAGGTAGGGCAGGGCCCACAGCTCAGCATCATGGACACAGGGGGAGGGAGGTGAGCACTACTCCTTCACAAAAGAAAGGGTCCTACAAGAGCTTGCTAAGCTCAGGGTGGATAAGGCAATGGGACCTGATGGCATACATCCCAGGTACTTAAGGAGCTAAAGGAGGAACTAGCAGAGCCATTAGCAGAATTGTTTAGTGAGTCTCTGAGCACAGGAGAGGTCCCAGAAGACTGGAGAAGGGCTCATGGGATCCCGCCCACAAGAGTGGTAGCAGGGAGGAGGCGGGAACTACAGACCAGTCAGTCTTACCTCAGTAGTGGGCAAGATTATGGAGGCACTCCTTAAGGAAAGGATAGTGCAACACCTGGAATCCATAGGGCACAGGATCCAAGACAGCATGGGTTTACAAAGGAAGGTCCTGTCAAACTAATCTCATAGATTTCTTTGACTGGGTAACCAGAGTGGTGGACCAAGGGGAGCAGTTGATGTCGCCTACCTTGACTTCAGCAAAGCTTTTGACACTGTTCCACATAGAAGATTGATAAATAAGCTAGGTAGGCTCGGGGTGGGTCAGAAGTTGGTCAACTGGGTGGCAAACTGGTTGACTGGCAGAAAACGAGAGTGGTGGTAAATGGTATACAGTCAGAAGAGATGCAAGTCACAAGTGGGGTACCTCGGGGATCAGTCCTGGGGCCAGTCCTATTCAACATCTTCATTAGTGACCTCATGAGATGGACTAGAGGGTAAGGCTTGTCTGTTTGCAGATGACACCAAGATCTGCAACAGAGTAGATGATCCAGATGGGGTGGGCAGAATGAGAAGAGATCTGGATAAACTAGCAAAATGGTCAGAAGAGTGGCAACTGGGATTTAATGCAAAGAAGTGCAAAATCATGCACATAGGGAAGAGAAACCCTGAAGCCACTTATAGGCTGGGAGGAGTTGCTAGCAGTCACAAAGGAAGAAGAGACTTGGGCATCATCATCACTGATGACCTAAAATCATCAAGCAGACCTCTAAAGCAGTAGGTAAGGCTAGGGGTGTTAGGGTGTATTAGTAGGGTATACAAGTCGTAAGAGGGAGGTAATAATCCTCTGTACAAGACATTGGTTAGGCTCCCATCTGGAGTACTGCGTGCAGTATTGGAGGCCACACCTTCACAAGGACATTAACCAAATTGAGGCAGTCCAGAGAAGGGCAACCAAAATGGTGCAGGGACTGCATCAGAAGACATATGAGGACAGATTAACGGAGCTCAATATGTATACCCTTGAGCAAAGGAGGGAGAGAGGTGATATGATCGAGACATTAAACACCTTAAGGGCATAAACAAGGTGAAAGAGTCTAACATGTTTAAATATAAGAAAAATAGCAGGACAAGAGGACACAGCATGAGATTAGAGGGAGGCCGATTAAGGGGGAATGTGAGGAAATTCTTTTTCACAGAAAGGGTGGTAGATGCATGGAATAGCTTACCACAAGAAGTGGTGGCTATGAATACAGTGCAGGGCTTCAAACAGGCATGGGATAGGCATAAGGGAGCAATACAAATGACTATGAATAGATAGGTCACTGACAGAGCAAAGGCCGATGGCACATTTATAAGGTAGAAAAAGAAATGGGCAGACTGGATGGGCCTTGCTGTCCTTATCTGCCGTCAACTTCTATGTTTCTATGTTTCTATGTTTCTAAGCATACTGGTATAGCTTTATTGGTGAAAAGTGAGTTTTATTTATTTAATTTTGAAAATTGATGACTAGGAAGGGCACAATGAGCCAAGGCTCATTTCCAGGCACGATCAGGGGGCAGGAAAACAGGGGAGAAACAGTAATACAGTAGTTGACATTAAAGCAACATAATACAACTGTCAGTTAAAAGTAATACTAATAACTTTCTGTGGGTGTGTCAGACTGTGAGCTAATGAGGTGGCTGCGAATCGGACTGCAACCAGTGGTGGAAGAACTGGCCAATGATGCAGATTTTCAACCGGAAAGCACACTTTTCAAAGGATTTTCACTGCTTCAATGAATGTGTGGAGTTTAGCCATTATTCACCCACACCCAATCTGACTTACTCTCTACCCTCCCACCACACCACTTCCTGTCCCAAGATGGGTGTAATGGTATGGTTACTGTGTGAGGAAATCAATTCTCATTTCATTTAGAGAGAGAAAGAATAAACATGGCCTGAGTCAGGAGTCAGTTGAGACAAACTGGATGTCATAAGAATCAGAGGCAGGGTCGGCCCGGTGGCGCTGGAGGTTGAGGTGCTGGATGCCACACCTTGCGCCAAGCCAGTGACCTGGGTTTGGAATGAGCCTGGGCCACCAGGGGTCGTCAGGGGGGAGAGAGGATTGAGCATCCGGAGGACTGCTCTCCTGTCTCGGGGAAGGGGACTAGTTGTCCCACTCGCTGACAACCCTCTGGCGATAGCCGGAGGGCAGTATGGGTCGGGAGGCTTGAAGCCGATGTCCTCATGTCGGAAAGGAGGGGTGGGAGAAAACAGAAAATGCCTCGGGCTCCACAGGACCTATGATGGTTCGATCGCGCCAGCAAATGTGAACACCGCCACCAAATTTGACGTACCAGGGTAGTGGAGTTACACCGGCACACCCCACCTTGCCCTGCTGTGGAGGAGAAATCCTCAGGGGGGGCGAATGAGCTAGGGATCAAACTGGAGGATGAACCCCTCTGAGGGAGGGTCACAGCCCCTGAGGAGCCCAAGGAGGAAGTAGGAAAAATTTATTAAAAAAAAAAAAGGGCAGAGGCAGGGTAGGGACACAGACAACTCCTTTTTTTCTCAGCCAGCCTATGTTCTCTCTGTTTCTGAACACAGGCTCAGCTGTTTTGTTTGTCATTCTTAGGTCAGCTTGTCAAGCAAGGCATAGCAGTCTGTGAGTCAGTACAGTGAGTGAGAGAGAGAGAACAGCAGGCAGCAATCATCATAAGCTAGCAGGCAAATGAAAAACAAGAAAGGTCATAATTCCCCAGACCAACCCATGCCAAGCAGGCTTAAGTATACCCTCATCCTTGCATTAACCCCCACCTTCCTACCCTCTCATTGCTGAAACATCACACCACCAGTACTACCACAGAATTATTGGCAGTGGGTGGCCAGTCTGGCATTTTTATTCCCCCTCTCCCACTACACTGTTTAAAAATACCCCCTTCCCACCCTCTGTGCACCTTACCCCCGACACACACACACACACTAGCACCTACCTCTGTCCCTTGTTGTGGCTCCTCAGTCTCTGGGTTCTGAATCCTTAATGTCCCTCAAAGTGCTGCGCCTCCATCCATCAACCATATTGAAAGCAAATAGGCCCCATTCATTTCAATGGGACATTCATTTCAGTGCGTTTTTCTTTTTCTGTAATTCATAAATTCTTTGTTTGTTAGTATTTTTACCTACTTTTTTTCTGTTGAGGTCTGTTTTACCCCCACCCTCATGAACCCCCATGGGTGACAACTTTCCTCCTCCCCCCAAAAAACTGGGTGTTTGTGGTGGATGCTGACATACACCTCAGCCACTCACTTTGTGGAGATTTGAAAGTTGACATCCATAGAGTTCATGAGGGTGGGTCTGAAAAGAGACCGACAGAAAAATAGGAGAAATATTAAAAAAACAACAAAAAAGTTACGAATTAAAGTAAAAAGCTTTGAAATGAATGGCCCATTTACCCATGGCCCATGGAGGAAGGAGAGGACTTATGAGACACTGTCCTGGAGCAATTAATAAACACAATCGGACAGAAAAGAAGGAGGACTCTAGGATTCACCAATATTTAATACAGCCCAGGAAAACTGCTGTTTCAGAACCTCTGCATCTCCAGGATTGCATGAATATGACTGGAAAATAAAAACGAGATATTTTGTTACCCTAAAACTGAAAGTCAGATAGGACCAGAGAACAACATCAGCATGTTGGAGACAATGTGGGGAGCCCCATGCCTCTCACATGCATTATTTTTACGCATGCTCTACCCGGAACCATTTTTGGAGGACATTTACATAGAATCATAGACAGTGACAGCAGAAAAAGACCAGAGGTCCATCCAGTCTGCCCAAGTTCCCTATAATCCCTGGAACCTAATGTTCCTCCAGGGTACTAACCCTTCCCGTCCTCTCTCTATTCTCCTCCTTGGTCCTGTCGCCCCCAGTAACCACTATTCCCTTCATTATATCCCAGCCCTGCTTGAATCCCTGAATGTTCTGCTCCCACCACTTCAGCTGACAGACTGTTCCAAGGTTCCCCCACCCTCTCTGTTAAGTAGTACTTCCTCACCTCTCCTGATACTACCTCCTGTTAATTTCCATTCATGTTCGTGTCCATGTGACTGCGAAGTGGTGGTATTCAGGCTAAATAGTTCCCCGCAGTTCACTTTCCCTTAAGGAACTTGAAGGTCTCTATCATATCTCTTTCTCCCTTCTGGTCTCCAGTGAGTACATGTTTAGTGCCTTGAGGTGCTCCTCATAGGATCTGCCCTGCTGTCCCCGAATCATTTTTGTTACTCTGCACTGTTTCCAGGCTATCCTTATCCTTTCTGAGGTGAGGACTCCAGAAATAGGTGTAGTACTCTAGGTGAGGCCTCACCAGGAATCTATAGGGGGGATGTATTACCTCTTTTCTTCTGCTATCTATACCCCTCCCAATACAGTACAGTACATCCCAGCATCCTGTTAGCCTTGCTATAGGCCTTGTTGCACTGGCTCGATTGCTTAAGTGAGTTGCTAATAATAACTCCCATGTACCATTCCTCAGTTGTAGTGCTAAGTCTCACTTCTCCTATCCAGTACTCTGTCTTGGGGTTCTTTTTCCCCTAGGTGCATTACCTTGCACTTTCTAGCACTGAATTTTAACTGCCTGACTTTTGAACATCCCTCTAGCTTTTGTAGGTCTGTCTGCATTTCCCTTATGCCGTCAACACTATCAACTCTCCCACATAGTTTTGTGTCATGTGCAAAGACACACAACCTATCCTGGATTCCTTCTCCAAGGTCACTAATGAACATGTTGAAGAGGACCGGACCCAGGACAGATCCCTGTGGAACCCAACTCATAGCCTCCTTCTCTGATTCAGCCCCATTGACCACCACCCTCTGCTGCCTCCCCTCTAGCCAGTTATTCACCCAGTTCACTATGTGTTTAGCTGCACCCAGGTCTTCCCAGAGGTTGAAGGGCCTATTCACTATCTCAACTCTGATTACACTTCCAGAACCTGGTTTTGTGGCTACCACCTCCATCAGTAAAGGGGGTAGTTCCTTATAAATGTGATACGTTTGTATCACAACAATTGGAAAGGTCATAACTAGGAGATGGCTACAGGCAGACCCACCTGTAGTATCAGACAGGAATGGGAATTGGGGAGGAGATAGTGGAAATGGAAAGACTGACATACCAAGTACAAAACAGAATAGAAATACATGTGCAGAGATGGACCAGATGGAGCCTAGTGGCAGAAGTAGATCTAGATTCTGGAGAGGATTGGGATTAACACCATCCTTTCCTTCATCTCCTCTTTGCACCTCCCTCCTCTCTCCCTACCCATACTTACTACCCTGCTCCTCTCACTATCCTCCTGTCTTATCCCCTAATAAATCTCAATCTAGTTTCTTCCCCTTCCACCTCCCTCCACCTACCCTCTCACCTTTCCTGCCCCTCAGTCATCTCATGCACTTACAATTCTCACACCTCTTCTTCTCCCTCCTCCCACTTCATGTTTCCCTTCTTAGTCCCCCTACATATGCACTTACTATTATTTTTTCCACCCCTCCTCTCCCACGTTCCCTCCTTCTCAGTCTCCCTGCCCACTGCTCTTCTCCTTCTACAAGGCCTATTTCTTGACTGCATCAACCTCTCCCCACTGCTTCCTCCCCACTGATCTCTACTCCCTAACCTCCTCTATCTACCAAAGCCACTTCCTGGTGGCTTATTCACCCTCCTGTCACTCCCTTCCTGCTGCCCTCACCCTCACCCTCTTATACATACATCTCATGTTTATTTTGCCACATGTACTATATTTTAAATAAATTGTACAAGTACCACCTTTATTTGCACTGTTTTTATCATGTATATAAATTTCCATTTTTCTATAGTACAGCCACTTTTGTAGCATAATGTACCATTCATCCCCCCCCCTTCCGTCTTCTTCATGCCCTTGTTCACACTACATTTACATTATAAAAACATATAAACAAGTACCACATGCATTGACCAATGCTTGTTTTGATTTGGGAAGGGAGTCATTCCAAGATCCATATTATTCTGTTAAAGAGTTTCTCAAGGAAGGGATTAGGTTTGTAAATAACATATTCTATGACATGCATGTCGCTTTCTTTTCCATGTTAGTATATGTATTACAGTTTTACACATCTGACTTCCCCAAAAGAGTGTGTGGATCATGTCACCTTTGCTGTTTCACTTCTGGTATTAACTCAAAGATTTAGTCTGGCAAAGCATCATTCAACTATAAAAACCTTCACGCTGCCCACATCAGAGAACTTTCAGTCTAATTTCTGTCGAGAAAAACCACGATACATTTCTGTTATTTGCTGTCTCATCCCCAGCCCATGGGTCTTGGGTGATGTCCAAATGGCCCTTCTGCATTTAATAAGCCGAATCAAGGAAATCTGGGCAGATCTCCAAACTCTAGTGTTCTGCTTGAGTTCCTCTTAATTTGTGAGTTTATTTTGTTGACAAAAGGAATATCCTGTTAGGAGGTTATGCAGCTGACATGTTGGGGCTATAGTAAAAGAGACACCGTTCTGTTACTTGGGGCGGGGGGCAAGTTTTGTCTCAGCTTCCAATGATTCAGATTCTGGTGACATGACATTCCCTAGTCTCAAACTTATTACTCCTAAAAGCCATTGCTGAAGTTTTAGCTTAATTGTCTTCAAAATAATCAACACTTCTTCAAGTACAGACATGTTCATCCACCCATGTCCAGGAGACGTACTGTATTTGCATAGGCAGAGGCCACTTTTTATTTAAGTAGTCAAGCATGACAGAGTGTGTTTTGTGCTGGGATAATGGCACGCCTTGGATGGGTTGAAGCATGATACCTAAGGTGGAGTGCTTCCATTCCACGAGAAGTGCCGTTATACCAGCACAAGACCTTATTGCAATCATAAAATAGGTCAGTAAGATTTTAAAATTAGAAGTTTAAATAAAAATAAGTAATTTTTAAAGCATAGAAAGAAGAACTAAAAAAGAAAAAAAATCTGAAAACGAAAAGTCAATTCCAGTACAGGTTGCTTGTTTCAGTGTGATAGTCCTTAGATCTGGCCAGTAGGTGGCAGCAGTACAAAGCTGTGGAGGTATGGCAGTACTGAAGTAAACTAAGGACAGATCGCTGTATATGGCGGTGGCACGGTTGCAGTGTGTTTACAGAGGTCAGCTGTTTTGGTCATCCTGTCCATTTTGTTCACAGGTTGCAGACAACTCCACAATATTTTGAGAAGGCCCAACAGAATGTGCATAAAAGCCCTTGTGGAGTGCACAGTAAGCACGAGCTGCGATCAGCAGTTATAGTTAGCAGAATCTGGCTGCAGCAGGTGCTTGTGCAGAGGAGCGGGTGCTTTTATTAAAAGTCGGTGGCTGTCTTGTCAAAATCAGTATCCGCATTTGGGCTTTTGGAGCAGCTGCAAACAGGAAACAGTGGAATGAGTGTGTGTGTGTGCGCACGCGCGCGCATGTGTAAAAGTTATCGGGGGAGTAAAGTATCAGCTGCTGTAGTGTTCAGTGGTAGCGCTATTAGCAGTAGTCTTTGGTGAGAGACGAATCAGGAGAACAACATCATCATCACTTTATTTTTACAAATCGCCCTTCCGTAACTCAGGGCGCCCTTACAGTTGAAAACATAAAATAACATAGACACATATTCACAGCTTCATACATAATTAAAATATTCATAAAATCCATTGCAAATCACAAGTCTTATGAGCGACTGCCTAGTAGAGGCTTTTAGTATTATAGGCCAGAAAAGGCCTTGGTAAATAAGTGGTTTTTTAAGGCTGTTTTAAAACTCTCTACGGTCAGGCTATCTCATGTCTGACGAGGTAGAGAATTCCACAAGGTCAGAGCCATAAAAGCAAAAGCTGTTCCTCCAGATGTCTTAAAACAGACCTTGGGAATCTCCAGCAATCCCTCGTCGGAGGATCAGAGTGGGTGGGAGGGGCAGTAGGGGAGCAGGAGATCTTGCAGGTATTTCAATTCCTGGTCTTGTAGGGATGTGTAGGTCAGCAATGCGACCTTGAAAGTTATGCGCCACTGTACTGGCAGCCAGTGCAGTTCACGCAGCACAGATGTTATGTGCCTGGATCTAGAGGCTCCAGTTAACAACCTCGCCGTCGCATTCTGCACTAGCTGCAAACGACGGATGTCAACCCCCGGTAACCCTAGGTAGAGGGCATTACAGTAATCAAGACGGATGGTGACAAAGGCGTGGACCAGAGTGGGAAAATCTTCAGTCGGAAGCAGGTGTTTCCCCCTAGCTATTTTCCTAAGATGGTAAAAGGAAGATTTGACTATAGCCGACACCTGAGCCTTCAAGGTCAGGCCCTGGTCAAAAATTACACCAAGGTCATGCACCTGGTCTGAGACAATTAGAGGTATCCCTCCCAGCTGTAAACCAGAGGGCTATCCCACCAGCATCCTGGCCGACCTACAATCTGGGTCCACAATCAGTACATATTTTTTCCCGGTTTAGCCTCAGCCAACTGGTATTCATCCAGTCCTGAATCTCAGCCAGACAGCTGTTAAACACCAATACAGTAGTTTCTTCCTGGCCGGGCACAAAAGATATGTTCAGCTGAGAATCATCTGCATAGCAGTGAAAACTCACACCATACCATCATAATGTCTCCCAATGGTAGCATGTATACTGTGAGCTCCGTAACTTGTGTTCGGATTTTGTTATTTTTATTTTGTTTTATCATTATTGTTATCGTTATTTATTTGCTTTATTTTTGTAGTCCTAAGCCTATTGTTTTCTTACCGCTAGAAATCGAGACGCTTCCGATATCTGGAGAGACTGGCCTGTGTGGAAATCGCCTGGCTTGCTGTGTGCTGTATGCTGCATGTTGTGTGCTGGTTTTTCGGCTAAATTTCTTGAGGGATTTGGTGGCTGGCGGCTTAGTGGTTTGGCGTCCGCTTTTGGGTGGTGGAAGAATTCGAAAGAGTTGTAGGAGTCTGAAACAGTGAATGGTGACTTCGGAACTGTGGAGTAGCGGTGGAGTAGCGGTTTCTACAAGGGAGAGGAATGCAGCCGGACCGCAGGAGAAGGTGTAGCCAGTTCCTAGTGAGAGAGGACCGGCTGGAAAAAAGAGGAAGCGTGAATAGCATGCATTGAAGAATTTTGTACAGTTTTGGATTAATCTGGTTCCTCGGTCCAAACGGGGGGACGGGTGTCTCTGCCACCGGAGGGTGGTGGGGTTCATCTTGTTCCTTTAGGGTGAAGCAGGGCACCACCGGAAGGTGGTCTCGCCTGCTTCACCGTAGCGAGGGTCGGGTATAGCCTGAATCTGTAATTAAAATTTATATGCTACCTGTCTGTTCGCCATCCTGAAGGATTCCCGGTGACTAAGAAACCTAAATGTTGGAAAGAAGTTGGAACTGCATGGACTGTTTGATTTGGTGATGTACTTTTGAATTTTTCTTTGTTTCTGGCCAGCGCTTTGTTATATTTTGGAAAGACTAAAACTGAGTTCAACTAAGATTGTTTCAGCCTCGTGAGAGGAGGTTGATAAAAAATTTTGGACCATACTGAAGTGGTGAGAGCACATAGGTGTGGACACAAAAAAGACCTTGGAACTCTTGTTTATTTTTAAGGGAAATAGTGGTATTGGCTTTAGACTAAGGGTCTTTTTTAGTGTTATGGGCCAATTTTATGTTAGGGGGCTTGTATAGTCTGGAAAGCTCCTTTCCCCCGCAGTGGTGAGAGTACTGTGGGTGGGGGCAGAAAGATAAAGTGACTTGATAATTTAAAGGCACATTTTGGACACTTATAATGGACATTGATAGGGCTGATTTTTTATTGGAAGTTTATTTTAAAGGGGTTTATTTTTGTTAGTAGATATTGTATTTATATTTAGTTGAAGTTATTTAGATATTTGATTGTTGTGTTTATTAGATTTATTTAAAATTGTATGTTCATTTTGTAGAGTAGTTATTTATATAAGTTTGTGTGGGGTTAAATACTGTTGATTTTTTTGTGGTGTTAATTATGTGCTGGAACGATGATAGGACAGTCGGGTATTATTCCCCCTCTAGGCTCAGGGACCTTCGTCCTTTCTCCTGTCCCCCCCAGTCGCCTGGGGTCTATAGAAGATGTAGGGCTCTGGGGATTGTGAGGGGGAGGAGGAGGGCTGGTGCTGGGCCTAGGGGGGGAATGGAAAGGAGCGGGCGGATAGAGATAGTGGGGTCAAGGAGACACCCTGGGGCGAAATGGGCACAGGAAAGGGGATCTCCCTGGCTGGTGCCCATACCCAAGGGTTCTGATTATGATCAGCAGGTAACGCGGTCATCTCTGGAGGCTCATCCTACTCGGGCAGTGTTGTGCAACGCCAGGTCTATTAAAAACAAATTGGCTATCATAGCTGATTTTGTTGGGTCATCTGACCTGGCGTGCATCACCGAGACTTGGCTGGATGAAAATGCTGGGCCAGTTTTGGCAGCAGCAGTTCCAGACGGTTACTCGATGATACACCGCCCGAGGCAGGATCGTAGGGGTGGGGTGTTGCCATATGTTTTAGGTCAGAACTGGGCCTGGTGGAGGTACCGGTGGGAGTCACCAGGTCCTTTGAATGTATCTTGGGTGAGGGTGTGGGGTGCAGGATACTTCTTGTATACCGTCCACCAGGTGACGAGAATGTTTTCCTGCAGGAAGTTGCAGACTTCATTGTCGACCTGACATTGGGATCCCCCAGATGGTTGGTTCTGGGGGACTTCAATGCCTGGGTCGACGATGAATTCTCACGTTTTGGTCAAGACTTCCTCCAGTTAATGACATCACTGTGCTTCACACAGGTTATTTCCTCCTCGACCCATATTGGTGGACATTCATTGACCTGGTGTTCCTTCTGGGGATGGGAATATCTGACTTGGTGGTGGAACCGGTCGGATGGTCCGACCATCACTCCATTAGGTTCAGTTTTGAGGCCGCCCCTATTAGGTCAGCCCCTTCGGAAATGGTCCGGTACCGCCCTTTAAGGGGTGTGTTTCCGGATGATCTGATGGCAGTACTGGACCTATCAGGCCTACCGATAGATTGCTCGGATCCAGGGGACCTGGTACATGCTTATAATAAGGCGGTGACAGGGGCCCTGGATTCCATTGCACCTGTTCGTGTTCGTCCTCTCACTCTTCGTCCCAGGTCTCCTTGGTTCGATGAGACCGTGAGGGAGTTGAGGAGAGTTGGACGAAGGTTGGAGAGGCATTGGCAGAAGTCCGGTTTGGATGATGACAAACTTAGTTTGATGGACCATTATATGGCCTATCAATCCGCAGTCTCTCGTAAGAAGGCAGAATTCCTGTCCAGAGAGATTGCGACTGCACAGAATAGACCAGCTCAGCTCTTTCAGACTGTGGACAGACTGTGCAATCCAGTCTGTCTTCAGCCCAGAAGAGCCTTTTCTCCAGAATGGTGTGAGGAGTTTTCTCTCTTCTTTGCAGATAAGGTTGCCAAAATCAGATCAGATGTCCATTTTTCCCTCTCCAATGGGAGTGGTGATGGTCGGCAGGAGATTTCGAACACCCAGTTTGCATGGTCTGACTTCAGCCTCCCCACAATCAATGACATTGTGATGATCATCCGCGCGCTGAGACCGACCAACTGTGATTTGGACCCTGGCCCCACACGTCTCTTAGTGGATTGTGTGGATAAAATTGGCCCAGTCCTGGCTTCGATAGTCTGGAGGTCCTTGGAGAGGGGGATCTTTCCAGATCCTCTCAAGGAGGCTATAGTTAAGCCTCTATTGAAGAAGCCCTCCTTAGACCCGGATTGTCTAGCAAATTACAGACCTGTCTCTAACTTACCCTCTGCGGGTAAAGTTATTGAGAAGGTGGTTGCAGTGCAGTTGGATGGTCATCTGACCAACAATAATGTCTATGATTCTCTCCAGTCTGGATTTAGGAAAAGGCATAGTACCGAGACAGCACTTGTTCGGTACTAAATGACCTCCTAATAGCGAGAGATCGCAAGACCTGTTCTATCTTGGTACTTCTCGATCTCTCTGCAGCATTTGACACTGTTGATCATGGTGTGCTGTTAGAAGTCTGCGGTCCATCTGCGGATTGTCTGATACGGTCCTCAGGTGGTTTCGATCTTACCTCGGTAGGACTCAGAGGGTGGTGTCAGGAATTTTTTCTTGACATCAGTCTCCCTATCCTGCGAAATTACGCAGGATTCTATTCTAGCACCCATATTTGTTTGCAGTGTATGTTGCCATTAGGAGCGATTATTAGATGATACGGTTTGGGTTTTCATTGCTATGCAGATGATACCCAGCTGTATATGTCTTTTGTGCCTGGCCAGGATGCTGCCTTTTCGGTATTTAATAACTACCTTGCTGAGATCCAAGACTGGATGAATGGGAGTTGGCTGCGGTTAAACCCGGAGAAAACTGAGGTGTTGGTCGTGGACAAGGGTCGCTGTGAGGCAGGTCTGCTAAATGGATCGCCCTCAGGCTTATGGCTTGGGGGCGTCCAGCTGACTACCTCAGACCAGGTGCGGAATCTGGGCGTAGTATTTGATGACTGTGTGACGTTTAAATCTCAGGTGTCAGCGGTGGTCAAAACTTCCCTTTTCCATCTTAGGAACATCGCCTGGGTGAAGCACCTGGTTCCTCCAGAGGATTTTCCAACGTTGTTCCACGCTGTCGTTACCTCCCGCCTTGACTATTGCAATGCCCTTTACCTGGGGCTACCGGGGGTTGAACTTCGCCGTCTGCAGCTAGTGCAGAATGCGGCAGCCAGGTTGTTGACTGGATCTTCTAGATCCAGCCTTATAATGCCTATGCTCCGCGGACTGCACTGGCTGCCAGTTTTTTGGCGAATCACCTTCAAGGTCGGTTTGCTGACCTATAAAGCCCTACACGATCGGGGACCTACTTACCTGAAAGAGCTTCTGTGCCCCTACTGTCCTCCCCGCCCCCTCCGATCCACTGGATTAGGATTGCGTTAGAGATTCCCAGGGTTCCGCTTTAAAAACTTCAGGGCTAGATCATTTAGCTTTTATGGCCCCGAATTCTGTGGAATTCTCTACCTTGTCAGGTGCGAAATTGCCCGACTGTCCAGAGCTTTAAAGGAGCTTCGAAGACACATCTTTTTAGTATAGCTTTTAATGACTTATGTTAGTTTTAAATTTGGTCTATTTATTGTTTTATGTATTGTACAGGCGCTTTGGTTATGAGAAAAGCGCCTTTTAAAAATAAAGAATGAATGAATGAATACTGCGAACAACATGGGGACAACACCGAGCCCTGCGGCACCCTCGCCGGGCAGTTCATGGGGCGCGGAATAAATCCCCGACACCACCCTCTGAGATCTGCCTCGAGGAAGATCGAAACCAGCTGAGGACTGCCCCCAATCCACAGAAGAACCTAAGGTGCTTGAGGAGTACCCCGTGGTCTACAGTATCAAATGCTGCCAAGAGATCCAGGAGAATCAGAGTGGTACGGGATCTCTGATCTCTGGCCATCAGGAGATCATTTGGTACCCTGACCAGAGTTGTCTCAGTGCTGTGCTTTTTCCTGAAACTTGACTGGAGAGAGTCATAGATGTCGTGTCTTGTTAAATGATCCTCCAGCTGCAGGGTGACCACTTTCTCAATAACTTTGTTCGTAAAAGGCAAGTTTGAGACTGGTCTGTAGTTGGCCTGGGACTCGGAGTCTGAGGAGAGTTTTTTCAGGAGGGGTCGAACAACCACCTCTTTTTAGGGGTCTAGAAAGATCCCTTTCTCCAGAAAACTCCTCACTATCCTGGTCAGGAACAGGGCAATGACCTCAACATACCCTGCAAGATGCGGATCCTGGCTGGCATCCCCCTCCCACAACATCTCTACTGCACACCGCCTCATGTGGTCACTCAGGTGGAACTGCAGCAGCAGGCAGAACCTTCCCTCTACAGTGGACAGTGTTCTCTGTGGCAGTCAGTCCTCCTCCCCTGCCATCTCTTCAATGCCACAAGTTTGGAATAAGGCACTGTGCACTTTATTTGTATTCTTGCACGTTTGTTCTTGTATCAGTGTGATGCACCACGCTGCTGTTTATCTACTTCTTCACCGTATTGCTCTTGCATCTGTGATGTTCTCTGTGTAACCACACTATGATGTTCTGCAATGTTATTCTTTTGTACTTCCCTTCCCCCAGGTTACATCTGAAATGAGCTTCGCCCAGTGTGCCTTTCCCAGTTGCCAGTTTTAAATCAAATAAATAAGAACCCGGACACTGGCATCACAAAGGGCAATGATGCTGCTGTGCTAACTGACCAGCTAGTCAGTGGTTACTTAAAATCAAGAGTTGTCACCAAGAAATAAAATACATTTAACGTGGGCCAGCCCATCGGCTGCTACCAGCAATGCCGACGATCCATGTTTGGGAATGAGCCTGGGTCATTGGGGGCCAGCCAGGGGGAGCAGGTTTGAGCGTCCCGTAGGACACTCTTCTCTGGGAGGGGAGGGTTGCCACACTGCCCCTTTCCTGCTTTTGATGGATGCACAGGCAGTGGCTCAGGACTAGAGGGGAAGGGAGGACGCAGTTAGGCACTTGGCTAAGATGCGCAGTAGCTGTCTACAGCCTGGACTTCCATCTTTGTGCCGGCATCTTCAGGAGTTGGGTTTCACTGGGGGGGGGGCAACTTAGGATTATAAGCCCCCACTGCCATGCAGTATGATCCTCGATGGGGGGAGCGTGGATGGTTAGTACAACCGCCACCAAGCCCTGCCGGCAGTGTACAATAAAAAGAAAATACATTTAATCTGGAATTGGGAGTTGACTCTGCAATTCTGTGAAATGACCACCGCCATCATAGGAGTTGTAGACTTGATCTTTTGGCTTCCTGCCCATGAAACAGAAACATGAGGTTTGACACCTGTCTTTGGTATGTATTGACTGTTCACATCCATGCACCATTGCATAAACTGGAATTTCTTCATAGCTGCAGTATTTGGCAGAATATAATTTACGAACATACGAACATACAAAATTTGCCAGCAGATAAAGGCCTAGAGGTCTATCAAGTCTGCTCGAATGTGCAGCTAGCACCCCTTATTCTGCAGCTGCCCCTCCCTTCCACCCTTCCCCTTCATTAACCCTCCCCCTTGTCCTGTCCCATCCTCGTTTGAAGCAGTCCACTGTTCTACTGCATACCACTTCTGCAGGTTACGCATTCCACCCAGCCACCACCCTCTCTGTAAAAAAGTGTCTCCTCATCTCCCTCCTGAACCTTCCTTTCTTCAGTCTCATATCATGGCCCCTGGTGGCCCTCCCCTCCCTTACTTTGAACAGCCCCTCTGTACCCGTCTTGTTTATTCCTTTCATGTATTTAAAGGTTTCAGTCATGTCACCCCGTCTCTCCTCTCCTCCAGTGAGTACATGTTCAACTCCTTCAACCTCCTCTCGTATGGGAAGTCCCCCAGCCCCTTGATCATCTTTGTTGCCCTGCGCTGCACCCCCTCCAGTAACTTAATGTCCCTCTTCAGATACGGACGCCAGTACTGCACGCAGTACTCCAGGTGTGGTCTAACTAATGACCTGTACAGTGGCAGAATCACCTCCTCCCTCCTCGAGGATATACCCTTTGCAATACAACCCAGCATTTTGTTGGCCTTTGCAGCTGCCTTCCTACATTGTGCCGACTTGTTCATTGACCCTGTAATGAGCATACCCAGATCCTTCTCCTCCTCTGTCTGGGCTAGCTGCACTCCCCCTAGCTGGTAACTCCTCCTTGGCTTCTTCATCCCAAAATGCAGCACCTTGCACTTTTTGGCATTAAACCCCAGTTGCCAGGTGTCTGACCAGGTTTCAAGCTTTGCCAGATCATCCTGCAACCCTGCCATCCCCTAGGTCATCCACCACCGCCCAACCTTAGTATCATCAGCAAACAGACTGATCTTGCTCTTGATGTCCATGATATGTCTGCAGTGAATATCCCAAACAACACTGGTCCCAACACTGAGCCTGTGGGACACCGCCGTCACTGCCCTTGGGTGTGAGAGCCCCACCCACCACCACCCTCTGTTGCCTTCCCTGCAGCCAGTTTCCTACCCATCTCACCAGCTTTGCACCGCCCTGCCTACTAACTTCCTTCCCAGCCTTCCTTGGCACCGAGTCGAATGCCTTACTGAAGTCCAGATACAGGACATCCACTGCATGGCCCCTGTCCAGTTGCCTAGTTACCCAGTCATAGAACTCGACCAGGTTGGTTTGGCAGGATCTGCCACGTATGAAACCATGCTGTCTGCTGTCCTGTAGTCCTTTGGCCTCTAGGAGGGCCACCAGCCTCTCCTTCAGGATAGTCTCCAATAGCTTACCCACGATGGATGTGAGGCTCACTGGTCTGTAGTTTCCCAGTTCATCCTTGGGGCCACTTGTGGAGGGCACCCATGAGCCATCCTCCAGTCCTGAGGTTCACCCAGATGTGGTGAGGCATTAAATAGGTCTGCCAAAGGTCCTGCAAGGACCTCTGCCAGCTCCTTCAGTACCCTGGGTGGATACCATCTGGGCCTGGCGCCTTGTCCACCCTCAGTGCCTTCAAACCTCTCAACTCTGCCCTCCATGATTTCCCCATCTGTCACCACTTCCCCTGCTTCTGCCATTTCTCCCACCTTGGTGTCACCCCTTCTGTTTAGTAAATACTGAGCAGAAGTACTCATTTAGTGCTTCCGCCTTTATCGCATTCCTGCTTCCACCCAACCCCTCTTCCTAATCCTTACTATGTGGTCCTTACAGCTCCTTTTCTCTCTGATGTACTTAAAGAAGTCCTTCTCCCCCTTCTTAATGCCTTGTGTCAGCCTGAGTTCCGTAGATGCTTTGGCTCCCCTTACTGCCCTTGTCACCTCCTTTAATTCTGTCAAGTACTTCTCTCTGTCCTCCCCCCTCCCTGTTTTCTTGTACTTCCTAAAGGCAGCTCTTTTCCTCCTTACCTCTTCCATGACCTCCTTACTCAACCAGCTCGGTTTCTTAGCCCTAGCCTTCTTGCACTTACAGTAGGTGAGACTATCAGAACTACACGGGCTGTATTCTGAAACCAAAGGTGACTAGCCATTGGCTAATTTCTTTACTTACATACTCCATCAAGTGTAGGATCAGACATCTGGGTTTGCAGATTGAAAATTAACTAGATCATTTGGAATATTTAGCCATGCCACATAAAATGAGAAAACCTGGACATTTAATTTTTTATTATTAAAGATGTTTGCAGGAAAACAGGTAATTTGCCCCCTCTGTTCCTGCTCCTTTTTCCTGCTTTGAAGTCACAGTCATCTGTTTGTGACATGAGAATAATGTATAAGGCAATAGTTTGTGATGTCACAGCAGAGGATTATGACTTAAAGCAACAGTGACAGGTAGAGTCTAAGGGAGAATATGTTTTCACTGCAGATAACTTTAATAATAAAGAATGGAATGTCCAAGCTGGCCAAGTGGTGTGGCAGTAACGCTTCCACCTGCCATGCCGGCGATCTGAGATCAGGATTTTTTCTTGGGATGCTGGGGGTTGGCCATAGGGAGAAGATGAGCATCCCAGGTCTGGCTGTCCTCTCCCGAGGAGGGAGTGCTTATTGGCACCGCTGCTATACTGCCACCAGGCGGAGGCCTGGTGGCAGTGCAAGTCAGGATCAGCAAGAAGGGTGGAGAGCTGCAGGACTCGGTGGTGCATATGTGGTGCCACAGGCATGTGCCCCAGTTCAGAGGACACTAGGAAGAAAAAAAATTGTGAAAAGATGGTGGGGTAGTCATAAATAACGCACTGTGTGCTTTCCTTCTACCTGTGCCATTGCCAGGATCCCTGGCTGGAAAATCTGGATTGTGTGTTCTCAGGGTGGGTTGAGGGGGCTGGCCCTGGACCCACCATGAGGGAAAATACATGAAGGATGCAACCAGCAGGTGAGTCCTGGGGAGGTGATGACCAGTGGAGGGGCACCAGGGACAGTAGCCAAATGGAGCCTAGCCAGCCACGGCTGTGGGGAGGATGACAACTTTTGTAGAAAACAAGAATGGAATGTCCAGAAATTAATATTTTTGAAGAATGTTCTGACATTTGAGTTCTGCCGGTGTCAGGTGTCAGTGTTTTACAGAAAACTGGAAAATCACTTTAAAGAGGGGATATGCACCACTGTCTCCCAGGGTGACTTGCGTATATGGTGTTGATGATTCTCCAACTTGCGTAATGGGTATCAAATAGGGTCTGGTACGATCGCCCGACTCCCAGAAGCCCAACGCGCATTTACCCATATCCGAGTTCTCGACTGGTACTCTTGCCCGATGTCATTTGACCATGTACTCAGTTTCCCGACTAGAAGTCCCACAATATACAGAGCGAGAGAGACAAGCACCTTATACTTACTTTAACAGGACTAGACATCCCACACTATCAGAGTGCTTACACATCTCCGGCAAAGACCATCTCCCCCCAACACAGTCACACAACCCTGCAGTCCCCAAGACAGAAACAAAAGTCGCTGAACTGCCAATTCAAACAATTTGAAAAAGAAATGTGAGCAACAGGTCCACAGTGTCTTTGGTCGGCCTCCTCCAGGGCTTCAGCTAGTGCATAAGCAGTCTATTTAGTGGTGTCATAAAGCCACATGGAAAAGCTACCAGTGCATGATAGGGGAAAACTCCAGACTGGTAAGTCCTTTTTGCCAATTCAGTGGCTATGACAAAAATGAGGGAAAAGTCTCGATCAAGAAGTGCCATAATTAAATATCATTAAATAATTCCCTATCAAGGGAAAGGGGCCTAGAAGAACTGAAGGCTCAAGGTATATAAAGCAGTGGGGCCAGATGGCATCCACCCTAGGGTACTGAAGGAGTTTTGGAAAGAACTCGTCACACCACTGGCAGAGCTTTTCAGCAAGTCTCTGGAAAGCGGAATAATGCCTCAGGACTGGAAAAGGGCAGCAGTAGTACCTTTACACAAGAGCAGAAACAGGGAGGAGGCAGGAAACTATTGACCGAGCAGTTTGACCTCAGCGGTAGGAAAAATTATGGAGTTGTTGCTAAAGGAGAGGACAGTGAAGTACCTGGAGGATAGCAGAAAGAATGACTGACCCCAGGCAACATGGCTTCACAGCAGGACGCACTTGTCAAACCAATATGGTCGACTTTTTCAACTGGGTCACCAGAGCAGTCAACCAGGGAGGAGCAATGGACATTGTGTACCTGGACTTAAGCAAAGCCTTCAACACCATCGCCCACAGAAGGCTAGCTAACAAATCAGAGCATACCGGAGTCTGTCATGAGATAGTGAACTGTATCACCAACTGGCTGCAAGATAGGATGCAGAGAGTGCTTGTCAATGGATCATTATCAAGTGAAGGCAAAGTGATCAGTGGCGTTCCACAGGGGTCTGTGCTTGGACCTATCTTCTTTTACATATTTATCAGGGTTATTGCAGACAACCTGAAAGGGAAGGTTTGCCTGTTTGCAGATGACACAAAAGTCTGCAACAGAGTAGACACGCAGGAGGGAGTGAAAGTTATTGAAGCAGACCTGAAAAAACTTGAGAAATGGTCCAGGGATTGGCAGTAAAAGTTTAATGCCAAGAAGTGCAAGGTTATTGCACAAAGGAAAAAGAAACCCAGGGATAAAGTACACACTGGGGGGGACATCAGTTAGAGGAGGCAAAGACAGAAAGAGACCTCGGAGTAGTCATTGCAGATGACTTAAAGGTTGGAAAACAGTGTGAAAAAGCAGCACAGAGGATGAGTGGCATTCTTGGCTGCATTGGTGGGAATTACAAGTAGAAAGAGCGAGATTATAATTTCTCTCTACAGGTCCTCGGTGAGGCCACATTTGGAGTACTGTGGTCAGTTTTGGAGGCCCTACATCAAAAAAGACATAGATCACCAGGAGATGGTACAGAGAAGGGCTACAAAGATGCTGCATGGACTGCATCGTGAGCCGTATGAGGCAAGAGTTGGGGAACTAAATCTGTACACCCTTAAGCAGAGAAGAAACTGGGGACATGTTCGAAACTTTTAAGTATGTCAAGGGGATCAACACAACACAAGCAGAAAACCTCTTCTAGCAAAACAGAGATGCAACTACAAGGGGACACAACTTGCATCTGGTGGGAGGTAAGTTCAAAAGCAACCTCAGGAAGTATTTCTTTACAGAAAGGGTCATAGACCCATGGAACAGCCTACCTCAGGAGGTGGTGGAATCCAAGACAGTACACAAGTTCAAACTTGCGTGGGACAGACATTGTGGACACATCAGGGTGCAGTCTAAATAGGGAGGTGGGCAGAAATATAGGCAGAATAGATTGGTCATGTGGTCCCCATCTGCTGACATGATTCCTATGTCCCTATGATATCACCAAAAGCACAAAACTTGGAATTAGGAGCAGCATATCCCCAATAAATATCATGCCAACATTCTGATTTCTGCATAATTCATTTACACGTTACAAGCCCTTTTGTAATCCTGATTTTACAGCCTGTTAAAAAATAACCTATTTTAATGAAGGGCTACTGATGATGTCATGTGATCTGCACACTGCCAGCAACCCTTGATGACTGCTGGCTTATGCAGACTTTCCATCACTAATCAAACAATGCACCTTTCAGTCCTTCTCTGTGTCTCTCCAGAAATGTTTTGCATGTATCCTTTCCTAAATTTATACCCCTGCTCCTCCCCAAAATGTGTACCTTGTGGGCCTACCACATTTCAAACCCCACAAGCTTACTGAATTTTATTGCTCACATTCATTCCAAAAGTTTTCCCCCAAAGCCCTCCTAGAATTTGTGCCCCTTAACCATCCTGAATTTTTGTCGCATACTCTTTAGAACTTCGTAACCCACACAACTCCCAAAAAACACACCACACACCCCTCCCAAATTTTGTGCCCACATCCCTCCTAAAATTTGTATGCTACATCCCTGTTGTATTTTGTACACTACACCCGACATCCATCCCAGAATTAGTGCTCACACACCCCTGAGAAATGTTCACCATGCACTCCTTTCAAAATTAGTGCCCACACCCCTTTAGTGCTCAAACCTTTCTCAAGTTTGCCCATGCACCCCTCTGAGAATAGTGCCCCGTACAATTCCTAACATTTGTGCCCACATATCCCCTGACATTTGCTGCGTGCATCCTTCCTGAAATTTACATGCACACCCCTCCCAAAAGCTGGCCCCTTCCAAACTTTACACCCAGTGCCCATCTTGAAATTTGCAACTTGCACCCCTCTGGAAATTTGCTTCAGTCTTAAAATCTGTACCCCCACATTCCCTCTAAAATTTGTGCTTCATTTCTCTCCACAGATGTTCTCCCCTCCCAAAATGTCTGCCATGCGCACCTACCAAAATACAGACACACCCCTCATGAAATTTGCCCCCTACATGCCACCTGAAATCTGCACCCTACACCTCTCCCAAAATTTGCACCTACACCTCTCCCAAAATTTGCTCCCTACACCACTTCAAAATTTGCACCTTGTTCCACTCCCCAAATATGCTTCCCACCCACAGTTCCGTGCTTACCTGTTGAATTTACAGCCCCATTCATCCTGAAATTTGTACTCTAGGGACGTGGGTATGATGTACTATCCACACTTCTGGCAGTGCCCTTTTCCTTTAAGGCTTGCTGGAAAGTCTTCAAGCTGGCACCTCCCACCTACTCAGGTGATAACTCCCTCGGCACCGCCCCATGATGACAGATCTTCCTTTCCACTGGAAGAAGGTTCCTTCCTTAATGCTGTCCGTGCTGAGTAGGCCCGTTGCTTCAAAAGATTTTGCGTTGCGAATCTATTTTGTCCTCGGGCAATTCCTTCACCTCATCCGTGATGGAAGACAAGAAGCTGGCACTGGGATTAAAAAAATGTGCATGTGGGCAGAACATGTCCAGGATGGACCCACACTCCACGGGCATTTATTTTCTAGGCCACGAACATGATCGCCAGGCATGTGGCCTGTGTCGTACCTTGCATCCTACAACGTTGGAAGACCAGAATGCTCAGCTTCTGCTGGGATGCCCTGATGAACAGGATATTCCCATTAAATCAGAAGATGCTCACCGGGCGGTCTTCGTGGCTGCGGGGTCCACTGAACAGCTGGTGGCATTTGAAGAGGGTACAGCTCTGGCCACGGAACATGCCTCTTCGGCTTCTGCCTTTTTGTCACTTCCTTTAGGAACCACCTTCTCCAGTGCATTTCGAGATTTGTGCCATTCCCTTCCCACCCTTGGGCAGGGCCCTTCGTCAGGCCCTAAATCTGAATCTAAAAAAGAGGCTAAAAAGAAGTCTCGCCATCGATCATGGGATTGCGAGTGCTCTTGTGCCTCAGATTTCTGTGTTTCTACGGGGGCTTTGACTACGGTCAATCCTTTGGCCCAGGCCACTGGCTCCATAGTCTCCCCTTCGAGCCAGTTGGTTGAGACGCCAGTCGACCAACCTGTTGAGACTATTCTTTGGCCGGTTGACCCATTGTCACCAGATGAGGCCGATACCTCCCTTTCTAGGACTCTGGTTCTGCCTATTACCACCCAGGGAGGGTCAGACCAACATGCTGATCTGCTCCCTCCCCCTCAGGATCTGGTGAACCTGGAGGATCCTTGGCTTTCACCATCTCCTTCCAAGATCTGCCATCGGCATCCCTGACAGTCAAGGTTGCAATCCCAAAGTCCCGAGTCAAGCAGCCACGTTGACATCGGCATTCTCGGTTTCAACATTTAGGAAAGCAGCATCGCCGCTACTCCTCCTCAGACAAGGAGAGGCTCTTCCACAAGATGCGTGGGCACTACTAGGAGCTTATGTGGCACCAGCTCATGTTCACCGGTGTTAAGCTGATTCTGGCCACCACCCCAGCTATCACATGGCTCCTGCCACGGAGGCCCCAGCCTGCACCGGCTCGGCCTCCCTAGCTATCCTAGTGGAGCCTCGGCCTAAATAGCCAAAGGAGGGGCCCCCCCAAGGATGCCTGCACTGCTTCTGGGCTTACCCATTAACTGTCAGTCACCGTTACTCCTGACAGATCCTGTAGGGTCAGCAGTGACTCAGGTGATCAACCTTTAATTGAGGAGTCCTCAGAGTCTGAAGGTTCCTCCCTACTCTCCCATCCATTGGATGTTGAGTCAGGCGAGGACTTGTCGATGGAGCACAGTCCTACTTTCTTTGTGGGTCTGCTTCGGTTAATCTCAGAGTCTACGGGTGTTCAGATGGAGCCCATCCTGAAAAGGGCTAAATATCCCTTTACCGAGATTTTTGACCAGGGTGACTCCCCTGGGGAGGCTCCCCGGTTGCTGAGGCCATTCTTGGGCCAGCACTGGAACTTTAGCAGCATCCTGCCCTGCACTGTTGACCCAGATGGCCCACAGGTATGTAGTTCCTACCAGCTTCCTGTCAGGTTTTACTGAACACCCCTCAGCCGACTCAGTCTTTTGGTGTACAGGCAATGTCTGGCACATGGATAAACCTCCTGAAAAGTAATCCAAGAAATTGGATCATATGGCCATAAAGGGCTATGCTGCCTGTGCTGTCTGCCTTTGGCAGGCTAGTTCAGCCCTTTTGATGGCCCACTTCGCTCATGCCCTGTTAGGCATACTCGATGAGGTGCTTTCCCAGCTGACTTACAGACTACGGTCAAGCAGGTCCAGGACCAGGGCCGAGCAGTGGCTAAGCAGCAGCTCCAGACAGCCATGGACATCGGTGACTCTTGTGCCCAATCCATGGCTGCCAAGGTTGCCATGCGCCACAGGGCTTGGCAGAGGATTTTGACCTTTATGGTGGATACCCAGCACAAGTTGATGGATGTCCCCTATTTGGGCACAGACTTGTTCAGGCCCGGGGTCAAAGGGCACCTTACTCGTACTGAGAAGTCCAGTGCCACCTTGGACTCGGTGACCTTCACCCAGAGGGATCCCAAAGGTGCTAAGGTTCAAAAGAGGAAGCCTTTTCCGCCCCTCTCTGCTCCTGCAGCCAAGCTGTCCCAGCCCCCAGCAGGGCAGCATGTGCAGGCTTGGTGTCCCTGGCCAAACTTGTTTGCTTCAGTCATCCGGAAACCAGAAGGTTGAGGTCCCGCTGGCCTGTCCTAGCTCCCCTGGGTCCTCCTGTGGAGGGCTGGCTTCACCACTTCCTATCCGCCCAACCCACCATTACCACCGACAGGTGGGTCCTCGAAGTGGTTGGTCAGGGTCTGCCTTCAGAATTCGAGGCTTACCAACCTTGCTGAGCCTGTGCCCCACAGGAGGGTTCCACCCTCAGAATGCACCAGCGTTCTGGCGCCGGGCAATTAGGGTGCCAGCTAGCAATGTCGCCAATCACTTTTTTGGGCCCCTCTTCACCCCTCCCCCCACTTAAGGATTTCTGCTCCGGATGGATGGACCTTGGGGAGGATGCAGCGAATCCTGCATTTGGTGCCCTGATTGCCAGGCGCTCTGAGTGTTGTAAAGGCCACGGGAGAATATGGTGTCCATCAACCTTTTTTCAGTCCTTTGGGAAGACATTGCCCAGCTCCTCCAGAAGGATCTCATGGCTCCTGTCGCTGACCTTTCAGTACACCCAGGATTTGTCTCCAGGTACTTCCTGGTGCCAAAACATATTGGGGAGGGGGGCATAGCATCTGCATGACCTGAAAAAATTCCTTAGGCCGTGCACTTTCATGATGGTCACTCTGTCTCAGATTATACCATCTCTGCAGCAGAGCATGTGGTTTTGCTCTTTGGATCTTCAGGACACATTCTTCTATGTCCCAATCCGTCCATCCCACTGCCAGTTCCTCCGGTTCTGTGCAGAGGGGATTCTTTATGAATTCCAGGCCATGCCCTTTGGCCTCTCCTCGGCTCCCAAGGTCTTCAACAAATGCATTGCTGTGGTGCCAGCCTACCGAAAGTGCTGAGGGGTCCAAGTACACCCCTACCTGGATGACTGGCTCATAGCAGGTCCCTCCAGGGAGGTGGTGTAGCAGTCCAGTGATCTGGCCCTCCAGACCTGTGTGTCCCATGGCCTCCTGGTCAGTGAGGCCAAGTCAAAACTCGTGCCTTCGCAGGTGATGCACTTCATTGGGACAGAGCTCGACTCTTGCAGAGCCAGGGCTTGGCTTCTGGCGGACTGGGAGGAAGCTCTGTCCTCCTTTGCCCTATTATTTTGTGTTGGGCAGTTGTGCCCTGCTCGGGACTTCCTGTACTTCCTGGGATACATGGCAGCATGCACCAGCATAGTTCATTGGGCTCGATGGAGAATGTGCTGTCTGCATTGGGAGCTTGCCTGCCAGTGGTCTCAGCGCAGGGGACAATTCAACCAGCTGGTCACTGTGACCCAGCTGATGTGGGATGCCCTCCAGTGGTGGTTAGACCCAGAACATCTGCAGGAAGGGATCCCATTTGTCTGCCCAGAGCCAACAGTCATCCTGATGACTGATGCCTCCCTGGTGGGCTGGGGCGCCCTCCTGGGGGACCACAGTGTCCACGGACTCTGGACCCCCATGAGGAGTCTCAATGCCATATCAAGCTGCTGGAGCACTGAGCAGTTTGTTTGGTGCTCGCAGCCTTTGCTTCGCACATTCAGGGGCAAGTCATTCAGGTCCAGATGGACAATACCACGACCATGTACTGCCTCAACAAACAGGCTGGGATGCACTCCCTTCCTCTTGCAGGGAGGCTCTCCGCATCTGGACCCTCTTGCTCAGCCTAGACGCCGATCTTCCAGCCATACATCTGGCCGGCATCTCCAGCCAGCTGGTGGATGCCCTCAGCCATATAAGCGAGGCGTCTCACGCATGGTCTCTCCATCCGGAGGTAGTACACAGCCTGTTCTGCCAATGGGGCACCCCTCTGGTGGACCTGTTCATCTCCAGGGAGAATGCAAAGCTGAGGCTGTTTCATGCAAAACCCCTTCAGCAGGGAATGCTGCATAGGGATGCCTTCTCGAGGCCCTTAACCCCTGGCCTTTTCTATGCCTTTCTTCTATTTCCCTTCATCTACAAGGTGTTTCTCAAGGCCAGGAGGGACAATGCATGGATGATCCTGGTGGCTCTGGACTAGCCCTGCCAGATTTGGTACCCCAGTCTCCTCAGCCTCAGCAGCAGGCTCCCAAGGCGTCTCCCTCTACGCCTGAACCTGCTCTCTTACAATTAGGGGAAGGTGCTACATCTGGACCTTCAATCCCTGCACCTGACAACCTGGTTCCTGAGAGGCTTGAGTGCCAGGCTTTAGGTCTCTCCGACAATGTCCACACTGTGGTCGAGGCTTCTTGGAAGGAGTCATCCTGAAAATGCTATGCCTTCAACTGGAAGATATTCTCCATTTGGTGCCAGGGCAAGGGGCTCGATCCCTTAGCTTGTCCGGTGGCTAGGATTCTTGACTACCTCTGGTCCCTCTTTCTTGAGCCTTCAGTTGACGATCCTCAAGGTGCACCTGGCTGCCATCTGTGCTTAACGGGCTCAGGCTGGTATGCAGTCAGTGGCACAGGAGAAGGTGGTCTGGCACTTTTTCAAAGACCATGACCTCATTTTCCCTCCTATGCATGAACCACCACCACCACTGTGGGACTTGTTGCCGGTGTTGGCAAAGCACATGGGCGAGCCAAACTGATGCACAGATGTGAAATGTCACACCTGTTGTAAATGACTCTCTTCTTGGTGGTTATCACATCCACCAGAAGGATCAGTGAGCACCAGGCACTCTTGGTGGAGCCTCCTTATTTGGTCTTCCACAGGGACAAGGTTGTCCTTTGCCCTAACCCAAAGTTCCTCCCGAAAGTTGTGACTGATTTCCCCTTATCTGGGTGATAAATCTCCCAGTGTACTTCACCAATCACACCTTGGAGGCCGAGCACAGTCTCCATACCTTGGACCTGCAGCAATTGCTAGCCTACTATAAGGCGCACATGGCTTGAGTTCAGGAAGAGGTTCACCAGCTATTTGTCACCTACAGTGAAAGCATACATTTGAAGCCACCACTGGCAGCTAAGCAGACGATTGGCAGGTGGATTGTATCTTACATCAACATCTGCTATAGTTTGGCAGGTAGGGAGCCTCCTGTGGGGCTAAGGGCTCATTCCACCCATCATACTGCTGCCTCGGTGGCTGCTTTCAGGGATGTCCCTACCCAGGAAATTTGCAGGGCTGCTATCTAGAAGTCAGCACACACCTTTATTTTCCACTACCACATCAACCTTGAGCCACACTGGATGCTGGTTTTGGGGCCTCAGTTCTTCAAACTTTGTTCCCTAAATAGGAGGTGTGTGCCTTGCCCCCTCCTCCTGGAGAACTGCTAGGAGTCTGCCAGAAATGTGGATAGTACATCATATCCACGTCCCTAGGAATGGTATATGATGTACATCCACACTGACCCACCCAACCTCCCTTGGCAAGTGACACACCAGTCTTGCTTCCAGCAGGCAAGATCTGACGTCATGGGGTGTGCAAAGGGAGTTACCACCCGGGTGGGTGGGAGGAGCCAGCATGAAGACTTTCTGGCAAGCCTTAAAGGGAAAGGAACACTGCCAGAAGTGTGGATGTACCTCATATACCACTCCTAGAACTACTGTTACAGGTAAGTAACCTATTTTTCCTCAACCATCCTGAAATTTGCACTCTACACCCTTAATTTGCCACCCACCCTCCTTACAAAATTTGTGCCTCGCATCCCACACTCATCCCAGGATTGCTCCCCTTCCTAAATTTTTACCCCTTCAAAAATGTGCTTTCTACACCACTACTAAAATGTTCATCCCACTCCCTCCTAAAATTTCTGCCCTGCATCTGTGAGTATTGTGCCAGGGTTATCCACCAGGACAAAAGGATGTTGCTCCCTGTAACACCTGCGAATGACCTTTTGTCTAGGACTAGGGAGTAATCCAGATTTAACAACAAGCATTTGTCAATGCCAGATCTTTGCTTGCTGATATTAGCATTGGACGTGCAGGA
The DNA here is from genome assembly GCA_016271365.2 of Neoceratodus forsteri. Taxonomy (NCBI): domain Eukaryota; kingdom Metazoa; phylum Chordata; order Ceratodontiformes; family Ceratodontidae; genus Neoceratodus; species Neoceratodus forsteri. The sequence goes on from CM057453.1 coordinate 128,800,044, forward strand.
GTTAGACAGATATAGAATAGGAATGGCAGTGAAGTATTTAACACACGCTAACCCCACCTCCACCCTGCAGAGATGGACAAGCATTGGGGTGTGCCTTTGGTTCGTCGCCCGTAACGCTCACGGCATTTCACCTCACCCTATCCAGCAAACACCGGTAAGTGTCGAGGTGTGCCTTGGGGTGTTCAGCTTTACAGTCACCCCATTTCATAAGGACATATGCTGAAATGGGTGCAGTATAGGAGAATAGGGTGAACTCTGGGGCCAAAGAGTCCAAGGCACACCTCGATGCCTGGCACTGGCTTCAGGGTGGGGGTGGAATGGCGTTAGCATTACAGCCGGCAGACCAAAGGCACACCCCTGATGCCTGTCGGTCTGTACAGGGTGGGGCATTATGGTTAGAAACCCTAACGCCCCAGGCGTTTGTTGATATTTGCACTACAAATTATTAACATGGCCTTTTTGTGACCCCCACCTCATGAAAGCATTTGGGACCTCTGCTCATGAACAGTGGCACTGTGATTTTGTTAATCTGTTCCTAACGTTGATTTCCCACAGCAACTGTGCCATTCTGCGCCAGATGTGTGAAACACAGATCGGGCAGGATGTGAAAAATGATAGCTGTACCATTCATAGGGAGGTGTGAAGAGATGGCAATGTTGAAAATCTGGAGTGAAAATATTACAGTTGCTCAAACTTACAAGCATACGTGAAAACTGCACAATGCACGCTCATACCACAGTCATTTAGTGGAATTATTTCACCAAATTTTCAACATAGGCATTTTGTGACCTCTGCTCATGAACATTGTCACTATGATTTCTTAATCTGTCCCAAGGTTGATTTCCCGACGACTTAGCTATTGACCGTCAGATATGCGAAAACACATTTCGGGCAGGATGTGAAAAATCACAGCTGTAATGTTCATAAGGAGGTGTTCAGAATTAACTATGTTGAAAATTCTGAGAGAAAATATTATAAATTCTCAAAGTTACGAGTGTGCTTGGAAACTACGCAGTGCACACTTGTAACATAGTCATTTTATGGACATGTGTCACAAAATTTTTAACATAGGCATTTTAGGACCTCCGCTCATGAACAGTGTCGGTGTCACTCTGATTTTCTTAATCTGTCCCGAACACTGATTTCCCACAGTGACTGCGCTATTCTGTGCCAGAAGTGCGAAAACACATTTTGCCCAGGATGTGAAAAATGACAGCTGTACTGTTCATAGGGAGGTGTCAAAAAATTTCAATGTTGAAAATCTGGAGTGAAAATATTACAGATTCGCAAAGTTAAGAGTGTACGTGGAAACTGCACAATGCACTCTCGTAACACAGTCATTTATTGGAATTTTTTCACTAAATTTGCAACATAGACTTTTTGGGAGCCCACCTCATGAACAGTGACACTGTTGTTTCATTAATCAGTCCCAAAAAGTGATTCCATGCAATGACCACGAAATAACCTTTCAGGACCGAATAACCAGATGACAGTCACTGAATTCATGAGATGGGGTCCCAGGAACCCCATGTTGAGAATTTGGTGCCAAAATTTGCGAAAATGGCCGAGATAGCCACAGAAGTTGGAAAAAAACCATTTATGCCATTATACAGCTTATCTGCATTTCTTTAGTTCGTGGTCGGCTTTGAAGAGTGCAGACGTGTTCCCGGCCCACCGAAGATCGTTGTGCCTGGCTCCAGAGGTAAGTATGGTGGGAGGTGGGGTGCGCAGAGGGTGGGCATAGTTTGGGGGAGGGGGCACCAGACTCAACAAGGGAAGTTTTTATTTTATAGGTTAAAAAAAAAAAAAAGGGTTTTCTTTATTTACAGATGGTTTGGTATGCTGGGGTGGGTTCCCAGCGTGCCACCTGAGTGTTTCTTGGGGGGAGGCTGTAGCCAATGGGGATTGGGCACCCCCGTCAGAACATACAGAGTGTTGAGGGCTCATGAGCCGAGGGGATTAGGTACACCCTCAGCACACAACAAATGGGGGGGGGGGAATTATGCCGATGGGGATTGGGCTCCCCCATTTGCAAATTAATTTAGGAGGGGCATGCTGACAGGGGGATTGGGCACCCCCGTCAGCTTTTGTGGGTAATATGAGAGGCGGACTTCGATAGCCGCCACAGAGTGAAATTAAAAACAAATGCAGGGGGTGCTAATGAGCAGCTAAGGTGAAGGTCACAACTCTCCAGAGCTCCGCATCACAAAGTAAATTAATCTTATTGTTGTAGCTGCAAAGTTAAAATTTGGTATCTAGCAGCTGCCTAACACTCACCGCTATGGACGAGTACCTTTCCCAGGGGAAAACATTACGGCAAGGTGGCAAGAATTCAGAGAAAATGACCGGGCAAGATCATGTGGCTGCTGGTGGAATAGGCCCCATCTCGTTCTCCGCATCTGAGCTCTCCCTAATCAGCAGATCAGTTTCGGAACAAGTGCTAGCGGACCTTACTCTGCGATGGGAGAAGGTAGAAAAATCTATTACTGGGCTCACTAATGAAGCCAAACAACAAGCAGGTTGGATACAGGAGGCTGAACAGTGCATTTCAGATCTAGAGGACACCAACAGAGAGGTTCCGGAGAAAATTGCTAAACTGGAGAAAGAGATTGAAGAACTGAAGGATGCATTAGATTCCAAGAAAATTACAACAGACGCAATAATTTGTGTATCCGAGGCTTACTGGAGGGAGTGGAGAGGGGGAATCTCCTGAACTTTTGTGCTGTGACCCTGCCCAAGTTGCTAAATTTCACCCCGAAAGCTGGCAGATTGAAAACTGAGCGGTCACACTGAGCGTTCGCTCCGAGGCCACCTGCAGACCAACCACCACATCAGGTAATCTTCTGCCTGCACCGCTACCCTGATCGGCATGCTCTTCTGGCTGCGTATCGAAATTTGAAGGAGCTTACCTTCGAGGGCAACAAACTTATGATGCACCAGGACCTTTCTCTTTGTATCCAGCGTAAACAGCAATTTAATGCCACGATGGATCAATTGCGGGAACGAGGCCTAGAATTCTTTATGGCATACCCTGAGTTTGTTTAGTTTCGCTGGGAAGGCACCACATTCTCCTTTTGGGAACCGGGCAAGCTGCAAATGTACATCGATGAGTGGGATAAGAAAAACAGTTGAAGCCCTGTGAGTACTTGGGGAGCAGTCTGTAAATTTGTCACTTCCTTGTTCCCGCGTGGCCGAATGTGATCTACATGGACTCGTGGGGGGATGAGAATGATGGAAGGGGACTGAAGGGGCATTGTTTAATATGTGGACACTTCCAGACGCTCAGAAATATTCAGCGCTCATCAATCGGGATACCCTCATGATGGCTTGTGTACTTTTGGTTATTAAAATAGAGTATGTGAGGTATCCACACTATACTGTAAGCACCGATGGAGTGCTTGAACGCTCTAGTATGAACTGAAGGCCCAGATATGAAACTGTGTGAAGAGACATTGCGTATGTTTGAGTCATCACCGGGGGAGGGGATGGGCACAGGTTAGACAGAGGGTTGCAGCGACCGTGGGGTGAAGGGAGAAGCTCTATACCCAGGGACATGAAGGAATCTGTCACAAACGCGCTCAGCAGGTCAGGCCCTCTGCTCCCACAGTGCTAACCTCCGAGCGCAGTAATGTGAACAGGTAACAGACAGGGTTACCCTCCTCTCTGCCTGTGGGTCTGAATCACCTTTAGTCTCAAGTTATGGGGGGATTCAAACTGTGAACCTTATGCTAGCATACCCAAAAGTACAGGCACAGATTCGTACCCTATTCTGGGATTTGCGGTGCAATCTTATGCCAGACGGCAGCAAGCCAGGCTTCCAAAATGAACCCTTAAAACTCTATAAAAGACCTCAGGTATATTCTTACCTCTTCTCAGTTTAGTAACACCATCAAGCTTTTTGAACAGTTTTTGTCAGTCCTAACCCTCTATACGTCATGTGCAAAAAAAGAACTTGAGCAGACTCTCAGGCAGTCTTTCCAATAATATATTTATTAAAAATGGATAAAAATATGAAAAATGTAAACACAGAACTATATATCAAAGAGCATACAATCACTTGAAAGAAAAACTACAGACAACTCCTACCAAAGTCCATTTAGATCTTTTCTATCTAATGTATTTACCTCTAAGTGCCTGAGTTAGAGATCTTGTTTCTTAAGAGCCCAAAAAGATATGTCACACAAGTTCAACCACAGTAAACAGTTTAGAACTCTGTGTTTCCGTACTCCTTCTGAGATGTCATCTAGCTCCTCCTTTTAGAATATAAAAGGTATACAAACAGGATGTCCTGTCAGGAGGTCTGTTAAATAAAGTGACATCAGCAAAAACTTATTTCCCAAATACGACTCCTTAATTAACATTTTATCTTATCTTTATTTTTTTTTTTTTTTATTGATGTTCTAGGAATTACAACCCTTTGAGTCAGAGACTCATTTGCAAAGACTCCACGTCATACATAAATAAAGATTGGTATACAGTATAACACAAATACATAATACAGGCTACTGCTCTAAAACAGAAATACAACACTAAATACAGAGGTGAAAATACATAATACATGCATATGGCAACATCAAAGGTTTGAATACTTGATGCATATATTGGAGACACAAGAGCAAATACTGCAGTAAAACTGTTTAGATTTTTTTTTTAGAGGAGATTCATCTGCAGTCGCAGTGGGAGTAGGACAAAATGTGGCTCAGTAACTCAGGTTTAAAAGGCCCTAGCCTGGGGATAGATAAGATAGAGGCAGGGACTGAGTTCATCCAGAGTGGGGCCCTGTAGCAGAAGGTCCTTTGGCCAGCAGTGGTCTTCACAAAGGGGACATGAAATGCTGCAGTGTCCGAATGTCTAGTGGTGCGAGCCGGCAAGCTCCTTTTGAGGAGCTGGAGACAGCCAGTGGAGGGTAGGCCCAATTGGATTTTTTTGGCCAGTAAGCAGGTCTGGTAAAATAGTCGCCCCTGGAAGTTAAGCCATGCTGACCGTCGGTAGAGGTCACAGGTATGCGTGAGCTGATCACAGCCTGTGGCCAATCTGTAGGCTTTGTTTAGGGTACGTTTAATGTTGGTCAGTGTCATGTCAACACCAGCACCATAGATGACTACGCCGTAGTCAACCAGGGAAAGGATGGAGCTGGAGACAGCTAAACGTAGGGCCTCAGAAGGGAGACAGGGTCTAAGCCTATATAAGGGACCGATTCTCCTATTTATTTCAGAGCAAGTCGATGCAGTGTGCTCACAATAGGTAAGGGCGGAGTCAAGGGTAACCCCTAGATATTTAAAATTGGAAACAGGTTCCAGTATGGTGCCCAGCGCGTTATGCATATATATATTTTGGTTGTGCTGTGTTTATGTTGTGGGTTGGCGAATAGCATAGCTTTCATCTTTTTTGTGTTGAGTACAAGCTTGTAGGAGGAAAACCAGGCTTCTGTTTGTGTGAAGGAGCTCTGCAAGGATTTTTGGAGCTGTGTAGGGTCAGGGTGCTGACTGAAAATCATGACATCGTCAGCATAAAGGAGGAGGCATCCTAAGGAGGCCAGCGGTAAGGAATTGAAGTATAGTGAGAAAAGTAACGGACCAAGGATGGACCCTTGGGGGACACTCGACTGGACAGGAAGGTTTGTGGAGAGGGTGTTATTTATCTTCACTTGTTGAGTGCGGCCATAGAGATAGTTGGAGAACCAGCCAGCAGTTTCTGTGGATACGCCAACAGAGAGGAGGGAGTTTATGAGCATATTATGATTGACCCTATCAGATGCCTTGGAGAGAGCGATATGGACTGATCCAGCCAAGTCTCCATCGTCAAGGGCGTCATGAATAAAGGAGGTGAATTCTAGCAGGGCAGTGGTGGTGCTGTGTCCTTTCATGAAACCGTGTTGTTACTGGCATAGTAGGTAGTGTGAGTTTAGGTAGTCAACAAGTTGATCAGCCGTTATTTTTCCAGGGCTTTTGAGAGGGGTGGGAGTATGGAAATGGGCCTATAGTTACTGCTTGAGGTACGGTCACCATTTTTATGAACTGGCGTAATCACTGCCCTTTTCCTCAGAGATGGGAACTGCCCTAAGCACAGGGACATATTGAGTATTTTAGTGAGGGGTGTTAGGACAGCATCAAGGGGTAAGGATAGCAGTTTTGCATCAAGAGAGTCACCACTGTGTCTAGTCTTCCCTAGGAACATGACAATATATGACCGAGCATCACTAGTGGAGATAGTTTTGAAGTGAAAAGGTGAAACACAAGGGGGTGGCGGGAATTGTCCCGCATCTGCAGAGAAAAAATCAGGAGGGACAATAGTACTTAGGTCAGAGAATGATATAGTGAAAGCATTTGCTATTTTGCAGGGGTCTTGGGTGGGGACACCATCAATTAAAAGCATGGTAGGGGGAGGGGAGGCAAACTTGCCACTGAGTTCCTTTATATTTTCCCAGAACCTCTTTCCATTTCCCCAAGTGGCAGTAAGGTTGGCCTGATAGTAAGCAGCCTTTGCCTGCCGTATAGCCCAGGTGCATGTGTTTCGGGCAGCTCAGTACAGTTGTCGGTCAGGGGAGCAACCTGTCTAAAGGGCATGGTGCCACAAGTCGTCACATGCCTTCATTTGGTCGAGCAAGGACCCAGGGGGAGGATTTTGATTATTCAATTTGTTTTACAAGGGGGGGCAAATATGTCACAGGCGGATTGGAATGAACTTATGAAGAAGAACACGGCGGCATCAACCGACACCTGGTGATCAAGTGGGGACCAGTCAAAATTTCGGAGTTGGTTTTGGAGATGTACCAAAGCCCCTTTTTTAAGTTGATGATACACGGAGATCCTGAGTGGGGTGGGGGGGGGTTCCAGCTATTTGTCCAGAGACAAGTTACAGGGAAGTGATCACAGAGTGAGTCCGACAAGACCCGGACATCCTCTATGTGCTCAAGATGATTTTTGAGTATGAGATCAAGGAGGGAACTATGGCCCAAGTTTTTATTCACTCTAGTAGGGTTAAGGACCATTTGGGACAGATTTTGGGCAGCAGCTGCATCCCTGAGGGAGGATGTCTGGGGAGCAAGCCAGTTTGTGTTGAAATCACCTAGCGCTATGACTTCTGAGTTTTTTGGGAGCTGGTCGATTATGTTTAGGATGGATGTGAAGGCATCCCTTTGGTTTTGAAGGGTTATGTATACCGACATTAAATAAAGGGATTTACCTGAGTTTCCAGTTTCAATCCTGATGGTGAGGGACTGTGCACCTTCTGTAGGGTTTATAGTAGCAGTATTTATTCCTTGCAGGAGTTCTCGAAGATACAGTGCACTACCCCCACCCCATCTATCCAGCCTATGTGACCTGAACAATGTGTAGCCCAGTATGTATACAGCCGAGTCGGGTATGCTGTGATAGCCATGTTTCAGTTATGGCTAGTGCATCAGGGTGGTGGAGGCAGACCCAGGCTTGGAGAGGGGCAAGTTTATTTTGGAGGCTACATATATTAATGGCAGGCAATCGCAGTCCTTTGTGTTGCGTTATTAATTGAGGAGTATGGTCAGTGGGGCCAGGATTTGGGCGAATGTTGCCCACTAGTAGCAGGAGGATGATTGCTGTCCTGGTTAGGGTACTTTTTAGGATCTTTTTGGGAGTGCGCAGCGATGAGACTGCTTGATGGTGTAGTTTATTGGAAACATGGGAGCATGTAAAGCGCAATATTTCATGGCTGTATAGAAACGGGGCACTCATGTTTTCAGGGAGTAGGTGACTTGGCACAAGAGGAGGGTGGAGGGGTTGGACATGGTCACTGTTGAGGGAGTTTTCATAGGGCTGTGTGGCATAGGAGGTGATTGTGGGGCAGGTGGAGGGGTAGTGCGGGGATGAGTATGGGAAGGGCATGAGGGTAGTAGGCTGAGGGGAACGGTTAACAAGAGGATAGTAAGCCATGGAGTCACTTTGTGAACGAGAGAGGGAGCTATAGCAATGTTGCTTGGCATATTTGGGAGGAATTTAGTATCAAACCTTGTGTAGTTTTGTACTAAGAAGTTGGGTAGAATAAGATTTAACTCCTGCAGATTTGGGGGGGGCGAAATGTGGGAATTAAAGTAGGATTATTTGATGTCTATGGGAAGTACTTTTGTGTCACACATCAAAATAACCATGCTGTAATATAGGAGCTGAGAGAGGAAAATCAGCAGAAAGATAGTAGCAGCCTCTAGTGGTAGCTTCTGATAACCTGCCTATGGAAAAGTTGTCTGATTGGTTTAAACGTGTCACCCGGGTCTCTTGAGACTATAAAACAACAAGTCGACCAAGGGTGGTGGTGGAGGCGGTGGGGCAGCTGATGCACAGCGTCAGCGGGGTTTCTGTTGTGAGGTTTTCAAATGCTCAGGACTGCACTGCTGTTGAGCCACTGTTTGTTCCGAGAGAGCACACATTTACCTGATTGCTGCAGGGGTCCTTGCAAAGCTCGGGGGAGGGTGTCCTTGCCCTCGCAACCACCAGCACCCACGAGGGGAGCCTTGCTGACTCTGCTGGAGAGAGAGGAAAGCAGAATGAATATTAGCTGAGAATTTACAGGTGGGGGGGTTCACTCCGAGATTGCAGGGGGCTACTACTGTGAGACTAGTCTGAAAATGGCGACTACCAATTAACAACATGTGGCTTACAGCAAGCATTGACTTTCATATACAGGCTACTTGCTTACTTAAAAACAGGATCACAGTTTCTACTTAAAATAAGGCGCAGTGACTATGTTGTAAGTAGGCAATTTAAGCAGGGGGATTTTGGCGCCGAGATGAATTGTAAGGCACAGAGGGTTTTATTTTCTGCATACGGGCTGGTTCACAGGTAGGATTTGCTACTATTTCAAATAAAAGCACAGCGTCTACCGAGCGAGTGTAAATACTGTAATAATTTCACTTTAAAACTAGCGCCAGATGTAGCTCTTAAGGGACAGAGGGATTTCGTTCAGATCCTGACTGATATGCTAAAAATAGTAAAACATGTAAGCACTTTAAACATGTGCTAAGATTAAGCTCTTAAAGTACAGAGAGAGTTCATTGAAAACCATTATTAAGCTCTTAAAGTACAGAGAGAGTTCATTCAAAACCATTGAGAGACGCTAAGGAACTAAAGCAAAAAAAAAAAAAAACTATCTCCACATGTGTAGGGGCAGTAATTTGAAATTCAAGTCCAAGACACTTTTGTTTCTATTGCGAGGTTTTCAGATGCTCAGGACTGCATTGCTGTTGAGCCGCTGTTTGTTCCGAGAGAGCACACGTTTACCTGAATGCTGCGGGGGTCCTTGCAAAGCTTGGGGGAAGGTGTCCTTGCTCTCATGACCACAAGCACCCACGAGGGGAGCCTTGCTGACTCTGCTGATTGCTGCAGGGGTCCTTGCAAAGCTCGAGTCTTGAGCAGTTCCTGTTTTCCCAAGGAACATCAACGTTTTTTACAACTTTAGCACCATGGTGGTATAACATGTTTTTTCTCTAAGACATCATAAAAGTTTACGAGCCCTATATTCTGGCAGCTGGGTCAGTTCTAATTAAGATAGGAAAACAGGAGACCCTTAATTAAGTCACTCTAGTCTTTTAATTACCTCCTGGTTTCAGGTTGATATATCCTCTTGTTTTCACTAAAACCTGGGTGGGGGGGGGGAGGTCACCCAGGAGCACAGGATGTCTCATGTGAGACAATCACATACCACGTTCTATATTACAAATATCATAGAACAATCATAACCAGCTGGCTAAGCGTCACAATCATCCCCACCTAGACTGAATTTGGGGCTCTATTCCCTGCCTGGAATGAGCTCCACAAGTCAGTTCACTCCTCATACAGACGTGCTAGGCCATCAGCGTTCTGATGGGTCACTCCAGCCCTATGTAAGATCGTGATGTCATACCCTTGCAAGGCAAGACTCCATCTTAATAGTCTACCATTAGTTTCTCCCATTTGGGTCAGCCAAACCAGGGGTTTGTGGTCAGTTTGTAACTCAAAATGCTGTCCATATAAGTACAGTATTGCTCTAAGTTCTTTAGGGCCCACTTTATGGCAAGACACACTTTTTCCACAGTAGAGTAAGCCTGCTCCCTGGGAAGTAACTTTTTTACTCAGGTACACTACAGGGTGATCTTTCCCTTGGTTGGATCTCTGACTCAGTACTGCCCCAATACCCATGTCTGAGGCATCAGTCTGGACTATAGAAGGTCTGCTATAGTCAGGACTTGTCAATACAGGAGCACTACACAGTGCCTCCTTCAGTCTGGTAAAGGCTTTTTCATAGGCTGGTCCCCAGGTAATTTTCTTTGGCATCTTTTTCTTTACCAGGTCAGATAAAGGAGCAGCCAGGGCACTGTAATTGGGTACACATTTCCCTATAGTACCCTGTTGTCCCTAGAAAACTCCTGACCTGCTTCTGCGTTTCTAGTCTGGGCTGTGCCTTGATCACCTCTATTTTTACTTGGTTAGGACGGAGCTGTCCCTGGCCTTCAACATGCCCGAGGTATGCCACTTCAGCCATGGCCACCTGCCACTTCTCATCTTTGACAGTGAGCCCGGCCCTCTGTATCCTGCCCAGCACTTCCCTAAGGTGGGAGAGGTGTTCCTCCCAGCTGGCACTAAACATGGCCGTGTCATCCAGGTACGACACAGCGTACTCCTCAGCACCATTAAACACCTGGTTCACCAACCTTTGGAAAGTGGCTTGGGCGTTCTTCATTCCTAAAGGCATTACTGTAAATTCAAATAAGTCTATCGGAGTGATGAAGGCCGACCTCTCCCTAGCTCTGTCAGTTAACTCTACCTGCCAGTATTCCTTTGTCAGGTCAGTGGTCGTAAGGTAGGTCGCCCCTCCCAACTTGTCCAGGAGTTCATCCATCCGGGGCATTGAGTGGGCGTCTGACTTTGTAACTGCATTCAGTCCACACACAAATGAGTAGAGCCATCTGGCTTGGGCACAACTACTACGGGTGAGGCCCAGGGGCTGTGGGATCTCTGGATTACCCCTGAATCCAGCATTTCCTCCACTTCCCTCCTAATGTCCTTTTGGACAGCCTCTGACATCCGATATGCTGTCCACCGTATGGGCGTCTGTGTCCCTGTCTCTACATCATGCATCGCTAAGGGGGTTAGTCCAGGCTTGGCGCTAAACAGGGGGGCAAATTCTGCTAAAACCTCCCTTACTTCCTGGATCTTGTCCAGGGCCAGCTGGGGAGACATTTTAACTGCCTCCACAGAGGACTCACGCTTGCTTTCTTCCAGCAAGTCCAGAAGGGGGTCTCCTTCGTCCGTCCCCTCCCTAGGACTACATACTGCAAACACCATGTCAGCCCTATTAGCATATGGCTTTATGTTGACATGGTACATTCCTTCTGTCTGTCTTCTGTCAGGTAACTCTGTGATATAGTTCACATCATTTACCTTTTTATCTGCTTTGTATGGTCCTGCCCACTCAGCCTGCAGCTTGTCTTTCCAGACTGGAATAAGGACCAAGACTTCCTGACCCAGCGTGTACAAGCAAGCCCTGGCTCTGCGGTTGTACCACACTTTTTGTTTCTGTTGAGCAGCTGCCAGGTTGCTCTGGGCTGTCCCCATAAGCTCCTTCAGCCTTTCCCTAACCCTAAGGACAGAATCCACTATGGGAGTTCCCTGGGTGGTGTGCTTGCCTTCCCAGTCCTCCTGGATCAAGTCTAGGGGCCCACATACCTGGCGTCCATATAAGAGTTTGAAGGGGGAAAATCCTGTCAACTCTTGGGGCACCTCCCTGTATGCAAACAACAGGTGGGGAAGGTATTTCTCCCAGTCCCTCCCCTGCTGTGCAGCAAACGCTTGGAGCATTGACTTCAGGGTACCGTTGAATCTTTCCACAGGCCCATTGGCTTGTGGGTGATAGAGTGTCGTGCACCTCTGCACCACCCCACACTTCTCCCTCAAACATTTCATCAGGTCCGACATGAAGGAACCCCCTCGATCAGTGATAACCTCCTGCAGAAACCCAGCACGGGAGAAAATCCCAAGTAAGGCATCTGACACTTTGTCTGTCCTCAGTGAGGATAGGGCGACTGCCTCTGGATATTGGGTGGCATAATCCACCACAGTCAGGATGAACCTCTTCCTGGAGGAGCTGAGGGTATTTAAAGGCCCCATAATATCCATTCCCACCCTCTGGAATGGCTTCTCCACTATGGGCAAGGGGATCGGGGCGGCTTGGGTTTTCTTGCCCGCCTTCCCTATGTCTTGGCACCGGTGACAAGATCTGCAATACTCCTTCACGTGCTGGGTGAAGTTGGGCCAATAGAAACTCTGGGCCAACCGCTGCATAGTGCGTGCAATTCCCAGATGACCAGACAAGGGAATATTGTGTGCAATCTTGAGCAACTGCTCACGTTACCCCTGGGGAACGACAAGCTGCCTGCCTATCACCCCTCCTTCTGTCTTCACATCCTGAGTATACATCAGTCCATTTTCCCAGTAAACTTTATGTTTACCGTCACCTCCCTGTGCTCCGTGAGAGTCTGCCCAAGCCCTCAGCTTCTCTAGACTAGGGTCACTTTTCTGAGCAGCTGCAAACTCCTTACACATTCCCAAGGCATGGGACAGGTCCCCTCCAGTCTCTGAACTAGGGTCCCTAGCACTAGCGTCAGGGCACTCAGGATCATTGTCATCCCTAATCCTCTGACAAGGGGTCACCCCTCCTTCTTCGGAGTAACCCTCTGTAGCTGTGTGGTTAACTGCTACTGGGGAGATTTCTACCCCCTTTTCATTAATCTCCCTATCAGGAGACACAGGCTGGGGAACCAACCTCCCAGTGGTTTCCACAATGGCTTCTGTGAGGTCCAGGGAACTACAGTTTTCCCTTGCTGCTTGGCTACGGGTAACTGCACACACCATCCCCTGTTTGAGATTGTTGCCAAGGATGACGTCAGCTGCCAAAGTTTTGGCTACAGCCACCTGTTGCACAGTTCCCCCTGTTTCACCCCAGTCTAGGAGAACACTAGCGAGTGGCAATGTGGTCTCCTCACCAGTGAACCCTTGCATAGTTACAAATTCATTTGGTATAAGCTGACGAGGCTCTACCAGATCCCCTTTTGCCAGTGTCAGGGATGCCCCTGTGTCCCTTAACCCTTGTGTCTATACTCTATTCACCGTGACTGGGTGGATATGTTCACAGGCATGCTTCCAGGGACACACAAACAACCCACTTCTTTCCTAGCCCCATTCAGTGTATTGCTCGCCCTTTTGGGACACTGTCTGGCAATATGCCCAGTTTCTTTACAGACCCAACATTCGTTTCTTTTCTCAGAGAAATCTTTTCTCTGAAACCTGGGGCTAACTTGTTTCGGTGGAGGCAGTGAGGGTTTTAGCTGCCCTGAAGGTGCGCTTTTCCCTTTCTGCATGGCCACACCCACCCCATTCGCTCTCAGAGCAGGTCTGCTCTTGGCATAGCAGTCCGAGAGTTCAGCAGCCTCTTGCACTGTTTTGGGATCTCGGTCCTCCAGCCAGGTTTTCAACTCTGTTGGGCATGCCCAAAAAAACTGTTCTAGCAAAATGGCATTTTCAGTTTTATCTACAGAGTTTACTTCAATTCCTTCCCACCAACATTTTAAAAACTGACGTCGTTTTATGGCTAGCTCCTCTTAGTTCATATCAAGGCTTCTCCTGAGCTTACGGAATTTAGCTCTGTATGCTTCTGCAGTTAAATCAAACTTTTTTAAAAGTGCAACTTTAAGTTTGCTGTAATCATTACTGTCCTCATTGTCAATTTGACTCAATGCATCCCAAGCTTTCCCGGTAAGTAGCGGGGTTAGCTGGAAGCTCCAGGACCCTATAGGAATTTTAGCCTGAATACAAACTTTTTCGAAGGAATTCAGAAAGGCATCCATATCCTCCCCCTCTTTAAATTCAGCTATCAATTTGGAATTCAGTTTGTAACCCAGTCCTGTAGTTCCAGTTAAACCCAAGCCACTTACCTGCTCTGATGCGGGTGGTTGGAGTCATAGCTTCTCCAGTTTATGTCGCCTCTGGCGCTCACGCTCCTCACGGTCCGCCTCTCGCTGTTCACGGTCTGCTTCTCGACGTTCTTGCTCCCTCTTCTCCACTGCAGCTCGCTGTTCTTGCTTCTCTTCTCTTCTCTATGGAACTCCAGCTCCATTTTGCGCAACTCAGTCTGCAGCCTGATTGCTTCTGACTCCAGAATGCTGGTGACCTTCCCCTGCTGCTGTGGCCCTTCACTTGCACTGACCCTGCTGTCTTCCCCACTGGATCTGGACACCGCACTGGCCGCTAGCCCCACCCCACCCAAGGTTTGGTCTTCTACAGTCACAGTCTGTGACTCGATGCTCTAGCCATCTGCTGCCATCAGGGCATCCATGAGGTTCTGCTTGGTGGCTCGCACCTCGTGCAGGACTCCTCTGTCCTGTCACAACTGCCTCACGTAGTCTGCAGTGTACCCGCTGTCGTTGGAAGCCATTTTCTTCCCTAACTACTGCTACTGTAACTTGCACTTTAGAAAAAAAAATCAAACAGGTAGGAACTTGACTGTAAGCAAAATGATATAGTTCTGTTTCCTTTTTAAAAATAAATCACTGCCTTATTTTGCACGTGAGCTGTACAGTATTAAGCTGACACACTGAACAGTTAAAGCTTGTGTTACCAGTTTTATCTGCACCGCTGCAAACCAAATCTGTCACAAACACACTCAGCAGGTCAGGCCCTCTGTTGCCACAGTGGCAACCTCCGAGCGCAGTAATGTGAACAGGTAACAGACAGGGTAACCCTCCTGTCTGCTTGTGGGTCCGAATCACCTTTAGTCTCAAGTTCTGGGGGGATTCAAACTGTGAACCTTATGCTAGTGTACCCAAAAGTACATGCGCAGATTTGTACCCTCTTCAGGGATTGCGGTACAATTTTATGCCAGGGGGCACCAAGCCAGGCTTCCAAAATGAACCCTTAAAACTCTATAAAAGACTTTAGGTATATTCTTACCTCTTCCCAGTTTAGTAACACCATCAAGCTTTTTGAACAGATTTTGTCAGTCTTAACCCTCTGTACGTCATATGTATAAAAAAAAGAGCTTGAGTAGACACCCAGGCAGTCTTTCAAATAATATATTTAATAAAAATGGATACAAATATGAAAAATGTAAACACAGAACAATATATCAAAGAATATACAATCACTTGAAAGAAAAACAAAGAAAACGACAGGCAACTCCTATCAAAGTACATTCAGACCTTTTCTATCTAATGTATTTATCTGAGTGCCTAAGTTAGAGATCTTGTTTCTTAAGAGCCCAAAAAGATATGTCACACAAGTTCAACCACAGTATACAGTTTAAAATTCTGTGTTTCCACACCCCTTCTATGATGTCATCTAGCTCCTCCTTTTAGAATATAAAAAATATACAAACAGGATGTCCTATCAGGAGGTATATTAAATAAGGTGACATCAGCAAAAACTCATTTCCCAAATATGACTCCTTAATTAACATTTTATCTGATCTTGAGCAGTTCCTGTTTTCCCAAGGAACATCAAAGGTTTTTTTACAACTTTATCACTATGGTGGTATAACATGTTTTTCCTCTAAGACGTCATAAAAGTTTACGAGCCCTATATCCTGGCAGCTGGGTCAGTTCTAATTAAGACAGGAAAACAGGAGACCCTTAATTAAGTCTCTCTAGTCTTTTAATTACCTCCTGGTTTCAGGTTAAATATCCTGTTTTCACTAAAACCTGGGTGGGGGGGTCACCCAGGAGCACAGGATGTCTCATGTGAGACAATCACATACCACATTCTATATTACAAATATCATAGAACAGTTATAACCAGCTGGCCAAGCGTCACACCGGACATGGGTTAGACAGAGGGTTGCAGCGGCCATGGGGTGAAGGGGGAAGCTCTATACCCAGGGACATGAAGGAAAGCTGCCACTAATGAAGATCGAACATGGCAGCACATAACCTGGGTTTCTCATGGGGCAACAGGCCTAACAGAGTTCACTGTTTTAAAGGCAGCATTTGAAAAATTAGTTTCAAACAAAAGGGGGATAACTGATGTGACAAGGTTGACGCGGGGGGAGGGGCGTAGGGATCAATTCTATAGATAATGAGAAAAAGAGAGAGAGAGAAAGTAGATAGGAGATCAGTTACTATATGTAAAAGAAAGCAACAGGAAGGAGGGTGGGATAAGTTGGGGAGGGGGGCTGGAGAGGAAAATGTTTTAATTGTTCATGTTCAATGTTACTGCTTTAAGCACAAGTTTAAATGTGCATTTGTTACTTACTACTTTTTATGCCTTGTTAGAGATCATATGGAAAAGAAATACCTGAATGGAGAAATGTATTGGAAGCAACAATGGGGAAAGAAGGGGATGGTACTGAGAAGACAATATGGATAGGACCCCCCGCAGTGTGATTGTGTCCTGGAATGTTAAGGGTTTTTCCTCCCCGGCCAAGCGAGCTAAAGTCTAACGGCACTTAAAAACAAAGGCACAGATGTTGCCATGTTGCAAGAGACCCATCTGGCCTAAAGAAGCACACTAAGCCAGTGGGAGGGTGGGTGGGAGAATGTTATGCCTTCTCCTACAGTTCCCACAAGAGAGGAGTGGCGATCCTCATTAAGAGGGGTTCCCATTTGTTGTGCACTATATGGTTAAAGATCCTCTGGAAGGATGCTACATCTTAGTGGTTGGAGAGGTTAATGGCCAAACTTTAATCCCGGGAAATATATACGCACCGTCAGTGCTAGACCTAACCTTTTACCAACAGATGCTAGATGTAATGGTGAAGGAGCAGTTTCCCCATCTAATACTGGGGGGGGGGGGATTTCAATTGTGTAGCGGACCCAAAACTAGATTATTCTAGAACTAGGAGCAGGGGAGGTAGTAGCAGTTCAGCAATGGCTTCTGGGTCTTGCGGACTTGGATTTGATAGATGTGTGGCATACAGCCAACCCGGGAGCCCACGAATATACTTTTTATTTCCATCCCCAAGCCACATGGTCCCAACTGGACTACCTGTACATTCCAAGGCATGGATATGCTCAGGTGACCAAGCTGGAGCATAGCCCCATTTTTCTGTTGGACCATGCGACGGTACGTCTTGAAATAGATTTAGGACAGCAAGAGTGCAGGAGGGGAGGATGGAGATTCCCAAACTATCTTCTGGTGAGGAAAGAATTTAAAGAATTTTTAAAGGGCCAATGGAAAATCTACCAGGAAACGAACCAGGGCACAGTGGAGGATGAGGGAATATATTGGGAAGCCAGTAAAGCATATATGCGGGGGGTAATTATTGGTTATACTGCAAAATTAAAAAAGAAGCAAAAACAAAGGGAGACAATAGAATGTAAAATAAAAATGCTGGAACAGAGGGTTATCAAAGAAGGTGGGGGGGCCAAGCCTTGAAGGACCTACAGACGGCCCGCGAAGCATTAAATGAATGCCTCAAGGGAAGTCAGATCAAGATACATGTATGCGAGACAGCGAGTATACGAGTGAGGCAACAAGCCGGGCTCATTAATGGTAAACTTAATGAAAGGGGGCAAAACAACTAAAAAATATTAAATATAAAAGATAAAGGGGGAGTGGCTCTTCAGGCTGAATCACTCATAAGGAAAAGATTCCAGGTATTTTATAACACGCTGTATACAGCCGAGTGTAAGGGGACAGACCAATTAATGGACAGGTTTATAGAGGGTCTCCCATTTCTGACTCTGACGGATAAGCAGAGAAACTCTCTGGGGGGGTACTGTCACTAAAGAGGAGATACTTAAAGCCATAGGATCACTGAAAAGGGGAAAGGCCACAGGCACTGATAGCTTTGGGGCCAAATATTATAAAGAAGTTAGGCATGAAGTTGCAGAGCCCCGCGTCGGGTATTGGAGCAAGCCAGAGGGGGAGAGGGGGTTGCCCAAGACATGCTGCAAAGCTACTATCTGTGTGCTCCCCAAGCTGAATAAGGATCCTCAGGAATTCTCCTCATATAAACCCATTTCTTTACTGAACCTGGACTGTAAAATTGTGACGAAGGTTCTGGCCATGAGATTGGATAAATTATTGCCTTCCATAATAAATCCGGACCAAACGGGGTTTGTACAAGGTAGAATGTCCTACCACAATATGAGGAGGTTACTAAATGCAGTATGGTGGGGATCTAAAAATCCAGGGCAAGCATGTATCCTCTCTACAGACACAGAAAAAACATTTGGCCGAATTGAATGGGAGTACATGTTTAAAATTTTGGGGAAATTTGGACTGGGGGAAAAATATATTCAATTAGTAAAAGCCTTTTTACAGGACCCCAACAGCGAGGAGTTTAATTAATGGAATGCCTTCAGAGGAATTTCGTCTTGAGAGGGGCGCACAACACGGCTGCCCACTCTCCCCTCTCTTATTCGCCATTGCTATAGAACCCTTAGTGATTAAAATTAGGGAGGAGCAACAAATTCAAGGCATCCAGGGTAAACGAGGTCGAAGACACATCATCACCTTTTAAGCGGATGATATCCTTCTTTTTCTAACGAAGCCAGACCAATCAGTCCCTGCCCTGCTGAGAACAGTAGACTCCTTTGCAACCTTTTCAGGTTATAAGTTGAATATTAATAAGTCTGAGATTATGTACCTGAAGAAGGTGGCAGAAGGGGGGTGCAAAATGCATGGTGGCTTCAGAAAGTTCAGAAAGCAATAACATACGCAGGAGTAAAAGTGGGTCAGGACATCAGAGAAATGTATGAACTGAATTACATACCCTTAATGGATACAATTCTGAGAGATTTACAAAGATGGAAGGCCCTTCCCCTGTCCTGATTAGGAAGAATAAATGTCCTGAAGATGAGTGTGCTCCCTAGAGTACTATATGTTTTACAAATGATGCCTATGAGCCTAAAGAATAGTGATATTAAAAACTTGGAAAAGGGGTTTGGGGAGTTCATCTGGCAAAGGAAAAAGCCAAGAATTAGCCTCAGAAAGTTGAACGCCACTAACGAACTGGGGGTCTGAATTTCCCTTATATCATAGGGTACTACTTAGCAACCCAATATAGGTATGTTCACAATTGGGTTAACAAGGGGACAGCTGCTCAGTGGTTGGACTTGGAGGAGGAGGGATGTAGGGGCCGCTTGTCAGCCTATTTAGGACTAGCAGGACTGAAAGCCTGTAAACACCTGCGACATCCCAATCCCATGGTTATTAGTAGTCTAGAGGCATGGAGCAATATTAAGGAAAGATGGGGAGGTGAAGAGGATAGTACCATTCTGATCCCAGTATCAGGTAACCTGGAATTTTTGCTGGGACTAGAGGATGAGGGCTTTGTGGCATTGCAAGAAAGAGGTGTGAGGTATGTCGGAGACCTTACTAACAGAGATGGAATCTACACATTTCAGGACCTACAGAGAGGTCTGGGCCTCCCAGCATCATATTTTTATAGGTATCTCCAAGTTCGTAACTTCTGGAAGAACCTTAATAGAGGGGGAGATAACCCATCACATACTGTATATCCCCTGTCAAAAAAGAGATATTGGGGGCAATAGCATATGAGAAAGGGTTAATAGGGCAGCAAAATTGGACAAGGCATATTTCCAGGGTGAAACTCAAAAGTCAAAGTATGGTGGGAACAGGATCTTGGGATGGTAATCACAGATTCTAATTGGGAATTATTGCTGAGATCCCATATGGGATTATTAACTTGCACCAAATTCAAAAAAATGCAATTTAAGTTCCTCCACAGGCTATCCTACCCACCTAGTGTGGTGAGTAAGTTCCACCCCGGGATTTCTCCCACCTGCACAAAATGTGGTAGAGCCAGGGGTACATTAATGCACTATTATTGATACTGTCCTGGGATAGAGATACTGGAAGGGAGTTGCAGTGGAGATAGCTAAAATAGATGGCCAACCCGTAGAGTTTTCTCCCTGCTCCCTACTTCTTGGGGTCATCTCCCAGAAGGGAGAAGACTGAGACCTTTACCACAGATGCATTAGGGTCCTTCTGGTAGTAGCCTGACGGCATACAAAATTTATGGATCCCCATAATGTTCCCACAGTAAAGCAATGGAAAAACCTGGCCCTTTAAGCATTAGCGGTGGACAGGCTGACGTGTGCTTAAGGGGGAAGAGGAGAGATTCCTACAGGTCTAGGAAGCTTTCTTAGGGACACTCTCGGTGGGAGAAGCAGCAGTTCTGCGAGAGGGATGGTTAGCTTAAATGAGCCTTAGCGAGCTCTGTGTGCTCGGACTGTGAAGTATAAGATGCCCATAGATCAACTTTGCTCTGTGTTCTGTTTATTAATTTTTGGTTGCTTCTTCTGGTACCTTCTCCTCAGGGTACAATAGACTAGTGAATAAACTGTTTGTCTCTCTTTTCTTTTTTTTTTTTTTTAAAGAATACTCAGAACAAGGCATAGTTTGATTGTTTTAATGTTTTTATTTTATTAAAAAATAATAACTTGGTTATTAAGTCTGTCAAAGAGGGTACTGTAGCAATTACTTAACTCAGGTATTAGGGTACCTCCTTTACAATTCTTTTTTTTTTTTTTTTAAACACAGTACTAGGGAGACAACTGACTCTTTACAATGTACTTTAGACTGTAATGACTAAACATGATGCAGTTTTGTATATCACCTGTATGACTGCCTGTTATACTACAGTTATTGCAAGACCTGTATGTACTGTACTTGGAAAAAACAATAAAAAATATAATACAAACAAAAAAACAAATGCAGGGACATTTTGGGGATTGGGCTACCCCATCGGCAAATAAACTGGGGAAGGGGCATGCCGACAGGGGGATTGGGCACCCCCATCAGCTTTCATGGGAACTGTGAGAGGTGGTGGCTGTCCATCAGCTTCTGTGGGGACTGTGAAAGGCGGACGACGAAGCCGCCACCATCTTTATTGAAAGGGGTCACCAGACAAGGCAAGCTGTAATTCACTGCTGCAACCAGGGACTGCCCCAGCAGCAAAAACAGCTGATTGTTAATGACAGGGTGCTCCCTGATTGCAGCGGCGAGTTTCTTTAAAGTTGATGGCACGAGCCAGCCCAGTGGCACTAAGGGTTGAGGCGCTGGATGCCACACCTAGCGCCATGCCGGCAGCCCGGGTTCGGGAGCGAGCTTGGGTCAGAGATGAAGGAGAGGATTGAGCGTCCGGAGGACAACTCTCCTCTCCTGGGGTGGGTGGGTGGATGACTCTCCGGTGTGAGCGGCTCCTAGCGGAGGCTGGGAGCACCGCAGTCTGGGTATCGCACCAAGACGCAAGGGGAGGTGCCTCAGCAGCCATTCGCAGGCTGGGTGCGGGAACGCGCCTGGCAGCACTAAACGGCATAGCACGTCCAGGTGCCATGGGGGAGCTCTAGAACAAGGGAAACCACCCATCGGCTGGGGGGGTAGACATCACCTGTCCCCACCTACACTGTCGGATCCTGCCCACTGCGACTGGTCCTGGCGTGCTCCGCCCATGGATTGCCAAAAGCGCAGAGGGCAGAGGGCAGCCCCACCCCAGGGGTGTATTCTGAAATAGCTCCATCAGTGTGTCGTGATGAGTCGGAGTTACGCAGGCGCAGATGGGAGGATCTCAGGCTAGGGTTACCACCTGTCCTGAGTTTCGCAGGACAGTCCTGATTTTGGCAGCTGTGTCCTGCAAAAAAACATGAAAAATACTACAAGTCCTGATTTTATAGTAGAAGAAATATTTTCTAACTTTCCACTAAATGTTGCAGAAAACCATAATATCTTAACTAAAATATATTAAAATGATATGAAACCATAGAAGCAACCAAGAAACTACAATACTTAACCTTAATTCTGATTATATAGAGAAAACAAGTCTGTTGCAGTAGTCAAGGTTACATACTGTCCTGCGAAAAATCATGTTTCAGTAAGAAATGTCCCACTTTGGGCTTCTTAAAAGGTGGTAACCCTATCTCAGGCTGGAGGGGATAAGGCAGGTCGACTGAAGAAGCCCCAGTCGGTGGTGACCAGAGGGAAAAGAATGGATGAAAAAAAAAGTTGGCTACACGCTACACTACTGCTGTCATGAACAGCCTGCTCCTCTACTGACGACACAGAGACCAGCCCCACGATGGACTGCTGGCATACTGGCTACAACACTGCTGCATCTCCACAGCTCGCTACTACAATGAAGCTGAAGCGAAATATCTCTTGCGCATGCATGCAAGCAAACATAAAAAAGTACATGGTGAATAAAGGAATACCCATTCATGTGTGGGGAGACCTCATAATACGTTCAGTCTCTGGACTTTCCACACTGTATTTCCCGGAAACTAAATTTTTTCATTTCTTTTAGATGAGTGATTGGAAAGTATCTAAGGAACCCATTTTTTTCTCCCAGGCTGCAAAAGCCTAACAGTGCAAATGATTTCATGTCCCACCCCTCCTGTTGCATCTGAACTCCAGACATTAGCTTGTTAGTTGGAGACAAATGTGTGTGTGTGTGGTGGTGGTGGGGGGGGTGTTGCACTTTCTGAATACAGTCAGTGTCACTTCAACAGTTAACATCTGAACATTTTTTGATTAAAATAATATTTAACTCTCTCACTAGCTGAGATAACTGTTTTAAAAACATTGACGGTACTTGAAGACCATACAGTATCTCTGACAGCATCACAACTTTGTAACTCACAGAGAGGAAAAAAAAAATCTCTGTTTACATTCCCTTCACATTGTGTGGTATAGTGCAGTTAAGATGACATCTCGCGATCAGATTTTGTATCTCACTTGGCCTGCTTTAGGACACCTTTTATGTGAAAGATCCCATGTCCCACTGTGGGTAGCCAGATTATGTGAGTGATATGATTCAGTTTTAGTTACCCAAGCTTGGAAGCCAGATGTGTGGGAGGCAAATTGGCAATCTGATTTACTTTATATTAGCCCAAGAGCAAATCTTAAACTCAGTGTAGTGGACCTCATAAATTCCACAGTGCCTTGAGTTTCACAGGACAAGCAGGTAACAAGACAACCGTACTATACATTCAGTAGGTTTATTTTAAGCAACACAGACTTGGAAAAGAAAAAAAAGATGGCAGAGAAGCAATCAGCAAGTACTTGAGTAACAGTCTGTTTCGAATATATTTGTACCAGTGCACTTTTCTTAAAAGAACATGACACTGCTGACAGACTTTTTCTTCCCCTGGAAAGCAGGGGGTGGGGGCTGGAAAGGTATGGTCTTTGAACAGTTTCTTTTTATCTGCTACTCTCAGTACAACTTTCCCAGTTTCAGCTTGGCATGTTGCCAGTCCAGATAATGACAATTTATGCAGTTCTTAGCAAAACATGCACACACAGTAACCACTCGATAACCCACCCCCCAACCAAGGTAAAATCTCACTCCCAGCCCTTTTACTCTGTTGCCAAAGATAAGATGTTAGCTAGGGAGTTTATTTGGCAAGGGCTTTTCAGTCGTTGACAAACATTTGTTTCTACCTGGTTCATGATGGGGGTGGGGGGAGTCTTTCTGGCATTCTCTACCTTGATGGTCTGATTCTGTGGCAGATATTTGGAGCTGGTGGGAGTCTTGTTCCTGAACCTCTTGGTACATCATAATTTTGAGCCATGGTACTGTGGATGGTACAGGATTCTTCTACATGTTGTTGTCTTTCTCCTGAGATCCTGTAATTTTGAATTGCTGCAGATGGACTTGTTGCTGTAGCTGATGTGATGATGGTATCAGATGTTGAGAATGACATCTTCTTTTTAACTCTGTTTAGGCTCCTACCGGTCCAGGGCATCTCTCAGGCTCCCATACTCAGCTCTACTGCCCGCCTGAACCGCTCCTCCCACACACTGCATTGGGATCGGGACTCTGGGCTCCCCTGACCCCATGGAGAGGCCCCAGAATCCCCAGGGAAGGAGAGTCGGAAGCTGCAGCCGACATTGGATGTGTGGCCAGGGCTCCTGATGTTTGCCGTCTCCTCACCCGGACGATAGGGGATTTTTCTTGTTTTTTTGTCCCCGGAACTCGGATGTGCAGTGATGTCCAGCTCGGCGTGTGCATGCTCCTGCACACACCTGAAGGATGTCCGCCGCAGCTCCAACCTCCTGCAATTGCTGCCGAGTGCTGCAGAACCCCCAGCTACCACCAGAGGTCGCCAGCGTATCGGCATGTGTGGCGCACCCTCCCTGAGAAAGGGAACAGTCCCTGGGATGCTCAATCCTTTCCCGACCCCTGACGACATGTGCTCATTCCCGAACCCGTGTCATTGGCGTGGCATGAGGTGTGGCGTCCAGTGCCTCAACCCTGAGCGCCACCGGGCTGGTGAGAATGCCATCTTGGTGGTGTTGGATGTTCAAAAAAACTATAGTTGATGGCAGTAGATGTTAAGAAATACCATTGTTGGATGTTAAGCAATACCATAACTCACTCAAGAAATGGTCATATTTTTACACAGTACATTTATTTTTTTTACGGTTATGTATTTTTCCCCTGGAGTCCTCTGCCTACATCTGATGTCCCATCCCCCACGCTCATGCACCGTGTATGAGACCCCATTCCCTTGACCCCACTACTTACCCTTTGTGGCAGGGGGTGGGGAGCGACTTGACCCACCGGACTAGATTTAGTGTTCGGGGAGGAGCCTTCAGAGGGGGGCCATCGTCATCCTCGCAGAGGACTCCCATTTTTCCTTCTTTTCCTTGCATCCCCTGAGGTCGCAGCATGCAGTGGCACCAGCACCAGCGGCGCACGCGTACCCATGCACACCCCCGCCAAGTACCTGCCGCAGACTCTGACCCACAGTCTCCAGCACTGACATACCTCCTCCCAGCCTCCACTAGGTGGCAGCCAATCGCCGAGCATTGCAGTCCCCCCTTCCCGGAGAAGGAGAGCAGTCCTAGGGATGCTCGATCCTTCTCCTCCCTGCCAACCCCAGGCGTCCTATGTCCATTCCTGAACACGAGTCGCCGGCACGACGCGAGGTAAGGCATCCAGTACCTCAGCGCCACCGGGCCAGCCTACACAGTACATTTTACGTAGCAAACATTTTTCATCTCACATCATCAGACATTTAGGCCCTGTACACATTAGAGCTGAAGATTTGCACCGGTTTAAAAAACGGTTTTAAACTCACCACAGCAGCCCGTTCAGATCAGTCTTCAACCGAGTTTTAACTCGGTTATACCACAGCCGACTGGCGTCTGCATCTGCCTCCAGTAACGTTTTTAAAAGCGGGTTCTCCGCGACTGTTAACACGCTTCCTGGAGGAGCAATATACAGGCGCCCGTCCACACTACAGGGTAACACGCTTTCCGTCATCAAACCGTTTTTAAAAATGGACTTGAGACTAGCTCCCAGCAGGATTTAAGCACGGTTTCCTAACACGCTTTGAAACTTTGTTTAAATGCAGACAGGCACCATGTTTGTGCTAGTTAAAACTTTTTAAGCACCTTAGAACATTTTAACTAGCCTGATGTGTACAGGGCCTAAGACGGCTAAATTGAATTTTGTTTATATTTCTGCTAGAAACATTTCATAAACATGTTTTCTCCTCAGTCAACAAAATGTAGTTTGAACTATGCTCTAATTCATACCTTGGTTTTGTAACAAGAAATGCTAGGGACACTAGTGTTTCAAAAACCTACCTATGATGCACTTGTTTATGCATTTTTTGCACCACTTATCTCACCTGATCCTAAACAGGGTTCCAGATGGCATGGATCTTAACCTAGACTTAGAAAAAAACTACACAGCCATTTCAGCCTACAGCAATAACAGGCTTGCTTTTAGCAGAACTAGAACAACATTGGAATAAACCATTACTTCCATTATAAGGGAATCCGACATATAGTTCAATTTCAAACTTGATCTGAAAATGTATGACGCTGTATTATTGCTCACACACCCCCCTCTCACAGTTTGCATCCCACACCCCTCCTGAGGTTTGTGCCTCAAACTATCCCTAAAATTTGCACCCTGCACCCCTCTTGAAGTGTGTGTCCAGTGCTTCTCCCAAAATGTGTATCCCATTCCTCTCCCAAAATGTATGCCCTGCACCCAGCCAGAAATTTGTGCTCCACAGTCCTCACAAAATTTGCACCCCATTCCCTCCCCAAATGTGTACCTTCCTTAAAATTTGTTCCCTGCACCCCTCCTGAAATTTGCAACTTGCACCCCTCACAAAATTGTCCCTTGCTCCTCTCCAGAAAATGTCATCACTCCCAAAATGCGTGATCTGCACCCCTTCTGACATTTGTGACCCACTCCACTCTCAGAATTTGTACCCCACACTCCTCCTGAAATTTGTGCCCACTGCACTCCTCCCAACATTTGTTCAGTGCACCCCTCCTGAAATTAGTGTCCTACTTCGCTCCAAAATTTACATTCTACGTCATCCCTGAATTAGCAAACACCATCCATCCTGAAATGTGCACCCCATTCCCTTCCTGAGAGTGAAGATGCAGTGACAATAAACCATGCAGGTGAAGTTGGTGTAAAGTTGGGAACTTCGCACTCACTTCACAAAGCTTCCCAACAGCCCCAACAACTTTGCCAAGTGTTTTGTATAATAAAAAAACTTGTTTCCTTTATTTATGATTCACCCACTCACTGTGCCATCATCCCACAAAACACACCTATCCTTTCATGTCTTGTAATCCACCTGGCCATCCTTGGCAGAGAAAAATCCATGAGACACCCCCCCCCCCAACTTTGTCACCGACTGTATAAATGTATATTACATTAATCCTTTTCCAAATCCACATGCCAAAAAACACTCCACTATAGTCTCCCTCTCGACAAGATCCTGATAATGAACCTCTGCTGGCCCCTGTCTCCCTCTTCCTTCATGCTTGCCAAGCACCCTGAAAAAAAATAATTTTGGGACTCCTATAAAAGAAGAAAACCATCCCTCAAGTACATAGCATCCACTCTGTTCATTGTAACTATCTGTAATTACATAAATGAATACTGATGTATTTGCTTATAGTAAAACCTGTTTGGCTGAGTAGTTGGTGCTGTTTATCTC
Source organism: Neoceratodus forsteri (assembly GCA_016271365.2). NCBI lineage: Eukaryota > Metazoa > Chordata > Ceratodontiformes > Ceratodontidae > Neoceratodus > Neoceratodus forsteri. The sequence goes on from CM057453.1 coordinate 128,826,979, forward strand.
TCCATTTTGAGAATAAACTTCAGTCTGTAACAGTATTCTCTGATTCTCTGTTTTCTGTTATAGTGGCTGTGCTGCTCCTTCCTGTGTGTTCCTGCATGCACCCCTCCTGAAATTTGCCCTCTGAACCCTTCTTGAAATTGGCATCCTATACCCCTCCTAAAATTTGTTCCCTGCACCACATCAGAGTTCTGGGAGGGTTTCATGTCACAAAAGTCAATAGGGTTGAAGGATGCAAAATTCAGGAGGGTTTCAGGGGTGCAAATTTTAGCAGGGGAACAAATTGTGGAAAGGGTATCAGACATCAGTTTCAAGTGCTGTGTGATGTACAGTTTGGATAATTCAAGAGGGGTACAGTGGGTACAATTTGGGATGGAGGCGGGAGCAAATCTTGTGAAGGTTGTGGGGTGCAAATTTAGGTAGAAATGTTGGGCAGAATGTTTATTAGGATTCAGAATTCAGGAGGGATGTATGGGCAAAATTTGGAAGGGGTGTAAATTGTATAGTAAGGCAGGATTGCAAGGCACACATTTTGGAAGGAATGGGGCCAAGCATTTTGGTAAAGGGGTGCAGGGTAAACATTTCCTGAAAGACACAGCACAAAGTTCAGAAAAGGTGACGGTGCAAATTTTGTGATTGGTTGCAGAAAGTCTGTATGAGCCAGTGGTCTTCATAGAGTGTTGCTGGTAGTGAAGAACAGACTGAGTGTCGTAGATGACATCCCATGACATCAGCAGCAGTCCTTCACTGAAATCAGCCTTTTTTAAATTATAAAAATCAGGATTACAAAAAAGTTTGTAACTTTAAAACGAAGTAACCTAAGGAGTCAGAATTTTGGTGGAATACTTACTGTTGATCTGTTCCTAATTTTAAATGTACTGCTTTTGTAAAGTTGTGATATCCTCTCTTCAAGATGGTGTTTAGCATGTACTGCTGATATCAAACTGCAAGGAAACAAAGCAGTTGAAATTTTAAACTTGGGTTCAGACACCACCAGGAAATAATCTGCACCATTAGGAATCCACAAGAACTTTGGACTAATAAATTAACATGTTTGGTAGGCGTTTGCATTGTTAAATAGAAATAATGCAAGCTATCCTGGAGGGGTTTTCATTTTTACAATTCAAGCCTTCCTAGTTCCTGTTGTAAATAAATAAAAGTCTTGCATAGGCTGTGCATTATTTTCTGTGCCCCTGACACGAAATGGTGGGAGGGGTATGATGCCACCATAGAATGGATCACGTATCTATGTATACATTAGTCAGCATTTTGCTTCATGTTTCTAGGAGCCACTTATCTTGGCTACTAATGAACAGACGATTCCAGCATGTTAACTACAAACTTCTTGTGGATTCCAGTCAACATGTACAAATGTGTGTGTGTGTGTGTCTCTCCCCCCCCCCCACCTGGGTGCAGAAGTTCAGCATTTATTTACCTCTGTTTTCTTGAAGCTGGTATGTCCAATTCCTTCCAAATTTGAATTGTTTTCCTATAGTTATTCCACACAGTACTTGGGGAAACTCAAGTGCATGTAATTATTGGCCTTTAGGATAATGGTCAAATTTCTATATTTTCCAAGTTTCAACTATTTTTTGCTGATATTTTAGGTACACTGTTTGAGAGAGTCTCGGCAAAAACAGTTTTCAATCAGTTCTTAGGCTCAGCTAGGTTCCAGCGAGTCAACAGCAGTCTCTTGCCAGTGGGGTTTCTCAACTATGTAAAACCTGACCAAGTTTAAATTAGATTTCCTTTATATGAGAAAAGGTTATTTGGCTGCCTGCCCTAAGAGTGGACAGCTGCCAAGAAAATGTGGCTGACAGCCCAGAATAAACTGCAGGTGAAGGGCCTTGGTAATCTGTAAATTTAGAAGGGAACAAGTGAAAGAGAGACTTTAAAACGGCAATGTTTATAAGTCTGGAAAATTCCATCATCCCTTTGTTTTCTAGTAGCAGTGTATTCCTAACATCCCTAGAGTCTCTTTTGAAGTAGTTTTAATGATTACCTGCAGTTTAACGCTGTTTATGTGATTATTTGCGGTGCAGTACAGTAAGGATGCAGGCCATAGATGTTATCATTTTCTTCTAACCACCTGGATTCAGATCAGATCCACACTTAGGCAGAATGCTGGGCAATGCCAGTCATTGGCAGTCTTCAAGCTTGGCTCCTCCCATCACTTGGTATCATCCTTGGCTTAGCCTCATTTTACATCAGATCTTTCTTTCCGCAAGAAGGGACAGCTCTTTTCTGCCACAGCTTTTCCTTTGCAAGAGGATTCTAAAGTTTTCTTGCATTCAAATTCACTATTTTCTCAAAAGTTTCAGTTCTAGGGACATGGATATGTTGTTCATCCACACTGTCTGGCAGGTATCCTTGCTGCTTTAAATCTTGCCGGAAGGTCTTCAAGCTGGCTCCTCCCACCCACCCGGGTGGTAAAACTCTTGGCGCTGCCCCAAGACTCCAGATCTTCCTTACCGCTTCGAAGCTCAGGTTCCCTCCTTAACGCTCTGCGTATAAGACTGGTTCCTAATTCTTGGTTTTCCGTTTAAAAGTTTTATAGACTCAGTCTCTATCCCTCATGGCTGTGATGGACAAATCGATTCCGGTTTTGGGAGATACCCTTGCGGGCAGAAGATGTCTTGGGCGGATCCACACTCCACGTGTGTCTACTGTTTAGGCCTTGAGCCGCGACCCGCGGGCTTGCAACCTGCTCTTCCTTCTCAGCCTACGTCCTCGAAGACCGTGCTGCCCATTTACAACTGGGCGTCCGAAATGTTTTCCTCCGGTGAAGTCAAAAGGCGCCCGGTTGGCGGTTTCATGGCCAGCGAGCTTCGGCAGATCAGCTAAACCAGATGATGCGCCCTCGAAGAGGAGAAGCTGGCCAGCGAACGCATCTTCCTCGGCCTGACATTTATCCCACTCTCCTGGGTTCCTCTTATACAGCTTCCTTTAGGAGCTTTGTCTGTCCTCTCCACACACAGGAGAGGACCAGCGTCTGCTGGACCTTCTTCTCCGGTCCAAGAAGAAAGACAAGGGTAAGTCCCTCGTCGGACGCTCTTGGGGTGGGAAGGTCCCTCTCCCGAGTTGTCGGCCGCCGACTTGATCCGATCGTTAAACCGGTCACTGGTCTCCACGGTGTCCCCGTCAGGTCAGTTGACCCGAGACTCCCGTCGACACAGTCAGGAATCTTTCTCGACCCGTTGGACGGAGTTGTCGACAAGCGGCCAATCTCTCACCGGTTCCCCGGTGGGGGTTGAGATCCCGTGGGCTTGCCAGTGCCTTCGTTCCGGAGCCCTTGGGTGAACCCTCCGAGCTGAGGGGAGCCGGTTCCACCCGTCCCCTCCCACACCGTCCTCGGAAGGCCGAGGTTCTCGGTCTCGGACCTCCAGCGGTCCAGCCGATCCGCCGCATAGGCGGTCGTCTGCATCATGGTGGTGTTAGCGCCACTCACTCTCACCCTCCTCCTCGATGAGGGGAGGCTTCACCTAAGTTACGCCAATGATACGAGGACCTCATGTGGCAACAGCTCCTTCTGACCGGGAACAAGCCGACGCCTTCCCCGGCCATTAAGTGGCTGTCACCGGAGCGGCCGAAACAACCCCTCGTCTTACCTGAGGAGCCTGTTCCCAGGCCGGTTGTTCGGCCAAAACCAGCTGCTCCACCGATTCCAGTGGAACCTCCACCTCCACAGCCGCTGTTTGGGGCTCCGACCAAGAACTCTCGGTCGGCTCAGGGTCTGCCCCATAGGCTGTCGGTCACCCTCACTCCCGATCGCCCTCAGCAGGTGGAGGGTGGCTCAGGCCCGAGGCAGCTGTTTGCGGACTCTTCTGAGTCCGACGACGATTCCTCCCTTTTCTCCAAGCGAGTGGACTTGGAGTCCTCTGGAGGTCAGTCGCTGGACGACAGTCCTTCGTCCTTCCTGGGTTTGCTCAGGCTCATCTCGGAGTCCACGGGATGCAGCTCGAGCCTGTATCAAGCAGGCCAAGTGTCCCTCACGGAGATATTGGACCGAGGGATTCCCCAGCCTTTCCTGTGGCCGAGGCCATTGTGAGCCCGGCCTTGGAGCCCTGGCAGCGCCTAGCTCCTGCCCAGCGCCCGGCCAGGATGGCCAGGAGTATCGCGCGTCCCTACCGTTCCCTGTCCAGTTTCTCGGAACATCCCTCAGCCGAGGGGTTGTTACTGACAGCGTGCCCGCTGCCGAAACGCTAGGGACGGACAAACCTCCCGACAAGGAGTCCAAGAAATTGACTATGCCGGGCTTAAAAGTTCACGCTGCATCCTCCCTTGGCCTTCGTCAGGCCAGCTCAGCTGTGCTTATGGCACATTTCTCCCATGCCCTGCTGGGCTCCCTGGACGAGGTAGTCCCTCATCTCCCAGCTGACCCGCAGACCACGGTTAGGCAGGTGCGGGATCAGGGCAGGGCGGTGGCCAAGCAGCAACTTCAGACTGCTCTGGACATTGGAGACTCATGCGCCAGGTCAGTCGTGGCCGCAGTGGCTATGCGCCGTCGGGCATGGCTGAGGATATCCACCTTCACAGCGGATACCCAGCACAAATTGGCGGATGTCCTCTTCCTGGGGACCGACTTCTTCGGTCCTGGAGTGAGAGCCACCTCAGAGGATCGAAAGTCCAGTGCCACCATGGACTCGGTCTCATCCGCTCAGAGGGACAGGGCCGCAGACCGCAGCCCAAGCCCTTTCGTCCCATCTGCGCCCGGCACGTCGGTCCAGCAACACCAGGGCCAGCAGGCTCGCGCTTGGCGTCCCAAACCCAAGCCCGCGGCTTCCTCCTCCAGGAAGCAGGGAGGTAAAGGCCCAGGTGGTCCCTCGGCCGGTCCCTCCTCCAAGCCTGCACAGTGACAGGTTGAGGGTGTCACCCCCAACCTCGCCACTCACCCCAGGTTCCCCCGTGGGGAGACGCCTGCATTCTCTTTCCTGCCTGGTCTGCTATTACCACAGACCGGGTGGGTGTTGGAAGTGGTAGGAAAGGGCCTGCCTCTGGAGTTCGAGCAGACCCCACCCTTCAGAGCCGTCGCACCTTGGGGTCCGAAGCCTCGCTGTCAGCTCGCTGAGCCGACATCGCTGTCCTCCTCGAGAAGGAGGTGATACGAGAGGTGGCAGACCCTCCCTCAAACCCAGGGTTCGTATCCAGGTACTTCCTGGTTCCGAGACGGACGGGGGGCTGGCGCCCCATTCTCGACCTACACGACCTAAACAAGTTCCTAAGGTCTCGAACCTTCAGGATGGTCACTCTGGCTCAGATAATACCATCCTTGGAACACGGCGTGTGGTTCTGCTCTCTGGACCTACAGGACAGCGTTCTTTCATGTCCCTATCCGTCCGTCCCATCAAAGGTTCCTTACTTTTCGGAGAGGATCCCTTCGAGTTCAAGCCATGCCCTTGGCTTATCTCCAGCTCCCAGGGTCTTCACCAAATGCATGGCAGTGGTGACAGCATTCCTCTGGCGCCCGAGGGGTCCGGTTTACTCTACCTGGACGATTGACTGATAGCAGCTCCTCCAGACAGGAGGTGGAGTGGTCCAGAGATCTGGCCCTCCAGGTTTGCTCTCAGGTCGGCCTCCTCATCAACGAGGCCAAGTCGGAACTCGAGCCGAAGCAGGTGATTCTTTTCATCGGGGCAGAGCTTGACTCTCTTCAAGCCAGAGCACGGCTCCCGGCGGACAGGGCCGAGGTTCTTTCCTCCTTTGCCCAATCATTTCTGGTTGGGCAATTGCGCCCTGCCCGGGACTTCCTGCGCCTCCTGGGTCTCATGGCGGCCTGTACCAGCGTGGTCCGTTGGGCCCGCTGGAACATGCGCCCCCTTCAGTGGGGCTGGCCAGCCAGTGGTCCCAACACTGCGATCCATTGAACCAGCTAGTGACGGTGACCCAGGGGATGTGGAATGCTGTCCAGTGGTGGACCGTTCCAGTTCATCTGCAGGAGGGCATCCCGTTTGTCCGCCCCGAGCCGACGGTCTCTCTATCAACCGATGCCTCTCTGATGGGTTGGGGTGCCCATCTGGGGGAACACCGAGCGCACGGCCTCTGGTCCCCGCGGGAGTCCCGATGCCACATCAACCTGCTGGAGCTCCGGCGGTCCACCTAGCTCTCACCGCCTTTGCTCTGTTTCTTGAGGTCAAGTGGTCCGGGTCCAGGCGGTCAAACACCACGACCATGTACTATCTAAACCGCCAGGCGGGCGCGCTCCATGCTTCTATGCAAGGAAGCTCTCCGCATCTGGTCACTCGTGCGCAGCCTGGAGGCGGATCTCCTAGCCATTCATGTGGCAGGAGCCTCCAACACCCTGGCCGATGCCCTAAGCCGGATAGGGGCTGCGTCCCACGAGTGGTCTCTCCTGCCGGAGGTAGTACAAGATCTATTCTCCCATTGGGGCACACCTCAGGTGGACCTGTTTGCCTCCAGGGAGAATGCGAAGCTGAGGCTGTTCCATGCCCGCCCCCCTCAGCAGGGATCGCTGCAGGGGGATGCCTTCGAGGCCGTGGGCCCCGGGCCTCTTCCGCCTTTCCCTGTTCCCTTGATGCACAAGGTGCTTCTCAAAGCAAGGAGGGACAAGGCGCAGGTGATTCTGATAGCCCCAGACTGGCCCCGCCAGTGCTGGTACCCAGATCTCCTCAGCCTCAGCTCCAGGCTCCCGAGGCAGCTTACAGCTCGCCCGGACCTGCTCTCAGTCAATCAGGGGAAGGTATTCCATCCGGACCTTCAATCCCTGCACCTGACGGCCTGGTTCCTGAGCGGCTAGAGTTCCAGGCCTTGGGTCTTTCCGACGAGGTCCTCAACGTAGTTGAGGCGTCCCGTAAGGAGTCGACCAGCAAATGCTACGCCTTCAAATGGAAGAGATTTTCCATTTGGTGCCAGGACAAGGGCCTGGACCCTTCCTCCTGTTCCTTGGCGAGCATATTGGACTACCTTTGGTCCCTTTCTCAGCAAGGGCTTGGTCGGCTGACCCTTAAGGTGCACCTGGCAGCCATCTCTGCTGCAGGCGAGCGGCGGGCCAGTCGGTGGCGCAAGAGAAGGTGGTCGGGCGCTTTTTCAAAGGCCTTGATCACATTTCCCCTTCAGTGCGAGAACCTCCACCTCCGTGGGATCTACTGCTAGTACTGGCAAACCTCATGGGCAAGCCATTTGAACCAATGCACAGGTGTGAACTCTCTCACCTGTCGTGGAAGACCGCCTTCTTGGTGGCTATCACGTCAGCCAGAAGGATGGGAGAGCTCCAGGCGCTCTGCATTGAGTCTCCTTACCTGGTCTTCCACAGGGACAAGGTTGTCCTGCGCCCCCACCCGAAATTCCTTCCGAAGGTGGTGTTGGAGTTTCACCTTAACCAGGTGCTGACTCTGCCGGTGTTCTACCCCAATCACACCTCGGAGGCCGAATATAGGCTCCATACTCTGGACCCTAGAAGGCTCGCTTACTATAGAGGCACGCGGCTGAAATTCGAGGAGAGGTTAGCCAGCTGTTGTCACCCACGCTGAAGCCGCACTCTGGCAGACCTGCAGCTGCTGACGATAGGCAGGTGGTCACCTCCTGCATAGAGCTCTGCTATAAGTTGGCGGGCATGGAGCCTCCCAGAGGATAAGAGCTCATTCTACCCGCCATACTGCTGCATCGGTGGCTGGTTCCAGGGCGTCCCTATCCAGGAGATCTGCAGGGCTGCTACCTGAAGTCAGCACACACCTTCATCACCCATTACCATCGACCTTGAGTCATGCGGGATGCTGGTTTGGGGCCTCGGTTCTCCAGTCTCTATTCCCTAAGTAGGGGTGGGCGCCTTGCCTCCTCCTCCCGGAGAACTGCTAGAGTCTGCCAGACAGTGTGGATGAACAACATATCCATGTCCCTAGAAATACAGGTTCTCACCTGTAACAGGAGTTCTAGAATGGTATGTTGTTCATCCTACAACTCCGACCTCCCGGCTTCGACACACAACCTGAGCTTCCAGCGGGCCAGATCTGGCGTCATGGGGCGGAGCTGAGAGTTTTACCACCCGGGTGGGTGGGAGGAGCCAGCTTGAAGACTGTCTGGCAAGATTTAAAGCGGCAAGGATACCTGCCAGACAGTGTGGATGAACAACATATACCATTCCTAGAACTCCTGTTACAGGTGAGTAACCTGTATTTTTCAACTGATTATGTGTGCCTTGTCTTCTGATTACTGCTTCATCAACGTCTCTGGGTATAGAATGGAAGAAACGTGATTTAAGCGGGGTGTTTGATTCAGATTGAAAACGTTTGCCATGAATGAGCATGATACATACATCTACTGCCTGTGGGCTGAGTACGGTGTTGAAATTGTTTGTGCTGCCAGGTGATATCTTCTTTATCCCTTGATGAGCGCAGGTCATGCTTCCTCGAAAGTATATCTTGGGAGTGAAAGACCTCTGCAGTTATGGGCTCAGTTGCTGAGCTACAGACAATGGAAGAAGAGGTGGTGGCTTTTGTCTTGTTGGCCCTGACTTTGTCTCGGTGGGGCCGGCCATGAAATGGTATCAGTTCCAAGGGTATCCAAATTTTAGCAAGCTGCTTCTTTCTTTGCAGACTAACAATGAAAGGCCTCACTACCGAGAAAAGCATAAGAAGCACCATTGCTGTCGGTCATAGGAGGTGGAAACGTTCTCTCGCTTCTTTCTTTGCAAACTATCGATGAAAGACCTCACTGCCGAAAGAAGCATAAGAAGCATCATTGCCATCGGTCATAGGAGGAGGAAACGTTCCCCTCTTACTGATCCTTGAGCAGTCAGTGCTCCAGCTGTTCCCCCAGTGGAGCCCCCCTACCGCGGTCGATGATCCAGTCAAGATCATTTTCAGTCTGGTTGACAAGGAGTTGGATGGGGCGAAGTCCTGTTCCTCACCCAGGCCCAAATGCTGCAAAGGCCTTCAGCGGTCTAGGAGATGGGTCAGACTGTGCCCCATTTGATCTTACCCATGTGCAGCCTCCACCAGTGGTCCCTCCAGTGAGCATGACCTCGCTACCCCCATAGCCCATAATGGTGAACGTGCCCAAGCAGGTGGTGTACTCTGATCCACCACCATTTGGTTCCCATTGATCTAAAGATTGATAACCAAGGTCTTGAATCTCGGTCTTGCTTCCTTTGATGCCATCGACATAAGCAGTCATCATCCAGATCATCCTTTTCTTCAGGTGGACATTGGAGGCACTGACTATGACACAAGTACAAGGATTTCATGTGACAACACTGGGCCCATGTACAAGTATTTCATGTGACAGCACTGGGCCTTGGGGCAGTAGGCCATGGATTGGGTCAGCCAGTATTGTTGGCCACCTCAACTGCCTTGTGATTGCCTATGTCAACACAGACTGTAGGGGCAGCATCCGACAGTTTACCCATCAGTGGTTTTGACAGTACTCTAGCTGGTCCTCATGGAGCCACCACCTCTGTAGCTTGGGGGGAAGGGGATCCTACCAAGGACTCCAGGTCTGAGGCCAGGCAACCCCTTAAGACTATGACTCCCAACACAGAAGATTCTTCTGTGGCTTCCTCCCAGTGTTGGATAGACATTGACTCGTCTGACAGCTGGTCCACTCCTGGTGACTTGATGTCCTTTGCTCCTGTCCTGCAGCATGTCCTCTTCCCTGGACATTCCCCTGAAAGATGTCCAGAAGTAGAAGTCTTACCCTTTGACAGACATCCTGGAGCCAGATTCTTCACACAGCATGGCATTCCTTGTAGCTGATGCTGTTCTGTGCCTAGTGTTCAGTATCTGACAGCATCCAGCTTCTTGTCAGCCCCCTTCCTGCACCATGGACTGCAGATATGGGGTCCCTCTTATGGTGCTGTCCAGGTTCTTGTAGCACCCCTTAGTGGAGCAATAGTGGTGGATTTGGCCTTCTATAAACTGAAGGTTCAGAGTGACAAGGATAAGCCACCAGATAAGGAGTCCAAGCAGCAGGACTTCTTGGACACAAGGTCTACATGGTGGCCTCTCTCATGATCCATCCAGGCCAGCTATAGCATGCTTTGGACACAGGCGCTTGGACAGATCTGTCTGCTTCCGGTTGATAGCCAACTTGAGACATGGATGTTTTGGAATTTAGGGCATTCTCTGTCTAAGCACTAGTTACCAACAGCTCTGGACTTGGGTGATTCATCTGCCCATGCCATAGCAGTGTTTCTGCATGCAAGAGTCTGGGTTCATCTCTCTACTTTTGCTCCAGAGACATGGCATAAATTGACGGGCTTGTCCTCCGTGGGCACATACCTGTTTGGCCACGGGGTGGAGAACCATCTCTCTCATATTGAAAAGGCCAGTGACACTCTGGATTCTATGACATCATCATAGAAGGCTTAAGTTGCCATCCACGCCCAAGCAGGGATCCTTTTGGAGCAACTTTTGGAGTGTCGGACACAAGCAGCAGAGGCAGAAGTAGCAACATTACCGTCCAGCTAAACTGATCAAGTCCAGAGTCCCCTTCAGGCGTGAAAAGTGACAGGTTCTGGGGAGCAGTTTCCCCTCCTGCACAGTCCCTGCTGCAACTCCTGGTCAGGGAAAAGCTATCCCTTTTCCTTCCACAGTGGTCTGCCATCATGTTAGGCAAGTGTTTTCTGGAGGTTGTGGTATCGAGATTGTCTCTGGAGTTCAAGACTTTCCTTCCATGTTGATCCTAAGCACCTTTTCAGCTCTTACAGCAAAGTGCTATTGTAATTGTCCTGGATATCCTAGCTTTTGAGGGATTTCTGTCTAGTTATGTTTTGGTACAAAAATGGATGGGAGGCTGGGGCACCATTCTCAGTTGCATGTGTTGAACAAGTTCACCCACAGATAAAAAATTCTGTATGGTGCTGGCCTGCCAATGCAGTGGTAGAGCTGCCACTCATGACGCTGACAACCTAGGTTCAGGAATGAGCCAGGGCCATCGGAGGGCTGGCCAGGGAGGGGAGGATTTAGTGTCCTATTGGACACTCTCCTGCAGGGAGAGAGTCCATGTCCTGCTGTTCTAGGTGAACTGGCACCCAGTGACATCTGCACATTCCTAGGGTGGGGACAGAAAATGGGAAAATGGCACAGGTTGGGTGGATGAAACTCCACCACTGGCCCATATCCACACCAGACTTTAGTCGCCATCCCCCCAGATATCTCATCTTCACCTCTGCTGTGGATGGCCAGAAGGACAGTGGGGAAGAAGTGCCACAGAGCAGAAGGTGTGCCTGGCTCCAGGGGATAATCTAGGGAGGCAGCACAGCAGTGAGTACCACGTGGGCTAAGGTGCCTGGTAGATTGGTGACAGAGCCTTGGTGGTCAGGAAGCAAGAATTGGCAGGAATAGGATTGAGGACCTGACCTGCGGCAGGAGGGGGCATAAAAATGTTTGAAATAATTTCTGTATGGTCACTCTCAGATAATACAGTCTTTGGAGCCCAGGGTGTGATTTTGCTCTCTGGACCACCAGACACATATTTTCACATTCCAGTCCTTCCCATAGATGGTTCCACATGTGTGGTATGCTGTACCAGTTCAAGGTAATACCATTTAGCCTGTCATCAGCACGCAGTGTGCCTGTCGGTCATAGCAGCCTACTTCCAGCACAAGGTCAATTGGCTCATCATAAGGAGGTCCAGGGGGTTGTGGAGTGAGTAAGGATCTGGCTGTCCAGATGTTTCAGGATCTGTGTCTGCTGACCGATTTGGCCATGTCATAACTGGTTCCTACACAGATGATCCTGTTCAGTAGAGCGGGGTTGAACTCCCTCCAAGCCTGGGCTTGCTTACCATCGGACTGGGTGGAGAGCTAACCTTCTTTGCCCAATCATGGCAGGTTGGGCAGTAGCACCTTGCTGGGGAATTGCTCTGTCTGTTGGGGTTCGTGGTGGCTATGACAAGTGTGGTCTGTTGGGCCGTCTGGTAAATACACCCTTTTCTGTGGGAACTGGGGTGCCGGTGGACCCAGTACCACAACATATTAAATCAGGTGGTACAGCCAGTGCGGAACACCACTGAGTGGTGGTTGTGCCCGCACAACCTTTCAAAGGGAATTCCTTTTGTCCAACACATTGACGAGAGATGCATCATTAGTGGAGTGGATGCCCACCTGTCAGACCTGCTAGCGTGTTGACATGCTTCCAGCAGTGCACTTGTCACTGATGGAGTTCGCTCCACTGATTTGGGATCAGGTGGTGCAGGTAACACCGACAATGTGACCACCATGTTCTACCTGATTAGGCAAGGCAGGATGAACTCCTTTGTCATATGCCAGGATGTGCTCTGCACATGGTCCCAGGTACACAGACTGCAGGGAAATCTCTTTACAGTACATGTGGCAGGAGACAGTCAATTAGAAAATGCTCTCAGCAGATTGGGAGAGACATTGCACAAGTGGTCCTTACACCAGGATGTGGTGATGCAGCCATTCATCCAGTGGGGCACACCTGTGTTGATCCTGTTTGCCTCCTAGGAAAATAGAAAACTGAGTCTGTTCTGTGCCTGGCCTCACTCAGCCAGGAATGCTGATAAGGGATGCCTTCTCCTGGCAGTGACCCCAGGACTTCTTTTTGTCTTCACTCCATTCCCCTTAATCAACAAGATAGTTCTCAAGACGTGCAGGGACAGGGTGTACATGATCCTGATAGACCTGCCCCTTCTGGTGTGAGAGACCCCGCCACTGGGACATACTGTAGATACTTGAAAAGCCGATGGGTATACCATTTGAGCCCGTGGATAAGTGTGACAAGTCACACTTGTTATTGGGGGGAAACACTATTTTGATCACCATCACTATGGTCAGACCACTGAGTGAGCTCCAGGTGCTTTCACTGAAGTCTACATATCTGGATTTCCACAACCAAATAGTCTTCCTTTGCCTCCAGACAGAGTTCCTGCCATAACCAGGTGATTTGCATCCCCATCTTATTTCTGAAGCTGCATTCTTTGGATGATGAACATGAGCTCCCTACCGCAGACATGCCCTGGGCACTCCTATACTACAGGGACTGCATGGCAGTGGTCCACAGCAATGCTCACCAGTTGTTTCTTACCTACACTGAAGCTGCTGCCAGCAGACCAGCAGCCAAGCAGTTGATTAGTCGATGGATAACCTTCTATATTGATCTGTCTTATAGGTTAGCTGCTAGGGAGCCCCATACAGGGTTGAAGGCTTATTCCAACAGACATACTTCTGCCTCAGTTGTGGCTATGAAGTACATCCTGATCGAGGAGATCTGCAGGGCTGCTACCTTGGCCAGTGCACACACGTTCGTATCGAACTATAGCATTGATGGCTCTGTTTGGGACCTTAGTCCTCCAGTCTCTATTCACAAGAATGTGTGGTGCATGATTTGCCACCTCCTTCTCCTAAAGGACTGCCAGGAATCTGCCTATGTGTGGATAGTGAACTGAAGGTTACTCAGCTGCAACCATAGTTCTTGTAACAGTATTCAGTGCACATCCACATACCCCCGCCAGCCTCTATTGGCAAGACTTTCTTGGATTCCTGCTTCAAGATGCAGGTCCAACATCAAAGCGGAGCCAGAGGACAATACCAAGGACATCTGTGATGCAGCAACGATTGGTTCTTTTAAATACAAACTGCACCAACACCTTCTTGCCACGGGTACCTCTGCCTGCCCCCACTAAATCCTGCCTCAAGTGAGTAATCCCATTGCTGTAGTCTGTACTTACCCACTAGCACTTCTTAACCCTGTCACTGTTCCACTAGGTAGCCCCGACCTTGCACTTCACTGACCTCCTTCCTCTCCCATGAGGCTGCCACACCCACCCTCTTCCCTACCCCTCTACCTCCTACCCCCACCCACCCTTCCTCTTACCATTACCTCTTCATCTTCTCCCCCTTCTTCTCCGTCTGTCTACTATACTGATTTTTGTCTCTCCTTGATGCGGGCATACATTGTACAATGCCTCAGTATAGTGTAACCATGTACTTTATCTGTATTGTTGTACCATAACATGTATTTGTATATTTGCTACCGAACCACTCTATATCTGAATGTTTATGTATCACTCTGTACTTGTTAACCGATGTGGAACCAATTAACGAGCATCCGCTCACTGGTGTTATCCAAGATTTCAGTAAATAAATAAAAAAAACACCAAGGGTGTTGGGAGGAGCCAAGCTTGTTCTGGTGACTGAGCATGGCCCAGAATTCTGCCTAAGTGCAGATGTGAACTGAATACTAGTAGTAGAAATATGGTTACAGGTGAGTAACCTCTATTCCGCCCTAAGATCAGTGCCCCAGTTCCCAGTCAAGTGAGTAAAACTGAATTTTTGCTAAATCAGGTTTCAACTTTATTAGCAGCTTGTGATACACAGTCTTAAAATTTAAGTTGTATATCTCACACTACCTCAGAAACTTTGGATAACTTATGCCTTAGCGGTAGCCAGAAGGGTTCTCTGCCATTGGCATTTCACTGACTTCTTTAGTGTGGTATAATTGCTCAAATTACTTGCGTGATATGAAGGCTGGCCCATACATCTCTCGGGAAGAAACCTCTGTATGACTCCATATGGGGTCTCTGTCTTTGGCATTATGGCTGCACCACTTGCCTCTGACTGCTGAGGATGGAGTGAACATCAGTGCTTGTATTTGCAGTGCCATGTAATGGCTTCTCCAGCATGAGGCCATCTGTTTGTCCTGTAGAGTTTAGAGCTTTGTGCACCTCATTGCGTAATATAATTTATCTTACATAGGTGAGTTTAGAGCTTTGCACACCTCATTGCGTAATATAATTTATCTTACATAGTCTCACTATTTGATTTCAATCATAGACTGGGATATTACCCCTTCCCCTCTCTCCAAGTTCCTTGAACCTTAATGATTGCTTATTTTCTGCTCCTGGGGTCATTTTTCACCCCTGCGATTTCTCCCCCCCCCCATGTTATGCCTCCCCCATTCCCCATATCTAACAGTGAGTAGACATACCTTCAATCTCAGTGTAGGAAGGTAGGGTACACCCAGTTTGCAGTATATACCCTTGGAATAAAGTGTTTATTTTTTTATTTTCTTTAGGTTTACTTTATTAGTACTGTGATACCGTAGACCAGATTATTATCATGATTCGTCAGCGGTATCATTATAATTCATTACATAGGACTCCTTGTGGGCAGTTTGACACTTACACAGTATAATCTCCGAAGACGTTTGCTTGTATAGAAACTAGTAGTTGTTGGTGCCTGTTGTATGCTGTTCAATACCTGTGTGTAACCCCTAGATGGCGCTATCCCAGGGGCTACTACCCCTGCCTGATTTGCCACTAACAGGTTGAGGGGCCTGGATCCAATGGCGGGTGCCTCCACCCAGAGGTCAGGGTTTGCAATAGTTAAACTAACTTGGCCACAGCCCTCTGGGACACTGCAACCCCTTTCTTCCCACTAGTGGCCCACACAATATATCAGAATTACCTTCACAGTATACACTTACCCCAGGTCTGGTTCCGGCACTGGGACCTCCTGTGAAATGAGATACAGTGCAACAATCACAGTACAGTACTTTAACATAGACAAATACCTCAGGCAGTATAACTTTGCTGAAACAAGCAGCTCTGATTTATTTAGGGATATAACAAGGACGGGGAAATCAGGTTAATTAGCTTATCACTCTAATAATCTACCTATGGCTCTGTGCACAGGCCTATCCCTATCAGTTACTGTCCCTGGGTACCCAAGCCCTAGTGGCTGGTCCAAACCGTGGCAGCTGGTAGGGCCCTTTCACACAGAGAAAGGAGAATTAAACAGTCAGCAGTACAGTAATTCCATTTGGATTTAATGTGGCAATTCAACAGGAGCAACCCTGAATTAGTACTCACGACCTCCAAATAAGATAGGGTCCTTCAATGTCAGCAGGGCTCACTTGAGGTACACAAACCTCTTCACACATCCATATAAAAGAAAGTACTATACCAGGCAGGCTGCATCTGTATCCGATCGCAATTACTGCACAATACCCGGAGAACACACAGCAGATTCAGTTCCTGACAGACCGAGTGCAATTTTCAGCAATTCTTCCAGTCTTCTACAGGGTGAGCCTGGTTTCTACTCTTCAGAGATCCTTTGATTCTTTTCACAGGACGGTTCAGTCCTAACAAGCTGTTACACAAGCTGCAGACCGGAACTCTGGGCCTTACACACGTTTTTGACTAAAACTGCACACTGAAAAGCACAGGCTCCTTCCTTCTTCACTGCCAAAGCTCAACTGAACTCCAACCGACAAAACCGGGCACTTCCTTTGAGTTCCTCCCAGTTCTTGACTGGATTGGCTGTCACTCACAATAGACTGCTGCTGTTGGTCCAAAAGGCACTGAAGTCTAAACTACATCTCCAGAGTCACTGCCCATACAATCCTCTTGTGGCTGGCTCAGATTATGAGTCAAGTTCTGATTCGTCAAGGCACCATTTTAGAGCTAGCTTACCCCCACTGATTGGTCCAGTTCAGCAGTTCAAAACTAGAATGGGAACTAGCAGACACAGTTCTGACTGCAAAGAAAGCAGGTTAGACAAACTGTAATTTCATTATTACTCTAAATAATTTCTAGTAAACAGTTACATCTTTCAGATAGGTTCCCTTTGCACTCCTAGTGACTGCAAAATTAAGTGAATTGGCAGCAGCTCAAGTGGTACTCAGAGAAGCACACAGTCCCCCATACAAACTAATTATGTCTGCAAGCAGACAGCTCTTAAAGAGACAGTACCAGAGGCTCTAAAACACTCACTGATAAATGGCTTAAATGCCAAACACCATTCAGGCTTGGAGCATTCAAGCAAGCTCCTGAAGTCTTTGGGAACCCCCATTTGCAGGGGGTTACACCTTCCTAGCCTGGGAAAGCTTGACGTCGCGTCAAGCAAGTACCATAAGTTTCAACTGCAACCATATACATTTGCATTAGGCTCGCACATGTAATCATCAGTCAATATATCATTTTACCAAGAACACATTTCTGAAACATTGCAGTCGTCACTCTTTACACAGTATTACATACACATTGTACCATAACTCAAGTTATTACCTCTTGTACATGAAACCTGAAGAGAGGGCCTTCCCTATCAGTTACCTTGGGGCTGGAGGCGGGGCGAGGCACCATATAGAAAGACAACACAAGTAACTTGGAGTTAGCTTTTGACGCTCAGTTTGGGCAATGAGCTCGGGGACACATACACTCCTTTATGGACAACATTGAGAGGCAAATCCACAGGCCTCCCAAGGGAATCATAACTGAGGTGCACCACAGGCTTTACAGCTCGACCAGTCTTTCTAGGGGAACTGTTACAGTCTCTGCACTCTGAGCCTCATTTTCAGCATTGTCCACACTTGTCAGGAGTCTCCATGGGGTAGAGGCTAGAACTTGGGGCACTTTCAGCTCCAGGAGTTACAGTTTCTGAGTCCACAACATTTGGCTCGCATGGAGAGCTTTCGGACACTGGCAGTGGACTGTCAGGGCACTCAAAATACTCTTCTTGTTCGGGTGTATCACCAGTCTGCCCCAATCTATCATTTTCCTCCCTGAAAGCTCAAACAGTTCAACCATGCACAATGATTCCATTTCATCTGATCTGATGCTTTGCACTTCACTTTCTGGGAGCATTGGCTCCAGGGATGAAGCTAGGGGCTTAAACAGTCAGAAGGCCCAGCTTTGTCTCCAGTATTGACTAGGGATTGCCCGAAACAATTGACTCAGTTAAGTAAGAAGGATAGTATTCAAAGTCACTCTCACTTTCTTCGATATGGACTGACAGTCATGCTCAACTGGGACTTGTGGAGGAACACTTTAACTTTGCTTCTGTAGGTGCAGACTTTCTTGATCTTTTCTTAGCAGCAGCTCTAGTCACTGGTCCAGAGGGCATCTTCTAGGGCTCAGACTCAATTAAGATTTGTCCAATGGGCAGTAAATGATTTCTATGCATTGTTTTACATCTTTTGAATTATTCTCAGGCCTTACTTTGTACACTGGCAGATCATCTAGTTTGCCCACTACAATGTGAGGAGATGGTGCCATCTGTCAGCAATCTTGTGCTTGCCATGCAATCCCAGATTTCTTAGCAATACCGATCTCCCTCCGGAGTTCCTGTGCTTTCACCTTTTATCATACCTTTCTTTGTTGGCCAGATTTCTTTGGCAGCCATGGTTTGAGCCAGTTAGTACGCATGAGTTAGCTGGGCCTTTAACTTTTGCACATACTGTAAATAGTTGTCAGCCTGAACCCCATCAGAGAGACCCCAAACACACATCTACTGGTAGTCGAGCTTCTCTTCCAAACATCAGGCGGTAGGGGAGAATCCAGTGGCATCACTTTGGTGCAGTTATAAGCATGTACCAGGGTGCTAATTTGTTGGCTCCATCTAGGCTTGTCCTTTGGGTGCAGGGTGCCTAGCATATCTAGCAAAGTGCAGTTGGACGTTCAGGCTGTGGGTCCCCTGGGGTGGTAAGGTGGTTCTGGACCTTGCACTCCCCACAGAGAAAGCATCTCTTTGATCAGGCGACTCTCAAAGTCTCTCCCTTGATCAGAATGGATTCTTTGTGGAGCCCATAGTGAACAAAAAGTTTTCTACAAGTACTTTGGCCACAGTGGATGCTTTCTGGTCTTTGGTGGGAAAGCTTGGGCATATCTCGTGAAATGGTCAAGTGACCACCAGCACATTACTGATATTTCTTTGATCTGACTCCAAACTTAGAAAATCAATACAGACCAGCTCCATGGGTGCACTGGTGGTGATGTTAACAAGGGGGCAGCCCTCTGGGGAAAAGCTTTCCTCTGTAAGCAGCGACTACAAGTTGGATGTGTTGCTCCATCAGCCCCATCTTAGGCCAATAGAATCTGGATCTCACCAAGTCAAGTGTTCTGTCTATACCAAGGTGCCCCATGTGGTTGTGCAAGGACCTCAGTACTGAGTCTCAGAAGGCAGTGGGCAGCACTAGTTGTTGTTTGTCTACTTGTCCCCCTCTGTCTACTGTTTCTCTGTATAACAGTTTATTGATCAGTTTCAACTTAGGACCTTCTTTGTATAACAGTGCAGTTCTCAAATCAGTGGGCGTAATTTGGACACATCTTTTCCTGCATAGAGGGCTTCTAAAGCTGCTTTGATCATGGGATCGTGGAGTTAGGCCATGAATACTGTCATTGTCCAGCTGAGGCAGTGCACCAATGTCTATTGCAGAAAAGTGGCAATAAGCAGCAGGTATGCAATTCTCAGAGCTCCCAAGCAATCCACCATGCAGTCCACTCGTCCGTGGACATTGTTCCTCCTGTCAAACTTCCGGCAGAGTGCCCGAATGTCAGGTTCTGCCAATCGGACCCAATCATTCTGGGGAACAGGCCTCCGGAGAGAGCATCAGCATCTATGTGTTCAGACCTGCTCGGTACCGAGCATAGTCATATGTAGATAATGCAGAAAGCCACCTATGGCCAGTGGCATCCAACTTAGCTGAGGTCTGCACATAGGTCAAAGGATTATTGTCAGTTTTTACTAGTATTTTAGCCCCATACAAGTACTCATGGAATTGGTCAACAATAGCCCACTTCAAAGCTAGGAACTCTAACTTATGTACAGGATAGTTCTTTTCGGATGGGGTCAGGCTTCTACTGGCAAAGGCCACTGGTCTCAGGCCATTCTCGTGCTCTTGGTACAACACAGCCCCCAACCCTTGCAAGCTAGCATCAGTGTGCAGGACGTAAGGTTTTCTTGGATCGGCATAGGCCAGCACTGGAGCATGGGTAAGTTGATATATGATCTCATGAAAAGCAGTCTCACAATCAGGAGTCCAGCGGGGACACACTAAGGCTAGGGTCTCTACTTGTTCGGCCACTCCAGCCACGGAGGTGGGGAAAGACAGCCAAATTCGGATATACCGGAATAGGGGTAGCCTTCTCACTTAACCCCCATACATGCAGTCCTTCTAATGGTTGTAAGGGTACGTCTGACAAATGCTTCTGATACCAATCTTGGAACATAATTGTCACTTAGGAGCCACTGTCTAATATAGCTCTTGTAGACACTCCGTTCACCTTTACAGTGGTCTCCATGGAGGGACCCACTATTCTGGACCAGTCTGGAGAGGCGGTAGTGGGGCCTGGGCAACTGACCTTGCCACAAAGGACGTGAATTAGCATTTTGGTGCCCTCACTGGGATCATGTCGTGCACCTCTTAACCACTGATTTCTTCTCGAGCTCTCCTTGTCGCCTATATGCAACTTTGTCAGTGTCTTTTGGGGACTGGCATTCCTTTTCATGTGCCCATCTTTCCCACAATTATAGCAAAACATACTTTCTGGAGTTTGAGCTGGCCGGGCGCCACACTGGGAGCCAGGCGGGGTATTACTAACTGGAAACCTTGGTGCCATCTCTGTCTGCGTGATAAGCATTTGGAGACATCTCGTCAGTTTCTCCACTTCCATGGTCAAGGAATCGAGTTCGGAGCTGTTATCAGCAGGAGATACATGGGTGGTACCCCCACCCCCATAGCAGATGCAGTCGGATATAGGTCAGGCCCGCACTTGCAGGCGTGGCCTTCATAAAGGGACTGTTTTGAATTCCGGATCTCTCTCAACAGTTAGCCCCATTGTGACATATCTTTTTCCTTGTCAGAGCACTCATTGACTGCCAACCTCTGCCCCTGAACTTCATGATGGGTCACCCTCAGTCACTCGGTCTAGCAGCAGCTATTGGTGCAGGTCCCTCCGAGGTCGTCTTTTCTCAACTCCTCGAATTTCTCTCATTAACTCATCATAGGAGGTGGGGATTCAGTCGATCTGCCAGGTGTAACTGAAGCAACAGCAGTTCTGAGAAGGGGCAGACTTAAGGATCCTGTCCAGCCTGGTTCGGTCCAGTTCAATCGCTGGCAAACTACCTTTCTGAGGCATTCTTGCAACAATTTTCCAGCCGAGATACATACACAGACAACAACTCCCTTGGTACTGTTGTGCATCTCTTACTCTCCACCATAGGTCCTCATCAGAATCTGGGCTCCCATACACATTCTCCAAGGCCTCAAGATAGGCCTGTGCAGTCGCTTCAGGGTTACTGGCCCGTGCTTAGCACGGATGGTAGCCAGGGCAGGACCTCGGAGGCTCTCACTAACCCTCTTTCGCTTTTCACCTTCGAGCATTGCCATTCTAACTTGGGGCAACATAGTCTATCCAGGTCTCCCAGTCATCCTCCCTTGGGGGTGGGAGGTGCCAGAGAAGATCCTCAACCTCGTAAGAGTCGTGACTAATGGCAGTGCAGAAATAGGAGTCTGCATTGGTTCAGCCACCATTACGGGCACTGGAGCAGGAGAGGTGTTGGGAGGAACACTCCCAGGTGGCAAGAATAGTTTCTTCAAGTCCTCCACAGTTTTCCCTCTCCCAGCAACCATTCAGCAAATTTCTCCTCAAAAGTTTCAGATAGTGGTGGGGGCTGATTCCCCAGGTCTTCACTGTCCTTAGTTATCACTCTCCAAGCAGTGAGGGCTCCCTCTGGGGTAATGGTCTGTGGCACTTGGAGCTATCTATGGGATCCTTAAACTCTACTAGGGCCAGGAAAGTGTGGGTGAGCAGATTAGCATGCCGACCCACCACCACAGGGTTTTGTAAACCTTCCACCTTGGAAAGTACTCCTGCACAGTGTCCGTATTGATACCAGGGGATGTCCAGGATAAGCATAGCATTTTGGGGTGATCTCCTCCCCAGTACACCACTCCACCAGCAGTGCACAGCCACTTCTGTCGAGGTACCATTTTTTCTTAACAGTGGTTCGTAAATATGGCCACTAGGGACACACAATCCCAGCGGTGAGCCTCCAAGATGTAACCCCTAGATGGCGCTATCCCAGGGGCTACTACCCCTGCCTGATTTGCCACTAACAGGTTGAGGGGCCTGGATCCAATGGCGGGTGCCTCCACCCAGAGGTCAGGGTTTGCAATAGTTAAACTAACTTGGTCACAGCCCTCTGGGACACTGCAACCCCCCTTTCTTCCCACTAGTGGCCCACACAATATATCAGAATTACCTTCACAGTATACACTTACCCCCAGGTCTGGTTCCGGCACTGGGACCTCCTGTGAAATGAGATACAGTGCAACAATCACAGTACAGTACTTTAACATAGACAAATACCTCAGGCAGTATAACTTTGCTGAAACAAGCAGCTCTGATTTATTTAGGGGGATATAACAAGGACAGGGGGAAATCAGGTTAATTAGCTTATCACTCTAATAATCTACCTATGGCTCTGTGCACAGGCCTATCCCTATCAGTTACTGTCCCTGGGTACCCAAGCCCTAGTGGCTAGTCCAAACCGTGGCAGCTGGTAGGGGCCCTTTCACACAGAGAAAGGAGAATTAAACAGTCAGCAGTACAGTAATTCCATTTGGATTTAATGTGGCAATTCAACAGGAGCAACCTGAATTAGTACTCACGACCTCCAAATAAGATAGGGTCCTTCAATGTCAGCAGGGCTCACTTGAGGTACAAAACCTCTTCACATCCATATAAAGAAAGTACTATACCAGGCAGGCTGCATCTGTATCCGATCGCAATTACTGCACAATACCGGAGAACACACAGCAGATTCAGTTCCTGACAGACCGAGTGCAATTTTCAGCAATTCTTCCAGTCTTCTACAGGGTGAGCCTGGTTTCTACTCTTCAGAGATCCTTTGATTCTTTTCACAAGTGGATTCAGTCCTAACAAGCTGTTACACAAGCTGCAGACCGGAACTCTGGGCCTTACACACGTTTTTGACTAAAACTGCACACTGAAAAAGCACAGGGCTCCTTCCTTCTTCACTGCCAAAGCTCAACTGAACTCCAACCGACAAAACCGGCACTTCCTTTGAGTTCCTCCCAGTTCTTGACTGGATTGGCTGTCACTCACAATAGACTGCTGCTGTTGGTCCAAAAGGCACTGAAGTCTAAACTACATCTCCCAGAGTCACTGCCCATACAATCCTCTTGTGGCTGGCTCAGATTATGAGTCCAAGTTCTGATTCGTCCAAGGCACCATTTTAGAGCTAGCTTACCCCCACTGATTGGTCCAGTTCAGCAGTTCAAAACTAGAATGGGGAACTAGCAGACACAGTTCTGACTGCAAAAGCAGGTTAGACAAACTGTAATTTCATTATTACTCTAAATAATTTCTAGTAAACAGTTACATCTTTCAGATAGGTTCCCTTTGCACTCCTAGTGACTGCAAAATTAAGTGAATTGGCAGCAGCTCAAGTGGTACTCAGAGAAGCACACAGTCCCCCCATACAAACTAATTATGTCTGCAAGCAGACAGCTCTTAAAGAGACAGTACCAGAGGCTCTAAAAACACTCACTGATAAATGGCTTAAATGCCAAACACCATTCAGGCTTGGAGCATTCAAGCAAGCTCCTGGAAGTCTTTTGGGAACCCCCATTTGCAGGGGGGTTACATGTGTTTTGACCCTGCTGTAAAAATAAAATTGAAAAAAATCAATAAAATTCTTTATGGGAAAAAATCTATATTGACCTCTAAACTTGTCAGGCTTGTAACTTATTTGATTCCATACAGAATATTATAAAATCAAGGTCAAAAATGAAGTGCCAGATTATCATTTTTTTAATTTTCTTAAATACTGACTGCCAGATTCTTCTCAGAATTGTTCATTGATTGTTTCGGGAAGCATAACAGTACCAACCTGGATGAAGCTGAGATCAGACTTCAGTCCACATTGATTTCCTTTTTCCTAGCAGATCTCCTTTCACTCTAACAGAGGAGACAAGGGGATGTGGTCAGCTGCAGGATCACAAAGATTAGTGAAAATACTCCAGCTGATACTCAGAAAAGGTTCACCCCTGGCTCGGCCACACCACTTGGTGCAAGACTGTCATCCTTCGCTATCCGGTGGATGCAAACCACTACAGAAAGAACAGTTATATAGCCCTGACTCCTGAAGCCAGGATCTCCATCACCCATGGCCTCCTGCTCCCTGGCCTTTGCTATGCTCTGCCTGTCTTCGCGCAGGCACATGACAACATCCTTCATTCATGGGATGTCGCTTACAATAACATCTGCAGATCTGCTTCATCGACTCCTCGTCTAAAACACCACTGAGCCCTGTATTCTGACCTCCAATGGTTATTCCCCTCTTCCCGTCATTCATATTCCTCGGTTGCCTCACTGACAACATAATTTGTTCTTCTCTTCCCTCTGGTCTAGCTGAGATGTTCACCCCATGCATCTGCCCTTGGTTCATTCGGTCCTCATCTATAGCAATGTTCTCTGTCCCCAAATGCACCACCAGAATGGGTGAACTTGCCTTCCCGTACTATGCCCCAGAATTTTGGAACTCCCTTCCAACTGAGCTAAGATATACCAAAACCCATGTCGCTTTCAAAAAAGCTGTTTTTACTTACCTTGAATCCGTTGGTACATGTAACTGCACTTAGCTTTGTGATCGGTCCTATTTGATGTTGCCTGCACTTCTCCAGGCCTGATCTGGCTTCCCAAGCTGAGGATTTGCACTTATGTTGCCATTCCTCCTCCCTGCCACCTTTCTAATGTCACCTTTATTGCTCGTCTCTTATACCTTACTGATTCACCCTTGCCTTCAGTTCCTGTCCTAGTTCATTCTTTTGTTTCTTGATAAAAAGAGTGTTGTACTACTGCCAGTATGGTGCTAACTGACCTTGTACCGTGTTATGCTGTTGAATTGCCTATGCATACGGTAACTAACTATTCCTCACAACTGCCACTATCTGTTAAGCATCTCTGTACCTCTGTCAGGCTGCTGTGATCTCTGTATGAATCTGTAGCAATGTAAAGATGCTGTTTTCTGTGTATGTGTCGCCATGTATTGTTTGACTGTACTTTCCTGGGTCGTGTCTGAAAATAGGCAATTTGCCTAGTATGCTTACCTGGTTACCAAGAGCAAATAAATAAATTATGCATTTACCATAACAGTAGATCTTCAAGAGAATCTCTTTCATCAGGCCACACCTGTGGAACTATAGCCACCATGCACTAGGACCACACAGAAATCTTTTCACTAGCAGTCTTTGAGGGGCCTCCCACACCGACGTTCCAATCCCTCCTCAGTTCCCTGCCAGAGACCATACTTGCAGGTCCTCCCTTTAGGGAACCAAGGAGAGAGTTGAAGCTACCAGCTACCTGAAGAGGCTGGAGCAACAGGTATTCCATGCTGGAGAGAGAGAGAGAGAGAGAGAGAGAGAGAGACAAGAGCAAAGGAACTCCTGAGTCCAAGAAGGATGGAGGGTGGGTCGGCAAGGCCTGATGAGAGAGATTCTCTTGAAGATCTACTGCTACGGTAAGTACCTAACTGTTCTGTCTTCTTCTAGGATATCTCTTTCATCAGGCCACACCTATGGAACGAGTCCCAGACAATACTGACAGAGAGACCATCTGGGTGGCTGGAGGCTGAAAGCGTAAGAAAGGAGGCCTTGAAACACAGCCAGGCCAAAGCTAGCCCTTCTTCTAGAGGCAATGTCCAGACTGTAATGCTTTGTAAAAGTGTGGACAGTACTCCCAAGTTGCAGCAGCACAGATTTCTGCAGCTAAAACAGGCAGTGAAAGTGGCCGTGCCTCTGGCTGAATGACCATGAATAACCCCAGGAAGTTCCTTACCATACTTCCTGTAACATAAAGTAATACAGTTGGTCAACCATTTGGACTAGCACTGTTTATAAACTGGAACGCCGGTTTATGCAGTACACCTCAGAATTTCTCAAGAATTGGCAACAAATGCTGGGCTATACACCATATCCCCCTCAGAACGTAGGTATCTTTCTAGGATTCCACATCAGCAATGGGAGAAATTAGGTCTCCAAAATACTTTTCAGCTAGTGGGGCCTATGGGACTCTATTCTTTCGCTAAATTGCAATCGGAACACAAACTTCCCTTAGACCAATATGGAACATATATAAGAACCAAACAAAATCTAGTGCCCTTTGAGGAGCCTCTTTCAGAGGCAGCGGAATCTCCTTCTACCCTAGTTCAGATGGTGATATCTCATTTAAAGGGGCAGATATAAGAACACATAATTGGGGCCCTATATTCAGTGTTTTTGAGGGTGCAACACTGATTCATTGGAGTATCTTAGAATTAGATGGTC
This sequence comes from Neoceratodus forsteri, assembly GCA_016271365.2. NCBI lineage: Eukaryota > Metazoa > Chordata > Ceratodontiformes > Ceratodontidae > Neoceratodus > Neoceratodus forsteri. The sequence continues at coordinate 128,853,021 of CM057453.1, forward strand.
CAAGGAGTTGGCCTTAGACTTGGAAAAAGATCAGTGGCAGGTTTCAACAATGATGTATTCCAAGCTTTCTTCCAATTTGTACTGGAGGGAATATGCGTGGAAAGCCAGAATAAGGTTTTTCAGAACACCTGATATAATGGCACATTTCCATGAAAGGGAACATAACACATGTTGGAGGGAATGTGGCCAAATAAAAGCGGGATGGAGACATATAATATGGCCATGCCCACTGATAGGGGGCTATTGGCAAGAAGTTCTACAAGAATTAAATGCAATATATGAGAGACCAGAGGTGCTTAGCCAGACTTTTATATTGACAGCAACCCCACCTAGTAGAGTGCGAATTCAAAAAGGGCTGTGCAAAATGTTGACACTTCTCATACCTGCAGCTAAGAAAATAATTACAAGACTTTGGCTTTCCACTCAGGTCCCAACTAAGGAAGCGTCGAGAAAACAAACATATGAAATTTACTATTTGGAAAGAATATCAGCCAGAATAAATAATAGGACTAATAGTTTTGATAATCTATGGAAACAGTGGACCCTATAGCAATTGGAACATTACCCAGAATATGTACCTTGAATCTGTATCGTAAAGACTGGATTATTATAAAGTTGCAGGGAGGGTGGGGGAGGGCAAATTAAATTAGAAGGTATATTGGAAGATTGGGCCTTATTTAGACAACTAACTGGTCATGTATTCCGAGTTATCCCCCATGGAGATATGTGCCAAGCCCTATGTCTATGTCTATATTTTTACTTATATTTATCTCTCAGATGGAATTTAGACTATAACCTAAATCTGTATCTACTGTGGAATCTGAATTTGACTGTTATAACCACAGCCCTGTTATTTTAATCATGGATGTATTTGGGTACTGTATACAGCTATGTATAATCTTCTTAAAATCAATAAAAAATTATTTAAAAAAAAATGTAATGCCCTCTTTCCCAGAGGCAAAAGAAACAAAAAGTTGTAAAGACTTCTGCAGTCCTTCATACAGCAAACATAACACCTGAGTATTCTATGTATGTTAGATGTATGGAGCAATTCCCCTGGAATGGCATACTCAGAAAATAAATTGGCAGATGGATGGTTTAATTTAGAGTAAACTTAGACACCACCTTTGGTAAAAAATTAGGGTTTGTCCACAAAGACACACTGTTCTTGTGGAAAATCAAATAAGGAGGCTCACACATAAGAGCCTGAAGCCCTGAAATCCTTCGATCAGGAGTAACAGCAACTAAAAATAATGCTTCCCACTACAGAAAGCGTAACTCGCAAGTCGCAGCTGGCTCAAAAGGAACCAGAGTAAGCTTCTCTAACACAAAATTCAAGTCCCAAGCTGGGACTGGATTGTGGATGGGAGGCTTCAAATGCAGAAAGCCTCACAAAAACATATGGGCAATGTCTAACTGAGCCACAGTACATGGCCCTCAGTAGACACTTGGAAAGCTGATATAGCAGCCAGGTGCACTTTGATGGACAAGAATTGCATTCCTGTGTCTGACGATGGCAGTAAATACTCCAGAATCTGATTCACTGTGCAAGTGAAGGGATCCAGGTGTTGGGAAATGGCCCACAAAGTAGAACACTTCCATTTCATGGAATAAGTATCCCTGGTGGAGGGCTTCCTGGCAGCCACCAGGACATCAGGCACTTTTAGGGACACTCCCTGTCTCACAATGGCTATGTCTTCAGGAGCCAGACCTGGAGATGGAGTGACTTGCAGTTTGGATGGACTGTAGTTCCCTGTTTCTGTGACAGAAAGTCCTTGCACAGTGGCAGGGGTACTGGCGGTTCCACTGCTAACTGCTGCACCAATGGAAACCATATCTGATGAGGCCAGAAGGGAGCCACAAGAATTAGTGTGGCTTCCTCCATTTGGAGCTTGATTAGCACCCTCTGAATCAGAGGAAGGACATAAAGGAACCTCCCTTTCCAAGAGAGGGACAACGTGTCTCACCAGAAAGCACCAGACCTGGATCGAGCGTGCAGGAAAGTGGCAGTTTTGCATTGCGTAGGGATGCAAAAAGGTCCAATTCTGGACAGCCCCACTTGTCAAACAGGTTTTTTGCTACTGTTGGTGGGAGATCAGGAGAAGTCTGAACTGCTGAACAGTTATTTCTGTTCAGCATTCACGAAGGAAGAAGAATGGAAGGGGGGTAGCCATAGGAAAGCATGGGTTGCAGGGGAAGGAGTGGACGAGAGTCCATCTCGGGAGGAGGCGATCCTAAGGCAGCTTGGGGATTTGAAGGTAGACAAGGCCATGGGGCTGGATGGGTTACATCCAAGGGTTTGAGGGAACTGAGGGACATACTAGCTGCTCCCTTAACCGCCCTATTCAACAACTCCTTAAGATTGGGGGTGGTACCTAATGACTGGAAACAAGCGGATGTAGTGCCCCTTCACAAGGGAGGGACGAAGGAAGAGGTGAGGAACTACAGGCCAGTGAGCTTGACATGCGTGGTTGGTAAGCTCATGGAAAAGCTGTTCAAAGACAAAATCAACAGAGATACCTGGAGGCAAGCGGCTTTAGGAACCCAAGGCAACACAGATTCACTGAGGGTAGATCCTGTCAGACGAACTTAATAGAGTTTCTGGGGACATGGATATGTTGTTCAATCCACACTTACTGGCTGGCTCCTTCCTCCCACCCGGGTGGTAAAACTCTCGGCTCCGCCCTATGACGCCAGATCTTCCTTACCGCTTGGAAGCTCAGGTTCCCTCCTTTGCACTCTGCGTTTTAGGCCTGGATCCAAACTCTTCAGTTAACCCAAAACTAATTTTAAAATTCACAAGACTTCGGTCTTTATCTTCCCTCATGGCTGCGATGGACAAATCAACTCCCGGATTTTGTCGGTGCCCTGTGGGCAGAAGATGTCCCGGACCGATCCACACTTCACGTGCGTTTACTGCTTGGGGCTTGGCCACAACTCTCAGGCCTGCGACTTGTGCAAGTCCTTTTCGGCTGCGGTCTTAGAGGATCGCACTGCTAGATTGCAACTTGGGCGCCCAGAGAAACGTTACCCTCCAGTCAAGTAGAAGGAGGCCTGTTGGGCGGTGTCTGCAGCTGCGGGCTTTGCTGAACAGCTCGAACAGATGATCGCACTCGAGTAGGAGGCGGCCCAGGCCGCAGCATCATCATCCTCAGTCGCAGCATTTATCCCGCTCTCCTTGGGCTCCTCCTACATGGCTTCGTTTAAGGAGCTTTGCCAATCCCTCTCCACCAAGGGAGAAGGGCCTTTGGGACATTCCTCTCAGTCCAAAAAGAAGGACTCCAAAGGTAAGTCCCACCGTCAATGTTCGTGGGGGCGGGAGAGGTCCCCTTCCCTGGATAGTCACTCGATTTCGGTCGAGGTTGCGACTAAGGCCGCTGGCTTCACGGTGTCCCCGTCAGGTCAGCCGGCCGAGACACCCGTCAACGCGGTCGAGATTTTTCTCGACCCATCGGACGGTCTGTCAGCTGGAGAAGCTGACAACCCTTTTTCACCGGTTCCCCCGGTGGAAACCGAGGACTTACCTGTGCCTCCTGTGCTGGAGTCCCTGGGTAAGGTCCCTGAACCAAGGGAGGAGCGGGTTTCCCCCCGGCCCCTCTCAGACCCACCCTCGGAAACACCGAAGGGCTCGATCTCAGACCTCTTCCAGGTCCAGCCGATCCCGCCATCGGCGATTTTTGTCTTGGCACCGTAGGAAGCGGTATCGCCGCTCATCCTCGCCATCGTCCTTTTCGGAGGATAGGCTCCAGTGCAAATTGTGTCAGCGCTACAAGGATCTAATGTGGCAGCAGCTCCTTTTGACCGGGAATAAGCCGACTTTGTCGCCTTCCCCGGCCATTAAGTGGTTGTCACCGGAGCAGCCAAAACAACCCCTCGTTGTAGTCGAGGAGTCGAAGCCGGCATCGGTTGTTCAGCCGAAACCGGCTGTGCCACCCATTGTGGTGGAACCCCCGCCTCCACAAGCTAAATGTGGGGCCCTGACCAAGGATTCTCGGGTCAGGGCTTGCCCCATCGGTTGTCGGTCACCCTCACTCCCAATCGACCTCGGCAGGTGGAGGGTGGCTCAGGCGCTCGGCAGCTGTTCGCTGACTCCTCGGAGTCTGACGATGATGACTCCTTGTTCTCCAGGCTGCTTGACCTGGAGTCCACCTGGGGTCAGTCGGTGGATGAGAGCCCATCCTCGTTCCTTGGAATGCTTCGATTCATCTTGGAATCCACTGGGATGAAGCTCAAACCCGTTTCAAAAGGGGCCAGATATCCCCTCACGGAGATACTGGACCAAGAGGATTCCCCTATGGAGGCCTTCCCGGTAGTCAAAGCCATTGTTGGCCCATCCCTGGAGCTATGGCAACAGCCAGCTTCTTGTCCAGCACCTTCGGCCAGGATGGCTCGGAAGTATGCTGTTCCCATCGGTTCGCTCTCCAGTTTCTCAGAGCACCCCTCTGCAGAGGGGCTCGTGACCGACAGGCATTTTCTGGCATTCCGGGAACACTCGGGACGTGGACAAGCCTCGTGACAAGGAGTCCAAGAAGTTGGACTACTCAGGGCAGAAAGTTTATGCTGCTTCCTCCCTAGACCTTCGTCAGGCCAGCTCGGCCGTCTTGATGGCACACTTTTCACACGCCCTTTTGGGCTCCCTGGATGAGGTGATTCCTCATCTCCCAGCTGACCTCCAAACTACGGTCAAGCAGGTGCAGGATCAGGGAAGGGCAGTGGCCAGACAGCAGCTCCAGACTTCCCTGGACATCGCTGACTCATGTGCCCGGTCAGTAGTGGCCGCAGTGGCCATGCGCCGCAGAGCTTGGCTGCGGATCTCCACCTTCACGGCAGATACCCAGCACAAGCTGGCAGACGTTCCCTTCCTGGGTACCGACTTGTTCAGTCCTGGGGTGGAGGGGCATCTTCAGCGGATCGAGAAGTCCAACGCCACCTTGGACTCGATCACGTCTGCCCAGAAGGACAAAGGCCGCCAGCAGCAGCATAAGCCCTTTCGTCCTTCAGCCCCTGCGGCACGTCCAGCAGGGCCAGCAGGCTCGCACTTGGCACCCCAAAGCCAAGCCTGCTGCTTCCTCCAGCAGGAAGCTGGGAGGGAAAGGTCCAGGAGACTCCTCGGCCAGTCCTTCCTCCAAGCCTGCCCAGTGACGGGTTATGGGGTGTCACCCCCAATCTCGTCACTCCTCCCCGGGTTCCCCCCGTGGGGGGACGGCTCCGCTACTTCCTTTCCGCCTGGTCTGATATCACCACAGACCGCTGGATGCTGGAAGTGGTAGGAAAGGGTCTGCCTCTGGAATTCGAGCAGTCCCCACCCTGTCGAGCCATCACCCCACGGGGGGGCTACAGGTTCTGCAGCCTCTCTGTCGGCTCATTGAGCCGACATTGCCCTGCTCCTCCAGAAGGAGGTGATCAGGGAGGTGGCGGATCTTCCACCAGACTCAGGGTTTGTGTCCAGGTACTCCCTGGTCCGAAAATGGATGGGGGGCTGGTGCCCCATTCTAGACCTACATGACCTGAACAAGTTCCTAAGGTCTCGAACCTTCAGGATGGTCAGTCTGGCTCAGATCATTCCATCCTTGGAACGAAGCGTGTGGTTCTGTTCTCTGGACCTCCAGGACGTGTTCTTTCATGCCCCAATCCATCCATCCCACCAGTGATTCCTCCGCTTCAGAGCAGAGGGATCCCTTTACGAGTTCCGGGCCATACCCTTCGGCCTCTCTCCAGCTCCCAGGGTCTTCACCAAATGCATGGCAGTGGTGACTGCATTCCTGCGGTGCTGAAGGGTCTGGGTGTACCCTTACCTGGATGACTAACTGATTGCAGCCCCCTCCAAGCTGGAGGTGGAGCGGTCCAGGGATCTGGCCCTCCAGGTCTGCTCTCAGATTGGCCTCCTCATCAGCGAGGCCAAATCGGAACTCGTGCCAGCGCAGGTGATTCAGTTCATCAGGGCAGAGCTTGACTCTCTTTGAGCCAGAGCACAGCTCCCAGCAGACAGGGCTGATGTTCTTTCCTCCTTTGCCCAGTCATTTCTGGTTGGGCAATTGCACCCTGCACGGGACTTCCTGTGCCTCCTGGTCCTCATGGCGGCCTGCACCAGTGTGGTCCGTTGGGCCCGCTGGCACATGCGTCCCCTGCAGTGGGAGCTGGCCCGCCAGTGGTCACAGTGCTCCGGTCCTCTGAACCAGCCAGTGATAGTGACCCAAGAGAAGTGGAACGCTGTCCGGTGGTGGCTTGTTCCAGCTCATCTGCAGGAGGGTATCCCGTTTGTCCGCCCAGAGCCGACGGTCACTCTGACGACCGACGTCTCTCTGATGGGTTGGGGTGCCCATCTGGGGCAGCTCAGAGTGCACAGACTCTGGTCCCGTCAGGAGTCTTGATGTCACATCAACCTGCTGCAGCTTCGAGCTGTCCGACTAGCCCTCACCGCCTTCACTCTGTTTGTATGGGGTCAAGTGGTCCAGGTCCAGACAGACAACACCACGACCATGTACTACCTAAACTGCCAGGGCGGGACGCGCTCCTTGCCTCTGTGCAAGGAGGCTCTCCGCATTTGGTCCCTCGTGAGCAGTCTGGAGGCAGATCTCCTAGCCATCCATGTGGCAGGAGCCTCCAACACTCTGGCCGATGCCCTCAGCTGGATAGGCGCTGCATCTCACGAGTGGTCTCTCCTGCCGGAGGTAGTACAAGATCTGTTCTCCCACTGAGGCACCCCTCAGGTGGACCTGTTCGCCTCCAGGGAGAATGCGAAGCTGAGGCTGTTTCACGCCCACCCCCCTCAGCAGGGCTCGCTGCACGAGATGCCTTCTCGAGGCCATGGATCCCGGGCCTCTTCTATGCCTTCCCTCCATTTCCCTTGATCCACAAGGTGCTTCTCAAGGCGAGGAGGGACAAGGCGCAGGTGATTCTGGTAGCCCCAGAGTGGCCCCCGCCAGTTCTAGTATCCAGATCTCCTCAGCCTCAGCTCCAGGCTCCTGAGGCGGCTTCCAGCCCGCCTGGACCTGATATCAGTCAACAAGGGGAAGGTACTCCACCCGGATCTTCAATCCCTGCACTTGCCGGCCTGGTTCCTGAGCAGCTAGAGTTCCAGGCCTTGGGTCTTTCCGACGAGGTCCTCAACGTTGTTGAGGCATCCCGTAAGGAGTCGACCAGAAAATGCTATGTCTTCAAATGGAAGAGATTCTCCATTTGGTGTCAGGATAAGTGGTTGGACCCTTCCTCTTGTTCCTTGGCCAGCATTCTGAACTACCTGAGGTCCCTTTCTCAGGTAGGGCTTCGGTCGACGACCCTTAAGGTGCACCTGGCAGCCATCTCTGCTTACCGGGCACAGGCCGGGAAGCAGTTGATGGTGCAGGAGAAGGTGGTCGGGCGCTTTTTCAAAGACCTTGATCACATATCTCCTCCGGTGCGAGAACCTCCACCTCCGTGGGATCTACTACTGGTACTGGCTTAGCTCATGGGCAAGCCATTCGAACCGATGCACAGGTGTGATATTTCTCACCTGTCATGGAAGACCGTCTTCTTGGCGGCTATCACATCAGCCAGAAGGATGGGAGAGCTCCAGGCGCTTTCCATCGAGTCTCCTTGTCTGGTCTTCCACAGGGACAAGGCTGTCCTGCGCCACCACCTGAAATTCGTTCCGAAGGTGGTGTCAGAGTTTCACCTTAACCAGGTGTTGACTCTGCCAGTGTTCTACCCCATCACACCTCGGAGACCGAATATGGGCTCCATACTTAGGACCCTAGAAGAGCGCTGTCTTATTACAAAGAGCGGACGGCTGAAGTTCGGGGAGAGGTTCGCCAGCTGTTTGTCACCTACGCTGAAGTCGCACCTGGCAGACCTGCAGCCAAGCGGACGATAGGCAGGTGGGTCACCTCCTGCATAGATCTCTCTCAAGTTGGCGGCATGGAGCCTCCCAAGGGATAAGAGCTCATTCTACCTGCCGTATCGCTGCATCGGGTGGCTGCTTCCAGGGACATCCCTATCCAGGAAATCTGTAGGGCTGCTACCTGAAAGTCAGCACACACCTTCATCACCCACTACCACATCGACCTTGAGTCACGCCGGGATGCTGGTTTTGGGACCTCGGTTCTCCAGTCCTTATTTCCCAAGTAGGGGATGCATGCCTTGCCTCCCTCCTCCCGGAGAACTGCTAGGAGTCTGCCAGCAAGTGTGAATTGAACAATATATCCATGTCCCTAGAAATACAGGTTACCCACCTGTAACAGGAGTTCTAGGAATGGTATATGTTGTTCATCCACACAACCCACCCGACCTCCCCGACTTCGACACGCAACCTGGCTTCCAGCGGGCTAGATCTGTCATCATGGGGTGGAGCCGAGAGTTTTACCACCCAGGTGGGTGGGAGGAGCCAGCTTGAAGTCCTTCCGGCAAGATTTAAAGCGGCAAGGAACCTGCCAGTAAGTGTGCATGAACAACATATACCATTCCTAGAACTCCTGCTACAGGTGAGTAACCTGTATTTTTTGACTGGGTCACCAAGATGGTGGATCGGGGGGGCTGGGTGGATGTGGCCTACCTTGACTTCAGAAAGACGTTCAACTCTGTGCCACACATGAGGTTGTTACACAAAATGGATCACTTGGGGTTGGGGGGGTAATAAAGTGGGTCAAGAACTGATCGGAGGGAAGAACACAGAGGGTATTGGTCAACGGAGTGCCATTTCAGCAGTGGGGTTCCCCAAGTATCGGTGCTCTGGCCTCTTCTGTTTAATATCTTTATAGGGGATATAGCAGAGAGGATGGAGGGGAGGATGAGTCTGTTTGCAGATGACACAAAGGCCTGCAACAGAGTGGACATGCAGGAAGGGGTGGAGATGATACGTAAAGATCTGAAGAGGTTGGAAGAATGGTCCAAGGAGTGGCAATTGTCATTCAGTACGGCAATGTGCAAGATTATTCACTTAGGCAGAAAAAACAGGAAAGCTGAATACTGGATGGGGGGGGGTAGAACCCTGTAGATTACAGAAGAGGAAAAGGACCTGGGTATCATGATTTCACAAGACATGAAGGTGGGAAAGCAGTGTGGAGGGGCAGTGGCAAGAGCCAGTAGGATATTGGGTTGCATAGGGAGGGGAATTTCCAGCAGAAGGAGAGAGATCATAGTTCCTCTGTACAGCCAGCTGGTTAGGCCGCATCTGGAGTATGGGGTCCAGTTGCCGAGTCCTTCTCTCAGGAAGGACATGGCAAGGTTGTAACGAGTCCAGAGGAGAGCGACAAAGATGGTGAGAGGGCTCAATCACTTACCATACGAGAGAAGATTGGAGGACCTGGGCATGTACTCACTGGAACAGAGGAGGGAGAGGGGTGACATGAGTGATACATTTAAATACTTTAAGGGTTTCAATAAGGTGCCGGTGGAGAGCCTCTTTCAGCTAAAGGAGGGCCAAGGGCAAGGGGACATGAATTCCAAATCAAGGAGGGTAAATTTAGAGGTAACCCAAGGAAGTATTTCTTCACTGTGAGGGTAATGGAAAATTGGAATGGGCTGCTGAGGGAGGTGGTGGGGGAGAAGACAGTAGGAGGATTCAAGAGGGCATGGGATAAACACAGGAGGATGCTGGGAAGGGGGGATGACTATTGTAAAGGTCTAAGTGGATACTTAAGCAAATTGGGTGGGTCTGGCGGTCCTTTTCTGCCATCACATTCCTATGTACTGTGGTCAGCAGCTCCCACTCATGCATGCTGGACTGTGATCTGCTTAGTCTGTCTGCCAGAACGTTTTCGATACCTGAAACATGGACAGCTGACAGTTTTAGACCATGTTCTAGAGCCTAGTAACAAACTCTCATTGCCTCCCTGTACAGGGCGTAAGAATGAATCCCCCCCTTGCTTGTTTATGTACAGTAGTATACCACACTGACATTGTCCGTCTGCACTAGCAGAGGTCCTGGGGCCAGATGGTTCTGGAAGGCGTGTAAAACATTCATAATGGCCCTCATCTCCAGGACATTTATGTGGAGGGAGGTTTCCACTTTAGTCCGTGTTCCTTGTGTCTGATGGGGGCCCAGATATGCACCCCAGCCTAGCCCCGAAGCATCTGTGGTGAGAATCTGCTGAAGGGAGGGAATGAGGAAAGGGACCCCTTTTAGTAAATTGCTGGGTTCCATCTACCAGTGTAGCACCTTGTGGACAGAAGTTACTAGAACCTGCTGTTCCGGATCATCAGTGCGCTGATCCCACTGGACCCTCAGAATCCATTGGGGAACCCTCATGTGCAGCCGTGCCAAGGGTACCATGACAATGGCTGCTGCCATCAGACCCAACAGTCTCGGGAATGTCCTGACTGTGATATGCCTGCTCTGAGAAATCTGGGCCTGAGCTATGAGGCATTCTGCCTTGTCCTGGGGCAGGAAGTCTAAGCCCTGGACCATGTACAGAATTGCCCCTGTGTACTGCAGGTGCTGGCAAGGGGTCAAGACAGACTTGGGCAGATTGACAGTGATCACTAGGGCATTGAACAGGTGCCTGGTATGTGCTAGAGTCTGACACAGTTGCTCCTTGGACTGTGCTTTGAGCAACCAGTCGACTAGTTAGGGAAAGACATACAGTCCTCTCTCCTGAGTTGCTGCCACAACTGCCAAGCATTTGCTAAATACCTGTGGTGCAGTTGACAAGCCAAAGGGCAATACCCTGAACTGGTAGTGCTCCCCCTAGAACAGAAACCTTAGGTACCTCCTGTGGGGGGTGGGGTGGGATCTTGATATGCAAGAAAGTGTCCTGGATGTCCAGGGAGCATATCCAGTCCCCTTGTTTCAGGAGTGGCAGCAGGCCTTGCAGAGTGACCATTCTGAACTTCTTGTACTGAATATAAAAGTTCATATTTCTCAGATCCAGAATAGGCCTCAAGTCCCCTGTGGATTTGGGAATGAGAAAGAAATGAGAGTAGAACCCTGTGTCCCTTTGTTGCCAGGGAACTGGTTCTGTGGCCTTCTTTTGTAACAGTATACGTACTTCCTCTAGTAGCACTGGCATGTGATCTAGAGGATAATTTGAGGGAACAGGTGGCAGGTCTGGAGGCAACTCCAGAAGTTCTGGAGTATGACCCTGTTCTATTAACTGCAGGACCCAAGCATCTGTAGTGAGTGTCCTCCACTGCTCTGGGTTGAGAGAAACACGCCCCCCACCACCACCTCCTCCTGATTTAGCACTAGAGGGTGGGGGTCCAAGAAGCAGTCATGCTGACACAGACCCAGCGACCACAGCTGCACCTCCCCCTCTAGGAGCTTTGGAGTGGACACCCGTGGGGGGGCAGGGCTGGTGAAGTTGATCCAGGTCTGCTTTTTCTTTCTTTTCTGGTCCCTGCCATAGGTCTGTGAGAAGCCTTGTGAAAGGGGATCCTCTGCCCACTTCTCAGTTGTGTGTGGTAGAGGGAATGGACTAACCTTAGAGTCCTTCCCAAGGTTTGCAGGTCATTGAGGGTATCCTGCACATCTGCCCTGAAGCACTTATCTAAATGGAGCATTCATAATGGATTGCTGAACATCAGTAGCAAATCCTGACTCCCTTAGTCAGGAATGCCTTCTGAGACAGATGCCAGCTGCATCTGCCCTGGCTGAGGCATCTGAAATGTCATAGGTAGACCTTAAAAAGGTGCTTACCAACATTAACCTCAGTCTGAAGGGCTTTATGCATCTCCTGCTTCTGAGGACCCTTGGGGAGGGACTGGGCTGTGGCTCGGGCCTTTTTCCAGAGGATATTCTGGTACTTGACCATATAAGCCTGATAGTTTGCTGTTCTAAGGCCCAGTGTGTCCAAAACAAAGGGTCTCTTTCCCATCAGGTCCAGTTTCCTCAACTCCTTATCTGAGTGGAGAGAACTGAGGTATTTAGGCAACTTAGACCTATCATGGGCTGCCTTTATCACCACTGTATCAGCCCGAGGTTTGCCTGCAAAAAAAATGCTTTCCTGAGGGAGTCTGGTATAGCTTGTCTGCCTTCCTTGGCATGGCAGGGATCATGCTGGGTCTATGCCAGGTGGCCAGGGTGGCATCCTCTAGTGTGACCAGTAGAGGATAAATGATGAGGAGTGGAGATTCTGGAATCTCTTCTTCTTTTTCAGTTTATTGTTTATGCCCCAATCACTGGGCCAGTCCTCTGCTAGAAGCCATCGGTCCATCCTGCGGCCCCCGCCTGCTGCACCGCAGCATGCCCCCATGGAGCCTCGGTTTACCCTCCAGGCAGGGGTAGGGGTGGCTGGCAACACCCTCAGTTGTGCACCTCATTGGCTGTTTGCAGTGGCAGCGAGGACCACCTCGGACATGCTAGGGTCCTGCCTGAAGCCAGCACCCGGGTCACGCTTTTTCTCTGATGGTGGCGAGCCCTGGCAACATCGGTACACCCACAGGGAGACCAGTGCACCTACGCATATGAAGCAGATGCAGAGCGTGAGTCCCCCAGTTGACACGACCCCATCCCAGTCTGTAGGCGCTCTTCTACTGCACTGACACCTGTGGTCGCGCAGGTGGCCGTATCGCAGCAAGAATGGCATCCCTCCCTCCCCAGAAAAGGAGAGCAGTTCATAGGATGCTTGATCCTTCTCCCCTGGCCAGCCCTCCAACATCCCAGGCTGTTCCCGAACCTGGGTCATCAGCATCACAAGCGGCAGCTCTACCACTGCACTCGTGGGCCGGCCCCAAGATTCTGGAATTTCTAGAAACTCCACTAAGTTCCTTCTAGTAATATCTTCCTCCTCCTCCTCAGCATCAAACTCCATTGCAGCCTGATGCTGCCTCGTCATAGAGAAGAAAGAGGGGCTTTTGATGGGGCCATGGAATATACTTTGTAGCATCCTCACTCCTGGTAAAAATGGTGGAGCCAGACCTCTCAGATGGGCTTCCATCCATATCTTCCTCCTCCTGCTCCTGATGGGACAAGGTCAGAAAGGTACTCCTGCTCCACGTCAATGGGCTCTGATGGTGTCAGAGAAGGAAGTGAGGCCATTGATGCCCAGGAGTAAGTAGGGCATGTTGGCCTAGCAGGCATCGGTGTGAGGACTGATTTGGGCAGTCCCGTCATCATCGTGCCTGGTGTAGAAGGAGGAGGTAAAAGGCGCTGTTTCATCTTTGTAGAGTAGAGCACAGTCTGAACGTCAACAGTGGCCTGTGGTACAGGGGTGTCTTGTGGTGTCGATGGGGGCAGCTGGGGCCCCGCCATTTATGGGCCATCGCCGGCCATGAATGGACTAGTGGCGCTCACTGCTAGCTGACCGTGAGGGTCTTAAGGTCTGAGCATCAGGGCTTGCGATGTAGATGAGGACAGACCCAATGTTGACGGTCCTTCGATGGGCTTGGAAGGTCTGGCAGAACTCACTGCCAGAGCTGGCCCTGAGGGTATGGAGGCCCAGGGTGGTAGGAGGCGTTGATGCAGAAGCTGTCTATGACACTGCTGCGGTTGGCACTGAGGGAAGCAGCGACCAGGAGTGCACTGGGGGGGTCCTTGCTCCATTCTCTATCCCTGTGGCTGTGCTAACCCAACGACTTCTTCTGGTCCCTGGAAGACTGTGAGCCCGTGGAATGGGCCAGCAATGGGGCAGATCTTGATCCCTGGAGCTCTCTCTCTATTCTGGCTACCTGTTGCTCAGGGATAAATGTTTTTAGGGTCTTTTGATGGCGTCACCGGGTAGCTTGGTTAAACTTTAGGCAGATCTCGCAGGCCTTAACATCATAGCATGGTGTGAGACAGTAAACACAGATGTCATGCTTGCCACTGAAGTAGATTTTTCTGCTGCACTCAAAGTAATGTAAGAGTTCAGTGGCATCTTTCGTCCTCAACACACACAATGACGGCAATCACTTTAAAATAATGTGATAGCTACTAGGGTGAGAAAAATAAAGCTTAGAAAATTTGGCAGTTGACTGTAGCGACGACGTCTCTGTGAAGTTCGGAGAGTATGGTCGACGGCAGGAAAAAAACTGAGGCGGGAGCGGGGCCGCCCACATACATATACAGTGGGATGTCGACATCTGACATCATTGTGGGCTGCCCCTGACAGACTGCTAGCAAAAAAGTTTCCATGTGGTCCTAGTGCCTGGTAGCTATAGTTCCATAGGTGTGGCCTGATGAAAGAGAGAGCTTCAAAGAAGATCAGTGGGTTCTGAAAGTCGTATTATGAGGGTACACAACACAATTCATAACACCACCAGGCTCAGACTTTTTCATACACTCTCTTATTTTCTATTCCATTTTCTTCATCGTGCTCCCCAAAAAAACTGGGGGATTTGGGGCAGTCCTAAACCTCAAGAGGTTGAACAAGAAAATCTGGATATAACATTTTAAAATGGATACTCATAGATATAATACAGCAGTAGTACTCCAAGGAGAATCCCTCATGTCAGTAGGTCTGCAGGATACCTACCTCCATATTCCAGTCAGTCCGAACTGCCAGAAGTAGCTTTGCTTCTGGGTGTAAGATAAACCACACCTTTTTTAAGTTTTAATTTTTATTATTATCCATCTTTTATAACTGACTGATCTTCTTCATGGGAATCTCCCTCCACTGAGCCACACCATTGAAACTGTAAGCCTTTGGTGTCAGAAGCTTTTTCTAGCTGGTGCCATCCATGTTGATCTGTCTCATGGCCACATAGATAGCGTGGACGGCTCTATCACCCTTCATTTCTTCCTAAACAGTCATTGGATAACTGCAACAACAATGTCAGCTCTTATTTCACAGCTGTTGCCACAGGCTGTACCTTCAGTGCTTTCCCCATCACCATTGCCTGTCATCCCATCGATGTCACGTTGACACCAGCCTTAGGACTTTCTTCTTCAGTGCAGATGGTCGACCTGCAACCTCCTCCATTGACACCTTTACCATCAACAATGGTACCCTATAGGGAACCCTCTCCTCCTGTCCAGATGGCTGGAAATGAGCAGGAGGTAGAATATAATCCTGACCTTATGGAAGAGGATCATGTCAAGGAAAAGGGATGATATACCCTCACCTGATGTGGTGGGCTCCAGTTCCACCCTCTTGTCTTGTAGTGAGAAAAGTGTTGAATACAATCCTCATTGTCTTCTTGAGGATGCCTTTTTTCAGACTTTCCTCATACAGCAGCAAGGTAAATTAGGCTTTATTGCTGACTTTTCTGAGAACCATCTGTGTGAATTTCTAGAGGTCCTCTCTTTTTGTACTGTAATCATTCCTCCTACTTATTGTGTTTGGAGGATGCAACAATGACTGCTAGTCACAGGCCTCTTAATTCTTTATTGGTTTTGCCCTGGAATGTGGAGAAGAAATTTCCAGCCCCCTCTACTAAACCTTGTTATGCCTCACGACCTGAGACAGACTCGGTGGTCATTATGACTGCTGATAACAAGTCTAAAGCACCTCACTACATGAGCTCTTGTGCCCCAGACAAGGAATCTGGTAAACTGGATGTGATGGCCAAGATGCCTCAGTATTCCTTGGCCTCTGTATTGTCAAGCATCAGGCTCATATGATTTATCAGAGTAGCCTATGGAAATCCATCATGGCTGTGGTCGACAAGCTGCCTCACGGGCCTGCTAAAGTTGAGGTCTAGCAGACTATCTCCTGTGGTCTGGATGGTGGAAAGCAAAGACTATGTCCTTTGTTGCCACCCTCTGCAAACTGTGTGAGAGGCCTTTCGGCACCATGCATTTCTGCTTAAAGTTGAACCAGCATAATATTCTGTGGTGATTTGCATATGCAACCCATGATGCTTTACATTGTGGGGGCATATGTGATTTTGTATATCTTTTGAGATTGGTTTATGATGCCTCAGATGCTTCTGCTTGTGCTGCAGCTTCTAGCATTTGCCTTTGATGCCATTCCTGGCTCCATGTTGCTGGCTTTGCAGCAGATGTCCAGCAGCTGGTCCTCAGGACTCCCTTTCGTGACAAGCAATTAATTTGGACCTGATGTAGATAATGCTTTAAGGGACCTGAAGACTTCAAAAATGACTCTCTTCCCCTGCATACCTTGAATCCAAAGCCTCGTGGCAGAGGCTGGGGTTCTTTGGAAATTGGAATATCTTACTCCCATCCTGGCAGAGGCTATTCCAGAGGTCCTGGTCATGAGTCCCAGCAAGCCCCTGCCACCCCTCAAGTCCCTTTGCCTCCCACTGTCCATGTGCCAAGGTTACCTAATGCATGTGTGTTGGCGGCATGCCTGCTGCCTCCAGAGCCTTCTGACTCCCTTCTGCCTCTCCAGGTCCCTTGAGGAAACCAAGGATCTTGGTAAGAGTCTGCATCTCCCTCTTCTTTTCAAAGTGGAGGGAGACCACCACAGAATGCTTAGGTACTGGAGGTGGTTCAGCAAGGACATGCCATAGAACTGCTGTCTGTCTTTCAGTGCATCCCCCTGTTCTAAATCTATACACTTCAGAACACCTTGCTGTCCTGCTGGAGGAAATACAGACCCATCTCCACAAAGCAATAGAGACAGTCCCAGTTGCAGAACTCAGTCAGGGATGCTGTTCCCAATACTTTTTTTTTTTTTTTTTTTGTACACTTTCTAGGACTTCTCGGCAGGAGGGTTGTACCTATGGTCCCCCCCCTCTTCGGGCTGTCTCTCTTGGCCCCAGTCATAGCCAGAGCTTAACCCCGAGGCCCGTGCACTCTGCATCCAGGGGGTCCAACTCCCAGCCACATCACAGTGAGGACTTACCCCACTCACCGTGGAAGGCCAGGTGAGCACCAGGGGAGCTGACGTGGATGCATCTGCAGCAATGCCAGCAGACCACTTTCACATAAATGAGAAGGATTTTTTTCTTTGTTCCCCCTCCCCACGGCATGGGCGTGCAGTGACACCAAGGATATTCCATGTGCACGTCTGTGCACAGCACATCCGGCATCAACCCATGTCGATCCTCCAGCGGACCACGAAGCTGCACTAACCCCCAGCCACCACTAGGAGCCAGCACGCCTGCAGTCATCCCTTCCCACCCACCCCAGAGGAGGAAAGCAGTCCCCGAGATGCTCAATCCTCCGACCCCCCCCTCCCAGGTCGCTGACGTGACACGAGGTGTGGCGTGCAGCGCCTCAACCCTCAGCACCACCGAGCCGGCATTCCCAATACTTTCCAATTCTAAAGTGGATGGGAATTTACATCCCATCCTGGATCGTCAAGGACTGAACCTGTATATAGAATGCAAGCGGTTCTGGATGGTCTCACTACAGTCATCACTCCTGCAGCTACAGGAGGATTGTCTGTCACACTGGAAGTGAATGATATTTACCTTGATATAAAAAATGTACTCACTGGCCCCGTGGCACCAAGTGATGGGTGTTCACTTGGCACGCTGGCGATCCAAGTTCATGCCCCAAGCCCAGATGCCAGGAGTCGTGGCCAGCAGGGAGGGAGTTCAGAGCATCCGATGGATGCTTCCTTCCCGGGGGGGGGGCTATTTGGTGATGTCTTTGGCGGCATGGATGACCACATGCCACTGGATGTCCCCACTCCAGATCACTGCTGCAGTGCCCTCCTACGTGGGAGGTGGGCGAGATAAGAAAAATGGAAAAAAAGGGCCTGTTCCAGCCCCACTGGATGATGGCCGCCTATCCCCACCATGTCACAGTCCCCAGAGCACACCACCTCTGTCCCCCCGTCTGCTCAGGGGTAGCATTCAGACTTCTCCTCTCCATGTTCCCCCTGCCAGGGGAATGGGCCCTTCTGGCAGGGTTAGAGTTGGACCCCCTGGATGCTGGGTGCGCGGGCCATGACCAGTGGAATTTGGCTGCGGAGGTGAGACTGGTGGGCACAGAGGGACTTGAAAGCAAGTCCGAAGGAATGGCGGGCTGGGGGCCGAGGTAAGGAGCATAAATAAAAAAAAAAATAAAATACTTGAGCCACAGAAAATACCTTTGTTTTATGCTGCAGGTCTCTCACTACCAGTTTCATGTCTTACCTTTTGATTTATTCTTGGCCTCATGTATCTTCACAAAAAGCTTTGCAGTGTTGGCCACAGCATTCTGCAGGGAAAGCCACATGTGTTCCCATACCGCGACAATTGGCTATTAAAAGCTCCATCATGGGCAGCAATCACTTATATGCTGTTCCAGAATCTCAAGCTCTTCAAGCAGTTGGGTATCCTGATGAACAAACCAAAATCAGGTCTGGCTCCATGGCAAAACATGCAATGCAGGGGTGTTGTTTTGAACACCAGAATGAGCCAGGCATTTTTTTTTCATGTGGATAACCTGAAGTGTCTCATACAGGTAACTCCTCCTCTTCATCATGCCTTTCTGTAGTGGCTGGACCATTCCAACCTTGAGATGGGGTCCCCTTTTCTATATTCCTCAACTCTGTTAGTCATGACATTGAATGCCTTGGGTTTCTGTCGGGGTGCCCATCTCAGGCATTTACAGACACAAGGCCTTTGGTCCTCACTGGATCGCTCTCTGAATGCAACTCTCTGGAAGTGAGGGCTTTTCTGCTTGGCCTACAAGCCTTCGCTGTCCTTCTTCAGGGCCAGCCTCTGTTGTTTCAGATGGGCAACATAACTGTGATAGCTCACATCAACAGAAAGGGCAGAGTTCTTTCTTACCCCTATTGCAGGGAGGCTTTGAAGATCCTTCATTGGGAAGTGGACCAAAATATGTTCCTTATGGCCACGTTTCTGCACCTTCAACACCCTAGTCGATCACCTCAGCAGGTCCCTGGTGCTCTCCCAGAAGTGGATCCTAGGACTCCGTCCTGGACAACCTCTTCGAACAGTGGGGTCACCCCGATATTGACCTTGTTGCATCATCATACAACGCAAAACTGCCATATTTCTGCTTGCTTGCTCTAGGGCCTGGATTTTTTTTTTTTGGTGCAACACATTGTCCCTCTTCTGGAACTCGAAGTTCCAGTATGACTTTTTTCTGTTCTCACTGATATGGAGGGTTCTGCTCCGACTTGGGGAGGAACCAGCCCACTGATTCTGGTGGCTCCATTCTGTCCCAGACAAATCCTGATCCCTGTATGAGTAGGGTTCCTGTCACAGGAGCAGGTCTCTCTGGTGCACCCAGATCTATAATCCCTGTACCCCCATGCCTGGCTTCTGGGAACATGGAATTCTCTCTCGCTTTGGAGGTTTCCCATGTGGTCACAGCAGTTCTGCTGGTAACTTGCAATCCACCCACTCAGTTCACCTACTTCCAGAAATGAAAAAGTTTCGCTCTGTGGTGTACCCGCCATCAGCCAGACCCTTTTATGTGTTCAGTCAGTCATATTCTGCATTACCTCTTTTCCCTTTCAGACACTGACCTCTGGCACTCCACAGTGTACACTTGACATCCGCAGGATGCTAAATTGGTACCTTGATTGTACTAAGGATTGTAGAATATCCTCTTAACTAATTGTGTCTTTCACCCCCAGGAGTGTGGGCCCCCCTATTTCTAAGCAGTGCCTGACCACATTGGTTGGCATCCTGCATTATTTTCTGTTACTGGAGGTGCAGTAACAAGCTTTGCGGTTCTGTTCATGCCAACTCCACCAATGGCATAGCCATTTTCGTGACTTATTTTCACAATATGTCAACTGCTGACATCTGTTCTGCTGCCACTTGGAGTACTGTTTACATATTCAATAAACATTACAGCCTGGACATCATCTCTCTTAGACATGCCAGCTTTGGCCTTACTGTTCTGCAATGCCTCCTGTTTTAGGGTCATTTGATCCTTGCTGCCTCCCACAATGCATTGATACTGCTTGGGAATTGTTCCAGTGGTGTGGCTTAATGGAGAGAGATGTACTCTAAGAAGATAGAGCAGTTACTTACCGAAACAACAGCGCTTCGAGAGAAATTCCTTCATTGAGCCACAGCTCACCCTTCTACCTTCCTCCTTCTCAGGTGGTTTTCCTGGAAGTCCTGCCTGCTCTCACATGCTTGTTATTCTTCTTAAGCCCAATTAGGGTGTAATTTATCTCACATTCCATATCTTCTTCCATGTGCCTGTTCTGGTCCTGGTTGACTGGGTCCCTACCGGTCCGATAATCCTCCGAGCTTGTGTCCGGCAGGGAACTGAAAGCATCAGTGTGTGCTGTGACAACCTATATAACGTGGGTAACGTTATATAGGTGTTGACAGCGCACACTGATGTGGACAGACCCAGCTAGCAAAAGTTTCTGGGTGGTCCTGACACCGGTTGCTTAAAGTTCCAGTGGTGTGACTCAGTGGAGCAGAGTCTCTCAAAGACCTACCATTATGGTAAGTAACTGCTTTTTTTTTTTAACCTAGCAATCCTAGTCAGAAGATTATCTTTCAGTCCTCCTTAGGAGATACATCCCTAAGTCTTCGTCGGCTATTCTTCAGCCTTGATTATTGCTACATCATAATGTACTATCACAATTTCTGTGCCTCACTTTGAATTTTATAGGAAACCAGGTAAAATGAGCTTAAACACCCCAACCAGGGGTGTAAGAACTAAACAACTTCTCTTAGCTGCCCCTTTTTAAATTTTACAATGTACTGTAGAAGCTGCTTACCTTGACCAGATCAGCTGTTAACACAAGAAGAAGAGGCTGTGGTGCCCAGGGGGACCAAGAGTGGAGTACCACCTATGTAAAAAAAAATCTTCATCCAGAAGATACACTTCCAGTTCTGCATACTGCCTTTTGGCTTTGCCGTTGATCTAAGAGCATTTACCAAAGTTCTGACAGCACATCTTCTGACTCGTGAGTTTTAAGTACACCCTTACTTAGATGATTGGCTTATCACAGTGAACTCTGGAAGCAGCACAGGCAGCAGGTCAGGTGGTTGTACTCACGCTAGAATCCCATAGCTGGTTGGGAAACAGCAAAAGTAGTTGCCTCTCCCATGTTTAGTCCCTAGAGCATCTGGATATAAAGTTCGACACTGTGAGCTCAACAGTTGCCCTAACTTCAGCCAGGATTCCGATGGTGTCCACAGCACACGCAACTCTCCAGACAATCAGGAGGCTACAGCACAGACCCTGACTCACACACTGGGTTGTATGACCGCATATATTGACCTGGTTCAGTGAGCCCATCTCAGACACCAGTCACTATAACTCCATTTGATCTGACTGTGGGAGTTGCAGTGCCATTGCTTGATGCACAAAGTCCCACTCCCACCATAGATCAGAGGCTTATTCAAATGGAGGATGTATCCCTCCTGCCTCAACCAAGGGGTGGCATTGTGCATCCACGTGTTGTGTGACCACACGCCCCATCCTGGCTGTGTGTGGAGCTAGGATTGGAGGCACTGGGTCCATGACATGTAGCATCATGAATGCTGCGTAGGTCTTACAGCCCCATGCATGGCAATCCCATGTATTTCCAGATTACATACCACCCATAGCAGCATGGAAGCATTGGGCCCATCGAGTGTGGCAAGGGTGCACACTTAGAAAAATGGTGGCCATCTTGACATCAATCATTGTAAGAATAACACTGCAAAATTGAAAAAGTCCAATGTGTTACTTGTGTCCCACTGGACATTACTTCTTCCTTATGGCTCACAATATCAGAAGTAATCATGTTATAAGTGGCAGTACACTGTAACTGTGAGTACTTGCCCAGTTTGTGCACTGGTATAAGCACAGCTAGAACTGGTTATTGATAGATGCACTCAAAGTGGCAAATTATTGGGATCCGAGTTTTGTCACAGTCGCCTGAAGAAAATGGTACTCTGCATCTGCACAAAGGAAGGCAGTGATATACTGTATACCATTAACTGCAGTAGTGGATGCAAGAAAGGGTCAGAGTTCACCCAGGATGAGCAGAAGCAACACACACACACAAAAGAAAAACAACCACTTAGCCGGCCCATCAGCACAGCGGCTGGATTTCTGCTGGCGACCTGGGTTCGGGAACAGACCTGGGTTGTTAGAGAGCCAGCCAGGGGGGAGAGGGATGGAGCGTCCTATGGACTGGTCTCCTTCTCCCGGGGGGGAGGATGGGGAGAATGTCCGGTGCATGACGGACCCCTGGAGGAGGCCGAGGTACCGCAGCAACCGGCGTCTGGATGTCCAGAGGGTGGAGCCAGACATGGGATGTCATGGCACGTCCCCACTCCCATGAAAAACATCCTCTAGGGGGCAAAAAAAGTGCAGCCAGTGCCTAGATGATGCCCGCCTCGCCGCTTCGAATCAGCTCCCAGGCTGGCTCCCGGACCTTGCAGGCGTCCGACACCTTGGCTGGTGCCGTGGCCCTACTCGGGGGGCAGGGGTAGTGGGGAAAGTTGCGGCTCATGCGGGAGTGGGGGACGATGAGGTCCGTGACCGGGCAGATGGTGCCGACACTGCCAGCGGGGGAAAAAGCATACTAAAATAAAAAAAAAACATTTTTTTTTTTATCATATATTGCTTTCTTCCACCTGCTGCAGCACACTTCCGGCTTGGGGCATCCAGCCGCTGGCTCCGCCCGCCCGGAGAACTGGGTAGCTCAAACTGCACCCAGGAGGATCTGGGATGGCCATTTTGCCATCCCGCTGGAGGGCTCCCCCTCTGCCTCAGCCAGCCAGGATAGCCCTGGACCCTCCCCGACAGGATTCTGCCAAAGTCCTCCAAGCAGCTCAGAGTGTGGCCATCAAGCTGCACGGTCGCACCCAGCCATTTTGCTCCTGATTGGTCCCCTGGAATGCGGATATGCAGTGACGTCCTGGCACACCGTGCCGACGTCCGCCACATTCCCCCTCAAGATTGCCAGCACCAGTAGTGCTCCCGAGGGTCCCCAGGAGCCGCTACAGTGCGGCAAGATTCCCCAACCCACCCCAGGACTGGGAGAGCAGTCTATGGATGCTCAATCCCTGTCCTCCCCTGCCGACCCCCGATGGCCCGGGCTTGTTCCCAAACCCGGGTCACCGGCATGGTGCGAGGTGTGGCATCCAGCACCTCAATCCTCAGCGCCACCGGGCCAGCCAACAAAAAAAAAAAAAAAAACACTTAACTACTTTCTTGACAATATTTAGCCAGAAATAATCAATCCAGATAGGCCAAAAGATCAAAGCTTACACTTAAAGCTGTTTGGAATACTGGAATATGTAGAAATCTATCGATTTTTCGTTTTCTTGTTAGGGTTCTTGTTAGTCTAAGCTTGGGAGTATTTTGAGTATATTACTACCAAGGCTTGAGAATGGTCTACAGCTAGGGCCCTGGAATTTAATTCAAGGAACGTTTATTTTTTGTTGGTGAGGATTTTTCTTAAAATCTTAATTCTTCCTTAGATCTTCAAGGACATCTCCCTCCACTAAGCCACACTTGTTGAGCTGTAAACTGTCTGCATCAGGAACACTCAGAAACTTTTGCTAGCTGGGACCCCCCACATTGACATATGTTGGCAGTCCATTCCTCAGTTCCTTCTCTTGTCGTTACCCTGTTGGCAGATCTGCTGAGAAACAACACAATATGCCATCATCGCTTGTCTAGGGGTTTTGTTAATTATTTTATTATTATTTAAAGTATCATTGCATACCACCATAGAAACCTTTTTTTTTGTTTCTGTCACTGTGGTAGGGTGTAGATGTATAGAGTTGACGCTCACACTCATTGTTGCCTGCATCTCTCATAGGACGTGAAAACCAGTGCCATTTGCCAAGGCTTTAACCATGCCATGAGGAGGCCCCATCAGAAGACTTTAGGGGCATTCCTTCAGAGCATTGAAAGTACTACACATATAGTGCCAGCCTCACTGTCCTGCCCCACTGACTTCACTTCATCCTGCCAGTCACCCCCAGAGGTCAACAGCAAAGTCCCCTCTGGGGTCATCGAAGCCCAAGGACAAATCTTCTATATCTGCTTCTGTAGAGAAGGATAAACAAAATACACCTTCTGCTTCTCCCTTCTGTTCTCCACATCATACCAGTGCTCCAGAAGGTAAATTGAACCAGAGAGTTGTTGCCCCTTTTGGCCCCCTTGTTGACATGAGTCACGAGTGCTGCAGCTTCAACTCCTGTCATTGACCTGATGCCTCCTCGGTTAACACAGCCTCCCAATAGGGAGCCCCAGGAACCTCCATTGGAGCCTCCTCTTCCTGTAGAGGAGGAGAAACAATCATGAACTCCAGCATGTGGAGGAAGGGGATCTGGACTTGCTTGAGGACATAGTGTCCTGTTCCACCCTGTCTTCCTAAAATGGGGACACGGATATGTATCCCACAGTCTCTTCCTAAAGATGTTTCTTTCAAACATTGATAACTCTTAATGCAGGAATCCTTAAGATTGACTGCTAAGGAGGAGGACTCCATGAAAAGGAGCCTATAAGAGTTCTGGAAGTCCCCACTGTTCCTTTTATAAGTGTTCCTCCAAGCCATCCACCTTTGGAGGATGCACTGTGGCTGCCTGACAAAGACCAAGTGCCTTGTTGCTATCCCTGTAAGGTGGGCAAACCGTACTCTGCTCCAGCTACTAAGTCCTTCTACACCTCACAGCCTGAAACTGACTCAGTGGTTGTCATGGCTACCTATGAGTGGGGTATACACCAAGGCATATGAGCTCCCTCCTCATAAAGAATCAAGAAGGTTGTATGTCATGGGAAGGAGGATATGTGCTTCTGTGTCTCTCAGACTATGCATTGGTAACTGTCAGGCTTATATGATAACATTTCAAAATAGCCAGTTGGTTTTTATCTTCCATGGTAGACAAGCTGCCTTATGGACCCACTAAATGTGAGGTCCAGTGGACTGTCACTCATGGATTAGATGCCGAGAAGCATCTCCTGCATTTTACCTGTGACACTTTGGATGCTTCTGTCTTTGGCATTTGCCTCAGGTGCTATTTCTGGCTTAGGGTGGTTGGTTTTGCTACAGATGTACAGCAGTCAGTCCGTAATGCACCATTTCATGGCCAGAAACTTATTTGGCAACTATATGGAGATGACTTTGAGGGACTTGCAGTCTTCAAAAATGACTCACCACTATTTCAAAGCTCTGACTCTTCATCCCTACCTTGGTGGGGGCTCTTTGTGTAGTCCCTTCTCCTGTCCTCCCCATGACTATGACCGGCACGGGGTCAAAACAGCGCATCTGAAATAGCGTGGCAACCAGTGCTGCAAGCAATATCATGTCCGTACAAATAAGCTCTGGAAAAAAACACTGACCTTGCAAAAACAACGCACACCAATAGACTGCAATGGGACATTGTTGTTCGCCCCCCCACACACACCCACCGGACTTAATATAACTAGCTCCAAGGGGGGAGTGGACTTCGGGGATGGGGAGAAACTCGGGAGGGGAGAAAACTTGATTAAAAAAAACGCAGCAAAAGGAACACCAAGAGACCTGGGGGGAACCGAACCATGGTCCCAGGTCTCCACTCCCACCGTGTGCTGGTGCCTTAGTCACTCCACCACGAGAGTGGCTCAGCAAGGCACCAGACCACACAAAACTACTTGATCTTTTCCCACTTACAGCACAGAGTGACAGGGATAGCGGTAATTCCCTACCGCTATTATACCCCTGTTGCTCTAAATCCTTTAGCGTTTTTTACAGTGCAGGTATTGCAGCGCTGTTTTCCTTGTGCTATTTTGATCCAGTACCACTGTGACCTTATGCCAGGCCAAGGTGTCTCAGCATACATCAGCCCCTCCTCCCTTGCCCCCCCCGGTGTCCATTGCAGAGTTCCCAAGGGTGTGGGTGCTGGCGGTGTCCCTGTTGCCTCCTGGCTCCCTTCTGCTTCCCCCAGTCCCTCTAAAGGATCCAGGAATACTGGTTGGGGGGGCAGGATCTCTCCCTTTCTATCAATTGGAGGGAGTTCATGACAGAAGGAGTCCTGAAAATAATTCAGAGAACTCTTGCTCTGGAGTTGCTGTATACCTCTCTGGTGCATCCCCATCTCCTTGTCATTTTCCTCCAGGGCATCTGTCAGTCCTCTTAAGCAAAGTCCAGACCTTTTTAGTCAAACTAGCCGTACAACCTGTTCCTCTCACAGAACTCAACCAAGGGTATTACTCATGGTACTTTCTGGTTCCGAAGTAGTCCAGGGACTTCAGTCCTTTTCTGGACCTCAACAAACGCATTGAATACAAGAAGTTTAGAATGGTGTCACTTCAGTCCCCACTGCCCCTGTTGATACAAGGGGATTAGATGTGTGCACTGGATATTAAGGATGCCTGCCTTCGTATCAGGGTGTGCCACTGTCATCGACAGCACCTCCACTTTATGCTGGAAGGCTGACATTACCAGTTCTAGGGAAGTGGATATGATGTTCTATCCACACTTTCTGGCAGTTGCCTTTCCTATTAATTTTATCCAGAACTTCTTCAGGCTGGCGTCTCCCACCCAACGGGGTGGTAACTCCCATAATGCCACCCCATGATGCCAGATCTTCCTTTCTGCTGGAAGAAGCAGGTTCCCTCCTTATTGCTCTCAGCGCTGATTAGGCCCTTTTGCTCTAGATCTTCAGATTTACTTCCAAACTTTCAAAACTTTGTCTTAAGGCCTGGTGTACTTCACCAGTCACACCTCGGAGGCCAAGCAAAGGCTTCATACTCTGGATCTGAGGTGAGCACTCGCTTATTACAAGGAGCGCATGGCTGGAGTTTAGGGAGAGGTTCGCCAGCTGTTTGTCATGTACGCTGTAGCTGCACCTGGTAGACCAGCAGCCAAGCGGATGATTGACAGGTGGATTGTATCCTGCATTGATCTCTGCTATAGGTTTGCAGGTAGAGAGCCTCCCATAGGGCTATGGTCTCATTCCACCCACCATAGCGCTGCCTCGGTGGCTGCTTCCAGGGACGTCCATATCCAGGAAATCTGCAGGGCAGCTACCTGCGGTCAGCACACTCCTTCATTTCCCATTACCATATCGACCTTGAGTCATGCTGGGATGTTGGTTTTGGGGCCTCAGTTCTCCAGTCTCTGTTTCCCAAGTAGGGGGTGTGCGCCTTGCCCCCTCATCCAGGAGAACTACTAGGAGTCTGCCAGAAAGTGTGGATAGAACATCATATCTACATACCTAGAAAAACAGGTTACTCACCTATAACAGTAGATCTTCTACGGACAGGTCTCTTGCAGTAGGTTATTACTCTTGGGAGTCCACTAGGTGGAGCTGTCACATGGTAGCCTCTTCCAGCAGTCTTCTATAGGGCCGCCCCCATACATCACTTCCTCTGGCTGTGTATAAAAGGGAGCGGTCCCAAGTACGCACTGTTCATTTTCCTGCTGGCTTCAGCCTGCATGGCAGCTAGCTCGATCTTCTGTGTTCCAGTCTTCAACATGAACTTGAACCTGATTTTTCTACTCTGTGCTGGGCCTGTGGAACACTCCCAGGCGCTGGTTCTTCTACTTCCAGAACCCGAGCTTGTGAACCAATCACAGCAACCCCGGCTCCTGCCTCTGGTCCTCGGCCTGTGTACTACTCCCAAGACCCGGCTCTTCTACTTAAACTGGGCCATGCCTGTGCTTCTCACGGTACCCCCAGCTCTCCTTTTTTCAGTGGGCATGTGTTCACTCACAGCACCCCAGCTGCTCCTTGACCCAGGCTCTCTTGCTTGGTCAGGGACTCCGTCCATGGCTGACAAGGCAGCCTCCCCGGGACAGACCAACACGGATCCCCAGCCCAAGGCTGTCGTTCCCGGCATCAAAGGCAGCAGGACTCACATTCCTCTGATCTGCTCCATCAACAGTGGCTCCTCCATTGTCAGTGGGGCCTTCGTACTCTTGTGCCATCTCTGGGGGCTATCCCCACCCATTGACGGAGCGTTCATCGTTGTTGGAGCAGTTCCCCCCATCGACGGAGCCTTTGTTGCTCCCCTCAAGATCGATGGGTCATCCCCTGTCGGTGGAGCACTCTCTGGGATGTTTTCCGTCACTGGGCACTGTTTCCCCATCGACAGAACATTCCTCTTCGATGGGGTGACTTCCCCCGTCAATGGAGCATGTTGTTTTCTCTCCCTTGTTGATGGGAGCTCTTCACTATCAATGGGGCGTGCTCTTGCTTTCCTCTCGTCAATGGAGCACTACTCGTCAATGGGATGACTTTCCTCGTTGACGGAGCATCATGTTTTCGTTCCTCATCAATGGGGATGCTTCCCCCATCGACGGGACGTCTTGTTTCTTGTTCCTCATCGACGGGACGTCCCCCTTTTTAATTCCTCATCGATGGGGCTGTTCCATTGACGGGACATCCTTTCGCCTTTCAGCGGGTTGGTTCCCCATCGCCGACAGGGGCTCTGCACCTCGGGCAACCCCTATCCGAGGGGCCCCCCCCCGACTGTCCTGGCACCAGCGCCCCTTCTCTCGGACCCTCAGTCAGGGTTCCTGGGGCTTTCCACTAGTTCCTTGCCCCTTCTCCAGTGCAGCCCCACTGGGGTTGGGATCCCTGCCCCCCACCTTTCTGGCATCATCCGGTTCAGGCTATTTCCGCCCGATTCCCCCTACCTCCTCCCTTCTGTTTTTGGGGGTCCGGCCCTGGGAGTTCCCTGCGGGGGCCTTTTCTGCCCATGCCTGAGCTTTGGCGTCTCCTCCCTTCCCCTCAATCCTGCCGAGGGCCTCCTGGCTGTGCAGTGCCCTGTCAGGCCTTCCCTGTTTGGCGACACTCTTGCAGCTGCCTCTGTGGGCATCTTGGGCTCTCCTACCTAGCCCACTTGCTCCATCTTGCCTGTTCTTGTATGCCGGTTGTGGTTTCCAGCACCTTGTGTGTTTTGGCGTGTGTGTTTGCCCTCCCGTGCCTCACTGCTTCGCGGCCTTTCCTATGTGGGCCGTGTGGTCCGGTGCCTCCACACCTTGTGTGTTTCCACTTTGGTGCCTTCTCCCCGCCACTGCCTCCCTCCCTGGGGTCGGCCTTGTTGTCGCTGCCCCTGTACATTTCCATGCTTTCCTGACATTAGCTTCTTGCAGGCTCCAATGCCATGGCTGCATCTGCCCGTCTGTCCCCGCCGTCGCCTTGCGGCACCTCACCTGGCCTGGGCTGTTGGGTTCAGCTCCTGAAGTGCACCTGTCAGTTGCTGTTGCCCATTTTGTGATGCCACGTCATTTGGTCCTGGTACCCAGACCTTCTAGGTTCTCTGCCACTGCTGTCCGGCAGTCGGTCCGGGACCTCCCCTGTGCCCCCCAGTTCCCGTCATACTCCTCGGCTGCATGGACGTCCTGTTCCTGCAGGGTGCTGCTCAGGTCTGTGGTGAGGCCTCTTGTGGGGCGACTGCGTCTGCCCCGCCCCCGTTCTGAGCCCATCCTTCTCGTGGGGCTGGGCCTGCACCTCCTCCTTGACCGCTCTACAGGGCTTGCTCCCCACCTCCTTCCGCATGCCTTGGAGGTGCCCCAGATGTCCCTTCACCCTTTTCTTCGGAGGCCTGCTTCCTCCTCCTGGTTGGTTCCCTCTTTTCTGCGGTCGTTTTGGAACCCCCCAGGTGTTCTTTGCTGTGGCCTACCCGGTGCTCCTTGCACTGGTACTCCCCACTCTCTGCCCGTGCGCTGTGCACTTGGCATGCTCTCCTGGGTTTCCTTTTCTTGCCATGGCCTTTCAACCCCTGCCTCATCAGGTTGCATCACTATGCATGGCCTACTGCTTTTCTCTTTTCTGCAGTGACATGTTTCTGTCTGTCTCTGACGGTGCCTTGGATGTCCTGTTGGGCTTTATGTATGCCATTGCCTCTTGCCCCCCTGCTTGGCAGGTTGAATCAGTGGCATGGCCCTGTTCCTACTCTCCCTTCGAGGAGTACTCTCTTCCTCACACACCTTTGGCTTGTCCACCCGACCAGGTGTTTGAGCTGACTTAACTTGGACTTTGTGTTGACACCTTCCCTTTCCGGGGTTATACCGGCTATCTCTACGTTTTCGTGCGGCACTCCTCTACGGATGCCGGCTGGCCTCTATGCTGTCCGTTACTGTCTCAGTTTGCCTGTCCTGTCCCTGTCATCAGGACTGGCCACCTTTTCTTCTCCACTCCATGCCTTTCCGGGCCTGCCAGGTTGGAGGTTCTTCTGTCCTGTGGCCCGACCTCTGGTCTCATCTTCCGGGTGTGGGTGATGACGCCTTCCTTTTGACTTGCTGTGACCGCCATCCCTTGTCCTGGACCACATAGCCATCTCCTGGATTGTTCTGCATCTCCTCCATGGCTTCCGCCTGGTTCCTCTTTGCCACCTCTTTTTCCGTTCTCATGGATGTGTCTTCTTGGCATTGCTTGGTGCCCTGGCTTAAATCCAGGCTTCCTTCTCTACTTGTCCTCCCTTTCTTATAACTGCTTGGTACTCTTCCAAGAGTAATAACCTACTGCAAGAGACCTATCTGTAGGAGGTAGTATCGATACATAAGAACTTACTGTAACAGTAGATCTTCAAGGTACAGTCTCTTGTAGTAGGTACAGTCCCGCCCTCCGTTCCCCTGCCTTTTTTGCTCAGGGTCCTTTGCTCTCTGCACATTAGGTTGGGTATTTCCATTGGTCCCTCTGTCCTTGGTCTTTTGCATGCTGCAGATGGCGGGGAACAGTGTGTACCTGGGGCTGCCTCCTTTTATAAACAGCAGGAGGAAGTGATGAATGGGGGGCCCTATAGAAGACTGCTGGAAGAAGCTAGCGTGTGACAGCTCCACCTAGCAGACTTCCAAGAGTAATAACCTACTGCAAGAGACCGTACCTCAAAGATCTATTGTTACGGTAAGTTCTTATGTAACAATACTTTCTAGGAGTGGTATATGATGTTCCTCCACATGGACCCACCTGACCTCCCCTGGCTTTGGCACGCAGCACTGCTTCCAGCAGGCAAGATCTGGCGTCATGGGGAGGAGCTGAGGGAGTTACCACCTGGGTAGGTGGGAGGAGCAAGCTTGAAGATGTTCTGGCCAGAATTAAAGCAAAAGGTAACTGTCAGAAAATGTGGATGTACATCATATACCTCTCCTAGAACTACTGTTACAGGTGAGTAACCTGCTTTTTCATGTCTTGCCGATTGACTTATCCTCAGTGCCACAAGTTCACAAATTGCTTAGAAGTGGTGGTCGTGGCTCTCCAGAGTGAAGGACTGTATGTATTACCTTGCCTGAATGACTGGCTTCTGAAAACCTCACCCCAGACTACAGTCTCTCTTTCATATTTGCCAGTTCCACCAGCTGGGCTTGCACCTACCAGTGTATTTTCCTTCCCGTCTAATAAATGGGAGGTTTTATTATATTCAGTGGATGTCCACAGAGCCTTACGCTTCTATTTGGTCCAAACACAAGACTGTAGAAAATCATCTTGGCTTGTGCTTCCTTCTCCCCTTAAATGATGGGCTCTCCTGTTTCTAAACAATGCTTTTCAAATGGTTGACATCCTGTATTTCTGTTTGTTATTGGAAGCACAGTAAGGAGCCTTCCGGTCCAGTTTGTGCTAACATGTCAATCCATGGCATGACCCCTTCTGTAGCTTGTTGTCATAATGTATCTGCAGATGATATTTGTCTGCTGCCACCTGGGTTTCTGTCCACACTTTCACTAAACGCTGCAGTCTGGATATTTTCTCTTGCAGACAAGTCAGCTTTGGTCTTATCCTTCAAGGCCAGCTGTCTTCGGGTCATATGGACCAATGATATGCCTCCTACCTCCCAGGGTTCCTGCCGTACTGCTTG
This sequence comes from Neoceratodus forsteri, assembly GCA_016271365.2. NCBI lineage: Eukaryota > Metazoa > Chordata > Ceratodontiformes > Ceratodontidae > Neoceratodus > Neoceratodus forsteri. The sequence continues at coordinate 128,884,477 of CM057453.1, forward strand.
GGAATTGTCCCACAGGTGTGGCTTAATGGAGGGATATTCCCAGAGAAGATAGTTACTTTCCGTAATGGTAGACCTTAATAGAATCTCCTCCATTGAGCCAAAGCTTACCTTTCCGCCGTCCCACTTCTCTGCTTTAGGTTGCATTTGCTGGAAGTCCTGCCTGCTTTGGCATGGTACATACTCTTCCTTTTCCCCATGTGGGCTAGTTTTTGGTTCCATCACTTCTGCCGTGTGCCTGGTCCTAGTTTCCCAGTTCCTGCTATTTTGATAAATCCTCCAAGCTTGTCTTTGGCAAAGAACTGAGGAATGGAGCAGTTATATAGGAAGGGGTATCACAAGCCGAAGGAGGGAGGTACTGGTTCCACTGTACAAAACGCTGGTGAGGCCTCACCTGGAGTACTGCGTTCAGTTCTGGAGGCCGCACCTTCCTAAAGACATAGACAGGATGGAAACGGTGCAAAGGAGGGAAACTAAGATGGTGCAGGGGTTACAGCATATGTTATATGAGGATAGGTTAAAAGACCTCAACATGTATTCACTGGAACAGAGGAGGGAGTGGGGGGACATGATTGAAACGTTCAAGTACCTCAAGGGTATAAATAAGGCGAAAGGGGAAAACATCTTCCAGTTCAAGAATAGTACAAGAACAAGAGGGCATGACGTGAGTTTGGAGGGCGGCCGTATAAGGGGAATGGGAGGAAGTTATTTTTCACTGAAAGGGTGGTGGATACATGGAATGGCCTGCCCCGGGGGTGGTGGGAGCAAGCACTGTAGCAGGATTCAAACATGCATGGGATAGGGATAAGGGAACCATAGAGATGAGAAGGAATAGCTAAAGCAGGTGACCTACTATTGGCACCAGCCGCTAGTACAGGTAGGGGAAAAAGGGCAGACTGGATGGGCCTGGTGGTCCTTTTCTGTCGGCAGATTCTGTGTTTCTATGTTTCATCCACATTATATAGGTGGCAACTTACGTCATTGTGGGCAGCTTGTGACAGGGTGTATAAGACCCTGACCCATTTGTTACACAGAGTTAAAAGCAAGGATCTATTTTTCTGTCCTCTCCTATTCTGTCACTTGTCTGTCTCTTGTCTGCCTGATTGTGCAGTCGAATTTTCCTTGTGGAACTTTGGAACTGGCCACTCTGATGGTCCCACAATTTCCGCCTGTTGTCTCCCTTGCTTTACTTGCTATGTCTATTCTATCTTTCTTTCTTTCATTGCTTCTCTGTGGTTAAAAAATATATATGCGATTCTTTATGTGAAACTGAGATCCATTGGTTTGCAAATGTATATAGTTATGTTGTTTCAGTGAATTGCAGAAAGCTGTTTTGGGGTTGTTAGAAAGGGTAGCAATTTGGAACACAAGGATTGACCTTGAGAAACCTTTCGACCTTCCACAGGCTTATTTGCAGTGCTGTCAGTAGGAAGACCAGCTCTGGCCAGAATGTCTTAACTGGCTGCACATGTTGAGGAGACTGGATGTACTGATCACAGGAAAGAAACTGACAAAGTTTGGTACATTGTGTGAAGACAGGAGATACAGTTTAATGAGAACAGGATGCAGAATTTAATTCCCAGGTGAAACCATCTTGTAAAAGAGAGCAGTGTGCGTTTTAAAGGGTGGGAGAGAGAGAGAGATTTAAATTTAGAGATACCCTCAGATGAAGGACTTTTTTTGTTTGAACTGTCTGTATAGGAGCTATCCTGCCCAATATTAATTTTTTTATTTTATTGTTATTGATAATAAAATGCAGCCTGCGAATTTTATATGAACATACAAATCTGCCAACAGAAACAGGCCTTACAGTCTATCAAGTTTGTCTGCTCGAATGCGCAGCCAGCACCCTTATATTGCAGCTGCCCCACCCTCCTCTCTCCCTCACTTTTACCCCTCCTCGCACCCTATCCCATGCCCTTTTAAAACTGCCCACTGTGCTACAGGATGCCACCTTCTCGGGTAGAGTGTTCCATTTCTCCACCACCCTCTCTGTGAAAAAATGTTATGACTTCACATGGTTTGCCTGTGTTTCTTGACCTATGCTTCTATGACACAGCTCCAGTTAGCAAACGTTTGAGTGGTTCTGGCATTGACAGAGTACAGTTCCACAAATGTAACTCAATGGAAAAGATTCTCTCAAAGATACACTGTTATAGTAAGTAACTGGACTTCGTTGCCTCACTTTCACACTTTGTTTAACCTGAAGCTTTAGCATCTGATGTCTTTGATGTTATAACAGGATACCCAAGCTGATGACTGAACAGCATTCTGACTTAAAAAGCAAATAATTCTGGCCACAGAAGTGAGAAAACTGTACTGCATCAGCTTAGGAGTCCAGCCACAGAAATCAGGACTGAAGTTCTGCAAAGAACAGGGACCTTGGAGATGTGCATTGCAGAGTAGAATGTGATTTTAAATAATGCCTTTTATATTGGAAGTATTGCTTTACCAAGCAACAAGCTAGACACTGGCAGAGCAAGGAATATGAAGACAAATACAGCTGCTGATGTGCACATAATAACATTCCTACAGCTATAGATAGTTGCATTGAAACCCATGTTATTTTATATTATTTTTTATTTATTTAGTTTTGGTAACCGGGTAGGGTGCACTAGCCAGTGATTGCCTATTTTCAGACACAACCCGGGAGGTTACAGTATAGGAACAGAGAAGACATGGTACAAAAATGCACAGTTTACAATGCAGTGTCAGACAGGATATCATAAAGACAAGTACTGTAACAGACAATTGAAGGAATACAGTGAATAAAGCTCGGTAAGGGTAACAGATATATGAGAGAAGGAAGTGTTGGCTAGTACGGCAGAAATATTTCCAAGTGCCATGGGATCTTGAACTTCTATCTGGACAGTGACCAAAAAATTTGTTTTTTTAACTATCGGGCTAATTATCCTTTCTGTTTAAAGCACTTATGCATAATGCAGATTGATATATTAAGGTTTTTTTTTTCTTACAGTCCCTAGGGATGGCTTGAAAGATCAAAGTGGGTTTGAAGAGATGAGGGCGAACTACATTAAAGAGCTAAGAAGGATTGTAGCAAAGAACACCAGTAACTCTGGGCAAAGCTGGCAGCGGTTTTATCAGCTGACTAAACTTCTCGACTCCATGCATGATGTAAGTCAAATATTTTAAAAAAAAATTAAGATTACTTTATAATTCCGTTACTAAGAATTAAAAATTACTTGAAGTCTAGTAGTGTTGATGAAATAAATTCTGAACGGTGTTCTGACCTTCATCACCTGCAGACTTGGTTTTAAGCCAGTAGGCTCTTGCTTAATAAAAACGAAAATAAAGCTATGTTCTGTGGCTCCAAGCCTAGCGACCTTAAGCACAAGGGTGATCTCTGCCTGGTTACTTCTGACAGCATCCCAGTAGTTGTGTGGATAGCCTTAAATATCTGGGGATATAGCCTACCTTCCCCCCTCTCCTATGCCAAGCACTTTAATGTTACTACAAAAAAGGTCCACCAGGAACTTGAAGTGTTTTATTGAGTTATAAACTATCTGACTTCTGAAGTTAGTATTGTGTGGCAGATGCCACTTCCTCTAATTAAATATGGGTCCCTAGTCAGCGATCTGGCCCCAGCCTCTGAGCCCCATAGAAGAGCAATGCTCCGCAACTGTATTGCACACTTTGCTCTCATAGCAGACTTACAAATGCACCATTGCCTTTTGTTCTCCAGACTCAACTGGCTATCAGTGGACAATAAAAGACACGCTCAACATCTGCTCTTTTGCTGACATGGCAATGTCATACGTGACCGGTCCACCTACAGTAGCTTCGCAGTTGATTCCCCTTGCTAAAACCGAACTCTTCATTCCACAAACACTGATTTGTTTAGTGTTGTACGGATTAAGAAGACCATGAGGCAAAAAGCCTTTAGTTTCCGGGCCTTAAAAATTTGTAACAATGCCTCAAATTCAGACTACAAAATCTCATGTTTCTTTCCAGTCAAGGTTTAAATATCTGTGAACACTGTCTGTAACTGTCTTTGATTCTCTTTATCCTCATCTGCCTTGTATTTTGTTTTTTATCTGTTCTCATCTCCTGGGTTGCTATTGCAAAGGTAACTCAGGTCCAACTCACCCAGACAACAAAATAAATAACATTTTGAGCATTTCATAGATCTAAACTAGCAAAATATAAAACACAGACACACACCTGTGCTTACACCACAAGATTGAGTATGTATATTTTGGCTAACAAGTGATATGCTTCTGGAAGTGCGTTTCCACAGCCAGATGGATGTGTGCATCTACAGTATGGAGGAATGGAGGGCCCTGTGCTTTCCTAGCCTGATGGATCTGTTCACGCTGGAATGAGAATACGATTCTACTGTCTCAGAAAGTAAGGAAATTCTTCGGAGAAAACTGAATTAAAGAGCTAGTGTACTGCCTGGAATTAATAGTAACTTTCAGATATAGTCGGCTATCACTTTTTATATCTAAAATATTTTTTTCTTTTCTGCTTGCCAATAAGAAGATTTTCCTCCTGGCAGTACTAGGGTGATGTGTGGAGCAGCACTCTGTCTGGAGGCTAAAAAAAAGTCAGTTATGTTCCTCCCACTACGCCACCAACATGGAGACCACACTGACTGTGACATCACTAGTAACCAAGGAGAACCATTTCTCACTGCCAGATTATTCTGTTTCACTTGAAGCAGCAGGGATTGGCTCTTCTTGGTTACTAGTGATGTCACAGTTTCCTGCATTTTGATTGGTAACATGTGAAAGTCACTGCTCAAGCTGCAAAGCTTGTGGTGCCTCAGTATGTTTGGTCACATTTCTGATGATTTAGAGGGAGGAACAAAATTGACTTTTTAGCCTTCAGACAGAGTGCTGCTCCACACATCAGACCTGTACTGCCAGGTGGAAAATCTTCTAATTAGCAAACAAAAAAGGAAAAACACTTAAGATATAAGAAATGATAGCTGACTGCATCTGAAAATTACTATTAATTCCAAGCAGTACACTAGCTCTTTAATGCATCAGTTAGGGTTCAGATTAAACCAACAAAAGTAGGGAAATGTGGTGTTAGGCTTTCCAACCCTAACTCCCCGCCCCCACCCTCCAAGCAGGAAAGAAAAACACATTACAGTTTTCACTGTCCTGACTTTTGGCAAATTAGGGGTGTTGTCTTCCTTGGGGTTCTCAACCCTACTGCTCACCCCATTCCATGACCAGATAAGGTGACATGTGACATGTTTTCTTCAGGCATGGCCTACAGGTTGTTGGCAGTATGTGGGGAGACACGGAAGACCCCACCCCTGATTTGCCAAGAGTCAGGACAGCAAAAACCGTAATGTTATTTTCCTTTTCCTGCTTGGTGGATGGGGTGGAGTGTTAGGGTTGGAAACCTTAATGCCACATTTCCCTATTTTTGTTGGTATAATCTAAACCCTAACTGATGCATTAACACAGTTTTTTTTGCAAAGAATATGTATAGATATGCACAATACCTGTGGAAATAAACTTTACCAAATAACCCTGACATTTTTGCTTGGGATGGACCTTGGTGAATGACAAAGCAAATAGTTTCACTGTAGGCCGGGGGGTGTGTAAATCAGTGTTTTTATTACATGCTCCAGGGCAAGTGGTGGTATAAAAATTACTTGCCCCCCGAAATGTGGTACTTGCCCTACTCCCAAAAGATAGACTAGGCTGGGGACGTGTAGACTGTGCAGTGCAGCAAGTCTAGGTGGTGGACCTATACCCAGGCCAGATAACAGCATCACCTCAAAAAACACTCTGGCGGGTGCTGCATACAAGCTACTAGATTGGGGAGGGGGTAGGAAAAAGCACTGGCCAGTGATTTAACATAATTCATCACTCAGAAAAGTTTTCTCTGCACTCAGATTTCATTGATATTGCTCCTGGTAAAGGCACTGAAGTAACTTTAACTCACAGTCTAAATGAGCTTCTTTTGTAAAGAAGGCTCAAACAACACATTTGATTGCCAGCTTTACATTGCTTTTTTTATTGTACCTGCATTGTAGTATTGTTAACTGGAGGTTGCCAGGCGTAGTTTCAAAAAATCAGCAAAAACGTACAGCTTATATCCAGTATATGTACTACACATATGGCAATACAGAGCTCCTCCATATAATTAACAAGAATGAAGTCACCAGCAGTTCAAAGTGATTTGAGCTTAAATTGCCTAGTGACTCTGCAATACAGAAGTTACATTCAGAAACATCTCACATGGCAAACAATGAAAAGGTAGCTCAGTGAGCTGAGCCTGAGACTGGGAGGAGAATTTCAAAAAAAGAGACAAGCTTTACATGAATTAAGTAACTTTCCAGAAATTATCATTAAGTCAGGAGTCTGACAGGGTTTACAGGGAGGACTTCCCATACACAGAGTAACACAGACAGTCTAGTCCGGTGTTCACCCTAGCCCCAGACTGCTGCAGCAGCACCCCAGCCCAGACCCAAGACAGCAGAGCTGCATCAGTTTACCCTCACTCACAGCAGTAGAAGCCACCCACCACACACATAAACTGCACTTCATCCATTACAGTCCAAGGCATTCCCTAACCAAAAGCAAACATACAAGTTCTGGCCATAAAAAAATTACCTGCTGACAGTGCTAACTGTCTTCCGGACTTCCGACAGTACTGCTTGCTAGCTAGTCAGACATTTGTCACGATGGTCGAGTCGACTTAGTCGAGGACGACTTCTTCCAGCTCTGTGCCTCCCTCTGCAGTGCCGCGTTGCTGTGCTCTTTCCCACCTTGCGATGCCACCCTCCCTCCTGTGGCAGACAGATGATCTGTAACCCAGTCAGCACTACAGACATTAGTGATGGGCAGCAGATGTGAAACGGGTGGGGACGAGGGACGTGGGATTAGGGTTTGCTATACACCAGTTTTAATGTCTGGACCCAGTATGAGGTAGCATACCATTATCTATGGCCTTGAACCTGTAGACTTTCTTTGGTCATGAGGGTAGGGGACGTTGTAGGGTGGGTGGGAGTAAGACATAAGAACAAGACATTTCCAAACTTTGTAGGAATTGTGTTTGCAACCCTAACGGTTTATTTCCAACCTTTGTGGGATCTGCATTTTGTGCAGTAGCAACCCTTAAACTTTGCCCCCATTTAACGGAATTGCATGAAATTTTGCGTGTGCAGTCTGGGGGCAAGGTCTCATATATCCGAATTCCGAGATCAACATAGTGCAAAAATCGGGGGGGGGTGGTTTTTTTTTTTTTTAATTATTTATTTATTTTTTGCTCTCACCTACTGCCCAGATGGTTTAGAGTTTTTTTTCTGAAATTTTCAAGGCAGAAGGGGTGCCTTTTTTAGGTTTGCTAAAAGAATATATATACTGTATATTAATCAGTTCATGGGTTACAACTATTTGAAATCTAGGCTATGAGCATGCTCAGCAGGGTCTTTCATTCATATTTCCGATGTGAAAGAAGAAGTTCCAGTTCATGAAAGAATCTTTATTCATGAGCCAAGGTTATTCTTTTGTGAGAGAAAAAAATTATTCTTTCCTATGGCCGCCATCTTATTTTTCATTAAAAAAAATTGAAAACCCATAAAGATGATGCCCTGGAGAAAAACAGACACATGAATCTAGCTAAATGGGGGCCGTTTAGCTTGATTTTGGAGTTTGTTTTTCAAAACATGACCACAAAATATGATGTGGGACATTCCTAAAATCTTAGGTGGAAGGCTTAGCGAGGGCTTTCATTTCTTATTTTGTGAGCTAAAATTCTTCTTTCATGAGTTTCATGAAAGAAGAAGAATGGAATCTCACAAAATACATTTTTTATTTTGTGATCTTCATGATTTTCTTTCATGAGATTTCTTTTGTGATCCTCATTCATATCAAAAGAACTCACGAAAGGATCATTTCTTCTTTCATGAGGGAGATTCTTCTTTTGTGATCTTTTGTGAGATTACTTCTTTCAGGATCCTCTTTCATGAGACCATGCTAAAGAAGAAAATCTGCTTATTAAAGAAGAACTTTGTCTTTGTAAAGAGAAACAACTTTTTTGTAAAAAGGCCGTTTTTAAAGATTTTTACTCCAGATTTTCAACATGGCCTTTTTTGACCACAGTTGATGAACCAGGAAGGTGAAATGTTTCAAATCTGGCACATAAGGTGATTTCATGGTCGTTTTGCAAAAACACCTTTTGGGCAGAATTTTAAAGATTTCAGCTGACTGATTCATGAGGTAGGGTTATAAAAAAGACTATGTTGAAAATTTCTTGTCAGATATACCCTAGGCATCTAATGTTATTATTGCAGTACCCAATTGTCCCTCTGTACAGTCTTACAGGCATCTGTGCCTTGCGGGCCTTACCCGGTCAACAAAGAATAAAAATAAAAAAATTAAAAAACAACTGTCTCCTTGTAATTATTTCAGTTGTTATCCATCAGTTCTCATGTATATGATTATTGTAATTGATATTTTTATGTTCCTAACTGTCCCCATTGCATAATTGCTATATTCATGTCTGACACACTTAATCTGATCAATTCATTATTGATTATGCTGTTGTACCCTATGTCCTCATTGCAGATTTTCTTTTCCTGTATGTCATATTTTAAGGTATTGTTTTATGAAATTCTAAGAACTTTGTACTCCCCACTTTCCCTCTCCCCTGGGTCACACATGGAAACGAGCCTCTGCTCAGTGTGCCTCTCATGGTCACCAACTTTTAAATAAATAAATAAAATATTAAAAAACAAAGTTATGAAACAAGAGTCCTATGCATCTGTATTTGTAGCCACATGGAAGCACAGGACCTGGAGGGTCCTGAACTTTCATAGCTAGACAGACTCCTCACTTGGGCCCTGCATATCTGCATCTGTAGCCACATAGAAATGCAGGGCCCAGAGGGCCCTGCGCTTCCACAGCCAGATGGCTCTCCACTCTCTCAAAAAGAAATGAAATTCATTGCAAAAAACTGTTTTAATGCACCAGTTAGGGCTCAGCTTATAGCAACAAAAGTAGGGAAATGTGGTGTTAGGGTTTCCAACCGTAGCTCTGCACCCCCAAAAAGTAAAATAACAGAAGCACACAAGCAACTACAAACAACCATTATCAGATAAAACAAACAACATACAACTTTTTCCATTTGCCACAAATGACATCAGTCATGAGGGTCCAGCGGTGTTGCAGCCCTGCGTACACATGAAAGATACAAGACATACCCACCCACTTCTGGCTGAAGATAGAAACCCAGCCAGAAGTGAGTATATACACCCTGTAGTGTGCATACCACAGATACAAATCCATGAAGGTAGCTCATTAGTGCTACTGCATTTGCGTCATCTAGAAACAGTTGTATGTTGTTTGTCTTACCTGATGATGGCTATCTGTGGTTGCTTATGTGATCTTGTCCTTTTGCTGCTTGGAAGGGTGGGGAGTTAGTGCTGGAAACCCTAATGCCATATTTCCCTACTTTTGTGGCTTTGAGTTGAACACTAACTGGTGCATTAACACAGTTTTTTTGCAATGATATACACACACAGACATGCACACACACACACACAATTTATATATAGAATAAATTATAGAAATGTGTTGTGAACAAGGAAATAATGCCATTAAGGGAGCTGAAATGCTTCTAAACCACAAGCCTAAAGGGCCATGGAGAAGTACAAACATTTGGAGATCCTTTATTAACCTAATCAGAAAGCTTGGGCTGCATCACCTGACAAAGCAGGCAGTTGTCCTTATGTCAAGGCCTGAAGCCTGTGGTGCAGATCAGTCTTCTGCATCTTCGAGTTACACAGTTACATCCCAAACAATCTAGTGGGTTTGGGCTGATATGTCCTTGTCTGAAACCAAGCGATAAAGTCCCAGAAGAAACTCTTTGGGAACGAACATTGTAGTGACTCGGCAAACAACCGAAAACTTAAAACAAACATGGAGCACAGCTAGGGAGGACTTGGGGCATGCTCAAATGACTACACAAGTGTGACTCCCTAGAAGGAATCCAGGTAGTTGTAGCAATGTATTACACCTGTAGATGATATGTGATTGATCTATTGGAGTTTGATGATATGAACATACGAATGTGCCAGCAGAAACAGACCACCCGGTCTATCTAAGTCTGCTCGAGTGTGCAGCCAACACCCCTAGTTTGCAGCTGCCCCACCCCCCTCCCCTTTGTCATCCCACTGCCACCCTCCCTCCTTCCCCACCCTCACTCTCTCCTGTTCCCTGTCCCATGCCCTTTGAAGCTGTTCACAGATTTACATGATACCACCCATTCTAGTAGGGTGTTCCATTTGCTACCACCCTCTCTGTAAAATAGTGTCTCCTCATTTCCTTCCTAAGTCTTGCCCCCTCTGTTCTTAGCCCATGCCCCCTGGTGACCCTCCCCTCCTTAACTTAAAGACCCCATCTACCCTATCCTTATTGATTCTCCTCAGATACTTGAATGTCTCTAGCATGTCCCCCTGTCCCTTCTATCCTCCAGGGTGTACCTATTCAGGTCTCCCAGCCTGCTGTCATAGTCTCTCTCCTCCATTCTACATATCATCTTTGTTGCCCTCCTCTGCACCCCCTCCAGTAGCCTGATATCACGCTTTAGGTATGTCCTCCAAAACTGCACTCAGTACTCTAAGTGCGGCATTACCAGCGACCTGTAGAGGGGCAAGATCTCCTCTCTTCGCCTGGACGAAAAAAAAAAACCTCGCTATGCACCCCAGCATTTTGTTTGCTTTTGCAGCCGCTCTCCTGCACTGGACAGTGTTGTTCATGGTCCCTGTTATCATTACTCCTAGGTCCTTCTCCTCCTCAGTGATCCCCAGCTTAACCCCCCCCCCAGCCAGTATTCTCTCCTTGGGTTCTTCACTCCAAAGTGCATAATCTTACACTTCTTTGCATTGAACCCCAGCTGCCACCTCTTTGACCACTCCTCTAGCTTGCATAGGTCCTCCTGCAGCTGCTTCCATCCACCACTGCTCCGATTTTGGTGTCGTCAGCGAACACACTTACCTTGCTCACCACCCCATGTGCAATGTCTGATATGAAGAGCCCAAACAATACTGGCCCCAACACAGAGCCCTATGGCACCCCACTCATCACCGGCCTTGAAGTTGAGAGCTCCCCTCTCACCACCACCCGTTGCAGCCTGCCACTCAGCCAGCTTGTAATCTAGTTCATCATTTTTGCCCCTACCCCTACACCAGTTAGCTTCTCCCCAAGCTGCCCATGAGGCATCGAATCGAAGGCCTTGCTGAAGTCCAAGTAAAGAACGTCCACCACATGACCCTTATCCAGCTCACCTGTCACCCAGTCATAATATTGTATGAGGTTGGTTGGACAAGACTTCCCTGAAACAAACCCATGCTGCCTCACATCCTGGAGGCCAATGTCCTCCAGGTATGGTAATACACAATATGACCCACCCAACATTAATGGCGTTTCATGCCATATTTTGGCATTTGCAGATGATCTAGTCCTATTTTCTCTTACAAAAAAAGGACTACAAAGAAAAATAGATATTATTCACAAAAAATGTAAGCTCCTCCAACTTAAAATTAACTTAACTAAAACAAAATCTTTGATTTTTGATTCCAAAAATACTAAAACCTCTTTTTTCTTAGATAAACAAAGAATCGACACAGTCAAGGAATATGTTTACCTTGGGATCAAACTAACAGCAAATACAAACTGGCTTCAGAACCATAAAACATGTATAATAAAAGCTAAACAAAAATTAAGGCACTATTAAAATTTCACTCCAAATTTGGAGGATTAGCCATAACCCCGGCTCTGCAAGCTGCAGGTGCAAAACGTAATCCCCTTTTAACATATGAAGTCGAAGTACTGGTCACTGACCATTTTCCTACCTTAGAGACTACACTTTTATATTTTTTTTATAACATGGGGTAGGCACAGGGAGCTAGCTGATTGGTGGAGTGCCGTCAGCTGTCAGTGCATAAATGCACATTATTGGCACAGTTAGGGTGAAGGGGTCCCCAAGATAGTGAATAGGTGGGCAGAACTGCTCTTTTTTGTGCCTGACGGAATCAACATAAAAAGTAGCCATTTGTAATAGGCAGCTTAGCGAGGCTGCTGGGCTCCCCACCCACCGCCCACTGGATCTCTGGGGACTGAATGCCACTCATTGGGGAGGGAGTGCTGACTTTGGAGAGTGTGTGTCTCTCTGTCTCTTACTGTGTGTCTTTTGTGATTAAGTAAGCATTATTATTCACTGCATTGTGTGCGTCACTGCAATAGCAGTAGCTGACCTGTCCAGGTGTGTGTCTCTCTCTCTGCCTTCAATAACAGGACTTCTCTTGTCCATACTGCTGCCCTGAAACACTGTATGTTTCTGTCACCACTACATGCCTACCCACCCACTCGCTGCACGGCTCTCCGCCGTCCCGCACCACTTCCGCACAGTGGAGAGAGAGTGAGAGACATGGAGCCAATAGAAACAGGGGTCCTGTAGGCGAGTGGCACATGTCAGGTAACTGTGCGTCACTAATAACAGGAGAGAGAGAGAGACTGTGTGAGTTGCAGAAGTCGTGCAGTTGTAGTTGTCAGTGGGCTAACTGTACTTGTTTTGTGTGGCTGCAAGTCGGGGGGGGGGGAGAGAGAGAGATCAAAGTTCCCCCGCTGTGTCCGAAAGAGAGGGGAGTTGTGACAGGCAGGTAGCGGGCATGCTGTGTAGAGGAGAGAGAGCATTGTGGTTATTGTCTCTCTCGTTGTGTATGCCTGGCAAGTAGTTTTCCAGTGCGGTGTTCCACTATACCCCTGTGTCACAGGCAGGACATGTCACCCGCTGGCCGCTGCTGCATATCTTAGCAGGGTTCATAATGTCCCACACCCATTCTGCGGCGAACCCTTACACACACACCCACAATAAACAGTGTCCTCTGCACAGACAGGGCATTGTAGTCTGAGAGAGAGAGAGAGACAGGGAGCACAGCACAATCCTCATTCACGCTGCTGAGGTTTTGGTTGTGTCTCTCCCCTCCAGCAGGTCTTTCCATGGGGGACCGTGACAGCGCTGCAGTCATGTGTGTGTGTGTGTCACTGTGCAGGCATGCTGTTCCCTGTGAGGCACGGGTGCTGTGCCATGTAGAAGTGGGTCCCCGTCCTCTTTCATGCCTGTTCTCCCCCCCACTTCGCTAGGTCCCCAAAAAGAGATGAGGCATTGTATGAGGGCAGCACTCAGAAGGTGTTTAGTGACTGACCTGTGTACTTCATGTTGCCGGTTCTTTCACAATAAGGTCAGCGGTTGCCATTCAGAAATCTGTAGTTGTATACCCTGTAGTTGGCCAGATCATTATACTGCAGTCCTCGCCACCTCTGTAGTTAGTTGCTGGTTGTTTTTGCATAGTGCCCTGTGTCTGAAGTGAGAGAGACACGACGGCAGCCCGCACACCCACAGTTGATGGGTATCATTAAAATCCATTTGTTTCATCTGTGTTCAGAAGTTATTTCACTCACAAGCAGAGTTTATGTTCCCTTTAAGCTACATGCTTCTGCTGCCTCCTGTAGTAAAATATTTCAATAATTAACTCTATCAGTGAAATGTTTCTAGGGACATGGATATATTGTTCATCCACACTGTCTGACAGGTTCCTTGCCGCTTTAAACCTTGCCAGAAGGTCTTCAAGCTGTCTCCTCCCACCCACCCGGGTGGTAAAACTCTCGGTTCCGCCCCATGACGCCAGATCTTCCTTACCGCTTGGAAGCTCAGGTTCCCTCCTTAACGCTCTGGGTGTAGACTGGATCCTATTTCTTCAGTTCGCCCGAAACTTATTCTCAAATTTTCAAGACTTCAGTCAAATTACTCCCTCACGGCTGCGATGGACAAATCGACTCCCGGATTTCGGCGGTGCCCATGTGGGCAGAAAATGTCCAGGATGGATCCGCACTTCACGTGCGTCTACTGCCTCGGCCTAGACCATGACCCGCAGGCCTGCGAGTTATGCCATTCGTTTTCGGCCAACGTCCTGGAAGACCGCGCTGCCCAGTTACAGCTTGGCGCCCCGAGAAGCGCTACCCGCCGGAGAAGTCGAAGGAGGTCCATTGGGCGGGTACCACGGCGGCTGGCTCGGCTGAGCAACTCGAGCAGATGATCGCCCCCGTGGAGGAGGTGGCACAGGGCTCATCTTCCTCTTCCTCGGTCGTGGCATTTATCCCACTCTCTCTGGGTACCTTCTATTCAGCTTCTTTTAAGGAGCTTTGCCAATCCCTTTCCACGAAGGGAGAGGGGCCATCGGGACATTCCTCTTGGTCCAAAAAGAAGGACTTGAAAGGTAAGTCCCACCATCGGCGTTCGTGGGAGTGGGAGAGGTCCCCTTCCCCGGACAGTCAACACTCGACTTCAGTCGAGGTTGTGGCCAAGGCGCTGGCTTCACGGTGTCCCATCAGGTCAGCCGCAAGACACCTATCGACGCCGGTCGAGATTTTCTCGACCATTAGACGGGCCACGACTGGTGAAGCCGACAACCCTTCTTCACCGGTTCCCCCGGTGGAGACCGAGGACTTGCCTGCGCTTCCGGTGCCGGAGTCCCCGATCAAGGCTTCCGAGCCGAGGGAAGAGTGGGTGTCCCCCACTCCTTCCCAGACCCGCCCTCGGAAACACCGAGGATCTCGGTCTCGGTCTCAGACATCCTTTCGGTCCAGCCGATCCCACCGACATCGGCGGTCTCGGTCTCGGCACCGAAGTAAGTGGCGCTGCCACTCGTCCTCATCTTCCTCGTCGGAAGAGGAGAGGCTTCGGCGCAAATTGCATCGACGCTACGAGGACCTGATGTGGCAGCAGTTACTTCTGTCCGGGAACAAGCCGACGCCGTCACCTTCCCCGCCTATCAAGTGGCTGTCACCCGAGTGGCCGAAACAACCCCTCGCTGTAGTCGGGGTGCCCAAGCCTGGGCCAGTTGTTCGGCTGAAACCAGCTGCGCCACCGATTGTGGTGGAACCTCCACCTCCACAACCGAAATCGGGGGCGCCGACCAAAGACTCCTGGTCAGGTCAGGGTCTGCCCCACAGGTTGTCGGTCACCCTCACTCCCGACCGTCCTTGGCAGGTGGAGGGTGGCTCAGGTCCCAGGCAGCTCTTTGCGGACTCCTCGGAGTCCAACGACGACTCCTCCCTGTTCTCCAGGCCCATTGACCTGGAGTCCTCCGGGGGCCAGTCAATGGACGAAAGCCCATCGTCCTTCATGGGTCTGCTTTGGCTCATCTCAGAGTCTACCGGGATGCAGCTTGAGCCTGTATCCAAGCTGGCCAAATATCCCCTAACGGAGATACTGGACCGAAGGGATTCACCCACGGAGGCCTTTCTGGTGGCTGAAGTCATTGTTGGCCCAGCCTTGGAGCTCTGGCAGTGGCCTGCTTCCTGTCCTGCGCCTTCGGCCAGGATGGCCAGGAAGTATGCGGTCCCTACCGGTACTTTGTCCGGTTTTTCGGAACACCCCTCTGCCAAGGGGTTGGTCACCGACAGCGTTTTCTGGCGTTCCGGGAACGCTAGGGACGTGGATAAGCCTCCCGACAAGGAGTCCAAAAAGCTGGACTATGCCGGCGCAAGGTGATGCTGCGCCCTCCCTTGGCTCCCTCAGCTCGGCCGCTGCTGATGGCACACTCTCCCATGCCCTCATGGGCTCCCTGGATGAGGAGATCCCTCATCTCCCGGCCGACCTGCAGACCACGGTCAGGCAGGTACGGGACCAGGGAAGGGCGGTGGCAAAGCAGCAGCTCCAAACGGCTCTGGACATTGGAGACTCCTGTGCCAGATCAGTTGCGGCCGTGGTGGCCATGCGCCGCAGAGCATGGCTGAGGATATCCACCTTCATGGCGGATACCCAGCATAAACTGGCAGATGTCCCCTTCCTGGGGACCGACCTCTTCGGCCCTGGAGTGGAAGGTCACCTCCAGTGGATTGAAATGTCCAGTGCCACTCTGGACTCTGTCACCTCTGCCCAGAAGGACAAGGGCCGTCGACAACAGCAACATAAGTCCTTTTGACCTTCTGCGCCTGCGGCACATCCAGCCCAACAGCACCAGCACCAGGGCCAGCAGGCTCGCGCTTGGCACCCTAAACCCAAGCCTGCGGCTTTCTCTAATAGGAAGCAGGGAGGAAAAGGCCCAGGAGGTCCCTCAGCCGGTCCCTCCTCTAAGCCTGCCCAGTGACAGGTTGAGGGGTGTCACCCCCAGCGTCGTCGCTCCTCCCTGGGTTCCCCCTATGGGGGGATGGCTGCGCCACTTCCTTTCCACCTGGTCCATTATCACCACGGACCGTTGGGTGTTGGAGGTGGTAGGAAAGGGCCTGCCCCTGGAGTTCGAGCAGGCCCCGCCCTTCCGAGCCATCGCCCCTCGGGGGGCTACGGGGTCCGCAGCCTCTCTGTCGGCTCGCCGAGCTGATATCGCCCTGCTCCTCGAGAAGGAGGTGATCAGGAAAGTGGCGGATCCTCCTCCAGACCCGGGGTTTGTGTCCAGGTACTTCCTGGTCCCAAAACAGATGGGGGAGCTGGCGCCCCATTCTCGACCTGCACGACCTGAACAGGTTCCTAAGGTCTCAGACCTTCAGGATGGTCACTCTGGCTCAGGTAATCCCATCCTTGGAACCAGGCGTGTGGTTCTGTTCTCTGGACCTCCAGGACGCATTCTTTCATGTCCCAGTCCGTCTGTCCCACCAGAGATTCCTCCGCTTCAGGGCAGATGGATCCCTCTACGAGTTCCGGGCCATGCTCTTCGGCCTTTCCCTAGCTCCCAGGGTCTTCACCAAATGCATGGCAGTGGTGACAGCATTCCTGCGGTGCCGAGGGGTCCGGGTGTACCCCTACCTGGATGACTGGTTGATTGCAGCCCCCTCCAGAACGGAGGTGGAGCGGTCCAGAGATCTGGCCCTCCAGGTTTGCTCTCAGGTTGGCCTCCTTATCAACGAGGCCAAGTCGGAACTCGTGCCAAAGCAGGTGATCCAATTCATCGGGGCAGAGCTCGACTCTGTACGAGAGCCAGAGCACGTCTCCCGGTGGACAGGGTCGAGGTTCTTTCCTCCTTTGCCCAATCATTTCAGGTTGGGCAATTGCACCCAGCCCGGGACTTCCTGCGCCTCCTGGGCCTCATGGCGGCCTGCACCAGCGTGGTCCGTTGGGCCCATTGGTACATGCGTCCCCTTCAATGGGGGCTGGCCAGCCAATGGTCACAGCACTTCGATCCACTAGATCAGCTAGTGACAGTGACCCAGGGGATGTGGAACGCCCTCCAGTGGTGGACCGTTCCAGTACAGCTGCAGGAAGGTATCCCATTTGTCCGCCCTGAGCCGACGGTCTATCGACCGATGCCTCTTTGATGGGTTGGGGTGCCCATCTGGGGGAGCACAGAGCGCACGGCCTCTGGTCCCCTCGGGAATCCCAATGCCACATCAACCTGCTGGAGCTTCGAGCGGTTCGTCTAGCCCTCACTGCCTTCGCTCCGTTTCTACAGGGTCAAGTGATTCAGGTCCAGACGGACAATACCACGACCATGTACTGCCTAAACCGCCAGGCCGGGACGCCCTCCATGCCTCTGTGCAGGGAAGCTCTCCGCATTTGGTCACTCGTGCGCAGCCTGGAGGTGGCTCTCCTTGCCATCCATGTGGCAGGAGCCTCCAACACCCTGGCCGATGCCCTAAGCCGCATAGGGGCTGCGTCCCACGAGTGGTCTCTCCTGCCGGAGGTAGTACAAGATCCGTTCTCCCACTGGGGCATGCCTTAGGTGGACCTGTTTGCCTCCAGGGAGAATGCGAAGCTGAGACTGTTTCATGCCCGCCCCCCTCAGCAGGGCTCGCTGCAGGGGGATGCCTTCTCGAGGCCGTGGACCCCGGGCCTCTTCTACGCCTTTCCCCCATTTCCCTTGATCCACAAGGTGCTTCTCAAGGCGAGGAGGGACAAGGCACAGGTGATTCTGGTAGCCCCAGACTGGCCCCGCCAGTTCTGGTATCCAGATCTCCTCAGTCTCAGTTCCAGGCTCCCGAGGCGGCTTCCAGCCCGCCCGGACCTGATCTCAGTCAGTCAGGGGAAGGTGTTCCATCTGGACCTTCAGTCCCTGCTTCTGACGGCCTGGTTCCTGAGTGGCTAGAGTTCCAGGCCTTGGGTCTTTCCGACAAGGTCCTCAACATCGTTGAGGTGTCCCGTCAGGAGTCGACCAGAAAATGCTACGCCTTCAAATGGAAGAGATTCTCCATTTGGTGTCAGGGCAAGGGCCTGGACCCTTCCTCCTGTTCCTTGGCAAGCATTCTGGACTACCTGTGGTCCTTTTCTCAGCAAGGGCTTGGTCGACAACCCTTAGGTGCACCTGGCAGCCATCTCTGCTTACGGTGCGGGCAGAAGCGTCAGTGGTGCAGGAGAAGGTGGTCAAGCGCTTTTTCAAAGGCCTTGATCACATATCCCTTCCGGTGCGAGAACCTCCACCTCCGTGGGATCTACTGCTGGCATTGGCTAAGCTCATGGGCAAGCCATTTGAACCAATGCACAGGTGTGACATCTCTCACCTGTAGTGGAAGACCGCCTTCTTGGTTGCTATCACGTCAGCCAGAAGGATGGGAGAGCTCCAGGCACTTTCCATCGAGTCTCCCTATCTGGTCTTCCACAGGGACAAGGTTGTCCTGCGCCCCCACCCGAAATTCCTTCCGAAGGTGATGTCAGAGTTTCACCTTAACCAGGTGTTGACTCTGCCGGTGTTCTACCCCAATCACACCTCGGAGGCCGAATATATTCTCCATACTTTGGACCCTAGAAGAGTGCTCGCTTACTACAAGGAGCGGACGGCTGAAGTTCAGGGAGAGGTTCGCCAGCTGTTTGTCACCTACACTGAAGCCGCACCTGGAAGACCTGCAGCCAAGCGGACGATAGGCAGGCGGGTCACCTCCTGCATAGATCTCTGCTATAGGTTGGCGGGCATGGAGCCTCCCAGAGGGATAAGAGCTCATTCTACCCGCCATACCGCTGCATCGGTGGCTGCTTCTAGGGACGTCCCTATCCAGGAAATCTGCAGGGCTGCTACCTGGAAGTCAGCACACACACCTTCATCACCCACTAACACATCGACCTTGAGTCATGCCAGGATGCTGGTTTTGGGGCCTCGGTTCTCCAGTCTTCATTTCCCAAGTAGGGCGTGTGCGCCTTGCCTCCCTCCTTCCGGAGAACTGCTAGGAGTCTGCCAGACAGTATGGATGAACAACATATGCATGTCCCTAGAAATACAGGTTACTCACCTTAACAGGAGTTCTAGGAATGGTATATGTTGTTCATCCACACGACCTCCCGGCCTCCCCGGCTTCGACGCACAACCTGGCTTCCAGCGTGCTAGATCTGGGGTCATGGGGCGGAGCCTAGAGTTTTACCACCCGGGTGGGTGGGAGGAGCCAGCTTGAAGACCTTCCGGCAAGATTTAAAGCGGCAAAGAACCTGCCAGACAGTGTGGATGAACAACATATACCATTCTTAGAACTCCTGTTACAGGTGAGTAACCTGTATTTCTGAACAAAACGTTTTTAAATTTATTTTTATTAGCTGGTCAGGTGGTGTGGCAAGCTGAGGCAGGGGGCCTCACCACCAGCTGCACCAGTGACACGGGCTCGGGAACAAACTGGGGTCACCAGAGGCTGGCCAGGGAAGGCAGGAATGAGTGTCCAATGACAGCTCGCCTCCTTCAGGGAGGGGGGCAAGCATGATACGCTGCATGAGCACCACCTAGTGGTCAACCTTCCTGGTTGACCAGGTGCAGGTTGCTGAGGCGTACTGCATCTTCACGCACTTCACGCATCCGGCATGGGGAGAGGAAAATACTGAATACAGGCAGGAGGATGGCATGCTCTGCAGGCTTCGCATCACCAACCATCTGTATTGTCTCGGGGGCACACTGTACTGAGGGTGAAGGGGCTACTATTAAATATCTGCTGGGGAGAACTGTGTGAGTGTGAGAGGTTCGTAAGTACTGTGCTAAAGGTACTCTGTACAGTGCCATAATTGGGGGCTTGCTTTTACGTCACTGGGGCTTTTGAGATTGTGACTGAGGGGTATTGTACTTAAAATTTTCTGGGGGCTTTTGTGAGAGTGACTGAGGGGTATTGTGCTTCAAAATTTTCTGGGGGCTTTTTTGTGATAGTGACTTGGGGGGTATTGTGCTAAGGGTGCTGTATAATATGCTGTGTACTGTGCTGAAAGTGAGGGCGTGCTAAAGGTACTGTGTATGGTGCTGTATTTAGGGCCTTGTGAAGGGTACTATGTACAATACTGAAAGCGGGGGCTTGCTAAGAGGACTCCTTACGGTGCTGTATTTGGTGGATCGCAAAGGGAACTGTAAAATAGCAGAGAGAGCAGAAAGTTCAGGATAATTGGAGTGGTGCAGTGCAGTGGTTGCGGGATATCAGTCTTCAGGGAGACCTTCTGGAGGCTGCGTTGCTACCTCATCTGCATGTACCTCTCTGGACTAAGGGAGGAGGTTGCCAAACTTAAGGCCAAGTTGGCTTGGGCTTGGAGGACCTTCTCCATCACCCAGGGACCACCTAGTCCACTGCCTCTATCTTAAAGGTTGTCCAGAAGGAGGAACAGCTGGACAACAGTGGGATCTGGGAAGGTTGGGGTAGTGGGGCGTAGGCACATCCCACATCCTTTTAAACTACAAAACTCCAGTGCCGTCCTGGAGGATGGGGATGTCCCACTGAGGCACACATGGTAGTGACCAGGGAGAATATGGAAGTCCTCCACAGCAGAAACCCGGGGGTGACAGAGGACCTCAGAGGAGAAGGAAACAAATCCTGGTGGAGCACTCCTTAGTAAAGTTGATAGAATTGGGAGGTGACAGAGGACCTCAGAGGAGGAGGAAATGAATCCTGGTGGGGGAGTCCTTAGTAAAATGGATAGAACTGGAAGCAGGTAGAAATGAGGAGAGGGAGGTTCAGTGCCTTCCTGGCACCACAGCATGCAGGGGTGGAAAGAAGATACAAAGGATTGCTGCGGCAGCAGGAAGGGAAGGAGGAAAGGCTAGATGTCATTATCCATCTGAGGCTAATGACCTTACTAGGGATGAGCTAGCCATAGTGTAGGAAGAGTTCAGTTAGTTGGGGAGGGGTCTTAGGGAGGTGGCACAATCCGTGACCTTCCTGGAAGTGCTATCTGTCTAGGATAAGGGGGAGGACAGGATTCTCCACACCAGAAACTTCAGCACATGGTTGAAGAACTGGTGCCTAGAGGAGGGCTTCGGTTTCATTAGGGACTAGGGCCCCACCTGGAAGGATAAGGGCCGTACAGGGGTTAAGGTCTGCATCCATCCAGAAGGGTGACCATGGTCCTCAGTGGATGGTTTAAATGCTACATTGGCAAGCATTTAAGCTAGCCGAGGGGGGAGGTGGCATAAGGCAGGAGACATAAAATGCCCCCGAGTTTAAGTTCACAAGGTCAGCAATGGGAATCCTGAGGGAGCGAATCCCCAGAAAGAACCAAATAATAATGAAGTCCAGGCGGTAGAAGAAAAAAATGAAAATATGAAAAATGGGCGAAACAAGGGAGGGCAAATGGGAGGGGGGGGTGACAACAAAACATGGAGAGCCATGTGTGCAAATGCTCGAAGTATGGGCAACAAAGTTGCAGCCCTAAGGAAGCGGACTTGGACTTAGTCACCATTACAAAGACCTGGTGCAGTGAAAACCAGAACTGGGGCCGGCTACATGGCACCAAGCAATGGGTGTTCGCTTGGCACGCTGGCAACCCGGGTTCATGCACCAAGCCTGGACGTCAGGAGCGGAGGCCGGCATGGATGCTTCTCTCCTGGGGGTGTGTGGCCTCGGACCACTGTGTGTCGGCCCCTGGGGGTGGTTTGGGTGGCATTCTTGGCAGTGTGTGAGCCCGACACGCTGCTGAATGTCCCCACCCCCAGGATGCCGCCACAACTGGCCCATTGTGGGAGGGTGTGGGTGGGTCGGGAGAAAAGCAGAAAATCCGCCCTCAGCAGGCTGGATGATGGCTGCTGCTCCCCAAAGCCATGATAGCCCGGAGGTGTCTGTGCTGACCCCTGCTCTGCCGGGGATACGTAATAGATGCCTGTGGGCATTTCTCCTCTTCCAGTTGTGGGCCCATGGGGGAGGGGGCCCACCCGAAGAAGGGTTACGTCGGGTTACCTGGGATCACGGTGCAGACGGGGCAGCAGATGGCGATGGGGCCTGGATGGCGTTTGGCCTTGGTGGCCCGAAAGAGTGGCTGACCAGGGGCTGGGGAGGCGCAAAAACAAAACAAAGAAATGCAGAACTGGGATGTGGCCATACCTAGTTATACTCAGCTCAGGAAGGACAGGATCGGTAAAAAAAGGCAGAGGAGTGGCTCTTTATGTAAGAGACAACATAAAAGCTAAGGAAATACTGAGGGAGGAGTTGGAGGTATTGTGGGTCACCCTGGAGAAAAGTGAAAGGGCTGCTGTTTGCACAGGAGGGATCTATAGACCTCTGACACGGGGAAAGTTGGATAAGGAAATGATGGAAGCAGTCCAAAGGATGGCTTGCAAGGGTGAGGTGTTACTAGTAGGAGACTTCAATCTGCCAGACGTGAATTGGAGCCTCCCTGCTGTGGTGACAGCCAGGAGTCGAGACATCTTGGACTCCTTGCAAGAGGCGTTCCTCAGGCAAATAGTTAAGGAACTCAGTCGTGAGGGGCATTACTGGACTTGGTATTGATAAATGGGGACAGTGTTGCTGACATCACAGTGGCGGACCACAAGTGATCACCATACAGTGTGGTTTGAGATAAAAACTGGGTCAGAATTGAACCACATGAGGACAAGGGTTCTGGACTTCAGGAAGGCCAACTTTAAGAGAATGGGAGAATGCTGCAGTGATAGGGAAACGGGGTAAAAATAAAAGAGGGCATTGGAAAAGCTACAAATCTCTGTATCAGGCAGGTTGGCACAGGTAAGAGAAAAAAGAGATCACTGTGGTTCTCTAAAGAGGTAGTAAAAAGAGTAAGAGCAAAAAAGCTAGCATTTAGAAGGTACAAACAAACTCAGAAGAAGGCGTAGGATAGGGAGAGTTACCAAGGGAAACAAAGGGAGGCAGGGAAGGCAGTTAGGACCCCAAAAGTGCAAACAGAGGAGAATATTGCCAAATTAGTTAAAAAGGGAGATAAAACATTTTTTAGATACATAAGCCAAAAGAGAAAGACCAAGGGAGGAATAGATAGTATGACTAAAAGGGTAAGAAGGGGTTTGTGTGGAAGAGGACCACCAAAAAGTAGACATATTGAACAAATACTTCTGTTCAATATTTAGAGGGGATGGGTTATGTAACGAACCAAGGACAAGGGCATTAAGGGGCAGTAGGTGGACACTAGTCCTTTTACAGAGAAAAGAGACCTTAAGGAACTAACACAGTTAAAGGTAGACAAGGCAATGGGACCAGATGGGGTTCACCCCAGGTTAAACTCAAGGAGGAGCGGACTGCACCTCCGACAGCCCTGTTCAAACTGTCACTAGAAATGGGAGGTACTGGGGAACTGGAGGAGAGCGGCTGTGGTCCCACTCCACAGAAGTGGTAACAGGGAGAAGGCAGGAAATTATGGGTCTGTTAGCCTGACTTCAGTAATGGGCAATGTAATGGAATCACTACTGAAGGAAAGGATTGTGGAATACCTTGTTAACAGTGGTCTACAGGATCCGAGGCAACATGGTTTCATGGAGGGATGTCTTGTGAGACAAACCTGATCGAATTCTTTGACTGGGTAACCAAGGAAGTGGATCAGGGAAGCGCGGTAGATGTGGCCTACCTGGATTTCAATAAGGCCTTCGACACTGTTCCGCATAGAAGACTGGTGAGCAAGCTGGGTAGCCTAGGAGTAGGTCCTAAAGTAAGCATTTGTCAGTGCCGAATGTTTGCTTGCTGGTATTGGCGTTAGTAGTGCAGGAGTTAGATGCATACTAGGAATGGCAGTGAAGTATTGAAGTAACACCAACCCCCACCCTGCAGAGACTGACAGGCATTGGGGGTGTGCCTTTGGGTCATCAGTCATAATATTCACACCATTCCACCTCACCCCACCCTGCAGACACCGACAGGTATCGCAGTGTGCTTTGAGGTCTTTGGCCATTGTGGTCACCCCATTCCATAAGGAAACAAGCTAAGATGGGTGCAGAATAGGAGAATGATGTGAACGTTAGGGCTGACGACCCCAAGCCACACCTCGATGCCTGTCAGTGGCTACAGGGTGGGGTGTGGAATGGGGTGAACATTACGACCGACGACCCCAAGTCACATCCCTGACGTCTGTCAGTCTGTACAGGGTGGGTGTTACGGTTGGAAACCCTAATGCCCCGGATGTGTGTTGGTATTTTTGCTCCAAATTTTCAACATGGGCTTTTTGGAACGCAGCCTCATGAACAGTGGCAGTATCATTTCGTTACTCAATCCCAAAAGGTGATTTTGCACAGCAAGTGTGCCATTTGGTGCCACAGGTGTGAAAACACATTTCTGTCAGGATCTGAAAAATGACAGCTGTACTGTTCATGAGGAGGTGTGAAGAAATGGCAGTGTTGAAAATCTGGAGTGAAAATATGAATAAGTGGCAAAGTTATGAGTGTGCGTAGAAACTGTGCAATGCATACTTCTAACACAGCCATTTTTTTGGAATGTTTTCACCATGGCCTTTCTGGGACCTCCCCTCATGAACAGTGGCACTGGGATTTTCGTTAATCTGTCCTAAAAGTTGATTTCGCACAGCGACCGCGCCATTCTATGCCACAGGTGCAAAAACGCAATTTGAGAAGGATGCAAAAAATGACAGTGGTACGGTTCATAAGGGGGTGTGAAAAAATGGCAATTCTGGAAATTTGGAGTGAAAATATAAAAAATTTATGAAGTAAGTTACGAGCATGAGTAGAAACTGCGCAGTGGACGCTCATAACGCAGTCATTTTTTTGAGTTTTTTCACCAAATTTGCAACAAGGGCTTTTTGGGGACCCCACATCATGAACAGTGGCACTGTCATTTCGATAATTGATCCCAAAAGGTGATTCTGCGCAGCGACCACAAAATCCCCTTTCAGGCCCAAGAAACAAAATGACATTGACAGTGTTCGTGAGGTGGGGTCCCAAGAACCCCATGTTGAAAATTTGGAACCAAAACTCCAAAAATTGGCTGAGCTATCAACCTAAATTGACACCCCCCCCCCTTTGACTGCCATTATAGGGCTTTCTGTCATTTCTTCAGTTCCCAGTTGGTTCTTGACGAGTGTAGATGTGTTCCCGTTCCACAGAAGATCGCTGCTCCTGACCTCTGGAGATAAGTGTGGGTGAGGGGTGCGGGAGGTGCAGTGCGCAGAGGAGGGTGCGGGTTGGGGCAAGGGGGCGGGGGAACAACCAGGGACCGCTTTTTTTTTTTTTTCAGGTTAAAAAAAATATGCTGTGGACTGTTTTCTTTTACAGGTGAATTATTACAAAACTGATTTTGGCACACTGGAGTGGGCTTCCAGTGTGCTGTAGTACTGAGAGGATCAGTGCCAACCCGGAGATTGGGCACCCCAAGGTCGGCTGAGAACATGGGGGCGTGGGGGGGCTGCACATCCGACACTGGGAGTGGGCATCCTGGTGTCGGAAACAGAGAAGTATTTTATGGTACATTGGGGTAGGCTCCCAGTGTGCCACATTAATGGGGGAAGGGGGGATACATGCTGACATGGGGATTGAGCACCCCAGTGTCGGCAGGGGATGGAGAATGGAGGGCGTGGGCAGCAGCAGCAGTGGGAGGGAGCTAATTTGTTGTCCTGCTATGTGACTGGTTGGGAGGGAGGGGAGACTGCCACTGCAATGACAAAACTGTCCCTGATTGCAGATTTCTTTCAAGTGCAGCACTTGCTTTGAAACTGCTGTCATTGGCAGCTTCAGCATTAATTGGTGGCCAACAGACGCGCCCATTAAAGCGTTCGATGGATTGGCCACAACACTGCCATGCCTCTGCAATGCTGTACTACCTCAGTACCTTTCTTGTGAGCAAACATAATACAATGAGTAGAGAGTTGGCTAGGCAATAGGAGTCAGAGGGTGGTGGTGGTTAACGGCATCCACTCTGGACTCCACATTGGAGTGCCACTTCAGAACTAGGTCCACTCCTATTTTCAACATTTTTAAATGACTTTCCAACCATCTGTAAGAATGTATCAATTATAATGTATGCAGATGATACAGTATTATACCGTACAAGAAAGACAGGAGTGGACCTAGAACTGAAAATGCAACAGGCTTAACGGAATTTGCAAGAGTGGTTTATGAAAAATAAAATATTACTAAATGAGAAGAAAACGAAGACTGTGATTTTTGGAACTAAACAAAGATTGCAAAATAACATTATGACAATAATAGGAAAAAATGGTGTGCAGTTGGAAGAAGTGGAGACTTTTGAATATTTAGGCATAACATTAGGAAAGACATTAACTTTTGATGAACATATTACTAAGGTAACGAGTAAAATTCACAGGAAGTTGGGATTAGGGCTCTGAGCTGCAAACCTGGAGACCTAGGTTTGAATCCCACAGCCCCCACTTGCATACTGTGTAACCCTGAGCAAGTCACTTAACTTCCTTGTTCTCCCAGGTCACACCTGGAAACAAGCTTCAGCTTAGTGTGCCTTTCCTGGTTAAACAATTTCCCCTTTCCCTTTCCTTTCCTTACTTATACAGAAATAAGAACAGTTTAACGAAGGTAAAAGGAGCAATTTCACACCAAGTACTTTTGCCAGCCTTGGAATAGAACTCACTACTGCTAAAAAACGTATCTAGTTCAGTGTTGCAAAGGTGTGTAGTTGTTTTTAATAACATCTTAAGATTTGCAACAGGGAGTAGATTAGCAAACTTAAACCTCATTTTAGTTTGTACAGAAAGTTTGGAATCCTGCCGCCTCAACAAAGAATACAGTATTCAGCAACAATGTTTTTGTACTAGACTTTAAAACAAGAAACACCAAAGGTTTTGTACGATAGGTTTAAAAGTGTAAACAAAATTAAAACTCTGAGAACAACTTCATTAAATTTATTTCAAGAAAATAAAATAATTACTAAAATGGCTGAATGATCAATAACACATTTTGGCCCAAAACTTCTGAACAACTTGATAAAATGTGGGATTGACATCAGTGAAAGGAAATATAACTTTAAAAAGGGGGTTAGAAATTTTGGGGAAGTACAATCAACATGCTGTTGTAGAGACAATACTTGAAGTTTGTATAAATGAATGAATTTACAGTTGCAATCAATGTGTTTGAGTGTAAAAGCAGATTTATATGACTGTAAGAACGTTTAATTTATTGTGATTTTAATAAGCGTTGTATTGCATTAGATAATTTTGTATGTAACCCTACTGTTGTAACCCCTTCCCCACGCATGGCTGAAAACAGGCTTTTGCCCAGTCCACCTTCCTGGTAAATCAAGTAAAAAAGGCAAAGTGATCAGTGGGGTGCCACAAGGGTCAGTACTAGGCCGGTCCTCCTCAGTGTCTTTATAAACAGCATTGCAGAAGGGCTGGAAGGGAAGGTATCAGTGGGGTGCCACAAGGGTCAGTACTAGGCCGGTCCTCTTCAGTGTCTTTATAAACAGCATTGCAGAAGGGCTGGAAGGGAAGGCATCAGTGGGGTGCCACAAGGGTCAGTACTAGGCCGGTCCTCTTCAGTGTCTTTATAAACAGCATTGCAGAAGGGCTGGAAGGGAAGGCATCAGTGGGGTGCCCCAAGGGTCAGTACTAGGCCGGTCCTCTTCATTGTCTTTATAAACAGCATTGCAGAAGGGCTGGAAGGAAGGCATCAGTGGGTGCCCCAAGGGTCAGTACTGGGCCGGTCCTCTTCAATGTCTTTATAAACAGCATTGCAGAAGGGCTGGAAGGAAGGCATCAGTGTGCCCAAGGGTCAGTACTGGGCGGTCCTCTTCAGTGTCTTTATAAACAGCATTGCAGAAGGGCTGGAAGGAAGGTATCAGTGGGGTGCCCCAGGGGTCAGTACTAGGCCGGTCCTCTTCATTGTCTTTATAAACAGCATTGCAGAAGGGCTGGAAGGGAAGGTATCAGTGGGGTGCCCCAAGGGTCAGTACTAGGCCGGTCCTCTTCATTGTCTTTATGAACAGCATTACAGAAGGGCTGGAAGGGAAGGTATCAGTGGGGTGCCCCAAGGGTCAGTACTGGGCGGTCCTCTTCAGTGTCTTTATAACAGCATTGCAGAAGGGCTGGAAGGGAAGGTATCAGTGGGGTGCCCCAAGGGTCAGTACTGGGCCGGTCCTCTTCAGTGTCTTTATAAACAGCATTGCAGAAGGGCTGGAAGGGAAGGTATCAGTGGGGTGCCCCAAGGGTCAGTACTGGGCCGGTCCTCTTCAGTGTCTTTATAAACAGCATTGCAGAAGGGCTGGAAGGAAGGTATCAGTGTGCCCCAAGGGTCAGTACTGGGCGGTCCTCTTCAGTGTCTTTATAAACAGCATTGCAGAAGGGCTGGAAGGGAAGGTATCAGTGGGGTGCCCCAAGGGTCAGTACTAGGCCGGTCCTCTTCAGTGTCTTTATAAACAGCACTGCAGAAGGGCTGGAAGGGAAGGTATCAGTGGGGTGCCCCAAGGGTCAGTACTGGGCCGGTCCTCTTCAGTGTCTTTATAAACAGCACTGCAGAAGGGCTGGAAGGGAAGGTATCAGTGGGTTGCCCCAAGGGTCAGTACTGGGCCGGTCCTCTTCAGTGTCTTTATAAACAGCACTGCAGAAGGGCTGGAAGGGAAGGTATCAGTGGGTTGCCCCAAGGGTCAGTACTGGCCGGTCCTCTCAGTGTCTTTATAAACAGCATTGCAGAAGGGCTGGAAGGGAAGGTATCAGTGGGTTGCCCCAAGGGTCAGTACTGGGCCGGTCCTCTTCAGTGTCTTTATAAACAGCATTGCAGAAGGGCTGGAAGGGAAGGTATCAGTGGGGAGCCCCAAGGGTCAGTACTAGGCCGGTCCTCTTCAGTGTCTTTATAAACAGCATTGCAGAAGGGCTGGAAGGGAAGGTATCAGTGGGAGCCCCAAGGGTCAGTACATAGGCGGTCCTCTTCAGTGTCTTTATAAACAGCATTGCAGAAGGGCTGGAAGGGAAGGTATCAGTGGGGAGCCCCAAGGGTCAGTACTAGGCCGGTCCTCTTCAGTGTCTTTATAAACAGCATTGCAGAAGGGCTGGAAGGGAAGGTATCAGTGGGGAGCCCCAAGGGTCAGTACTAGGCCGGTCCTCTTCAGTGTCTTTATAAACAGCATTGCAGAAGGGCTGGAAGGAAGGTATCAGTGGGGTGCCCCAGGGTCAGTACTAGGCGGTCCTCTTCAGTGTCTTTATAAACAGCATTGCAGAAGGGCTGGAAGGGAAGGTATCATGGGCCCCAAGGGTCAGTACTAGGCCGGTCCTCTTCAGTGTCTTTATAAACAGCATTGCAGAAGGGCTGGAAGGAAGGTATCAGTGGGGTGCCCCAAGGGTCAGTACTGGGCCGGTCCTCTTCAGTGTCTTTATAAACAGCATTGCAGAAGGGCTGGAAGGAAGGTATCAGTGGGTGCCCCAAGGGTCAGTACTGGGCGGTCCTCTTCAGTGTCTTTATAAACAGCATTGCAGAAGGGCTGGAAGGAAGGTATCAGTGGGGTGCCCAAGGGTCAGTACTGGGCCGTCCTCTTCAGTGTCTTTATAAACAGCATTGCAGAAGGGCTGGAAGGGAAGGCATCAGTGGGGTGCCCCAAGGGTCAGTACTAGGCCAGACCTCTTCAGTGTCTTTATAAACAGCATTGCAGAAGGGCTGGAAGGGAAGGCATCAGTGGGGAGCCCCAAGGGTCAGTACTAGGCCGGTCCTCTTCAGTGTCTTTATAAACAGCATTGCAGAAGGGCTGGAAGGGAAGGCATCAGTGGGGAGCCCCAAGGGTCAGTACTAGGCCGGTCCTCTTCAGTGTCTTTATAAACAGCATTGCAGAAGGGCTGGAAGGAAGGCATCAGTGGGGAGCCCCAAGGGTCAGTACTAGGCCGGTCCTCTTCAGTGTCTTTATAAACAGCATTGCAGAAGGGCTGGAAGGGAAGGCATCAGTGGGGAGCCCCAAGGGTCAGTACTAGGCCGGTCCTCTTCAGTGTCTTTATAAACAGCATTGCAGAAGGGCTGGAAGGGAAGGTATCAGTGGAGTGCCCCAAGGGTCAGTACTGGGCCGGTCCTCTTCAGTGTCTTTATAAACAGCATTGCAGAAGGGCTGGAAGGGAAGGTATCAGTGGGGTGCCCCAAGGGTCAGTACTGGGCCGGTCCTCTTCATTGTCTTTATAAACAGCATTGCAGAAGGGCTGGAAGGGAAGGTATCAGTGGGGTGCCCCAAGGGTCAGTACTAGGCCGGTCCTCTTCATTGTCTTTATAAACAGCATTGCAGAAGGCTGAAGGGAAGGTATCAGTGGGTGCCCAAGGGTCAGTACTGGTCGGTCCTCTTCAGTGTCTTTATAAACAGCATTGCAGAAGGCTGGAAGGAAGGTATCAGTGGGGTGCCCCAGGGTCAGTACTAGGCCGGTCCTCTTCAGTGTCTTTATAAACAGCATTGCAGAAGGGCTGGAAGGGAAGGTATCAGTGGGGTGCCCCAAGGGTCAGTACTAGGCCGGTCCTCTTCATTGTCTTTATAAACAGCATTGCAGAAGGGCTGGAAGGGAAGGTATCAGTGGGGTGCCCCAAGGGTCAGTACTAGGCCGGTCCTCTTCAGTGTCTTTATAAACAGCATTGCAGAAGGGCTGGAAGGGAAGGTATCAGTGGGGTGCCCCAAGGGTCAGTACTGGGCCGGTCCTCTTCATTGTCTTTATAAACAGCATTGCAGAAGGGCTGGAAGGGAAGGTATCAGTGGTGCCCCAAGGGTCAGTACTGGGCCGTCCTCTTCATTGTCTTTATAAACAGCATTGCAGAAGGGCTGGAAGGAAGGTATCAGTGGGTGCCCCAAGGGTCAGTACTGGGCGGTCCTCTTCATTGTCTTTATAAACAGCATTGCAGAAGGGCTGGAAGGAAGGTATCAGTGGGTGCCCCAAGGGTCAGTACTGGGCGGTCCTCTTCAGTGTCTTTATAAACAGCATTGCAGAAGGGCTGGAAGGGAAGGTATCAGTGGGTGCCCCAGGGGTCAGTACTAGGCGGTCCTCTTCAGTGTCTTATAAACAACATTGCAGAAGGGCTGGAAGGGAAGGTATCAGTGGGTGTCCCAAGGGTCAGTACTAGGCGGTCCTCTTCATTGTCTTTATAAACAGCATTGCAGAAGGGCTGGAAGGAAGGTATCAGTGGGTGCCCAAGGGTCAGTACTAGGCGGGTCCTCTTCATTGTCTTTATAAACAGCATTGCAGAAGGGCTGGAAGGGAAGGTATCGTGGGGTGCCCAAGGGTCAGTACTAGGCCGTCCTCTTCATTGTCTTTATAAACAGCATTGCAGAAGGGCTGGAAGGAAGGTATCAGTGGGTGCCCCAAGGGTCAGTACTGGGCGGTCCCTTCATTGTCTTTATAAACAGCATTGCAGAAGGGCTGGAAGGAAGGTATCAGTGGGGTGCCCAAGGGTCAGTACTGGGCCGGTCCTCTTCAGTGTCTTTATAAACAGCATTGCAGAAGGGCTGGAAGGGAAGGTATCAGTGGGGTGCCCCAAGGGTCAGTACTGGGCCGGTCCTCTTCAGTGTCTTTATAAACAGCATTGCAGAAGGGCTGGAAGGGAAGGTATCAGTGGGGTGCCCCAAGGGTCAGTACTGGGCCGGTCCTCTTCAGTGTCTTTATAAACAGTATTGCAGAAGGGCTGGAAGGGAAGGTATCAGTGGGGTGCCCAAGGGTCAGCACTGGGCCGGTCCTCTTCAGTGTCTTTATAAACAGCATTGCAGAAGGGCTGGAAGGGAAGGTATCAGTGGGGTGCCCCAAGGGTCAGCACTGGGCCGGTCCTCTTCAGTGTCTTTATAAACAGCATTGCAGAAGGGCTGGAAGGGAAGGTATCAGTGGGGTGCCCCAAGGGTCAGTACTAGGCCGGTCCTCTTCAGTGTCTTTATAAACAGCATTGCAGAAGGGCTGGAAGGGAAGGTATCAGTGGGGTGCCCCAAGGGTCAGTACTAGGCCGGTCCTCTTCAGTGTCTTTATAAACAGCATTGCAGAAGGGCTGGAAGGGAAGGTATCAGTGGGGTGCCCCAAGGGTCAGTACTAGGCCGGTCCTCTTCAGTGTCTTTATAAACAGCATTGCAGAAGGGCTGGAAGGGAAGGTATCAGTGGGTGCCCCAAGGGTCAGTACTGGGCGGTCCTCTTCAGTGTCTTTATAAACAGCATTGCAGAAGGGCTGGAAGGAAGGTATCAGTGGGGTGCCCCAAGGGTCAGTACTGGGCCGGTCCTCTTCAGTGTCTTTATAAACAGCATTGCAGAAGGGCTGGAAGGGAAGGTATCAGTGGGGTGCCCCAAGGGTCAGTACTGGGCCGGTCCTCTTCAGTGTCTTTATAAACAGCATTGCAGAAGGGCTGGAAGGGAAGGCATCAGTGGGGTGCCCCAAGGGTCAGTACTAGGCCAGACCTCTTCAGTGTCTTTATAAACAGCATTGCAGAAGGGCTGGAAGGGAAGGCATCAGTGGGGAGCCACAAGGGTCAGTACTAGGCCGGTCCTCTTCAGTGTCTTTATAAACAGCATTGCAGAAGGGCTGGAAGGGAAGGCATCAGTGGGGAGCCACAAGGGTCAGTACTAGGCCGGTCCTCTTCAGTGTCTTTATAAACAGCATTGCAGAAGGGCTGGAAGGGAAGGTATCAGTGGGGTGCCCCAAGGGTCAGTACTAGGCCGGTCCTCTTCGTTGTCTTTATAAACAGCATTGCAGAAGGGCTGGAAGGGAAGGTATCAGTGGGGTGCCCCAAGGGTCAGTACTGGGCCGGTCCTCTTCGTTGTCTTTATAAACAGCATTGCAGAAGGGCTGGAAGGGAAGGTATCAGTGGGGTGCCCCAAGGGTCAGTACTGGGCCGGTCCTCTTCGTTGTCTTTATAAACAGCATTGCAGAAGGGCTGGAAGGGAAGGTATCAGTGGGGTGCCCCAAGGGTCAGTACTAGGCCGGTCCTCTTCAGTGTCTTTATAAACAGCATTGCAGAAGGGCTGGAAGGGAAGGTATCAGTGGGGTGCCCCAAGGGTCAGTACTGGGCCGGTCCTCTTCAGTGTCTTTATAAACAGCATTGCAGAAGGGCTGGAAGGGAAGGTATCAGTGGGGTGCCCCAAGGGTCAGTACTGGGCCGGTCCTCTTCAGTGTCTTTATAAACAGCATTGCAGAAGGGCTGGAAGGGAAGGTATCAGTGGGGTGCCCCAGGGGTCAGTACTAGGCCAGTCCTCTTCAGTGTCTTTATAAACAGCATTGCAGAAG
Organism: Neoceratodus forsteri; assembly: GCA_016271365.2. NCBI lineage: Eukaryota > Metazoa > Chordata > Ceratodontiformes > Ceratodontidae > Neoceratodus > Neoceratodus forsteri. Next base: position 128,917,775 of record CM057453.1, read on the forward strand.
GGCTGGAAGGGAAGGTATCAGTGGGGTGCCCCAAGGGTCAGTACTAGGCCGGTCCTCTTCAGTGTCTTTATAAACAGCATTGCAGAAGGGCTGGAAGGGAAGGTATCAGTGGGGTGCCCCAAGGGTCAGTACTAGGCCGGTCCTCTTCATTGTCTTTATAAACAGCATTGCAGAAGGGCTGGAAGGAAGGTATCAGTGGGGTGCCCCAAGGGTCAGTACTAGGTCGTCTTTCATTGTCTTTATAAACAGCATTGCAGAAGGGCTGGAAGGAAGGTATCAGTGGGGTGCCCAAGGGTCAGTACTAGGCCGTCCTCTTCATTGTCTTTATAAACAGCATTGCAGAAGGGCTGGAAGGAAGGTATCAGTGGGGTGCCCCAGGGTCAGTACTAGGCGGTCCTCTTCATTGTCTTTATAAACAGCATTGCAGAAGGGCTGAAGGAAGGTATCAGTGGGTGCCCCAAGGGTCAGTACTAGGCCGGTCCTCTTCATTGTCTTTATAAACAGCATTGCAGAAGGGCTGGAAGGAAGGTATCAGTGGGTGCCCCAAGGTCAGTACTCGCCGGTCCTCTTCAGTGTCTTTATAAACAGCATTGCAGAAGGGCTGGAAGGGAAGGTATCAGTGGGGTGCCCCAAGGGTCAGTACTCGGCGGTCCTCTCAGTGTCTTTATAAACAGCATTGCAGAAGGGCTGGAAGGGAAGGTATCAGTGGGGTGCCCCAAGGTCAGTACTGGGCCGGTCCTCTTCAGTGTCTTTATAAACAGCATTGCAGAAGGGCTGGAAGGAAGGTATCAGTGGGTGCCCAAGGGTCAGTACTGGGCCGGTCCTCTCAGTGTCTTTATAAACAGCATTGCAGAAGGGCTGAAGGAAGGTATCAGTGGGTGCCCCAAGGGTCAGTACTAGGCGGTCCTCTTCAGTGTCTTTATAAACAGCATTGCAGAAGGGCTGGAAGGAAGGTATCAGGGGTGCCCCAAGGGTCAGTACTAGGCCGGTCCTCTTCAGTGTCTTTATAAACAGCATTGCAGAAGGGCTGGAAGGGAAGGTATCAGTGGGGTGCCCCAAGGGTCAGTACTAGGCCGGTCCTCTTCAATGTCTTTATAAACAGCATTGCAGAAGGGCTGGACTGGAAGGTATCAGTGGGGTGCCCCAAGGTCAGTACTTGGCCGGTCCTCTTCAGTGTCTTTATAAACAGCATTGCAGAAGGGCTAGAAGGGAAGGTATCAGTGGGGTGCCCCAAGGGTCAGTACTGGGCCGGTCCTCTTCAGTGTCTTTATAAACAGCATTGCAGAAGGGCTGGAAGGGAAGGTATCAGTGGGGTGCCCCAAGGGTCAGTACTGGGCCGGTCCTCTTCAGTGTCTTTATAAACAGCATTGCAGAAGGGCTGGAAGGGAAGGTATCAGTGGGGTGCCCCAAGGGTCAGTACTGGGCCGGTCCTCTTCAGTGTCTTTATAAACAGCATTGCAGAAGGGCTGGAAGGAAGGTATCAGTGGGTGCCCCAAGGGTCAGTACTGGGCGGTCCTCTTCAGTGTCTTTATAAACAGCATTGCAGAAGGGCTGGAAGGAAGGTATCAGTGGGGTGCCCCAAGGGTCAGTACTGGGCCGGTCCTCTTCAGTGTCTTTATAAACAGCATTGCAGAAGGGCTGGAAGGGAAGGTATCAGTGGGGTGCCCCAAGGGTCAGTACTAGGCCGGTCCTCTTCAGTGTCTTTATAAACAGCATTGCAGAAGGGCTGGAAGGGAAGGTATCAGTGGGGTGCCCCAAGGGTCAGTACTAGGCCGATCCTCTTCAGTGTCTTTATAAACAGCATTGCAGAAGGGCTGGAAGGGAAGGTATCAGTGGGGTGCCACAAGGGTCAGTACTAGGCCGGTCCTCTTCAGTGTCTTTATAAACAGCATTGCAGAAGGGCTGTAAGGGAAGGTATGCCTGTTTGCGGATGAAACAAAAATCTGGAGCAGACACAGCAAGAGGGGTGGAAAGAATGAGGGACGATCTAAAAAAGCTAGAAGAATGGTTACGGGTTTGGTAGTTGGGTTACAGTGCAAAAAAGTGCAAAATCATGCAGTTGGGGCACAGAAACCCGGGGGCAACATACCAACTGGGAGGAAAGGTATTAGCAGTCACAAAACAGGAAAGTAACCTGGGAATAATAATTTCTGATGACCTGAAGGTAGCTAAACAGTGTGACAAGGCAGTGGGGAAGGCTATTGGGATGCTAGGATGCATAATAAGCTGGATAGGCTCAGGGTGGGTCAGACATTGGTCAGCTGGGTGGCAAACTGGTTGATGGGCAGAAAACAGAGAGCGGTGGTAAATGGTATACAGTCAGAAGAGATGCAAGTCATAAGTGGGGCACCTCAAGGATCAGTCCTGGGGCCAGTCCTCTTCAATATCTTCATCAGTGACATTGCAGATGGACTGGAGGGTAAGGTTTGTCTGTTTGCAGATGACACCAAGATCTGCAACAGAGTAGATGATCCAGATGGGTTGGGCAGAATGAGACGAGATCTGGATAAACAAGCAAAATGGTCGGAAGAGTGGCAACTGGGGTTTAATGCAAAGAAGTGCAAGATCGTGCACATGGGGAAGAGAAACCCTGAAGCCACCTATAGGCTGGGAGGGGAGTTGCTGGCAGTCACAAAGGAAGAAAGAGACTTGAGCGTCATCATCACTGATGACCTGAAATCATCCAAGCAGACCACTAAAGCAGTAGGTAAGGTTAGAGGGATGTTAGGGTGTATTAGTAGGGGTATCACAAGTCAGAAGAGGGAGGTAATAATCCCTCTTTACAAGACACTGATTAGGCCCCATCTGGAGTACTGCGTGCAGTACTGGAGGCTACCCCTTCACAAGGACATTAACCAAATTGAGGCAGTCCAGAGAAGAGCAACCAAAATGGTGCAGGAACTGCATCAGAAAACATATGAGGACAGATTAACTGAGCTCAATAGGTATACCCTAGAGCAAAGGAGGGATAGAGGTGATATGATTGAAACAATCAAACACCTTAAGGGCATTAACAAGGTGAAAGAGTCTAACATGTTTCAATATAAGAAAAATAGCAAGACAAGAGGACACAGCATGAGATTAGAGGGAGGCCAATTAAGGGGTAATGTGAGGAAGTTCTTTTTCACAGAAAGGGTGGTGGATGCATGGAATGGCCTACCTCAGGAAGTGGTGGATATATATACAATGCAGGGCTTTAAACAGGCATGTGATAGGCATAAAGGGAGCAATACAGACAAGTATGAATAGCCAGGCCATTGACAGAGTAAAGGCCAATGGCACATTCATAAGGTAGAAAAAGAAATGGGCAGACGTGATGGGCCTTGCGGTCCTTATCTGCCGTCAACTTCTATGTTTCTGTGTTTCTATAGATGGGGTATCACCAGAAGAAAAGATGGAGGTGGTAATAATACCTCTGTATAGTGTCACCACCCCACTTCAAGTACTGTGTCCAGTTCTGGAGGCCCCATCTCCGAAAGGACATAGAAAGGGTAGATGCAGTTCAAAGGAGAGCAACCAAAATGGTGCAGGGTCTGCATCAAAAGCCCTATGAAGAAAGGCTTAAGGAATTAAATATGTACTCCCTAGAGGATTGGAGGGAAAGGGGGGATATGACAGAAACATTCAAATACCTCACAGGTATAAACAAATTCTGGTCAGAGACAAAACGTCTGCAGGATTTGACCTGATAAGGAATAAATTTAGTGTGCATGACCCATGCTACTAGATGTGTTCAGACCTACTGCGGGCTGCGACAACCTCTGGGCTGCAGCTGTGGTGCTGTCAGGTTCATGTTAAGGTGCAAAGTAAACAGCAGCACCTCCGAGCTGTTTGGCACACTGTTAGCAAGGCAGGCAAAGCAAGCAGTACCGACTAATACCAGGCCTCACCTTCCCATTGGCCCCCCCTCCACTCACCTGCGGAGCAACAAAAACGAGACCTTGTCCAGCTGACGAGAGAAAATTCCCCATCAGTGACATGCAAGTTGCCTGCCCGGACCAGGCTCCCTTCCGCACCTGTTCTGTCTGTCTCCACAAAAACACAACCAGACAGCCAGTGAGTAAACCAGCTTGTGTGGTGTACGGCAGCTGAGACATCGCGAGACCTGGGGAAAGGGGATGGAACGAGCCTAGTGAGCAGTCCCATGGGCAGTCCTATGGTGAAAATAAGGTGCGACATCATGGGCTGAGGTGTAGGTAGAGATACAGGTGCATATATGTTCATAATTCAATTCTTTACTTTTCTGAAGCAAAAATGCCACATTTAGGAAGGATGCAGGAAATTTGTAATGCAAAATCAGGGACAGTGGAGAGGTCTGTTTGAAACAACACATACGGTGCAGCGAGCCACTTGTATGTCTTTAGCCAACACGTTACAAGGAGATGCATGGGCTGCCATGGCCGGTTCTGGCTGCTGCTTTCAGTACATGTACCTGTGCGGGTGTGCACAGTGTGTTTAGATCTGCTGCTGGCTGCGATGCCCTCTGGGCTGCAGCTGTGGTGCAGTCAGGTTCGTTTAAAGGTGCAAAGTAAACAGCAGCACTTCCATGCTGGCTGTGATGCCCTCTGTGCTGCAGTTCTTACACAAGAGACCCCCTCATATCATACAGTTCTGAGTCAACAGTACACAGTCAGTTTCATTTGGCAGGCACATTTGTCATTCAGCTTTAGGAAGGCGGTATAGTATTTCTTTACTTTTTACTCATTACATTCTACTGTTTCCAGTAGTGTGTGGAATTTTCCCATCTCTTTTGGTATGCATGGTATCTGCGGCTCACACTTACTGTTATGTCATTGTTTGTATGATGGCACTTCCAAATCCATCCAGTGGCTCAAAATGACACTTTTTGCAGTAAGGAATATTACAGCCATGTGGTTATCGTGTGCCCCTAATAACGGTTTCCAGTGGTCATCCAGCACACGCATCTCTGAGGTGAATGCTTAATTGAGACCCAGGAGCTGATTTAGTCTGTCTTTGATCCCCTCCAAGAGAGGTTCAGCTTTAAACACACTCCCACAGAATATGGAATGGATTTCCTTCTTGTTCTCCACAACTAGTACAATTTGTAGTGCTAGGATGACCTATTTTGACTGACTACTGGTGTAAAGTATAAATTCCATAGTATTTTGTACTACATCAGCCTGAGGCTTTCCATTTTAATAAATTTGTACAAGTTATCCAATGTATTCCCCCATAACCCTATATCAATTTCCGGTGGTAAAGCATGGTTCCAGTACACTCCAGCTTCTAGCTTGTCTCGGGGACATGCACCATTAATAGCCTTGTACAATGGTTTCATGGCATTTGGGCCACTGCTAATACCACCAAGGGGTATAAGCATTAGAGTATGAAGTGTTCCAGGGGGGGACCCAGGCTGCATGAAATGGCATGGGCTAGCTGTAGGAATTCAATAGCTGTACTGTTAGCCACACCATACCTTACCTGAAACATACTGAATCTTCCCAAAGAAACGTGGTCAGCTGATAAAATCTGTAACAAGTTCCTTTTGTCCAGTTTCTGGTTTATCTATTATACATATATTAGGGTTACAAAGAACAGGTTGGCCTGAATCAGCCCAAGGGTTATATGTGTCATTAGACCACAGAGTTGCTGGTGTACTCTTGCTGGAGTTTGCAACTGGGGTATTCTGCAGGATTTGGGGTCCCTTATTACTCTTACAAAATCATAGCACTCTTGCAGAGATGTTACACTGACCACATCGTCACTCCTCTATGTCAAACCACTGTGGTCTATAGCCCACTTGACCACACTTAAGGTATTTACTACTGTTACGAACAGATAATGTTGTTTTTTTTTTTAATAATATTTCTTTGTTTTTTCATATATATATATAAAGTATGTAGATTATATCTATTTAAAATATAAAAATCTGGGGGCAAACACCAGTTTTTTATTAAGTATATCTTCCAATTTCCCATGAAGCTGTTGCCACCATTTCAGCACTTTTCGGCAAAACCAAAACATATGCCCATGCCTGCCAATACCTCCACATAGGCGCCAACAAGATCCAGATGCCCTTCCCTGGATAGCAGAAATCATTGATGGGGTAAAATATGCCCTTTCTATTATTTTATATGGAATACTTTTATTTTTGGCATATATAAATATTTTATTAGCATCCTTGCTAATTTTAAGCCATTCTCTTTAAGGGAAAGTTTGTTTTAAATCTAACTGCCATTTATCTTTTGTCAAAATTATTCTTTTTTGAATACCCATCTTGTTTTACAATTCAAAGAAAGATCTATATATTTGGGCAATAATACTATTCTGTTTATTCAATCCATAATTAGAATATAAATCCGTGTTATAAAACGGATCTAAATTCTTTTTCAAACCCATAAATTGTCTTTTAAGTAAAGAATACATCCACCAATGCTCTTTTAAGTACTGGATATATAATAGTTTTTTGAATGACTCATAAGAGATAAACTCAGAATCTTCCAGTAAATCTGACCAATTAATAATTTTTTGTCTTATTAATGTGTTTCCAATTATTTTTTAAAGAGACAGTACTATTATTCACTATAGAACTATGTAATAAAAAGTTTTTAACTTTACTTTTTTTTAACCATTCTTTACATGCTAAAGCTACTACTCTAATTATTGGGTTTATTTCTTGCCCAATAAACTGATCATGCCTCCTTATTATGTCCTGAATCCCCAAGTTTAAATGTTCTTTAATATTTCTTGAACAGTAATGATATAATTACCTTTCTCATCTATTTTTGATTTTTGTTTATCCAGGCAAGGGCAGTTTTTATCCTGGTTGCTATGTAATAACAAAGTGGATCTGGACATCCCATACCAGTATTCAGTCTTGGTAAAGTTAACTTAGTTCTCTGTTTTATCTTGTTTTCTTTCAGGAAAGTCTATTGAGCTTTTTTCCCTTCTTTCCCTTCTAGTAGACATATCCATTTATGTGATGTGGGAACAAACTATAGCTGTCAAACACTAGGGTTTCTTCAGGGCTTTAAGGAAATGTTAATAATTTTAATTTACTAGAGCAAAGCTCAGTTTTCATTTTCTTTCGATGAATTAAATAAGTAAGATGCAGCTTTACCCTTTTTCAGCTCCCTCGACATTAAAGATAACAGCAACTAACAGTGGGAAGCACAGATACACACTACATTTCCATTGCATCGGGGAGTGCTTTGATAGAAAATTAAGCGTGGAACCAACACTGACAAAAGCATAAGACACTGTATTTTTTAAGCATCTCAAAGCCTTATTTCAAATCGCTGTTACTCTTTTTACTTTCTCTCTTCGTTTTTTAACAGTTAAAAGCTTTAGCCCTTACAATTCAAGCGATTCCACAAGCAGATAACCATTACCTTTAAGCCCTTAAATACCAGTAGTAGTTTGACCACGGCGTCTTTTAAATAAACTCCGATTCCATTTGGGCCTTCATTAATTACTTTAGCTTTCACTCAAGTCTGTTTTAAAGAAGAGAAAAGGACAACGGTCCAGTACCACCAGTGCTCCAACTTTTCTTTTCACTGTTAAATGACATGTAGGGGAACAACAGAGATTATAGTTTTAAACTGAGAGATTTTAATAACACACAGTAACCCAGCGTCAGATTCTTAAATCTGCCTGCAATGGGTGTGGGGAGGGAGTGGAGGCGTACAGCACACAGTGGGAGACTGCGGGAGGGTTTGTTTACAACAGTAGTAAACTCTGTGTGGGGCAGAGTTGGGGTGGGTTAAACATACTCTGTGGGGGAAGGCACCTCTGGAGACATGAAGTGGCAAGAAAAATAGGGCTCTATGCCTTATACAGTCAGCGTAGTACTTGGGCTCTCCGCGTGGAAGAAATAATGTTGTGTGGACGGAAAATATGACATGGGTCCTTTTCCAGTGCAAAACGTCTGCAGGCTCTGCCCACTGCAGACGTAAAAAGGTACAGGAAGGTAGCATGTTCCAAAAAAAAAAGATGATTAAGGACAAGGGGTCGCAATATGAAGCTGGGGGGGGGGGACTCAGAAGAGATGTGAGGAAATACTGCTCCATAGAGATGGTTGTGAACGCATGGAACAGCATCCCAGTGGATGTCGTGGGGGCTAAAATGGTTACAGGATTCAAGAATGCATGGGATAAACACAAGGGGATATTAGAAGTAAGGTGGGGGGGGTAAAACCTGGAGACTGAATCAAGGGCGTAGCTACCGATTCGCCCGACACGCCATGGCGTGTTGCTGCAGATCAGTGGGGTAGCAGGCGCCAGCTGGTCTGTCCGCTGCTCCACGCCTTTGTTCGCTTTTTTTTTTTTCCGCGGGCTTTCTCGGACACTCATTGTTTTTGTTTTTTTAAGATAGCAGGAGTTGGGGGGATCAGCTTACTTACTTGTGGTTTTGCCCATCGGACCTGATTGAGAATATGTTGCTTCTCTCAATGAGGTCCGCTTGCCAAGAAAGGAGGCGGGTAGTGGGAAAGTCAAGGGGGCTAAGGGCGGGGCTTTTTAAATGCCCTGCAAAACACTGTGTGGTCCGCTTCTTTTGATTCATTTGTTCACACTGCGACTAGTCTAGAGGTCATCGGAGGAGGACAGGACTCAGTGCAGCAAGAGTCGGGATTCAGGAGCTATTGATTTGGAGTCAGACGGGAGCCACAACTGAAGGATTCAAATCGCGTTCAGGAAGGTTACTGTTGCTGTTTTCGTTCCTCGGTGACCGCTGACTTGGACTATAGATTTCACTGCTGGAGAGAGGGAGAGCAAGAGCTGTGCAATTAGCGACTCGAGCGGAGTTTGAATCGAGCCTCAGAGCGAGTAGCCTACAAGCACAAGACAGTTGCCCCACGTTGTTGCTAGTTCTTTGAACTTGCCAGTGCCACCATCGGAGTCGGATCGGGGCGTCTAGCGCGACAGTCACCTTGAGCTGAGCTGCCTATTGCTGAAGCACTGCAGGTGAGTCCCTTGCTCTTTTTTGGGACAGTGTTTCGATTTAGGGCTGGCCTGCGAGATGAGCCCAATTGATTTACTTTTGTCATCTTTATGCTGCAGCTCAGATAACCTATTAAAAATAGAGCACCAAGCCTGAACCTGTCCCTGTGTAATGCTATGCTTCAGCTACAGACCATTTCTTGGAAGACATGGTGTTCTTTTACTTTCTGTAACACTGTTACTTGCTTCTATAATTTACTAGCCATGGCAGACAGTAGTTATTAAGTTGTGACAGAAAAATAGGAGTGTCTGGTAAGAGTTGAAGTTAAGCCATATTATTCAATGCTTTGGGAGTAAAAGCCTGTAGTTTTAGAAATCCAGTGCTGGTAGTAGGGGTTATATGTGTGTGTGCATATGGGGGTAGGGGTTATGTGACTCATGGCTGTCTTCATTTAGATCACAGAAAATAAAGGTATTTGTAACCACACTTGCCAACCTGTGGAGCTATATTTACCGTAGTGGTGGTGGTTGTGGGGGGCACACCTGTTATTCTGTGTGATGCCTGGGTCCCCTTCCTATCTAAGGTGTCACTCAACAGGACTTGGAGAGGTCCCTCCCAGCGACATATTTATTTTACCAGGTTATGACACGTGGGTGTTCCCACTGGATTCAGTCCTATGACCTTCAGTCTATAACCTCATAGACATGATTTATGCACACCTACAAGTTTAGTTCAGGGAACTGAGGTAGTTTATTACGTAGATACAGTGACTCCAGAGATCTGAGTTGGTGAATAAATAACAGTGCAATTCTTAGTCTGTCTTGCTATTCAGTGAATACAGAAATTCTTAGGGAATGGCTCTATTATGATCCTTACTTCCCCCGGTCCCTGCAGGCATCTGCAACATTGTCTGGACAGTGCCCTCAGTGACCTTGAAGTGTATGTTCACCGTGTCCCAATCCATTACACATTTACTGTACACATCAGCAACATGCTTTTATCTCCTTTGACATAGGATGCCCAGACTATCTCTTCATTTCATTCCAGCAGCAATCATACAGATCAACAGTGGCATGAGCATCCCCTTTTGGCATCAGGCTGTGCAAGCCAGTCAGAACTCAGTTCTTAAAATACTCAAGGTGAAGCATTTGGATCTTTGATGCATCATGGCAATGGGCTCTCCCCAACTCTCTCCTATGAGAGTCCAGGTCAAAAACTAGCTGCTTCCATATGATCTGACACAGCATGTCACCAGACAGCTCCCTACTACCCTCAGGGCAGCACTATGGACACTGTTGCATGGCAGTCTCCATCCTGTAGTCCCTATCACTTACACTCCAGGTTACCTGAATTGCTGTAGCTTCTTCTACCTTACATCCAACTGCTCCTGTCCAACACTGCATTCAGCTTCTTCAAGTACTGCCTCTGTAGCACGGGCACCATCCTGATCTTGCCTCAAATAGGGTTCCTCTTCAAGACTTCAAGGGACTGTTCTTGGTCTACCTGTTCATCAGGGTGCTCCCTTTAGGGTAACCTCCCATGGTCCCCACACTGGCGTCCACTATATAGCATTGAGACTTGGAGGTGATCGCTAGCAAATTGGGATCCCACTAGTGAGAGCCTGTCCAGATCTTCATGAGCACTCTGTCCCCTTTATCCTCAGACTGCCACTTTTCTGCCTCCATCAGCTCTCATCTGACACCTACTTTTATCCTAGCCAGACTCCTCTAGCACCCACTCCCAATGAGACATGGGATCAGCCGGGCCAGTCTCTGGATGTGCATCTCATAGAAACGACCATCACCCCCTCTCCAGAAGAAGAGGGTTGTTACCTACTGATCCTTGAATTTTTTTCTGGGTATTTTCTTGGCGCAACATATAAATATTCATGCTTGTTGCGCCAAGAAAATACCCAGAAAAAAATTCAAGATTCAGATGCTTGTCGCAATGCAACATTGTAACTAAGCCAGTCTGGTACAGAGGCTTGTCACAATGCAACATTGTAACTAAAAGCTAGTCTGGTGGCTGGCTAGTGTGACTGGACCTCTGTGGGACTGGCTACCTTGATGTGGTACAGAGGCTTGTCACAATGGAGTATTGTAACCAAAAGCCAGTTAGTCTGACACCTGTTGGTGGTGAAATGGTGCTGGCATACAACACAGAAAATTACTCTAGCATGGGAGAGGGCATGGACGGTGGGGGAGGGGTAGCTCACCCTAAAGGGGGGGGGGGGTAGCAGTGAGTCCACTTGGTGTGCAGCTCAGAAATTCCTGGCTACACCCCTGGACTGAATAGGGTCTGCGATGGCACTGTAAGTAGGGAAAAGAGGGCAGACGGGATGGGCCAGGAGATCCTTATCTGCCAACAACTTCTATGTTTCTATGTTTCAGGCACCCACCTACCCATGGAGGTAACAAAAGATGGAAGATAAGTCCTGGGGTGGGTGGGTGGGTGACGGAGTTGAGGGCAAGACTCCAGATGGGGGCTGCCAAGGTGTAGGTGGATAAACAAAGACTAGAAAACAAAAATATTTTTATTTTAACATCTATTAACTGGGTAAGCACACTGGGCTATAAAAGCCCCTTTGCAGGTGCAACCCCAGTACATGAAATTCAGAGATTCTAACAGTATGGATGCAGTTCACTATCCACACTCTGCCAGTTTTGCTGGAGACAGTTCACGCATCCGAAGTCTCTCAAGTTAAGCCCCTCCCACCGTCCAGGTGGTATATCCTCCAGCTCTGCGCCATAACTTCAGATATTTTTTTTGCTGGAAGGAACAGGTCTCCTCCACAGCTCTGCAGTGTTGAAGGATTTGGAGTTTTTAGAGCACCTTTTTTGGCAAATCTTTGACTGTTTCAGTTTGTATTCCACCTTAAAGTTGGTCTGCAGTCTTCCAGCTGTGCTTTGTGAGCATGTTCGAGGATGGAGAGCAAGAAACTGAGGTTTAAGTTCTGTGCCCTGTACAGGCAGAAAATGTTGGTCATGGACCCGCACAACACATGCTTATACTGCTTAGGTGAGCGACACGACGTCGAGAGATGCAGTTTGTGCCAGGCCATGATGCTAGTGTCCATTGAAGACTGGAATGCTCTGTTGGCACTTGGTCAGCTGAAAGACAGCAAAAAGGCCTCAGCAGTAGCCAAGTGAGCTGCTCAACTTCTGATCATAGAAAAAGAGGCAACATTGACTGCGGTGAGTTCCTCATCGGTTTGGTGCTGTTCCTGTCTGGGGCCAGTGTCAGAGGGTCTTTCTCGGACGAGTTCAGGGTAATATGTCTGGACCTTCAGGAAGAGCCCTTCTTACAGCAGCAGAAAGCACAAAAAGTGTAGTTGCAGGCCATGGGATCTGGAAAGATAACACTCTTTCTGCTCCTTCAGCGTCTCTAGCCCTTGACCTTGGTCGATCTCCTTACAGTCAAGGGGATGGACACAGGCTCCACATTAACCCCATTGGGTTTGTCAACCTCAGCTCCTGTCGAGCAGGTGGTCAAAATCTGGTAGGGAGGTAGGGGGGATAAAAAGAAATAAAAAAAAAAAAAAATAGAACGTTGTGTCCCAGAACTGATTTCCTGTGGACAAATCTGCAAATCAGCTTGTGGACATCAAACTGCATGTCAAGGTTACCCCCCTGAGTTCCAAATAGCTTTTTGCAATCATTTCAACAATGTAAGTATATATATTTTCAAACCAGAGAACCCAGTTTTACTTAAAACGTTACATATATGTTCATAACCATAGATGAGCAAGGGGAAGAAAAGATAGAAACAATAAGAAACAGAAAACGAAGACAGGGAGACAGCGGGAGGGGGATAATTGTGAAACTGTCAGAGTGATCAGTTCCTCGGTCTCGCGTGAAAATTTGATTTCGCAATCAGACATAAGAGGCAGAAAAGGAGAGGACAGAACAGATCCTTGCTTTTAACTCTGTCTGCGTAACAAGTGGGGCAAGATCTTATTCAGCCCTGTCACAAAGAGTATGAGGCGCAGTCGGTGACTCTGGCTGAGTTGTCTCAGGAGCTGCCTCTGCCAGTGGTCATACCTCCAAAGCCTTGATTGCTTAACCTGCTGAGGTAGATAGTTTACACAAACCCTCTGGAGAACACCCTTCAACGTCAATGAGGTCGAAACGTCACTTGTGCTGTTAATCCCACTTAACTGGGAGGCTTTGCCATGGATGTTCCTTATCCTCAGGTGATAGTGCAGCACAACGACATGCTCCTCTGTCAACAGTGGATCACTGCTGGGAGGGGTAGGGCCCTGCCCACTGAATCTTTGGTCCCTTGGCCTTTGCTGGTCGTTCCCAGATGGTTCAGGTTTCTCATCAGTCTCTAGTATCTGCTTCTCTACATCTTCAAGTAGAGCCACATCCACTGCAGCCCCTGTCTGGGGCCCTGACCAAGGAGTCCTGTGGTCAGCTTGCCAGGCCAACTCTTGGTAGAAATCCCCCACGCTGAAGAGTCCAGGGTGGTCCATGATGGCAAGCAGTCAACAGCCGTTTTCAGGGAATCCCTTGATGACTCCAAAGATGAGTCGTCCATGGCCATCACCAACACTCATACTTTAGACCAGGAATTGGTCAAGGAGCTGACCACCAACCATGGATCAGTGTCATTTGGAGCTCTGGTTCGATTTAAGTTGGACTCCATGAAAGTTCCCTTACAGCCAGTTCAGAAACAAGCTAAGTACACATTTACTGACATACTGTATGGGGAAGATTCCCTGGAGTTTGCCTTGTCTGTGGCTCGGGCCTTCATGGGCCTGGTCCTGGAGTCTAACAGCATCCAGCATCCTGCCAGCACCCTGTCCTCATATGGTTCTCAAGTACTTGGTCCCAACAGGCTCCCTTTCTGGGTTTCCTGACCACCCATCTATGGAGGGCTTGGTTTTAGATTCTGCTTTCAGTAAATGTGGAGGCCAAGGGGACATGTATAAGCCACCAGATAAAGAGACCAAAAAGATTGAGCACTCACCTAAAAAAGTGTATATTGCTGCGTCACTGTGTCTCCATCAGGCCAGCTACACTGTCAAAATGGCAAACTTTGGTCATTCCATTTGGGGTATAAGGGGAACTCCTATCCCCTCTTCCAGCTGACAGACAGCTTCCAGTTAAGGTGATCAGAGACCAGGGACAATCACTGTCTAAACACCAGCTTCAGATAGTTTTTGAACATGGGTGGTGCCCGTGCCATTGCAGCAGCTGGTGTCATGTATTGTAGGGCCTAACTGAGGCTTTCTACCTCCATGGCAGACACTCAGCATAAACTGGCCAGCGTCCCCTTCTTGGGCACTGACATCTTTGGCACTGGTGTGGAAGGGCATCTCACACAAATTGAAGTCCAGTGTGACCCTAGATTCTGTGGCTTCATCCCAGAAGGACCAAAAGCCTAAAAAGAAGGCTTTTCAGTTCTGGTCCTTTCAGCCACAGCAACCTTAGCAGCAGCCCCAGCAGGGGCAGTTTCAGCACTGGTGTCCAGAACCCAAGTTTTATAGTCGGGGCAAAAAAAGAGAGGTGCAGAAGTGGTGGTGCCTCCACAGCCCAGGTGGCCAGAGGCCCCCTTCAGGGCTGCTCAGTGATGGATGGTGGAGTGTTATCCCCTCTCCATTCCAGTCCCTGTCCCAGCTCCTAGTCAGGGATCGGTTGCACTACTTCTTGCCACAGTGGTCTGCCATTACCTCAGACAGATGGGTTCTTGAAGTGGTGGGCGAAGGGTTGCCTCTGGATTTTGAGGCTTTCCCACTGTACTCACTCTGAACTTCTCAGGAGTCTGGGGTGTCAAAGGACACAGCCGTGCTAAGAGCTGACATCGCTCAGCTCCTGGAACATGGGGCAGTAGTCCATTTTCCAGACACCCTGGCTACTCCAGGATATGTGTACAGATACTTTCTGGTTCTGAAATTGATTGGGGGCTGGCATCCCATACTGGATCTGCACAGTCTGAACCAGTTCATGTGGAACTGTTAAGTCCTGGGTGATCACTCTGAAATGGATCATTCCATCACTGGAGCAGTACATGTGGTTCTGCTCCCTGGACTTCCAGGATGAGTTCTTCCACATCCCTGCCCATCCCATTGCTGATACATTTGGTTACATGCAGAGATGATCTTGTACCAGTTCCAGGTCATGCCCTATTTCCTCTTACCTGCACCCAGGGTTTTGAAGTGTGTGGCAGTGGGGCTCTGGCCCTCCAGGCCTGTCAGAACTTGGGCCTTTTGGTCAACCCAGCAGAGTCAGAGCTGGTCATCTTGCAGGTGATCAGGTTCATTGAGGCAGAACTAGAGTCCCTGTAGGCCAATGCCCACCTCCCTGCAGACTGGGCATCAGATTTTACCTCCTTTGTCCAGTCGTTTCAGGTTGGGCTTTTGCATCCTGCCCGGGACTTCCTACGGTTGCTGGGGTAGATGGCATCCTCCATTAGAGTGATTAATTTCAGGTTGGGCTCAGTGGCAAATGCACCACCTACAGTCCTGCAGTGGGAGTTGGAAAGGACAGTGGTCACAGCACCATGGTCACTTGGACCAGCCAGTTGTGGTGACCCAGCCTATGTGGGATGCCATCCAGTGGTGACTGGACCCACAACATCTGGAGGTATGAAGAGCCTTTGTCTACCCAGAACCATCTGTCACACCCACTACAGATGCGTCCCTAGTGGGGTGGGGTGAGGAACACACCTGGGAGACCACAGGGCCCACGGGCTCAGGTCCCCCTGTGAGTCCTGACACCACATCATCCTGCTAGAGCTCCATGTGGTGCATCTGGATGTGACAGAATTCACTCCACTAAGTCAGATCAGGTCTTTCAGGTCCAGACAGACAACACGATCATGTTCTACCTGAACAGGCAGGGCGGAATCCACTTCTTTCCCTTCTGTCAGGAGGCTCTCTGCACTTGGACACTCGTGTACACCCTGGGTGCAGATCTCCTGGCAAATGATGTTGCAGGAGAGAAGAGTCATCTGGCAGACACTGTCAGCCAGGTCAGCGAGACATTGCATGAGTGGTCCCTGCATCCAGATGTGGTAAACCACCTGTTCTCTCAGTGAGACACCCCTCTGGTGGATATGTTTGCCTTGTGGGAGACCAGAAGTTATTCTGTGCCCACCTTCCACAGTCATGGGCACTGTTGGGTCATGCTTTTGCAAGGTCCATACCACAGGCCTCCTGTATGCCTTCCCTCCCTTACCCTTGGTTCACAAGTTTTGGCAAGGCCCGGAAAGGACAAGTTGCGGATAATTCAGATAGACCAAGACTGACCCAGGTAGTTTTGTTATCCAGATCTCCTCAGCCTCAGTAGTAGGCCTCTGTGGAGGTTTCCTCTCTGCCCAGATCTGCTGACCAGAGAACAGGGGAAGGTCCTACACTCGAACCTTCAATTCCGGCACCTCTCAGCCAGATTCATGAGCGGCTGGAGTTCCAAACTCTGGGCCTTTTGGAGGACGTTCGCCGCTTTGTGGAAGCACCCAGTAAGTAGTTGACTCAAATGCTATGCTTCTCACCCCAGGAATTCTTCAGTGTGCTTGTACATATGCAGTGGTTCAGCTGTCCCGCAGGTGGAGTCAGTGCTAATGATTTTTGGCATCAGCCAATCAGAGAGCAGGAGAGAAAGTGCTGCCTGTAGCTAGAGTGGGAGGTCAGTCAGATTCATTTCTCCGCTGACTAGACAACACTGCCTCAGTGTCCTCGCTTCTCAGCTTCCCTTGAAGAAGTTCATTTCTTTATTAGTTAGTAAAATATTTATTTTAGTGCTGTCTTTAGTGTTTTTTTGAGGTATTTTTCTTTATTTTAGCGTATCCTTCAGTTCCCAGGAACCGCAAATTTTCTTTACCACAGCAGTTACTATCACAGTTCCTGCTCTTTTTCTGAGGTAAAATTTTAGCACTTTTTGTTTTTTAACTATGGTATTTATCTTTCTCCTAACTGCCCCCATTCTCCACTCATACAGACTACCTCAATCCGTGTGTGCGATCCTTCTCCTCGCCTGGGTCTACCCCTAGAGTGCTAAGTCCACTAACCTTAGGTGCCTGGATAAGCCCTGGGTAGGGTGAGGAGGCATGCCCCACTGACCCCCTTCGAACCATACATGCTGCGACGTGGACTTAAGTGCACAGCGGAGTCTGCCCAATGAGCCCGAGGATCCACACACACACACACTGCGAGGAGTCGTCACCTAGGAGAGAGAGGGTGTTTTTCTCTCTGTTCTTTCCACAACAAAATTTTAGCACTTTTGAACTAAATAAAGTGCTTTTTATTTCTTTTTTTTTATTTTTTTTTTACTTTATTTCTTTATCCACCTTCCTGCTCTCGGAGCCCACTCCTTCCTTCCTCTCAACCTCGATTCCACCTCGGGGGGGATCTGCCTCTAGAGTGCCTCCTTCTCCCCCTGCACAGTGGGGTCTGTCCCTCTTCTGGTGGTCCTGGATGGTACCAAGAGGCTATCATCTAGGGCTTGCCGAGAGGTATTTTCCCTTTTTCTCCCTGGTTTTCCCCTACCCTCTGGGACGCCGGAGCTAGGACATCGTCCAGAGTGGTGGCGTGCTGGCCTGCGCGGACCAGTCATGCACGGTGGCGTCCCCTCCCGACTCCGTTGAGCGGGGCCGCCTCTATCCCTTCAGTTGTGGTGCTTCCACTGGCTATGAAGGTGATGTAAGCAGCGGATCGTTCTTGGTTCCCTCCTGAGGAGAAGAGCATCCGTTGGGGCGCTCCGATCCTCCCTCCCCTGCTGACCCCGCCACCCGAGTCCGTTCCTGAACCCGGTCGCCGCGCAGTGCGAGGTGTGGCGCCCAGCTCAACCCTCAGCGCCACCGGGCCGGCGCTTTTTATTTCTTTTATTTTATTCATGGTTCCCTATTTTTCGTTGGAACTGTGATTTTAAACTATAAACCCTTTATTTTTAGTGCTTTTCCAACTGTTTATACATGGTTCCATAGTGCTTGGGAACCAACCACATTCTATTAAATTTTTCCATTTTGGGAACATAATTCAAAGGTCTGATGAACTGGCATGTCAAATAGACCTAAAAAGAAAACTGGACCTACCGGTTTTAAAAATTGCATTAAGCGTGCTAAAATAATGGCCAAGGCAGATGGCCATGATTTTTGTTTTAATTGTTTGGGTCTAGACCATAACTGTGAACTTTGCTCAAAATTTTGTTCTAAAACAGTTAAAACAAAAAAAAAAAGCCGAAAGATAGGAAATTATGGCTTCTCAGTCTGCCTCCCCCTCAAAGAAAAACCCTGAAGAGGGATCATCTTCTCATAAATAAAAAGAAAAGTCCCATAAGGACTCCCTAGAAAATAAGCCTGATAAAAATAATTCTGACCAAGCCAACAAGAGACATAATGAGCAGGTTCCTGATTTAGTGCTGCAAAAAAGAAGCAAAAAGGAAAACGTATCATGATCCGCCCCGCTGAAAAGCAAAGGGAGACACCAGTGACACAAAAAGATACACCCTCTGATGAAGAAATGGCTAAGGGTTGGCATTTATACCAGACTATACAGGCTATGGGCAGTCTCTTTATTGCTCCTCCTGACCCTACTACCCCTAATACTTCAGACCCTGAGCTTGTCCAGGGCTTTTACTATGAGAGTGATGATGACCAAACAGAGGGTGAACCTTTAGAACCTGACGTATCCCCTGACCAAGAGTTTGGCTCTCTCTCTAATGGCCAGGAGTATTTTTCCTCGCACTACACCTTCGTTCAGCATATGGTGGACACTCTGGATCTCACTGTTCAAGAGACCACTGACCAGGAGGAGGAGTAATACTTGACAAGCCCACTTCCATTTCTGGAGTGGACAAGAAAATTGAAAGACAATACCTATTGGGAAAAGATAATGCTGAATTTCTCTATATGCACCCTGACCACAAGGGGGTGGTGCAAGCTGCTGCTTGCGATGAATCTTAAAGTGCCTCTGTCTTTGCAGCCCCCTGAAAAGGAATCTAGAAGGCTGGATTTGATGGGTAAAAATCTTACACAACAGCTTTTCTGTTGCTTCGCCTATCTACTTATGTGGCCTATGCAGCTCAATATCAGAAAGCTCTCTGGAACTCTGTGCTCGCTGTCAGCCAACAGGCCCCAGACGAAGTAGCCCAGGACTTGGCAGAAACTGTAAGAACTGCCCTAGAGGCTACAAAGTATCAGTTTCACATGGCAGTGGACACTAATGACACTGCTTCCAGATTCATGGCCCAGGCCATCTCACTTAGATGCTATGCCTGGCTGAGAACAACCAGCCTCTCACAGGGCACTCAGACTAAAGCTGTGGGTTTCCCCTGTGAGAATAATTCACTGTTTGATGACAAAACAGAAGCTTACATGGAAAAGGTGGAGGAATATAAAACCACCTACCAAAGTAATGCTGCAAAAGAAAAAGCCTCTACTTCCCAGAGATCTACGAGAAGAGGGAACAGAGGCAGGGGTTACTACCCCAGGGCCTTCTACCTTATGCCAGTGCCCGTTCCCGTGAGTTACTCTCAGATAAGAGGTTTCTTCAGGGGAAGAGGAAGGAGAGGTCAGAGACGGGCTGGCCCCTCGCCTCCCTCAAGTACTCAGTCTAAGCAAATCTCCTGACTACAAAAGCCAGGTCGCCTCGCCCTCCCCCAGTTGGAGGAAGGCCGACCCACTAACTCCACTGTGGTCCCTCATTACCACAGCTAAATGGGAGCTCAAGGTAGTGAGTCAGGGACTTGCACTGCAGTTCAAGAAATTTCCTACTCAGCAGGGTCAGAAGTCACTAAAATATTTAACTCCTACAAAGAAATTACTGTTGGAGTTAGAAGTCCCTTCTGTCTGCAAAAGCAGTGGAAAGAGTTCCCTTCCCCCAATGGAGAAACGGCCTCTACTCCAGGTATTTCCTAACCCAGAAAAATACTGGGGACTGGCGACCCATTTTAGACTGCAGGTACCTGAACAAACATCTGCTCAGTCCCAAATTCAAGATGGTCAGCCTGGCTGTGGTGATTTCATCCTTGCAAAAGGGGGACTGTCTAGCTTCCGTAGACCTAAAAGACGCCTATTTCCACATTCCAATCAGGCAGTCCCACAGAAAATTCCTCAGGTTCAAACTGCCTTCAGGCCATTATCAGTTTACAACCCTGCCCTTTGGCCTTTCCTCAGTGCCCAGGGTCTTCACAGAGTGCCTGGCATTAGTGGCAGCCCATCTCAGGAGACAACAGGTATCTGTCTTCCCCTGCTGGGACAATTGGTTAATAGAAGGCAAGCCTCCACAGGAGGTCAGAAACTAGCCTAACTCAGAGTATCCTAGAGTCCTTAGGTTTCCTAATGAATACTCAGAAATCTCACTTCGATCCAGTTCAGTTCCTAGAATTCATTGGGGCAGAACTGGACACACAAAAGGGAGAGGCCCTGCTCCCTCTCGGCAGGGCACACAACCTCGAGAATTTAGCAAATTCTTTCATCCTGGGCCAGCCAAGACCAACCAGACACTTCCTGAGGCTTCTAGGCCACATGGCTTCTACCACAGCTGTGGTACCAGGTGCCAGATTTCAAATGAGGGACATTCAGTATCACCTAAGGGTTCACTGGTCCCAGAAAAAGAGATTCTGTGTCAAAACTCACTACAGATGCCTCTCTTCTAGGATGGGGGGCACACCTGGCAGATCAGTCCATAAGCAGGACATGGTCCCCCAAGGAGTCCTTTCTTCCACATAAACCAGCTTGAACTCAGAGCTGCTTCTCTGGCAATTGAAGCCTTTGCCCCTCATCTGAAAGGTCAGTCTGTCCAGATCAGAACAGACAACACCACAGTAATGTTTTACATCAACAAGCAAGGGGGCACAAAGTCCACAAAGCTTTGCTGAGAGACCATGAAGATTTGGTCTCTGGCCAACTCCCTAGATATACAGCTTTCGGCCATTCACCTGCCAGGTAAGGACAATGTGCTGGCAGATGCTCTGAGCCACATCAGTCAGGGCCACCACGAGTCGTCCCTGAACAGACAAGTACTGGCCTCAGTTTTTCAGGAGGTGGAGCACTCCAGAGAATAGACCTCTGCCTCCAGTCTCAATCACCAGCTACCCCTGTACTGCTGCAGCCCCCAGCTCTGAGCACAGTACCGGTGGCTGCCCTAAACCTGGACTGGACATGGAACTTCCTGTATGCCTTCCCTCCTTTTCCCTTGATTCTCAGGGGCCTCCTGAAGCTCGGAACCCAGCCTGTCACCACGATTCTGGTGGCAACAGGCTGGACAAGACAACCTTGTTATTCCCTACTCCTGGCCCTGTCTGCCAAGCAACCAATTCAACTGCCTTTGTGCCACAGTCTCCTGACTCTGCCTGAGATGGGGAGAACGTACTCCAACATAGAGTCTCTTCACCTCAAAGCCTGGTACTTGAAGAGCTAGAGTACCTCGACTCTCAGTACTCAGAACAAGTCCTAAGGCTCCTTCGTCTGGTTAAGGAACCTAGTACTAAAAAGACCTATGCTTCCAAATGAAAAAGATTTTCCCTGTGGTGCAAGGACAGGCACATTCACCACTGAAAGCTACTCTCTCTCTCTTCAGTGCTTGACTGCTTGGTGCACATACAGGCCTCAGGCCTAAGCGCCTCATCCTGAAAGTTCACCTAGCAGCCATTTTGGCTTATATTTCTGCTGGGGAGGAAAAGTCTGTAATTTCTCATTCCATCTTTAAGGCATTTTTCAACGACATGTCACATCTTCAATCCCCACTTAGGAACTCCCTGTGACTTGAACCTCTACATAACCTAACTCATGGAGCCCATCTTTTGAGCCTATGGCCACAGTAGAACTAAAGTACATCACTTAGATAACTGTCTTTTTGGTGGTAGTCACCTCAGCCAGGATTTCAGAGCTGCAGGCACTCTGCACTGAACCTAACTACATTATCTCCCACAAAGATAAGGTAGTTCTCAGAACAAATAGGAAATTCCCCCCCAAGGTAGTGTCAGAATTTCTCCTCAACCAGTCCATAACACTCCCTGTCTTCTTCACAGACAAATCCACTCCTGGTGAGCGAAAGCTGCATAGTTTGGATGTGAAAAGGGCACTGACCTTCTACCTGGAGCACACCAAACAGCTCAGGACTTCTCATACTCGGCTCTTCCTCACCTGTGGCGAGGTAGGAAAGGGCAGGCCTGCCTCTAAGAGGAGTACCTCTCACTGGATAGTCTCTTGCATTCAGTTCTGTTACAGTAAGGTTGGCAAGCAGCTACCTCAAGGCCTCAGGGCCCACTCCACTAGGGGCACTGCAGCTTCAGTGGCAGCTGCAAGAGACATACCCTTGCTAGATATTTGCAAAGCAGCTACCTGGAAGACTGAAAAACAAAGAACCTTAGTGCGTAAGCACTGAGGCAAGGGTTACCCCAAGGGGCATTGGCCGGGAAGCCAAGTTTCAAAGAAATACAAAGTCACATACCCCCATGTGCAAAGCATCATGGGCTGTATAGATGCATAAAATGTGCTGCTTCAACTTTAAGCAGAAATGCACCATGCATTTCTGCTTAAAGTTGAACCAGCATAATATTTTGCGGTGATTTGCATATACAGTCCATGATGCTTTGCATTATGCGGGTATGTGCGATTTTGTATTACCTGGAAGACTGTACACACTTTCACAAAACACTGCTGTTTGAATGTACAGTCCAGGTCGGATGCCAGAGTTGGCACAGCAGTCCTGCAGAACCTGTTTTCCAAAGAAGGTACTGTACCCGCCTCCCATCTGCACTGCTTTGTAGTCTGCATATGTACAAGCATACAGAAGAATTCCTGGGGTGAGAAGAAAATAATTACTCACTGTAGTAATATTATTTCTTTCAAGGTATTCTTCAGTATGCTTGATCTCCCACCCATCCTCCCCTACATAACCTGATTTAGTAATTCTGCAGTCCATACTTCAGCCAAATTTTTAACTGTTCGGACTTAATACCTTGGAGCGTTATAGTTATGGGTGTTTTATGGTTTTTATGTATTGTTCTTGCTCTTATAGTTTAATAGTTTTTCATAAGTACTGTTGGGGCCTTTTTGCCCTTTAACTTCAAAATGAATCTGACTGACCTCCCATTCTAGCTACAGGCAGCACTTCCTCTCCTGCTGTCTAATTGACTGATGCCAAAAATCATTAGCATTGACTCCGCCTCCAGGGCTGCTGAACCCAGCTGACATAACTGCATATGTACAGGCATACTGAAGAATACCTTGGATGAAACAATATTACTATGGTAAGTAATTTTTTCATATTAAGTGGAAAAGGTTCTCAATCTGGTGTCAAGGTAAGGAGCTTAATCCTCTTGGTGAGCATCCTTTGGTCCCTCTTTCAGTTGGGACTGTGAGCGATGGTCTTTAAGGTGCACCATACAGCTATGTGTGCTTACCAGGTGCGGACTGGTATGCCAATGATGGCACAGGAGAAAGTGGTCAGGTGCTCTTTCAAAGACCTGGATCACTTGTCCCCTTCGGAGCGCAAACCTTTGCCTTCATGGGGCCTACTGCTGGTATTGACAGTGCTCATGGGTAAGCCATGTGAGCCAATGCACAGGTGTGAGGTGGTACTTCTGTCATGGAAGCCTGCCTTCTTGGTGGTTACCACGTCAGCCAGAAGGATCAGTGGGCTTCAGGTGCTCTTGCTTACCTGGTCTTCCATAAGGACCAGGTCATCGTTCACCTCCTGAAGGTTGTATCAGAGTTTCATCTTAACCAGGTGATTAATTTTCCGGTATACTTTACCAGCCCAACCGTGGAGGCCACTTGCAGGCTCCATATTCTTTAATGTCAACTGAGCAACCACCAGAATAGGCAGATGGGACCTCGGTTTAACATCTCATCTGAATGGCATACCCCAACAGTACAGCATCCCCCAGTACTGCACTTGGGTGCCAGGGTTTATATATGAGCCCAATCCCAGTGCGGGACTTCAACCCATGACTTCTGCAGTGGAGCTTGAGTGTCTCCAAAGAACAGGATTATCTGCCATCACTGGCACATACAGACTGAAATATATGGGGGGATGATGAAAAAATAACCTTTATTGCCACCCCCAAATTACCTTCCTCCAAAAATTTTTAAGCGTTCCAAAGTTTGGGGGTGGGGTGGGGTAGGCACTCTGAGCCTTCCCTGCATGTGCCGGTGGCTGGTTTTGTTGGAATGTGTCCATGTTCCTGTCTTTAAAAAGGAAGCATAATTTGTTTATTGTCTGGAACCAGACTTTACTGTCTCATGGTGACTCGAATGAAAATAAGATAATGAGTACAAATTTTAATCCCTGCAATAAAATACTTTTGTTGACTGTACAAGCATAGCATTTGTTTGGTAGCTCAAAGTACAAGAGTCTTAATTTAGTACGGTGGTATCATATTGTGCTGAAAGGTCACTGAGAGTAATTTGACATGCATTTCATACAAATGGCGTGATGAGTACAAATGTAAAATTCACTAACTTTTTGTTATAACCCCAGCTCCTAACTGACACACACACACACACACACACACACACACACACACACACACACTACCTGGGACTGTTCAAATTATTTGGCATGTTTTGACAAAAATACTATGAAGAAATTAAGCTATAACTGTAACCATTTCATGCCCAGTGACTACAGGAACCGTGATTATATTCGTATGGAATCCATGAGGTGAGGGGCAAAGGGGTGGATTTTGTTGTTTAGTCATCACAGTAGAATGTAAACACAAGACACCAGCCTGTTGCTGCTCCGTAATAGTATGTATTTCTTGTCAGAATGGATGCAGATTTGCCTGACAAAGACTGGGAGATCATGCTGCAGCTCGTACTTCTAACTCTCTTACCATCACTCGGGGACCGAAATACTGCATGTCTCCTATTGCAGTTTTCCCTTTACGGCGACTTCTTCCCTCCAGCTGTCACAGACCATTTAGTGGGTAAGCAGACTGGCATATCAGGGTCTGCAGCGGACATGCTTGATGACTCTGGATCAGTTCCACCTATGTAGGGCGCCAGCGGCAGTGCGCCCAGTCATTAGGGCGCTACGTCCTGATTTCGCCCTCCTCTCTTTTTTTTTTTTTCCCCCAGTTTTACCAGGAGTAAACACTAAGCTGAAAGCTTGTTTACAGGTGCGACCTGGGAGCACAGGGAGGTTAAGTGACTTGCTCAAGGTCACACAGTATGCAAGTGGGGGCTGTGGGATTCAAACCCAGGTCTCCAGATTTGCAGCTCAGAGCCTTAAACCACTGCACTGTACTGCCTCCCTATGCCCCCCACACCTCCCTTTCTAAATATTCTAACTCCAGGCGTGGGGGTAGACCTCAGGGAGGGGGCGGCAAATCGATCAATGTGTGGCACCCTAATGACGGGCGCACTGCCACCGGTGCACAGATGACTGGAAGGGCTCTGGATCTAGCCTGGCCACCTCTTAATCTTCTGGGGCACAATGCCCATCTGTCTACAGCTTGTAGGGGCCTGTGCAAATCTGGATGACTCAGGGGGCGGCAAATCGATCAATGTGTGGCACCCTAATGATGGGCGCACTGCCACCGGTGCACAGATGACTGGAAGGGCTCTGGATCTAGCCTGGCCACCTCTTAATCTTCTGGGGCACAATGCCCATCTGTCTACAGCTTGTAGGGGCCTGTGCAAATCTGGATGACTCAGGGGAGGTACATGCCACTAAGTTCTTTGCAGCTGTGGGGAAGTCAGAGTTACAAGGGGCATAATACAGAGTGTGGCTGGGTAATGCATGTCATACTGCATGCTGAGATGAAAGAGCTTTTTCTGCATCTCTGTAAAGCAGGGGATTCAGAGTTAAAAGGGAAAGGGGAAATTGTTTAACCAGGAAAGGCGCACTAAGCCAGAGCTTGTTTCCAGGTGCGGACTGGGGAGCACAAGGAAGTTAAGTGACTTGCTCAGGGTCACACAGTATGCAAGTGGGGACTGATGGGATTCAAACCCAGGTCTCTAGTTCAGTGTCCTTAACCACTATGCTGTAGTGCCTCCTCACAAGGGCGTCATTTTTTGTAATGCAGAATGTGGCTGGGTAATGCATGCCATATTGCAAGCCGAAGTGAAGGAGCTTTTTCTGCACCTCTGTAAAGCCTTTTTGCTTCAGTTCACGTAAAGAATATTTGAGTTAGGTAGCCTTGCCATAGTGGTGATCCTCTCTCTCTCTCTCATGTGCAAACAGTAAAATATTTCCTGGACAGGGAAGTGGAGGAATTTTGTTGAAAAGGGCCTTGGGCACTCAACAGGTTTTGGTACAGGGGCTAACGAGAGTGTCCTTTACACTAGACTGTTGAATTTGCACTGTTTTTATCTGAAGTTAACCCAATTAAGGCTCCCTGTAATGTCATGTATTTCTGTTTCTGTATTGTTATTTGTTGCAAAGCCAATTTTTGTGCCATTTGTTACTTCACCTCGTGTTGAGGTGTGACTATCACTATGGACCTGTATGCACTGTATTGCTTGAGCTGTGCCACTGTGTGGTCCGGGTTCTGGCTGGAAATGGTCCATTGGATCGGCACACTTACCCGGTTAACAAAGACATACATAAATAAATAAAATGAATGCTGCATCTCTGGTTCTCCAACTGAGCCTCTCCTTGTATTTGGAGAAGTATAGGCTGTTCATTTTAGAGGAAACTGAAACGGTAATTTTTATGTTCACTTGCGCATGTGCAAAGAACATTTTGGTACACTGAATGGCATTTCAGAGATGTTTCTCTCTCTGGTCCAATGCAGCTTACACTGCAATGGACTTGGCAGTGACAGCCCAGTGATCGGCAAGACCGATCCCGACATGTGTTTCTATTTTGGGGTGTAAACTTCATGTAGTTGAAAGGAGTCAACCCTTCCAATCAGAAAGTGGTTGGCTCCTTTTATTTACTGTACATGCTATAAAGCACCCAGCAAGTCCTGGTATCACCTTAAATCCGCAGGCCAGCAGATGCATATTTTAAGTGTAATTATAAGCTGCAACTTGCATCCCTAAACCAGCTTCAAGATAAACATTATTTTATATGTATAATCCAACACTGGGATGCCCACTCCCGGTGTCGGATGCCTCCCATCCTGCAGCCCATTTTTAATTTCATGGTATCGGGGGGCCAATCCCTGTGTCGGCATTTACAAGTTCCCTCCCCAAGCAGTGTGGGACACTGGGGAGCCAGCCCCAGTGTCCTGAAGTAATGTAGTTCATTTCTTTGTTCCTGGAAAAAACAGTCCTCCAACATCCTTTTTTTTTAACCTGAAATAAAGAAAATGGCCCCTCATCATCACCGCCGTCCCCATCCCACCCTCCCACCGAGCACCCACCATCTCACAACCCCCCTACCCTACACTTATCTGCCGAGGTCGTATGTTGCCATCCTATGTGTGGACTGAGACACATCTGCACTCTTCAAAGCCGAACCGTGAACTGAGGAGTCAAGGTAAGTGCCATACAATGTATTTCAATGGCATTTTGAACTTATGATCATAACTTTGCCATTTTTAGGAATTCTTTCACCAGATTTTCTGCATAACATTTTTGGGACCCCACCTCACGAATACTGCCACTGTCATTTCGTTAATCTGGCCCGGAAGTTGATTTTGCATTTGCTGCGTGAAATTACCTTTCGGAACTGAATAACAAAATTTCACTGCCAGTGTTCATGAGTTGGGGTCCCAAAAAGGCCATGTTGAAAATTTGGTGAAATAATTCCTACAGATGGCTGAGTTACGAGCGTTTGTTTTAATTTTTCTACGCACGTGCATAACTTTGGTAATTTTTTTATATTTTGACTCCAAATTTTGAACATAGCCATTCTTATACACCACCTCATGAACAGTACAGCTGTCATTTTTCATATCCTGTCTGAAATGTGTTTTGCACATGAGGCACGGAATGGCATTTCGGCATGGATTTGAAAATTTTCACCTACAGGGTTTATGAGGTAGAGTCCTAAGAAGACTATGTTGAAAGTTTGGTGTCAAAATATTAACAAAGAAAGAATTTATTAAGTAACATTGTTTGCAGGGATGTCTATTGCATCTCTGGGGAACACGTTTCCTTACTGTGTCAGTGAGCTGAGTTCAGGTGTGAACTCAGTGAGCCGGTTTACTGGAACAAGGCTGATAGGGAAGATGCTGCAGCACCAGCCGCGGCCTGAGTAGGGGCAGAGCAGAGCAGTGTTTTAGCACGGATACCACACACTGTGGTGGGTCAGGGAACCTCACCTACTAGGTATTGACATGTGTGCCAGCGCCTGCTGGGCCCATGCACTTGGTGTGCAAGCAGGACCCGGTATAACAGCATGCAGGGGAACATTCGACATAACAGATGTAAGTCTGAGAAAGGAAAAAAGTTAAAAGAATTTTAAAAAATTAAATGGAAAATGCCTAGCAAATCTGGGGATCAACACATTAATTTCTCTGGCCTTAGCTGGACTATCCTGGTAAACAACATTGTAAGACAAATTTTAAATATTGGCTACACAGTGGACCCTCACTTTAAATACCAAACTGCTGAAGGGCAGTTACGAGAATAAATCCTGGAGAAAAGAACACCTCAGCAAGAGAGCTGTACTGTACCCTGATCAGTAATTGTTTGCCTAAAAGCTCTAAATGCAGCTTGGCCTTCATCGAAGGTGTACGTGATCACTTGTTTCATCAGATTTAAAGGTACCTTAAATCCAGCGTACTGATATATACATAGCAGCTGGAAAAGTTGGCAACATTTCAAAGCAGTCTTGAACTCATGCTTCTTTTATTTTTGCACAAACTAAGGTTTCCAGTTCATACAAGAACTGGCTAAGAGGTGGAGTTACTGATTTGCCTGAGTTAACAAAAATTGGTTGGGCTTATGTAACGTTAAACTGTAAATCCTGTTTTGTTTAAATCTTGCGCTCCTGTTGTATTGTGCAGTACCACAGTAGTACTGTATTTTGGTGAATAACGGCTTAGCACTTAAAGGTGTCTGCAAGGTTCTTTTTGAAGGACTGGGACTCTGGCATTTTTAGGGTTAGGTACAGGTATTCAGTTTGAACATTTTGTTGGCAACAGCAGTGACAGCTGTCCTTTTTTAATTTTCCTTCTTCCCTGTTTTTCTACCCATTCTGCACCCTGAAGATCTGGGCCATCATGGGCACTCTCTTTCTCCGGTACAGAAGGATAAGCGAACACATACACTGGTACCTGCCAGTATCAGATGCCTTTAGTGGAAGTTGTCATGCAGGAAACTGTGAGAGACCGTGGACACTGTGTCTAGTCTTGGCGGACACCACTGTAGCTGTCTTCACAGCAGATGCCAGCCTCGCTTCTTGGTCAGCCATCTGAGGAGATATGAGTACCAGACAACCTGTGTGCTTCCTTCATCGCTGAGAGCCAAGTGCTTTCTATGACACATTCAGTTCAATTCTCAGCTGGGGAAGGGGCACCAGCTTTGGAGCACTCTGCGCGGGCACACACACACACACACACACACACACACACACAGGACTTTCAAAGCACCACGGTGCAGGCCTTCTTCTGTTCTTGATTCTCATAGCACATTTATTTTTATTTAGTTTTTGTTGACTGGGTGGGGTACACTAGGCATACATTTGCCTATTTTTAGGCATGACCCAGGAGCTTACAATGGGAGTTACATATGTTGGTTAACAACAACAGGATTGTACAGACTTCAAGTAGTAATACACAAAAACAAGGTTGGTCATGAGAAGAACAATAACACAGAAGTATCAAATGCAGTTGATAGAATGGTACACAGTTCACAAAGTAATCTCTTAGTGTATGTTAATGGTACATTGAAGTTAGAGTATAATCAGTTGCGTCACTTGATGTAGATGCGGTGTACAGGTGAGAGCTGAGTGGTGTTGAGGAAGTGCGATAGATAGGTAAATAAGTGCCTCTGCTGAGAAATTAATTTGGTTGTGAGTGAAGTTATGCGTAGTTGCATTGGTGTCATTGGAGCAGGAGGGTTCGGTACTGTAATCAGAAAGGGTCAGTAGATGAGTCCTGCATCACTGGTAGGGGTATACTTTTCCATAGTTTAGGGGCTACCAAGGAGAAAGCTAGTTTGCTGTATTTACTTCTGGTTTTGGAGACATGCAGCTGTTCAGATTCAGAAGATCATAGCGCATAGTGATTGGTGTTGGGTAATAGGTGGGTGATGAGGGAGGAGGGTGCTTTGTTTTGTATTAAACTGTGGACCATACTCCCTAAGGTTAGTTCAGTTCGTGCAGGTGGATGGAGCCATCCTAGCTTGTTGTAGAGTTGGCAATGGTGAGTTACCTGATTGCAGGCGAGGGCAAAACGGCAGGTATTGTTATAGCCTACAATCCACTTGCACATTGCAGACACTGTGGTGTTGACAAAAACTGGTAGGCCGTAGGTGAGTTTGTGTAGCAGTAGTACACATGCTATATTAAGCTGTGCTACAGAGGTGAGGTTTCTGCTGGCATGGAAGCAATATCAAGACTAGTACTGGTAGCTTTACATACAGTGGATACATGTGCAGAGAAGTCTGGGGGGGTCTGGGGTGACACCCTGGTACTTAAAAGAGGTGACTGTTGCTAGGTGAGAGCCATTCTCACCGATGACTGATAGGGGAGTACCAAGGTTTTTTAGCCACGATGGAGTCCCGAAGAGCATGTCTTGGGATTTGGCTATGTTCATTATAAGCTTGGTGTGTGAGAGCCATAACTGGACTGCCTTGAGGTCAGATGAAAGAGCTAGATTAAGGAGTTCTACTTTGGGGGCTTTATTGATGAACACAAGATTGTCGACATAGAGGAAAGGGGAGCTATACTTGGCACACTGATGAAGAGAATTGATGTGCAGAGGGAAGAGGCAAAAGGATCAAGCCCTGAGGGACTCCAGTACTGGTAGGGAGATAGTCTGAGTAGGAAGTATTGATTTTGATCTGCTGAGATTTGTTTGCTAGTTAATTGGTGAACCATGGGAGGGAGTTATCCAAGATCCCTAGGTAATGTAATTTATTGAGGAGAATATTATGATCCACCATATCAAAAGCCAGATCAGGTCGATAAATACTGCTCCAGCATATTTCCCTCTGTTGAGCGAGGTGTAGATATCATTTGTAAATGTGAGTAAGGCAATGGTGGTGCTGTGACACTTACGAAAGCCATGTTGGGCAGGACTTAGTAGTTTGTGATTGCACAGATAAGCATTTAGTTGGGTGCCAACACTTTTCTCTAGTATTTTACTGAGTGCTGATAATATTGCAATAGGTCTGACTACATACCAGTAATGGATCAACATGTTTGAGAAAATGGTAAAAAATAAATAATTCTTCTGGAAAGCAGACAACTATATTCATCATTGCACAATGTTTGCACTCTATCAATGTCTTTTTTTATCAAATGTGAATGTCCTTGAGCTACATCTCTTAGGGGGGCCCAATCTAGCAACGATTGAATCTTTGGGGTACCACCTGAAACCTTTCACTGCGGGCCACTTATAGAAAGTTCCCTTCCGGTCAGTGGGAATCATGAAGTTCACATGGTACTGCTCTGTGTCTTCATCCTCAACCACACCTAGACAGAAACAACACAGATAAAAGGTTCTAAGTACCTGAACTATAGAACAGTTCCTATCCTACACTGAAAATACATACCTTGACATAGAAGCAATTCACATACTGGATACCAGCGATCTTCAAATGCCATGGTAACCCAGGTCCCAACACTGTTTCCCTGATGTCTTTGCTGGTTGTCTTCGTGAAGTTGGCTGTGTTGCTGGCCATCCTGATGTTCCTCAACCTTCTCATGCATATCATCTGAGTTTTCAGTCGAACGACCTTGCCGTGTTTCGTCTTGCCAGTAATCTTGTTGTAGACTGGGGTGATTGGCTCTTTTAATGGGTGTCTTGGCATCATCTGTCTGCTGTGTGTCACTATGTGGAAGTTTATCTTTTTGTTGATGTTCAATACATGGCAGCGCCTCATCTGTCTCAGTTTTATCACATGTATATAATACAATTTCAGTGATGTCATCCACACTTCCCATTGCAGTGCAGGAATTCACCATGTTCTACACTTTTTTGACCAATGGACTGGTGTATTCCTCGTTGTCACGAGTTTCAGTGTTATTGAGGCATTACTGGCAAAAGCAGCTCAGTTCTCTCAATTAAATGACACCAAGCTAAACTGGCCGGTTCGCATGAATTTTGCAGGCAATATCTGCACATTTCACATATAGGAAATGTATTTGAAAGTGCACAAATTGATTGGGACTGTCTTCTCCCATACTAGGAACTGTTAAATTTTGTGTGCAGTACTCGTACAATTCTTCAGCTGATCTAATAATGCATTGTCCACCTAGTACTGCACATGTGACATCACTGTTGATGACTCCTGTCTCACCATCAGAAGGCCCCTTTCCGTGTCTTGATCCAAAATAGTGGTTCTCAATTGGGAATCCAAAATCTTGCAATGAAAAACTGACATCAGCAAAAGGTGTTCTGGAGTTGTATTGTGCTGCACTTCCCTATAATTTTCTGTATTTGCAGTTTTTGAGTCTGTTGGAGATAAAGCACTGCCTGTGGGATGAAATGTTGTGCAGCGTGAGAATCGTGAATGAGGTCATCAGAAACAAATATCAGAGATTCTTTACAGGTGCATCCACATACAGTCGTGGCCAAAAATATTGGCGCCCTTGCACTTTTTCAAATAACTCTCAATTTCCTCTAAACATAAGTTGAAATTAACAACAGTACAGTATTTGGTCTCCGCAATTCTTTATTTCTCTGTTAATATTACAGAACCTTTGTTTTTGTTTCAGAATTTAATATATCCTTTTAAATCAGAAAATGAAAAGAAATGGCATTGACAAAATTATTGACACCCTAGACTTAATATTTGGTAGCACAGCCTTTGGTCAAAATAACTGCAATCAGCCACTTCCTATAGCAATGGATGAGCTTCCTGCACCTCTCTACTGGCAGTTTGGCCCACTCTTCTTGTGCAAACTGCTCCAGTTCTCCCAGATTTGAAGGGTGCCTCCTCCCAACTGCTGTTTTCAGATCTCTCCACAGGTTTTCAATGGGATTTAGATCTGGACTCATTGCTGGCCACTTCAGAACAGTCCAGCGTCTTGTCTGAACCATTCCTGGGTGCTTTTTGAAGTGTGTTTGGGGTCATTGTCCTGCTGGAAGACCCATGACCTTCGACGGAGACCCAGCTTTCTGACACTGGGTTCAACATTGCGCCCAAATGGCCTGGTAATTCCAGATTTCATGATGCCATGCACACGTTCAAGGCACCCAGTGCCAGAGGCAGCACAGCAACCCCAAAACATCACTGAACCTCCTCCATGTTTGACTGTAGGGAAAGTGTTCTTTTCTTTGAAGGCTTCATTTTGTTTTCTGTAAACATAGGGATGATGTGCTTTACCAAAAAGCTCTAATTTGGTCTCGTCTGTCCACAGGACATTCTCCCAGAAGGATTTTGGCTTGTTCAGGTGTGTTTTGGCAAACCCCAGTTAGGCTTTCTTATGTCTCTCTCTCAGCAGTGGGGTCCTCCTGGGCTTCCTACCATATAACCCCCTTTCATTGAGTTGGCAACGGATGGTGCGAGTTGAAACTGTCGTACCTTGTGTCTGAAGGTCAGCTTGAATCTGTTTGGCAGTTGATCAAGGTGCTTTCTCCACCATTCGAACAATCCTGCGCTGCAATCTTCCATCAAGTTTTCTCTTGCGGCCACGTCCAGGGAGGTTGGCTACAGTGCCATGGGCCTTAAACATCCTGATGACATTACGTACGGTGGAAACAGGAACATCAAGGTCTCTGGAGATTGATTTGTAGCTTTGAGATTGTCCATGCTTGACTACAATCTTCTGTCTGACCTCCTCAGACAATTCTCTGGCTGTCTTTCTTTTCTCCATGCTCATTGCGGTACACACAGTGACACAAAACAGAATGAGTCCTTTTCTCTATTCAAACTTGTTGAATGAGTGATTTTTATATTGCAGGCACCTGCAACTCACCACAGGTGAGTTCAATTCCAAAGTGAAGGAGAATCACCTGCTTGAAATCTAATTATTTCTAACTACTTCTGAAAGGTGCCAGTAATTTTGTCTGGGCCATTTAAGGATTTCTCTGTGGAATAAGCTAAGACTTGGTAAATTTTTCTGCTTTTTGTGTTTTATTCCATTGCAAACCAAAGAAATACATATGTGGATACCAAAATATTTTTTAATTTCAACAGTTTTCTGGAAGGAATGGTGCATTATTAGAAAAAACTGCAAGGGCGCCAATATTTTTGGCCACGACTGTAGGAAAGGATATTGATAAGAAACTACAGTAGGGTGCAGAGTCACTTGTGTTTGGGACCAATGGACAGGCTACACCTCGCTCTGAAAGCGATAGTGATGATTTCCCCCAAAATCAACAAACATAATAGCTGTATTTTGTGGTGGAGATTTCGGAAATTATGGCATATTGCTGGTGCTGCCAGTCGGCGACAAACAGATGTTTGGTCATTGTGTGTAGCTCCGT
Organism: Neoceratodus forsteri; assembly: GCA_016271365.2. Lineage (NCBI taxonomy): Eukaryota > Metazoa > Chordata > Ceratodontiformes > Ceratodontidae > Neoceratodus > Neoceratodus forsteri. Next base: position 128,952,118 of record CM057453.1, read on the forward strand.
CATTAGTGTTTCTGTTAATTCCATAAGGGAGGATATCTTTGTAACTACTGTTTTCTTTTGCACCACTTTCCCATTAAAATTGTTTTTATCTGCCTCCCAGCTCTGCCATGTAACATTTCTTACAGTCTGCTCACTCTCTGATAAAGGTGACAACTGTTCTTGAAGCAGTCAAACGCCGCATGCTGTGCATTCTCGGTCTACACAGGCCATGCTGTGTTTGGATCTCTGACCCCCTTGAGCATAGCGTCATTTCAGCAGCCTCATAACGGTCTTGTATTTTATGTTGACAGAGTTTAGAAAATGGTGCAAACATTTGAGCTTCAGCGCTATATTTTCACAGTACTCAGAGACAGCTATCAAATTTTCCATATCTGATTGTCTTGACATGTTTTGGACGCAATTTACAAAATGTGCTAAATGCAATCTTCCGGTTATTTTTCTAAAGATAAACGGAGTAAGCACCTTCAAGGTGCGTTCCAATACATGTTTGGCTTTTCAGGTTTTCCTGCTGACCAATTGTTTTAAAGGAAGTTCATGGGTGATTTCCCCGCTTTCGAAAAATGTGGTCAATTTATCAGTTTCACACTGCAGTGTGGCATCCAAGCGTTTCTTCCGGTTGTGATCACTGCTCAGTAGTGATGCTTGGAGGTAGTCACAGTTTGTCTGTAGTAACTTGGAACCACTTCTCAGTAACTTATATTTCTTTAATATAGTGCCAATACAGTGTGCTATCACCTTCCTTTCTTTTGATTTACTGTTTTCATTTAGTTTTGTATGTATGCCCTCAACAAAGGCATCATAAAAAGTACATTTTCTGTGAGACAACAGGGTTACAATACTAAGTTCATTCATTGCAGCCTATTTACATGGTGAGGCACGTGAAATTAGTTTTTTAATTAACAGTGCAAATTTTGGTGGCCTTTCTGGCAGCCTATTATTTAAGTGCGATATTCTTTTACAGACTGCTACATGTGTTGCTACTGTGATTGCCGTCTGACACTCTTCAGTGCTGGATTGTGTTATGGATCTTTTGGCCTTCTCTATCATCGTTATGGTCTTCTCTGTTTTTCAGAATGCTTTGCACTCTCTCAATCTCCTACGTTGCTGTGGTGTCATCTTTTGTTGTTGCTCCCTTTTTTTGCACCTCCAGTAGTCCCACATTTTTTTCTTTATGTTGCTTGATTTTCAAAGTGGGTTTCTGTGTTTCAGTCATGTTTGTTGCATTTAACTTTCGCCTTTCACAAAGTCTTCTCTGTCCTTCCCAGCAGAGCATTCGTGCTCTCTCCCTTTGCTCTTCTGTCATGTTTCGACGTGCTTCCCGTGCCTGATTTATGTTATACTCCCTATAGGCCTGGTATCTTTCTGGATCTTGCTTTATATTCTGGTGGTATATCTTCATTAGTTCTGAATGGCTTATGGTAGTTTTCAGTGGAGCCACTGATTGTGGGGTATGTAGGTGAAGTAGTAATCTCAAATCTAAATAATAGGGTCCTCAGTCAAAGCACACTATATGGACTCACATCAGAAAATGGTATCTGAGTAGATCACCACATCACCCGAGAGGAACGGGTCATTAGGAGTAGGGGTCTCAGCAAGGTGGGATAAGATGGAGTGACTGGTGCCACTGTGGGTGGTGACCACTGCAAAGAGAATGGGAACAAAAGATGGGAGGCTGTGGGGAATCTCAAGTGACACACACCACCTGCATCTCAAACCATATACTGCCTTGTTGGATACAGACAATAAGAATGTAGGCCACTGGACTATAATATGGGACTGGCATCCCCACAAATGTGATAAATGGGCACTTTACCTCACCTGTTCACAGCCTGGAGTCTAGTTGGAGCTTAACAGTGTGGTGGTAACAACTCATATAGACTCTTTTGTGTGGTGGACACCATTGTACTACTAGGTGCAAGGTCCTAACAAGTTGTTAATCACACCTGGCCTTCTGGAAGGAGTTGCTGTGTCAGTGGCTCAGTAGGTAGCACACTCGCCTCTGAGGCCGGGAGATCAGAGGGCTGTGGGTTCAGTTCCCACATCTGGCACTTGGGTTAATATCCCAGTACTGACACTGTAATGCGGCATGAGAGGGGTGCTGCATTTTTGAGGTGCCATCTTTCGGATGAGACGTTAAACCGAGGTCCCATCTGCCTGGATTGGTGGTAGTTCAGGTGGATGTTAAAGATCCCATGGCACTTATCGAAGAGTAGGGGAATTTCCCCAGTGTCCTGGCCAAATTTCCCTCATTCACTAAAAATATCACCAACAGCTTAATCTGGTTCAAGGTTAGTTGGCATTCATCTGTATCCCCTTCCCCGGGTCATGCCTGAAAATAGGCAGCATTTGTCTAGTGCACTTACCTGGTCAACAAACTAAAAAAATAAATAAAACAAAGGGGCCAGATGGGTTGCACTCTAGGGTCCTAAAAGAACTGAGAGAGGTGGTGGCTGAACCTCTGGCAATCCTGCTTAGCCGACCACTGGAAACAGAGGAGGTATCCAAAGACTGGAGGACAGCAGATGTAGTCCCCTTATACAAAAGTGGGAACAAAGAAGAAGCAGGGAACTACAGACCAGTAAGCCTCACCTCGATAGTGGAGAAGATCATGGAAGCACTACTGAAGGAGAGATTGGTGGATCTGGTTGCCAACAGACTACAGGGGAAGGAGGTCTAGCTGGATGAGCAGGGGGTTACAGAGACAGTGAGGATGAAAGGGATGGCAGCGAGAGGGTGGTAGTGGACAGGGAACACTCATCACCAAGGGCGGTGACAAGCTGGAGATCTGGTTGGACACCTAGCAGTTGGGTTTCAACTCCAAAAAGTGCAAGGTCCTGCACTTAGGAGTAAAATATCCCAAAAGAAGCTATCAGCTGGGAATGGTTCAGCTTGCAAAGACAGAGGAAGAAAAGGATCTGGGAGTACTTATAATGGGATTGTGAACAACACTAATTAATGTAGAAAAGTGACTGTAAAGGCCAATAAAATGCTGGGTTGTATAGTCAGGAGTATATCAAAGAGAGTGGAGTTCATTTTGCCTTTGTCCATATCATTTGTTAGGCCACACCTGGAGTACTGCATGTGGTATTGGAGACCTTACCTTAATACCTTAGACAAGTAGTATGTACGGCAACCTTCTCGGAGATGCTTCCTGTCTATGGCAAGGGTCATACTAGGATACTATGCACCATGGGATTCAATGAATGGTTGAAAAACTGGTGCGGAACTCAGGGTTTTGGCTTAACTGGGGACTGGGGGTTCACCTGGAGGGATACAGGCCTATACTGGCGTGATGGTCTGCATCTGTGTGGAGGGAATCAGGATCCTAGATTATAGGTTTAAATGCTTCATTGGCAAGCATTTAAACTAGCTAAGGGTGGAGGCACTGAAAAGGAGCAGGAGATCCCAGCCCCGTCCCAAACACAGTAGCTAGCGAGGTAAACACCGGTAGGGGAGCAGGACAGGGGTAAATGGAGAAAAGGCAGTAAGGACAGGGATGGGGCTAAAAGGGGTAAAGCCATCAAAAAATGAAGGATGATGAGTACCAGTGCCCACTGTCTGGGAAACAAGCTCCCTGAGCTAGTGGTCTTGATGGAAGAGGGACGCTTGGATATCGTGGCAGCCACAGAAACATGGTACACAGAGAACCATGACTGGGATGTCAACATACCAGGATATACAATCTACAGGAGGGGCAGGGAGGGTAAAAGAGGAGGAGGAGGAGTTCTCTATGTAAAGGAAGGGATCAAAGAAATGGAACTAAAGTGTAAACGGAGTAGAGGCACTGTGGGTCACCCTGGAGACAGGAAATGACACTGCAATCCGTTTGGGGGTTGTATACCTACCCCCATCTCAGGAGGAGGCAATGGACAAGGAAATGATAGAAGGCATTCTTAGAATGGTAGAAAAAGGGGAGAAATTGTTGGTGGGAGACCTGAATATGCCAGATGTTAACTGGAGCACCTTTGCTGCAGCCACATCCAAGAGCAGGGTCATTCTCGATGCCCTACAGGGGGCATGCCTCAGACAGCTAGTGTTGGAACCTGCTCGGGAGGGAGCAGTCTTAGACCTGGTACTCTCAAACGGGGATGGAGAGAGGATCTTGGATTTAGAAGTGGGTAGCCATCTGGGAACAAGTGACCACCAAACAATGTGGTTCACGATAAACACAGCCATAGAGTCAAGCCATACTAAAGCGAGTGTATAGGAGGGCTGACTTTGGGAAAATGGGAAAGTGCCTCAGAAAAGCACTAGCAAACGGGCAAGAAGGAGGGGTGGAGGAACAATGGGAAAAATCAAAACAGCCATCACAGAGGCAACAAGCCTTTGTGTGAAGCAAATGAACAAAACAAAACGTAGTAAAAAAACCACTATGGTGCTCAACAGAGGTGGCGGGGAAGGTTAGAGAGAAAAAGGTAGCATTAAGGAAATATAAGGAAACACAGGAGGAGCAGGACAGAGAACTGTACTAGTTAAAGCAGAAGGAAACGGGGAAGGTAGGATAGCAAAGGCCCAGATTGAGTAAAAGATTGCCAACTCAGTTAGGAAGTTTGATAAAACCTTTTTTAGGTACATTAAGGAGCCAAAAAAGACCAAGGGAAGGATAGTGAGGCTTAATAAAGGGAAGGGGGTGGGCAGAGGGTGACAGTGAAAAGCAGGGATACTGAATGAATACTTCTGCTCAGTATTCACAAAAGAAGAGGGGGAGGTACCTAAACCAAAGAATAGAAGCACTCTGGATGGGGGGGGGGGATGCGATACCAGTCCATTCACAGAAGAAAGGGTCCTGAAAGAACTGCTGAAACTGAAGGTGGACAAAGCAATGAGGCCTGACTGGTTTCAATCCAGAATTCAAAAAAAAACTAAGGGGAGAACTAGTGACACCACTGACTACCCTTTTTAACAAATCATGAGATGATGGTGTGATACCTGAGGACTGGAGGAGGGCGGATGTGATTTCCCTTCACAAAAGTGGGAGCAAGACAGAGACAGGAAACTACAGACCTGTTAGTTTGACCTCAGTGGTAGGGAAAATGATGGAATCACTTCAGAATGGAAAGAATTATTGTGTACCTAGAGGCCAGTGGGGCACAGGACCCAAGGCAGCATGGATTCACAGTGGGAAGGTCATGTCAGACAAATCTAATTGATTTCTTTGACTGGGTGACCAAAGTAGTAGACCAGGGAGGGGCTGTGGATATGGTCTACCTAGACTTTAGCAAGGCATTTGACAGTCCCACGCAAAAGATTAATAAACAAGTTTGCCAGCCTTCGAGTGGGTCCCAGGGTTGTAGCCTGGATAAAACATTGGCTAGACAACAGGACGCAGAGGGTAATAGTAAATGGAGTCCACTCCAAAGAAAGGGTGGTTATTAGTGGGGTACCGCAGTGTTCAGTACTGGGATCTGTCCTCTTTAATGTCTTTATAGGTGACTTTGCAGAGGGACTGGAAGGGAAAGTGTGCCTCTTTGCAGACGACACAAAGATCTGCAACAGGGTTGATACACAGGAGGGGGTGGAAAGGATGAGAAGGGACTTGGCAAGGTTGGAGGAATGGTCAGAAGTATGGCAGTTTAGATTTAGTGCAAAGAAGTGTAAAGTAATGCACCTGGGAAACAAAAACCCAGGGGAAGAGTACATAGTGTGGGGGGAGGTACTAACAGCAATAGAAATGGAAAGGGACCGGGGTAGTCATATCAGGTCACTTAAAAGTAGGCAAGCAATGTGAGAAGGCAGTAAGGAGGGCTGGTGGGATACTGGGATGCATAGGAAGAGGCATCACTAGTAGAAAACAGGAAGTTGTTATCCCTTTGTTTAGACCGTTGGTGAGAACCCATCTGGAAATACTATGTGCAGTTCTGGAGACCACATCTCCGCAAGGACATATACAGGATGGAGGTAGTCCAGAGGAGGGCAACTAAAATGGTGCAGGGTCTGCACCAGAAGCCATATGAAGAGAGACTAAAGGAGCTTAATATGTACGCCTTCGAGGAATGGAGGAGGGCATGATAGAAACATGTGCATACCTCAACGAATCAACAAAGTCCAAGAGGGTAGCATCTTTCAGAAAAAGATGTGCAAGAACAAGGGGGCACAATTTGAAGATAGATGGGGGATGGCTCAGGGGCAATGTAAAGAAGTATTTTTTCACAGAGAGGGCAGTGGATGCATGGAACAACCTTCCTGAGGAGGTTGTGGGTTCAAAAACAGTGGGGGAATTCAAGAATGCATGGCACAGACATAAAGCAGTTCTTGGGGGGGGGGTAGGAGGAAATAGGCTGTTGGTTACCTAGGATCTGCAGCTTATCCAATAGCTAGGGAAATAGGCAGACTGTAGGCCAAACAGTCCTTATCTGCCGTCAAAGTCTATGTTTCTAATGAAGACATCACGTTACTGAAGCTGCTTGGAGACTATCCAATGGCCCCGAGGGGTACTCCAGTGTGCACTGTGTTGCATGCACCAGTTTAATTTCAGCTCTGATGGATGTGGTGAAGTGGGTGGGACTGATTGAGAGGCCAGACTGGTACAGTTATGTTACGGCATTCCATTCTGCAAATGCTAGGCTTAATAGAACAATAGTGGTAGGGAAGGGGGGCAGGCTGGAGATAAAACATGGTATGCACTGTTACGGTGGGTAGTGAAAAATGGTCAGACTTGAGTGGTCCAGTGGTCCCTACCTATTGCCAAATTTTATGTTTATGAGGGGAATGGAGCCAGTTACTTTTGAAAATATGGACTGTTAACAAACCAAGAGCTATCATTTCTGTGTCACTATATTCTGAGGCATGATAGAAATTGAGATGGAAAATTCTGCTTTAATTAGACCCAGACCAGATGAACTAAAATATATTGTGCCAAAACAAGGTCATTTAACATCACCTGCTGAAAGCCTGGAGATTAGCTGGGGATAAATAATGGGGTGCTAAAGACTCATTTTCAGTCCACTGTATGATCCCTAACCTTGCACTGCTAACTGCAAGGTCTTTAGGAGATGTTAATCTCACCTGGGCATCTGGAACAATGGTAAACATTAAGAGAAATTAACATGCTCAGTTATGCCAGAGAGCACCATCACTGCTATCAAATTCCTTTTCTAGAAACGTGGATATTTTGATCATCCACACTGTTTTGCATCGTCCCCTTCCACTTTAAATCTGCCGGAAGCCTTCAAGCTGGCTCCTCCCACCCACCCGGTTGGTATATACCTTGGTTCTATCCCATGACACCAGATCTTCCTTTCCGCTGGAAGATACAGGTTACCTCCTTCGTGCTTCAATCCAGCATCGATCATGGAGGAGAAATCTTCCCTGGGATTTTGCCAGTGTCCCTGTGGCCAGAAGATGCCGCACACCGATCCCCACCTCACGTGCGTCTACTGCCTAGGTGTTGGCCATGACATCTTGTCGTGTAGCTCTTGCTGAGCCTTCCATCCCAGCGTCCTGGATAACCGCAAGGCACGCCTGAAGCTGGGGAGACCAGAAAAAAGGAACCCTCCAGTGAAGTTGAAGGAGGCTAGGTGGGCGGTTTCCGTGGCCGCGGGCTCCGGTGATCAGCTGGAATAGATGAAGGCGTTCAAAGAAGAAGCCACTCATGCTTCAGCCAGTCGAAGCTTCTTCGTCCTGCTGAACCTGAGCTCCACCTTTTCAGGTTCCTTTAAGGAGATGTGCCAGTCTCTCCCCACCCAGGGGAGGCGCCCTCAGGTTCGCACTCCTCCCACTTTCGAAAGAAAGAGAAGGAGCTGTTGTCTTCGTCCCAGCGAAGACATTCTTGGGACCGAGAAAGGTCCGAGCTCGAGGAACATGTGGTCTCAACCTCGGTTGAGATCGCATCCTCGGCCTCCGGCTTCACGAATCTTCCATCTGGCCAGGAGACCGAGGAAGGGCCAACGAGGTCAAAATTATCCTTGAACTGATCGACCCTTTGTCGCGGGCCGGTGCCGACAACTCACTAGAACGGACTTCGTTCCTGGTATTTCTAGATGAGGAGACCCAGCCCACTGGTGTCCCCATCAAGGATCCGGTTCCAGACCCTAGGGTTTCACCCATCACACCGGTGTCTCCCGATCGACCGAGTTGACCTTCCTGATCTCGGCCATGGTCCAGGACCAGAAGCCGGCTCCACCACCTACCCCAGCCATTACTTGGCTTTCACCTCCCAGGCCGAAGCTGACCCCTCCAGAACTGAAGTCATTGGCTCCTTCACCCATGGGACCGGCCCGTCTTCCAGTTCGGCCTATCCTGGCCTCTCCACCTATTCCGGTGGAACTGCCACCTAAGCAGCCTAAGGGAGGAGCTCCCTCAAAAGTGGACCAATTAGACACTGGCCTTCCCCAATGTCTGTTGGTTATGGTCACCTCAGACCCCCCTCGGAGGATTGAGGGTGATTTAGGTGGTAGACCACTGTATCACGACTCCTCAGGCTCGGATTTCACCTGGCTCCACTTGCATCCCGGGGATGACGAGTCGTCTGTTGGGATGGAGGAAGGACCTTCCTCCTTTCAAGAGATTCTCCATCTGCCGGCCCGGTGGCGCTGAGGGTTGAGGCGCTGGGTGCCACACCTCATATTCGCTGGTGACCCAGGTTTGGGAACGAGCCTGGGTCGTCGGGGGTCGGCAGGGGAGGACTAGGATTGAGCGTCCGACGACAGCTCTCCTAGTCCTGGGGATAAGGGGTGGGTGTACACCTCGCTCTACTGGTCCCTGGGGATGCCCAACGGTACTACAGAGGCGCAGGTACCGAGTGAGGGAAGTGCAGCAGACATCTGCATGTTAGTGCGCTGACTTCATGGCACGCCCTTGTTTCCATTGGGGGATAAAGGAAAAAGGCAGCACAAGTCCGTGGCAGCTTGATGTCTGCAGTTTCGCCGACCAACCAATGATGACTGGATGGCATGTGCCAGTAATGGTTCCTCACCGGGCATGGGGGCTACGAGGGGGGCCCCTTTCATAGGTGTAGCTGCATCTGCCAGCTGGGCATGCAAGCTTCAGGGTTGGAGGTGAAGTGGTGGCTGGATGAGGAGCAGAGCTGTGGCTGCAGGTAGGAAAAATTGTTAAATGATAAAAAAAAAGGGATTCTCCATCTCATTTCCGACTCCACCGGAGTGCCCCTGGAACCCATCCAGAAAAAGGCAGAGTACCCTCTCACAGATATTTTGAAGAGAGGGGATACCCTGATGGAGGCCTTTCCAGTGGCTGAAGCCATAGTTGGCTCGGCACTTGAACTTTGGCAGCCCCCTGCCTCATGCCACCACTGTCTGCCTGCATGGCCTGCAAGTACGCGGTGCCCATGGGGTCTCTTCCAGGGTTCACGGAGCACCCTTCATCCAGAAGCCTGGTGACCACCTCTGTATTCAGATATACTAGTAGTTCGGCCAACACTGACCGACCTGCGGACAAAGAGTCCAAAATAATGGACCACACTGCCTGAAAGGTCTGTGCGACCTCTTCCTTGGGCCTTCGTCAGGCCAGCTCGGCAGTCGTTATGGCACACTTCTCTCATGTCCTTCTTGGGTAATTGGACAAAGTCATCCCTCACCTCCCCACAGGCATGCAGACCACAATCAAACAGGTCCATGACCAGGGCCATGCTGTTGCCAAACAGTAGCTCCAGACAGCCCTGAACATAGTGGATTCTTGTGGCCGCTCGATGGCCGCTGCAGTGGCCTCTCGCCGCAGGGCTTGGCTGAGGCTTTCCTCCTTCCCAGTGGATACTCAGCACAAGTTGGCTGATGTGCCTTTCCTGGCGACCGACCTGTTCGGTCCAGGAGTTGCTGGTCACCTACAGCGTATAGAGCAGTCCAGCGCCGCATTGGACATCACTTCTGCCAAGGGTTCTTCGGGCAAGAACCAACAGAAGAAGAATAAGCCCTTTCGGCATTCTTCCCCTGCGGTTCAGCAGCTCTCCTACCAAGGAGGTCAGCAGCATCAACATCAGCAGCAGGCTCAAGCTTGGCACCCTTGGCCCAAGCCTGGACCCCAACAGGCCCGCAAAGGAGGCCGGGGCTCAGGTCCTGGAGCCTCCTCCTGCTCTAAGCCTGCTCAGTGATGGGTTGGGGTTGACACCCCTGTTCCCTGTCATGCCATCTCTGGGTCCTCCAGTTGGGGGTCAGCTACACCATTTCCTTTACACCTGGTCCGCTATCTCTTTGGACAGGTGGGTTCTCAAAGTGGTCAGTCAGGGACTGCCTCTAGAATTTGAGCAGTACCCTCTCAGCCGAGCCCGCGCCCCTCGGGAGGAATGGATTTCCAAGTGCACCCAGTCGGCTCTTTGAGATAATGTAGCTCAGCTCCTCCACAAGGAAGCAGTAGCTTAAGTGCCAGATTCTCCTTCAGACCCAGGCTTTGTTTCCAGATAATTCCTAGTGTCCAAGCGGATGGGGGTTTGGTGCCCCATTCTGGATCTCCATGACCTGAATCAATTACTCAGGTCTCTCACCTTTCGGATGGTCACTCTGAACCAGATCATACCATCCCTGGAGTGAAAAATGTGGTTCTGTTCACTAGATCTACAGGACACATTCTTTCATTTCCCAATCCGTCTGTCCCATCAGCGGTGTCTCTGCTTCATGGTCGAAGGGACCCTATACGAGTTCCGAGCCATGCTGTTCAGCCTGTCATCGGCCCCATGGGTCTTCACCAAATGCATTGCAGTGGTGGCAGCCCACTTTTGGCATCGAGGAATCAGAATATACCCGTATCTCGACAATTGACTCTTGGCAGGTTCCACCCAACAGGAGATGGAGAGGTCCAGGGATCTGGCCCTCCAAACCTGCTCCCAACTCGGCCTCCTGATTAACGAGGCCAGGTTGGAACTCGTGACTTCTCAGGTGATGGGCTTCATCGGGGCAGCGCTTGACTCTTGTCAAGTCAGAGCTCGGCTCCCGGCGGACAGGGTGGAGGCTTTCCTCCTTTGCCCAATCATTTCTGGTTGGGCACTTGCGCCCTGCCCGGGACTTTCTGTGCCTTCTGGGTTACATGACGGCATGCACCTCCGTGGTCCGTTGGGCCAGGTTGTACATGTGCCCCCTTCAATGGGAGCTGGCCGCCTATTGGACTCAGTGCCTTGGTCACTTCGACCAGCAGATCACTGTAACCCAGAAGATGTGGGATGCTCTCCAATGGTGGACCACCCCAGACCGGTTGTAGGAAGGGATCCCGTTTGTCCACCCCGAGCCGATGGTCGTTCTTACAGCCAGTGCCCTCTCATGAACTGGGGAGCCCACATGGGGGACAACAGAGTCCACGGGTTCTGGACCCCTGAGGAGTCCCGATGCCATATCAACCTGTTGGAGCTCAGAGCAGTCAGACTGGCACTGTCAGCTTTCGCTCCTCAGCTCCGGGGTCAAGTGCTTCAAGTCTAGACGGACAATACCATGACCATATACTACCTCAACAAACAGGGCGGCACGCACACTTCCATCTGCTGTGCAAGGAGGCGCTTTGCATCTGGACCCTCGTAAGCCGGTTGGAGGTGGATCTCCTAGCCATCCATGTGGCAGGAGCCTTGAACCAGCTGGCAGATGCTCTTAGCTGCATAGGCCAGACATCCTACGAGTGATCCCTCCATCCAGAGGTAGCTTACAGCCTGTTCTTCCATTGGGGCAAACTGATGGTGGACCTGTTTGCCTCCAGGGAAAGTGCCAAGTTGAAGCTGTATCATGCTCGCCCCCCCCCCCAAGCAGGGCTTGTTGCAGGGGAATGCCTTCTCGAGGCCATGGACCCCAGGCCTCCTCTACGCCTTCCCTCCATTTCCCTTGATCCACAAGGTGTTACTCAAGGTGAGGAGAGACAAGGCAAAGGTGATCCTGGTAGCCCCAGGCTGGCCATGCCAATTCTGGTATCAAGATCTCCTCAGCCTCAGCTGCAGGCCCCCGGAACAGCTTTGCACACACCTGGACCTGATATCTTTGAACCAGAGGAATGTCTTCCATCCAGACCTTCATCCCTGCAACTCACAGCCTGGTACCTGAGCGACTAGAGTTCCAGGCTTTGAGATTTACGAAGATGTCTACACCATGGTGGAAGCATCACGAAAGGAATCGACCGGGAAATAATATGCCTTCAAATGGAAGATATTTTCCATTTGGTGCCAGGGTAAGAGTCTGGGCCCCTTGCCCTGTCCTGAAGCTAACATTCTCTACTACCTTTGGTCTCTCTCCAAAGGGGGTCTTAGGTCATCGACCCTCAGGGTGCACCTGGCAGCCATTTCTGCTTACCAGGCGTGGGCCAGTCAGCTGACATTGGCACAGGAGGCAGTGGTCAGATGCTTTTTCAAAGGCCTAGATCACATACCCCCTTAAGTGTGTGAATCTCCACCTCTGTGGGATCTGTTCCTGGTTTTGGCAACGCTCATGGGCAAGCCATTTGAACCTATGCACAAGTGTGAGCTCTCACACTTGTCATGGAAGACAGCCTTCCTGGTGGCTATCATGTCAGCAAGAAGGACAGGGGAGCTCCAGGCGCTTTCGGTGAACTCCCCTTATCTGGTCTTTCACAGGGAAAAAGTTGTCCTCCGCCCCCACCTGAAATTCCTTCCAAAGGTGGTATCAGTTTCACCTTAACCAGGTGTTGACTCTGCCAGTGTACTACCCTAATTACACCTTGGACGCCAAGTACACGCTCCATACTTTGGACCTGAGACGTGCTCTCTCCTATTGTAAGGAGAGGACAGTGGAAATTCACGGAGAGGTTCGCCAGCTGTTTATCACCTATGCTGAAGCCACTTCTGGCAGACCTGCAGCCAAACGGACTGTACCAAGATGGATTACATCATGCATAGGTCTGTGCTATGAGTTGGCGGGCAAGGAGCCACCCAGAAGGATAAGAGCTCATTCAGCCTGCCATACTGCTGCATCGGTGGCTGCTTCCAGGGACATATCTATCCAGGAGATCTGCTGGGCTGCTACCTGGAAGTCAGCAAACACCTTTATCACCCACTACCACATCGACCTTGAGTCACGCCGGGATGCTGGTTTTGGGGATTCAGTTCTCCAATCTCTATTTCCTAAGTAGGGGATGCGCGCTTTGCCTCCCTCCTCCTGGAAAACTGCTTGGAGTCTGCCAAACAATGTCGATGAACAACATATCCACGCTCCTAGAAGAACAGGTTACTCACCTGTAACAGTAGTTCTAGGAGCGGTATATGTTGTTCATCGACACGGACCCGCCTAACCTCCCCGGCTGCAGACACACACAACCTTGCTTCCAGTGGGCTAAGATCTGGCATCATGGGGCAGAGCCAAGGTATATACCACCCAGGTGGGTGGGAGGAGCCAGCTTGAAGACTTCTAGCAGATTTAAAGTGGAAGGGGACAATGCCAAACAGTGTGGATGAACAATATATACCACTTCTAGAACTACTGTTACAGGCGAGTAACCTGTTCTTCTGCACAACTGCCCCCACTCTGACAAATTACCTAGGCCTTGTATGACTGAAGCATCCTACCCCACTCCCAACCGAGTATGCACCACCACTACAATGATGCTAGTCCACACATCATTGAAACATAAAAAAGTGACAGCAGAAGGGGACCAGGGGTCCATCTAGTATGCCCATTTTGGTTTCTGTAGCATTTGTAGAAAGAGCAGCTGACATCAGCAAAACAATGCATTTTGTTTGCCCTCCTGTGGGATGGCTCATGTTGTGCCCCTTCTCAAGAGTGGCACCAAGGATGAACTGGGGAACTGCAGACCGGTGAGCTTCACATCCATTGTGGGTAAGCTGAGGGAGACTATCCTGAAGGAGAGGCTGGTGGCCCTCCTGGAGGCCAAAGGACTATGTGACAGCAGACAGCATGGCTTCATACGTGGCATATCTTGCCAGACCAACCTGGTGGAGGTCTATGACTGGGTAACTAGGCAATTGGTTTGGGGCCATGCAGTGGCTGTCCTGTATCTGTACTTCAGTAAGGCATATGACTTGGTGCCACATGGGAGGCTGGGAAGTAAGTTAGAAGGCACTGGGGCAGGTGCAAAGCTGGTGAGATGGGTAGGGAACTGGCTTCAGGGAAGGCAACAGAGGGTGGTGGTGGGTGGGGAACTCTCATCCCCAAGGGTAGTGACGAGAGGTGTTCCACAGGGCTTGGTGTTGGGGCCAGTGATGTTTGGGATATTCATTGCAGACTTGTCATTGAGCATCAAGAGCAAGATCAGTCTGTTTGATGACGACACCAAGATTGGAGCGGTGGTGGATGACCTAGGGGGATGGCAGGGGTTGCAGGATGATCTGGCAAAGCTGGAAACCTGGTCAGACACCTGGCAACTGGGATTTCATGCCAAAAAGTGCAAGATGCTGCATTTTGGGTAAAGAATCCAATGAGGAGTAACCAGCTGGGGGAGTGCAGCTAGCCAAGACACAGGAGGAGAAGGATCTGGGGGTGCTCATTACAGGGTCAATGAACAACTCTGCACAATGTAGGAAAGCAGCTGCACAGACCAACAAAATGCTGGGTTGAATTGCAAAGGGTATATCCTCGAGGAGGGGGAGATGATTCTGCCACTGTATAGGTCATTAGTTAAACTGCACCTGGAGTACTGCATGCAGTACTGGTGCCCGTATCTGAAGAGGGGCATTAAATTACTGGAGGGGGTGCAGCACAGGGCAACAGAGATGATCAATGGGCTGAGGGACTTACCATATGAGAGGAGGCTGAGGGAGATGGACATGTACACGCTGCAGAAGAGGAGGGACGGGGGGGGGACATGATTTAAACCTTTAAGTATGTGAAAGGAATAAACAAGACAGATATGGAGGGGAGGAACACCCGAGACCATGATATGAGACTGCAGGGAGGAAGGTTCAGGAGGGAGATGAGACAGTTTTTTACTAGGCTGTCCAGAGGAGGGCAACCAAAATAGTGCAGGGTCTGCACCAGAAGACATACGAAGAAAGACTAAAGGAGCTTAATATGTATACCCTTGAGGAAAGAAGGGAGTGAGGAGACATGATAGAAACTTTCAAGTACCTCAAGGGAATCAACAAAGTCCACGAGGGTAGCATCTTTCAGAAGAAGAGATGTGCAAGAACAAGGGGGCACAATTTGAAGATAGAGGTGGGACGGCTCAGAGGTAATGTGAGGAAGTATTTTTTCATGGAGAAGGTTGTGGATGCATGGAACAGCCTCCCTGAGGAGGTTGTGGAGTCAAGAACAGTGGGGGAATTCAATAATGTATGGGATAGACATAAGGCAGTCCTAGTGGGGGGTAGGAGGAAGTAAGCTGTTTTTTAACTAGGATCTGCAGCTTATCCATTAGGTAGGAAAATTGGCAGACTAGGTGGGCCAAGCGGTCCTTATCTGCCATCAAATTCTATATTTCTGTATTTACAAAGAGGGTGGTAGCTGGGTGGAATGCGTTACCAGCAGAAGTGGTATCCAGTAGAACAATGGACTGCTTCAAAAGGGGCTGGGACAGGGCAAGGGGGAGGGTCAATGGAGGGGAGCAGCTGCAGAATAAGGGGTGCTATCTACACATTCGAGCAGACTTGATAGACCTCTAGGCCTTTATCTGCTGGCAAATTTTGTATTTTCGTAACATCACCCTGACTGGCTCATTTCAGTGAAGTCCTATGGGTCTCTGGGGTGCAAGTAGTGGTGGTGAGGGGGGGCTACAGGACTGAGTGTGGAGGCAACCAAGTGAAGCAACAAATTATAATAGCAGGTGCTGCTGTGCCATTAGCCAATTCCTAATACAAACAGCACACCTTTCAGCCTCACCATGCTGTAGAAATGGTTTGAAAGTTTTATAAAAAGGGTCTCAGAAATGCCGAAGTATGATTGGCTGTTAGGCTCCCAGCAGCATTACATTAAATGCTGTTACATTGTCATGTACATCCTGAACGCAATGGTATATTTATTTACTGAAGTATCGGAATTACAACCCTTTGAGTCAGAGACTCTTTTACAAAGGTGCCACATCAGAAAAATAATATAGTACAGTACAGGCAGGTACAACAAATGGGTTACAATTAGGTAAGTCATACAAGAGAGAGTTGTCTTAAGCATGGAGATGACGTACAGTCATTTTCAGGATGAGGCATAAGTTCAAAGTGGCCCAGTTAGTTGAGATATAAAGAAGACAGGCTGGACAACAACATAAAAAAGGCTTTGAGGCCTAGAGTTGAGTTTGCAGGCTGGACAGCAAAATTAAATAGGCATTGTTCCCTAAAGACGAGTTAAGCAGGAACATCCTACAGGACAGGTGGAGTTTAGAGCTAAAGAGGAGCAACAGTGCAGGGGGATAGAGAACCCAGAGGCCTAGTAAGGAGAAGGGACAGGAAGACATACCAAACAGGATCAGGCTTAGGTACCGGGAAGGGGGAGTATAATGGGGAAAGGAGTGCTCAAGGAGACTATCTGAGGAGGGTAGGAGAGCAGAGATGGGGGCAAGTGGTGACAAGCAAAGGAGGAGAGAGAAAAGATGGAGTAGAGAGTAATAACTAAAGGGGCAGGGAAGTAGAAGGGTATTAACTACTCGGGGGGGGGGGAGGTACAGGAACTGGTAAAAGAGTGGTGGGAAATAAGAGTTCTGGGTAGCGAGAGGTAGATTCTTCCTGTCGACATTATATCTTGTAGCACTGCTGAATTACTGGAATGATGCATTCTGGTTTTGAACCGTCAGTTTTCAACTGCTGGCGGAAGAACAACTCTCCTGCTAAATGAGGACAACATTCAGAACTATACTTCTAAGAGTGGTCTTTTGAAAAATGTTTTTTAATAGCTATAAGGCATGACCAGGGGTTAGATTTACTGTCAGTTCATAACCCACATGGGGCAATACGCATACCTCTCAACCTTTCTTCACCAAAATGTGTGACATATCGTCTAACATGGCACTGGAAGCTCAGACCACTGTAGCTATCAGTGCACTAAGGTTCATAATGTTTTTGTATAACTAAGCATAATAGATTATTATGAATTTCTGCTTTAAAGTCTCAGTGGGGAACATACCTCTCAACTGTCACACATTACGAAGTACGTCACTCATTTTATCCCTCAGAAACCCTCTGTCCCACATTGAGAAGGAGACATTCCACACTGACCACTGAGACTTTTAAGCAGAAATATATAATAATATAAGATGCTAGGGTGTCAGTAAACATTATTAACATTAGTGCACTAATTTCCAAAGTATTCTGAGCTTGCAATGTCATGTTTGATGATGTGTCACACATTTTGTCCTCGTCACACATCTTGTCACACATTTGGGTGATAAAAGGTTGAGAGGTATGGTGGGGAATGTGGAATATCACCTTCCCTATGATGGACAGAGGGGTTCTGAGAGGTAAAATGAGTGACGTACCTCATAATGTGTGACAGTTGAGACTGAGGTATGGCAATACGGCACTCGGCTGCACCACGCGCAGCATTACACCCCTAGTGGGTGATTATCAAACTGTTAGTGTAAAACCTGGTTGTGCCTTATTGCTATTGTAAAAAAATCTTCAGTTTTTTAGATTTCACCTATGGGAAGGACATTTTCTGTGCTGCTTGTTTTTTCAAGCTGCTGTGGACAGCGTTTAGTTCCCTATACTTGCAAGATACCCTGTATATACAGCCAAACCGTGTGTGCTTCTTTGCATTTTGTTTCATTTATAATACAGTGAACCGTGCACCAATCCAACAAACTTTAGACTACTTAAATGCTAGCTGCATAGCATCATGGGCATCAGATTAGAGTTGGTTAAAGGTAAAACAGGGCAAGTGGATTGTGAGACACTCTGTAGGGGCAATAATGCATTCCATAGAATCCTGTGGTAATGAAGTCAGACAAAATGCATACCGACATACTGCGCAGTTCATTGTATTGTACTGAAAGAAAATGCAAAGAAGCTCACAAGGTTGGGCTGTACAGTGCAGGGTATCTTGCAAGTACAGGGGACCGAAGCTGTCCAAAGCAGCTTGGTAAACAATCACTAAAGAAAATCCACTTCTCCCAGTAGAACCTCACAAAAATTAAATATAGAATAAACCAATGTCAACTACAGCATTGCTAACATTTTAGTTACCAAGGGAGCACTTGTATTTCAATCTGACCGGTGCCAGTTACTTACACAGCACTACATTCTGTATGCAGAAGGCCAGTGCATCCAACTGGCCAGAATTAATAGTGTGCAATTTTGAAAACACAGTATGTAAAATTAGTAAGAAATTATTCCTCTTGACCAAGATCTGACAGAGAAATTCTATAATTGTTAACGAACAACACTGAAAAAAGGTCCAGCTCTTTGAACAAAAGTGCAAACAATTTTACATGGGAAAAGTGCTTGTAGATGCCGTTGTTTGCATTTATAATCCGATCTTCAGTTTGAAAATGTGGCACAAAACATAATCCAGTTTGATGTAATGCCCAAACTTGCTTCTCAGTTCCTTTTTATGTTTGCTTGCACACATGTGCAAGAAACATAGTGCCATCATCTGAGTTGTTGTAGGTGCGGCACCCTGTCTTACAATTCAGTCAGTGTGTTTGCAGGTGCAGCCACAGTTCACCAGTGAATGCTGCAGCTGTCTATGACAGCAGTTGAAAATACAGTGCCATACAGTTGAAAGGGAGAGCTCCACTTCAGTGAGCAGCGATAAGATAGTGCTGATTAACATATATGCGCTCATGCGCCCCCACACACACATATTGCGTGCTCATGCCCCGCACACACTGTAGTGGCCAGCGGGGTGCCCAATCCCCGTTGGCTCTGCTGCGTTCCTCCCCAACAGAGTTGCAGGTGCCACGCTGGGGCCTAAGCGTGTGGCGGCCCGTAAAGGCGATGGGGTGCCCAATCCCCGTCGCCTCACTGTCTCCCGCCAACAGACTACGGGTACCATGCAGGGAGCCCATCCCAGCGTAGCAACAGTTCGTATTTCCGACGGGTGCCCAATCCCCATCGGCTCCACTGCCCCCACACACAGCCTTTCCAGCTGCCACACTGGGAGCCCACCCCAGTGTGGCACAAGTCCCATGTCATCTACTTAAAAAATAACCTGCAAGAAAAAAGTTCTCTCGCTGACTGTCCTAACCCCCCCCCACCCACGCCCACCCTCTGCACTCCGCCTCCCCACCTCACCCCATACTTACCTCCAGAGTCTGGCGCAATGATCTTCGTGGACCGGGAACACGTCTGCACTCTTCAAAGTCGACCGCGAACTGAGGAAATGCCAGTAAGCTGTATAATGGAATAAATAGGGTTTTTTCAACTTTAATTCGCATCTCAGGCATTTTTGGGAATTTTTTCACCAAATTTTCAACATGGGGTTTTTGGGACCCCACCTCATGAATTCTGCCACTGTCATTTTGTTAATCGGCCCCGAAAGGTGCTTTTGCAGTCTCTGCGTGGAACCACCTTTCGGGGTGGATTTACGAAATTACAGTGTCACAGTTCATGAGGTAGGCCCTTAAACCATATGTTGAAAATTTGGTGAAAGAATTCCCGAAAATTACTGTTTTACGAGCATGCGTTGTGCTGTTCCTACGCAAGCTCATAAGTTTGCGGATTTTCAATATTTTTACTCCAGATTTTCAACATTGCCATCTTACCACACCTCCGTATGAGCAGTACAGCTGTCATTTTTCACATCTTGCCCAAAATGTGTTTCCGTGCATATATCACCCTATGCATCCCAGTATCCCCCCAGCCCTCCTTACTGCCTTCTCACATTGCTGGCCCACCTTTAGGTCATCTGATATGACTACCCCCAGGTCCCTTTCCATTTTTGTTGTTGTCAGTATCTCACCCCCCATTGTGTACTCTTGCCCTGGGGTTTTTGCTTCCCAGGTGCATTACTTTGCACTTCTTTGCGTTGAATCTAAGCTGCCGTACATTTGACCATTCCTCCAACCTTGCCAAGTCCCTTTTCATCCTTTCCACCCCATCTTGCTTATCAACCCTGTTGCAGAACTTTGTGCCATCTGCAAAGAGATTCCCTTTCAGTCCCTCTGCAATGTCACTTATAAAGATATTAAAAAGGACCGGCCCCAGTACTGAACCCTGCTGTGCCCCACTAGTAACACTCCTTTCTTAACTGTGGACTCCATTTACTACTACCCACTGTGTCCTGTTGTCTAGCCAGTGTTTTACCCAGGCTACCACCCTGGGACCCACTCCCAGGCTGGCTAATTTGCTTATTAATCTTTTGTGTGGGACTGTGTCAGATGCCTTGCTAAAGTCTAGGTAGGCCATGTCCACAGCCCCTCCCTGGTCTACCACTCTGGTCACTCAGTCAAAGAAATCAATTAGATTTGTTTGACATGACCTTCCTGCTGTGAATCCATGCTGCCTCAGGTCCTGTGCCCCACTGGCATCTAGGTACTCAACAATTCTTTCCTTCAGTGATTCCATCATTTTCCCTACCTCTGAGATCAAACTGACATGTCTGTAGTTTCCTGCCTCTGTCTTGCTCCCACTTTTGTGAAGAGGAACCACATCCACCCTTCTCCAGTCCTCAGGTACCACACCATCCTCCCATGATTTATTAAAAAGGGTAGTCAGTGATGTTACTAGTTCTTCCCTTAGTTCTTTTAGAATTCTGGGGTGAATTCCATCAGGCCCCATTGCTTTATCCACCTTCAGTTTTAAGAGTTCTTTCAGAACCTTTTCTTCTGTGAAAGGACTAATATCAACCCCCCTATCCAGAGTGCTTCTGTTGACTGGATAAAGTATCTCCCCCTGCTTTTCCATTGTGAATACTGAGAAGAAATATCCATTCAGTATCCCTGCTTTTTCACTGTCACGCTCGGCCCAACCACCTTCCTCTTTATTCAGCCTCAGTATCCCTGCCTTCATCTTTCTTTGCTCCCTAATGTACCTATAAAAGGTTTTATCCCCCTTCTTAACCGAGTTGGCTGTCTTTCCCTCGGTTTGGGCCTTTGCTATTTTGACTGCCTTCCCCGCTTCCTTCTGCTTTAACTGGTACAGTTCTCTGTCCTGCTCCTTCTGTGTTTCCTTATACTTACTGAATGCTATCTTTTTCTCCCTTACCTTCCCGCCACATCTTTTGAGAACCATAGTGTTTTTTTCTTTTGTTTTGATTTGTTTATTTGCTTCACACAAAGGCTTGTTGCCTCTGTGATGGCACTTTTGATGTTTCCCCATTGTTGCTCCACCCCACCTTCTTGCCTGTTTGCTAGTGCTTTTCTGAGGCACTCTCCCATTTTGACAAAATCAGCCCTCCTGAAGTCCAGTACCTTCACTTTTGTGTGGCTTGACTCTACAGCTAAGTTTATTGTGAACCACACTGTTTAGTGGTCGCTTGTTCCCAGATGGCTACCCACTTCAAGATCTGAGATCATCTCTCAGTCACCATTTGAGAGTACCAGGTCTAAGATTGCTCCCTCCTGAGTGGGTTCCAAAACTAGCTGTCTAAGGCATGCCCCCCTGTAGGGCATCGAGAATGGCCCTGCTCTTGGATGTGGCTGCAGCAAAGGTGCTCCAGTTAACATCTGGCATATTCAGGTCCCCAATCAGCAATATCACCCCTTTCTCTGCCATCCCAAGGATGCCTTCTATTATTTCCTTGTCCATTTCCTCCCCCTGAGACGGGGGGTCTGTATACAACCCCTGTGTGGATTGTGGAGCTATTTCCAGTCTCCAGGGTGACCCACAGTGCCTCCTCTCCTCCCTGTTTACCCTTTAGTTCTGTTGCTTTGATCCCTTCCCTTACATAGAGAGCTACTCCTCCTCCTCCTCTTCTTCTTCCCTCCTGTAGATTGTGTACCCTGGTATGTTGACATCCCAGTCATGGTTCTCTGTGTACCATGTTTCTGTGATTGCCACAGATATTAATCTAACAGTGTGCTGTTGATATATTTATGCACACTGCAGTTTACTGTTAAAAATGCAAGCTCAAACTGAATCGAGTGTCACACTGACCCACAGATAGAGTTTGGGAGTGACAGCCGAGGAAGGCAATGGAAAACATTGTAGAATAGGCAAAAAAGTGTTTAAAAACACAAGAAAACTAAAAAAAAAAAAAATAGTAATTGTGGTCTCTTAAGGAATTATTGTGCTACAAGTCAGCATTTGTTTAAAGTGGAAAAGACTGGTACATACTGTGTGTTGCTGCCGGACTGCAGGCCAAGGTGGTCTCTGTCACCTGCAAGGTTGATTTTACAGAAGCCATTGTGCAAATTATTTACTTAATATTAAAAAAAAAAAGTGGTTGTTTTACATGCTTGAAGTTGTTAGTTGGCGATTTTAGTAGATTGGCCAGTCGGCTGTTAAGTAGCAATGCAGAGGTTGCAAAGAAATGCTACTATAAATGATTTTTTGGCTTTTAAAAATTAAATAGCACTGAGTATACCGCATGTTTGTTTCCAACACCAATGTTGGACTTTCCACTTCCAAAGCTCCTCTCTCTCTCACACAGAGAAAACTAAAAGCAAGTTAATTTGTAGTACCTGCCCAACGCCTAAGGCACTTCATTTACATGTGATGTCATCCCTTACAGTTCTGCTTAATAGTTCCAAATGGACCTCTTGAACGCATGTTGTTTTTGAACAGGCAGTAGCTCATGATGAACATAAACTTGATTTTAAGCTGTGAGATTAATACTATTTTTTCCTTTTCAAGTGGGGATATCAAACCAAACATTAATGAAAATACCCAGAGAAGCAGTTCAAATATTAGTTCTAACAGTGAAGCAAGCACTTTGTTATTGAAGGGTACTCAGTGGACTGACCCTGTAACCTGTGAGACACACTCTTTTAACCATAATTAAAATAATTAGAAAAATCACTCGAATATTTTGTAAACAGTGTTTATTTAAAGTTTAGGATGTCAACTGTCCAGGGATGTGTGAGGGGAAGTACACAGGCAAACTATGCCAGAGTTACTTATAAACAAAATAGCATGGGTCTGGATGTCACACATACACAACAATGAAATACATCTTTTTTTTATTTTATTGATATGACACAGGAAACAAATCACAATTCTCTGAAACTGTCTGCATTATTTATTTTTATGGAAATGAAGCTTTTCACACAGAAAGAAAAAATACGTAATGTGATTTCAGGAAAATACTCTATGATAAACAGTGGGACATTTCATGGCCCAGCTATACTAGAGAATGACCCTGATCTGAATTGTTTGTTGGAAACATTGCAAAGGGATGCATTCAGCAGAGAAAAGAGCGAACCCAATCAGGCAGCTGAGACCTACCAAAGAATATGATGTAGCCCCTCCCCAATGGGTTTTTCCCTCCACAGCACTAAAGATTGCATGAAATGAGATACAATTTCAGATACCGTGTTATCCTTCTGGCTGATGCAGGCGCATGAACGTTTCCACTGTACCTCCCCCTGCCAGACTGGTTTGTTTGATAATTCTTTTATCCACCTAGTATATGGGCTGGTGCATTGGGAGTGAGAAGGAAAGCAGTAGTAGGGCTGAGGAAACTATTTTGAGTACAAAAGTAAGTTTATTTTCATTACAGATTTGCACAGTGGCTTCAGAATACAAGCCACTACAGGGATCTACATGTACTAAAGAAACTGCAGCTTTTTGCATGCGAAGTGAGCTGTTTGTTCTGGCTCTTACAGAACACCTGAGGCTCACATACATAGCAGCAACCAGTCAGGCAAGAACATTACTCACCACCACCACCTACAAGCATGTCTTGTGTGGCAAGAACAAGGATGCTGAACCTACGCAGTGTCACCATGTGTTGTGCAGGTGTGTGGTGCTTTTCTCAAAAACATTTACTCCTTTTATGCAGTCAGTAGTAGACTAGACATCGACTGGCGTGATAATGTAGTGACTAAGGAGCTGTTTGCCATGTAGGTGACTTAGGTTGCATCACAGCTGACTGGAAGGAAGACACTCCTTTCAAGAGGGAGGGCAGACAGGGACAGTGTTACCATCACCTTGGTGACCGTAAGTGACAGTTTAGTCAGATGTGCACGATAATGTAGATGGGACAAGCAGTGGTGGTTTGTAAGCTCTCCTGCCGTGGTCTAGGCGATTTTCAAGCTGTGATATTTGGCGTTGAGGAAGGGTGGCATATAGTACCACAAATGTGTTTAAGTGAGATGGAATCCTGGGGAAATGGGAACTGCTGTAGCAGAAACCAAGCACCATGAGTTGCAGTAACAGTTACAATTGAAAATGTCCACACCATCTGCAGAGTCTAGATGTACCTTTGTTCCTACAGCACTCATAGATGTCAGCAAGTGTAAGCCAAAGTAGACACTTGACTCCAGATTAGGTGCTTTTGACGACTAAGTCCCAAAACAGCATCTGATCACCACTCAAGGGAAGATGAGGACAATGTACTATCTCTGCAATTGAACGGGGCTTACACCGGTTGGGAGAGGAGGGGGCTGACTCACTTTTCCCAATTCCTGGTGCAAGCAACATTCCTATCTTTTCAAACTTTGCAGGATAAATTTCAGTTGGAATTTCAGGATTTGCATAGATACATGCAAGTTCGGCATTTATTAATAGTGCCAACAATAAAGCTCAGTTGGTGCGACCCCTGACCCTATGGGAGTATTTCATCTATTGGATGGTGACCCTTAAAGGGAAAATGAAATGCGTCTCAGATTTACATAGGAGATTATGTAATGCTGAGGCTCATTCCCGTGATCAGGTTAAATTGGCCTAGGAAAGGGAGGCAGCCTGTTCTAGCTCCGATGTTATTTGGACTCAACGTTTGAGGTATGGGTGGAGAGTTATATCATCTCCACCTGGCATGAATTTTTCTTATTAGATTTTTCTGGATGCCCACAGTTGCCTACCATTTTAATCCCACCCATGTTGCGGACTGTTGGAGGGTTTGTGGCAGGGTCAGGTCTCACTGGCATATTTTCTGGGTGTGTCCCAAGCTGACTGACTTCTTGGCTGTGGTTCAAAATGTGATTACCCAGATATTACAACAATATATCCCGAATACCTTTACAGACTGGATGCTAGGATTTCCCACAGTGGTCCAGATGCCCCTGGCTAAACGCAGGCTAACTTTGGTGTTTTTAGCTGTTGCCTTAAAATGCATCACTGTCCACTGGTTCCAGAGGGAGCCCCCAGAAGTTTTGGCGTGGTTTATATGGATGAGACAGGTTTATGAAATGGAAACTCTCACAGCTAAATTACATTTAAGGGAGGAGCAACATTTGAACGCATGGTGCCCCTGGCTCCAGTGGGACGAGAGACTGCAGGAGCCGAGGGATTCTGCCCTACAGGCTAATAATTGAAGAATGATGCCTCGTGAAACCCTTCATTAAGATACCTGGTCCCCTACCCTTTCATCCCTTTTACTGTTTGTAGGTGAGATGGTGCTTTTTCTTAGGGCGCCCCTCCCTTACCTGTCACTTTATTGGGAGATTCCCTCAGATTCCTTTAGGTAACCCCCCCCTTCCCAGGAATCTTTGTTGATTGTACTTTAATTTGTCCAATTTTTATTCACTGTTCAGGGACTAGCGTGTTAGTTATATCCCTATTAGGTGCACTGAGGTACTGGTTTACTTAACCTGTTCGGTTTTGTCTTGTGGTTTTTCCTTTTCTCAGTTCCAGTTGTTAGTTGCCTACATTGTATGACCTGTCCTGATGGACAGATATGGAACAGAGTTTTTGACTGTAACAGGGTCGCTTCCTTTTGAATAAAGCTGAGTTTAAAAAAAAAAAAGGAAGATGAGGACTGCGTAGTTGACATGCCAGTCATCACCTCTAACAGAAGTACAGTTTCTGTAGAAAGGCACTTTCGGAGCAGATTTCGACAGTGACCGAGGTAGTTGTGTATAGCACTAGTAAAGGTAGCAGTTGTGTGACTTCACCATACCTACAAGCATGTGAAAGGATAGTTCAGGCCTCTCACATGGGTGGCGACTTAAACACCTAAATCCTCTATCCACACTAATGGGGAACAGAACCTGTGGGCGCAACTCTGACTGGAGAGTGAGCATTAGACTCCACGGGGCAGTGAGGCAACCCTTATGACACCGTCCATGGCAGCAGCCAAGGATCTCTACAGGGGTGACCCATACCACATAACAGCCTATCCACACATACAGTTAGAGGTGGAGACAAGTGAAACATATACATTACAGCTCTTGGTGAGGAGGATGCAAGACTCTCTCAGACATAACAGCGATACCAACAGTAGAACTTTGTTCCTGTTCTAATCAAACACTGTTCTGAGCAGTGATAGCTTTAAATGCTCCCAGGTTTTTGCAACACAAAACATAGGAAGAACTTTGGCATTAACCTATCATAGCAGCAGTCAGTTTTACTCTCCATCTCTGGTGATGGATTGTGTTGGAAGTAAACAGTAAAAATAGTGTCACGCTAAATGAGGTAGTCCTGATATCAGTAGTAGAACTTAGTTCCCGTTCTAATCAAACACTCTTCTGAGCATTAATAGCATGAAATGCCACCAGGTTTTTGCAGCACCAAACACAGCCTTCAGCATTATCCTACAGTAGCAGCAGTCAGTTTTACTCTGCGTCTCTGGTGATGGATTATGTTGGAAGAAAACAGTAAAAAGTCTCACGCTGAATGAGGTAGTCCAAATAAACTCCAAGCATAATGCAGCTTCTGCTGCTGTTGACCCCACAGGACATACACTCGATAGTTGGATAAGTTCCCATGGTATCTGCCACTTCCTCTGAAGCTTTTAAAGGGATAATGAGCAGTATGGAAGGAACAAATGATGGGGCCTCTCTTGCAACTCCGGCACAGGTGGCTTTCCTAACTCAAAACCAGACTCAACAATATTAAGTGACTGTTGCTCCCTCAAGCAGCAGTTATCCTGCACACCAAGCTCCTCCTCTGTCAAATGCAGCTAAGCACTTGTCAGCAGGAGCTTGCAAACCTTAATCCAGCCCCTCCCCCATCCTCAAAGTGGGCAACTCCCCTTCTCCAGTCCTGCTGCAGTCACCTCATCTTTCAGCTCCATTTTCATCACTGTTGCCCTCTCCCTTCCTCCTCCTCTTCTGCCCCAACCCATTCTCCCCAATCATCCCTCTCCTTCTTCCTTACCACTCTCTCCATGACCTTCAAGGCCCTCCTTGCTCTTAACACACACAAAAGAGGGAACCATGATGGCCTGGACCCCAAGCTCCTGTCTCTCTCCACCTTGGCATTGCCCTTCCCATCACCCACCTCCTCAATCACTCCTTGTTACTCACCTCAGTCCCTGATCTGTGGAAGCAGGCCACTGTCATCCCCCTTCTCAAAGGTGGAGACCCCTCATTCCCTGACAACTACCATTCCATCTCCCTTCTTGCCTTCCTGGCTAAACTTCAGGAACACCTGATCCTCTCCCAACACTCCCCTTTCCTTGATAAAGTCTCTTTCTTCACTCCCTTCCAGTCTGGCTTCAGGAAATCCAACTCCACCACCACATCTTTCCTTAGGCTGCCAGGGCTGTCACCTCCACTGGCTTTGTCAGCCTGGCCAAAGTCTTTGACACTGTTGCCCACCCCATCCTCTTGGGCAAGCTAAAAGCAACAGGGCTCTCTTCCTCCTCTGTTGAGTGGTTTCACTGACACCAGGATGATAGGACCCAAACTGTCCTTATTGGTGATGTCATCTCCCTTCGTTTCCGTATCTGCTCTGGCGTCCCCAAGAATCTGTCCTTGGCCTCATCCTATTCCCCATTTTCCTAAACAATCTTTCCCTCACCTGCTTCTCTGCCTCCATTCATATGTATGTGAACGACACGGTTCTCTATGTCTCTGGTTGCTCTGCCTCTGACCTCATAACCCATCTCCAGCTGGATTTCATCCAAATGCAACACTAGTTTTGGGCCAACCAGCTATCCCTTAGTGCCAAAAAAAATGGTTTCCATGACCTTTGGCACTAGGCAGAGACTTGCCAATATCTCACCTCCCCACTCCTTCCAGACCCTTGATGTTGTGATTGAGCATCTTTTCTCCTTTAAATACTGCAAGGTATCATTAAATTGTCATCTGACTTCTCTACTCACATTGACGCCACACAAAAGAAGCTGCCCCCTAACCTGGGGCACTTTACAGGAACATAGCAAGTATCCTGCTTCCTGCCTGTAGAAAGATTGTCATTAAGATGATTCTGCTGATCTTCGATTATGATGACATATATTTGCATGTATTTGTTGACTGCTACTCATCTGTTTTTGAAAGATGATAGACACAGTGTTTGACCTGATAATAATTTCTCTCATAGTATTCATTTGATGGTACCTAGGCAAATTCAAATATATTAGAATGGGGTTTGCCATGAAAATATATTGAGGTACTTGGCTAAATCCTGTGTATTAGCAATAAAATCACACTACATAATGAGTGATATTAGAAAGCTAAACACCGTAAAGTTTAATCGTATTCAGATTTTATTGATGACGCCTTTATCTGGAAATGTTAATGTTTATCCTGATCCCAGTTGCACAGATGTACCTATAGTATTTCTTTGGACCTTGGTACAAAAGGTGCTATATCAGTTGTTCACACTGACATTCGTAGGCTTACAACCAAAAATTTATTTTATTTGTATTTTGGTAACCGGGTAAGCCCACTGAGACCAGAGGTCCCTTTTTCAGGGGCGACCCGGAATTAGTTACAGAGAAAGACACACACAATCACATTCTTTACAGAAAAGGACACATTCTAGCATTCTTTACAGTAGTTACAATAATTACACAAAATGTACATTAGCAAGGGACGACTCAGAATTAGTTACAGAGTAAGACGCACAATAGCATTCTTTACAGAAAAAAAGACACATAAAAGCACTCTTTACAGTAGTTACAATAATTACACAAAATATACATTAGCAACCAGTTACAGGGGTAGAACGCTCTTTTTAGCAGTGCATGATGTCAGATTACACATCAGTTTAGTAGGAAATATGAGACAGTCACAGTAAAATGTCATATTAGATACATCCAGGAGGAAGGAAGGTTCAAGGCAGTGTGAGCGGAAAGGAGAAATGGGCTAGGGAGCTAACGGTTACAGCCACAAAGGCTGAGATTGAGGAGATATACTTTGAGCCTGGACTTGAATTGGCTAATGGTGGATGAGCCAGTCAAGCTAGCTGGTAAGGAGTTCCATAGGTGGGAGGCAGCAAACTTGAAGGAGCGTTTGCCTTGGTTGGAGCAACACCGAGGGATGTCAAGTAGGTGATTTGCAGACGATTGTAGGGTTCGGCATTGTATTTTGGTGGAGAGTAGTCCATTAAGATGGGGAAGGGGACCAAGGGTAGAGAACTTGAATGCAAGGCAGGTGACTGGGTAGGTTAGTTTGTTCCGAAGAGAGGGCCAGTTAAGTTCCTTAAGTGCCTCACAATGATGCCTCCTTGGCGAGGAGTTTGTGGCGAAGCGAGCCACTCTGTTATAGAGGACGGTAAGTTTATTGAATTCCGTCTCTCTGAGTGACTGCAGTAGAGGAGCCCCATACAGAATGGAGGTGAGAAGACTGCAGCTGGCAATTGCTTGACGTGCGATGCAAGATAGTGAGTTTCCCAGACGATAGAGGAGGCCAAGCTTTTGGTGAATGGCCCTGGTTATGGAGTCGATATGGGGTCTGTAGGTCATCTCTTGGTCAAGATGGATCCCAAGGTATTTGAAACTGGTCGTGACCTCAGCTTTTTTCCCCTTGGTTTGTGCTGATCTGGAGCAGCTGACTTCTGTCAGAGCCCAGGCATCTGGAGTCAAACAGAATGGCTTTGGTTTTTTCCTCGTTTAGCTTCAGGGAGTTTGTGGAGAACCAGGACTCAAGAATTGAAAGACTGTCCTGCAGTTCTGTGGTGATGACACTAGGTTGGGGGTCACTGTAGTATATGACCGTGTCATCTGCATACGGAATGAGTTTGCTGAGGGAACAGTTTCTCTCAATATTATTGAGGAAGAGTGAGAAAAGTAGGGGGCCCAGGATTGAGCCCTGGGGCACCCCAGCAGTAACAGGCCTGGGTCCAGACTGTGTGCCCTTCCAGCTGACTATTTGGAAACGTTCATTAAGATAGCTCTCGAACCATGAGAGAGAGTGGTCATCTAGGCCTAGGAGCTGGAGTTTAGAGAGGAGGAGATTATGATTGACCAGGTCGAAGGCCCTGGATAGGGCAATGAAGAGGGCACCCGTTAGGGAGCCTTGATCCATGGAGATAAGGATATCATCTATGAGCCGGATGAGAGCAGTGTCTGTACCATGGCCCTTCCTAAAACCATGCTGTGCATCAACCATGAAGAGGTGTTGCTCCAGGTAGACCTGTAGCTGGTTAGAGACTAGTCTTTCCTGAATTTTTCCCAAGGGGACTGAGAAGGGAGATAGGTCTGTAGTTTCCCAATTTGTCACGGGGCCCACTTTTGTAGACTGCGACTATGGTCGCTACCTTCCATATTGTTGGGACTATTCCTTCCTGAAGTGACCTATTTATGAGGAGGATGACAGGGTGGGTGATTGCCGGGGCAGCGTCCCTCAGTAGGCGGGGTTCGAGCCGATCATGGCCCAGGGAGGAGGTAGGATTACTTTTTCATAGGAGAGGTAGCACCTCAGACTGATTGACCAGCTTTAGGTGGAATTGAGGTCATGAATGCACCCATGCCACTCCAGGGAGAGGGGCCGGCCTGAGGAGGGCAGGGAGGGTACTCCCATTTGGGATAGAGAAGGAGGCACAGAAAACCTCAGCAACCTCGGATGGAACATTAGTCAGTAAATCACCTACCAGGATATAGTCCATTTGTTTACCTGTGGAACCCTTGAGGAGCATGTTTATATGGCCCTAGAATTTTTTGGGCTCATGTAGGTGCCTAGTTTGGAGGTTGTTTAAGTTCTGAGTTTTGGCCTGTTTCGAGGATATTTTACACAGATTTCTCAGCTCTCTGTACTTCTCCCAGTCTGCAGAGTTTCCAGAGGACTTGTAGGTGCCCCATGCTTTGTCCCGGAGAAGCATTTTTTGCTTGAGGCTCGGGTTCAGCCATTTATGGCATTTGCCCTGTACTCTGAGTTTTTTTATTGGGGTGTGCCTATTAGATACAGACAAGAAGGCCTGGCTGAAATATTCAAGGCCTCGTCAAGAGAAGGGAGAGACAATAGGGGCCCAGTCAGTTTTCCTCAGGTCAGAGCAGAAGTCAGCCACCTCAAACCTTTTGTAATTTCTCGCTTTAATGACCTTAGCAATGATTTTTGGAGGCTTATTGGACCAGATGCAGAATATAGGTGAGTGATCACTCAGTGAGTCAGCCATAATCCCTGCCGACAAAATACAGCCTGGGCAGGAGACGAGGATCCAGTCATTGAGAGGGTGGTTTCTAGTCTTGGGGTTATGTCTTGTGGGGAGGTCAATGACCTGAGTAAATGGAGAGCCAAGTAGTAGATTTTTTGTAGTGGAGGAGAGAAGGGATGGCCAGTGAAGATTGAAATCCCCTAGGAGTATGGCCTCCCCCAAGGAGAAGTCCTCTAGTTATTTGTTAGTGATTCCAGAGAGGAGGCAGCGTTTTGAGGTGGGAGGTAAACACCCCCTATGGTAAGGGGTTTAGTTTTACCGAGAAGTATTTTGACAAATAGTGTTTCAGCTAGGGAATCACTGTGAGAGGGGAAATTCAGCTCCGAAGCTTGGAGGGCAGTGCTGACGTAGACAATTACCCCCCCTCCCCTTTTCGCTACCCTATCTTTTCTGAAGGTAAGGTAGCCCACTAGATCCACTTCGAGGGGGGGGGATCTGTGGTTTAAGCCAGGTTTCTGTTACGGCTAGTGTGTCCGGCTTATAGAGTGCCGTCCACGCCTCGAGGTAATGGAATTTGTGCCTTAGACTGCCAGTGTTCATTTGAGCAAGTTTGAGCCCATTTGAGGTGACCCACAAGGGGTTAGAAGGGTTGTTGAGGGAGAGATTGGGGAGAAGGGACCTGGATTAGGTTCTATATCCCCCCTAGGGCTAGAAGTGTCCTGCCCAGGTGATCGGGGGTAAATAAGGAGGGGGTAGGGTCCACTGCCCATTACCCCCCTCTAGGGAGAGAGGTCTGGGTAGCCCACGATGCCTCAGAGGTGGGTCCTGGCAGAAGTAGGTTAAAATGAGGCCAATATGAAGGGATCTTGTTGTCCTTCATTGCTGGGAGGGGCCCCATTAAAGAAAACCACATCTACAAAAAAGCTTGGTTCAGGCTAGTATAGCCAGTAGGGAGTGAGTGGATTAGTTATTTTGATGGAGATACGTCTCAAGGATAGTTATTTGCCACAAAAAACGACAGGGGATCCGCTAGTGGAGAAGCTAAAATGATGAATTTAAGATCTGGATTATTAATCACAATTTTGACATTATTTCACTTTCAGAGACCTGGTTGAATCCTAGGATTAGTAACAACTTAGTGGAGTTATAACTTATTTAGAGAAGATAGATTGGGTAAGCGGGGCGGGGGGTATTGATGTATATTAAGTCTAATTTCACAGTGATTAAGGAAAAAGTGTCCTTTACTTCTAATGGTCGTGATTTTCTATCTGTTGTGCTATTATTGGGTGGAGTAAAAAATGTGTATGTAAGCACTTTTTACTTTCCTTTAGGATTAGCAGATGAGGGCTTTTCTTTGTTGTATCACTGTGTTAATACATATGGGACTACAAAGGAGCATATTCTATTGGGGGATGCAAATTTATTTATTTATCAAGTCTAGGATTACAAATACCTTTGAGCCTTGGCTCTTTTACAAATGTTAAATTTAAAATTGTCTTAATCAGCCCAATTAAGAACTGATTGCTGGTTTGAACTTACTCAATAGCCCTACTCATCCTAATTACAAAACTGATATTTCATCTATTATTGATTGGGTTCTAACCAATAAACCTGAGCATATTTACTCTGCTATGATACTGTCTGAGTCATTGAGTAATTATGTTGCCTCTGAATTTAATCATACTTTTGAGTTGTTTGCTGCAGTCCGTAAATTGAGGGTAAAACACTGAAATTATGATTGGATAAGTCCTGATTTATTAACGTTAGTGGCAGAAAGGGATGGGGCCTGGTTGGTTTATAGGTCTGAAAAAAACATTCAGTTCTGTAACATCTATAAGAATTTAAGAAATCAATGTAACTCCGCAGTCAGAAAGTGTAAATCTGATTGCTGTCTGGATAAACAGGTTTACAATTCTCAAAATTCGTCTAAAATTTGAAACCTTTAATCAATTACTGGGAAGAACTCAAAATCAACATATTACTTCTTCAAATACATCTTCAGGATTTGTAACAGATATTAGAGAAGAAAAAATTACTCACTGTAGTAATCTTGTTTCTTCCAACGGGATCCACTAATATTATTACTTCTTGCAGTGCTTCTTTAAGACCGCACTGCCCCAGAGCCAAATGGAATGTTATGCTAATGATGGAATCTTTAGCTCATGCATTCAATTCAAAAGCTGCCCAGTTCAACGACCTATATTCTAATCCTCATATTTCTTTGGAGCTTGCAAAGAGGCCATACTAATATCTAATTAAAACTAACAAGAGAAAACGGCCTCAACTGGGGCAACTCACAATTATTAAGTCACAGAGAAAAAAGTCTCCCTCTTTTAATGTCAGATTCACCTGAGAAGGGGAAACAAACCTACAGAGCTATACAAACATTAAAATCAAGAAGATGCAAACAGCTGGCAAACCCCTCCAGCTGGTTATTCAGTCAGTGCCGAAGAGGTCTTTACTGATTCTAGCAGGGGAGGTAAGGGTGGGGAAGTAATAATATTGGATAATAATGGATCCCATTGGAAGAAACAAGATTACTACAGGTGAGTAATTTTTTCTTCTAACCCCAGGAATCCACTAATATTATTACTTTTTGCAGACTATGAAGCAGTACCTTTAGAGATGGGCACAGAATCTATTTAGGAAAAACTCTGTAGGACTGCTGTGCCAAACCTGGCATCACTTCTAGACTGGGTGTCCAGACTGTAATGCTTTGTAAAGGTGTGAACTGACCTCCAGGTGGCTGATTTACAGATTTCCTGCAATGTGACATCCCTGGCAGCTGTGCCCCTTGTAGATTGAGCTCTGAGCCCAACTGGGGCTTCCTTGCCCACTTTTGAGCAACAAAACTGGATACATTGAACTATCCATCGAGAGATAGTTCTTTTAATGGCAGGTTTCCCTTTACCTGCCTCTCCATAGGTGAGGAAAAGCTGTTGTTTATCCTGTCTATGGTTTCTGGTGTGAGTCATGTAACCCAAAGCTCTTTTTACATCAAGGCTGTGGAGTCTACACTCCCCTGAGATAGAATGCTCAGTGGAAAAGACTGGCAAGGTGATAGATTGGTTCAAGTGGAAGTCTGAGACTACTTTGGGTAGGGACTTCCTATTAGTTCTCAACACTACCTTGTCCCTATGAAAATAAATATAATCCTTTTCAATACACAGGGCCTGGAGCTCACTAATCCTTCTGGCAAAAGTGATGGCCACCAGGAAAACTACCTTCCAAGTAATGAACTTGAGGTCTACAGAGACCATGGGTTCGAAGGGGGGAAGCACAAGCTGAGCAATGCAAATGTTCGGATCCCAGGCTGGCACTAGCTTCCTGTGGGGGGGGGAGTAAAGGTGAGGGAAGCCCCTGAAAATAGGATTTGATGCCAAAGAGGCATCCTTTCCAGCCGAAATGTATGCTGATACTGAAGCCAAGTGCACTTTCAGGGTTGAAGGTTGCAGACTCTGGGAATATAAGTATGTTAGATAGTCCAGCAAGCATGCTATGCCAGCTTGGGCTAGGGCCACACCCTTACCCATGCACCATATAGAGAACCTTTTCCATTTGAGGCATAGGTTTTCTTAGTATAAGGTTTCTTATACCCCCTAAGAACCTCCAGGACCCCTTCCTGCATACTGTAAGTCCTCAAGAGCCATGCCTTGAGTCTGAGGGACCCGAGGTTGGGGTACATGACCCTCCCTTGGAAGGAGATCAGTAGGTTGTACCTTTGTGGTAGGTGAATCAGTTTGGTAAGCAACATCGAGAGCAGGAGAATATATCAAGGCTATCTGGCCCTGTCTGGGGCAACCAAGATCATTGAAGCTGGCTGCAATCTGAGCTTGATGAGCATCCCGAGTAGCAAGGGAAAAGGAGGGAAAGCATAGAGATGCCTCCCTGTCCCATCCAGAGTCAGAGCATCCAGGGGAATTGTTCCCTTGGCAGGGGCCCTCCAACAATACAGAGGTAGGTGGTGGTTCTAGTGGGATGCAAACAGATCTATTTCTAGGGTACCCCACCACCAGAACAGGACATCCACCACCAGCTTGTTCAGTGTCCATTCGTGCTGGGCCTGGTTTATCCTACTGCATCTGCCAATGTGTTGTCCTTGCCAGGCAGATAGATTGCTTGTATGGAGGCATTGAGAGCATAAGCTAGGCTCCAGATTTTCATTTATTCTGTGCAAAGGGGAGTGGATCTTGTCCTTCTCTGCTTGTTGATGTAGTATACTGTTGTGGTATTGTCTGTTCTGACTTGTACCACCCTTCCTTGGAGCAGACGAGAGAAGGCCTGAAGAGCCAGATAAACTGCTCTCAGCTCTAGCAGGTTTATATGCTGGAGTGATTCTGCACTTTTCCGTGTGACGTGGGTGGTGTGCTCCCCTAAGTGAGCACCCCACCCTATCAGGGAAGCATCTGTCATGAGAACCAGTGATCGGGACTCCTGAAGAAAGGGGACCCCTTCCCTCAAGTTGTCCAGTTCCATCCACTACTGGAGCGCCTGCAGTAACTCCATTGTTACTGGGATGGTTTTTGAGAGAGAGAGTCCCACCTCTGGCACCAGTGTGCCCTGAGGTAGAATTGAACATCTCTCATTTGAAACCTGGCACCCAGGACTGTGCCTGTTGCTGAGGCCATGTGGACTAACAATTGCAGAAACCATCTTGCTGGCTTTGGCTTGTTCAGGACAAACAAGCTTGCCAAGTGCAGAATGCTGTCTGCCCTCTCTTGAGGGAGGAACGCTCTTCCCACAGTGGTGTTCAGTTCCGCACCTGTGAACTGTAGTACTTGTACAGAAGTCAGGACTGACTTTTTGATGTTGAAGAGGAACCTCAAGGATTGCAACAGGTCCTCGGTTACCTGTAGGTGCTCTCTCACCTGCTAGTGAAATTTTCCCACGATTAGCCAATCATCCAGGTAGGGAAAAACTGAAAGACCTAGTCTTCTTGGGTATGCCACCACCACTGCCAGGCACTTGGTAAACACTCTTGGTGCTGAAGTGAGACCAAAGGGTAGTGTTGAGAACTGATAGTGGCCTGAAGGGGAGTCTGAACCTTAGATATTTTCGGTGTGACTCCCTCATAGGAATATGGAAGTATGCGTCCTTTAGGTCTAAGGAGGCTAGCCAGTCTCCTTTCTGTAGTGTTGGCAGAATCATGGTCAGTATGACCATCTTGAACCTGGGCTTTACCAGGTATTTGTTTAGCAATCTGAGGTCTAGTATATGCTGCCATGCCCCGTTTTTCTTTGTTGTTAGAAAACACCTTGAATAAAACCCCTGTCCTTTTTCTCTGGAAGGAACAAGCTCTGTTGCCCTCGATAAGAGGAGAGCCTGAACTTCCTGTACCAACAGCTTTCTTTCTGTGAAATGAACTGCCCTGAACAGCCTTGTTCTTAAAGAAGGAAGGGATTTGAAACTTTGGGACAAACTCTGACTCACCAGTTCCAGAACCCACTTGTCTGTGATGATCTTTAACCATTCCTGGAAGTAGCGAGTCAGTCTGCCCCGTACAGGAACTGGGGAGGCAGCCTGAAGAGAAAAAGTCAGGGATTCTGTTTTGCCTGTTGCTGAGGTTGGGGAGATTGGGAGCCACGCCTGGATCCCCTTCTGCCTCTAGCTCTAAAGAAACCACCCTGCTGTGACTGGTACTGCTGCTGTGGCACAGCCTGTACCTGGTAGAAGGGTATTCTATAAGAAGCCCTACTCCTGCCTC
This sequence comes from Neoceratodus forsteri, assembly GCA_016271365.2. Classification (NCBI taxonomy): domain Eukaryota; kingdom Metazoa; phylum Chordata; order Ceratodontiformes; family Ceratodontidae; genus Neoceratodus; species Neoceratodus forsteri. The sequence goes on from CM057453.1 coordinate 128,988,942, forward strand.
CCCTTCTATATGTAGAAGTGGAGGGTGAAGGTTTCTCCTTGGTAGAGTTACTGCGATAAGTAGCTTTGTATTTGCCTACCTTTTTCATGTAGGCCTCAGTCTGAACTCCAAAAAGTGAGTTACACTTGACTGTAAAGTCCGTGGCTTTGCTTTGGATATCCTGGGTGAGATTAGTAGCTCTAAGCCAAGCAAACCTCCTCACGGCCACAGTACCTGCCATCCACCTAGCAGCTGTATCATGTATCAGCTGACATCTGAAACTGATACTTGGAAGCCTCCAAGCCTAATTTAGCAATCTCCACTAGCTCTGAAACTGGTGTGGAAGGGCTGGTCTTGGCTGCATCAAGGAGGGACTGCCAGAGAGCCTTCTGATAGAGGGCTGTGTATGCCTGATAGCTGGCTTGCCAGACTGCAGGAGAGGCAGAAAGGTACCCTTTCTTTGCCATGCTATCAATTTGCCTAGAGTCCTTCTCAGGAGGATGAGAGGACAAAGGTGTTTTAGCCCTTTCATAGGCAGCCTGCTGCACAATTCCCTGATGGTCAGGGTGGGTAAATATAACTCTGCCCCTGACCTCTCCAGTTGGTACTTATCACACTTTTTATCAATAGGTGTGATAGTGTTAGGTGTTTTAAGACTTTTAAGTATATCCTTTGTGAAAAACTTGTAAATAAGCAGCAGGAGCCTCTTAGTGGGTGTTAACCCCATACGCTCCATGTATTGAGCTTCCTCCTCATCATGGACCTCTTCTGCCGTGGCAAGGTCCAAAATCTCAACAATTTTTTCTTACAAAAGAAAAATGTGAGGAATAATCCTCAGTGGGTCTAGGAGGTGAACCAAACTCCTGCTCGGGGAGACCTCAGGTTCGATACCTTCCTCTGCCTCATACTCCTCTTCAAAATCCACTGTTTCAGTGGTTAAAGGTGTAACAAAGGCAGATGATTTTTCTACAGGAGTAGCCACAGGCTGCTTAGGGGGTACTAAGCCCTGCAGCACTTGCAATAAAGCCAGAGCCTGAGTTAAGTCAGCAGGCGTTGGTGTAGGAGCAGATACTTGAGGAGCCCTTTGGGACATTCCAGCTGGGGTCTCGGTATGCTTAGTTTTTTTTTACGTTTTTTGGCAGGCACTGGAGAGTCAGCCAGTTCAATGCCTCTCTTACCATGGCCCTCACCCATATTGGGATGGTTTTTGTGGCCCTGGAAGGTTCAGCCAAAAATTTAGAGGGGTGGACTGGTCAGAGCCCATGGACCCCTCATCCATTTTTTTTTATCAGTCTTTCCCTACGTTTTTCAACCGTCTTAGTAGGGAAAGACTTGCATATTTCACATTCAGCAGAGGAGTGTTGTTGCCCAAGATAGACCCAATATAAATCATGTTTGTCTGCTTTGGCAAACACTTCTGAACACTTTAAACAGTTTTTAAAACCAGGAGGTCATGTTTTCTCCTTGGGTTAATCTGACATTTTTGTTTGAAAGGGAAAAAAAACAGGAACCAGAAACCGATAAAATTAAAAAGTTATTGGTTTGCGGTCGGATCAGGAACCGAGAAAAAGTTGAATCTATCGGTTCTGAAACCGAGGGATCAACCTAGGTAACCGAGAAAGGCCGGTTCAAAAAGAAACAATTTAGAAGAAAATTACTGTAAAAGTGATCTGAACCAGAATAAAAGTTCAGATGTAAAGTAGAAAACAGTCGGTTACCTCCTGGTTCCCAGAAACCGACAGGAACCGCAAAAATACACAAACCTACGTTAAAATTTACAATACTGGGGAAAAAAGATAAACGAAACACTAAACTGGGCAGCTATTGAATACTAATAAAAAAATAGTTACGTTTTTGATCAAATGTCATTTCAGGAATGACTTGAGAGAGAGAGAGAGAGAGAGAGAGAGAGAGAATCTCCAGGGTGTCTTGTCTTTGCAGCGGAGAGAAGAAATCTGAGGGTTAGAATATAAGCAGCTGAACTGGGCAGCTTTTGAATTGAATGCATGAGCTAAAGATTCCATCATTAACATAACATTCCATTTGGCTCTGGGGCAGTGCTGTCTTAAAGGAGCACTGCAAGAAGTAATAATATTAGTGGATTCTTGGGGTTAGAAATGACTAACAAATTCAACCAAGCTTTTTTGTAATACTTTTGGTTTCTCCAAAAAAGTGGGTGTTAATAATTACCCATTCAATAATAATTTTTTCTGGCTCATCTTACCTACCCTTTAAGTTTCATGTAACTTCCCTGGAAGAGACTGTCCTGTTTCTTAAATCTATGAATTGGAAAACATGAAATGGTAGTGATCTAATTGATTTGAGATTACTATTTTTGGTGAAGGATCTTATGTGTAAACCTTTAAACTTTTTATTTAATTTTTCCCTAACTACCGGTACAATCCCTATCTTGTGGAAACAAGCTACAGTGATTCCAATTTTTAAATCAGGCGATAGAACATTAACTAGTAATTATCGACCAATATCCCTATTATCCCCTTTGTCCAAAGTATTGGAAAAGATTGTTATGGATCAATTGAAAGAGCACTTAGACCAACAAAACATACTATCACCCTTTCAGCATGGATTTTGATCTGGATGTAGTACTCTTTCTGCCTTGACTGAATTCACTGATTACGTGCGTTCTGCCTTGGATAAAGGGGAGTTAGTTGCAACATTATTTTTAGATATTTCCAAGATTTTTGATATTATTGACCATAGCCTCTTAATTTCTAAACTTCAACTGTTAGGGTTTTTTGAGTCAGTGGTTGCCTGGTTTACGGATTATTTATCTAATCGAAAACAGAGTGTGGATTTGGGTTCAAGCTACTACTTCCTTTCTAAGTGTGAACCAGGGAGTTCACAGGGCTCAATTCTGGGCTCAATTCTTTTTTTGTTTATTTGTTAATGATTTACCCACAGTGGCACGCAACACTTAGTCACTCGTACACAGATGATATCGCTTTGTATATGAAAAATTAATCGATGCATTCTTTAATAAGCCAGTTAGAATATGATTTTTCTCTGGTACAGGAGCGGCTGACTTTTAATAGACTGATTTTGAATGTTAGTAAAACAAAATTAATGATATGTAGTACCCCACAAACTCAAGTTGCAAATGATCTACACTTGGTAATTAAGGACTCAAAAGGAGTCATGATTGAAAGGGTGTACTGTTTTAAATGCTTAGGTTTTTTTCTTAGATAGTAACCCTCTCCTATGCCAACCATATTGATTCCTTAATTAAAAAATTCATTCAAGACTAGGTTAACTTTATAAAGTGAAGAGTTGTTTGACCTTCACTTCTAAAAAATTGCTAGCATAAACAGTGCTTTTGTTTCTACGGTATGCCCATTTATACCGTTGCCAATAAAACTACATTAAAACGAGAGGAAATAGCATACAACCAGATTTGTAGGTTCATTACCTGTGACCTATGGTCTACACATCATTGTGTATTATATCAGAAATTGAATTGGTTCTCTTTTGCATCTAGATGTTCATATGTAAGGCTCTTTGCATTTTGGAAATTCCATAGCAGATTTATTCCTTTTCATTTCAAATCTATTTTGGGTGCTCAGATACCAAATTATGTTACCAGGTCAACTATTAATGGTAAAATCAAAATTCCTTTATACCATACAGCTATAAGGCAACAGTGTTTTGTATTTAAGTCCATTGTTGATTGGAACTCTTTATCAACTGAGATTCATCAACCTATGTCCTATTCTAGGTTTAAGGTTCATTTGAAAAGCTTTTAGCGATTAGATAATTTTAGGATTATCTAATCGCTGCTGTTTTGATTAATGCAGTTTTCCAATCTGTATTTATAACCTTGTATTTGAAACTTTATGTGTATTGTATTTTGTTTGTATTGTACCATTTGTACCTTCTGAGTTCCTCTTGAAAATGGGCATGTGATGCTCTTGCGTTCTTACCCAGTTAACAAATCAGATAAATAAATTTTATACGGTACCACCCCCCAAGTCTACCCTTGCCAGGCTGGATCTCCTTTTTGACTCCCTCTGCCACCTTTCTCTGGATTGTCTCCCCAGAACCACCCACCACTGTTTCCTGTATTCCTCCCTCACCTTGCCCTCCCTTGAGGCTCTTAGGTCATTGTGCCACCTTCATCTCCAAATTCTGACTTGACTTCCTTCCCCCCGCCTTTTGTCCCTCCTCTCCTCTTTCCACCTCCTACTCTCTTCACCACTTTGACATCCACTGTCTCACGCTTCCCTCTGTAAAATCCTCTGTTGGTTAAGCTACTTTCTCCTTCCACTACCTCAAATTTAGGAACACCCTTCCTGTTGCTGTTCACAATGCTCCTTCTTCCCTATCACTAAAATCCCCCCATCATGACTTCATTACTCATTCCTTCAGTGGCTGCTGATCTAGGCTAATCCTACGGCTCCTCCCTCCATACTACTCCCTCCCACTACTTACGGCCCTGGTTTATAGATGCACTTTTCCCATCTGACTAGTCCCCACATTGTACTGGCAGTTTCCCTTCCCTCCCTCATTTTGTTGCCAGTTGCACTTTGCAGAACTGTTGCTATTATATATTAATATGTATATTTGTGTGTGTTTCTTATTGCATAAGAATGTTATCTCCTGCTATTTGGGCAAGAAGACCGCAAAGTGAGGCTGAGCAGTTCGGTCAGCCCAAACAGCATGAGATAACGTTCTTACGCAGTAAGAAACACTCATAAGTACACATTAATACATTATGAAGCAGTCGAAGATTTTCCACCAAGATAAAACTGTCAGTGTAGCTGTTTAAAAATAATTTTTATTATAGATCTTCAAGAGAGTCTCTTGCAGCAGGTCATAATACATCGGAACCTTCTGCTGGAGGCACATATTTCTGGAAGGCTTCTTAGCAGTCGTATCTGGGACCGCCCCCTCTTGCACCACATGACCAGGTCTGTGCATTATAAAAGAGGGCGGTCCTGATACTCCTCAATTCTTTCTTTTCCGTGACCTCCACAAATCTCTCCTGGAGATCAGTTCAATAGTACCGTTGCCTTTTAAAAATAAATTTTTTTTCCTGACTTTTGTCATCACCGACCATCTTTACTAGACCGATGATGATGAAGATACTTCGAATTTTCGTAAGTATAATCACATCTTCAGCATCGCTGAAGGTGGCTGTTGCCTTCTTGTTGATCACGGCTTTTGCCCTCTCATCGATGATGGCTTTTGCACTCTCGTTGACGATGGCCTCAGCCCTCTCATTGCGATGGCTTCTGCCCTCTTGTCGACAATGGTTTCCGGCCTCTCATTGACAATGGCTTCTGCCTTCTTGTTGACGACGGTTTCTGCCCTCTCGTTTAATGATGGTTTTTGCCCTCTCATTGACAATGGCCTCCGCCCTCTTGTTGTGATGGCTATTGCCCCTCATTGATGGTGGCATCCACCCTCTCGCTGACAATGTGTTTTTCTGTGTCATCGACAATGGCTTCTGCCATCATGTTGGTGATGGCTTCAGCTCTCTCGTCACGATGGCCTCTGCCCTCTCATTGATGATGGCTTTTGCCCTCTTGCTGACACTGATTTTCCCCTCTCATCGACAATGGCTTCTTCCCTCTCAACGGTGGCTTTTTCCACTCTCGTTAATGATGGCTTTTGCTCTCACGTAAACGGTAGCATTTGCCATCTCGTCAGTGATGGCTTTGGCCCTCTCATAGATGAGGGCCTCAGTGGCAATGGCTTCGGTCCTCTCCTTGCCATGGGCTTCGGCCCTCTCGTTGTGGGCTCTCGCCCTCGAAATCAATGATAGACTCTCATCAATGGTGGCTACCTGAACCCTCCTGTCACCACTGGCTTCGATAGGCTTCCCCACTGTCATTGGAGAAGGCTTTGGCCCCCTGGTCTCCAAGAGTTTTGCCCTCAGGCTGACATTGGCCTTGGGTCTTTCATTGTCGATGACATCTCATTGAAGAAGGCTTCGCCCTTCTCAATGAGGACCTGGACCCACTTGTCCACAGTGGACCCCAGAATAATCTGCGAGCCTAGACCAAGGTGCCCTTGCCTTTGGCCTCACTTTGGCCTTCCTCATCGTCTCCTAATGGAGCGTGAGTTGTGCGCCGCCTGACCAGTAGCTTCGGCTATGGGGTGTCCTCTGTAATCCACACCCAGACCCTGTCTGGTCTTTAACTGAAACTCTGCCCTCATACTGGGTATACAGTTATTTCTTCCACTGCTCTGACATCACCGATGTCTTCCTCAGCAGCTGAGGTACTCTTTTTCAAACAGTGCTGGGTCCTTTGAGTCAACTCTTTGCTGGTCTGCTGGGGTTTGCTTCCCCACCAGTTTTCTTCTTTCCATTATTCCAGTGGAGTCTGACCATGTCACTTCCGAGCTTCAAGTTGGGTCAGTAGGGCATAGGTGGACGTGCCTATTCTTGTGGCCTGGTGGCCTCCCACCCCCCATTGGGGGGGGTCACCTCCAGGTCTTATCCCGGTCTCTACCTGTAGCCCTGCTGTACACCAGGCTCTAGCTACAGTTGTTGGGGTGGAGTCCCATTTTTCTTGCTCAGGACTAGGGACCAGACCAGTTCTGCCCTCTGGGGTCCAGGTGTAGGAGCCGCACGTCCCTAGGCACGAATTGGCTTATTATTTGGAGACGTCCTTACAGTGGTCGTCCCGCCTATTGCAGATGCTTCTGCAACCACTATACTCGCTGCTTGGAACCTCTGGCAGCTATGGTTTACATGACCTCTGCTGTGAAAATATGTCTCACATGACTTTCTTGGTTGTGTAGGTCAGGCCTTTTGCTTCTGCCTTTCTGAGTTTTCTTCTTGATGCTGCTTTTCGAGGACTTTCTACGAGACCCACCGCCTCTGCTTGCACCATACTTTGATGCATTCCATGCCAGTTTTTGCATCTGGAGAATCCGTTTACAAAAGTCCTTTTTCAGACCCCCACTGATACCTTGGGGGGGCCTCCCTAATACATGTTCACTACCTCAGTTGGCCTGCCCCGCCTTTGATTCCGAGGTTGACGGGTGCTGTTCCTCCGGTTCCCTGCCTGGGACTGCCCACAGCCTGAAGGTCCCCTCAAATCCATGGTTACAGTATCTGTCCTGATGTCTGGGACTTGGGCTTTTTTCTACTTGAATAATGCCAGTTTTTCCTGTGCATCCCCCCTCTTCAAAGGTTGGGGTGTGTTTTCTCTTTCCTTCTGGACAATGATCATGGTAGACCTTCACCCTATGCTATAAAAGGCAGTGAACCCCCATTCAGGATAGACACTGCCACTGGTGTCTTCCAATAATATGGCTCCTTGATTGCTCCGATTCTGTGTAAAGTGGGCCTCTGTGGGTTTTTTTCATTATTGGCCCAGATGTGTTGCTTTTCGGAAATGTCATCAGACGTCCTCCTTGCATCGGTCAGTACTCTTAAGTATGGTTCAAGTCTCTGGGTATGAATGTACACCTTTATGGTATACATACGGTTGGAAACGCTTTCCTTCCTCAATGGACACGCCTGGGCTAGCTGGCTTCCCATTATCTGCCACACCAGAGGTGTCTCAGCCAGGCTTCACCTGCTGACTTTTTGGGGATACTTGGCTGTGGCCATCCTAATCGATTACATATCCCCAGTAATACGTGAGACTTTCTTCAGGGCACTCTGCAATGATTGTGCCTTCAGAGATCTACCTGTAAACGGATGCCAACATCTTATTGCCTGCTATCAAATTTCTCAGTTTATGAAGGTGCATGACCACTCATGATGCATACCTCAACTCCAGAGGATGTGGGTATTCCTTTCAAAGGTCTAAAACCCACCAAGGTGTTTGGCAGATGAGCGATGCTCATCTGCACGTCTTTGTCTTGGAAGAGCCATTTTCTATGCTCTCCATACTTTCGAGTGCCTCCTACAGGGGATATGTCTCATGACTCAATCAGTTGTTTCCCCGCTGTATGTTACCTGACCAGGAAATATTACCCACTTCCTTGCCTATATGCATTAAAACCATGAATATATGATTCTGGGCTGTGCATAACGGACTACACCTCATTAGAGGTACATATCCCTTGCAGCAGGCATACACTGCCAGATACCCTCCGCCTTTTCACAGCGGCAGGGCATGAATGGAAAATTCCACAGGATGTAGTCAAAGACATCTTTGTCCAGTGGGCTCATCCTGACAGGAATCTGTTTGTCTCTCTGACTGATATCCTACTGCCTCACTGCTGCTCAACACAGCCAGACCCTAACACAGTCTGGCTGGATGCTTTCTCTTTCTACTGGAGGCATCTCTAGGATCAGGATCGGTGTGGTTCCCACTGTTACAGTTGAGGGTTCTGATACTGATACCGATCCCTCTTTATGCCCACCCTCATGCCCTTCACTTTCGGTAAAGCTCCTTCAATCCAATTCTGCATTCCCTGCTCCTCCACATTTGGTCCCAGAGGGCTTACCCCTCTCTTGGTTCCAGAGTCACCTTTATGATGATGGACGTCTTTGCACCAACCTGGGTGTCTCCTGCCATGTCCCTTTCTTCACTGAACAGGTGCTGTCTCTCTCTGAGGGGAATGGATTGAGTTGGACCTTGTTTTCATGTCCTCCTCTGTACCTACTGGACTATTTACTCCCACTTTCAGTGTTTGGGGATCCCTTTGCCAGTGAACTTTTGTCTTTTCTTCCCTGATGGGAGAAAGGTGTCTGCCTCCATTGGATATTTACGACTGTTCTTAAGGGACATTCTTCCCCCAGCACCCTGGTAGGACTCCACTTACCTCTGGGGGTTCTCAGTTAAGTCCTAGACTGACTGATGATTGGTCCCTTTCGGGCCCGCAGTGCCATGAAGCCTGTGCTTCCTGTCCTGGAATCTTTTACTCTGTGTTGCAGTTTCATCAGTTGGGTGCATTGCTGCATTGTAGGCTCTGTGCATACAGGGCCCTATATGCCTTTCCTAAGGAAAGGATGTCTTTCTGTGACCCAACCTTACCTTTTTCACTAAGGTGATTCAGTTGTTCCTGTGTATCAATAACCAGTCGGCTACCAGTCTCTTATGTGGGGCATGAAGCTCCTGAGGTTGCTCTAATTCACATCTTGGTTGTTCACAGTCCCTTTCATTCTTAATGAACAAGGCCACAGCGCCACCTTTTGTTTCATTTCCCCTGGACAGTGCAGGGAAAATGTCATGTTTCGGTACAGGATCTGTCCAAACTTAGGTGGCCGCATATGTTGTTTTCTTTGTTATAAAAAAAAAATTGCATGTATACTACTGCTCTCGGCTGTGGTCAAGACTCCCTCCACAGCAAGTTTACAGGCTGGTGTACTGGGGGATACGGCTCCTGCTTCCAGGATCTGGCCTTCCCCTATACATTACGATTGATGGGCTTGGCTTTTTACATGAGGACTGCCTTTGGATGTACAGTCCTCCAATGTCTGCTTTGACACAGATGGACTTGCCTGCCACCCTGCTTTACACATAACTGCTTGGGAATCTTCCCATATGTTATGACCTGCTGCAAGAGATTGTCTCGAAGAAGATAGTACGGTTGCGTAAGAACTTACCATAGCAGTAGATCTTTGAGAGTATCTATTGCAGCAAGTCATGCAGCCCCTCTCTCCATCCCCCATTTTCCCATCTACACTAGGGGCGGCATTTGCCTTTACTTTCCAACTCCTATATATTTTTATATAGTTATGTATACTTCTATATATTTATTTTGGTTATATCCAAAACACTTGTTTTTTTTATATATATTTCTCTCCTCGGTTCCCTTGGCAACATCATGATAGGGTCACTAATGAGGTCAAGAACTGAGGAGTATCGGGACCGCCCTCTCTTTTATAATGTACAGACCTGGTCATGTGGTGCATAAGGGGGTGGTCCCAGGTATGACTGCTAAGAAGTCGTCTGGAAATAAGTGCCTCCAGCGGAAGGTTCCCATGTGTAATGACCTGCTGCTAGATACTCTCAAAGATCTACTGTTATAGTAAGTTCTTACGCAAATGTACTTTTTCTGTCCCCCCTCTAGTAATACAGAGAGGTGGTACAGTCTGTGTGTCACTCTGAATATGATAGAGGGCAGCAACTTATGAAACTAAGTTCCCTCCTAGGGATGAGCCAAAGCCTTCCCTTGAAAACTGAGCCACTTCAGACACAAGCGGCTTGGTTTTCATGAGGCTCAAACCAAACACAGCCGGCTCAGCTCGGATCTCGCATTCCCCAGTCTCCCTTCATGTGGCAGGCTTACTCCCTATCATGTAACAGGCTTAGAAAGCTGAGGAAGAGAACAGAGGGCACCTGATCAGCACACACCTCAGCTACATACCAAGTTTGCATATGTGCACAAACTTGGTATATAGCAGATGATGCAGCTGCTCAGTGAGCCATTCTGCAAGTGAAGTCGAGAGAGGGAGGGATTGGATCTCTTGGCAGCTGTGGAGGCACCAAGATGTAACCTTTGTTTTTTTTTGGTGCCACGTTGCCCAAGCGTCATGGCCTCACAGAAGATGCCAGCTTGGGGCTGGTAGTATAGCCTGGTTTAGAGTAACGAGCTACGAATGAGCTGGGTACATCCAGCAGAACCAGGTTTGATTCCCACAACCTCTACTTTCAAGCTGTGTGACTCTGATCGTGAGCTACAAATGAGCTTGGTACATGTACAAAAAACTGTGGCACTCACACCCACTTTATACACTCAGAACCAATATACTTTAATAATAAATATTGAAATGCTACATCAGACAGCCTGAGCTTGGTACATCCAACAGACCTGGGTCTGATTCCCACAACCTCCACTTACATACTGTGTGACTCTGAGCATGAGCAACTCACGTAACCTTCCCAGTGCTCCTAGGTCACCCCTGAAAGCTGGCACTTGTGCCTAGTGTCCCTTACTTGGTTTTCAAAAGAATGAGAAAAAAAAAAAAAGAAGATACCCCCTATGCCCCCGGTCCCCTCATCTCAGCTTGGGGCTGGCAGTATAGCCTAGAGATTAGAATAGCAAAACTACAAATTAGCTTGATACATTCAGCAGAACTGGGTTTGATTCCCACAACCTCCACTTGCATACTGTGTAACTCTGAGCATGAGCAAGTCATTTAACCTTCTCAGGGTCACCCCTGAAAACGGGCACTTGTGCCTAGTGGGCCATACCTGGTTACCAAAAGAATACAAAAAAAAAATTGTCAGCCAGAAAATAGCACTTTAAACAGCAGGATGCAATATATATCTCAGGCAGTGGACCCCCTTATAATGTTACTGTCACTTCATTGACATGGAGCTTTTCCCTTGGTAACCCCCTTTTTTGTTCAGGTATTCATATCGTCCGACCCTGGCAAATTCAAATCCAAACTGAGCCTACATCTGGCAAGTCCAAAACCAAATCCAGATCCACCCTGGCTTTGCCCATTCCTATTCCCTGCTAAGCTTGCTTTAGGAGAAAAAAGATTGTAGAGGCATTTTCTAAATTTTCTTAAGTTATCTCCGAAACATTCTGGCATTTGTTAGAGGCAGGTGAGCACAGAGCAGGAAGGTGAGCAAGCGGCAGATGACAGCCAGTTCTTAGAAAAGGAAAGTTGAACATAGTGTGCGAGGCAGCATCTGTACACATAATAAGCGTACGGTGGTTTTCCGCTCTGATTGGATGAAAATCTCAGACTGCTTTGTAATGATATACTATTGATATGCTATGTTTTGCACTACTTGCTTTCTGCTTTCTCTCAGTTGTCTACTGTGTCCTTTTTACTTTCTGTAATTATTATTGTTTATAATTGTAACATTACTGTACTCTCCACATCTCCTTTTCTCCAGAGCACATCTGGAAATGACCTGCTAGCTCGGTATGTTTTTCCTGGTGAAGCTTCTGAAATAAATAAATCCCTGAAGTGCCAGTTGGCAACCTTACCACATTTAGGAACCTACAAGATTCCCAGTGGTTGCATTCACTTAGAAGCAGAATTTGTTGGCAGAAAAGGGCCTCGTGGCCCAACCAGTCCACCCAGAAACTCAGTCGCTTGACAAAGGACATGGGGCATCCTGAAGGGCAGGGCATGAGGGGGTTCTGTGGAGGAGTATCACAGGCAGATGACATGACTCATGATGCTTGGAGCCTGCCCACACTCACCGGATCTAGTTCCTGGCCGATGTGCACAGTAGGTCATGCTGTGCCGTCAGTGGAGGGAAGAATAAAGGCCACAGATGCTTAGAGGAGGTTAGTATAGTGGCCGTGTTCTTAATAGTGAGTCTGGTCAACAGCAAGAAAAGTCACAGCTGGCATCAGCAAATTGTACAACATTCTTAAAAAAAAAAAAAAAACTTGAATTTTGAGTAATTTTATAATTCATTACTAAGTGTGTTTATGAAAATAGGAGCGTAGTCCCTTACATTTCCTGTGTAGCTCAGGCTTATTCTTGAACATAGGAACATATGAAAACGCCAGCAGATACAGGCCATAATGGTCTGTCGAGTCTGCTCGAGTGTGCAGTTCCCAGTCTGCTCTACTACAGCTGCGCCCCACCCCTTCTCTGCCACCTGAGTTATCCCCCAGTCCGCCAACTTCCTCCCCCCAATTTCCCCTCTGTTTTGACCTTATCCTTGACCCTGTCCCACCCACTCTTAAAACTGCCCACATCTCATGAAGAGATGTCATGATGCCCTGCTTATGACAGAATAGTCATTGCCACAACAGACTGATGTTAACAAGGAGGGCATGTGGACTTCAGTTAAGAAAAAGATACTCACCGGAGTAATGTTTCTTCTCTGGGATCCTGTACTATGTTTATACTTGTGTACCTCTTCCCAGTGCAGAGAGATGCTCTGGAGATAGAACCTATGCAAATTAGAGAATTTGGAATGTTTGGCTCAGATTTGTTTCCATCACTAGAAGGGAGCAGTGACTACCAAAACTAGCTACATGGCTACCAAAAATTTCAGACTCCTTTTTTACAGAATTTTAAAAAACACCAAACAAAGTGAGACAGAAATGTTGAAAATATTTTAACAACAGTAAAAAAAAAAAAATTAAATGACCACATTTTACAGTTGTCAAGGAGTTGCAGTAGTAATGCTCAAGCAGCTACTAATGAAAAAAACTGATTCTTGTGTGAACCTACTTTCAGGTTCTGGATGGGTAGACAGGGTTAGGGAGTGTAAACATAATGAGGGATCCCTGAGAAGAAACATCATCAGTGTAGTAATCTTTTTTCTAACCCAAAGAATCCCTCACTTAATGTTTACACTTGTGCAGACTCTACAGCAGTACCTTGGGAGGCTGGGTCCAGAACCTACTTAGGAAACAGTTCTGCAGAACAGCAGTTCCAAAGCTGGCCTCCCTTCTGGACTGTCTCTCTAGACAGTAGTGTTTTGTGAAGGTGTGCACTGTTTTCCAGGTAGATAGCTTTGCAGATGTTCATTGGTGAGATGCCCCTTGTGGATGCCGCAGAGGCACCCCTTGTGGAATGTGCTCTTAGCCCTCTGGGTGATATTTTCCCAGCTTTCTCCTAATAAAATGGTGTGCAAGCAACTATCCAGTGAGAGATAGCCCTCTTGGTTGCTGGTTTGCCTTTGCCCACCTCACCATAAGTAACAAAAAGCTCAGTACTCTGAGACCTGACATCCCATGTCTGGTCCAGGTAGATGCTTGGTACTTATTAAGATGCAAGCTATGCCAGTTTTGCTTACCTGGGCTGGAGAACTCATGATAGAGTACAGGAAGGGTAACTGGTTGAGATGGAATTCTGATACCACCTTAGGCACGAACTTCCTAATGTTTCTAAGGACTAAATTGTCCACGTGGAAGATGATGTAGTTTGGTTTTGTGCAGAGAGCTTGCAGCTTGCTTACCTTCCTAGCAGATGTCATGGCAGTTAGACAAAATGGTTTTCCATGTAACCGGTTGTAGGTGAGCAGTAGCCATAGGCTCAAAGGGGACCTCCATCAGTTGGACCAGGGAGATTGTCAGGGCCTTCAGGGGGACTGAGTCCCTCACAGGTGGGAATAGATGGCTGAGACCTTTTAAAAATAGGCAGAGAGGAATGCCTGGTAGCTCGGAGGGCTGAGATGCTGAGAAGCACCTTACCTCATGCCACACCAGCGACCCGAGTTCGGGAACGAGCATGGGTTGCCGGGGGTTGGCCTGGAGTGGAATGAGCAGCCATCAGACAGCTGTCCTTTCCTGGAATAGGTGTGGCTGGTCAATTTGGCTGTTGGCTGAGGGGAAGAGCCAAGGTTCCGGGGTGCATGTGCACCTTCATGTGCATGCGCAACCTGCATCACCATGGTTCCTGTGAAACGAGAACACAGAAAAGGGACCAAGTTCTACATGATGCCCCACATGCCTCTCCGGACCTGCACCGCCACCCCATGCCTCAACATAATCTGGATGTGCATTTGGGGGGGAACTCCCACCCCCCAGGCGGGGCAAAGCTTGAGGTAAAAATTGGGGAGGTGGATGTCAACCTGGGGGAGGTGGGGACGGGGCTGAGCTGCCATCCAAAGGGTAAAAAGCTCTATAGAAAAAATAGATTGAGAGGCCAATGACGTGACCTTGCCTGCTGATGTGTAGGTCAATATTGCTGCTAGATGTACCTTTACAGTTGATGGCCTAAAGACTGCAAGTGCACTAGGTAGTTCAGTATTGTGGACAGCCCTGCCTGCATTGGAGTCATCTTTCTGGGGCACACCAGTATGAGACTCTCTTCCACTTAGAGGAGTATGCTTTCTTGGCTGCTGGTTTCTTGGAAACTTTAAGCACCCTCAGGAACTCCTTCTGATAGAGTTAGTCCAGAGTAATCTGTCTCTTCAAGAGTCATGCCCTCAGGCATAAAGTCCTGGGATCTAGGAATGTTATCCTGCCCTGAGATAGGGTCAACATATTGTAACTCAGTGGCAGGCTGATGGGGTTCTTGCTGGACAGGGCCAGGAGCACTGAGTACCAGGCCTGCCTTGCCGAGTCTGGGGCTGTCATGAGCACTGTTGCAGGCTCTCTTCTGAGCTTCAGGAGCACTTTATTTATCAGTGAGAATGGTGGGAAGGCATACAGAAATCTCCCTGTACAGTCCAAAGCTAAGGCACCCCTGGAACTGTGCCCTTGGCTGGTGGACTGCAGCAAAACTTTGGGAGCAGATTTTTCTCCCAGGAGGCAAGCAGGTCTGTTTCTGGAGTGCCCCATCTTCTGAAAGCTATGGCCAGAACCTGCTGGTTCAGTGTCCATTCATGGCTTCCCTGGCTGACTCTGCTTAGGGAGTCTGACAGGACATTTTCTTTGACTGGCAGATGTGCTGCAGAGATCCTTAACTAGGGACTAAGCCATGTCCTAGATCCTCACTGCCTCTGTGCACAGTCTTAAGGGTCTTGTATCTCAAGACTGTGCTCAGAAGCAATGAGGATCTTGTACCTCCCTGCTTGTTTAGGTAGTACCTTGTTGTGTTGTCTGTTCTGATCTGGACAGACTGACCTTGCAGCTAGGAGAAGGTTTGCATTTCCAGAAATGCTGCCCTGAGTTCCAGAAGACTAATAATGTTCCAGGGTCTGTTTCAGGCTCCAGATGCCACTTACTGTGAGGTCCTCTGGGTCGGCGCCCCACCCCAGGAGTGAAGCATCTGTTTTGAGAACACTTGTTTGTGACTGCTGGAGGAAGGAAATGACCCCGCTCTGAGGTTGCTTTGTTTCTTCCACCAATCTAGTGCCCCAACAAATGCTTTTGTCACTGGCACTAGTTTGAGAGAGAGTCCCATCTTTGAGACCATTAAGTGGTACTGAATGGCTCTCATCTGAAACCTGTCCTGTGGGACCTCCATTGTGGCCCAGTAGTTGTAGGAAGTCCC
Organism: Neoceratodus forsteri; assembly: GCA_016271365.2. Taxonomy (NCBI): domain Eukaryota; kingdom Metazoa; phylum Chordata; order Ceratodontiformes; family Ceratodontidae; genus Neoceratodus; species Neoceratodus forsteri. The sequence goes on from CM057453.1 coordinate 129,004,711, forward strand.
TTGCAGGGCTTGACCGGCCCACTGTAAATATAGAATAAAGGTGATGAGAATTTAATGCACACCTGAGGTGTGGGATGCTACATAAACCCAGAGGGCCAAGCCTGAGGGGTTTATTAAAGTTTCCCACACTTAGGGTGTGCATTAAATTCAAGTACAAAAGTGACTGCAGAGTTGCTGCTGTCTGTAATGTTCATGTGCCCTAGATTCTGTGCTGATAACAGCCTTGGGCTGTGCAATTTCCCCTAGTAGGGGGTGCACATTACCCATATGTTCTGATTACCCATTGACAATGTTGGAGCTAACAGAAAAGGAAATTACGGTAAGTATGAATACATTTTCATATTTTTGTTGTGTCCTCTGATGAAGGTATATGTCTTTGGTCCAAAGCCTGCTCCTTTCCTTTTTGAGGAGAAGTGATAAGGACCCCCCCCCCCATTACAGATGCTGGTTCCAGTGCCTGCTCTTAGACTCTCTTATTTAAATGTTTGCCATCACTGGACTCAGTGTCTCTCCCCACCCACCCCCTTCGGACACCCTGGTATCATTACCATCTTTACTATGCTTAGCAGATGGCTGGGCAGCTCTGTCTTTTTTTCTCTGGCCCTTCTGATGAAGACTACTGCTGTATTTGGGAAGACAAACCCTCTGATGCATGCTTTCCACCATCATTAGGAACTTCCTCTGAGCCTTTCTTTTTGGTGACATGGAGGTAGATTGAGAAGCAATAAACTTTTCTCTTTTTTAGCCTTTTACTTCTGAGTTTTAGGGTAAAACTTTATGCAGAGCTCACAATTAATAAAACTGTGATCTGAACCCAGGCACCTTAAACAAAGCTCATGGAAGTCTGCCTTTGCCTGGAGCTGGAAACAGATTTGACCATTTTTAAAGCCTGGTGGTACTCTCCTTTCCTTGAGTCTATCAAACATGCCAGTTCTGAAGATTCTGTGAGGAAAAAACAGAGTCTGTTCCAAAATAGGAATTCTGAGAGAGAAATGTTTAATTCTGTCAGAAAAATAGCAGGTTTCTAAAGAATGCAGTCATTTTTACTAGGAACCACAAAGTAAATATACAGAAACTACTGCAGTCATAGAGAAGAACTACTAAAAGTGGTTGCAGTTTAATCAAAAATAGCCAAAATAATAATAGTTTCCCTAAAGGCAGGAACCGTGCTTCGACAGACTTACTCCGGTTTCTGGGAATGGAACTGGAACTGAAAAAAATTACTAAAAAAAAGAGCAATATTACTGAAAAACCTAACACGGTCATCGAGAATTAAATGAATGTTAAACAACACAATAACTGAAAAAAAAAATGCTTTCTGGAGACCAGAATACTGGAGCTGAACTTTGGGGTGACTGCTCTGTTCAGGTGGAGAAACAAATCTGAGCTAACTGCCTAGAGTGGAGCATGATGTGACACCAGGCAAAGTTTGAACCTACATTCCAAATTCTCTAATTTGCATAGGTTCTATCTCTGAGGCATCACTGGGAAGAGATGCACAATTGCAAACATTAAGTAAGGGATTCCTGGGGCTAGAAGCAGTCCTCTGTGGGTCCTAATGTGAAACAAATTGTTTATTCTCCAGGTGATCCTCTGACATGATCAGCGGACACACAGCTGAGGGATTATGTGAGCAGATATCCCTTACCTTCAAACTGAGGCCACTGCCTTTATAAGTAACCATATTGCTTATGCTGTGTGACCATATCCCTGCGTCCACCCAACCCTGCCTGTAATTCCAACACTGGTAAGGAGTGTACAGCTGGAAAACAAGTGTCTTCCCTTGATGCTCAATTCAAAACTCTTGTTCTGAAGCAAATCAAATGAAAGCTAGCCAATTGATTAAATTTAGGTTTCTGCCACTGCAGTTTTTTTGTTGGTTTTTTTTTGCTTTTATCAATCTGTGGCAGGTCTGTTCAGTAGCTTACTAAAGCCAGTGGTGGTTCTGAGAGATTGAAGGATAGCAGACTTGGTGCCACTCCACAAGGGAGGGGACAGGGAGGAACCAGGAAGTTACAGGACCGTCAGCCTTACCTTCATTGTAGGTAAACTTAGAAACTAGTGAAAGAGGACCTAGTGGCCTACCTGGAGAGAATAGACTCCAGGATAGTAAGCAGCCCAGGTTTGTGGAACGAAGGTCTTGTCAGACCAGCCTGATTGTATTCTTTGCAGAGACAATTGCGAGCAGTCTGGCAGCTACACAGAAGATACTTTTATGCAGTACAGAAGTGTAACAAAGCTGTCTACCCATGTAGGTGGACCTACATGGGTGGATGGGTTTATTACACTTTCTCTTTCTGCATGCTGCAGTATTTGTGTCAGCACCCACCATTTTATGAAGCACGCCCAACCTTCAGTTTGTTTGATAGTATTCATAGATTTAATCTATTTCCGTATCAGCAAGGCACTTGACTCAGTGTCACACAGAAGGTTGTTGAATAAATTAGAGGATCAGGGTGCAGCAAAGGATCTAGTTAGAAGGGTGATGAGGAGACAGCAGATGGTGATGGTTAACAAGGTCATATCGTGGGAAAGGGAGGTCAAGAGTAGCCTACCACAGGAGTCAGTCCTAGGTCTAGTCCTATTTCATGTGCATAAATGACATAGGAGAATACAGGGCAAGAAGTATCTCTTTGCAAGTGACACTAAGCTCTGTGGCAGGCTAGACAGGAGGGGGTAAGAGAGTTGCAGAGGGACCTGCAAAGGTTAGGGAGGGTGACTAGGGTCTAGCTGTTGCAGTTCAGTGCCAGAAATTGCAAGGTGATACAGATAGAAAACAAGAATCCCAGGAAGGAATACTGTATGGGAGGGGTTAAGCTCACCACTACGTCAGAAGAAAGGGACCTGGGGGTCATCGTTAGTGAGTCCCTGAAATAAACCAGCCATTATAGCAAGGTCTACAGCATGGCAGCCAGAATGTTGGATTGTATTGGCAGGGGTTTCAATAGCAGGAGAAAAGAGGTAATGATACCTTTCTATAGATCACTGGTGAGACCCCATTTGGAATACAGATTCCAGTTCTGGAGTCCTCACCTGAGGTAAGACAGACAGGCTGGAGACAGTGCAGCAAGAGTAAGCAAATGATTAAGGGCCAGAAGGGTGGGGTGGGGGCTCCTATGAGGATTGGCTCAGGACACTGAATATGTACTTGCTGGAGGCTAGAAGGGAGAAGTGCAACATGTTGGAGACCTTCAAGCTCCTGAAAGAAATACACAAGGTAAACTGTGAGGAACTGTTTAGCAAGACTAGAGGATCAAAAACAAGGGGACATGAATGTAAGCTGATGGAGGAGATTTGGGAGGAATGAAAGAAATTTGCTTTACCTAGAGAGTGGTTGAGCTGTGGAGCAGCCTGCCAACAGAGGTGGCGGGCGTAAAACTCCTTATTGGGTTCCAGCACGACTAAGGATAAAGGGCTTAAAATGTACTTGTGGGTAGCTGTAAGGTAGGGAGACGAGGGCAAAACCCCTATCTAGGGAAAAGGTGACAGGATGGAGTAGAGTACAGTTGGGAAGACTGGATGGATCAATTATCTTTTTCTGCCAACATTGTCTCTGTTTCTGTTAAAAGGTGCAGAGTAAAGCAGCTGAGCTTCAGATAACTTTTAACATTCTTCTCTCTTTTGCCTCTGTTTCAGCTTGTGGACGACTTGTTGGAGTTCTGTTTCTGCACATTTCGGCAGTCTCTGGCACTGAAAGTAGAGTTTCCGGCGATGCTAGTGGAAATCATTAGCGATCAATTACCAAAGGTGGAAGCTGGGCTGACCAAGTCACTGTTCTTTCACAGGAAGTAATGGCACAAATAAAAATGTCTTACAGGAGAACTTTGCCTTAAGTTTACTTATGGTATTCCATGCCGTTGAAGGACCTGAAAAATCCAGATTTATTCATATTTCTGTCCTGCAGTTTCCGGACGGAAGTGACCATGTTAAAGGTGATTTGCACTTAGCTGGACTAAAGATCTGGAAAGATAAAACACCACCTCCGTCATCACCACCACCACCTCTACGACTCAGAAAAATGTTGCTGTTCTTATGGATGAAAAGCCATACTTAGTCAGTGTCTCTCGGATCTTGACATTTAAAGTGACTGGCATTTAAAATATGCCATGGAATTACTGTTGTTTTACGTGGAGAAAAGGATTAAAGAGCTAATAAATATTTTCCTGTTTAACCTTGGGTTGGCATATTAAAAAGTACAGTCAACATGGGGCATTATAATACCTTTCTTGTAAAAAAAAAAAAATTGTACAGCAGTAGCAAAGAACATTTTATTGTGGATTAATCACATTATCCTATTTTGGGCATTGGTTGTTCCACGTTATCTAGTGTAGCTGTAGTGCTGTGTATTAGTGCGCAGTTACTGTGTAGAACTTTGGATAAGATGCCCAGACAAAGCCTCAGAATTTATCGCATCTCTTGTGCTAGCTTGAGGAATAATATTTTGCAGTCTTTGTCGTTTCTGTATATTGCTGTATGTATAAATTGTGAAGGACCTGAAATAAGCTGTATGGAACTTTTGTAAATGAGACAAAACAATAATAATCTTTAATGGTTAATAGGAAGAATGGGAAAGTATTTTTGAAAGAATTCTATTTTGCTGGAGAATATTTAAGTACTATCTTTGTCTAAAAGAGGTTAACATTTTTTTTGTAAAGTGAAACGTTTATGCATGCGTAATTTACCAGCGTTTACAGTGTATTTAAGAAAGGGAAAGCCGTGCCTTTTTTTAGCCTCCTAACTCATCTATTTTACAGGTCCAGTGCCTGTTGTAAATAACTACACACTTAGTTCCAGTTGTTTGAACCTTTTTACTCCTCTGTCAACTTACCTTGTCCTTCACTTTTGAAATCCCTTTTTTTTTTTTCCCCCTCCCCCAATATGACTTTCAAATGGCGGTTTGCAGCTTCTGAGGAACATGTCTGGATAGGAGCTACTGCATGTTAATTTGTGACATCATGCAAGCTGCACTTAGCCAGAGAGAGATGCAGCATCTCAAAAGCCATTACACCTTAGCTGTAGTAAAGTCACAGATGGCTTGTTTTTTTTTTTTTTTTTGTGGGGAGGAAGGTGGCAAATACCTGCAGTGCACAAGAGCAGAGCCAGCATAGCGCTAATACTGAGATTTGCCAAGCTAGAGCATAGAAAAACTGGTGGCAGAAGAAGACCAGCATCAGCTTTTGTGTCATCTGCCTAGTCGGGCAATAGTTTCACTTGTCTACCACCTGCTCTGTGAAATAATACTTCCTGACATCCTTTTTATACCTCCCCACCAGTTTTCTTGTGTTGCCCCTGGTGTCACTGTTGTCAGTTTGGGTGAACAGCTCTCCACTAGCCACTTGATTTATTCCCTGCACAGATTTGTATGTCTCAGTTATAGCCCCTTTCTCCGGCTCCAGCAGGTATCTATCCAGACTTTCTAGCCTCTCCTTATATGTCGTACCCTACCCCCCCCCCGCAGTCATTTTTGTTACCCTTATCTGTTCTAATACTATCCTGTCCTTGTCCTATTTTTTGAGACATGGACTCAGTATTCCAGATTCAGCCGTGCCAGTGATCAGTACAGGGGCAGTATTACTTCCTTTCATCTGCTTCTAAATCCTTTGCCTGTACACCCCAGCGTTGCCTTCCCCCGCTCACTTGTTAACACTGTTCAGAAAACTTTAAGCTTTCAGATATGCTGTAATTACAACCCATATCCCTTTTTACCTCCTCTGTCCATTTCACCCTTATCTGCTCCATCCTGAGCGTTGCCCTTTTTTTTTTTTTTAATCTACATGCGTGACCTCCGTACCCAGTTAGAATTGCCCTTCAATAATAGTGCAAGGTAAAACAGTGCGGTCTATGCCGCACTATCACAGACTGCAACAGGGGAAGTACTGTGCCATGTAAGAAGCACTCCACTTGTCGCTGTCTGTGGTACTAGTGCCCGCGTCAAGGGCCGAGGAATGGAGAAAGCTGACCAAACTGCTCCCATGGCGTGGAGAGGTAATGCAAGAGCAGCTCAGCTGGAAAGGTGGTGTAGACCAGGGTTCAAATCCTGGTCTCCACAATTCTACTTCTTCCCCCAGTACTCCAGCTCCGACTCGGAGATGATTTTTTAATTACGGGCTCCACCCCACACAAAAATAATGTTTTACAGTGGTAGCGATCATGAACTGCCCGTGCAGTCACTATCACTGGCACTTATTCGGTTGGCGGCATTGTCTCCTGATGCTTTTCTTGTCCGCACTGTATGGACGGTGCTGCTTTTGACAGCACTGTCCATACAGGGGCTGCTCTGACCTAGTGCCGTGACCTTGCACTTGTTTGTGTTGAACCCAAGTTACCAGCCCCCACACCACTTCTCCAACCTCCCCAGATCCTTCCTTATTTCCTAAATACTCTCCTCACTGTCCACTCTTCCACAGAGTTTAGTGTCATCAGCAGAGACGGATTTTATTCTGTATCCTCTTTGATATGTCACTGATGAAGATGTTTAAGCAGTATCACTCCAAGGACTGACCCCTGGGGTACCCTGCTCATTACCTCCCTCACTCACAAATATTCCCCATTTATAACAACTCTGCTTCCTCCCTCCCAGCCTGTTCTTAATTGACTGTTATAGTTTTTCTCCATCCTGTGTCATCCAGTTACGTAACTAGTCTCCGTTGAGAGACTGAACTGAATGCTTTGCTAAAGTCCAGGTACAGTACTGTGTGTCAACCGCCTGGCCCTATCAACAGCCTTCATCACCCAGTTGAAGAAATCAGTCTGATTTGTATGACATAACCTTCCAGCCACAAACCCATGTTGTCCGTTATCTTACAGCCCTCTTGCCTCAAGGAACTCCAGCAGTCATTCCTTAATCATAAGGTGAGTTTACACATAACTGACTCATTGCTTCCATCTGTGCTGCTCACCTTCTGCTCCACCCACACTTCTACCAACTGTATTTTAGTTGTCTAGAGCTGTGCACCATTCATGGTGGCAGACAGTATTTCCAGAGGTTTAACTTAATTTCCTCCAGGACCAGGAGATAGGTTAGAGTTGGCACCCCCCACTGTGATAAAGCACGGGGCTGCAGCTGTGTAGGGTAGCTTTTCTGTAAAAATTGAATGTGATTCTCATGACAGGCAGGAGATCATTTGGCAACTGCTCTGACTTTCAGTGAGGGGGTGACTTATGCCAGAAAGGAGGACTGCTGCAGGTACTTTACCATTCTAAACTGTTGGAGGTTGAATGCACAGGAGGAGACTTTCGGGCACCTGGCGCAAGGTGGCATGGGGCTATACTCGTGCAGGTGGAGTAGTATGTTTGTATGCTAACTAAAAATGCCTACACCAGTACGCAAACTCACAAAACCAGGGATCGTCCTGCGTCATAATGGAGCAAGTCACAGTGATCCACAAGCCATTTACATATGATCTGCACCAGTGCACCTTTTCGGCACTGCTCACAGCAATATAGATCAGGTCGTTTAAGTGTGCCTATAGATTGCAACAGTGTGCTTGCATTTAAGGTTGGACTGACAGGCCCACATAGGGTACCAGGTTAGATTAGCACTACAGGAATAGCACCAGGCAAGAGAACACTAGTTCCTATAGCGCTACCACGGACAGTGTGCAAGAATGTAGAGCACTTGCAATATGTGCTTCCCTGGTTGCTGTCCGTGGTGCTGCCACAGGACAAGGGCAGCAAATTACCAGAGGCTGACCAAGCTGCTCGCGTGGAGGGCTGGGGCGTGGAGCAGCTCGGCCGTGAGGCAGTGGACCAGGGTTCTAATCCTGGTCTCCTAACATTTTGCCAAAATTGGGACTTTGATTTTTTTACAAGGGGCCATGGAAACAGTGTTGCACGGCCCCACAAATTTTAACTTTCCCCATGATACCCCGGTAGAATCTCTAAGTGGGGAGGTATGGGAGGCAGAGCCCCCCAGAAAAATAAAAGTGATGACATTTCAGTCGCGCTGTTCTTGCCGACGGCATTGTGGTCAGCAATATTCAGACCAGTGCCACCCATAGTTATGTTTGTCTTCCCCCATCACTGTCCGCCCACTTCTCTCTCTTTTTTCTTGACAGTTCACTCTTTTGTTTTCTGTCTCCCTGATGTAGCAAAAGAAGGCCTTGTTGCCCTCCTTGACCCCTTCTGCAGTCCAGGGTTCTGCACCTGTCTTTGTGTTCCTTACTACCATCTTGGTCTCCTTCAGTCCTTCCAGGTACAAATCCCTGTTCGCTTCTGTCTGACTTCATTTTACCTCTTGAACACCACCCTTTTTTTTTTCCAGATTGCCTCCCGACTTCCTATGTAAACCATAGCTTCCTCTTTCCCACTTCCCTTAGGAGTTTGTGACTTCCTGTCCTACAGGTTTGTCTTAATTATGCCCATGTCTCTTCCACTCCCTCTGCCTTCTTAACACCTTCAGCATGGCCCCGAGTAGCTTGTTCATCACCTTAAAATCTACACTCCTGAAGTCCAGGACTGTTATCCTGGAGTCTGTATACTCAGAATATGTTACAGTGCTAAACCATAGTAAACGACCACCATTGCCTAGTGATTCTCCTATTCTTACCTCTCTGGCCGAGTCCTTGTTTAGGAGTATCAGATCCAGGATAGCCCCCTGCCCCCACTCTTCCCCAGTAGGTTGCCTGACCCCCTGAACTAGGGAGCAGTTCTGGAATGTTTCCAACCAGATTTGATTTCTGGAACTGGCTGCTACTGGGATATTCTAGTCCACACCCTGGCATACTGAAGTCTTCCACTAACACCACTGTCACGTGTTGGTGCACTTCGTTTTTCCTACCCCAGTTCCTTGTCCATCTCCTCTGCTTTTGCTGGCCTGTAGAACACTCATTTTTATGACCTTATCTCGTCCTGTCCTAAACCTAACCCATACTGTTTCTGTTTGAGTTCCCCCCCGGTCCTGCTTCAGTCACCCTAGTTTCTTCCCTTACATACAGGACCACCTCCTTCCTCAGCTATTATCCCTGTCCCTTCTGAAGATGACATAGCTGGGAATTGTTAGATTCCATTCTTAGTAGTATATTGCCCATGTTTCAGTAACAGCCACCAAGCCCAGCTAAGCGTTTGCCACCACTGCCAGATGAGCGCATATTTTCTTACCCGTGCTCCTGATGTTTATGTGTATGGCCTTCCAGGAATTCTGCCTTGCCATTCTGTTCTGGTCTGCCCAGCTCACCTTCTTGTTTGGGTTTTGCACGCCATAGCTATTAATTGCCCTATCCCTGTCGCTGCCTTCTGGTGTCCGTGATGAACTTTTCGCAGTCCTGTGTGTTTCTCCTTTGTATTCCCCCTCCATGCCTTTGTGGCTCCCTAGCTCTGTCTTATTCAAGAGGATGGGAAGATTTGGCCCTGGATCCGATACCCCAGTGCAGTCCTTCACTTTGCCTAGTTTAAGTGCTAGTACAGCTGGGGAAACGATTGCAAAGGGGTTCTTGTTCTAGGAGGATTTTTGTCAACTCATGCAGCTGACATTCCTGGAAAAGCCCAGCAGTAGCACTGCAGTCTCATTAATGTGAAGAACCTGGGAGGTTGGCTTGTAGTAGCAGCTGCAGACTGCCTGTGGGCTGCTGTGGTTGGCGACTGGGTAGCGTAGTCCCAGTTTAGTAAACCTGAGGCCTGGGTATTTAGTGATATTTATTACAGTTTAAATTGATATTGGGAATAAATCACCACCTCTGACATGGGGAAAGGCAAACTATACAACACTAGTTGGGGGGGGGGGTGGAGATTAGGATTTGAGAAATGTGAGGTGTCCACTAATGATTAACGTGTAACAGAGACTTTGTTCTTTATTGGCGTTGGCTGTATTCCTTTTATAGCTGTATTTTGGCACTATAAAAAAGAAATCAGAACCTTTGGAATTAGATGTAATATTCTTTAGTCTTTGAATGGGATTTTGAGCAACATAGTGCCCACTCAACTCTGATCTGCCAAATACAGCTACAGTTTGCTGAAGATTCTGCTCTAACAAAATCTTGACAACAGAAAGGAATGAGTCTGTGGGATAAAAGTATTGCATTTTATGCAACAAAAAACAAAAGCATTTGCCCTTGCCTTCTCAGCAGTGGACAACTGTATGACTTCTCTTTCTTAAACTGGTACTGCCGTTTTGAATCAAGGTGGAGCTTGTAGATTGCTGTACATCCGACTAGGCTGCCCAAGTTACATCCTTGCAGCTAGGAGTAAGCGGTAGCCAGTGCAGCCATTTAGAATGAATACCGTACTGCTTTGGATTACAGTTCTTTGTCTTTTGAAAGGAACGGGCCTCAGTTATAGAACAGTGGGAACACGAGAAGGAAATTGTGCATTTTTTTGTCTTGTTTACATTGTCTTTCCTCAAACTAATATTGAAATTTTTTTTATTACAGTTTTTTTTTTGGGGGGGGGGTCCCCTTGCTGTATCTTCCTGAAGTTTTTAGATCTACAGCATTCCATAGGAGGCCACATTGAGTCACAACACACTTCCTTTGGTTGGTTACCCCCTTATATAAAGAAAAACATATTCAGTTATTGCACAGTGTATTGAGGTCACTACTGTTCCTTTTAAAGCAGCAGTAACCATATGGCTTTTTTTTAGCAATATTTTTGACCTGGTAGAAATATAAAAATACGTGTTTTTCTTTTTGTTTTCATTCATTTCTGAATCAAGATACAGGATTTGAAATTTTTTTTAAGTTCTCCAGTGTCCAGTGCCATGCCCTATCTAAAAAATGTAAGTATCCTGGTACAGTGTTGTGCCGTTTACCATCAGAAACATGTGGTAGTACAATCCTAATATATCCACAGTAGGTCTGTAGCATGTATATTCAAAGGGTAACCTCAGAGGAAGAGATTTTTAAAAATTGTGAGTGGTGGCCGTCTTTAATGACAGGAGTCATTAACTACAAAATTAGTTGTAAAAGCTGTTTTTACAATATGTGAGAAAACTAAAAATACACCACGCATGAAACCTGGGATGTCAGAAATACATTTTTGCTAACAAAACTATATGGTAAAAAATGTTTTGCCGACTAACAAATACAGCTGCCTTAAAATAAAATGAAGCCCCTTTTCATAAAAGGATGGAGATAAGCATAATGGAGTTTAGCGGCTTAGTAAACCCCCAATGTCATTTCTGGGGTTTCTGTGGATTCCAAATTAATCAGCAGTTAGAACACACACCATCCTGTTGTGGCTACTCCAGCAGCTAAGTCCTGAGTTATTCCTATAATAAAAATATACATTCTTGGACAGGCCAGTACTGGGACCCTGTTGGGGGGGGAGATCTCAACAGAGCTATGAGTAATCCCCCCCCGATTGTAACAGGCAACCACCTGGCACAGCCCCTTTTAGATGTTTGTTTTCATAGAAACACAGACATTGAGAGCAGAAAAAGGCCTCACACTCTGTCCGCTCTGCCCATCCCTACATATGGTATATCCTTATGGTATTTTACCAGGAATGCTTTTTAAACGACATCTCTTATCAGACACCCTACCAAATTTTAACATTCCATTTCAGTAGGTGCTTAGCCAGGCAACCTCTTTGAGCTTATACAGCACAACAAAATGGACAGCAGCTCATTTTCTGTCCAAGGATCTGTTTCTGGTTTAGCACAGAAGCTGCTCAGGACTCCACTGTACTTGTATTGTATTCCATTTGAATCCATGGAATCAAAGACACCCACAATGACTTTGGGATTCACTTTGCCGGGGGGGGGGGTACAATATAGCATTTTTCTGAGTGTAGATGAACGCTAAAAAGTGACACTAGAATGTTGTGGCTTTGGGAGATTGTGAAATAAACAGCAGTGATGGAAACTAAAACACATCCCATTATTTTTTATTGCTAATGTACATTACTGGTAAAAAAAGATCAACCCAAGTGTAGATTTTGTTTACCATGTATCTTAAAGATTGACACACTGGCACATATTTTGATTACGATTTACAGCCTGGAGCTGGCATCTGGTATTGCTGCAGCAGGGGGTCTGCGTATTTAGATTCCCTAACACTACCTCCATCGAGCCATTAAAATCGTGCACTATATACTGCTTCAAAGTTGTGACTTGACACAAGTTTTTAAATAGCTCCCAAGCACATCCTGCACATGGGGCCACAGTGCTGGCTTTTATTTGTTTACTGTCAACTCTTTTTCAAGCCCAGAGTCTGTTGTATTGTTCGTCTGTTTACAAGTTGCATATTCCTGGAAATGTGAAAGTATGCACAGTGTATAGACCACATTGCAAATGGATACTCACCCGCCTACATTCCCAGGCATTCACCAGTTGGTAAGTCCCCACCTTCATGCTGTCTGTCCTCTAATATTCTAGCAGGGTGGACCGGACCCGGAGAGCATTAAATATAGAAAGTTGTCTCCCCCCATACCTGCAGTTTCACTGAACCAGGTATCTTAAAATTAGCAAAGAGTATGTCATCTGCTAGTTACCATTTTTTTTGTGATAGAAACAATAAAGCTGGTCAGTTTTAAGAAGTTTTTCTCCCCCCTCCAATGACTTTGCTTGACAGAACACCTAAGCCATATCTTAAACCTCACTTTTAAAAAAAACCTTTTCATTTTAACTTGTTTTCTGTTTGTTCATTGTACCACTTGCTCTTAAATTCTGTTTGGTACAGTCATGAAGAATTCTGCATAGCAAGAACACAGCATTAAAATTAGTTCACAAACCAGTTGATATCTTTATGCAAAAAACAATGTTTTTCTTTGCAAACAGTTATTGAGCAGATTACAATAAATCCTTTACTTTAACTATTTGTCCAGCTTTTGCTTATGAGGAGCATGTAGCAAAAATCTTCATAGTGTATAGTAGAACACTGTTCTAGATAGAAATCCATCCTTTTCAAAATGCTGTTGTACCACAGTTCAAAGGTCATGGAATGTGATTGTACCCCTATGTGGTAGAATATCATTCTAGAACCTCTAGAGACTGCACAAGTCGGTTTCATTGTGAAAGAAAAAAAAAAGAATGCACACATTTCACATAATACTACTATACACTATAAAAAATACAGGATGAGCTACTTATGCACAACCAGTGTGTTCTGCCACCTCGGGGTTCTGATCTCCCGGACCTCTCGCGCTTCGCTTTCGAGGTCAGAGGGAACCCCTCTGTGGCAGAACACACTGGTTGTGCATAGTTGCCCATCCAGTATTCTCTGTGCTTCCATTTCTGTTAAAGCAGCAGTGCATGTTACAGTGAACATTTTGACCTATACTTTTCTCTTTACATTTTAGATTGCCCCTTATTTTCAGTACTACGCTTCTTTCCCCATTTTGACTTTGATTCCACTTTAGCAGTTTTGTTGTTGTTTTTTAAATAAGAAATGGGAAAAAAAGTCTTCATGATTGTTAGGTTATCACTTACACTTCCTCTTTTACACAATATTGCACAGCTGTGCAAACATAATACATAAAAAAAAAAAAAGCACACTCCTGACCAATCAGAACGCTCCACTTCCTGCATGCAAGACATTCTTATTCTGTACCCTGTACATGCCTGGAAACATGCATGTTTTGGGAGTTTTTTTTACGGTTTTTAATATATTAACCCCCGATTATTTATTGACACATATGCCAACAACATTCTTCGCGTTGTAAGAGTAGATCTCACTTGCATTTGTAGGGTGTCAGAACCGCACACCTAAGGTATACAATTTTCGTACTATAAGACCGCACATGGGACCACTCATTCTGTTAGGAGGGTTGTCAGGACAGTATAAATATATATAGGTCTGTTAGAGCTCTCTACAAATGTATTGGCAACACTGAGAGCAGTTATGCTGTGTGATTCTCTTACGTATTTCACCCATTAGCAGATCCAACTATGCAGTGAAGTAACACCTGCTGTTACCACCTTAGGCTAGCAAACGGTAGCAGCTCTAGCCTAAACTGAGTTTTTTTTAAATTACATTTTTCTGGGAAAAGTGCTACCACCCCCTTAAAATGTTAATACAACCCCTTGATATCAGTAAAAGGAGGACTAAGTAGTTACTCATTATAATGCCAGAATGTTGGTTTAAAAAAATCAGAAGTGCAGTCTGCTGCATAGATTGTTGCCTTTCTTCAAAATGTTTATCATTTTAAGCACTACATCATTGAAAGCTGAAATCAAAACACTTTTTCAATTGCCTTTTTTTCCTTCTCTTCCCTTCCCCTTTAGGTACCTTCAGGCCAATGACCAACCCTCAATACCACTCACCCTCTTCCATCTGTCCATGATTTGTCCCCCAACCCCACAACTGAGTTCTTTGGGGTGGGGTGCCCCCCCCCCCCCGAGAAGCACACATCTAGTGTGACAAAGGACTGTGTGATGTGGGAGCAAAGAATGCCAGCCTTAGATTTTTCCTGGTGTAGCCTCATCATGTCGGTGAATGACTTGCATGCCTGTGACCTCTGGAACCCTCCTAGTGATATGCACAGCCAGGTGGTGACCTTGTACGTGCACACTGCATCCATTAGTGAGGAAGCTGACTCCAAAGCACCATAGGGAGCTGCTGTGATGAGGGAGCACAGCAGCACTCTTCCCCAAGTGTACCCAGCTCGGGCCACCAGGTACCAAGCCTCCGGACTCAGTGCAGGATACACTATCATTGAGCCACTGGAAGGCCATTGGCATCCTTTTCATATGTTTTTCTCATAGGCTTGTTACACCTCTCCCCCCAATTCATGTTATAGCATTTCTTACATACTTAACTATGCACTCCTTTTTCAAGCCCCATTGTTACATAGTAACATCATCATTGCAGTTTGAAGGGACTCTGGTCCATCATCCCCCACCCTCCCCCCACTGCATCAGCAGGGAATATAAGTATACTGTACAAGCAACAGTTTTATAGGAATTCCCAGTCCCTCCCCCTTCTACCCAGGATGCCCTGTAGTTCTCTTGGTAAACTTACCGGAGCCATGCTGTACAATTTTGTTTCCAAATCCATTCATACAGGGCCAGATTGTACCTTATGTTCACCATGTGAGAGTTTACGTTTTGTAGCATGGAGTTCGCCCTGATAACTTCCATTGTCTAATACGGTTAGGGAGCAGTGTTTGTTGCATGCTACTTTATCTTAGTCATAGTAAGAACACTGATGCAAAACAATACACGTGTGTGTGTGCTCAAATACAGAAAGGAACAAGGATAAAAAATCTGTGAGGGGCACCATACTGAAAAGTGTTCTTTATTTCAGATTTCAAAAATGCTTAAGCATTTTAAGCCATGAAAAGTAACATCTTGCAGGACAGGTGGAAAGGGGTGCTCTAAAATGGAGTGAAAAGGTATACTGCAGGTAAAAAATGTCCACTGGAGTAGGGGACCAGTACTGCACTTGTTGCTGTTGGTGTGAATTTCACCAGTGCAATCTTTAACCCAGCTAGGTATAGAGGAGAAGCTTCAGTGCTGGCAAGCAGATGAGAACATCTAGTTTTGCTTCCCGGTGTGGTACATTTAAACACCTGAGGCACCAGCCCTGCAGACAAAATTTACTCAACTTCAGAGTCTTATTTTGGGGGAACTTCAAGCCTCAATGGTATAATAATATAGTATTTTCTGGTCACATGTTCATCAGTAGCCTATGAGATGGACATCACCCAAATGGTAATGGATGGGGGATGCTGTAAGGGGATGCTCATGCAATGTAGTATTTTAAGGCTGGATGGGGCTCTGTGTCCACCCTGTTCACCCCTGCTTCATAAGTATGTATGAATAAGTATTTTAAATCTCTACTAAAGTTCTTTTTTTTAACTTCATAAAAAGTTTATTAAGGCAAGTCATTGCATTACAAAATAACCACGCGCATACAAGATTATGTTGTGCAAGCACAGGAACTCATCCAAGAGGTCTACAGATATGAAATGCAAGTCAGCCATTGATAAACTATCGAATAAACAATCCATGCAGTAAAAAAAAAAATTGTGTCCTGGCATCCCCCCGCCTAAAATATTTGACAAATCATTAACAAGGAAATATTCATAAAGGAGACATAAAACTATGTTCATAGGACCAATATCATGGTCCTGATGTCCACATGGGTGCCTCCTGTTCCACAGCAGGAGCACTGCCAGACCCTTCTTTGATACATAGGTCATTCCGATGAAGAGGAGGCAAGTCCAGTCCTGCCGTGGGTGATGTCCATCAACTCTGAAACAAGACGTAATGTACAGATAAGGCAACTAAAAACTGCCCCTTCCGCATGCAGAGGTAACGGGGGGGTAGGTAGGAGGTGTGACATGAGGGAGCGCACCCAATGGACCAAGTCCAGCCTCCCCACATGTCAAGGGTCCCGAACTTGGTATTCTCTTCTGAGCTGGTGTCAGTAGAGGATTGGTCCTTTGGAGCATTAAATCTGTGCCAGGATGTCCCCTTCCAACCTGAGATTGCTGGTGACCCTCTCCATCCTCTCAATATTGTTTACTTTCAATTTGCAGTGGTCTGTAGTACGTGGGTTAGGTGATGGTCAGTTGATCGTGATGCACTTTAGTGCTGCCATACAAAAGGCCTGGTCTAATTTTGGGGTTTGTTTAGTACCTCTCAAGACCATAGGGAAACCTACTACCAGCTCCGAAAAAGAGTTCAGAATGGTTCTCCCTGAAATTTGACAAATGTGGCTTTGGATGCCAGCCCAAAATTGAGTCAACTGTGGACAGGCCCAAACATGTGGTGGTCACCACACACACTGGTGCCAACTTGCATCTGTATATGTAGTCTTTAAAGTGCTTTGTTATGGTGGGGGTGTGAAAACAATTGCACTAAAATTTTCCAGTTATACTCTCTGCATGTCAAGGTGATGACTTTCCACCCCTTCTGTAACCTTATTGCCCAGTGCTTGGGTAAAATGGAGGTACCAGATTCTCTTCCCCAGGCTAACCGGACTGCCCCAATGGGGATCACCCTCCTTTATGAGTATCTTGTATAGGGTCGATATGTGTCTAACTTTAACCACCAGGGTCACTGAGTCATAAAGGAAGGTTTCAAAGTCTGTTAGTGGCTGTTGAAAATTGTTGGCCACGTTTGTAGAATGGATAAAATGTCTAGTTTACAGCAAATAGAAATGATCCTCTCTCCACAACCTATGTGTACCAGACAGAGTTGCAAAGGTCATACAGCCGTTGGAACCCAGACATTGGGCAAATCTGGTCAGCTGCTGCCTCTGCTAGCGGGCATATCTTATGTCCAGCTGCAGCAGTGTAAATGAGTTCTCAGGTCTTATGAGAGATAATGGTCCCACTTCATTGGGGGTACCAGTTCACCTTCTGATTTTCATGAGAATGTGGGACTGTTTAATCCATGGATTGTGGACATGCTGCCTTAGTGTTTAAGGGATTGTGGATGTTGGGAGAGTCCAGAGTGCTCTCCCAGGGAGCATGTCCTCTTCTGTTAGGTACCAACCAGAGAATACTCACTATTTGGCTACGGTGCATAAGAGCATCCCTTGGGCCACTAGGTAGTAACTGCAAAGGCAAGGCAAGCCGAGTCCCCCGCCTCCTTTGGGGCTCTAAGGGTGCTTTCTGCTGTTCTTGATTTCTTACCAGCCTATATAAATTTATGCAGCTCTTTCAGTAAGGCATTCCAGAAATACCCCAGACTTGGTATGAGGAATGGTCTAAAATAAAAACAGCAGGCAGGGTTGACATTTCTATGGCTTGGGTCCTACCATACAGAGTTAGAGGCAACAGTGTCCATCTGGTCAGTTCACCTGTAGGGTGTGAAATAAGTTATGATAATTATTCTTAAACAAAACAGACGTGTCTGCTGACCCCTAGAAAACAAAATGTATTGTGCCTCGCCCAGCTGAATAGGAATGTTGTCTTAAATTGCAGGGTTGGGGAGCCACTCGGTATCATGGCCTGTGATCTAGTCAGTTTGATCTTTTTTTTTTTCCAGGAGAGACACACTAAGCTGAACCTCGTTTACAGGTGCGATCTGGGAACACAAGGAAGTTAAGTGACTTACTCAGGGTCACACAGTATGCAAGTGGTGGCTGTGGGATTCAAACCCAGGTCTCCAGGTTTGCAGCTCAGAACCTTAAACTGCTGCGCTATACTGTCTCCTAATCTTATAACTAGACAATTCCTCAAAGTTTTGCAACAGGTTAAGGAGAGGTGGGAGAGAGGATCGGGGTCACTGAAGAAGGATAGGTAGTCATTGGCATAAAGTGTCAGTTTCTGTTCGAGCCCACCTGGCATAACTCCCAGTATATTGGGGCGAGACCTCACTTCAATGGCTAGGGACTCCAGGCTCAGGGCAAACAGGAGCAGGGATAGTGGCACCCCCGCCTGGTGGAAAACAATCTGAAAGGTGACCATTGTCCATCACCACAGCATCTGGCAAGTGGTATAAGGCAGCTGCAGTCAAAATAAAATGTGGGCCCAGGGTGGCTGCCGTGAAGGTCCAGTCCACCCTGTCAGAGGCCTTTTTGGCATCCATACTGATGGCCACTTGGAAGGTGTTTATGTTCTTTTGTGAGGAGATAATGTTCAAAAATCTGATATTATCCTGGAGTAGATGGCCGGCAGTTAGCCAGTTTGGTTGTGATGGACAGTCTGCAATATACTCTGTTGCAATCTATCTGCAAGTATACCTGGGAATATCTTTAAATCTACTGGGAGAAGGGAATTGGGCTGATATGATCAACAATACTCTGGGTCTTTATTAGGCTTTAAGAGGACCGACATTGGGGCGTTATTCCAGGAAGGTGGTATCTGTCCCTCCTCCTCCTAACACCTCATTAAAGGCAGCGTTGAGAGTTGAAGTCAGTGTTGCGGTGAAGGTTTGAAAAACAGAATCCCACCAAGTAGCCGACTGTCCCAGGTGATTTTCTGCCACTTCCTGCTCCCTGATGGGGTGTCCAACTTCTCCCTGTCATCCTGAGAAAGGATAGGTAATGGCAGTGACTCCAGAAGTTGGCTTGTCTTCTCTGTATGATCTGGGGAGGGAGGCACTCAGACTTATTGAAGTCTGAACAGCATTGAGTGAAGGCCTGTTGAATTTTCTGTGGCTGTGTAGTGGTGGGACCCCCATGAGTGAATTTTAGTTTGGGGACTGCTCTGCTGGAATAATGGTTGCCACAGAGGATTACGTTAGGCTCAAGGAAGAGAACTCAAGGGGTCGCCCAAGCAGTAAGTCACGAGGTTAGCCTGTAGGAAATTCAGAAAGACCAGGAGAGGTGATAGGGAGAGTTACCTAAGGTTGGTTAGTATGGCAAATAAGGTAGTCCAGTGGGCTAAGGCACAGAAGGAACTGCAGATAGCTGAGGGAATTAAGAAGGGGGATAAGGCCTTTTTCACTGTAAAAGTGAAAAAAGGGACAAGAAGGATGGGATTGTTAGGCTTCGGAAAGGGGACGAGTGGGTGGAGGAGAACAGGGAAAAGCAGAGTTAATGAACGAATACCTCTGTTCTGTTTTTTTCACGAGGGAGAAAGATGGACCAGTGCCTACAGAGGGAAGAAGAGGAGCGGGGGGTTGCACAGATGTGGTAAAGGAGGATAGAGTGAGGGAGGGGCTGCTAGCATTGAAGGCGAACAAATCATCGGGCCTGGACAGCATACACCCATGGGTGTTGAGGGAACTGGTAGAGGAGCTTGCAGGGCCACTGGTGGGCCTGTTCAGTAGTTCCTTGGAGTTGGGCGTGGTACCACAGGACTGGAGAATGACACATGTGCCTCTCCATAAGAGTGTTCTTAAGGATGACTCAGGGAATTACAGACTGGGAAAATAAAAAAGCAGCACTTCTGCTGGCCTGGTGGTGTAGAGGGCTGAGGCGCTGGACATCTCACCTCATGCCATGCCGGTGACCCGGGTTTGGGAGCGAGCCTGGGTTGTCGGAGGTCAGCATGGGGGGGGGCAGGCAGAGCTGGATGGAGCGGACGTTAAGGCAGCTGTCCTCTCCGGGAAGGTGAGATGGCATCCCTCGCTCAAGGCTACCCCCTGGTGGAGGCCGAGGGGCTGCGCAAGCAAGGGTGCCGGCGATAGGCCAATGGGGCAGGCGGAGGAGGGCCGTTACCGGGGCTGTAAGGCACATGTGTGCCTCCACACGCATGCATACTTCTCCTGGGGTCCTCGGGAAATAAGGGGAGAAAAGCGGAAAAAAGACACCGGCGGCAGGATGGCAACCGACTCTCCTCAGGCACCGCTCCTGGACCAGGCTTAAGGTAAGCCCCAGTAATTCTGGGTGACAGAGCTGGGGGAGTCGGTCAGATGGGGGCCGTATGAGGCAGGAGAAATACAGATGTGATAAAAAAAAAAAAAAAAGCACTCCAGCAACACACGGCTACAGCATAAGTTATGCTCCAAGACTTTATTGCAGCTTAACCCAAGGTGCAATTTTGAAAGAAAATGTTTTAGCTGGCAGCATACGGGTTTGAGGTGAGTGTGGCAACTTTTTTGTCAGTATTGAGGAATCAGTTCCAGATTGATTTTTCCTGCCTGCAGCCCCATGCCAAACTCAAGTCAGCATACTGGCTGGGACACACTAATGTTTTCTTGAAAACTGACCTTGTCTGAGGGTGCCTTTTTCACAGTCTTCCGGAGGATTTTGAAACAACTGCTATGAGTAAATATAGGTAGCATATTTGGCTCTGGGTGTATTGGACTTGATGTCCATGTTATATTTTTAAAATGGTGAGTACTTCAAGTGATGGAGCCCCGAACCAAAGTAATGTGGGAAATGGAATAAGGCATTCAAGTGCAAGAACATTTGCACTGCAGTTGTCTTGTTTTGAAAGCAGGGAAGTTTCTGATAGATGCTGTAAGATATTAACAGGAACGGATAATGCACAACAAGATTTGCCACCTGAATCTGACTTAAAACAGCTATTTGAGAAGCTTAAGATAAAATAAATCTGTATTCTAATAAACTATCTTCACAACAACATAAAGAACAAGGCTGGGCCCCAAGGGGTTTAAGAATTGTTAAATCTCCAGCTGGTGATTTTATTGATGTAAAATACAAAGATAGATGGGAACAAACTCTGATCACGTGTTAATACGCTGGTGGAGATTTTAATTGATCAAGATACCAAGCATCATGAGTTAATATCTGAAGAAATGTATTAAAAGAGCAAATTCTAATGAAAAGGAAACTTCGGAATATAAAAGAACTAAATTCAGAAGAGATACAAAGGACTACAGTTCCAATCAAGTATTTCAATGGGAAAGACCAGCTAGATCTCACAGCAGAGGGCAAAAAAGGGAAAGATCAAGCTCAACTAGTAGAAATAGAAAGCAAACCCCTCTGAAACTACCCCTGCTCCCTCACAATTAAGCATAAATACAGTATTAACCAGTCAGAAGCATTAGATGAAGGCGTCTGACTTCTTAGTTCAGAAAGAGGTGCAGAGAGAATTGCAACTACAGCAGCAAAGTCTTGTGAGACAAGCAGACACACCAGCAAACACAAACAAAACGGGTACAAGGGGTAGCAGGCACAGCAAGCACAATAGGAAATTACAGCAACAACCTTCACCAGAGAACTGGCCAGTAGTAAATCTTTCTGATTACACATTAACACGAGGTGAATTACATCTTTTAAGTAAAGAACTGTCCTTTATTCCTCAACCCAGAGTCAACCATTTAATATTAATACTGGTATCAGAAAATTAAGGAAATTAGCTCTCAAAAAATATTCTCAAAGAACAAATATGGGTTACAGTGATTTGATAGATATTAATGGGGATACCAATCAGGAAGATCTGCAGACTTGGGTAGAACTGTTGTATGAAAATGAAAGATGGGGGCGGTGGGGTGGTCTAATGTGGTACAAAATCGAAAGACTGAAATAAGTCTTCCGGAGGATTTATAGAGAACAGAATTTACAAAAGTGAATACATAGACCGATATACAACTTTTTAACATCAGCAGAAAAATGGTATTTAGACCTAAATCCACTTTTAACCCCCCACCTAATGTCTCCCAGCTATCAAAACCTGGTGTTTAGTGAACTACACAAGCTGTTTCAAGAGTCAGGCAATTTTTGTAGATTAAATGTGTCCACCAATGAACAGGAAGCACTTCAGTCAATCTTGAATGGTTCTAAGATTGAGATTAAACGAGCAGATAAAGGTGGCAAAATAGTTGTCATGAACAAGAAAGACCATAAAAGGGAGATACAAAGACAGTTTATGGATGAAAATAACTATTGTAAGCTTCCAGGGGATCCTACTTCGGTATTTAAAGCCAAACTGAACTCTTTTTGGAACTTGCCATAACACAGGGTTGTATCTCAGAAGAAGAAGCAAGATACATTAAAAATGACAATCCAATTGTATCAATAATATATTTTTACTTAAACTGCACAAAAATCCTGTAACCCCCCCCCCCCACCAAAAGTGAGACCAGTTCTTTCTAGGATTGGGAGTTTGACAGAACGCTCATCAAATTTTGTTGACTTTTTCCTACACAATTGAGTTCAGCATCTTCCATCCTATATTCGTGACAATATGGATGTATTAGAAAAATTGCAAACAATTCAGTGGGAGGGAAATTATAGATGGGTGTGCACTGATGTTAATTCTCTGTACACATCCATTTCTCACTTTAATGGTATAGAGGCAGTACAAAGGATGTTAACAGATGGTACATGTGTACAGGAGATTTTGGTTGACTTCTGATGTGAAGCAATAGAATTGGTTCTGACAAGCAATTATTTTTTTAATACTTTTTATTTACAGGTTCGGGGGATGGCCATGGGGACTAGGATGGCTCTTATTATGCCAACCTTGTTATGGGGTCGTGGTGGTGGGGGGTCTGTCTTGGAACTCATGGTCAGTCATTTCTGTGATTGTATATGGTTCTGGGCTCATTTTATTCACAACATTGTAGTCAGCTGGCAGGGGTCCAAGCAGTCGATTCATGACTTCATGAAATATATAGGTAAAAATAACCTTAATCTTGGTTTTACCTATAAAATGGACCCCTGCCAGATAGACTTTTTGGATTTATCTTTAAGTGGTGATGTTGTGACAGGCATCACTTCTAAAACATTTCACAAACTTGAGTCAGGAAACACCTTATTATTGGTATCTGGTGCACACCCACCACATTTAATTAAAGCCATTCCAACAGGCCAGTACATTAGGATCAGGAGAAATTGTTCATCCCTTAACGGTTATGACATCCAAACTGCTGAGTTAACGATAACAATTTTGGTAAGGGGAAATGATAAGGATGCTTTACAAGAGGTAAATAACAGGGATAGAAATACCCTGTTGAAACCCAGAAAGGGGTAATTTACAAGATAAGGGAGAAGTGTTCTTTGTCACTAAGTACAACCATCTTGCGCCAAGGGTAGCAGGTATTTGTGTCCAGATTTGGGGGTATTTTAAAAGGTGATTTAGAGTTGGGTCAAGTGTCAAAAGATAAACTTATAGTGGTTTATAAAAGAGGAAACAAGTTGGAAGTTTGATAGCACAGTTTTTTTAAGGCAAAAGTAAAAAGGCTGCTTTTGTTGGGAAGAGCAGCCATGTGGAGTTATAATTGTGGTAGATGTAATGTTCGCAAATATTGTATGAAAGAAAAGCAATATGTGCATCCCAGTGGGAGTCCTCCTGTTGAAATCAGACAGCTTATTTCTTGCAATACACCCTTTGTAGTGTATGTTTTACAGTGCACATAGTCACTTGTTTATGTGGGACATACTGTATGTCCCTTAAAGGAACATATGCATGAACATGTTAGATCGATCATTGGAGAAGCACCAGATACTCCCCTAGGTGCACATTTGCAGTTGTACCATCAGAACAATCCACAATTTATGGTCTTTAGGTTTAGAACATGTACCAAGAAACATTGGTGGGGGACAACGTACTAATCTGCTTCAGAAAAAGTCAAAATGGATTTTTGCTTTAGGGGCTATGCGGCCTGGGGGTTAAATGATCATACAGATTTGCTGCAATTTTTATAAAATAATGAGTGAGGATCTGATGATAGAATAAATTCAATTTTTTTTTAAGTTTTTCTAATTGTCCCCCACATTCCCCCTTTTTTCCAGTCATTTGTTCCCTCTAACTTTTCTGGTCAAATACCTACCTCCCCTTCCTCCTTTTTTTTCTGTCTTTTATTCCCTTACTCCGTATTTCCAAAATTCTCCATTATTATTTAAATAATATAAGAACAACAGCATTCTGCTTCCCCTTTTTTCCCCCTTTCCTCCACCCCCTCGCACCTTCTTCTAAATTTTATTTTTGTTCAGTTTGGTATGTAATTTGATAGCAGCTTAGTCTTCTTTTGAGATTTATATATTTATGGGTTTTTGACATGGAAGTTCCTGGACTGAATGTATGTGTTTTTAATTTGGTATTAGAACACTTTGCTCATTTTTTATATTTCTGTTTTTGGGTGTTTTTTTTTTTTTTTTGCATTTTCTGGAGGTGTCATTTACCAAACAAGATACTTTTTTTTTGTAACTTATTTTTTATTGAAGGTTAACAACCACCAGATAGCATAGTACAGATTTGTACAGGATACATATAGTTTTTGATTACCAACTTGTGTACCATTATACATAAGATAATAATTACATTCTATTTTCTTATAGAGAAGAGGAAGAAAAAACAAAGAGTAAAGGGACCAGTTCATATCTTGAAAGAAGCAGTCATTGTAGCTGTTATTTCCTCATTCTCTTCCAGCTCCTGGATTTCTTACACAAGCTCTCCATTTTTATTTAAACTTGTTTACAGATCCGTCTCAGTTAATGAATAGATTGTGTCATATAACAAACATAACTGTAATATAAACCTTTAAGTACCATCTGACCCAAAGATCCCAATTCGGGGATTAATATGCACTCAGAATTAATAAAGAATCACAATAACTCATTTTATGTGTGTGTCATTACTACTTATTGGTCTATTGCACTAATACTACCTTGGGGAAGCATATGGGTTACTGTGGTCCCTTGGTCAGCTGGTTCCAGCTGAGTTTGCCAGGGACGCCAAATTTCTAGAAATTTGTCCAGTCTCAGCTTAAGATTTGCAGTGATCTTCTCCATACACTCAAGCTGTTCCATATTATTCCTCCACTGTTGGAGGGTAGGTGAATCTCGAGACAGCCACTTCTGGGTTATAGATTTAAGAGCGGCTAGTCTTAAGATATGGAAGAGCTTCTTTCCCAATTTGGATTTGAAACTAGTATGTTTCTCTGGCAAACCTAATACTAGATGTTGGAGGGTACGGGGGATCCGTACCTCTAAGATAGTTTGTATCTGGTCATGTATTTGGGTCCAAAAAGGCATTAGCCTCGGGCAGTCCCAGAAACTGTGGGAATGGGAACCTACCTGTCCACATCCCCTCCAGCATAAGTCAGTGTGTGTGGTGTTAAAATGCTGTGTTATAGTTGGGGTTCTAAAATATTTCACTAGGACCTTCCATGTGAATTCTCCCCAAGAGGGGGAAGATGGTATTTTTCACCCCATTTTAAATAAATTTACCCAATCTTTCTCAGGAATTGGCTGAGCTGTCTACTGGCTCCACTTGAGTCTGAATCTGTCTATGTGTGACTCAGTGGGAGTGATCAAGAGATGGTATGTTTGGGAAAGAGGCCTCATCTTTTTTTTAATTTAGTGTGCTTTTTGGCCCACTGACTGCCGATTGTCAGTCCTTCCCCTCCACCTCGCTTTCCCTGTAGCTGTACCCATTCTGATACCCCCCGACTCAACCCCTCAAGGTGGGGCCACCACTTTCTGAACTGGCCCTCTATGCCAGGTAAGGTGTTGGAAGAACCAACATTGCCTCCCTGGATTCTCCCCCCCGGGCGGGGTTTGGGTCCGGTCAGGTACATGGTGGAACTGTGGCTAGATCAGCGTGGAGGTGAGGAGCAATTGAGGCCAGAAAGAGCACTTCATGCTGGCAGTCGGTGAGATTTTTGTTCCTCGTTTAGCAGTGGTGGGAACGTGCAATGATGCTGGCATCCACCCCTCACACATGATGGCACTGGACGCATGGGAATCCACCAGCCTCCTCCCGGAGAAGGAGAGCAGTCCATAGAATGCTCAATACTTTTCCCCCCAGCCGGCCCTCTGGCTCCCCGGGTCACTGGCATCTCAGATAGAATTCCAACTGCTGTTCCGGCGGGCCAAGCGGTCTCATTTTGTCTTGCAGAATGGCCCAGGCTACAGTGTGTTGTCCAGGTCAGTTTGAGGTCTTAATAGCTATTGGAGATTCTGCGGCTGCAAGATGAAATGGCGCACTTGTAAAAAAATGGAAGTGGTCTTCTTTCCTAAGTTTATATTTATTCTGTAGGTAATTAAAAGAGTGGTGCAAGTTCCATTATTTAGTAATTGAGTGAATCTAGTTGGACCCTGTGCCTCCCAAAACTGGTATGCCATGTTCAGTTTAGGAGAGACAAAGGCATCATGGTATCTAATTAATGACAGAGGGCCCAGTCCATTGGGAATGAGTGTTAATTTACGTAGTTGGAGTAAAGTCTGAACTGTATGCCTAGTCCAGGGGTTTATAATATCTCGCATTTGTTGAGACAAGATGTGGCTAGGGCCCATAGTTTCTGTGTGGGGAGTTGCTGCTGCTCCATGTAAAACCAGCCTGCCTCCGCTTTTTGTTTTATCCAAGTGTGCAGCCATGGGCCTTGTGCTATCAAGTAGCATTTAAATAGATTTGGTAGGCCTAAGCCTCCAAATTGTTTAGGGATGTAAAGTAGGGATCTCAAAATCCTATGTTTCTTGCCTTGCCACACAAATCTAAAAAGGATGGAATATAATTCCTTCCAAAATGGGCGAGGTATGGAGATCAGGAGAGTCTCGAAGAGGAACAGCAGTCTGGGCAGGATGTTCATTTTAATAGTCTGCACTCTGCCATGCAGGGTCAGGGGGAGGACCTGCCAGTGGGCAAGGTCTTGTTTTATGTTGTGAAGAATGAGTATAATTTAGAGGTATCCACAGCTATTTGTATTTCTAGGTATCGGAATTTATTATGAGAGGCCCACACAAAAGGGAATTTTTCATGAAAACCTGGTGGGGAGACACTTAAAATCATGGCTTCCAATTTGGATAGGTTTATCTTGTAACCTGCTATATTGTGGAACATCTCTAGGGTCTCCAAGAGGGGCTGTATGGAATTTTCTGGGTCTACTAGAATAATAAGGTGTCGTCTGCGTATAGAGCTAACTTGTGTTCCTGTCATCCCACCATGACTCCCTGTATGTCTGAATGGCTGCGAATATGTACTGCTAAGGGTTCTAGGGACAGGAGTGGGGAAAGGGGGCATCCCTGTCTTGCACCTCGGCTTAGCTGAAATCTATTGGATTGATGCCCATTTAGTTTTATAGTGGCTTCAGGGGCTGTATAGAAGGCTTTTACAGTTTATCTCCTAGGTTAAACTTTGACAGAACTTGTAGCAAAAAGCACCAATCTACTCTGTCGAATGCTTTCTCTGCATCGACACTTAAAGCTAGCTGAAACTTCATTTGTCCCCCTATTTATCCTGTAATAGCTTTCCTTTAATGAACCCCATTTGGTTATGGTGTATAAGGTTTTGAATAACAGATTGCAGTCTATTGGCCAATATTCCTGTAAACAGTTTTAGGTCGGTGTTTAATAGTGAAATGGGACGGTAAGAGCTGCAGTCGATGGGGTCTTTACCTGGCTTTATGATGATGGAGATTTGGGCAAGATGCCGTGAAGGGGGGATAGGGCTGTTTTGTTGCATAATAGAAATAGTGGCCTCCAGTAGGATAAGAAGAACCTCCTTCCAGAAGGCTTTATGTATTTCAGCCAGATATCCATCTGGGCCTGGTGCTTAGGAGCATTTAACAATTGCACCTGATTGGTGAGTTCTTGTCGGGTAATCAGTTCCCCTAATTTGTCCACCTGCGTCATGGAGAGGGATGGGACCTGAACCCCTGCTAAGTATTTTTGGATTGCTTCCTCGTGATTATGGCCTCTTTCCGAGGAGTATAGATGTTCATAAAAAGCAGCAAATTGTTGTGAAATATCCTTTGAGGATGTTAATATTTTATTTGTACTAGTCTGTTTTAACTTAAGAGCTGTTTTATTCACCATTTCCTTTCTCAGGTGTGCTGCAACAGACAAGATACTTTTTGACAACAGCAGCTAGCACATCAAGAGCCAGTTGCTTCACTGATGGATAGTGTCTGTTAGCATCTCTAAATCTCTGTTAAAAAATGAATTATTGATTATTATGAGGCATGATTATAAACTGAATGCTTAGTTACTGCTGTTTGTCTTCTCCCCCGACGAAGCCTCATGGGATAGAGGCGAAGTGCTGGGGTGTAGCTTTGTATCCCTGCTTTCTTTTGCACTTTGTATTAAGCTACAATAAAGTTTTGGAGCATAACTTATGCTGTAGCCCTGTGTTCCTGGAGCACCACTTTTTTTTCTCGTACCAAAAATGTTTTAGCTGGTAGCACGCCAATTTGAGGTCAGCGCAGCAGCATTTGTATCTTTGAATTACAGACCGGTCAGCCTGACCTCAGTTGTGTGCAAACTCTTGGAGACCATAATTCAGGAAAAGACTGTAGCGTATCTAGAGGAGTATGGTCTCCAGGATGTGAGGCAGCATGGGTTTATAAGAGGGAGATCATGTCTTGATTGACTTCTTTGACTGGGTCTCTAATATAGTAGACAAGGTCCAAGCAGTGGACATTCTTTATCTGGACTTATCAAGGCCTTTGACTCTGTACCCCACAAGAGGTTAATCAGGAAGTTGACAGATCTCGGGGTTGGGGAGAAGATTACCAGATGGGTAGAAAGCTGGCTCAGGAACAGGACCCAGTGGGTGGTGGGGAGTTATCTAGCACCAAGGAGGTCACCAGTGGGGTCCCGTAGAGCTTGGTGCTGGGACCAGTGTTGTTCAGTGTCTTCATCGGTGATATTGGGGATAGCATTAAAGGCAAAATGTGCCTCTTCATAGGTGACATCAAGCTCGGTGGTAGGGTGGACACAGCCGAAGGAATACAAGACCTACAGGACGAGCTGAAAACGCTTGAGAGGTGTTCTGGGATTTGGCAGCTTGGCTTCAATGCCAGGAAGTGCAAAGGTTTGCCTATTGGAGCCAAGAATCCCTGACTGGAGTACTACCTGGGAGGGGTCTGGGTATCTGCAACAGAGGAGGAGGAGAAGGATCTGGGCATGATGGTCACTAGCAACCTGAAGCACTTCATGCATTGCAGAAAAGCAGCAACAAGGGCAAACAGGATGTTTGGATATATAACCAGAGGGATCAGCAGTAGGTGGGAGGAGGTTATACTGCGCTTGTGCAGGTCGCTAGTGAGGCCACATTTGGATTATGGAGTACAGTACTGGTGCCCATACCTTAAAAAGAACATTAATGTGCTATAGATGGTCCAGAGGAGAGCAATGAAAATGACTGCAGGTCAGCAGGGTAAAGCATATGAAGGGAGGTTCGAGGCCCTGAAGAAGTACTCCCTGGAGGCGAGGAGGGTGAGAGTGGACGTGATTGAGACCTTCAAATACATGAAGGGGATAAATAGGGTGGATAGGAAGGGTCTCCTTAAGCTAAGTGGCAGCTGAAATATGATGGGACGTAGTCTTAATCTTGGGGGGTTAGGAAGCACTTCTTCACAGAGAGGGTGGTGGCCAGTTGGAATGCGCTGCCATAAGAGATGGTCTCATTGAAGATGATGGGGAGATTCAAGAGAGGCTAGGATAGACATAAGGGGAAAGTGGGGGGTCATGGGATGGACAGATGGAAAGGATGGAAGGATTGGGAGTGGGGCAGGGTCAGTAGCTTACCTATGGGCCCTGCAATATGAGCAGACTAGATAGACCAAAATGGCCTTATTCTGCTGGCTTCTTTATATGTTGGTATGTATGTTGCCAGCCTCCTCCTGGAGCTGCCAAGCCAGTAATTTTCTGGCTCCATTGCTGTATTCAAAACATTTCTGCTGCAAGTATCACAGTTGGCCTTCTATCTGTGCATCTAGGAGCATATTTAATTTTCCGCTTAGCCTTCAGAGAGGCCTTCATAACATTGTTCAGAGTGACCTTATGTTGGAATTCAGAATACATGATCTCCTCTAATGCTGCCCGTTTCTTAGCTCTTTCCTTTTTTTTTTTTTTTTAAACTGAGAAGAGTACTGAATTATATCCCCTCTAATGAAACACTTGAGGGCGTCCCACCTTGTACAAGG
Source organism: Neoceratodus forsteri (assembly GCA_016271365.2). Lineage (NCBI taxonomy): Eukaryota > Metazoa > Chordata > Ceratodontiformes > Ceratodontidae > Neoceratodus > Neoceratodus forsteri. Next base: position 129,034,820 of record CM057453.1, read on the forward strand.
GTCGGACTCTGTCATGGGAAGGAATTCCTCTATCTTTTGCATCACTAATTCTACAGATTCAGTATGGTTCAGAGGGTTGACATTCATCTGCCACAAAGTTTTTTTCAGAACCAGTGTGGTGGACAGCTGCAAATAAACTGGAGAATGGTCAGAAACAGTAAAGGAGTGGGGCCGGCCCGGTGGTGATGAGGGTTGAGGCGCTGGATGCCACACCTTGTGCCACACCGGTGACCCGGGTTCGGGAACGAGCTTGGGCCGGGGGGTTGCCCGGGGGGAGACAGGCTGGAGCGTCCAACGACGGCTCGCCTTCTCTGGGAGAGGGAGAGTCATTCAACCCAGCGAGCGGTGACCCCTGGCAGAGGCTGGGGGAGCAACAGCAAGCTGGAGTCACTGGGGCATGATTGATCACGGGCATAGGCCGGCAACCAATCAGTCACAGGGGTTGCTCCTTCGAGGAAGGAGGGGGAGGGACGTTGCCGATGGCGTACATGCCATGACTTAAGGGCCCACAACGTCCCACAGAACAGGGAAAAACCCCCATCAGAGCCGGGAAGATGGCGCACCGAGTCGGGTCCCGATGTGCCGGTGCCTGCCAACAGCCCCGGACCTTGACAAGATATGCAAGATTCGGGGGGCCACCGCCACCCCACCCCATCCAGGAGGTTTCTGAGGCCGGATGGAAGGACCAGAGACTGTCAGGTAAGGCACCAGCAGGGTCAGACTTCATAGGTGACTCCCGATGGTGTGGGTCCAATGGGACAGTAGGAGGGGAATAAAGAGAAATATCAAAAAAAAGAAACAGTGAAGGAGCCGACGTGATACTCATGTACCCATTAAGAAGAAACTAAAAAATCGTCTATGCATGAATAGGTGTTATGCCTCGAGGAATAGTATATAGAATCATGCCATCTTGGGTGCATACACCTTGAAATGTCATGCATCCCAGTTTCAACACAGAATCTGGTGAACAGTTTGCCAGTCCTGGATTGCAGCTGTCCATCCTGCCCAGATTTATCTACAGAGGTGTTGTTTACAGCAATAACTCCCCCCCCCAACTGATACCAAACTGCGTGGGTCCACCACTGGGTCCCCTGCCACCTTTTTTATAAAGGCGAGCAATCCTGTTCCCCATTAGAGGCATATAAATTTGAAAGACATAGGGTTGGCCACGAAAGTCTCCCTAGAGCCCGATAAACAAAATAAGTCCTTTTCCACATTTTTCTTATTTATCTGTGATGTAATGACTTGATACTCAGTTCGCAGTTATGCATCAGAGTATTAATGTTTTCTGCACTGTTACTCCCTTCTGCACCTAGGACCCATCTGAAAATGAGTTGCTACCAACTCAGTTTACCTTCCTGGCAAAACTTGAAATAAATGAATGCTGTGCTAACATATACTAATTCATAAATATTCCCCACCCACTCAACAAGGTATTCAGTGATTCCCTTGGTAAGCAGAGATTTGCCCAGGTGTGCTTAGATGGCCTGTGCTGGCTTCATATTCATGGTCACTGCTGGTAGGCTGTTCACCACCCTCTGGGAGAAGAAGTGTTTCTTAATGATACCCTTGAATTTAGCACCGCTGACCTTCAGGGAGTGTCTTGCTGGAGAACACCAAATGAAATATCACTTCCTGTTTTATCTTGCTGATACACAAAGAGATGCTGACACCATCTGTCCAAAACTGCTACACTGCAGAATTAGAATAAGCATATCCACAGTAAATCTCATACTAAAAAGTAGATTTCTGTGTTACTTCATTTTAAAGTTATTAGCCATTTTGTAACCCTGATTTCACTACCTGTTCAAAGAAAGCCTGTTCCAGTGAAGAGCTGCTGCTGATGTCATCTAGGGACCTTACAGTTTATTCTTCCATGTCAGCAAGCTTATAGGACCTGTTTCTCTAAAGTTGTAAAGATCATGTGCAATGGTTTTCATAAGTAAAACAGGCAGCATGAGTTAGTAAATATTGCTTTAAAAACGTTGTGTTTCAGGCTTTGTAACAAAACTGACAATATTTTGTCTGGATGCCTTTTTATTGAGGTCCTTTTGCTGAATGCTGGATCATTCATAGCACACTGTAACTGTCAGATGTATTACTTTTTCTATTACTTCTCTATCCTTGCTAGTGACTGCACAGAGCTTCCTGGATCAAATCAAGTTTCTAAAAGAAATAGAAAGTAATAGCAAAAGTAGCTTACTCAACACTGTATATATATATATATATATATATATATATATATAGTCGAAGGAAGAACCCTCTGAGGCCTATAATGCAACATCGTGTGCACTAGCAACCCAGTGCTGCAACGCTTCTCTTAAAATAAAGGCACAAAATTCCCAGATGTCTCTACAAGCATTGTAGTGGCCACCAGAAACAATATGGTTGCCGGAATAAGGGGCAGTGAAGGAGTGAGCGCTTTGTTTCCTTGTAGCAGAAAAAGCCTGTCTTTCCTCATAGCTATAAGGGGAATTGATCCCAGCATGGCTGTGCTGAATGGATGGCCTCCCTATCTAAGATGGCAGAGCAACAGTGGTGAGGTCATCCTACACAAAATGGCGGCTGACTCCTAGCATGTTAATCTGCAGGGGAAGCCTGTTACACAGAATGGTGGCCGATTCCCAGAGTGTTAATCTGCAGGGGAAGCCTGTTACTTGTACCAGCTCCAGATATCTGCCCTACAATACTGCGAGCTGGTTGGTGAGCGAAGCACTGGTGAAATAACTGTGTCCTCATGAAACCATTCTGTACTCCCCACGCCAGCAGGCTGCTGCCGTGAGGAGCCCGTCGTGGGAGTGTAGCGTGATGTAGTGCTACTCCTGGCTCTTCCAAGTGGTCGCTGCACTAAGGACCGCATTGGGAGCCTGACTGTATTCACTGGGCTGCCTGCTAGGTAGCGGGCATTGAGTGTGGGCCTGGGTACGGCACCACATGGCCTCCACTTGTGAGGGGAGGGCCACGAAGTTGGCACCCATATCCTGAAGCAAATCGCCAGATTTTTTGCACATGGATCCTTTTATTTGGGCCGTGAGGCCCCGCTTGTGAGGGGGAGAACCACCGGCTACAGAGAGCGCATGGAGCGCGATTATTCAAACGCTGTCCGTATGTATGGCAGCATTAATGCAGCGCAGTGTCATGGTGGATCCCAACACATCTCTCTTTCACCAGAACGAGAGGGGTTGAGCACGTTAAGCGCGATTAAGCAATAAATGCTGTACAGCACATGAACAGTTCAGCTTAACTACAAATTATGAAGTAATAATAAGGTAGCTAAGTAATAAAAACGACTAAACCCCTGCTGAGTCTATCTGATTAAATCAGAGCTGTAAGCAGTCAACATTCAGGCATTCAATCGCCAGCCCTGGGACAGTAGTTTAATTTCAAACCATTAATCCAGCAGAATACTAAAAGCCTACCAGCCAGTAGTTTAACTAATTGAAAACCATTAATTCAGCACTACTACAGGCCTAACAGCCATAGGCCAATTATCTCCTGCTCCTTAATTAACAATTATAAAACAACAGCAATTTGTTGTTAATCATTTCTTCATCAGCAGGGTTACCTGAACTTCTTCTAATAGGAATGCATTACAAATAATGTTACAACAATGCAGTGATTCAAAAGCTTTGGCCTACCTTCAGTTAGTTGAACAAGGAACTCCTGGTGTGCTTGTAGCCTCTCAGATGCAAAGGTTGAACTGGAGAAAGGGGACTCCTGGGACCAAGGTACTCTGCGAAATTTGATCTGGGTCACATGTGCATCACTAGCCTATCAGGTGGGTTGGGAACCCAAGAGGTCATGTCTGGAGTGCCATGGATAGCAACATAACACAATGATCATTTTACCAGAGCTAACACTTCTACCCCTAGTAGGAATTAACACATATAATGCCCCTATTAAAACATATTGTAAAGCAGACAATGACAAACAGCAGTAAAATTAGCAGCACTCTAACTGGCTTCAGCAGTCTGGAGGCAAGCTGACTTAGTATCCAGCAACCCTGGTGAAATGGACCACACAAAAACAGCATTAAATAATACAATTTTATCAACTTTGTTACAAAACCTGGAACATATATAGTGTTTATAGCAATGTTTACTGACTGGTGCTGTCTGTTTCACTTGTGAAAACCATCGCACGTGATCTTTACAGCTTTGGAGAAATGGGTCCTATAAGCTTGCTGACAGTCATTACTAGACTTTGAGTTCCCTACATGACATCATCAGCAGCTCTTTACTGACACCTGCATTTATTGCACAGGTAGTGCAATCAAAGTTACAAAATGGCTAATAACTTTAAAACCAAGTAATGTAAAAATCTAGTTTTTGGTATGAGATTTACTTGGCTTCTGCAGTGTAGCACTTTTGGCGTCAGTGGCTCTTTAAGCAGTGGTGACATGGAATGGGGGGATTCAGTTCCAGGAGTGAAATTAAAAGTCTGACTTGGTTCCAGGAGCAAAATTCTGATGGACTGCTCCTGTGTAGAATACACCAGCAAAAGACATAAAACTGGCTAAATAAAGTATAAAAATGCAGCATACTGTATAGTGAGTAAATGTGTCTCAGACCCATCAGGTACGTCAGCATACAACAAAACTGTCATACTTACCCCAATTTCTTTTGCTGCTACTGTAGCTCCGACATTGTCACTGGAAAGTCTTAGTAAGTAGGTAAAATGCACCCCCGCTAGGGACTTTGGGCCAGCTCAAAGCTGTGACATCGCCATGAAATACTGATGGCATGAGAATCCCGCATCCTCTAACTAATCAGTCCTTACTTGTTGCCACGGTGTAAAATAATAATAGTAAATCTTCTTCATGGATATATCCTCCATTAGGCCAGACCTTTGTAACTATAGCCATCAGCAAACTAGGACTACACAGAAACTTGATAGCTGAGGGTTACCCACGATGATGTACCACATCTGGGTCTATATAAGCATGGGAGCCATCACCACTTCTCAGTTCTTTTCCTGCCTCAATCAACCTCATCAGACCTGCTGAAGAAAACACCATCAACCTAATCATTGCTGTTTGTTTACTACAGTGTTAGTTCATCGTCTCTGCATGCCTCCGAAGTCAAAAGCCTTAATTTTGGTATTGTAAATGCGGAGAAAAAAATTTACGAAGAAGGCACACATGCAGTCAGTGTGTGTTGCCTGAGCCTGTCTCACAATGTGAGGACTTGTGAGATTTGTCAGGGCTTCAACTAGGTTACGAGGTGACGCCGTAAGAAAACTCTGGAAAATTTCCTCCTCAAAATTTAAAAAGCCATGGAGAAGGAACATGACCCAAAGTCTGTGTCTCCCACACTGTTGGCTGAGAAGCGGCTGCCAAAGTCGAAGGATCGAGACAGGGATCTGTCATTGTGGCCCTCCTCTTCATCCATCCATAGGCACAAACAGAGAGAAAAAGAAAGATCTGCTTCATTGACAAGGTCCCAGTCGCTGTTGAGACAAGCTAAATCTACTGCATCATCACTCACTTTGGCAGCATTGGCTACAGAGACACCAAAGTTAGGGCTCGGCTTATGTGCTGTCATACCTACCATGGACGGTAGGAGGCTATCATCATCGGGCCAAGGCCCATCGACACAAATAGTCCTGGGCCCCTTTACAGGGTGCCGTCAACAGTCAGGCTGTACTGGCATCATTCTCAGAAACAATCAGTTGGATTCTGCCTGCACCACCAACAGAGGCAGTTATTCTGCTGATGGGGCCTCCTGCTACTCAGCCCTCATCGACGGCTTCTACTAGCATGCCCTAGATTCATTCTTCTCAGCCGCCACCAGTGTTGCTGATGTATTCTTGGCTCCCGTTGTTGATAGAGACATTGACAACAAAGCTGAATATAATCCTGATCTCATGGTTTTAGAGGAGGATTTTAAAGAGGGATATGAGTGGAATAATATGTTGCACCTCCACTCTAGTTCTACTCTCTCATCCTGCAGTGAGGACGCTGTAGCTTATACCCTGAGATCTCCTGAGGATCCAACTCTTCAAGCTATGATGCGACAAATGCAGTCTGCCATGGGGTTTGCTGTGGAAGAGGAAGATTCCACAAAAAGAAATTTAATGGAATTTTTGGAGGTGCCTTGCACACCCTCCATGATAATTCCACCTATATACCCTGCATTAGAAGATGCTACCTTCGCTGCATGTTACAGACTAAACTCACTTTCTGCAATTCCTAGAAAGGCTGCTAAGCAGTGTCCTGCAACATCTGCAAAGCCTTATTATGCTAACCAGCCAGAAACTGACCGTAGTCATCATGGCTGCTCATGAGAGGTCTATGGCACCTGAACACGAGTACTTTGCTTCCTGATAAAGACTCTAGGAGGCTGCGTGTTGTGGGAAGGAATATGTATGCCTCTCACTGGGCCTTAGAATTGCAAACTAACAGGCCCATGTGATAAAATATCAGAACAGCCTGTGAAAAGCTGCACGTACTGCAGTCCAGGCTTTGCCTGATGGCTCTGCCAAGAATGAGTTACTTAAAACATTATCATTTGGTGATGAGGTTGGCAAACGTTTACTGTGCTTAGCTTATGATGTCTCTGATGCTTCTGCCAGAGCTGCTGCTTCAGGCATTTGCATGAGGAGATATTCTTGGCTCGGAGTTGCTAGCTTTGCCAATGATGTGCAGCAAGCAGTTTTGAATGCTTCCTTTAGAGAGATAAAACTGTTTGGGTATGATGTTGAAGATTCCCTTCGTGGCCTTCTGACCTCAAAAATTACTCTAAGGTCTGTAAAGTCCTGGTATCCTACTCCTGCTAGGGGTTGTGGGAGGGACTCTTTCCGTCAGCCTGCTGCCAGAGGTGGCCATGCCTATCATCAGCAAGGCCAAAGTAAGGGAAGTGGTCCCCTGCTGTGTCCCTTTCGCCCAGGTGCCAATACAAACAGACCCAAAGTCATCAGTACTGGTGGTGCTGCCCCCACTGGTTCCACATGACTCTCTTCCAGATACACCCCAACCTCCACTGTTACCTCCAGGGGTGGTTGTGAGTTGTAAAATCTCCATGTAGAGAACCTTTGCCTACTGTGCTGCTTCTGTTTGAATACCTTGCCTTTCAATGTTAAGCAATCTACCTCTGTTAATGCCTTCAACACGGCTGCTTTTAACCATTTTAAAAGACTCAATGTATGTGTATGTAAATGATTGTACTGTACTGTTATTATTTCTGAACTTTTTGTTAAAATTGTGTATTTTTGTATGTTGTATTCTTTGCCCGGCTTCATCTCGTACCTGAAAATGGAATGTAAATTCCAGTGTATTTAACTTGCAATTTTAAATAAATGAAATGTAAAACAATGGCGGGAAATTACTATGGATGAGTGGGTCCTGGAGATAATTGCAAGAGGGTATGCTTTGGAGCTTTTAGAAACCCCTCCAGATCATTCTTCCTGTCCTTCGTGTTATCTTCCAGGCCATTTGTCCCTTCTGAAGCAAGAGGTTCTGTCATTATTCCAAGAACGTGCTATAGAACTAGTTCCTCCTCAACAAAGAAACAAAGAGCTCTATTCCAGATACTCCCTGGCCTGAACGTGGGCAGGGTATCTGCGTCCTGTTGGATCTCAGGGATCTCAACTTATATATTGAATACAAGAAGTTCCAAATTGTATTCTTTGCAAGCTGTGATTCCCTTTCTACAAACAGAACTGGCTTTGTTCTCTGGACATGAAGGGTGCATACCTTTATGTCAAGATCAGGAAATTTCACAGACAATACCTCCACTTTGTGCTGGAAAGAGAACATTACCAGTTCAGAGTATTTCCCTTTGGCTTGTCTTCTGTACTGTGGGTCTTTACCAAATGCTTGGCAATAGTGGCAGCAGCCCTTTGCAGGGAAGACCTGTATGTGATCCACTATCTGGACAACTGCCTTCTGAAGGCCAGCTCCAGAGAAGCTCTACTACATACCTGTCTCAGACATGGTAGTTGTTAGAAGACTTGGGGATCACAGCGAATGTGCCAAACTCTGTGTTGACTCCCTGCCAAAGACTATAGTACACAGGAGCAATCTTGGACACAGAGAAGGGACATGCTTTCCTGTCAGAGAACATTGCGGACAATCTGATTGTCCAGGCACAGTTGGTATACAGGAGTCACTATGTCTTTGCGAGAACAACATCAAGGCTTCTGGATCTTATGGCTGTGGCCATAGTGACTATGCTACTGACCCACCTCCATATAAGAATCCCTCAGTGAACACTCAGGGTCTAGTGGGATCAATTGACTGATGAGCTGGACCAAATGGTTCTCGTCATGTCTCTGCTTTGCAAACCATTGCAATGGTGGATGGATTTATTTTATTTATTTTTATTTGGTGACCAGGTAGGTACACTGGTCTCAGGGATTGTTTTCAGGTATGACCTGGGCTATATACTGTAGATGGCACATACAGTACATGGAAATACAATACATGAGATACAGTATACAGTACATGGGAACACAATACATGAGATTCAGCATACAATACACAGGTAATACAAATACAGAGTTGGACACAATGCTTATGGACAAGCAGTACGATCAAATAAGTCACTGCAAAGAAACAGCATATAAGCAGAGGTGGGGAATACAGACTAACCATACAGATGAGAAATAAAGTCTGCTGTGTGGAAAGCAGATTAGCACCAGTTAGTCAGGTAGGGTGAGAAGGCTGACAAAAGAAACTCCACCCTAACTAAAGTCAGGAAGTGCACTTGCAAGCCAAGGCAGATAGAAGAGAATTTTTAAACTGCGGCTTGAATAGGTGAGAAGTGCCTAGTGAGTGGAGCAAGGCTGGTAGGCCATTCTAGAGCTTGGGGCAGTGATGGAGAAGGCTCTTTGCTCCATATCAGTAGCAGTCCGGGAATAATTAAGGAGGCATTGAGAGGAAGACCTCAGTTCCCATGTGCTATGCTTGATGTTAATGAGTCTAGTTAAAGGGGAACAAACACCAGCATTTAGGGATTTATTTTTATTTATTTAGTTTTTGTTTACCAGGTAGGTGCGCTAGCCATAGCAATGGCTATTTTCAGGCACGACCTGGGAGAGTACAAAACAAACTTCAGGAACTAACAGTAACAGTACATTATTAGAAGTAGTCAAGGTAATGGGTACATACAAGCAGGTAGTAACACAGGTAATACAGTATCACAGGTGAGTGTTAACAACACAGACAATTGCAATAAAAATTAGGGCTTAATGACTATTTTGCAGGCTCGACCCGGGAGAGTACAAAACAAACTTCTGGAACTATCAGTAACAGTACATTTTTAGAAGTAGTCAAAGTAATGGGTACATACAAGCAGACAGTAACATAGGTAATACAGTATCATAGGTAAGTGTAATCAACACAGACAATTGCAATAAAAATTAGGGCTAATACTAGCATGAGGAGGAAATAAATTACAGAAAAAAATACAGTGTCTCTTTAAGCAGACAATAACTGGGTAGCTTTGAGAGGAAGGAATGGTGAGAGAAGAAAAGTAGAGGTAGTCTTTCAACAACCAGAGCCGGTCTAGGAGAAAGAAGAAAGTAAGGGAAGTAAGTAGTAACCAGTTGCAGTGGAGGAAAAAGATAGAGGGGTGTGTGAAGGGAATAGGATGATGAAGTGCAACAACAGCAGGGTAAGGGAGCAACCCTGTCGAATTTAGAGAAAGTGCTGAAACAGAAATGTGGTCACACTAACAGGGCAGCGAGGGGAGTCAGAATAGAGTCTTGCAACTATGCAGGTTTGAAACAGGAGCAGCTACAAGAAGATATGAGATGGTGGCGCAGTGCTTTCTTAGAGGAGGTGTGGGAAGAGGCTTGACGAATGGCTAGAGGGATGGAGTTCCAGTACTGGGGGGCCTGACAGGCGAAAGCACTAGAGCGCTTAGTGGTAGCATATTTAGGGATATAGACAGGGGCATTGTCAGCAGAGCAAAGGTCATAGCAGGAGATCTGGCTTTGGAAGAATTACGCTAGAGGTTTAGGTATTTGAGTCCTAATTACATTGTCGATGATGGAGCCGAAAGAATACAACCTCGATGCCTGCGGAGGGAGCCAACCAAGGTCAGAGTAGAGGAGGGAATGGTGTTTCAGCTGACGAGAGGAGGATGCACAGCAACATATACTATTGTAGGTGACATCCAATTTGTGAAGACTTGATTTGCTTGCAGAAATATAGGTGGCTGCCCCATAGTTAAGTGATGGTAGGAGTATCCCATGGGCTACAGCAAGCCTGGCAGATGGGGTGAGGGCATAGCTAGTTCTATAGGCAGCTCCAAGTTTTGAGTTTACAGATTTGCAGGTCCTCTGAATATGGAGATCATAGTTTAGTAGTGGATCCAGTATGACCCTCAGGTACTTAAAAGAGTTGTTAACTTCTACTGAGGTGCCACTAGCTGTGGATACTTTAAACTTGAGCTGGGCATGTTTAAGTTTAAGGTTTGAGCCAAAGAGCATAGCTTGGGTTTTTACTTCGTTTAGGACTAGTTTGTGTCTAACCAGCCACTGCTGGAGTAGTTGGAAGTCATGGGAGAGCTTCAGGTTTATATCCTCAATACATTTGGCACTAGTGTAGAGCACTATGTCACCCGCATACAACAAGGAGCTGGTTTTCATGAGGCTTGAGGTGATGCTGTTTATAAAGATAGAGAACAGCAAAGGGCCAAGTATGGACCCCTGGGGCACTCCAGTGTTAGTCGTGGCCTTGTCAGAGCAGGTGGAGTTGTACTTCACAAATTGCGTTCTGTCAGTCAGGTAGCTTTTGAACCAGTTCATAACGTTGGATGAGAAACCTAGTGATCGTAGTGTGGCAATGAGGATGGGGTGGTCAACTAGGTCAAATGCCTTGGTCATATCAATGAAAATGGCCCCGTGAGAGAAGCAGAGTCCATGGCCATCAGGGCATCAGATGTGAATTTGAGTAGGGCAGTGGTAGTGCTATGACCCTTTTGGAAACCATGCTTGGCTGGGTTTAGTAGGTCCTTTTGCTGGAGAAATGCAATGGTTTGGTTAGCTACAAGCTTTTCAAGGATTTTGCTGAGAACAGACAGGATAGCAATTGGCCTGTAATTTGAGGGGTCCTTTGGGTTGCCTTTTTTAAAGACTGGGATAATCCTTGCCATTTTCCAGATATCTGGGACATGACCCTGGCATAAGGAGAGGGTGAAGATTTTGGCTAAGGGAGCAGCTATGAGTGGTGCAGCTAGTTTAAGAAGTTTGGGTTTGAGATTGTCAGAACCGGAAGATGTATGCTCAGAGATATTATTAAGCAATTTCAGTGCATCAAGTCTGGAGACAGATTTAAAGAAAAAATTTAGTCCAGTGGCATTTATCGGATATGTTAAGGTCAGGTTGGAGGGGAAGGTAGAGGTGTAAATGAGGGTACCCATAAGAAAGTCCTGGTGGGCCTGAGGGGAGATCCAACTGAGCATCGAGTATAGGGAGCAGTGATGGGTGTTAAACGAGGCTAGAGTGACAAACCTACGAATGTTGTTAAAGGTTGTATTGAGATGTCTGAGGTGCTGAGTCGAGGTTTGGAAGATGAAAGGAGAGCAGTAATTCAAGAGGGGTAGTAGTGTGCCCTGCCCGATGGCCAGTCGCACATCAGAGGTCATGAGGTGCCTCAGGTGGTGGCAGACACCCAGCTGCTGGTTCACTTGTTTGACAACTAGCCCAATATGATCTTCGAAGGTAAGGAAGGGGTCAAGGGTAACTCCCAGGTATTTAAAGGTGGTGACTTGTTTGAGAGGGGATCCGTCCAGGGACAGGATGCAGAGGGAGTTAGTTTGCCCAGTGCATTGAGCATTTGGCAAACCTAGGCTTGGATCCAAATTGCATGGTCTTGCATTTTTTTAGCATTAACAAGTAGTCTGTTTGATGTAAACCACTTACAAATGGTTTCAGAATCCTTGGAGAGGGAGAGAGAGATAAGTTTAGTGGGCTCTTGTCACTCCTGAATATAATGAGATCATCTGCATACATAATCTTGTGGCAGCCTGTACTATCCCCAAGTAGGTGATTGACAAAGAGGGAGAAAAGGATGGGTCCTAGTATGGACCCTTGCAAGACTCCACTATGCACCCCTAGAGGGCTAGCTATGACCCCTCTACCAGTGCAGACCCTTTGGGATCTTTCAGAGAGGTAGTTCCTAGACCAAGCCGTGGTGCCCGTTGAAAAGCCATAGGAACTGAGTTTACGAAGAGGATGTCATGATCTAGTAGGTCAAAGGCCTTAGAAAGATCAACAAAGATTGCCCCAGTGAGCTTACCTTCATCTGCTTTCCTTAGAACATGGTCCATGAAACAGGCCAGCACAGTGGTTGTGCTGTAGCCCTTCCTGAATCCATGCTGGTCGGAAGATAATAGACTGTATTTAGAAATATGGTCAGAAATTTGCAAAAAGACAATTTTTTCAAGGATCTTACTCAGGTGAGAGAGGATGGATACTGGCTGTAATTATCCAGAAGTTTAGGGTCACCTGACAGGAATGACTCTGGCCTGTTTCCAAAGCAGGGGGATGGATGAGGATGAAAGGGACAGATTAAATAAGGTAACAAAGGGTCTAGCAATAAGATCAGCTGTCAGTTTTAGGAACCGAGGGCAGAGACCATCACTTCCAGCACTGCTGGAATTAGGGAAGGCTCTGAGGAGACGTCAGACCTCTGTGGGGGAAGTGACTTCAAAGTGGAAGGGTGGACAACCGGTCACTTCAGATCCCTCATTCCCAGGGACAGGGGTGGTAACCTTGGGCGGGGGTTTAGTGAGGTATGCTTCTAGATTAGAAAACTTGTGGTTAAGGGCTTCTGCAACTTTAGATGGCTTGGTTATAAAACATGCATCTGTGAGCAGGTTGATGTTGCTCTGCTTGGGGCCAGGTTTAATAGGCAGTTAACCGAGGTGCAGAACCTACGAGTGTTGTCCAGGTTACGGGTCTGTTGGTTTTTAACGAAGGAGGCTTTGAGGGATTTGGACTCCTGCTTACAGAAGTTCCGGAGTATACAATAATTATTCCAGTTAACGGGATGGAGAGGATTTAAAGGTCTCCCATAGGGCATCCCGCTGTTTCATTTTAACAAGGAGCTCTTTGGTGAGCCATGTCGAGTTCCCTCTCCCGACTCGCCAGATAGTGACTGAGAAGTGCTTGTCTTGTATAGAAGACAGAGTGGCAGTGAGGAATCCTAGGGTTGAATCCACATCAGTTAGTGAGTGGAGGATGGAAGTTAACCACCATAATGTCAGAGCATAGTTTGTCTGTATTACGTTTGGAGAAGTCCCTAAAGGATATAAGCTTGGGTGGGGGACGTGGGTTATGACAGGATCACGTACAAAAAGTGGGGGAATTGTCACTGATGGAGTCACATAGTACCTCAGCCAAAAGGGTCCTGTCTGCACAGTTTGTTAAAATCCAGTTGAGGAGGGAGTGATTGAAGGACTTGGGACTGAGCCGCATGGGGGAGGAGATAAGCTGGGTGGGGTTCATTTGCATGAGCAACTCAACATACTCAAATTGTTGGTCATTAAGCCAGTTTAGGCTTAAATCCCCAACCATCATAAGGTCCTTCAGAGGAGCGAGGTGGCTAATACCTTGGATTATTTGAGCAAGTCCTCTCAGTCACCCCATGGGAGGATTATATGCACAACCCATATACAGTTTCTTAATGGACCCAAGGGTCAGTTCAGCTATAATTCATTCCGGAGAGGAATCTACAGAGTCACTGGGTGAGATGACAGAGACAGTTAAGTGATCTCTGAAAAACACCACCTTTTTTCTTCCCAGGTCTGTCATGCCTGAATAGCCCCTGATTTGGCAGTTTGAGTCTGGGATGGAGGGCTTCAGCCAAGTCTCAGTTATGCCAAGAATTTCAGGGTTGTAGAGGGCTGTCCAGGCTTCTAATTCATGAATCTCATGGTGGAGGCTAATGAAATTCATATGGGCAATATTTAACCCATGGCTATTAGCCCAGAGGGTATTTGTGTGATTTATTGGGGGGGGGGGTGTTGATCCAGGGTTAGTTTCACTGACACCTAGTAAGAGTAGCAGTAGGGGAGTCAGAGGGTTATTGTTACTCTGCAGAGAACGCAATCGCTGGGAGGGGCTCAGGGAGAGAATATAGGCACCCAGAAGACGGCACCTCTGTTCTCCAAGCAAGTGAAGTAAGATAGTGGTGAGATGGGAGGAATAGGGAATAGGAGGTGGGTAACTCACCAAGGTTGAATAAGAGTAGTTGTTTTGAGCTGCTAGGTCTCTGGCTAGAATGTAGGCATACTGTAGGAGTCGCATAGAAAAGTGAGGCTTAGAAGGAGAGCGCACTTGATGGATGCAGACACTACTGGGTACATTTTGGGGTGACTCCACACAGCCAGCTAAGGGGCAGCTAGAAAATTGTGTGTGTGAAGGGCTGATGTGTAAGGCAGCTATTAGTTCTACCCCTTGTTATCTAATGTGAGTTACTAATAAGCGCAGTAGTAAACAGGCACAGTCAGTTGTCAGGGGAGATAAGGTGTGATATACTCAATGAGTAAACCTAGAACCACTGCTTAGACAGGAGCAAGCATAATAGTAGGGCAAATGAAACAACTAATCTATGCAGGAGCAAAACTCCCACTGTAGCTATCACAGGTCAAACAGCTTAGGCAACAGATAATAAAAAGGTTACCTCTTGTTGAGATCACAGGTCAGACACATAATAGCACAAATACCTGTTAAAAGACATACCATTCCTTGTACCAGCTCTTTACCATAGATCCCTCAGGCTCTGGCTGTGGCACTCATCTTGGCCCTTACCAGACGCAGGTGTCATGGACCAAGGTGGAGGCCGAGCTGCATATAAATCTCCTGGAAATGAGGGCTGTCCTGTACAGCCTCCAGGCATTTCAGGAGCCTCTTTGCCCCGGTCCTCTGTTAATCCACATGGACAACATCAGTGTGATGCATTATATCGACAAATAAGGAGGCAGTCACTCCTTCAAACTAGGAGGCATTCACTCCTATCCCTTGTGCAAGGAAGCAATGAGAGTATGGTACTGGGCTCTGACCCATGGCCTACAACTATCAGCCATGCATCTCCCAGGGCTCTAAAAAGTCTTGGCAGACAGGCTAAGCAGGTCGCAGTCCAGGATTCACAAATGGAAACTGCAGACCTCCATGGTAAACAACCTCTCAGCAAGATGGGATCATCCAGAGTGGGACTTGTTTTACGTCCCCACACAATGCAAAACTGCCGCATTTCTGCTCGCTTGCTCTAGGGCCTCAAGTTTTTTGGCAAGACGTGTTGTCCCTCTCTTGGAAAGGGAAATTCCTCTTTGCATTTCCCCCAATTCCTCTAATATAGAGGGTTCTGCTTCAGCTGTGGATGGAGAGTGCCACTCTCATCCTTATTGCTCCATTATGGCCTCATCAGATATGGTTTCCACTTCTGCAACAGATGATATTGGAACCTCCTGTCCCTCTACCTCTATCCCAGGGTCTGTTGTCACAGGACAAGGGATCCCTGGTCCATCCAGACCTGAAGTCCATGTATCTGTATGCATGGCCCCTGAAGAAACATAGAAACATAGAAGTTGATGGCAGATACTGTAAGGACCGCAAGGCCCATCCAGTCGGCCCATTTCCTTTTCTACCTTATAAATGTGCCATTGGCCTTTGCTCTGTTAGTGGTCTATCTATTTATACTCATCTGTATTGCTCCCTTATGCCTATCCCATGCCTGTTTGAAGCCCTGCACTGTATCCATAGCCACCACTTCCTGAGGTAGGCCATTCCATGCATCCACCACCCTTTCTGTGAAAAAGAACTTCCCCACATTACCCCTTAATCGGCCTCCCTCTAATCTCATGGCTGTGTCCTCTTGTCCTGCTATTTTTCTTATATTGAAACATATTAGATTCTTTCACCTTGTTAATGCCCTTAAGGTGTTTGAATGTTTATATCATATCACCTCTCTCCCTCCTTTTCTCTAGGGTATACATATTGAGCTCCATTGATCTGTCCTCATATGTCTTCTGATGCAGTCCCTGCACCATTTTGGTTGACCTTCTCTGGACTGCCTCAATTTGGTTAATGTCCTTGTGAAGGTGTGGCCTCCAGTACTGCACGCAGTACTCCAGATGGGGCCTAACCAGTGTCTTGTAAAGATATAGTTATTGCACATTCTGCGGTATCCCCTAAGTTTGCTGATGTACTGATTATGGCTAGGAAGCCCTCTATCAGACATACTTATTCCTTGAAGTGGAAACAGTTCACTCTGTGGGCTGCTTCCAAGAATTTGGACCTATTTACGTGTCTTGTAAATGCTATGGTGGAATACTTGCCATTCTTGTCAGACTCTGGCCTGCAGTATTCCTCACTTAAGGTATATTTGGCTGCTATATCAGTTTTTCATGCCCTATTTATGGTCGTACGATTGCCCAGTTAGAGGTGTCCCATGTATTTCTGAGAGGTATTCTATATATGCAATCTCCTATCTATAATCCTGTCCCATCTTGGGACTTGAATTTTGTGCTTGAGAAACTGACGTTAGCTCCTTTTGAGCTGGCCATGAGCTGTGGCTTGCACGTCCTTGGAAAATGTTATTTTTAGTTGCAGTCACTTCTGCTCAAATGATTTCTGAACTTCAGGCTTTAATGTGTGATTCTCCTTATTTAATTTTTCACAAAGACAGAGTCTTTGTGCATATAAATCCTGAGTTTCTACCTAAGAAGGCATCTGAATTTACACTGAATCAAATGATAAACCTTACTGTTTGCTATTCTAAGCATGCCAATCAGGGTGCGGCATTGCTCCGTACACTGGATGTACGTAGCACACTCAGATAGTATGTTACTCACACCAAGGTCTGCAGAAAGTCCTCTCAGCTTTTTGTTTCATTTGTCCCTGGGAAAGAAGGCACCCTGTGTCTAAACAGTGACTATCCAAATGGCTGGCACATTGTATTACATTGTTATAGGAAGTACGGTAGGGAACTTTCTGGTGCTGTTCGTGACCACTCCACAGGGGAATGGCCATTTTTCCTGCCTTTTTCAAAAATGTTTCTGCTGCTGACATTTGTAGTCACATGGAGCACGGTCCACACCGTCACTAAACATTACAGTCTGGACATCGTCTGTCGTAGACCTGCTGCCTTCAAGCTTGCTGTACTGCAAGGCCTAATGTGCTGAATATATATCAGACTGTACCATCTTTCCACTTGCTGCCTGTGCTGAATATATATCAGACTGTACCATCCTTCGACTTTTACTTGAGAATTATTCCAAGGCTGTGGCCTAACAGAGGAGATATCCTCAAAGAAGATAGAACAGTTATGTAAGAACTTACTGTAACAGTAAATCTTCAAGAGAATCTCCTCTATTAGGCCATGCTGTCCCTCCCTCCTTCCCCTTCTCCTTCAGTGAGGGATACATCTGATGCTGTGCCTAAAACCTACTCCATGCATCCTATATCCAGCCCTATGCCTCTCCTTGCATGCCTGGTGCTGGTCTCATCTCCTGGTTCTCCATGGTTGGAACCTCCAAGGCTAATCTTTGGTGGGGAACTGAGGAGTGACGGTGCTGCCCATGCTTATATAGATGCAGATGTGGTATATCATCGTGGGCAGCCCCTAGCTAGCAAATGTTTCCCTATGGTCCTAGTGCTGATGGCTATAGTTCCAAAGGTGTGGCCTAATAGAGGAGATTCTTTCGAAGATATACTATTACGGTAAGGTCTTACATAACTTTTTTTTATAATCCCACTAATGGCATAAATATGTTTTAAATAAATATCCTATGTCACATAAGCAATAAAAAAATGCCCTCTACCTTTGTAGGTTAACAAATGACCAGCTTAGCTCGGATCTCTGGAAGAACCAGAATACTTCTGACTGGTGTCATGGGCAATCTGGACTCACTGAACTTTGGACGGGCAAGATGAAGTTAAACATACTGATAAAAAAGTAACTTTCCAAATGTAATCTTCATGGATTAAAATTACATGGCAGTAGGATGATTAGCTATGTGCCTGACAAAAACAAACATAAGTTAATGCCAAATTCTAAAAAACAAAATGACATAATGCCAATCTACTGATCAACAATATTCTCCATATGAGTTAAAACAACTCCTGGCTGAGAGTCCAGTGACAACGTTGGAGCTAAGAGACAATTCTACTCTTCTGTAGCACTTCATGTTGTCATTGGGAAGTTTCAGTTTATGGGTTCTAATAAGCATTATCCATCAGAATTAGGTAGAGGAGAATATTGCTGTATATCGTCTAGCGGGACTACTACTTTTTGATGGCTGCCTGCAGCACTCGGCATCCCTAACCAGACTGGACGTCCTTTTCAATGCTTTCTGTTGCTTTGCTCTGGATGCTCCTCCCTTTACCCACCACTGTGATCTGTATCACTCTGTAGCTCTTCCTTCCCTGGAAAACTG
Organism: Neoceratodus forsteri; assembly: GCA_016271365.2. Lineage (NCBI taxonomy): Eukaryota > Metazoa > Chordata > Ceratodontiformes > Ceratodontidae > Neoceratodus > Neoceratodus forsteri. The sequence goes on from CM057453.1 coordinate 129,053,206, forward strand.
CCATCTAGCCCACTGCATTAAATTCATCTCTAAATTCTGGTTTGATACTCTTCCCTCCCACCTCGTCTCCTCACTGTCCTCCTGCCCCTCTGCCCCTCTCTCCCTCGGATCTAATGACTCCTGCACCCTAGCCATCCCACGGCTTCCACCTCCCTCTATAGGTCAGTCATCATTCTCCTATAGGTTCCCAAAACTCTGAAACTCAATGCCTCATGAAATCGGGCACTCCTCCTATCCATCTCTTCCTCCCTCTTCAACTTCCTCTCCCCAACCTGCAGCTGCTCCTTATTCTCCCTCCCTCTCCACGTACCTGCCTAACACTTAATTGCGTGACGGAACCATAATGTGCTATTTGCACTTCTACATCTGTATTGTAGCTAATAGGTCTGCATTGTGTATATATGCACCACACTTCCCCTTCTAGGGCCAACTTCCACTCCGCATTTGCCACTGACAATGCCTCCTGGCTGCCTCACACTCTTTCTGACCCCCACACTATCCCATCCACCAACCCTTCTCTCCTCCCTGCTCCTCTCTCACCCAGCTACTGCCCACTTCCTTCCTCCTCCCCCCTCATCCTCTCTTCATCACTTGTCTTCTTTTTGCAACATGTGTAAACCTTGTAACCTATGATGTTGAACCATTGTTATGACGTGGAACCTTTGTAAAAGAGCCCTGGGCTCAAAGGTAATTTCTAATCCTAGAACAAATAAATAAAAAAAAAAAATAAATGCTACCTTGTGCCTCTTGCTACCAGGTCACCTAAACCCTATGCTGAACTCTTGATGCAAACTGTTTTATATACTTGTACTGATGCTTTCCTCTTTTTTATTACTTCATGTAAATGTGTTTTTGTCATGTTTTATTACCTCATGCAAATGTGTTTTTTGATGCACTGTACTCACATGTTCCCCTTCCCCAGGATGCTCTGTGAGATGAACAATTTTATATTGTTCAGTGTGCCTTTCCTGGTGAAACTTTTCAATAAATAAAAATAAATAAATAAAAGCTGAATTAACTGAGTTCTGAGGGTTAAGCCTGTAACATTTGGTGAAGGTGTACAGGGAATACCATCTGGCTGCCCTGCAAAGTTCTAAGATATATGCCTCTGCTCTTGCATCCAAGGATGTTGCCATGGTCCAGTCACTTGTACTCTAAGAAAAGCTTAAGAGTTTTCAGTTTTGATAACACATATGGCTTTTCTATGCAGGGTCTAACCCACCTAGTCAAAGTGGCCTAGGAAGCCTTTTGTCCTTTCTTTGCAGTTCCACATAAGATGAAAAACTGACAAACCAGCAAAACACTTCTCTCCTTTTCTGGCACATTTTGACCATTCTGCAAACATCTAGTTTGTGCAGTGTTTTGTGCGTGCGTGCGTGTGTGTGTGTGTGTGTTTCCTTGGGATTCACTGGCTTGGGACAGAACAAAGGAAAGTACACCTCTTGCTTCACATGAAAAGACAGTAGGCACCTCTGGGAGAAAATAAGGCATGGTACTGAGGACTACTTTGTCCTAGTGACAAATCAGATAAAGCTCCTTGCAGGAGACAGCCTAAAGATAACTGTCTGACTGAACAGATAGCTTCTAGAAAAACACACCTTGATGGAGAGAATATCTTCAGAAAAGGTGGCCAAAGGCTCAAAATGTGCTTCACATAGAGTTCTGAGGACCAAACTGAGATCCCATCGAGGCACAGGCAACTGGTAGAAGTGTCTGGCCCTACTGAATAAATGAAGAAATCTAATAATGTCCAAGTGGGTCCCAAGAAAGGAATCTTCCATGGGGATGAAAACAGCCCCAAAGCTGGTACCCTGACCCAAATGGATGCTTAGGACTAGACCCCTCCTCTCTACTCCGGCCTGAAGGAAGTCCAGATTCTGATCCAGAGAAGCTTTCTTTGGCTTGATCTCTGTTGGTGAAAATGTACCAGACCCACTTGTGTGCAGAAGACATGGAGAACTTCCTAAAGGATATGTCCATTACCTTAGTTGAATAATTAACCACTCATAGAAACATAACATAGACAATGATGGCAGATAAGTGGGATTCATAGCCCCCTACTCTCAGGAACTAGGCTGTCAGTTGCAATTTGGTTGGACCCAGATATAGTACGGGACTCTGTTCCAACAGGTCCCTTCAGAAAGGGAGTTAAAATGACTAGCTTTGAGAAACGGAGTGCTTCTCCAGGCAGGAAAAGACTGAAGTCTATCTAGTCTGCTCTGTTCGATCTTAACTCCCAGTCCATCATCCTACCTGTGTATGCACTGCTGGGCCTCTTTGTGGTATCTAAGCTCCCCCTTCTGTTCCAATGTTCTCTCTGATTTTTATCTGCCGTTTATGTCTGTTCCAGTCTCTCCTGAAGCCCACCACAGTTTCCATTTTTATCACCTTCCTAGGCAGCCCATTCCACCTGTCCACTACCCTCTATGTGAAGAAAGAAAAAAATTGCTCACCGTAGTAATTTGTCTTCTCAGGGATCCACCAGTGAGTATTACATTGAGCATCATCCTGCCAGAGTGTGATGCCTTGGAGATAAAATGCATAAATCTTAGAATGTAGAATACACATTCACACTCTGTGCACCGTGGTCACGCTCCCCTGCTGTCTCTATGATAGATCTGTTTCTATAGCTAGCCTAGGGAAGCAGTGACAATTAAACTAGCTAAATGGCTACTAGAATTTGTTTTTAATTTATTCTTCAGAATTAAAAAAAAATCCAACCAACTTGAAGCAGACAAAATCTAAAAAGCTTTAAATGGTCACATTTTAACAATTGTTGAGGAACTACAATAAGTAATGGTCAAGCAACCTTAAGATAAGAACTGACTTTTGTGTGACCCTATTTTCAGGTTCTGGAAGGGGAAGCAGGGTCAGGGTTTGTAATGCTCGTTGACAGATCCCTAAGAAGAAACAACAATACTATGGTGAGTAATTTTTGTCTTAAAGCAACAGGAATCCATCAATGATGCCTTACAGCAAGCAGCACCTTGGGAGGATGGGTTCAGAACTTATCCAGGAAAAAGGTTTTGCAAGACAGCATTTCAAAAACTGGCATCCCTCTTGGATTGTATGTCCAGACAGTAATGTGTTGTGAAGGTGTATACTGTTTTCCAGGTAGCAGCTTTACAAATTTCTAGGAGGGGGATGCCCTTTGTAGCTGCCACAAAGGCAGAAGTACCCCTTGTTGAATGTGCCTGTTAGCCTCTGGGAGGTAATTTATCAGCTTTTTCATAACAGAACTGAATGCAGGAGACTATCCAATGAGAAACAGTTTTCCTAGCTGCTGGTTTACTTTTGGCAACCTCTTCACAGGTAACAAAATACTGTGTGCTCTGCAATCTGGCATCCCTTATCCGGTCCATGCTGTGACCTAGTGCCCTTTTTATATCCAGAGAGTGCATTTTTGCTCACCAGTACGGGAATATTCAGGACAGAGTACAGGAAGAGAAACTGACTGGTTTAAGTGGAATTCTGACACCACCTTAAGTAGGAATTTCCTACTGGTCCTAAGGACTGCCTATATATGTGGAAGATTATGCAGATTGGAACTGTACAGAAGGCTTGCAGCTTGCTTACCCTCCTGGCAGATGTCATGACTATCAGGAAAACTGTTTTCCATGTGACATATTTTATTTTTCCCATACATACTTTACACCTCCTTTGGTGCTGGCAAGCAGCTCCAGCCCCTCCCTTGGAGGGGAATTGTCTCTCTGGCAATGTTTTCCCCACACCCACCCCAACCGGCCATCCCCCATGGCTTGCCCCCCCATGATAGGGCTGGTGGCGAGGGGTGCTGGCCTCCCCCCACCCCCAGAAGCCAATATCTAGATTGCCTGGGGGAGGCGCGGGTGCAGCCCGCCATCATTGAGCCTGCCAAATCCGAACCTTTTTCTGTTTTCTCCCCGGACCCACACACATGCAGTGGGTAGGGCAACTATCTCCACCTCCATGGAGGCAGTCTTACACCTTGTGCGTGGGTTCACCCTTTCTAGCATCACACCTGTGCTGATCCCCAGCCTCCGCTGGGTGTCAGTCTACAGTGCGATGCTGAGTCCCCCCACCCCCGAGAAAGGAGAGCTGACAACAGACACTCAACCCTTCCTTGCCCCGGCTGACCCCTGAGTGACCGGAGTCCATTCCCAAACTTGGGTCGCCGGCATAGCACGAGGTAAGGCGTCCAGTGCCTCAGCCCTCTGTGTCACTGGGCCGGCCCTCATGTGACATATTTTAAATCAGCTGTAGGCACAAAGCAGCCTACGTCAGCTGGGCAAGACAGATATTTAAATCTCATGGAGGCACTGTGTCCTTTACAAGAGGATACAGATGACTAAAGCCCTTAAATAACCTTTTAAAAACAAGCTGAGGCACCAGAAACCTGCCTTTTCCTATTGATGTGTAGGCTGGCACTGCTGCCAGGTGTACCTTCAGGGTTGAAGGTATCCGATCTACAGATGTAGGTGTACCAGGTTGTCCACAACTGTAGGCAGCCCTGCATGCATGGGATTATCTTCCTGGGGATACACTTGCATGAGAATATCTTCAAGTTAGAGGAGTATGCTTTCCTTGTTGCTGGTTTTCTGGAAACCCTCAGCACCTCCTCTGACAGATTCAGACTAGAGAATTCTAGCTCTTCAAGAACTATGCCTTCAGACGTGGTGTTTAGATGTCTGGGAATGTTATTCTGCCCCGAGACAGAGTCAGCAGAGTTGTATCTCAGTGGCAGGCTGTTTGGAATCCTGCTTGACAGGGTCAGAAGCACCGAGTACCAGGCCTGTACAACCAAGTTTGGGACTCTCAGGATTGTAGATGCTGGCTCTTTCCTGAACTTTATGAGCACTCTCTGTATGAGTGGCAATGGTGGGAAGGCATACAGAAATCTCCCTGTCCAGTCCTGAACTAGGGCATCTTCTGGGACTGCGTCCCTAGCTGGTGGCCTGAAACAAAACTGTGAGCTGATTGTTCTCCTAAGAGGCCAACAGGTCTATTTCCCGGGTGCCTCATCTTCTGTAGACTGAGGCCAGCACTTGCTGGTTCAAGGTCTAATGGTTTCTCTGACTGATTCTACTTAGGGAGTTTGCCAGTACGTTGTCCTTGCCTGGCAGATGTAGTACAGAAATGTTTATGTTCAGGGAGTAAGCCAGATCCTCATGGCTTCTGTGCACAGTTTTGAGGATCTTGTTCCTCCCTACTTATTTGTTTCTGTAGTATGACCCTTATGACATTAACTTGGAAGAAAAGGATTGCACTGCCAGCAATGCTTCCCTGAACTTGAGGAGATTTATATGCTCCTGAGTCTCCTGTGGGCTCTAGATGCCACTTACTGCGAGATCCTCCAGATGGGCACCCCACCCTAAGAGTGAAGCATCTATCGTGAGAATACTTACTGGGGCTTGCTGAAGGAAGGGAATGCCTGCTGTAAGGTTGCTTTCCTCCTTCCACCACTCTAGTGCTTGCACAAAGATCTTTGTGAATGGCACTAACTTGCACAGTTAATCAGACCTGTGGGACCAGTGACCCTCTTAGGTGGTACTGAATGCCCCTCATCTGAAACCTGGCCCATGGCACCATGACTTTGGATGAGGCTGTGTAGCCCTGTAACTGCAAAAAATCCCTTGCTGGCCTTAGATGGCCCAGTGTAAGGATTCTGCTGTCCTAATCAGATTTGATATTCTTTCCTGTGGAAGGAAATTCCTCTGCAGGGTATCTAGCTTTGCATCTATGAAGTCCAGTACCTTAACTGGTTGTATTTGAGACTTCTGTAAATTTATTAGGAATCCCAGGCTCTCTAGGGTGTTTACCTGTTTTATGAAGCACCGTGCTTCTTGCTCTGTTTTCCCTGAGACTAGCCAGTCACACAGGTAGGGAAAATCCACCAGACCTTGGGATGGATATTCAGAGGGGCCCCTAGACTATTGCAAGATGCGTCAAACAGCAGCCTATGGCAAAGCTTCATGTTCCACGGACCCTGCATCGGATTTTGGTAGAAAATCAGCCCTGGTGGTAAAGTCCTCATGGCTGCTGCAAGTGGTTCCCTGCGCTACACAAAAGATGCAAGGCAGGGGTTTGACGGAAACCGCTGACATCCTCTGGTATTTTGAAAATCCAGCGCCATGTGTGTGATCCTGACCTATCCACCAGTGGCAACCACACTGCCCAACTGCCATTGCCCCCCACCATTCCAGACAGCAACCCCAGGCTGGCATGCAAGAACTCAGTGCCCTATGCATTAAAGTCCCAATCCCATGCCACAATGAAAACATGACTGCTGGGCTCCAATAGCTATATGCACATCCCAGATCACACAATGACAGACCCACGTGTGGAGAGCAAGCCATCCCCCCCACACATAAACACACACACTGGTCACATCCTGCACCACAGCACATGTGCAGACGAGCTGAATGTGAAATAACACTCTGAGGGGGACTGCCCGGGCCACATGACACACTTCATGTATACATGCACTGTGCAGACACTGCCATCTTCTGCCACCCACAGTGCAATAATAACATCTGTGTGCCACAGTCCCGCATCCATGGCCTGCACAGACATCAGTGTGACATGGGCATAGGAACCTATATGAGTCCCAGCTGTGCACTGAGTCTGCTGTAGCTCACGGTCACTGTCTCCCTGGTCACTGCACCAATACAATATGCATTCCCCAAGAGCAATGCCGCAACATGGTATCTCGCGTTTCTGCATTCAAAGACCCCCCCATAGCTCATCCCCAGAATTCTCGTGGGCACTGCAGAGCACAGTATGTGTCTGTGTAGGTGCAGGGTGGTAGGTAGGCTGTGTCTGCTTGTGAGTTCTGCCCTCTGCACACAGGGCTGGCATTGACAGTGGACACGAATGCAGTCACTGCAATACAACAGCTGGGGCTCCTGGGAGTCAGGGACAGTGACAGACTGGAGCCATGCGGTTGGGCAAGAGCCGTACTATGGAATCAGCTGAGGTATGATGAGGGTGCCAGTGTGCAGGTGAGTTGAGTGCCCCATCCAGTGCTCCAACCCCACTCCTCCTCCTCCTCCTCCTCCCATACCACAGGACCCTTACCTTTAACCCCCCCATGCTTTCCCATGTTCCCTATAACAGCCAAATATGGTAGCAAAACCCACCTACTCACGGGGGGAGGGTGCAGAATGCTCTATAGGGTGATGCAGTTGTACACAGTATGCACAGCAGGTAGGGCCACCACAGACATCAGGGCACAGTATTTGGAAGTCCAGTACAGCTGCCAAGTGGATAATGGGCCTCTGTGGGAGGACATGGGACTCCAGGCCACCTGCCCATCCTATGAAGGTGCTGCCTTAGGCACTCAGGTCTGTGGTGACAGATAGTGCTGGCACATATCCTGAAGTAGCAGCTATAGGTTAGTTCTGCCATCTGCATGGAGGTCCTTACCTCTCTCCTCCTGATGGGCATTGATGTCAACCTGTCTGATGGCTGTGTCAGTTGGCCAGTCTATTCTGCTCTGGAATAGGGACACTGTTATTGATAGTGCCCCCATGCTGCAGCTAGCCATGCAGGCTCCTGGGGTCCACTGTGCCTGCCTGCCATGTGCTACGCCTGTGGCGCTAGGGTTCTTACACCAGCTCTGCCTGCTGTAAGCACAGCTGGGACTTGATGCCGTCCAGAATCCTGAAAAAGGGGATGCTGCATCTCGTATGTGGTGCAGGCCCCTCTCTGCCGTGGTGCAGCTGAAGCACTGTCACAAGCCCAGCACAAGCCAGTCTTGGAGCAGGCAACCATGCTTTGGACACAAGCATTGTTGCAAAATCAGGAATGACACATGGTGTGGCACATGGTGCCCCTTGTGACATGTCTTTTTTATGCAAGAACTGTGCGTCATTCCCAGGCCATTGAAAATCTGGCCCCTTGTCTTCTCAGGTGTGCTTCTACCATGGCTTAGTTAGCACTTCATGAATACCCTTGGTGCAGAGGTGAGGCCGAAGGGAAGGGCTACTAACTGCTATTGGCAGTTTCCCAGCCTGAACCTGAGGTATTTTCTCTAGCTGGATGTGACTGGAATTTGTAAGTAGGTATCTTTCAGACCCAATGAGTCCAACCTATCTCTTGGCTTTATAAAGATGGTATCACTATGCCCAGTGCGATCATCCTGAAATTTTCTTTGTTTGATATGTTTGTTCAGATGTCATATTTAAATGGGTCACCACTCCCCATTTCTCTTGTGGGATAGAAGTGTCTTGAAAAGCGGCCCTTTCCCCATTATGAGGTAGGGAACCTTTTCTACTGCCTTAGCCTGTAGCAGTTTCTTAACTTTCAGTTCCAGCAGAATTCTTTCTGTTGGTGAATGGGAGGGGAAGTTTTTTGTCTCTGTAATCATGGGAACCTTTTCATTTGCAGCGACAATCCTTGACCCACTCTTTCCAGGACCCACTTGTATGTGGTACTGTTTTACCCATTCCTGAAAGTAGTGGGTCAGCCTCACCACCACCACCACCCCCACTGGCAATGGTTGACTGGTGATCTGAGCAGAATTGTCAGGAGTTCTGTTTTGGCTGTGGCTTGGAGACTGAGGCTGGAGCATATTGGGAGCCCCTCCTGCCTCTGCTTCTATAGTAACTTCTTTGGGGTTGGTACTCATAGGGGGCATATGGTAGTATCCCCTGCCCCTGCCTTTCCTCCCATAAAGCCTGTAGGAAATGGAGCTCTTTTCCTTTTCAGTGTTATTCTTAAAAGTGGCTAGTATTCATCCAGTGTTTTCATGTGCACCTCTGTTTTGTCGCCAAATAGGGAATTTCCTTCAAAGGGAAAATCCATGGCTTTAGCCTGAGTGTCCTGGGTAAAGATGGTAGCCATTAGCCAGGCTAACCTTATCAGTTCCACTGCATGAGTTAATGAGTTCTTTATTCTGCATCTAAATCAATTGATGACATCAACCTCACACTCTCACGCGACTTTCAATCTCTTCAATTATGGCTCTCTAACAGCCATCAAAATCTAAACCTAGATAAAACATGAGCCATGGTATTTGGATCCTCAAAAAAACTGCCCTTTACTGCTCCTAAGCTATTGATTCACTGCAGGGACGGAATCTCGGTCACCAACACTTCCTCCTTCAAATACCTAGGGGTCACTCTTGATCCCTCCCTCGATTTCTCAGCTCATGTCAATGTGGTTTGTCGTGCTGTTAGCTTGCCGAAAATTGGTGGTGCCTACGAGTTAGCCCTCCCTCACTCCATCTGACAGACTATCTGTAGCGAGAGGAGTGCTTCTACCTCAGCTCCAATACGCTTTCCCAGTTCTATACTCTGCCAATACCAGTGTGCTCAGCAAATGGGACACTTCCTACAATAATATCTGCAGATTCGCCTTAACTGCCCCTCGCCTTACTCATCATTGCCTCCTTTACTCCGGCTTAAACTGGCTGTCACCCAAGGATCTCTGGGCCTACTCTCTCGGGTGTTTTATCGACTCCCTAACTAGACCTCCTCGCCCGGACTCCCTAGCCAACTTGCTTGTTCCAGTTTCCCAATCCCACTCCCTAAGGTCCTCCTCAGTCCCAATGCTCTCTATTAGACCTTGTGCCACAAAAATGGGTGAACAGGCATTCTCCAACTTTGCTCCTAAGTTCTGGAACTCGCTCCCCCTCCATGTTAAAAATTCTGCCTCCTGTTGGGTCTTTAAAAGCTTGCTGTTCTATTACCTCTACACCCATGGTCACTGCAAATGCCCCTAAACCCAACTCCACTAGGCCTCCTGGCTGAGGCTTGGACCTATTGTTATTTTGTTATGGACCTGTTGTTATTTTGTTAAATTATTGCTTTTTAATGTGTTCATGCCATGTACTTACTTGCTGGTCTAGCACAGTTAGAGTGCTAGCATTTCCACTACTCTACTCAACCTTGACTCTAACTGTATCCTGTATAACTAGTTTGTTGATCTTTCCTAGCATGTATTCTGTACAAAATCGGTTGAACTCTTTATGTTGTTCTTATTTATTAACTTGCAGTAATGTGTTTATCTGTACTTTTGTCTTGTACTCTCCCAGGTCGTGCCTGAAAATAGGCAGGATTGTTGCCTAGTGCACTTACCCGGTCACCAAAAGCTAATAAATAAATAAATACTCATGAGGCAGAATCAATGGACTTTGCAAAGGCATTTGACAAAGTCCCACATAAAGCCTGAATACAAAAGTTGATAAGACATTCAGATGGATTACCGAATTATACAATGGATTTAAGGCTGGCCGAGTAGCAGAAGTCAGAGGGTTAGCATAGATGGTTACTTATCTGCACCTATAGCAGTGACTAGTGGGGTGCCACAGGGCTCGGTGCTTGGGCCAATGCTATTCCATATATTTGTTTCAGATATGGGCAAACAGGTAACAAACTGGCTAAGTAAATACGGAGATAACACTAAACTCGCCAGTGTCAATACCCAAGAAGATGTGGTTGCACTCCAAAGGGTTCTAGAAAACATATCAAAATGGGCTGATACTTGCGGGATGAGCTTTAACAGTGATGAGTGCTGTGTTATACACATAGGCAGGCAAAATAAGAAAGCCACATACCAACTGAACGGACTGCCTCTTAGAGAATCAAATGAAGAAACAGACTGAAAAATTAGCATACGATACACATTGCAATGCACACATAGCGAAGGCTAAGGCTAAGAGATTACTTTGGACTATAAAACGTAATTTTAGAAGTAGGAATGAAATAATGCCCCTGTATAACGCTTATGTTAGACCCCTACTTGACAGTGGTAGCCCAGTATGGGGACCTATCTGTCTCGCTCCAAACCACTGCATTTTTACATGAACATAATCTCCTTTCTGTGTCTCAATATGACTGCAGAAAGGGCCAAAGCACTACAACAGCTCTTCTTAAGTACACTAACAATGCCAAAATTGCTATGGACTCCGGCCTTCTAACTGGGGCAGTCTTAATTGACCTTACCAAGGCTTTTGACCTTGTAGACCACACCTTACTTAAGGCCAAAATGATTTCTCTCGGCTTCTCCCGAGGTAGTTGCTTGGCATAATAGCTACCTATCTAACAGACAACAATAAATTAAATACAGCTCTGCCTCATCAGAACTTGCCACCATTAACATTGGGGTACCTCAAGGCTCCATCCTTGGCCCTTTTCTCTATCTTCATTAATGACATCTCTCTTAATGTCTTTCATTCCTCATCCCTTCTTTACACTGATGACCTCGTACTCTACTACTGTGCTAAAGATGTCCCTAACCTCAATTCTAGTCTATCTTCTGATTTTTGCCATATTCAAGATTGGCTTTCCAGAAATGAACTAGTTCTAAATACTAATAAAACCCAGGCCATCCTGTTTGGGTCTGCCCCAGACTAAAGAAATGCCATAACCAGCTATCTGTTTCCTCCACAGATGGCTCTATACTAAGTAATGTGCAATCTTTTAAATATCTAAGTATCACACTTGACCCATCCCTGGACTTTGACCTACCCCATCTCCCTCATCTGTATAGCTGTGAACACTAAGATCGGACTGGCCTACAGAGCCAGATGTGCCCTCGCTCCCTCTGTACATGTAGCTATAGCCCAAGGCATACTTCTATCAGCCCTAACATATAGCTTGGTTACTTATACTGGCGCATCCAAATCTAGTCTTCTAAAATGGAACACATCATATAATAACATATGTCGTCTTACACTGGCCTCACATCGTCGTACTCACCACTGTTATTTATACAACTGTCTTAAATGGCTATCATCCATGGTCCACCATTCATTCTCTGTCTCTCTGTCTGTCTGTCTCTCTCTCTCTCGACTGATATCATATCTTGATCTGGTGTTCCCTCTTCTTTAGCCCAGATGCTCGTCCCTCAAAGCCCACACTGTGATCTTCGCTCTGGCAATCAAATGCTCTTTCAAGTGACCAGATGCAAAATGGCCATAGGTGTCTAAGCTTTCTCTCACTTTGCACCTGTCTATTGGAACTCTCTACCCACAAACATATGCCTCTCCTTTACCCACTTTTGCCTTAAATACCTCCTGAGAAGCCACCTGCTGATTATTGACTGTTGCTCCTGTTTCTGGCCACCCTGAACTCTACTGACCCTTATTGCTGACAAGATTAGTCTGTTTCTCAGCCATTAAAGATACCAGTAATGCAAAATCCTACCCCCTTGAACTTATTGCCTACTACCTTGTATTTTGGTCTCCACCTTCTCTTGTTATCTTTGTCCTAACTAAACTCCTCTCCCCATCCCTTAAGTGCTACCTCTACTTTTCTCTTCCCTTCTAGTGGGCTCCTTATGCCTGCTGCCCTGCACTTGTAACCACAGGTCTGAACTAGGGTATTGCATGTTATTTTAAGCGTTATCATGTTGACGTATGGATTTACTATCTTTGTAATATTTGTACCTTCGATCAGTGACTATTGTACTGTTTGATATACTCATTCCTGAAATGTTTGTACTCTTTTCTTGTGCTACTCAATGATTTTGTATCTTATGTTCTTGTACTACCCTGTATTTGACTGTACTGTATTTTGTTTGTACTGTCCTGTGTCATGCCTGAAAACAGGCATTTTCAATGTCTAGTGCACTTACCTAGTTACCAAAAACAAATCAAATTACTAAAGGTACTACAGAAAGAATAGAAAGAATCCAGAGACAAGCTACCAAAATGATACATGATGTAAAGACTTTATCCTATAAGGAGTGCCTACAAAAACTAAACCTGATGTCCCTGGAGACAAGAAAAATACAAGGTGATCTACTTTTATATTGTGATATAGTGCAAGATAACTATCTTTTAAAGAGCAGCTGACGCCTTTGGGAAAACTTTGGAAAACATAATACTTAGACCCAAGTTAGCTTGTATTTCATATTCCTTATATAAATTTCTCCTCTTCATTATTTATCACTGAAAAAGTTCCCACAAAAACAAGATCTTTATCCCTCAGAGTTCATCTGCCTCTATAGCTTATTCCCTACTTGAAATCATAATGCCCTGCTGTGACTGCACAGTCTGTTACCATGGGAATAATGATGATGTCACAAGCAGAGTATTATGATATCAGGTTGGGAAGAAGCAATAGGAGCCGATGAACCCTCAAGAAACAAGTATCCTGTTTTTGAAGAAACTTACCTCAGTAATAAGTAATGGGGATAAGAAATACACAGTCGATGAGAAACATAAGCTGCTTTGTGTCCAAATATTGAGTTTTTGAAAGTTCTTCTTGAGGCATCAGTGGTTCTTTAACTGAACTGGAATTTGACTTCAAAAATGATAGAATGGGTACAAGAGGCTATCCCTTGCAATTGAGACCTAAAAATGTAATACTAATAAAGGAAAGCTTTTTACACACAAAGAGTGGTTAATCCATGAATAAACTACCTTTGAAGATTATAATTAGTAAAGACAAAGAACAGTTTAAAAAAAGGTTAGACAACTATATTTCGAATGGAAATATTCAGTCTTACTATGGATGAATGGCAGGAGCACATATGGCCAACTGCCTTCTCAGCTCCTCATACCTTAGTATGAACCTTAGTAATAAAGTCAACAGCCATGTTGAACTGGTATTCAGTAGCATCGAAGGCTAACTTTGCTGTAGCAACCAGATCCTGTGCCACTTTGCCAGCCACCTTATCACTCGGTGCTAGTACTGCATTCCACAATGTTTCTGGCATTGGGCTGTGCTTGTCAAATAAGAAAAAATTACTCATCGCAGTAATCTTCTTTCTTCCAAGGGGTCCTTTAGCATCAGTAACTTTAGCAGTTAGCTGGCTAGGTACAACTGCCCCGGAGGTATGCCTTTAAGAGAAATTTAAATGAGCTAAGGGCCATAGCCAATCAGAAAACAGGAAGGGGAGTGAGCTGAGTGAGAGCTGCTGAAGGCTTCAGAATTTTTTCAAAGGAAAAATGAGGGCACATGCCTGAAAAAGAATCAACAGGATTCAAAAAACATGCAATTGTCCACAAAAAGTGGCAATAGAGACAACAACAACAACACAAGTTAAAAACTCATCAGTAAGAAATTCCAAATTTGGTAGAAGGTGTGATAAAGAGCCCTTCTCTGACAGGTGAACTGGGGAGGAAGGGTGGGAGCTTACTGATGCTAAAGGACCCCTTGGAAGAAAGAAGATTACTGCGGTGAGTAATTTTTTCTTCCTACCTCAGGACTCCTTTAACATCAGTAACTTTAGCAGACTACCGAGCAGTACCAAGTAGGAGGTGGGCGGAGAACCTACTTAGGAAAGAGGCTCTACAGAACCGCCCTGCCAAATCTGGCATCAGATCTGGTCTGCACATCCAAACTGCAGTGTTTCACAAAGGTGTGCACAGATTTCCAGGTAGCTGCTTTGCAGACATCCAGAAGGGGAATGTCCCTAGCAATAACTTACTGAAAACAGGATGGGGTGCCAGGGAAGATCCCTTCCCTGCAGAAAGAAAAGCAGACACAGCTGCTAAATGAACTTTAAGGGTTGCAGACCTAAGGCCTAGGCTATTAAGATGAACCAAATGATCCAAAGCTGTGGCAATACCTGCAGCCTCCGGCTGTATACTGTACCTCTCTGAGAACACCAAATGTTGAACCTTTTCCATTTGGAATTATAAGTTTTCCTGGTAGAAGGTTTCATAAAGACCTTCAAAATATCCATGACACCCTGAGAAAGATGCAGGCCTGCATATTCTTACTCTTCAAGAACCAGGCTTTGAGACTGAGAGACTGGAGATTGGCATACCAAATCCTCCCTTGAGAGGAAGTTAACAAATTGTGTCTCCTGGGTAGAGACAGGGGGAGTGATGCTGCTAGAGACAACAAGAGAGGATACCAGGGTTGTCTGGCCCAGTCTGGGGCCACTAGTATCACTGAGCAGGGTTGAGACCTGATCTTGATCAGGACTCAGAATAGTAGAGGAAAGGGAGGAAAGGCATAAAGAAACCTGCCTGTCCAATCTAATAGGAGAGCATCCAGAGGAACAGTCCCGAGGACTGGAGGTCTGCAGCAGAACAGAGGAAGTTGATACATGTCTGGGGCTGCAAATAGATCTATCTCTGGAGCCCCCCATCTGGTGAAGATGACTTTCAGGATATGAGGGTTCAGGGTCCATTTGTGATGGCCCTGGGATATTCTGCTGAAAGCATCTGCCAGCACATTGTCCTTCCCTGGAAGATGAACTGCTATCAGGGAAGCTTGGAGACAGTAAACTAGAGACCACAGTTTCATGGCTTCTCTGAACAAGGCCATAGACCGAGTGCCTCCCTGCTTGTTTATGTACCACATTGTGGTGGTGTTGTCTGTCCTGACTTGCACCACTTTGCCTTTGACTGACTCTGAGAAAGCCTGGAGGGCTAGGAATACAGCTCTGAGTTCCAGGAGATTGATGTGAAGGAGAGACTCTTGCTGTGACCAAATTCCCTGTGCAGTGAGAGCCCCCAGATGGGCTCCCCAACCCAGGAGAGAGACATCTGTGGTTAAAACCACTGAGGGGGCTTGACTGAGAAATGGGACACCCTGTCTGAGATTGTTTTGAACCAGCCACCACTGGAGAGCCTGAACCAGAGTCCGAGTCACTGGAATCAGTTTGCTGAGAGAATCTTTCTTCTGAGATCAAAACGACTTTAAGAGGAACTGAATGTCCCTCATCTGAAACCTGGCTCCTTGTACCACAGCAGTGGAAGCTGCCATGTGGCCTAGGAGTTGGAGAAAGTGCGTGGCTGGTTGAGAGACCAGAGGCCGAAAAGAGGAGGCCTGATCTGTAAGGGTGGTTACCCTTGTCTGTGGGAAGAAGGCCCTTGCATGGACTGTATCTAACTCTACTCCTATAAAAGTGAGGAGTTGTATAGGTTCGAGAACTGACTTGGGAAGATTGAGAATGAATCCAAGGGAACTGAGCAGATTCTGAGAAACTTCCAGAGCTGACTTGACTTGGTCTGAGGACTGGCCTACACTGAGCCAGTCATCTAGATAAGGGAAGATTAAGATACCCTGCCTTCTGAGGAAGGCTACTACTACTGCTGCAAGGCACTTTGTAAATACCCTTGGAGCTAAAGTGCGGCCAAAGGGCATGGCTCTGAATTGGTAATGGCCTGAGGGCAATCCGAACCTGAGGTAATTTCTGTGGGAGCACCTGATAGGAATGTGGAAATAGGCATCCTTGAGGTCCAGGGATGCTAGCCAGTCCCCTGGCCTGAGAGAGAGGAGAATTACTCCCAGAGTCACCATTTTGAACTTTGGTTTTGTGATATGTTTGTTCAGATATCTTAAGTCTAGGATGGGTCGCCACTCCCCTGTTTTTTGGGGGGTAAGGAAGTACCTGGAGTACAGCCATTTGCCCCTGTGTTGTGGAGGAACCTTTTCCACAGCTTTGAGAGCTAGCAGGGAAGAAACCTCTGCCTCTAAGGCAATGGTCTCTGATGCTGATGCAGGAGGAAAAGACCTGACTCTCATTTTTGGAAATCTTTTGAAACTGAGAGCCAGGCCCTGGCTTACTACCTCCAGGCACCTCCAGGACCCACTTGTCTGAAGTAACAGACTTCAAGGCCTGGAAATAGTAAGCCAGCCTGCCCCCTACTGGTATAGGGGAGGCAACCTGAACTGACACATCAGGGTGTCTGTTTTGCAGGAGCCTTGGACTGGGAAGAGGATGCAGTCCTGCTCATACCCTCCTATCTCTCCCTTGGAAGAACCCCCTCTGTGGGAAGGAAGAGGAGGCATGTGAAAAGGCCTGCCCCTGCTCATAGACTGCCACCTCCGAGGAGTGACTTGCCTCTCTTTGGCCTGTGTACTCCTGTAGGTGGTCCTGTATTCACCCATTTTATTCATGTAAGCCTTGGTCTGCTCCCCAAACAGAGAATTGCCAACCACAGGAAAATCCATGGCCTTAGCCTGGGTATCCTGAGACATGCTAGTACATCTGAGACAAGCAAATCTCCTGAGAGACATGGATGTAGCCATGACTCTAGATGCCACATCATTAGAGTCAACAGCAGCATGCAATTGTACTTTAGATGTCTCTATTTCATCAGCAGCCACCTCCTCCAGCTGTTTGGCAAGCTGGGGGGGGGGCCGGGGGCCTTCTTTGTTTGTTCCATTATTGTGTCCCAGCTGGACTTCTGGTACCTAGCTGTATAGGCCATGTGGGTTGCCTGCCTGAGTCCCAAAGAAGATGCCAAGTACTGTTTTTTGGCCATGGCATCCACCTTCCTGGAATTTTTATCTGGGGGGGTGTGTGAAGCCAAAGGAATGTTAGCCCTGTCACAGGTTGCAGCCTGCACTACCCCAACATGGCTGCAAAGGTTGTACAAAAATTCTGTACCAGAGCCTGACAGAGTGCATCTCCTGTTCATTTTCTTATCCACAGGTGAAGAGTTAGGCATTTGTAAAATTGTTCGTCTGTTTCCCCAAGGACTTGTGAGGAGGGATAGATAGCCTTTTGGACTCTGGGACGTCCATCATTTCTATATAATCAGGCTCTTCTTCCTCATCAGCAGCTTCCACCACTGGAAGCTGGAGAGTTTCAGCCACTTTTCTCTAAATCAGAAAATGGGAAAGAGACTCAGAAAGCCTGGGAGGGGAGACATTGGAAGGCCTGTCTGGGGAGATGTCAGGCTCTATAGGCTCATCTAGGCCTCCAAAATCAGTATCCTCAAAATCCTCTTCCTCCTCTTTGTCTCACTCCCACTCCACATCATAAAACAATTCCAGACCATAATCAGATGGAGTTGGGTCCAACCAAACCAACCGCTTAATTGGAGGGATCGGTTCAGAAGGAACTGGACGAAGCGACTGCACAATGCTTATCGCTTTGGCTAGTTCAGCGGCGGTTGGATCTTGCGGTTCAGGATCCGAACCAGCCGACTTCCTTTTTCTTTTTGATGGAACCAACCCCTCAGAGTCAGATCTCCTTTTGCCCGAGGGTGTATCGTCTGTGTCAGCAGGCGCCCCTACAGGTTCGTCCGGAACCGAACCGGGCTGGCCATTCGGTTCAGCGGATGTCTCAGCCTCCCTTTCCTTCAGCCTACTTAATCTGTTATCCAAAGTGGCTTTGGGAAAGTTTTTACATATTTGGCAGTCTGATTTGAGGTGGTCAAACCCCCAAACAATAAACACAAATGAGGTGGGGAACAGCTTTAGCAAAAGCCTCCCCACACTCAATACAGTGTCGAAACCCAGTGGGACCGATTTTCTTCTTGGGTTTCTCAGACATAGCCTTAACCTACAAATTACCCACAAAAGCTTTTAAGCCAGGTAATACACCCTTATTGGTTACCAACCGTGTCACGGGCTGCGGAAAAAAATGAAGAAAATCTTGTTTTTTTTAAACCGATAAGAACCGGACAACACTACTAAAATCTCAGAAAGAAAGAAATAAGAGAGTGTTTTGTTTCCCAACCGGACCGACCGGTAGGAAGTCGAAGAAAAACTATTTCCACACAGTAAATTCAAAAACAATTCACTATCTATCTGCTTACGCTACCCTATACCGAAGACAGAGATCTAATACCAAAAATACAAGAAAATCGGTTGAACAAACCGAGCAATTCAAAACTTTACTGAACCGAAGGAGAAATCTCCGGAGCGACTTCACTGTTAGGCAGAGTAAAGAATCTGACGGTTACACTGAGATGTACCAGAGACAGAGGTTTGAAAACTGAGCTCGAGCTCAACGTTCTATGCCCTGGCATAGAATTAACCCTTACTCTCTGGAGCAGTTCAAGTGCTGAGGCAAACTGCATATAGTCAGAATGCAGCAAGACTTCATGTTGTTTGAATAATATTAGTGGATCCCTTTGGAAGAAACAAGATTACTACAGGTGAGCAATTTTTTCTTCTAACCCCAGGAATCCACTAATATTATTACTCTTGCAGACTATGCAGCAGTACCTCAAGGAGGTGGGCCAGAATCTATTTAGGAAAAAGTCTCTGCAAGACTGCTGTGCCAAATATGGCATCACTCCTGGACTGGGTGTCCAGGCTATAATGCTTAGTGAAGGTATGGACTGACCTCCAGGTAGCTGCTTTACATATTTCCATTAAAGGTACCTCTGGGGCAGCTGCAGTAGTGGCAGCTATGCCCCTTGTAGAGTGAGCCCTAAGACCAGAGGGAGAAACCTTGCCTGCCTCTGAGTAGCAAAACTGAATACACTGGACTATCCATCGAGAGATAATCATCTTTGAAGCAAGAGTACCTTTATCTACTTCCCCATAGGTGAGGAACAGTTGCTGTCTGTCCTGCCTATGATCTTTGGTACGAGTCATGTAATAACTCAGTGCACTTTTTACATTCAAGCTGTGCAATCTACGCTCACCTGAGCTAGAGTTTTCAGTAAAGAAAACTGGCAATATTATAGACTGGTTCAAATGGAAGTTAGAAACCACCTTGGGGAGGAACTTCCTATTAGTTCTTAACACTACCTTGTCCCTGTGGAAAGAAACATAGTCCTTTTCCACATAGAGGGTCTGTAGCTCGCTTATCCTTCTGGCAGAAATAATTGCTACTAGAAAAACTACTTTCCAGGTAAGAAATGTAAGCTCTGCAGATGTCATAGGCTGAAAGGGTGGAAGCATAAGCTGGGTAATGACAATATTAAGGTCCTGTGCTGGCACTGGTTCCCTGTGAGGGGGAAACAATTGAGAGAGCCCTTTAAAGAATCTTTTGAATATTGGGTTTGATGCCAAGGAGGTATCCTTTCTAGCTGAAAGGTGTGCTGAAACTGAAGCCAGGTGCACCTTCAGAGTTGAGTGCTGCAACCCCAGGGAGTGCAGATGAGACAAATAATCAAGAAGGGTAGGAATCCTGGCCTGGGCTGGGACTATACCCTTGTCACTGCACCAAATGGAAAATCTTTTCCATTTTGAGGCATAGATTTTCTTGGTGGAAGGCTTCCTGTAACCCTTAAGGACTTCTAAAACTGCTTCAGAGAATTGGCAGTCTGAATATTCTAAGTCCACAAGAGCCAGGCCTTGAGCTTGAGAGACCCGAGATTGGGGTATGCTACCCTTCCCTGAAAGGAAGTCAGTAGATTGTACCTCTAAGGGAGGTGAATCAGTTTGCTCACAGACATTGAGAGCAGCAGGGAGTACCAAGGCTGTCTAGTCCTATCCAGGGCTACCAGAATCATCGAAGCTGGTTGTGACCTGAGCTTGATGAGCACCCTGAGTATCAGAGGAAAAGGAGGAAAGGCATAGAGGTACCTGCCTGTCCAGTCCAGAATCAGGACATCCATTGGAACTGTGCCCTTCACTGGGGCCCTGCAGCAATAAAGAGGTAAGTGGTGATTTTGGTGGGAAGCAAAAAGGTCTATCTCTGGGGTCCCCCACCTCCTGAATAGAGCATTCCCCACTTGCTTGTTCAATGCCCATTCATGATGGGCCTGGTTTATCCTGCTCAAGGCATCTGCCAAGGTGTTGTCCTTGCCTGGCAGATGACTTGACTGTAGAGAAGCATTTAGAGAGTAAGCAAAGTTCCATATCTTTATCGCCTCTGTACACAGAGGAGTGGACATTGTCCCTCCTTGTTTGTTGATGTAATACATTGTTGTGGTATTGCCTGTTCTGACTTGTACCACCGTTCCCTGTATGAGATGAGAGAAACCCTGAAGGGCCAGATAAACAGCTCTTAACTTCAGCAGATTTATGTGCAGGAGTGAGTCTGCACTCTCCCAAGTACTGTGGATGGTGTGATCCCCTAAGTGAGCACCCCAACCAGCAAGGGAAGAATCAGTTGTGAGAACCAGGGAGGGATGCTCCTGCAGAAATGGAACCTCTTCCCTTAAACTGTCCGGTTCCTTCCACCATTGGAAGGACTGTAGTAACATTTGTATGACTGGTACTGGCTTTGAGAGGGGGGGGTCCTGCCTTTGGCACCAGTGTACTCTGAGGTGGAACTGAATATCTCTCATCTGAAAGCTAGCACCTATGACTGTGATTGTTGCTGCAGCCATGTGCCCTAACAGTTGAAGAAACTGTTTTGCTGGTTTTGGCCTGCTCTGGGCAAATGAGCCTGCCAGAAGCTGAATGCTTTCTGCCCTCCACTGCTGTATTCAGTTCTGCACCTATGAACTGCAGAACCTGCACGGGGGTCAGGACTGACTTGTTGGTATTGAGAAGGAATCCCAGGGACAACAGCATATCCTGGGTTACCTGACAGTGGTCTGACACCTGTTGGTGGGATTGCCCTATGATTAGCCAATCATCTAGATAAGGAAAAATTGTGACACCCAGTCTTCTGAGGTGTGCCACTACTACTGCTATGCACTTGGTAAAGACCCTTGATGCAGAGGTAAGGCCGGAGGGAAGTGTTGAGAACTGGTAGTGTCCTGAGGGAAGTCTGAATCTGAGATACTTTCTGTGTGACTCCCTTATAAGAATATGGAAATATGCATCCTTTAGATCCAAGGAGGCTAGCCAGTCCCCTTTTTGCAGAGCTGTCAAAATCATGGCCATTGTGATCATTTTGAATCTAGGCTTTACCAGGTACCTGTTTAGCAGTCTGAGGTCTAGTATAAGCCTCCACTCTCCATTCTTTTTTGTTTTTAGGAAATATCTGGAGTATAACCCTTTCCCTCTTTGGTTGTGGGGGACAGGCTCCACTGCTTTTGCCAGCAGTAGGATCTATACCTCTTGCTCCAGTAGTTTTCTTTTTGAGAAGGGAACTGGTGCAAAATATTTTAACCTTGGAGGAGAAAGGGACTTGAAGCAAAGGGAGAGACCCTGACTCACTATTTCCAGGACCCACTTGTCTGTGGTTATTTTTAACCATTCCTGTAAATAGTAGGTAAGTCTGCCCCCTACAGGATGTGGAGAGGTAGCCTGATGGGAAAAGTCAGGGGTTCTGTTTTGCTTGCTGCTGAGGCTGAGCAGATTGGGATCCTCTCCGAGATCCCCTTCTATCTCTAGCTCTGTAAAATCCAGTCTGCTGTGGTTGGTCCTGCTGCTGGGAAACAGCCTGTACCTGAAAGCAAGGCCTCCTAAAAGAGGATCTGCTCCTGCCTCCCCTAGAATAAGATGAAGTTGAAGTAGAGGGCCTGTCTCTGGTCGAGTTGCTTCTGAAAGTAGCTTTATATTCGTCTACTTTTTTCATATATGTCTCAGTCTGGGCACCAAAAAGAGAGGGCCTTCCTCAGGGAGGCAGTATAGCGCAGTGGTTTAAGGCTCTGAGCTGCAAATCTGGTGACATCCAGCAGACCAGACCTGGGTTTGAATCCCACAGCTTCCACTTGCATACTGTGTGACCCTGAGCAAGTCACTTAACTTCCCTGTGCTCCCAGGTCACTCCTGTAAAAAAGCTTTCAGCTTAGTGTGTTACTCCTGGTTAAACAACTAGAAAAAAAAAAAAAGGAAAGAAAGTCCATTGTCTTAGTTTGGGTGTCCTGGGTGAGGTTGGTAGCCCTAAGCCATTCAAATCTTCTTAGAGCAATGGTACCAGTCATCCACCTTGCAGCTGTATCACTGGTGTCAGCTGCCATCTGAAATTGATATTTAGAAGCCTTGAAGCCCAATTTTGCTGTATCTAGCAGCTCTGACACTGTTAAAGAGGGGTTAGCCTCAGCATTGTCCACTACTGACTGCCAGAGAGCTTTTTGATAAAGGGCTTCATAGGCCTGGTAGCTGGCTTGATGAATTGCCAGGGATGCTGAAAGGTACCTCTTTTTTGCCATGCAGTCCACCTTTCTCGAATCCTTCTCAGGAATGTGAGAGAATAAGGGAGTTTTGGCTTTCTCACAGGCAGCCTGCTGTACAATACCCTGGTGGTCTGGGTGACTAAAAAGAAACTCAGCACCAGATCTTTCTAACTGATACTTCTTGTCACACTTTTTGTCTCTGGGTGTGACTGTATTGGGAACCTTTATTTGTAGATAGGCAGAAGGAGCCTTTTTGAGGGTGTCAGCCCCATAAGTTCCATGTATTGTGCCTCCTCTTCATCCTGGATCTCTTCAACTGTTTGCAGGTCCAGGGTCTCTACCATTTTCTTAACAAAAGAAAAACGGGAAGAGAAATCCTCTGAGGATCTGGGAGGGGTGCCAAAATCCTATTCTGGTGACACCTCAGGTTCAATTCCCTATTCATCGTGGTCATTCTCCTCATATGCCACTGTAGCAGTAGGCAAAAGAGGGGTAACGACAGTTGCTTTTTCAACAGTAGTGATCACAGGATACGGAGGGGATAATAAGCTCTGCAGCACCTGGAGTAAGGCGAAAGCCTGTGTCCACTCAGCAAGCGAAGGAGCATTAATAGGCACCTGAGGGGCCCCTTGAGGCATTTCAGTCGGGGTGTCAGTGTGTTTGGTTTTCTTTAATTTTTTGGCAGGCACCAGGGGAGTCAGCCGGTTGATTGCCTCTCCTGCCAGAGCCCTCACCCATATTGGGGTGGAGTTAGAGGCTCTGGAAGGAACTGCCACAGTCTTAGAGGGGGTGGAATGGTTAGAGCCCATGGACCACTCCTCTAGTTTTATTTTAAGCCTCTCCCTGCATTTTTCCACTGTCTTAACAGAGAAAGACTTACAAATATTACAGTCTTCATTGAAGTCCTGTTGCCCAAGACAGATCAAGCAAAGATCATGCTTGTCTGCCTTGGCAAACACCTCTGCACACTTCAAGCAATTCTTGAACCTAGGGGGTCATGTTTTCTTGTTAGGCTTGTCTGACATTATAGAAAACAGGAACCAGTAACCGACCAAAAAACGGACTAAATTTAAATAGTTGCGGTCAATTTCTTTTTTTTTTTGTTTCATATGTTTATTATTGGACAGTTATCCATATACAATTCATAGCCAACAGCTATAAGAAATCCATATGGTACAGTCATATGCATTTGCCACAACACTTAGACAGTTGTATTTTAGACTTCATTCCACATTACTGTCCTTTTTTCCATTTATTTTTCAACAATCCCCCCCAACCCACCAACCCCTAACAGTTAACTATTAACTCGGTCTGTGTCCCTTCTTTCTATCTCATCCCCACCTTACCTAGAGGTCCCTTATCTCAATTAAATAACCCGCTACCCTCCAGCAGCATTCTTTCCCCCATACTCAGAGTGCCCAAATATTCTGCCCAGGTTCTCTCAAATCTATCTTCCATCCCTTTTAAGCTGTATGTCAGCTTGTCCACTGCTAAGACTTTTACCGTGAGTTCTTTCCATTGACCCACTGTAGGTCCCGCAGCCATGGTCCATACATTTTGTATTCCTATTCTAGCCACTGTAAGTAGCACCCTTATCCATCTAGGGTAGAGAAACCAATCCCCATTTTCTTCTCCTTCTACCCCCAACAACAAGATTTTTGGGAAATCTCAATAGGCTTTCCTCTCATAGATGTAATTTCTTTGGATATGTCTTGCCAGTAGGACTTTATCACTGGGCAACCCCAGTAATAATGTTGGTATGTGCCCCTATTTATTTTGCACTTATTACAAAATGGTGTGACCCCCGGACAAAAGCTGTGCACCATAGCTGGTGGATAATATAGCCTCTGAATATATTTGAATTGGGCTTCTTTGTACTTGTTACACACTAGCATCCTATGGTGGGATTCTAACATTAGCTTCCAGTTAACCTCACTGATTTTTTCCCCGATATCCCACTCCCACCATACCTTCACCTTCCGGGGAGGGTTCTGAAAAAAAACTTCTTCTGTCCAACCTCACAGCCCTCCATATTATTTCCTCCTCACACCTGTTGGCTCCCATTATCTCTCTTTCCTCATCCTCCATCAGTCTTCTTGTTTCCCTAGGCCCACTGAGCCGTTTATAATAGTCCCTTGCTTGGAAGTATCTATACATGTGTGAAGTGGGCACATTCGCCCTCTCTCTAACCTCCTGGAATGTGCATATGGTCCCCCCAGATGTCAAGGTCGCCATGCATTTTACTCCCTTATCCTGCCATAGTTTGAATCCATCATCCTCCAGACCTGGCAGGAAATCCAGGTTCCCCACCAGTGGGACCAGTAGAGTCTGACATGCCTCAATGCCTTGTCTTTTCTTAATTTTCCCCCATGCACATAGGCCCGCCACCACCAGCGGATTAGGTGCATCCAGCTTTCTATACTGCCTGAGCCCTTCTTCACATAGGTAACTTGAAATTCTCCCTGGTGCCCTGTCTTCTTCTAGCTCGACCCACCCGGCCGCCCAGTTTTGTATGTACCTGTACTGCGTTGCCAAAAAGTACCCCATCATGTCCGGGAAATTTAACCCCACTTGTGCTACTGGCGCTTTTAACCTTTTCAGACTAATTCCGGGGTGCTTGCCCCTCCAGACAAAGATTGTAAAAGCACTGTCCAGTTTCTTTATATCCTGAGCTATTAGGCTGAAAGGGATCATCTGCATTTTATGTAAGATTCTGGGCAAAACTTTCATTTTAAGGAGGTTGATCTGTCCTATCCAAGAAATACTTAGCTCCTTCCACCTACTCAGGTCTTGTAAAACTTCCCTTATCAGTGGTCTATAATTTGCCTCATATAGGCTCCCCACTTGCTTTACCACCTCAGTTACCAGGTCTGTAAGTGTATGTTGTACTCTTTTTAACCCCCAGGCTTCCTTCCTGTTACTCCCTCCTAAGAACATGATTTCGGACTTTTTTCACATTGATTTTATACCCGGAGAAAACTGCGAATTGCTCTATTACCGACAGCACCTTAGGGACTGACACATTTGGTTCTGTCAAAAACAGCAGGACATCATCCGCATAAAGAGATATGACATGCCCCCCCCCCGTCTTCCCCTGATACCCTTTATATCAGGCTCATCTCTGATTTTGATTGCCAAGGGCTCTATTGCCAACACAAATAGCAAGGGTGACGGGGGCATCCCTGTCTTGTTCTCTTATACAATCTGAACTCCGGAGTTGCTACTCCATTAATTAGGACCTGTGCCCTCGGGTGTACATAGAATGCTCCTACCATCTTTACAAACTCTTCCCCAGCCCAAATCTCTGCAGAATATGCAGCATATATTCCCACTGAATTCTATCGAAGGCTTTTCGGCATCCATTGAAAGGACACAAGCCTCACCTGGGTACCTCTCCCCCCACCAGATGACATTCAGTAGCCTCCTTAGGTTATGGTAGGAGTGCCTTCCTTTAATGAACCCAGTCTGATCCAGGTTGACCAATAGGGGAAGTACCTCTTCCAATCGGTTTGCTAAAACTTTGGTCATGATTTTGCAATCATGATTCAGGAGCGAGATCGGTCTAAAGGATCCGCATTCCTCCAGGTTCCTTCCTGCTTTGGGAAGAACAGTGATCAAAGCCTGGCAGCACGTGCCAGGGATCCCTCCCCCCCCCAGTCTCTTGTAAAATATTACACAGTGAGCCTGCCACTTCTTCTTTCAACAGCTTATAAAACTCCACCCCCAGCCCATCAGGTTCCGCAGCCTTCCCATTTTTCAGCTGGCTGATCGCATTTTTAATTTCCATCACCGTTATTTTTCCACCCAGCTTTTCCTTTGTACCTCATTTAGACTAGGTATTTCCATCTTCTTAAGGAAGCCGTCCCTTTCTCCACCTTTCCCTTGACACTCGGCCCTGTATAAATCCTCGTAAAATTCCTTAAATCTATTACGGATTTCTCCTTCCTCCTTAAGTATTTTCCCCTTCCTGTTTTTAATTTGCACTATCCTATGACTACTTTTCCCTCCCTTCATAAGCCGGATCAATAGAGGGCCTGCTTTATTGCCCCACTCATACATCCTCTGTTTTGCAAAGAAAATGTTAGTATTCACTTCCTTACCCAGATTGATATTAAGCATCTCCCTCGCCAACCTAAGCTCTCTCTGTTTTTCATCTCCTCCTTCCCTGATTACTTCCTTCTCTAGATCACCTATTTTGACTTCCAAGTCTCTTTGCTTCGGCCCTTTTTCTCTTTTTTGCTTAGCTGTATATCCAATTATAACCCCTCTTATGAATGCTTTGCCAGCTTCCCAGTATATAACGTCACTTTCCACTGTACCCTTATTTGTCTCCTCATAAAATTTCCATTGTTCTTTCACAAAATTCCGAAACTCCTCCCTCCCCAACATATATGTGGGAAAAGTTGCGGTTAGTTTCAATAGAATAACGATTGGTTCAGGAACTGATAAAATGGAAAAACTATTGGTTCCGATCAGATCCGGAACCGAGAAACTGCGGAGGAAAACTGATAAACCTCGGTTCAAAAGTGGTTAAAATTAAATAAAATTAAAGAATAAAGTAACTGGAACCCTCTAAAAAGGTTCCGATTAAATAAAAAAAGAAGGTCAGTTGCCCCTCAGTTCAAAGAAACCACTAGGAACTGATAAACAAGTTTAAATTTAAAACTAATGAGGTATAAAACACTAAAGAACAATGACACTAGGAAGAAATGAAAAATAAAACAAAAATACTTAATTTTTTTTTGCTCTATGCACTACAGGAGTCTTTTGATTGAGAGAGATCTCCAGGGCATCTGAACTTTGCAGCAGAGAGAAGAAATCTGAGGTAGAATGTAGGCAGTTGACACTGGGCAGTTTGAAAATAGATGCACGAGCTAGACATTCCATGATTAGCATAGCATTCTATTCTCCCTGGGACAATGCTGGATTAAGGGAGCACTGCAAGAGTAATAATATTAGTGGATTCCAGGGATTAGAAGATGGCTCTTTTGACATCCAAGCTGTGGAGCTTTTGTTCTCCAGGTGTGGATTTCTCAGTAAAGAAGACAGGCAGAGAAATGGACTGGTTTAAGTGGAACTCTGAAACCACCTTTGGCAGAAATTTCCTATTTGTCCTGAGCTCAACTTTATCATTGTGAGGGATGATGTAGTTTGGCTCAGTGCACAGGGCCTGTAGCTCTGAAATCCTCCTGGCAGAGGTAATGGTCACTAGGAAGACTGTCTTCCAAGTCACGAATTTGATATGAGCAGTGGACATAGGCTCAAAGGGTGGTTTCATGAGCCTGTCTATGCAGAGGTTTGGGCTCCAAGGGGGAACCGGCTCCCTAACTGGAGGCTGAAGGTGCAAGAGGCCGTTGAAAAACTGTTTAAATATGGCGTGGGAAAAATTTGATTTTTTTCTTCCCCACCGAAAGGTAGGCTGGAACTGATGCCAGGTGAAGCTTGAGGGGAGATGGTTTCAAGCCTGACGCCTGTAAGTGTACCAGGTAGTTTAGCAGCTGAGGGTCTGAGGCTGATAGGGGTTTGACCTTTTTGCTCTTGCACCAGAGGGAAAACCTTTTCCATTTGGCTGCATAAGTCTTTTTAGTGTTCAGTTTTTTAGCCATCCTCAGTATATTAAGGACCTGTTCAGAGTACTGTAAGGATGGAAACTCTAACTCCTCAAGAACCAGACCTTGAGGTGAAGAGAGTGTATGTCTGGGTACTGCACTCCTATCTGAGGAAGGGTCAGCAGGGAGTGAGTTGGAGGCAGGTGAATGGGCCTGCTGCAGGACACTGAGAGAAGGAGAGGGTACCATGCTTGCCTGGGCCAGTCTGGGGCCACTAAGATCATCGATGCAGGCTGTTGTCTGAGTTTCAGCAAAACCCTGAGTATCAGGGGAAAGGGAGGGAATGCATATAGGAACCTACCTGACCAGTCTAGGATAAGGGCATCCAGAGGAAGTGTTCCCGGGACTGGAGGCCTGCAACAGTACTGAGGAAGCTGAAAATTGAGGGGAAAGGCAAACAGATTCATGTCTGGTGTGCCCCGCTGCCTGAACACTGTGGCTAGTACTTGCTTGTTCAGGGTCCATTCACTCTGGCCTTGACAGATGCAACTCAGAGCATCCACCAGGGTATTCTTTGCCTGGGAGGTGAATAGCTGAGAGGCTGACTCCCAGGGAGAATGCTAGAGACCAGAGCTTCAGAGCTTCAGAACAGAGTATTCCTGATCTGGTACCACCCTGCTTGTTTATGTAAAACATTGCAGTGGTGTTGTCCATTCAAATTTGAACCTCCTGCCCTTTTATGCTGGGAGTGAACGCCTTGAGAGCTACAAAGACTGCTCTGAGTTCCAGAAGATTTATGTGCAGCTGTGACTCTTCATCAGTCCAGTTGCTGCTTACTGAGGTGCTGTCCAGATATGTTCCCCAGCCCAAAAGGGAAGCATCTGTGGTGATCACCTTTGTGGGAAGAGGAGCTTGGAAGGGTACCCTTGCCTGTAAATTTGCAGGGTTCTTCCACCACAGCAGGTTTAGGAGGAACTGCTCTGATACAGGTATCAACTTTGAAAAGTTGTTGCTTCTCTGAGACCAGCGAGCTCTGAGGTAGGCTTGCAGGAGTTGCATCCTGTATCTGACTCCTGGAACCACTGCAGTCATAGAGGTCATGTGTCCCAGAAGTTTGAGGAAATGTCTGGCTGGTCTTTGCTGTCCCCAGATGAAAGAATCTGCCACTGAAAGGAAACTGAATTCTTTCCTGCGGGAGGAAAGCATATCCCCTCTGAGTGTCCAGCTGGGTCCCTATGAAAGTGAGCAGCTGGGTGGGTTCCGGGTGAGATTTCTTTAGATTTACCAGGAAACCCAGAGACTCCAGAGTGTGTTCTATGAGGGAAAGGGACTCCTTGACTGACAAGGAGACTTTGCCACTATGAGCCAGTCATCCAACTAGGGGTATAGAGCGACAACCAGTCTCCTGAGGTGTGCTGCTACCACTGCGAGACACTTGGTAAAGACTCTTGGGGCTGAGGACAGACCAAAGGGCATTGCGGCAAACTGATAGTGACCCGAAGGAAGTTTGAACCTGAGAAACTTCCTATGAGATCTCCTTATGGGTATGGGGAAGTACGTGTCCTTTAAATCCAGGGAGGCCATTTTGAATTTGGGTTTCTTCAGATGTTTGTTTAAATATCTGAGATCTAAGATAGGTTGCCACTCCCCAGTTTTCTTTTGTGTCAGAAAATATGTGAAGTAGAGGCCCTTGCCCTTCTCATGGGTGGGGATCCTCTCCACTGCTTGTAAAGTCAGAAGGTTTTGGATCTTCAATTCCAACAGAGGGATCTGTGTTAGAAACAGAGGTCTTGACACCTGGGTATGCTTGAGGTCTGGCATTTGCTTGAAGTGTAGTGGCAGACCTTTCTCCACTATCTCCAGCACCCACTTGTCTGACGTAATGAGGGACCAGTGCTGAAGATAGTGAGAGAGTCTGACTCCCACTGGAAGTGGGGAGGTGACCTGGACACTCACATCAGGACTTAAACTGTGAGGAAGATGGCTGGGTAGAGGTGGCTCTTCTTTGGCCTGTTCTGCCCCTGCCTCTGAAAGACCCCCTGTACGACCGAAGTCAGACTAGGGACAGGGATTGTAAGGCCTGGAAACAAAACTTCTGCACCTTCAGCACCTGGGATGGGATCTCTGAGGGGTAGTGGTCTTAGGTTTGGATGAGTGGCTCTGCCAGGAGGCCTTGTACTCATCAACTTTTTTCATGTAGTCAGTAGTTCTGCAATCAAACAACATATTTTGATCACAGGGAAGATCCATGGCCTTGGTCTGAGTGTCTGTGGTTAGACTGGTCATTCTAAGCCAGGCGAAGTGTCTCAGAGAGATGGCATGGGCCATTGCCCTACAGACTGCATCATTGTTGTCATCTGCCATGTGAAATTGGTACTTGATAGCTTCCAGGGCAGTTTGCGTCTTAAGCACCAGCTCCTGCACCATAGAATCTGACCCATTGTGGGCAATAGCCAGGACAGACTTCCAAAGGGCTTTCAGATATTTGGCTGTGAATGCCATGTACGAAGAAAGTCTGAGAAGCAGGGAAACTGTGGCATACATTTTCTTTGCTATAAAGTAAATTTTCTTGGAATCCTTGTCTGGGGGTGAGGAGGACAAGGAGACTCCAGCTTTCTCACAAGCTGCCTGCTGCACTATACTCTCATGGCTAGGGTGTGCAGACAGGAACTCGGTCCCCTTGTTAGACAATCTATATTTTCTCTTAAGCCACTTATCAACCCCTGTTACTGAAGTGGGGTGTTGAAGCACTTTCATGGCATTTTTTCTAAAAGCATTATAGATGGGGACGACCAGGGTCTTGGGGGTTGAAAGACCTCTCATCTCCCTATAATCTTCATCTTCTTCAATATCCTGGTTGGGCGTCTATGTAGGGAGGTTCAGGGTGTCTAACATATTTTGTATAAATGTAAACATAGAGGAGAAATCCTCCTGGTCACCCGAGGGGGGGGGCGAGAGGAGGGTCTGGGGACTCCTGGGGCTCAGGGCCCTCAAAATACATGTCAGGGGCATCATAAAATTGTTCTCCATCATCTGCTTCACCCTCACAGTCTACAGAAGAGTGAACTGTGGAAGAGTGCTTGCCAGACCCAGTAAATAAAGGACCCATCTTTTGTAGGGTCTGAAACAGTTGCCATGTTTTTTCCATATCTTGCACAGATGGAAGAACCTGTGCACACTTTGTAAGTGTTTTGTTGTTTCTGTATGCTTTAAGCTCCATATTTGCTTTCCCAGGAGCAACGGGAGCATTTTTGTCTTGACAGAGTTTCTTTTTAGCCACTTCATCAGCGGCTTGATCAAGCTTCCTTTTTTCGTCACTTCTATTATTTTTTAATTTGTGAGGAACTTCATCTTTGGAAGCTTTGTTTCTTGGTTGGGATCTGGAGGGTTCCTTGGCACCTCTTTTATTATTATTAGTTTTGGATGGCCCCTCGTTGGAAGTCTTTGATTTATCCTCAGCCATAATAATCAAAAGTTTGTCTTCTATGTTTGCCAATTTAAACAACACAAACCAGTCCTGGACCTTATGAACTGAGTGCAGATTTCTGTGAAAATGCCACCTGCCAGTCCTGCCCCAGTTAATTAACCCTTTATTGAAAAGTGCCTTTTTTTTGGTTGTAGAACTGGGATCTATACCAGTGCCAATCTTAATAGAAAATCCAGTAATACTGGTCAACTGCACACAGGTTGCTGCTGAACACTTATGGACAGTCCTGTGACAGATGATACCTTAGGCCCAGTTTCTTTATATAAATGTAAGGGTTTCTGTTAATTGCCAATGCTGAGAGAAAACCCCCAGGCACTGTTGAGGTTTGAATTCCACTGGGGTGCCTCACAGAAAAACCTGCCAGGTCTGAGGTAAAAAAAACAAGGCAACTATCCCTAATTCAACAGTTTCTTAATGAGTTTGCTCAGAAAAGTGATGAACTATCTAAATTAAGCACCAGTGATAAAAACAGACTTAGAAATGAACCGTCACAGTAAAAATAAAGTCAAAATAGTGTGAGTGCATTGAAAGTAAAAAATTAGCGTGGTGCTAACAAAAATGAAAAACGTTTACTCAGCACACTAATAAAAGTGAAATATGAGGAAAACTTTACCCAGATAAGCACTAGGAGGCTGTCAACAAAGAAAGTTGAGAGGTACATCAGTGGCAATGTTGCTCTTGCAGCGGAGAAAAAATTCAGAAGCCTTCAGCAGCTCTCACTCAGCTCACTCCCCTTCCTGTTTTCTGATTGGCAATGGCCCTAAGCTCATTTAAATTTCTCTTAAAGGCATACCTCCAGGGCAGTTGCACCATGTCAGCTAACTACTAAAGTTACTGATGCTAAAGGACTCCTGGAGTAAGAAGCTGCCTGCCACAGGAGCAGGGAAGCTCTTGTGTGCACTTTTTTGGCCATAGTATCCCATTTCCTAGAATCCTTTTCAGGGGACTGTGTGAAGAGAGGCACCTTGGCCTTCTCTCATGCAGCTGCCTGTACAACTTCTTCGTAATCAGGGTAGGCATACAGGTATCTCATCCCCTGTCTGTCCACCAGATACCTTTTCTTATCAATGTCAGCAGCTGAATTAGGTGTGGACCTGATTTTTGATGTAGCCTTTTGGAGTGCTTTATGGATGGGGACTAGTAGTTTTCTTGTGGGAGCTAGCATGGTTGGAGGTTGCTGATCATGAGATAAATGCAAGCTTTTTCAGATCATGCTAACTATGAAATGATTTAGTAAGATCTGATACCACTATTTACGGTGTTCGGTAGCATTTGTAATAGCTATATTTAACTTTTCGGATGTTTAAAAACAGATGTTAATAAACATTTTTATATAATTTAAAAGGGAAGTTAAGGTGGAACAGTAACTTGCGTATAGTGTAATGAGCTGTATATAATTTATATATATATTCATGGCAAAAAACTCCATTTAATGCATCAGTTAGGGTTGTTCCACAGCGACAAAAGTGAGGAAATTCAGTGTTAGGGTGTTACGGTTGAAAACCCTAACTACGCATTCCCCTCACCACCACCACCACGCACACACATACATGCAAGTAAGGGAAGGACCAAGGCAACACTACCAATCTCACACATGCAGCATGAGGTGTATACCTGTGTTACTGTAGGAAGTGGAAAAATCCAACTTGAGATATCATGGATTGTTTACAAAGTTGTTCTTCGAGGTTAGTTCACATGAAGGTGAGCCAAGCTGGCAGTTAGGAAAATGGTGTACCTCGCTTCGTTTTTTAACATATGGGTGGCAAAAGGCATGATGGGCACCGCAATGTTAGTTTATGGCAACTTGCTCAGTTTTGGAACAGTGTAACTTTGTAATCCTTAAGTATTTTAGCACAATAGCAGGAAAAAAGCACATTAGTGGGACCAGATCTTGCCACCCAGCAAATTTCAGCCCAAAGGACCCAACCGTTTGCTTGCAGGATGCTGTTTTTGACAGAAGAGAACTTTGGTTTCAGAGCAAGATACAGCAATCTAGAACTACGGATTTTTTACTAATTGCCCTCCTTCCCACCCAAAGCCAGTTCTACTTTTATAGCCACTGGATTTGACTGACAACAGGAACTTCCTGTTTGGCAGTAGGAAGGGAAGGATCACTGAGACACATTAGTTTCATCAACCTTGAAGGAACCTAAAAAATAACTCTTTTAGTGAGGAGACATTAAGCATACAAAGCAACAGGAGAGGAGACACAAAATAAGTCAAGATGGGAAAGGTGCAGTGCAATGGCTGTGGGGCAGCAGTGTTCCTGGAGACATTCTGGAGGCTGCGATGCTGACTTGTTTGCAGGCACCTCTTTGGTCTGAGGGAGGAGGTTGCCCGTCTCCAGGCTGACCTGGCTAGGATTCATGAAACCTCTTCCCCCAAAAAGGGACTACAAGGGCCACCACCGTTACCTCAGAGGTTGCCAAGAAAGAGGAGCGGTTGGACCAAGGTGGGCTCAGGGAGGGAGAGGGTGGTGGAACAGAGATGCATCCCTCCAGTTGTACCTCTCCAAAATTCATATGCTGTTCTGGCAAAGAGTGGTTCTTCTATGGAGGCACCAGCAGTGGAGACCAAGGAGGATGCTGGGAACCTCCACAAAGGAGACCCACAGGATGGTGGCACGAGACCCCAGAGGGGAAGGAAACAACTTCTAGTGGGGGACTTGATCATTAGGGTGGTAGAAGTGGAGGAGGAAGGGGTTAGGGAGGTAAGGTGCCTGCCTGGTACCACGGCTCAGTGGGACATGAAGCGAAACCTCAGGATCTCGAGAGCAGCTGCACGAGGGAGGGAGCTGGATGTCATTGTCCACCTAGGAACAAATGACTTGGCTGTGAATGGGATCAGAGCAGTGCAAGAGGAGTTTGTGGAGTTGGGGAGGGGCCTTAGACAAGTAGCATGTATGGTAACCTTCTCAGAGGTGCTGCCTGTCTATGGAAAGGATGATGCTAGGGTATTCTGCACCATGGGATTCAATGAATGGTTGAAAAACTGGTGTGGAGCTCAGGGTTTTGGCTTCATTGGGGACTGGAAAGGTACCGGGAGAGATGCAGGCTTATACTGGTGAGATGGTTTGCTTTTGTCCGGGGGGGGGGGGAACCAGGATCCTGGGTGAAAGGTTTAAATGCTTCATTGGCAAGCATTTAAACTAGCCAAGGGGGAAGGCACTGAAAAGGAGCAGGGAAATCCCAGCCTCCCTCCACAAAACACAGTAGTTAGAGAAGTAAACGCCAAGGTAGAGAAGTCAGTAGGGAGCAGGACAGGGATGAATGCAAAAAAAGGCGGTAAAAACAGGGATGGGGCTAAAAGAGGTAAGGCCATAAAAAATAAATGGAAGGTGATGAGTACCAATGCCTGCAGTCTGTGCAACAACCTCCCTGAACTAGTGGCCTTGATGGAAGAGGGATGCCTGGATATTGTGGCAGTCACTGAAACATGGTACACAGAGAACCATGACTGGGACGTCAACATATCAGGATACACAGTCTACAGAAGGGACAGGGTGGGTAAAAGTGGAGGAGGAGTAGCTCTCTATATAAGGGAAGGGATTAAAGCAACAGGACTAAAGAGTAAACAGGAAGTTGATGAGTCACTATGGGTCACCCTGGAGACAGGAAATCACACCACAATCCGCATGGGGGTTGTGTACAGACCCCATCTCAGGGGGAGGAAATGGACAAGAAAATGATAGAAGGCATCCTTAAAATGGTAGAAAAAGGGGAAATATTGTTGATGGGGGACCTGAATATGCCAGATGTTAACTGGAGTACCTTTGCTGCAGGCACATCCAAGAGCAGGGTCATTCTTGATGCCCTACAGGGGGCATGCCTCAGACAGCTAGTGTTGGAACCCACTCTGGAGGGAGCAATCTTAGACTTGGTACTCTCAAATGGGGAAGGAGAAAGGATCTCAGATTTAGAAGTGGGTAGCCATCTGGGAACAAGTGACCACCAAACAGTGAGGTTCACAATAAACACAGCCATAGAGTCAAGTCATACAAAAACAAGAGTATTGGACTTTAGGAAGGTTGACTTTGGGAAAATGAGAGAGTGCCTCAGAAAAGCACTAGCAGACCGGCAAGACGGAGGGGTGGAGGAACAATGGGGAATAATCAAAACAGCCATCGCAGAGACAACAAGCATTTGTGTGAAGCAAATCAACAAAACAAAATGAAGGAAAAAACCACTATGGTTCTTAAAAGAGGTGGCAGGGATGGTTGAGGAGAAAAGGATAGCATTCAGGAAATATAAGGAAACACAGAAGGAGCAGGACAGAGAACTTTATCAATTAAAGCAGAAGGAGGCAGGAAAGGCAGTCAGAATAGCAAAGGCACAAACTGAGGAAAAGATAGTCAACTTTGTTAAGAAGGGGGATAAAACCTTTTATAGGTACATTAGGGAGTGAAGAAAGACCAAGGGAGGGATACAGAGACTTAATAAAGGGGAGGGAATGTGGGCAGAGTGTGACAGTGAAAAAGCAGGGATACTGAATGAATATTTCTGCTCAGTGTTCACAATGGAAGAGGAGGGGGAGGTACCTAAACCAAACAAGGGAGAAACTCTGAATAGTGGGGTTGATACCAGTCCATTCACAGAAGAAAAGGTTTTGAAAGAACTCTTGAAACTGAGGGTGGACAAAGCAATGGGGCCTGATGGGATTCACCCAAGAATTCTAAAAGAACTAAGGGTAGAACTAGTAACACCACTGACAACTCTCTTTAACAAATCATGGGAGGATGGGGTGGTACCTGAGGATTGGAAGAGGGCAAATGTGATTCCACTATGATTCACAAAAGTGGGAGCAAGGCAGAGGCAGGAATCTACAGACCAGTTAGTTTGACTTCAGTGGCAGGGAAAATGATGGAATCACTTCTGAAGGAAAGAATTGTTGAGTACCTAGAGGCCAGTGGGGCACAGGACCCAAGGCAGCATGGTTTCACAGCAGGAAGGTCATGTCAGATGAACCTAATAGGTTTCTTTGACTGGGTGATCAAAGTAGTAGACCAGGGAGGGGCTGTGGATATGGCCTACCTAGATTTTAGCAAGACATTTGACACATTCTCACACAAAAGATTAATATACAAGTTAGCCAGCCTTGGAGTGGGTCCCAAGGTGGTAGCCTGGATAAAAAACTGGCTGGACAACAGGACGCAAAGGGTAATAGTGAATGGAGTTCACAGTGAAGAAAGGAGGGTAACAGACCCTGCACCATTTTAGTTGCCCTCCTCTGGACAGCTTCCATCCTGTCTATGTCTTTGCAGAGACTGGGTCTCCAGAACTTCACGCAGTACTCCAGATGGGGTCTCACCAGCTGTCTGTACAGAGGGATAATAACTTCCTGTTTTCTACTGGTGATGCCTCTCCCTATGCATCCCAGTATCCCCCCAGCCCTCCTTGCTGCCCTCTCACATTGCTTGCCCACCTTTAGGCCATCTGATATGACAACCCCCAGGTCCCTTTCCATTTTTGTTGTTAGTATCTCACCCCCCATTGTGTACTCTTCCCCTGGGTTTTTGTTTCCCAGGTGCATTACCTTGCACTTCTTAGCATTGAATCTAAGCTGCCATGATAGAAACTTTCAAGTATCTCAAGGGAATTAACAAAGTACAAGAGGGTAGTATATTTCAGAGGAAGAGATGTGCAAGAACAAGGGAGCACAATTTGAAGATAGAGGGGGGACGGCTCAGAGGTAATGTTAGAAAGCATTTTTTCACAGAGAGGGTTGTGGATGCATGGAACAGCCTTTCTGAGGAGGTTGTGGAGTCAGGAACAGTGGGAGAATTCAAGAATGCATGGGACAGGCATAAGGCAATTCTAGTGGGGGGTAGGAGGAAGTAAGCTATTGATTAACTAGAATCTGCAGCTTATCCATCAGGTAGGGGAATGGGCAGTCTAGGTGGGCCAAGCAGTCCTTATCTGCCATCAAATTCTATGTTTCTATGTAAGATGTGCAGTCATTAGAAGCATACTTTCACAAAATACTTTTGCAAACATGAAAATGTACTTAGCAGCACTTTTACATTTGCAAAAGTGATTTTCGAAAGTATTTCAGGGAATGTGCAAAATCCTGTTTTGGATCTTGCAAACCCCAAAAAACCATATGTGTAGTCTGTGTTATGTGTTGGTGGTAGCGTGTGGCCCAAGATGTCCAGTTGTCTGTAGTGATATGTGTTTAGCGGTGCGTGGAATGTCCGGGATGAGAGTTAGCAGTGACGATGCCATGCCACAGCCTGATGGGAGCATGGGTGTGTGGTTTCAATGTTTACATACAGTAGTTGTATGTTATTCCTGTTACCTGCTGCTGGTTGTGTGTGATTGGTTGTGTTGCCTTGGTCCTTCCCCTACTTGCATGTATGTGTGTGTGTGGTGGGGATGGGGGGGAATGCACAGTTAGGGTTTTCAACCCTAACACCGAATTTCCTCGTTTTTGTCACTGTGGAACAACCCTAACTAATGCATTAAACTGATTTTTTTTGCCATGAATTTCCCTTCCTTTTGAGAATGTGCACTATAAATAGTGAATGGAATGTAGTGGTGGGAGCGCAGGGACCACCATGTGATTTTTAGTCACTTCACTGTGCAAAAACTGTATGACCAACTGAAATGAATATTGGTAACGGCCGAAAATGCAGTAAAATGTCAGACTGTGAAGTGGGCCAATGTCAAATGGCCATAACTCTGGAATAGAACAGCATTTCTTCACCAAACAAAAACTGCCATGTTCCTTGAACAACGGTCTTGCTACCTGCCAACTCTCAGACCAATCAACCACACAGTGGCTGTGCTATGTGTCATGGAAGACAGTGCAGAAAAATAGCTGAAACATTATATTTTGCACTACAGTATGCAAACACAAACAGTAATGGTAACGCAAATGGTGATGGAAACAGTGAGGTAAAATGAAATAGTAATGCTAACTGTAATGCAAACGCAAGCAAAAATGGTAACGCACATGGCGATACAAATGTAAACGATAACACAAACAGTAAGAGAAATGCAAACGTTAATGAAGACAGAAATGGTAACACAAACGCTCATGGCAACAGAAATGCAAATGTTAATGAAAACAGTAACGCAAATGCTAACGGAAATGCAGACACAAACGGTAACAGAAAAGCAAATGGTAACTGCAACAGTGACGCAGAAGGAAACAGTAACGAAACTGACAATGGAAACGATATTGAAAATGCAAATGCTAAGGCCAACAGAAACGTAAATGGCGATGAACACGCAAACAGTAATGGTAATGCAATTGGAAACGCAGATGGTTACGGTAACACCAACGATGATGCCAAAGGGAACAGTAACACAAATGCAAATGCAAATCATAACGCACATGGTCATGGTGATGCAATTGGAAATGCTAATGCTTACAGTAACACCAACGATGACGCCAAAGGAAACACAAACATAAATGGAAATGCAAATTGAAACGCGTACACAAATGCAAATCGTAATGCACATGATGACGCAAAAGGAAACACAAGCAAAAGCAGCAATGGAAATGCAAATGTTAACAGGAATGCAAACACAAGCGCAAACACAAACGGTAATGCACACAGTGACGTAAATGGGAACGCTAACACAAATGGTTATGAAAACGCAAGTGGAAACACTAACTGTAACAGTAACGGTACACACACCCTTTTTTTCCCCAAAAGGTGCATTCAGAAGTACAGTGAATACAAAGAATGTATGCATAGTAATAGGCCTCGGAGCAGAAAATGAACACTTGGAATACTAAATTGCTTATATCTCAGGAACCATATGACAGGGGGCTAAACATTTTTCCGACAAAAAGTTCATATTTTGAAGAGTTTTCAAGATACGGGCCCCGAAAGGCATGGCGAACGTCTTCCCTCCAAATTTCAGCCCAAAAGACCAAACCGTACTTTTGCAGCAGGGTGGCAAAGATTTCCTATTGTTTTGGGCATAGTGTTGCAAAATAGTTTCATGATTTGTGACACTTTTCGCAAAAAAAATCACGAAGGTGTCAAATGTGTGACACTACTTTGCGACACTACTGTTTACAAAAATTTGAAAAACATATTTCTGGGGTGTTTAACCACCAAAAAAAGACATGGCTGGCATCCTCAGAACTTGACTAGGTGAACGCAGCAAGAATTGTGTCCCAAGAGGGACCCAAATTTAAATGCCAAGCATTTCTGTGACCACCAACTGAAAACAAGATGGCAGATTTGCGACACTACAGGGGTCGTTTTCGACACTGTCAAACTTTTTGTTAACTTTTACCATTGACTATAATGGGAAACTTGTTTTTTGAATAACTTTTGAACCATTTAATATTTCTACACGGACTCTTTGAAAGGCACATCAGGGACCTCGGCTGCATGTTTTCTGAAGGTTTTGGGCTGGTCGCACAGACTGTGCAACCTGTAGGCGCGAGCAAAGAATGAGCAAAAATGAGTAATTACTGCATTCTCCAGCGCTATGTAGCTCCACAACCGTATATCTGACCATTACAAAACTTGGCAGATCCAGAGATCAATGGTACCAACCACTCCATAATGCCAAATTTCAGGCAAATCCATCATACAGTGGAAAAGTTAGTAAGCTGCCAAATTTCAGAGTTTAACCTTAATGGGGTACTCAACTCTAACTATAGTGGCACTACCGTGCTACTAAAATATATATATATATATATACACAGTGTATATACATACATATATATATATATATACATATGATATTGTCTGGTAATTTGGATTTTTTAGGTTTTGAATGCAGATCCTCTTCCCCGAGGAATCCCATATTTGGGCGCAACATTTGGTGAGGACCGAGGGTGAAAATAAAGTGAAGATAAATTGAAACTCACTGAGGTGCGCAGCCAGCTTTCTTACTTTTCATTTGCTCAGTTTCCAGACAGAAAACACATTTAGATAAAATGTTTTCCCGTTAAGAAAAGGTGAACACCGCTAATAGTGTTTGTAAAGTAAAGCGGTTTTATTTTTTTTTTTCTGTAAGTAATTTTATTACTTTTTTGGTTAGTTTTCCCCCCGGTTCCACTTCCGTGCTTCCCTGATGTGACATGTGTGTGGAGGCACACGTACACACATCCTATGGGATGCCCCACTCTACTGGTCACTCCATCACCGCCTGTGCCTATCACTGGACCTCCATCTGGTGACGACGGGACTACATGTGGGAAAAACCACCCCTCTCGGGAGAGGAGAGCCACTGCTCAATCCTGCTGTCCCCTCCCCCCCATGATAGCACCCTGGCAACCTGAGATCATTCCCGAACCCAGGTTGCTGGCGTAGCATGATATAAGGCATCCAGTGCCTCAGCCTTCTGCACCACCAGGCCAGCTTAGTAAAGCGGTTTTAAAAGTTAAACCCAAACGCAGTTCAGGTCCCTTCAAGCAGGAATCATGCATGTAAAGTGAGTAAAAAAAAAAAGTGCAAAAATATAAAACAAAAAGTGGTTTAGAAACATAGAAAAGTTGATGGCAGATGGAGACCAATGGTCCTTCGAGTCTACCCTATAGGTACCCTGTAACCCGTATGGGGTTTCAGGTCTGATTCCTATTTGGTTTGTATGCTTTATTCCACCCCTTCTTGAAAGCTGACCATTTTAGCTTCCACCACTGCTGCTGACAACCTATTCCATGGCTCGATCGCTCTTTCTATAAAGAAGTGTTTTCTGAACTCATACTTAAAATGGCCCCCTTTTAGCTTCCAATCATGCCCCCTCATGATGGTCCCACTCACTGTGGTGAAGAGTTCTGAGTACGGTACCTTGTTAATACCCTGAAGGTACTTAAATGTATCAGTCATGCCCCCCTCAATCTTCTAGTCTCCAGCGAGAACATGTTTAGCTCTTTTAATCTTTTGTCATAAGCAAGCCCATTTATCCCAGAGATCATCTTTGTAGCTCTCCTTGGTACAGCCTCAATTCTATTTATGTCTTTTTGGAGGTGAGGCCTCCAGTACTGGACACAATACTCCAGATGAGGCCTTATGAGGGATTTCTACAGAGGCAGGATGACCTCTCCATCTCTACTGACATAGCTTCTGCCAATGCAGCCCAGCATCCTGCTACTGTAGCCTTACTGTGTGCCAAGCTGCATTGACTAGACATCTTCAGGTTGTCTGTGATCATCACCTCTAGGTCTCTTTCCTCTGTTAAGACCAGGATTTTAGTGCCATTTAACCAGCAGTCCAGTCTACGGTTATTTTTACCCACATGTATCATCCTGCACTTCTTGGCTGCCATTCCTCAGACCACTTCTCAAATCTTGCCAGGTCCCTCTTTTAAGCTTTTTATGCCCACTTCACTGTCTACACACCCTCCCAGCTTTGTGTCATCTGCAAAGTGCAAACTTTTACTGTTAATTCCAACTGAGATGTCACTAATGAAAATACTGAACAGCAAAGGGCCCAAATACCGAGCCCTGTGACACCCCACTGGTGACCTACCTTACTTATGCTTAAGGACAGATTAACGGAGCTCAATATGTATACCCTAGAGCAAAGGAGGGAGAGAGGTGATCTGATCGAAACATTCAAACACCTTAAGGGCATTAACAAGGTGAAAGAGTCTAACATGTTTCAATATAAGAAAAATAGCAGGACAGGAGGACACAGCATGAGATTAGAGGGAGGCCGATTAAGGGGTAATGTGAGGAAGTTCTTTTTCACAGAAAGGGTGGTGGATGCATGGAATGGCCTACCTCAGGAAGTGGTGGATAAGTATACAGTGCAGGGCTTCAAACAGGCATGGGATAGGCATAAGGGAGCAATACAGATGAGTATGAATAGATAGGCCATTGACAGAGCAAAGGCCGATGGCACATTCATAAGGCAGAAAAAGAAATGGGCTGACTGGATGGGCCTTGCGGTCCTTATCTGCCATCAACTTCTATGTTTCTATGTTACCCATATTCTGATTTGATCCCATTTATGACCACTCTGTGTTTCTTCCCACTTAGCCATCATGCCAACCACCTGATGATATTGTCAGCAATGTTCATGCCCTTTAGCTTTTTTTTGTTAAACTTTATTTTTATAAAACATTTTTCTATGTACAGTAGCTATGGAAACATCCATTTAGTGAACAGTCCAAAATAAAAGAATATAGTCCTAAAGAGGATCAAAAATCCTCTTAATTCAAGGAATAAGTGCTCTCTCTCTCTCTCTCTCTCTCTCTCTCTCTCTCTCTATATATATATATATATATATTTATATATATATATATATATAGGTACCACATGGGCAGGGGGTTACAATCATATGCTCCAATATAAAAAACTCAAATATGTGCTGTATAAAGAGTCCAAGACCAACATGGCAAACATCCCAAGATGATGGTTGACCAGCAATATTCCTTATAAAGTAGCATGTTCCACTAGGGACCTGCAGTGCCATGCTCATACCTTAATAAAGAAAGTCCCCATAGAAAAAACTTGGAAGCAAAACATAAATATTTTTCAATATAAATAAAGATAACCTCCTTAAAAATTTAACAAGTTTAACTTGAAACATCTGCATTAAACTATTAAGGTACCAATCTTAAAGGACCCCAATTTAAACAAATATGCAGGACTGGGACAATGTACAGTAATTCCAATTAAGAGGTTGAAACAGCCAACAGTTCACAGTGATAAAACATAGACAAAAACTCCAGAAAGAAAAGTAAAACAAGGAAAAAAGCTTTTCACGTTTCACCTCTACCCTCCACTGATTCCTTTTCTTCGGAACGAGCCTTCATGGCTGCAGTATGAGCAGCCCATTTTCCTGCCTCCTGAGGGTTTAGAAAAGAGATATGTCTTACCTTCATAAACAATTCTCAGGTGGACCAGATAAATCATCTTGTGCGGGACCCCAACATCTCTCAAAGTCCGTCTGACACCATCAATTTTCTTGCGACGATGACATGTCACAAAGCTAATGTCAAGGAAAATATAAATCTGTTTATCTTCATGCATAATGGGGCCCACTTGTCATGAAAGTTGTAGAATTCTGTCCTGGACTCTGACACCCGATGTAACCACCATTAGGGTACAAAGCTCTTTTACTTGCTGCAATCCTCTCAAGGTAATTCTGTAAACCTTTTGTATCTCCACAATAGGATCGGAGTCTTCCAATATCAATTTCTCCATCCAGCATTCCTTCATAAAAAGTACAGGATGATCCCCTTCACTACCCTCTGGTAGTCTGAGCTTTCTTAGATTGGCATAGTGGGCCCGATTCTCGAGAGTCTCCAGGCGAGTATGCAAATGCTGGGATTCAGTTACCATTAAAAAAGTGGCTCCCGTAGAAGTGTCCGCTTGCTTATGGACCTCCTGCCCTCATCCGTCAGGGCACTGACAACAGTCTCTAGCACAAGCACCCTGCCGTTAAAGCCATTGACCTTCTGGGACAAATCTGTGACCGAAAGGATCAATTTCTATAATTTCAGGCCCAACGAGCCCAAGGTTTCCTCTGAGGCCGAATCAGCTATAGGTAAGGCCTCTTCTGCCACACACGAGGCTGATGCACCACTAGGCCCTTTACTTTTGTTGGAGCCTCTGGACATTTTATCTCTTTTTTGATTACCCATTCTAAACAATTTGAGGGTCCTCTTTCGGCTGGCAACCTCCAAAATACGAATATCTTAAAACAAACTGCCGATTTCAGTAGATTTAAATGGGAGTTAACAGAGCTGTGCAACTTTGGTTCCATTCATCTCAGGCTCCACAGTGCCCCCCACCCATGTCCTTTAGCTTAGCTAGGAGTTATTTGTAGGGGACCAAGTCAAACACCTTGCTGAAATCAAAATACAAAAGATCAAATGGATGACCTTAACCACTTTCTTGGTAACCCAGTCAAAAAATGAAATCAGGTTTGTTTGACATGATTTATCAGCCACAAATCCATGCTGTCTGGTATCTTGAAGATTGTATTGCTTCATGTATTCTGCTACTTTCTGTTTGATCAAGGACTCCATTAACTTGCCTATCACTGAAGTGAGACTAACCGGCCTGTAGTTCCCAGCTTCCTCCCTGCTACCTCCTTTGTGCAGAGGGATGACATCTGCTACTTTCCAATCCTCTAGTACCTCTTCTGGCTGTTAGGAGTGAATGGTTGAACAGAAAAGCAAGTGGCTGTGCCAGTTCGGCTGTCAATTCCTTGAGGATCCTTGCGTGTATACCATCCGGCCCAGGAGATTTGTCCTGCTTGATTTTCTCTAGTGCTTTTTTGACACTGGTTGTAGAGAATGAAGGTGGACCCATGGCTGGAATACCCTTTTTGGTTAATGCAATGCCACTAACTCATAAAGGACTGCCCTGTTC
Source organism: Neoceratodus forsteri (assembly GCA_016271365.2). Taxonomy (NCBI): domain Eukaryota; kingdom Metazoa; phylum Chordata; order Ceratodontiformes; family Ceratodontidae; genus Neoceratodus; species Neoceratodus forsteri. The sequence continues at coordinate 129,098,120 of CM057453.1, forward strand.
CTTAGTGAAAACTGAGCAAAAGAAGTTGTTGTTTGCATGGCATATGTGGTTAATTCTCCTAGCAGGAACCACATTGCAATATGGCCTTCTCTAGTTCCTAGAGTTGGGGAAAAAAACACAAAATGTTAAAAAAAATCAAAAAAAAAAACCCTAATGCACAGTATTAAAAACTATCTGAAACTTCTAAAACAACAATACACAATAAAATAAAGCGAGTAATTGACCCAGAAGGTATCCCATCAAGACCGCTCATGTGAAAAAGCGTGTGGTCAAATAAACAAATTCTGGGTGACTATTTTAGCAGGATTGTTCCAAAAATCTCCAATTTTAAATGCAGAATTCATTTCAGGAGGATTTTATCTAACGAATTTTGATAAAACTCCTTGCAAATTCCTTCTTAGGAATTTTATTCATTTATTTTCACTGTGCTGATATTTGACTACATTGTTTTTCCTTTTGCAGTTTTGATGTGAAACCTGACCAGAAGATTGGCGTTGCCTTTGGGGTGACGGCTGTCTTCAGCAGAGACAAATATGCTGTTAGAAAAGCAGGGGGAATGTGACCAACACTGCAGAGTTTGAAATTGTAGCCTAAGTTCCATTGATTAGCATCAAGTTCTATCTCTGGGGTATCACACACTGGCGGGATATGAAAATTACGTACCTACCGTAATTCTCGATCTTCTTGGATGAAGTCTCCACTACTCATTCACACTGATGGGACTATGCCGGAGGCACTAGGACTGAATGGGAGCCAAACATCTTCAGGAGAGCCAGTGTCGAGTTAGGGCTGTGTGGAACTGGCCCTATGAGACCGGATCACGCCGTATAGGCTACCTCAGCATTGACCCTCCAACCGCCTCAATACCTTTTTTACTGAAGAGGTGCAGCATAAAGTAATCTAGTGAAACTAACCTATGTTGGACATAAGATAGTCCGAATGACCTATATAAGACACAACAGAGTCTTCACAGCCCAGCCATCGAGGGAGTGAAGACCAAAAACAGATAAGTGAGCTCGGGGTATGGAGGGTGGGCATGTGAATGAGTGGTGGAGACTTCATCCAAGAAGATCAAGAATTACGGTAGGTACGTAATTTTCATATCTTCCTGGACATAAGGTCTCATTCACACTGATGGGAGAGTGCCAAGCTAAAATAATCCCCCGAGATGGGTGGCAGGAGAGAGGAGCTAACTTAAGACAGGAGTCCATTAAGGATTGTCCTGCTGAAGGACTGATGCTGTCTGGCATGGACATCCAAAGCACAGTGCTTCACAAAAGTGTGCACAGTGCTCCAAATAGCTGCATTGCAGATGTCTGCAATTGGCACATTCCAAATTTCTGCCAGAGATGTCTTGACTGCTCTGATAGAATGGGCATATACCCTGCCTTCCAGCTTAACCTGTGTCATGGAATAGCATTGGTGAAGACATGCCACCAGCCACGCTGAAATACACCTGATGGCAACAGGCTGACCCAGTTGGGCCATGCTGAATGAGACAAAAAGTTGTTTTGACTTGCGGATCTCTTTAGTTCTGTCTGTGTAGAACCACAAAACCCTTTTGACATCCAGAGAATGTAGGGTATGCTCTCCCTCATTCTGGAAGTTTGTGAAGTAGGGCGGAAGAACCAAGGGCTGGTTCAGATGGAATTCCGAGACTACTTTGGGGAGAAACTTAGGGTGAGTTCTGAAAACCACCTTGTTCTTGTGAAATACTGTATACAGGGGGTCTGTGACCAGTGCATATATTTCAGACACTCTGCGAGTGGAGGTAATGGCTATGAGGAAGGCAGCCTTCCAGGTCAGGAACTTCAGCTCACATGTTGCTAGAGGCTTGAATGGTTTATGGGTGAGCATTTCTAGCACATGGGTAATATTCCAAGTGGCTGCTGGTCTCCTGACTGGTGGTCTAGTGTGGAGTGTACCTTTAAGGGACCTCTTAACCAAGGGCAACTGAGCCAAAGACATAGAGTGTATAGGCTCATGATAAGCTGAGATCACACAGATTGTTATGCCTGTGTTATGCTCCTATCGTCCCACATACACCTCTCATACACCTCACACTGTATTCCTGGTCTATTGTACCGTAATAGTGCAATTTTGCACTTATATATAGATATGAGCACCAATCATATAAGCGTGGGTGCTAGGAATGTGCTTTGCTGCTAAGATATGCTAATATTGTCATGCATGATTTATTATACCTCACTATAATACATTTATCTAGATTATGTTTGTCTTTTATAGATATTCCATATATAATCTATCTAACCACTGATAAGATGACTCAGAGGGATCATCAGTGATTATTGTATACTTATATAATTATATGTAATGTGTATTTTACACTCAGGCAAATATGCCTGTCAGCAGTTCTGTTTATCTAATCAAACTGACAGAGACAGAAGGCCTTTGCTATGTCTAATGGTATATACTGTATGTAAGCTAGAAATGCTGCATGTAGTTTTGAACTGTCAGCATTTCTTTTGTCCAAGCTATAATTCTAATAGAAGCATATTATGTCTTATATGATACTCATTAGTAATTCTGTCTCCTAAGTCATTATCCAATAGAGAATGACTTAGTACCAATACATATTATTTCTCATATTTGTAACTATGTTGTAATCTCTGTGGCTATGCTGTTATCTGTAGTATTTAGCTGTCTGCAACCCACTGTAGAGCTCTCCAGACACTACTGTAGCTGCTCTAGAAGGGCAGAGAGCTGGAGCATGGGGAGCGATAGAACAAGATCTTAGAGAACCTAAGATCTACCATTCTGGAGATTATGTACATTCTTCAGGAGTGGTGAGAAACCCATCTCCCTTGTGAATTTCTTTGTCATGTGCTTGGCAGAAGTAGCATAATAAGCTTAATTAGTACTCCTTGCTTGTTTACAAATGTTTCTTGGCAGACTCCGAGACACAAGAATCTGTATTATTATTATTTTTATTGTTTACCCTACACACCAAGAGTGTTTAGACAACATAATGGCGATCGCAAAATGGAGTCTGGATGTTTTTGCCAAGTTTCATTTTAATTTCCTCTGTAGATTAAAACACTGGGTGACGAATCCCCAGTAACAAGCTACTGAAACTGTCTTAATGTTTAATTTTTCAGTTAGTTGTGTGTTCCACAGTGCAGACAAAACAATCTCTTGGTAGATATTCAATTTCTGTGTAGTGAGTTGTTTTATTAATTTTTTTTTCCCTATTCTTTCTCCGTGGGAACACAGCTATAAAGGATCGGAAACAAACAGACTGCTTTCTTATGCATTCAAATCCTGATGGGTATTTACTCATCTAGGTGTCCACATACGCCAAAGGCTGTTTGTGTGCGTTCATGAATTTTGGTTGCAAACAAAGTTTTTTGATCCACAGACAGCTAAGGGTTTCTTATCTTAAGACATGTCTAAATATACCAGTACTGAGTTGAGGCTGGATGCCTTAACAAGCCAAACTGCTAACAGTAGTTGGTTTGATTTTGCTAAAGTAGCATAATCCAATGGTAGCCCTTTAGGGGATATCATTGCCCATTATGGGGAATTGAGAAACAGTATCAATGATCCTGAAGGATTATTAATTGCAACGTTGTTTAATTGTTTTGATACTGTTCTAAATGAAATATCTGTTTTAAAATCTGAGCATATTGATTGCAAAATGGAGAATGCTGCTTTGATGCAGATGATTAGTTTGAAACAGGCTTCTAATATGAAAAAAATAATTGGACTACAGTCTGAGCTGGAGTCTGCTTGTCTAGTAAAAGTGTTTCTATTTAATGAGAGAAGCAGCAACAACCTGCATGCCTTAAGAGATAATGCTGAAATGGCAAAACTTAGAAAAAAAGGTTTTCAAACAAATGGTGTTCTGGCTAGTAACACTAATTCCTTACGTTTTGAAAACAAGGAACTTAGAGATGATAAGTCTGAAGTAATTACTGAAAAAGTTAACGAGCTGGTATTTCAACACCAGACCTTGACGGTACATCATGATTCAGTATGTTTTAATTACAGCAGACTTGAAATTAAGGTTTTCAGTATAAACTATGACACAGCTTCAGTCAATAATAAGCATGTTTTACAAGATGGGAATGTCTTGAAATCTGAAAACAAAGCACTTAATAGTGTGCTAACTCCTGTATCTGAGTTAGAATGTAGGAGTAAAAAGTCAGATATGGCGAACTTGTGCCATCAGCCAGAGGTATTGGCAGGGCATACTAAGTTAATGTCCAAAGACCTTGCCTCTTCTGATGTTGAAGAGTTTGATTCTGAACACTCACAGTATGCTGTGGGGTGGACTAGAGCAAAGGCTAGCCACTTGTTTTTCTGTGATTCACAAAATGGAGAATTGTTAGAGTCTCAAAAATGGTGGACACAGATGTGATCAGGTTGCATCCCCATACCATCCCCAAGATGGCCGCTCATGGTCATGAGATGATGTTCATGACACAGTAACCCATGATGCCCATGAGGTAATCCAAAATGGCCGACCACCATATCACAGAGATTCGATCCAGAAGTCACAGGGACCCGTGATTGCTGCTATAACCAAACAAAACAAACCGGAGTTTTTTGGCATTGTTAATAATGTTATCAGTAACATTAGTGTTTCTGAGGGACAAAAGATTCTCATTAAAAATGATGTTGATGTACTTTTGAATAACGCTGATACACAATCTGCCACGAAGTCAGCGTCTGATGCTGAAGAAACAGCTGATGCTCTTAACAATGTTTGCTTTATTAGCAATGTTTACGGTATTCGAGTGTCCTTGGATAAAGAACACATTGAAGTTAATTACATGAAAAGTTGTTTTCATTTCCTATGCAATGTAACACCAGCCGAGAAGTCTGAACGTACTGCTTTTCCTATGCAGTGCATTAATACCTTAAGCTGCAACATTAAAAACAATGTTGCTACCATCCAGCAACATTCCGGTGGGAAAACCCACTTTACATTTGATGGGGAAGGGGACAACCCTGATTCTGAAAGCCCTGTGGCTGTGATATTTTCAGCATCACAGGCCACATTGGGGGGGAGGGTTACAGGTTTGATTTCTGAACCTGAGCTGACAACTGTCTCAGCACTACTTTCTCCACCTCTGATGGCTACTGAACCACAGTCCATAGCTGGAGAACTGCCTGCAGCTTGCACAACACTTTTCTCCACTGTGCAGGCACCCTTGACAGTGCCAGCACTCCCTGCACATGATGCAGAACCCCCTCCACCAGTGACACCTGGATCATCCCATAATGTGACTGCAATGTCAGGCACTACAGGCAAGAAGGTACAATGCATCATAATGCTGATATCATTGTCTTTTCTTTTGGGATCACTGACCATGGCCCCAGCATTGGTTAATCCTAACACAGTTTAGGGCATTATTTTGAAACTGCCACATCAGATAAAGCAATCTCAGCAGTTTTAGCCCAAACTTACAGTGGACACATCAGACCCATTGCTTATGCATCCCAGATGCTTGCCCCAGTGGAGCTTAAATACAACCTTTGTGAAAGGAATCTTTTGGCTACATACTGGGCAGTGAGATAGTTTATGTACATCATTGGATATGCACTCATTGTGCTGCATTCTAATCATTTGCCATCTAACTTTCTGTTGTCAGACAGAGTAAAAGATGACTCTGTATCCAATGCCAGACTTACATACTGGTCTCTCATTTTACAGGATCATGACACCAGTGTCCTTCCTACCAAAACTCCATCCTTGTTGGCCCATGGCCTACAATTTACAGGAGAGACCCATGATTGTTCACTCCAACCCAATGACCTACCTGTCCCAGTGCCCTTTCTGACAAAACCTCAGAAAGTGTTAAAAAACACCACTGTGTGTCATGTTTTGACTGATGACTGAGCCACACATACCAACAATGGTCAAATAGCAGGGTTTGGACTCCTTATTGTACATTCTGGTGATGACAGAGTGTGCATGGCTAGTAATTGCATCATCGTATATGTACGATTCACAGGCAATGTTAAAACATTCCTGGCAAATAAAATGAAAATCAAGGTGGCGAGGAGTCTCCTAATTACCACAAATATTTGTGAATGGTTTAGAGAGCTGGAACATCCTTGAGAAAGACAGCTTGTGTTAAGAAAGGAATAAAAAGATTTTTCCTTACGTAAAATGATACCAGCACTCTATGAAAGGGTTAAGTTCTGCCCGCTTCAAGAAATGTCCTTGAGATAATTACAGAAAGAACTGCAGATACTATGTTTTTATTACAGATTCTAATTGGGTCTGTTTCTCTCTAAACTGAATTTCTTTGGCAGAAGGCAAACTTCTGTTCCTGTACTCTATAGTATCACTGTGAAATACAGTGACTTGCTTGTGTATGACACAACTCTAACCAGTTTAAATACTGTATATTCATAAGGCTCCAGCATGTTGTATGTGAACTTTATGCTCCATAAGAAGGACCCTCATTTGAGGGCAGTGTATAGGTTCCTTAATAAAGGAACTGAGGAATAACTTCCAGAAATAGCTCTTATAGAAAGTGAAACTGACATTCACCTATCCAGTGATGGCCTACTCATTTGGAACATCACTGCTGTAACACTCATGAAAAGTTATGGGTAATTCTCAAACACCTGAGAGTAGATTTTATATACTGTACCATGTACATGATACGCTAACTGGTGTACACCAGTGAGTCAGTAAAAAACCCTAGACAGACTAAAATCCTCTGTCTTGTGGCCACATATGAAAAATGTTGTAGAACACTACATTAGCAACTGTTTGATCTGTGAACAGAACAATCCTATACCAGCTAGGAAAAATACATTGTTTTCCCAGAGGCAAAAGGCCCCTGGAACAACATCCAGATTGACTACATTGGCCTTATGCCAACCACCAGCAACAACTAGTTTTCACTAGTGATCACCAACCTAACAGAACAACACAGTCAAAGTGACGGCAAATGTCTTGGTAAACCAGTTATTTACCAGGTAGGCCTTTACCCCTAAAGGTAAATTCTGATTACAGGGGATCTGGCTTTATAGCCAAAGTAATGCAGAAAATTCTGGATTTGTTATGGGTAAAACAAAAGTTTTATATTCCTTACCAACCCACAGTCATCAGGACAGGTGAAATGGGCTAACAGGCAGATCAAAGTTATAATAAACGTGTTCAGAAAAACCCAAAAGGACTGGAATTAATTATTGCCTTTACTCCTTATGGCAATAAGAGGGACACCCTCTGCAAGTACACAGCGTACCCCATTTTTGAAATCTTGACCAGACGGTCCATGAGACTCACAGAATATTTACTTCTGGACCTGTGTACTGCCACTGCTGATGGAGCATCAGTAGATAAATATGTTAAATATCTCAAACAAGACATCCAAAAGGTACACTTGTTTGCTTTACAACGTATAGGCAAGACCCAAAAACAGGCCCTATCCCATTGTAAACAAAACCAGTCCAGCAGTCTACCAAGTTAGACTGCCTCACTACAACAGTCATTGATAAATGGCTACATGCCAATCAAATGAACCTGTTTAAAGGAGATTAAATTACTTTTCCATACCCCAGTGGGAGGAATAGTACTAAACTAACTGTTTTCTTTTCTCTTTCCTTTTAGGTTCCAGAGAGAGAGAGAGATGCTTGCTGTTATGCTTATTATTCTTTTTAAAAGTATGGGTCTTCTTACAATCCCAAACTGCACATTGTATTGCAGATAAGAACCAGTAACCTAATCCTAAACAAATTGTTGAGGAAAATTACCTTACAAGTCCACATAATTTAATTGCATCCTGTGGAATTCACACTAAAGCCCTAAAAGACATGTTCATTGTCCAGAAGGGTAGTGAGGCCCTACTGAATGTTATTATCATTGCTTTGGATCAATTCTAGCAGCTACACTTGATCTGGACTCCTGTTTGCATTTTATTGATAATCAGGAATTTTGCATCCAAAATTATATGGCAATAAAAGCCGTTAGACATCAAGGTTTTTTAACCCTATGATGCTTCATAATTTGTGACACTTAATATTGATTGCCCAAAATAGAACCCTGGCCCACCCGGTGGTCTAACAGCCACTTCTCAGCCAGGTACCCTAGTTAATAATGTGCAGCTTATGCACAACCCAGTGATTTTAAATCTCACCTTTCAGAACTTGGAATGATTTGTTTTATGTTTCACAACAAACATTTCCCACTTTTTTTTAATAATAATAATAATAATAAAAATAATAATAAAATTTATTTACTTTAGCGTCTTTCAAATTTCCAAGGCGCTGTACAGTTCATAAAACCAGGCAGCAAATACAATAAAACAGAACAGCAATTTGAACAAATAAAACCAATACAATATGGATGAAAAGGCCTTATTCCATAAAAAGGACTTTAAAACCCTTTTAAAAATATCCACTGTTGTACTCTCTCAAAGCGGACGGGGTAGAGAATTCCAAAGGGATGGAGCCACAAAGCCAAAAGCACGGGCTCCAGAAGACTTCAAATTAACCCTTGAATCTCCGCAACCCTCACAGCCGAGCGGTTGTCTCAAAGGGTGTAGGCACCAATAGCTCTTTCAGGTAGTCAGGACCATACCCATGTAGGGCTTTGTAGGTCAAAAGACCTACATTAAAGGTGATCCGCCACTGTATAGGCAGCCAGTGCAGAGAGTGCAACACAGGGGTAATACGAGATCTTCTTGAAACCCCAGACAACAAATGTGCTGCTGCATTCTGCACTAGCTGAAAGCGGCGGATATCAACCCCAGCAAGCCCTAGGTACAAGGAGTTACAGTAGTCCAAATGAGATGTCACAAAGGCGTGAACAAAACCGGCAAATCACCAGGGGGAACCAGGTGCCTAATCCTGGAGATGTTTCTCAGATAGAAAAATGCAGTCCTGACAACAGAGGACACCTGATAACGAAGGGTCAACTCTGTGTCAAGCTCTACACCCAGGTTATGCACCCGTTCAGAAATGGGGATCTGGATGCCCCCTAGAACTATTCTGGAGGGGGAACCCACTCCCAAACCCCCAACTCTGTGGCCGGGGTCCACAACCATAACCTCAGTCTTTCCTGGATTCAACTTTAAACAGCTGGAATTCATCCAGTCTTGGATGTCTGCAAGGCACTTATTCAACACCGAGACAGCACCAACCTGGTCAGGTGCAAAAGACAGGTAGAGCTGGGTATCATCAGCATAGCAGTGAAACCTCAGCTCATACTGTCTTACAATGTCTCCGAGGGGTAGCATATATACTGCGAATAACATGGGGAAAGCAATCAACCCTGTGGAACCCCGCAGGGCAGAGAGAAAGCCCCAGAAGAATGTAATCCCAAGATCACTCTCTGCATTCTCCCTTCGAGGTAAGATGAAAACCATCTGAGGACCATTCCTGAAGGTCCACAGATGGACCCCAGGTGTTCGAGCAAAACCCCATGATCCACAGTATCAAAGGCTGATGACAAATCAAGGAGAACAAGAATAGAACAATGTCTCCAATCTCTCGCCATCAGGAGATCATTGAGCACCCGAACCAGAGCAGTCTCGGTGCTATGCTTTTTACGAAAACCAGACTGGAGAGGTTCGTATAGACTATGGATGATCAAATGGTTGTCTAATTGAGTCACCACAACTTTTTCAATAACCTTCCCTACAAAGGGGAGGTTAGAGATCGGGCGGTAATTAGTTAGGTCATCTGGGTCCAAGGAAGTTTTCTTCAGAAGGGGAGTCACCACCCCTTCCTTCAGAGAGCTAGGGAAAACTCCCGTCTCCAAGGAGCACCAGATAATCCGAACAAGCATCGGGCCGATAACCTCACTACATCCCAAAATCAGGGAAGTAGGACCCGGATCCAACCTACAGCATGTTGGGCGCATCTCGCAGGCAATCCTCATAGTGTCTACTTAAATCTGGCAGGTCAAAGTATTCCAGGAAATTCCAGGTACCACAGCAGCAAAACACTGGTCAACTGCAACAACCTTAGAGTGAGGTCAGGGACACTGCCTCCGGATGTCTTCCACCCTATTAACGAATCTCTTCACAGTCAGTCTGTGTAAAAACTCGACGATCTGCTGACAGACTGGGTTGCACAGTCTGTCAACAGTTCTGAAGAGCTGAGCCGGTCGATTCTGAGCAGCAGAAATTTCCCTGGACAGGAATTCTGCCTTCTTACGGGAAATTAGTGTTTGATAGAGCTTATAATGCTCTAACAAAATAAGATGGTCGGCATCCAAGGCAGTCTTCCTCCAACGACGCTCCAACCTACACCCCAACCTCCGGAGCCCCCTCAACACCTCGTCAAACCAAGGAGCGACGGGACGACGCGGAAGGGGGCGAACACGGGCAGGTGCAATCTGATCGAGGACAGCCGAGATGGTCTCATTATAGGCCACCAAAAGCCACTCAGGATCAGAGCACAAATCGTCAAACAGTGAGAAGTCAAGGACCGCCATCAGGTCTTCAGGGACAACATCCCACAATATAGGCTTTTGGTGGCCTATAATGAGACCATCTCGGCTGCCCTCGATCAGATTGCACCTGCCCGTGTTTCCCCCTTCCGCATTGTCCCATCGCTCCTTGGTTTGATGAGGCATTGAGGGGGCTCTGGAGGTTGGGGTGTAGGTTGGAGCGTCATTGGAGGAAGACTGCCTTGGATGCCAACCATCTTATTTTGTTGACCAACTCCACAGGGGCCGACCTACCCGGGGGGCCTCAAAATTGAACCCAACTGAGTAATGATCAGATCAACCGACTGGTTCCACCACCAGTTGGCGCCTCGATCCCAGGAGAAAAACAAGATCAAGAGAGTGACCACCTTTTATGGGTGGCTGTGGAAACAACCTGTGTGAAGCCCAGCGATGTCATCATCTGGAGGAAATGTTGACCAAAAGTGAGGATTTGTCTTCGACTCACGCATTGAAATCACCCAGTACCATCAATCAGGCATTCCAAAGCCATGTCGGCGGAAAGTCTGCTATTTCCTGCAGGAAAGCTTCATCCCCTGGTGGACGGTAAATGAGAGCAATCCTGCACCCCACACCAGCCACCACAGTACACTCAAATGATCTTGCCTCCTCAACTGGAACAACAGTTAGGCCCAATCCAGTCTTAAAACAGATCGCCACCCCCCCGTGGTCTAATCTCGGGCGATGTATAACCGAGAACCCGTTAGAAACAGTGGCCTCTAAAAACGGGGCTGCATTCCCATCCAACCAGGTCTCGGTAATGCAAGCCAGATCTGCCCCTGCAACAAAGTCCACAATAAGACCCATTTTATCATGGACAGATCTGGCATTGCACGACAACGCCTGGGTCAGACGAGGTTGACGAGTTGTCCCAACCACTTGCCCTCAAGTACTAGAGGTACCCTTGGGTATGGGAACCAGAACGGGACTACCACGCTCCAGAAACCATTTCGCCCCAGGGCATCTTCGAGGCCGAACCACCCCTATGGGAGAGCACTGCTCCCTCCACTGTCCACAACCCTCCACACACCCCCAATTCCTCTGCCCCCTACGCACAATCCCTAACGCCCGACACCAATGGTAAACATGGGCTGGCAAGGGGGGGCAAGACAAAGGGGCGGAGGGCATGGAGAGCGGAGGCCGAGTAACAAACAGCAGGAAGAGCTGACCAGCACATCAGGCTGTCGTAGTAAAATAAAACCAAAAATAAATAAAATAAAGCAAATAACACCACCACCCACCAAAAGAAAAATAAACTAATAAACTAACACGACAAATAATATACAAAATTAAACTATTTTATATCCACAAGCCCTCTCACAGCCAGGGGATAATAAAATAACACAGAGCTAACACTAGTAATAATAAAATAAATAAAAAATACATAGAAGGAATTTTAAAGACCACCCTCCAGGACACTCTCACTGAAACCAGCAGGGTGGGCTATAAGCTGGAAAACAAGCACTCTCACTGCTCAATTATCCCTCAAAACAAATAAACTTCACATACAATAAACCATATATAACAACACCTGAGCTGAAAAAACAATTTCTTAAAAAAGTACTATAATAAAGCAATTAATATTTCCACAGTCACTTATCTTGCAGGAGCTCTCCAGTCATTTAATTGGGACATTGAATAAATCGATGATACAGGACACTAAGTTCTTATTATATCCAAAAACCAGAATTTCCAAGTAAAATTGAAAAAACTGGAAATCCCGGTTTTCAAAGAAAGCCACACATCAAATCGCAGGTTCCACTAAATCAAATTCAGTAACAGCTATTAAGCTACAATGGTGACCCAACACCACGACTCCAGGCCAGGTCAGCCCACCGACCAACTCCGCCGGGAGTCTAGGGGAATAGGGTCGAAGGCCGGCTCTCCAACAGGCCCCGACCCCTAACCCCTGTGCAGGTCACCAGAGCTAAAGCCAAAAGATAGGGAAAACCCAGACTCCAAAAGACAGATCCTTCAGTCATAGTAGTTTCTGCCAACAATACAGTGCCACTCCAAACGGACCAGATGTAAATCCAGTTAGTCACCACAGCCTTAAAGATGCTGAATAGAGCCCAAAATCCTTAAAAGCCCAATCACGGTAAATCCCAGCCAGAAATGGAGACGGAGCTGGAACACGGCCGGAGATGTTTAAACTAGGCAGGCAGCACACAAGGTCTATAAAATATCTCAGAATATGTTCAAAATACAGTCTGAAAAAGACTTTTCAGCCCCACAAGTTGGCTATGCTCACCAGCATTTCACAGGCATACTGCATTTTTCAGCTTTTCTTTTGCAAATGCGCGTCTTTGAAGTAGAGACTCCAGCTCAGTCTCAAAATGTTCTGACTGCAGCTGCACTTGTAGGACACCAAACATAAACTCAGAAAAATGCAGAATGCAAGGTCAAAGACTCAGATGTAAGTGCGACCACCACGCTGCCAAAGTCCAAGAGCTGAGACACACTAGGACCCTACGGCCTGCACCACAGTCACGGATCGAATCTGGACCATCCAAAAAGCCAGCCGGCCGCAAATGCCAAAAATCACTACTAGCAGATGTCCAGACAACCGGACGCCGATACCGCCTCTCCACACTATCGCCAATGCAGCCTCTCCGCAGTCCAGGTGACTAAAAGCTTAAAAACTCAAGAATTAAAATTAAATGATGTTATTGAATACCCTGGCAGCATATCAGGTACTCATTAATGACTCTCTATACAGGGACTGATAGCACCACACAAACACACACACACACACTCAGGATTTTCACATCCTGACTACTAGTGGGACATCTTATGACTGTAAACCTACACAAAGGCACTAGGCGTTTTGTTTTTGTTTGTTTTTTAAACAAAACACATGTTTAGACTCTGACCTATTTGGCTCTGACACATCTATTTGAAATAAGGCTGATATAGCCATTATTCAAGCACATATGTTAAAGGTTCATGATAGTATGAAATATATCATACCCCCCATTGCATGGTATACATGATTTTGCTCATTAAGAGTAATTTACATTTACAATATTAAGGATATTGTGAAGGAGTTTGACCTAACAAATGTTCTTGTTAATGAATTATTTTCTGCTCACGTTAAGGAAGCAGATGAGCATCACATAGCTAGGAAAGTCCTTTGCACTGCCTATGGCTATTATGTTCTTACAACCCTTTGGTTATCTCTTCCAGGATCTGGAATTAGGATATAGCCTTGATCTCATACATGACAGATCTATGGGTCAGTGGCATTGCCACATTTTGCACTTCTATTGCATGTATTAACAAATATTTATTTGAATCTAGCACTATTCCCTTGTCAATGGCAAGGAACCTTGGATATGTCACCACACACACCTGTATTGCTACATGTTTTGAAACTTATTCCTGCACAATCCAGGAAGCCTTGTTTGTGACTCTCATAGTGTCATTGCCATTTTTATCCGGCAACATCCATTTCTGATTCTATTGATCATCTTGATGGGAACTTTTATCATGAAAAGGTTGAAACTATCTTCTTTCCTTGATTACTATGAGGTCTTGGAATCATGACTGACTCTGAACATTAAATGTCATACCTGAAATGAACATCACCTTTTATGCAGATGTGACATCTTCCAACTTGTCTTACCAACTTGTGAATGCAGGACTAATAACTGAAATTAGGCTTCCACTTGTGAACTTTCAAATAAACTGTATTCAGTCCAACCAATTAAGATTCTACAATCAAGCTCATTGTTATGCATACTATGAAGCTAGTCTGGGGTAGGGGCAATCCCCTAACTCAGCATGAAGACTCTTCTTCATTTGACCTACAATCAATAAATCCATTTTCTTCACTGCTTGTTTACCAAGCCTGACTGGTGCCTCATACAGACTGAGAACTGAGTACTGTTATAAACGTTTACACTTTGTGCAGCTGTGTGATGATCTTCCACTCAACACTGTTGCTATTCCATTGTAAAACTCAATGTGCAATCTAATGCACCCCCCTACTGAGGCCTATGAAAATACTGCCGCCTTCTGAACATTTGGATCAACCTTTGGAGAATCTGAATGCATTGAATTTGAACTATGAATCTTCATCTAACACTTGAAAAAACCCTGGATTTATCCCTGGAACTGTTCGTAGTTTATGCCTTGTGGACATTGACATTTGGTGTCCTGTTCAACTTACCAACTGAAAAATGCCATCCTCCAAGGTGGTATATTCTGCTGATGTGGAACATTGTGTGGTGACCAACTACACATTCTTCTTATATGGACTAAAAGTTATGCAAAGTGAACGTTTCTAACTTCTGTTTTTATTCCCTAAACAGGTAATAGGTTATACCGTAATCACACCTATTCCCATCCTGGAACCAGATATCATTAACTCTAGTCCTAACTATCTTGATGCTCTATCTCAATTTTTACTTATTTTTAATATCCATACAGGCAATTTAAGTTTCTTTCTTCAATTTCTTCCCAATAGGACAGATATACACCTGATACATATCAGTATTTACTGATTGTTTTGATACTGGAAAACCCCGCTGTAAAGTTTTATTCCAAATGTTTATAGTAATACAAGGTTTACTAACATTTTCCCTTATAATTACATTTTTCTGTTTAAGGAAAACCCTGAAACAGTACCGTGACCAGTTAATATTCCTCTATGAGGCTCATGCCTTGGGCCTGTAGATGAATGGTGCCTAACCTCCATCTTTTTATTGTGTTGCCACTTTTGCAATTTGGGCAACAAAAAGGGGATTGTTACACCTGGGTTATGCCCCTATCATCCCACATACACCTCTCATACACCTCACACTATATTCTTGGTCTATTGTACTGTAATACTGCTATTTTGCACTTATATATAGATATGAGCACTGATCATATAAGCATGGGTGCTAGGAATGTGCTTTGCTGCTAAGATATGCTGATATTGTCATGCATGATTTATTATACCTCACTATAATACATTCATCTAGATTATGTTTGTCTTTTATAGATATTCCATATATAATATATCTAATCACTGATATGATGACTCAGAGGGATCATCAGTGATTATTGTATACTTATATTCTCATATAATTATATGTATTTTACACTCAGGCAAATATGCCTGTCAGCAGTTCTGTTTGTCTAAGCAAGCTGACAAAGACAGAAGGCCTTTGTTATGTCTAATGGTATATACTGTATGTAAGCTAGAAATGCTGCATGTAGTTCTGAACTGTCAGCATTTCTTTTGTCCAAGGTATAATTCTAATGGAAGCATATTCTGTCTCATATGATACTCATTAGTAATTCTGTCTCCTAAGTCATTATCCAATAGAGAACGACTTAGGATCAATACATATTGTTTCTCATATCTGTAACTATGTTGTAATCTCTGTTGCTATGCTGTTATCTGTAGTATTTAGCTGTCTGCAACCCATTGTAGCGCTCTCGAGACACTACTGTAGCTGCTCTAGAAGGGCAGAGAGTTGGAGCGTGGGGAGAGCTAGAACAAGATCTTAGAGAACCTAAGATCTACGATTCTGGAGATTATGTATATTCTTCAGGAGTGGTGAGAAACCCATCTCCCTTGTGATTTTCTTTGTCACGCGCTTGGCGTAAGTAAACTTTATTAGTACTACTTGCTTGTTTACGAATGTTTCTTGGCAGACTCCGAGACACAAGAATCTGTATTATTATTATTTTTATTGTTTACCCTACACACCAAGAGTGTTTAGACAACAAGATGGACCTTCACGGTTGAGTATTGTAGCCCTGTATTTGACAAGTTTAGTAGATACTCTAGGACTCTGTGAGGTGTGCAAGAAAAGGGAACCAGGAAGGACTTTGCACACCTGATGGAGAAATGCTTCCACTTTGCCTTGTAAGTTTTCCTAGTAGCTGGCTTGTGTGCCACTAGGAGAATGTCTGAGACTCTACATGAGACATCATATCTTCTCACTTCTATCTCCTCAGGAGTCATGCGTGGAGATGAAGGGATCTCAGGTTGGGATGGACCACTGGGCCCTTGGGTCAGAAGGTCTGATTGAAGTGGACGTTGTCTCGGTAGAATTTCTGATAATCTGTCGATCAACGGAAACCAAATCTGATGAGGCCAGAATGGGGTGATGAGTCTCATTCTGCCTCCCTGTACCTCCAGCTTGAGCAGTACCCTCTGAACTAAGGGAAGAGGAGGAAATGCATACAGAAAGCATCTTGTTCACTGCAGTCTGAATGCATCCTGACAGAAAATGTCAGGTTCTGGATTTCTGGAGCAGACTAGAGACAGTTTTGCTTTGAGTGGGGATGCAAAAAGGTCTAGGTCCAGTGTGCCCCACTCTTCAAAGAGCAATTGCACGACGTTTATGTTGGGAGACCACTCGTGATGATCCACCTTCACTGTGCTGAGGCAATCTGCTAGATCATTCTGTACTCCAGGCAGGTAGACTGCGTGGATCAGGGCTTCATGCTCTAGGCACCATTCCCACACTCTCATCACTTCCCTGCAGAGGGGGTAAGAGTGTGCCCCACCATGCTTGTTGATGTAGTACATCACTGCTTTGTTGTCCATCTGAAGTAGAACGATTTTGCGACAGAGGATGTCCTTCAGGGCTCAGACGGCATACAGGACAGCTCTCATTTCCAGGACATTTATGTGGAGTTGAGAATCATCCTGACTCCACAGACCTTGGGTATGGAGATCTTGACAGTGAGCTCCTCATCCGAGTAAAAATGCATCTGTCATGATAGTGATCTGTTTCTGTAGTGGGGCAAAGGGAAAGCCTTTCAGCAGGTTGTCCTTTTGAGTCTACCAGGTGAGTGATTGTTTTAAAGGTTCCGTCACCTTGATGTGAAAGGACTGGGCATGTGTGGTCGGGGACCATTGAGTACTGAGCATCCACTTAGTGGTCCTCATGTGAAGATGAGCCAAGGGAACCATAAACACTGATGACACCATGAGACCCAACATCTGCTGCATTGAGAGAGCTCAGACTGAGTCGTTCTCTTTGATGAAGTGAGCCATCTGGAAGATATCGTTCCTCCTGTCCTCTAGGAGGAAGGCCCTTGCATTGGAGGTAACCAGGAGGACTCCTATGAAGAAGAGTTGTTGGGAGAGTTGTAGCTGTGATTTTTCCAAATTCAACAGTCCTCCCATGGATGTGAGGAACTTGGAAGCTGTGGCCACAATTTCCTGCATCCCTTCTCTGGAGGAGCTTGCTAGGAGCCAGTCATCTAGATAAGGGAACACCTGAATTCTGAGTTTCCTGAGATGCACTGAGAGTACTGCAAAGCCTTTGTAAAGACTCAAGGCACCGAGGATATCCCAAAGTGCAGGACTTTGAATTGATAGTGCTAACCCAGGACCACAAATTGGAGATACTTGTGGTGGCTTGAGTGCCCGGGAACATGTTGGTAGGCATCCTGCATGTCCAGGGAGGCCAGCCAATAATTTTGATGAATCAGAGGTAGAAGCGTACCAAGTGATATCATCTTGAATTTCTCCTTGTAAAAGAATTTGTTTAACTTCATTAGGTCTAGAATAGGGTGCATACTGCCTGTTTTCTTTGAAACTAGGAAGTAATGGGAGTAGAAACTTGTGCCCCTTTGATCCTGCTGAACTACTACTACTGCCCTGTTGTTCAGAAGTCCTTGAATCTCAGAAGCTAGGAGGTCTGACTGAGTGACAGACAGTCTGGGCTGTCATTTGAGTAGATGATCCAGAGGGGTTTCCAAAAAATTTTGAGAATAACCCTTGTGAATTATCCTGAGAAAACATTTGACTGATGTGACTAACTTCCACTGGTTGTAAAACGGAATCAGATGCCCCCCATTGCCAAAGAAGAGTCCCCCTCAGACAGCCAAAGTGGGACTTGAGCCGGAATCTCAGAGGGTAGCACTAGGCACCTTTGGGCCCTGTGCCTTCTGCCACATTTCCTTTTATGGCTGGACGGCTTGATTCTTGTTGAAGCTCCCTCTGCCCTTACCATGATAGAACTGACAGTTATAAAACTGCCGGTGGTTTCCATCCCATTGAGGGGCAGCAGGGGTCGGTCTGGCCATTTTGATAACCATCCTAGTTTTCTGATTGGCCTTGAGTGCTTGCTCCACCTGTGGAGCAAACAGATAAGCTCCATCAAATGGTAAATCCATGACTCTTTGCTGGGCATCATTTGTGAATCCCAAGGTTCGTAATTACAAGTGGGTTGGGTGCATATCCCAGCTGCTGCTGCTTTAGAAACAGTGTCAAAGGCATCCATAGCAGCCTTAAGTTGCTGATTATTGGCCCAGTGGTGCTGAAGGTTGAGGGGCTGGTCACTACACCTCGTGTCACGCCGGTGACCCGAGTTCGGGAGTGAGCTCGGGTGCCGTGGGTCAGCAGGGAGGGACCAGATTGAGCACCTGGAGGGCTGCTCTCCTGTCCTGGGGAGGGTAGTGGGATGCCTGGTGCTTCGGCGGCCACTGGTGGAGATCAGGGGCATCGCAGAAGCAAGGGCTGCACGGTAATAGTGTGCCCTACACTTGTAGGGGTTGCCGTGCATCAAGTGTCGGGGGAGTGCACACGCAAGGGAGAAGAGCCAGGAAAATGGAAAAACACAGATCGGAGGGATAGGTGACGGCACCTATCCTCTATGCCCAGGGCTGGATCCAACTCAGCTGGGCCTCAAAGCTCCTCGACCCCAGCCTGGCCCACTTGCCAGAGTCTGGCTTCCTAAGGAGCCCAAGATGGAGTAGGGCTACCCTCCCAGGGTGGGTTAAACTGTGGGTGCTGGCAGCGGGGGGGAGAGAGAGGGCAACAGTCCATAAAGGATCTCAGGTGGTCAGGCATCCAGGATGGGATGCCTGAGAGAGTTCCCCCAATCCAGAGTTGACAAAAAAAATGGCTGATTATTGGACTCAATACCCCTAGTAATAGTTTGGAAGAGCTCTGAGATAACGTCTGACTCTGGAAGAGCCTCCACAGTTGCTTTCAGTGAATGCCAGAGGGTATACTCATACTGTGAGAAATAGCCCTGGTAGCTAGCAATATGCATACCCAGGGTACCAGTGGTGAAGACTTGCTTCCCCAAAGTATCACTCTTACAAGATTCTTTGTTTACTGGATGAGCTGGAGACTCTTGAGGAAGGATGGCTTTGTAATTTTCTGCCAAGACACAATGGCGTCAGCAAAAGCTTGAGAGGCCAGGATTGGTTGATCCTTAGGGGAAGCATACTTCCTGTCTATGGACTTAGCCATGGAAGGAATAAATGCCGGATTATCCCACACCATTTGTGAGAGACTCTCGAAAGAGGGCAGTACCGGAGAAGTGAGTTCCACAGGGATCTCCGGGACATGCAGATATTGCAGGCACAAAAACTTCTCTGGATCAACCTCCAAAGTCTGGAGAGAGAGAGAGAGAGAGTGGAATTCATATTTTTCAGTGGAGACTTAAAGGACAGGTCCTCGATCAGAAGCTCTGCTGAAGTAGAGGGCTTATTTCCCACTCCAAGAGATGAATCTTCATCAAAGTCATCTCCTAATCACAGATTAGGCTCAATATCATCTCCTACTAGCCCAGGAGAGAGCATATGTAATGGAAAGGGAGGAAAGAGAGCAGGAACTGGTGTTCCTCGAACCGGAGTTGAGAATCCCAGCACCCGAGGTGGCACTGACTGCGAAGATGGCGCCGGGTATGCCATTAAATGGGGCGCCACCAAGACTGGAGTCAAAGGCAGCACTGGACCTGGCACTGCATGAGCACCTGGAGACCCCAACCCAACTCTCGGAGCACCCAAGGATGAAGATCTGAAAACATGGGTAGGAGAAAATGGTACCTGTGCTGGCCCCTGTGCCGCAGCCATATGAAGGGGAAAAGCACAAGAGTGCAGCATTGACGGCACCGGAGAAGGTGCCACATGACTAGATGGACCCAACTGCCCTGCCCACAGGTTCAAACCCTGGGCCTGAAGGCCCCAGGTCAATCCTGCAGGCTTGGACAGTCAGGACAACCACTGAACCCACTGTTCCAGCAAGGTGGCCCAATGATGAAATTGCTGCCTGGAGGACCCCACAGGGGGCAGAAAGGGACTGTGGAGTCAAGGATGTTGGCCACTAGGAACAGAGGCCACAGCTGACCCCGACGGTGTCGGAGTTGGCCTTCTGTCCCCTGCTACCGACAATCGACGCACAGACATACCAGAGGGTGACCTTGAGCGGTACCATTTCTTCTTCGATCAATGGGACAAAGAGAACATGAGGCTGAGCAGTGCTGGGTTCTTGACAAAGATCGAGAATGGGCCCGCTTCTTTTTGTGCTTTCAGGAGGACTGCCCATCCCCACCGAGCACCAGACTGCCCGTAGTCAGACCCCCCCATAGAGGGTGGTGGACTGGACCCAGCCCTGCTGGAAACACAGCTTTCATGCAAAGTCTCCTTACCATCACTGGCTCCATTCATGGTCGACTCCGAAGGAGGGCTGAAGAAGACTTATCTGTTCTTCATTAAATAAAAGAAAAACTTTTTTTAACTGAATAATAAATAAATAATACTAAAACCTTTTTTTTTTCTTTTCCATATTCTATTTATGCTCCTTTGTGCCCCGTGCCCCCTTCAGACTGACCCTCCCAGCCCCGACTTTCTGGAATAACCGGGGCTTACCTTTCTGCCCAGCCTGGGAGCCGAGCCTGTGGAGAGTCAGGCTTCATCCTGTGGCTGAAGGATTTATTTTTCCTCCATTTTCTCCCCAATCCCCATTGCTGGGGTGCACATGCCAGACATGTGTATTTGGAGGCATGTGCATGTCCACAGAAGTCCCGCAGCACCCACCCTTCTTGTGTGCCCACAGACTCTCACTTCCCCCAGGCCTCCACCTGGGGGCAGTCATTTGGCAGGAGTGCAACTCCTCCTCTCCCAGGAGAAAAGAGCTGTCCTCCAGATGCTCAATCCTCTCCCTCCCTTCTGACCCCTGATGGCCCAAACTCATTCCAGAACCCAGGTCACCAGTGTGGCTCGAGGTGTGGCATCCAGTGCCTCAACTCTCAGTACCACCAGGCTGATAATAATACTAAAAACTTAATCAAATACTGAATGACTAAGCTGCTCTCATATAGACATGAAGATTTGACTCCTGGCAGGCGACCAATGTCATCACTGAAGTGCACTCGATGGCAGGAGAAAAGGAACTGAGGCAGTTGGAGGGTCGACACCATGGTAGCCTATACACTGCGAGACAGTCTTGCGGTGCCACTTCCATGTGGCCCTAACTTGACGCTGGTCCTCCTGAAGATTTTTGGCCCCCGCTCAGTCCCAGCACCTCCAGCATAATCCCATCAGTGTGAATGAGTGTTGGAGACTTTAAGTCCAGGAAGATGATGCATTTTGTAATGCAGCTCATTGATGGATTCCTGATGTTTGAAGCAATGGTTATTGGCAGGTGCGCATCACAATGTGGTTTCACACAGGCACCATGAGCCATTAACAATTGCTGATCCCCAGCCCCAGGCCAAAATATTTGTTGCCAGGGGTCCTAGAGTGTCAGGCTTATCCTCAAGAGTGGGACTCCATAAAGAAGACTGATTCAAGGGAGATTACACGTTTTATTAATGCAAGGCAAATTTACCCTCAATTTCTTTTGATTTTTTAAACAAGCAACACCTTGGCCAAAAGCTTCCAAAAATATTTACCCATAACAGACCCATGATGTTTCTAACAATGGTTGCCTAAGAAAAAAATTACACACCATAGTAATGTTACTTCTTCTTTGGGATCCCTCATTATGTTTGCATTCCATACATCAAGCTCCATGGAGACAGATGCCCTGGAGATGGAACCTATTCTAATTCTAGAGTCTTGGTTTAAACTCTGCAGCCACACTCTACTCTGACAGTTGAGCAATTTTTTTCTATAGCCAGAGTGAAGCAGTAGCTATTAAATCTAGCTAAAAAGGCTACCAAAACATTTTTATAATTGTAATAAAAATTATTGAAAAATACCATTCAAATTGAAGCAGAAGTGTAAATGTAAGCATCATAGGAATGTTTAAGGAAAAACAAACTTTACAATTGTAAAGTAACTGCAGTAGTAATGCTCAAGCAACCTTAATGAAAAGAAATGGTTCTTCAATCCCTGGGAATCCCTCATTATGCTTACTTATGCAGCCAGCCCAATGGCTTGAGCTGCCCTGGAGCACATGGAGGACAAATTTACATATATAAATTAGGCACGAGGAGAGACTCAGGCTTGTGGAGGCGCTGTGCTGCACAGATCGATGGTAGATCTTTTTCTTTGCACGGGCAAGCAGGATTGCCCCTGAGAGCTCTCCTTAGTCACTCCATCATCTGGAAGTTTGTGGGTCATTCCACTTTTTTTTTTGTGCAATGTTAGCCTTCAGTTATTTCTCCTTGTATTTTGGTTATCTCTGGTCCATTTATTTTTTATTTCAGAAACAGCAGATATTGCTGTTTCACTTTAACTCAGTGGTCTGAGGGACTGCCTTCTCATCACTTCAGCGGGTCTCTGAGGGGAAAAAAAGAGGAAATAAACAGCATTTTTCTTTCCTGTTCTGTTGCTGTCTCTGTGTTTCTCCTTCTAGGGATGATCTGGTGATTCTGTTTTCTTGGGTGTTTCTGAATTTGGGGGCTGGACAGACAGACCCAATTACTTTTGACAAAAAAGGGTTTTTTTCAGTTTTATTGCCCCTTGCATTCCTGGTATGGGCAATAGATGATATGGAATTAATATTTTTGATCTTGGATCAATATTATATATTAAAAGCAATTGAAAATCAAAAACCACAAATAAGGAATTTAGGTTTTGAAATGGAAAGCGTGGTTAATATCAAGGTACTGTTTTCAGAATATTATGAAAATATAAAAGTAAACAACAATGGCAAGGATTTTCTAATTTCGATATTTGGAATAAAGCATTTTCTAAATGAAACTCAAAGGAACTTAAAAATTAAAGGGGTTGAGTTACTCCAGAACTTACTAAAAATAAGTGATCTAAATAAGAAAGTGAGGAAAGCAGACAGATGGGAAGATAATGGACAATTGTCACTGTGGGTAGATAATCTATCTGACTACCAACTAATATTGTCTAAAGCAAGATTCCTGGATAGGACAGACATAAATATAAAGGGGGAAACAATAATCAAAGAAATAGAAATAAAGAATTGTGAATCAGATCATTGGATGTATTTGATTCAATCAGCAAATCGATTTCAAGTTTTGTATGACCTGAATGAGGGATGATGAAAAAAAATAATAAAGACTGTAAAACAACTGAGAGGCAAACAGCAGAGACTCCAGGAAACAAAGAGGGTAACATCATTTCCTGGATTGTGTCAGGAATTAAAGATAGATTAGAGGATCCTTCAGTTCATAACTTTATAACTAAATATGACTATATATGCTTGCAGAAAACCTGGAGTGCTCAGGCTATAAATATTAATGGTTACAAATAATTCGGCAAACATGCTAAGAATGAGAAGAAGTATGGTAGATTAGTTGGGGGACTGATAATATGGATGAAAATATCCAAAACATATAAGGTTGAAGAGGTCTTGATAGACTCAGGAAATATTTTGGGCATCATAACTAAGACTAAAGATTCTACACTGTTAATCTTTAATGTATATATGGCTCAGGTAAATTTGAGATATAAGGACTAAAATATACTATTGACAATAGAAAAAGTATTAGATTCTTGGAAACAAAAAATACTAGATGTGGGAATAATAGGTGATTTTAATGCAAGGGTAGGTCACAGTAGGAATTTGCCAGTAGACATAAGGGAACTCTGTATAGCAATGAATAACAACAATTTAATTGAAACTAGAAATAGGAAAGATATTAAAACCACTGCTAGGGGCAAGGTGATTTGTTCTATGATGGAGAAAAGACATTTTACATTGATTAGTGGTAGGTCAAAAAGTGATAGTTTGGGGGAATAAACATATATTGGAGGAAAGGGAGTTTCAATCATAGATTTATGCTGGGTAAACACGAATCTGATACTCCAGATTAATGATCTACAAATGAAGGATAGAGCGGAAAGTGAGCATAACCCCATAGAGATAAAGGTGGCATTATGGGAAAAGACAGATAGAAAAGAAAGAGAAAATAATATAACAAGGATGAAAATGGGAATCAAGTGGGAATTGGTTGATAATTTAGCATCTAACCAGATATTAGTAGAAAGTGGTATAAGGGAACAAACATTTGAGATGGTGGAGAGGGAAGAGGATTAAAATATTATTCAAGAATTTGGAAGGATTATGAGACATCTAGCACAATTAATAACAAAAGCATCATACATAAAGGAAGCTAAGGGGAGTAGGTGGTAAGATAAAGAGTGTACAGTCAAGAGAAAAGAAATTAATAGATTGGCAAAGTGGGTAAAGAAAAAAACAAGTGATGGGTTAAGAATACAACTAATAAAAATTAGGAAAGACTATAGGTTATTGTTGGTTGACAAAATGGATAAATATAGAAAGGCACTATGGAAAGAGTTTGAAGAATTAGTAAGGCAAAAAGATCAAAAAAGGTATTGGAGGATAGTAGCAAAGGGTTGTAGTGTATACAATGAGGATGTAGAGAATTACATAGAACCTTATCTATGGGAAGATTACTACAAAACACTTTTCTATGATCCAGTAATCAGTGATCAAACAAACAGAATACTTGGGTCCCTTAAGGAAGGTATAGTAGAACTGGAAATCTTACAGGCACTATGGGAGGCCAGAAGACATAAAGCACCCGGACCGGATGGTATGCCAGTGGATATAATGAAATATGATATTGACCTATGGATGTTAAGTTTAAAAAAAGTTATTTGATTATATAGTTAAAACAGGAGAGATAATACCTGCTTGGAAATAGAATATAGTGATCCCGATTTTTAAGAAAGGCAACAAAAGTAACCCAAAACATTACAGACCAATCAGCCTGTTAGATAATTCCCAGAAGAGCTTTACAAAAGTGTTACAGAAAAGAACTGTGTGATGGATATTAGAACACAAAATAATTGATGAGGCGCAGGCAGGTTTTATGGAAGGACATTCAACAACTGATCAATGCTATGTTCTAACATATTTAATTAATAAATACATTAATATAAAAAAAAGTTATATTGTGTGTTCGTAGATCGAAGAGCAGCCTTCGATAAAGTAAGAAGGGACAAACTGTGCACAACACTAGAGGATTATGGGATGGAACAAGCTTTGATTAATTTGATAATAAAACTTTATACAGAAAACATAACAAGTATAAGATACAATAAAGAAGGAGACAAAACTGAGAAATTTAAAACCAATATGGGCCTAAGTCAAGGGTGTGTACTTTCACCAATTTTTTCCATATGCCAAAAATAGGAGGAAGGCATTGCCCCTACCTGGTGTTTGCTGATGACATAGTTTTAATTTCAACAAGCTACTTGGGAATTAAAAGCAGTTTAAAAGAGTTTGCTATGGGATGCCAAAAAGCAGCATTAGAAATAAATTACGGAAGAACTAAATATAAGGGGTTGGATATTCAAACTGCGCCCAGTTCTTTAAATTTGATGGACTGCATCTGACTAAAGAGGGAGTCAGTGCATTGGGGCAGAAGTTTGACGTCTTTGCAGAATATTTAAACTAGCAAATGGGGAGAGGGGTGCAGCACCCTATACGTCGAATGGGAAGAACACCCCTCCCCCCTCAGCTAGTGGTCAAACAGGAGTTCAGCATGTTTGCCATTCATTTGCATCACCAGGTAAGAAAAAAGGTTTGTCTCCCCATACGATGCACAGGGTAATGCCAAACTTCACTCAACAACTAACACACCAAAATCTGGCCAATGGAAAATCATGTACACAAATGCTCACAGCCTGGGAAATAAGATCCCAGACCTGCAGGCAATAATGTCAGAGGCTAAACTGGACACAGTAGCAATTAGTGAGACGTGGTTTATCAGTAACCACACTTGGGAGACTTCAGTACCTGGCTATGTATTGTTCAGAAGAGACCGAGGTGCAAAAAGGGGGGGAGGAGTGGCCCTGTATGTTAATGAAAATATCAAAGCTACAGAAATTCAGAATACACATAAGAGCCAGAAGAACTGTGGGTCACCCTGGAAACAGGAAATGGGACAGCCATAAGAACTGGGGTTGTCTACAGGCCCCAGACCAGAGGAGGACATAGATACATTACTGTTAGAAGATATACAAAACATGACAGCTAAAGGGAGGTTCTGATAATGGAGACTTCAACATGCCAGATACAGATTGGTCAATACCAGCAGGAACATCTGCCAGAACTAGACTCATAGTGGATTCCCTGCAGGAGGGCCTCAAACAACTGGTACAGCAACCCACAAGAGACAGGGCTATCTAGATCTAGTACTGACTAACAAAGAAGGATCACAGATCTCCAGGTAGAAGGTCACCTGGGGGCCAGTGACCATCACATGGTATGGTTCAGTTTGGCTACTACATCTAAATCATCCCATTCCAAGGCAAAAATATGGGACTTCAGAGGAGCTGACTTTGATAAGATGGCCTACAGAGTTAAGCTAGCCCTGGCAAAAGAAACACAGGTGAGGGGTACTAGGCAAAGTGGGCAAGCATTAAGGATGCAATACTTGAAGCAACATCCCATTGTGTTAGACAGAAAAGGAAGTGCAAAGAAGAAGAAACCACTTTGGTTCTCAAATACAGTGGCAGAAAAGGTCAGAGCCAAAAGGCTGGCCTTCAGGAAATATAAGGAACACAGGCGGGATGAAGATAGGGAGGCATACCAACTGCCCTAAGGAAGCAGGTAGGCAGTAAGGAGGCAAAGTCCCAAACTGAGGAAACACTAGCAACGAACAGTAAAAGAAGGTGACAAGACTTTCTATAGATACATTAGTGAAAGGAGAAAGTCCAGAGGGATTGCTAAGTTAATGGAGAAAGGGAGCATGTGAGGAGGAGGACCTCTGTAAAGGCATCTATCCTAAATAGATACTTTTGCTCAGTATTTACTGAAGAGAAGGTAGGACAGGGCCCACAGCTCAGCATCATGGACACAGGGGAGAGGAGGTGTGCACAAGTCCCTTCACAAAAAAAAAGAGTCCTACAAGAGCTCGCTAAGCTCGGGGTGGACAAGGCAATGGGACCTGATGGCATACATCCCAGGGTACTTAAGGAGCTAAAGGAGGAAATAACAGAGCCATTAGTAGAATTGTTTAGTGAGTCTCTGAGCACAGGAGAGGTCCCAGAAGACTGGAGAAGGGCTCATGTGATCCCGCTCCACAAGAGTGGTAGAGGGAGGAGGCGGGGAACTACAGACGGTCAGTC
Organism: Neoceratodus forsteri; assembly: GCA_016271365.2. NCBI lineage: Eukaryota > Metazoa > Chordata > Ceratodontiformes > Ceratodontidae > Neoceratodus > Neoceratodus forsteri. The sequence continues at coordinate 129,125,817 of CM057453.1, forward strand.
TTACCTCAGTAGTGGGCAAGATTATGGAGGCACTCCTTAAGGAAAGGATAGTCAACACCTGGAACCATAGGGGCACAGGATCCAAGACAGCATGGGTTTACAAAGGAAGGTCCTGTCAAACTAATCTCATAGATTTCTTTGACTGGGTAACCAGAGTGGTGGGACCAAGGGGAGCAGTTGATGTCGCCTACCTTGACTTCAGCAAAGCTTTTGACACTGTTCCACATAGAAGATTGATAAATAAGCTGGGTAGGCTCAGGGTGGGTCAGAAGTTGGTCAACTGGGTGGCAAACTGGTTGACGGCAGAAAACGAGAGTGGTGGTGAATGGTATACAGTCAGAAGAGATGCAAGTCACAAGTGGGGTACCTCAGGATCAGTCCTGGGGCCAGTCCTCTTCAACATCTTCATTAGTGACCTTGCAGATGGACTAGAGGGTAAGGCTTGTCTGTTTGCAGATGACACCAAGATCTGCAACAGAGTAGATGATGCAGATGGGTGGCAGAATGAGAAGAGATCTGGATAAACTAGCAGAATGGTCAGAAGAGTGGCAACTGGGATTTAATGCAAAAGAAGTGCAAAATCATGCACATAGGAAGAGAAACCCTGAAGCCACCCTATAGGCTGGGAGGGAGTTGCTAGCAGTCACAAAGGAAGAAAGAGACTTGGGCATCATCATCACTGATGACCTAAAATCATCAAGCAGACCTCTAAAGCAGTAGGTAAGGCTAGGGGTGTTAGGGTGTATTAGTAGGGGGTATCACAAGTCGTAAGAGGGAGGCAATAATCCCTCTGTACAAGACACTGGTTAGGGCCCCATCTGAGCACTCATGCAGTATTGGAGCCACACACCTTCACAAGGACATTAACCAAATTGAGGCAGTCCAGAGAAGGGCAACCAAAATGGTGCAGGGACTGCATCTGAAGACATATGAGGACAGATTAACGGAGCTCAATATGTATACCCTTGAGCAAAGGAGGAGAGAGGTGATATGATCGAGGCATTCAAACACCTTAAGGGCATAAACAAGGTGAAAGAGTCTAACATGTTTAAATATAAGAAAAATAGCAGGACAAGAGGACACAGCATGAGATTAGAGGGAGGCCGATTAAGGGGAATGTGAAATTCTTTTTCACAGAAAGGGTGGTGGATGCATGGAATGGCTTACCACAAGAAGTGGTGGCTATGAATACAGTGCAGGGCTTCAAACAGGCATGGGATAGGCATAAGGGAGCAATACAAATGACTATGAATAGATAGGTCACTGACAGAGCAAAGGCCGAAGGCACATTTATAAGGTAGAAAAAGAAATGGGCAGACTGGATGGGCCTTGCGGTCCTTATCTGCCGTCAACTTCTATGTTTCTATGTTTCTAAAAAGTGCGCACTAGCAGGAGAAAGCACAAGTCCATTGCGCCCATGCGCAATAGATGCGATATTCAGAAATGGAGCAAGCCAAATTGCGCAAACAGCCAGTGTCTGAATATTGCACAACTTGCGCCATAGTGCAACTAGGAAGGGGAAGCTGAGCAGATACGATGTGCTATAGTGCAACAAGGGCAGCCCAGCTGAGCAGCCCAGAGGTGCCACAGCGCAAGCAAGGAGCCCCTCAGCAGCAGAGCAATAGAACTGCACAACTAGGGAGGTAGGGGCCCACCACCCCTGCCACAGATGGGCACAGGAAAACACTGCAGAACTGACAATGCACTCCCACACCCCAAGCACAGCACAACTGGGGGAGGGATGGAATATCCACCGGCCCATGGGGACAACCAAACAAAGCACAGCAGGGCCATGGTACCCCAGCACACCCACCGGCAAGCTGAGACTGCCACACAAGGAGGGCGGACCACCCCATGGTGCAGCAGACCCCCCCGTGCACAGCACACCCTGCACCATGACCCCAAGACACCCTCCATGAGCAGTGACCATCACTGCAGGAATCCCCATGCATACCCCCCCACTGTCACACTGCAACCCCGTGTACCACAGAACCATACAAGCCAGACCCATCATGAGCACCCAGCAGTGGGTGGCAGCACACAGCAATGCAACAATGGCAGACAGTGCCAACACGCACAATCCCCCTGAGGCACAGCTGAGAGACCGAACATGTGTCACCACAAGAGGTAGCCCACATGGGAAAGGGCGTGCCCCTGACACCACCGCCATTGATACAGCACCCTGCACAGTAGACAAGTGTCACAGCGCGACCCACCGCGTGCCACAGCAGCCATCAAAGACACCCACGGTGCTACGTGGAAGCATGCAGCACACCAGATGCAACACAGTGCAGGGGCAAACACACATCCATACCCTCGGGGACACCAACACAGGGACGCAGTAGTGTGGCAATCAAGCCCCCAGTGTGGGCCCATGTAAACTGTGCACACACAGCCTGCAGTCCACCATGTCACAGGGGTGACACCCACCCTGTGCATGAACTGTGGCCCTGTACGCCACCAGCATATGCCTGGATCACAAGTCACAGACAGTGGTGTAAAGCCCCTGCAACACACACAAGCCACAGCATGGAGGTGGGACAGCAACTGTGGAGGCCACAGTGTCACCTGAGGCAAACATGCACCTCACCAGTGACAGGAGGCAACCCAGCATTGTGATGGTCACAGTGTATGACCTGCAGGGACAGCCACCACTGACAAGGCAGCAGACCTCGCAGGCCACAGACATGCAAGGGTGTCAGCTGCACAGGCCAAGGACAGTTTGACAGGGGCACAATGGACACAGAGCAGGCACCATGGACCACTGCACACAGTAATGCAATGCACAGAGAACAACACACACCACAGATACCGACTGATAGCCACTCCCACACCAGAGACACTTCTCCACGCACACACACACATACCCATGACTGAACCACCCCAAATGCCATGCACACCACTGCAATTGAACACCTATAGCCAGCTGCAAATCAGAGACCACCACAGTATTCATATCAAAATTACTATATTCAAAAAATACAACAACAACAACAACTATATACATGTATATACATAAATGGGGTGGAGGGACAGGAACAAGGCGGGGGTGGGTAAGGGGCAGGGGTAAACAAATGGGAGAGGGAAGGCGGGGTGTGAGGGTCAGTCAAAGGAAGGAGGTTCAGCTTCATCAGTGGCATCCAGCCTGCTCCTCCGCTGCCTGGGGCCGTTCATGGGGACGCCTTCTCCTCCTCACCTCATGCCGATGGATGTCCCGTAGTATGGCAAGGGATTTCGCTGCAACATGAACCAGATCCTGGATGGACTGCTCTATCCTGATGAGTATCCGCACACCTAGGACAAGGGATCAGAGTCAATGGGTGTGACTGTCCATCCCCCTGCAGCCCACCCATCATGCATGGCATACAAACATGTGCCCCGCTCCTGTGATGGTGTGCACCCACCCACAGTGACCGTGTGCACAAGACATGCCCAACAAGGCAGCAACAGCCATGTGTACCACTGCACACACACACCGCCCATGTCCAGCACAGCACAACCAAGGCTGTACAGTAACGTGGCTATGCAGTGGGCAGGCAGTGCCACAGCCATGTGCCCAGTGCACACATGGACCACCATTGACGCACTCCCAGACATGCAGTGCCACTGGACAGTGCTGACTGTCACACGTTGCGTGCATGGCAGTGGTGTCCATGGATGGTGGCCATGCCCTGCTCCCCACCCTGTCACACAGCATGCAATAGCAATCATGGTGTCCTGGCACTCACCCTCATCAGGTTGCCACTGGCGTTGGGGTTGTTCCCCGACACGCTCACAGTCAGCTTCCACCACCCTCCATTGCTGCTCCGTGGCCCTTTCCACTCTGCCACGCCTGTGGGAAACAAAAGGAGAGAAACACATCAGTACAAACCCAAAGCATATTCCCCCTGCCCCAATGTGTTTGCCCACCCACCCAGCCAGACCCATCCATCCCATACCCTGTAAACACTGTCACAGCCAACCCTAGACCATCCCTCCCCTATGTGCTGGACACATAAGACAGTGTTACCCATATGGACCATACAGGTGTGTACACGTATCACCCACCTGGACGAGGCACCATGCCCCTCCTGGCGTGCGACCACAGATGTGCCAGTCGCTCCGGCTCCCTCCGTTGCAGGCCACCATACCGGTGCCTGCACTGCTCAGCCATCCTCCTGTGGCCAGTGGCCGCCTCCAGGTCATTGGCCACCTCTTGCCAGACCTGGGTCCTGGTCCTGTCCAGTGGCACCTCAGCAAAGAGTGGGCCATAGTGTGGCTCCACAATGGCCACAAGGTTGGCCAGCTCAGGCACTCCATTGAGGGCTCTCCTGTGTGCCATCTCCAGTGCTATAGTAGGCAATATGCGCGCTCGCAGCGCAGGCCCCGATGGGATTGCAGCAATACATCGCCGCCATTCCCTCATCGCGCCGTCGGTACAGCACCACCATTCCCTATCGCGCTGTCACCGAACAGCACGATAGAGCTGCAGACATGCCAGACGTATAGCGCAAAGGGGGCAAAGGTCGGGCATAGGGTCATGGGTCTCTGGCACAAGGCCACTCACAGCACCACCGGATGTCTATGCATCTAGCATGATTGGTCGCCTGTGTGCCATTGCCACAGTGAACTATTGCGCAGTTATGCCACAGCACCATGTAGTGACCCTCGCCGTAGCGCCACTGGCACAATGGTGGCCATGCTCTGAATTGCCTACCGCGCACAGCACATCATCAGCGCAGCAGACGCCTGCATAGGCTACCTGGGCATGCGCAGTGTGGTGTACTACACAGCCACAGAACTGCGCCATTGGCTCAGCACGTTCAACCCTATTGCGCAAAGCGCAACAGCGCAATATTCAGCCATCATATGCAAATCATCCGATCAGCCATTCAATGGCGCAGCAGCATGATTTGCATCTCATTAAAGTTGCTCCACACCTAATTTGCATGGATTGCACCATAAAACTGCGACACTGTTCTGCAGTGGCCATATTCGGTTACTGCAGTTTATAGGTGAGTTGCATGCTGTGTGGTGTTGTGGACTGTGGTCACAGGGGACTTGCTTTGTACTGCACAGTCACAGGTCACCACTGTCACCCATACAGGCTGAAAAATGACCGAGGGAGGACTGGGTGAGGAGGACGATGGTGGGCGGAAAAGGAGGCCCAATTTTACCAAGGCCAAGATGGATGCACTCTTCGAGGCCTACATCGATCAGGAGCCACTGCTCAGTGGACGGCGGGGCACCCCTCAGGCCCATGCTGCTGCATGGGAGGGGGTGGCACGTGCTGTCAACCTGCAACGGCAGCCACCAGTGCTCTGTGCAGTAGTGTAAGAAGAAGATGGGTACCGATAGGAGGTGGATGAAGGAGAAGGTGGCTGCCATCAGGGCGGCACGTGCTGCAACAGGCGGGGGCCAGCCGGAGGTGGTGCAGCTGACTCCGACAGAGGACAGGCTTGCTGCAAGCATGCAGCGCAGTGCCATTGAGGGCATTCCAGGAGGTGGCTTCCAGACAGGTGGTAGCCCATCACTGCATGGTACGTCATGGTCTGGGGGAGGAGGTAGATCACATGCACTAACATGTCCTTACTTTCTTTTACAGATCCTGCACATCTGCAAGGGTCAGCGGTGGAGGGCCTGTCCACTGTGGACAGCCATCTGGAGTTGGAGGAGGGACCATCCACCTCCGCAGGTAGCTAGGGTGCATTGCAACAGTGGGTCCACTTGGCTGTCAACACTGATGTCGTTGAGACAGGTGGGGAGGCCCTTCCTGTGTCCCAGCGGTCTGGCATCCAAGCATGCCAGCACACTGTGGCTGTGGCACAGACCTGCACCATTGATGATGCAATGACCATTATGGGCAGTGACATGTGTGTGTCACGGAATGAACACACAGCAGGACAGCACACGCGTATGGACCTGGCTGGTTACGATGTGTGTGCCAGCATGTCAGCACAGTCCCAGGCTGTGCCTGTCAGCACCAGTGGGGCAGCACTGGTGGTTGGTCAGGTCAGTGGCACCATTGCGGCCACAGCAGTGGAACAGCTGATCTCTTGGGCACAGCAGGCAGAGGGGCAGCAGCAGCAGTCACCCACCGGGACTGGGGGTACAGGGCTCAGTGGTAGCATCTGTGCACTGCCTGTGGACTTGCCCATACCTGGCCCTGGTGAGCAGCACCCACCCACAAGGGGTGCTGAACATCAGGCCCTTCCATACCCTGAGGGACAGGTTGCCGAGGTGGCAGACGACCTCTTTGATGAGCATACCCGCCTGCTGCAGGCATCAGTACAGCAGCAGATGCGACTTGCAACATCCGTGGAGGCACTGTGTGTGGCACTGGAGTGGGTCATAGATCAACACAGCAGGGACACTGATAGGACCCTGTCATGGATTGACCATTTGCAGGAGGATGTGACCACTGCCATTAACAGGCTACCACAGGCATTGGTTGTTGTCGTGGCCACAATGGGCACACAGTCAGGTGCCCATGTGTCACTCACACCACGCAGTTCGCTATCCACTCCCCATTCCCGGCGTCGTGCGACACCTACCCCGTCGACACCAGGTTCAGCTGTTGGCATCCCGAGCACTTCTTGTGCAGGTTTGTTCGGTGTGCTGCAGACACCTTTGCAGGCACGGTCGCATTCGCACAGTGGAACCCTTGGTGGACCATCGGTGCCACCCCATGAGGCCCGTGCTCAGCCTGCCAGTGCCACTGGGTCTCTGCGGGGCCGCCCACGCATCCGAGGCGGATGTGGCACTGTGCCGCAAGACTGACCTGTCTCCCAGTGTGGGCCCTGTCTGGTGCTGCCCTGTGTGCATTGTGTGTTTTGGTGGGCAGTGCACCGGTGGGTGCCCAGCCCTACACGCAGACACACGGTCCACCTGCACACCCTCCCGACTGCTGTCCACAGGTGTGTGTGCATGATGATGCCTGCATTGTGCTGTACACCAAAGTGCGATGGTGCCCAGCATCTGACACATGCACATAGACAGTCAGTGGACGTGGTGACCTGTGGACATGTGTGTTGCTAGTGTCTGTGTTCCGGCTCTGTTTTGCACCTGACCTCTGTGCACTGTGTGCTTAGTGTGTGTGCATGTGTATGTGTGTCTGTCAATGTGGCATGTTACTGATCACCCATCCCTGGTTGTATGTGTGTGCTTCTGTGTCCTGCCACTTCTCTTGCCGTCATGCACCCCTGGTGTGTTTCCATGTGTGTACGTGGGTTATGCCCTAGCCACTGGTGGTTGCACATGGCCCCATGACTTACCTGTGTTGGCTGAAGTGCTCCTCTGTGATGGTATCCCAGTGCAGCTGGGCCAGCCGGATCAGTCGGGGGTCCTGTCGTCCAAAGGGGGGCTGCCCATCCCCATCGTCACCGTTGTCCCCATCGCTGTCCCCCTCTTCGACCTGTATGGCTATCCCACAGTCTTTGGCCATGTTGTGCAGGATACAACAGGCCAGGAATATCGCACAGGCCTTTGAGGGACTATACTGTAGGGCACCGCCGGAGGTGTCCAGGCAACAGAAATGCGCCTTCAGCATCCCAAACACCCATTCAGTGATGTTGCGTGTGGTGGCATGTGCCTCATTGAAGCGTTGCTGCGATGGGGTCATGGGCCGCCGGTAGGGTGTGAGCAGCCAGTGATGGAGTGGGTATCCACTGTCACCTGTGTGGAGATAGTGGAAGTTAGCGTCTTGTTCAGGCTCAGACTGCCCCTAACCCTGTATGCCACACCCATGGCACCTGTGGCTTACCCCCCCTTGCCCACGATTTGTCAGTTCTGCATGCATACTCACCCACTAGATGTCCTGTGGGGATGTCCCCACTCTCGAATTGATGGCACAGTGCCGACTGGTACCATATGAAAGAATCATGTGCTCCCCCAGGGTACGTGGCACAGACATTGATGATGTGCCCACTGGCATCACACACCACCTGGCAGTTGACACTGGTATATCCCTTCCAATTCATATAGGCAGCCCCATCGGGGCCAGGTGGCATGCAAATGGCCACATGGGTGCAGTCTATCACCCCTAGCACACCAGGCATATGTGCTACCCTGTGGAACTCCTGTATGTTTGCTGTGCGCTCTGCCGCAGAGCTGGGGAAATGGATGTACTCCGCAACATGTGGCAGCAGTGCGCTGAGGAATTGGGTGAGGATGCGTGACGTGGCTGACTGTGTTATGCCTGTGGTGTCCCCTGTTGGTCTCTGGAAGGTAGCTGTGGTGAGCAAGCACATGCAGGCTGTTACATTTGTCTCCACTGACAGAGCATGACTCCGTCATGTGGGTGCCTGCATCACATCACTGCACAGTTCACAGAGCCGCCTCAGTATTGCCCTGTTCAGGTGGTACTGGCCCACTATCTCGACATCTGAGTACAGCTCAAAGCTGGTGTGGGCTCGGTACTGCCTGTTGGGGGCATACCGCCGACGGGCCCTTCCACGGCCAAGTCCCCCTGCAGCATGCCTTCTCACCCCCCTCATTACGGCTTCCATGTGGAAGGTGACACTGTCCATGTCCCTGGCTTGTGTCCCCCAGCTGTTGTTGCTTTGTTCCCCCCGCTGTCCTGACTGCTACCTCCCCTGCACCGGGTACACCTACTGGCCTCTGCACTCTGTGGCCCCACACACCTTCCCTTGCCCCTATTCTGTGTTGTGGTTTCCCTGGCCTGCCCTCTTTCTCCCTCTTGCTCTGTCTCTCTCCCTGCCTCATGTGGCTTCCCTGTAGCGTTCTTGTGCCTCTTCCTTGCTCCTTTTTATTTTGGCTCATTTCCGCTATGGCCCAACTTCTGCCTGCTCCACTGTTGCGCATTGAGCAAGTCTTTGAACATTGCACTGCGCACTTTATGCATGGTTCCACCCACTTTGGTTGCGCATGCCTTCATTATCATTGTGCTGTTGCTCAGCATGTTTTCAGTGGCGCAACTGCCTCCTGTTGAATATCGCAGAATGGCGCATTTTCTGACTTGCGCTGGCGCAACCCTATTGCGCATTGCGCAACCCTTTTGAATATCCAGCCCAAGGTCTGTAATAGAACACGATTAGTGGGAGGGAAAGATTTAAAACTTAAATTTGAGACTAACAATATAGAGCATGCAAACAGTTTTTGCTATTTGGGGATAATTTAACCTAAAATGGAATGAACATAAGAAATATATTATTAAAACAAAAAAGACTTCCGGTTCCGCCATGGCTTGCTAAACAGCTTGAATCCATAGCTCTCCCCTCAAGGTAAATAAAACTTCTTTCTTCCCCGCAGTAAACCAAAACATTTAAACTAAAATGCCTCCAAAAGGGAAAGAGGATCTGAAGCAGCACAAAAATCAGCATGAGAGAGGGCAAATGACAATAGATGGCTCCCAATATCGTTTACTGCAGAACGAACAGGATGCGAGCCCCTCGCTGATGAGTCACCCACCGCAGGCAGCAGTGCAACCTCCTGACACCGGAATGAAAGAAAAGGCACAGCTTGACACTATTTTAACAGAAATACTAGAAATGCGAAAAGAAAACAAGGTCAAATTCCAGAAATTGCACCATAATCTTGCAGATATGGAAGTAGCGGTTAAGGAGGTAGACATTTGAATTACTCAGCTGGAATCTTGTGCCTCACTCCATACAGACACCCTTGTCACAGTTCTGGATTATGTTGACATGTTTCAAGCCAAATGTATAGATCTAGAGGCCAGGTCCTGCAAGGACAATCTAAGACTTTCCGGGCTACCAGAAGGGACTGAAGAGGGCAATATGGCTCAATTTATGCAGGATCTCCTGTAAAATGTTCTTGCCCTCCCAGCCACTATGCAAGTAAGAATTGAGAGGGCCCACAGGACACTTGGGCCTAGACCTACAGATCCATCACAAGACCCTGACAGATCCTTATGAAGTTCTCAAGCTATGTTCCCAAGAAGAAAATTCTATGTCAGGCTTGGCAAATGGGGGAGATAAAATACAATGGTAGTCAACTGTATTTAGATCAACATCATCCACCAGAAATACAGAAAATGAGATTGCAATACAGACCTGCCATGAAAGTTTTGAGACTCAAAAAGATTCAGTTTCAAACCCCCTACCCAGCTAAGATGAGTGTGTTCTGGGAGGAGTGCACCTGCTTGTACTCCACTCCAGAAGATGTGGTAGAGGCCCTTAACCAATGAGGTATTATTTTGGAAGCACCCCAGAAGACCACCATGAGGGCAAAAGAAAGGAACCTTAAGTGCCTGGGAGAACACTTGCAGAGGGGACAAGACAGAGTGCAGGACACGCTCTCCACGCACAAAACCCTTGTGCGTATCCGAGGCAAAATACAACAGACCAGATCTCTCCAAACCCAGAATGAACAATCACATTAAGACTTGAGGACTCTCTGAGGACACAATTTGGTTTCATCCTACTGTTACTCCCTGTGGCTTTCCTATGATGGGACGGCTGAGAGGGTTGCTAAGCCATACAAGCAGTACAAGCAGAACAAGCTGATAAAAGCCTACGTGGAGCTCGTGAAAGGTTAGGACTTGGGGGAAAGAACTAAAGGGGAGATGAATGTATTTCTGAAAGATGTTTTCTTTAGGTGCTGTGTAATTTGCTGCACTGTGAATTGCATTTAGAACTTGTGTCTATACATTATGAAGGGGGGGTTACTCAGCAGGGAAGGGAAGTTCAATTAATATTGGGGCCTATAAGATGGCACTCCACAAAGGGAAAAAAGTTAACCCACTCTCATGTGCTACATAGGGATCATGAACAGTCCTCAGGGCGGGGGGATTGGATAAACTGAGCAATCCACAATGTACTGTGGTAATTTAATATGACACATTGGGACAGAGAATAGCTGGAAGTACTCCTGTGCATTACTGCCCCTGTAGAGTTCCCCTGCAGTGGGGATAAGAGCAACACTACATCTCTGCAAAGATTTACTTTGCAGAGTTAGGGAATTAAAATGTTCCCCTACCTTGGAAGGATTGTGAAAAGTTATTGTTGGCAGTTTTTGTTACAAGTTTTGGCTACTTTCTCAGTTTTAATAGTAGCCCATGTTCAAATTTTATTGTTCCTAGGTGAGACAGCTATTACTGTAAGGAAGATGGTGCACTGGGAGAAAGAAGAGCGAAGGGGAGGATGTTGGGCCACTGTCAGCTGATCCTGCCTTTATTAATGAGAGTTAAGATTCTTACATTTAATGTAAATGGGTTAACACACCCCATAAAATGGAAAAAAATAATTAATCATGTTACGAAATATAGGGCAGACCTTCTTCTAATGCAAGAGACTCACTTATCAGATAGTGAGCAATTAAAACTTAAAAAGTTTGGGTTCTTGGACATCTGCTTTTTGTCTTACCGGGGGGAGGGGGGAGATGTAGGGGAGATGCAGTATTGATCCCTCACAGCACTCCATTTGAAGTGCTGGACAAGTTTAGTGATAAAGAGGGCAGAATTGCTTTGCCGAAGGGGAATTTAAATGGAAGAAAGCTGACAGTGGTATCAATATATGTCCCCCCAAACTCCCTGTATGAGATTTACAGACAAATGTTAACCATCATTACAGAAAGAGCGGATGGGACATTGATTATTGACTCGTCCTCCATCCTGGAAGCTTGGAAACATGCTAAAGTTCTACCTCTCCCCAAGGGAGGTGATCCCTCCTCCCCTAGCAACTACCACTCTATCTCTGTCCTTCCTACCCTGGCTAAACTCCAGGAACACATAGTACTTGAACGACTCTCCTCCTATCTTACTGACTCCACTTTTCTCACTCCATTTCAATCCAGGTTCAGAAAGCAACACTCCACAGTCACATCTTTGCTACAGCTGACTGACACTATCTCTACGGACATGGACAATGGCCTCATAACCTCTGCTATTTTTATAGACCTAGACAAGGCCTTTGATACGGTCTCACACCCTTTACTCCTGTCATGTCTCAGATCTGCTGGTCTTTCCCCAAAAGCCACAGATTGGTTTAAGTCTTATCTGTCAGGCAGATTCCAATCTGTCTGTATGGCTGATACCATCTCCCCACCTCTCCCCATTACCACAGGAATCCCTCAGGGCTCTGTACTCGGGCCCCTCCTTTTTTCAATCTTCCTTAATGATCTCCCTCTTGCTTGCACATCAACAAACATACACACGTATGCAGATGACACGGTACTGTATACAACAGGCAAATCAGTCCCTGATGTCACCTCCAGGCTCCAAATGGATTTCAACAATGTACAATACTGGTTTAGAAAGCACCACCTTGTTCTAAATTCAAAGAAAACAGTCCCTGTGACTTTCGGAACTAGACAGACGCTAGTCAGGCTCTCCTCCTTACCCACCTTCCACACCTTAGATGGGACTGTACTAGATGACACCTCCTCCTTCTGATACCTTGGAGTTTGGCTGGACAGGAACCTAAACTTCTTGGTACACATCGATGCCATTCAGAAGAAACTCCGGCCTAAACTAGGGGTCCTATACTGAAACAGTAAATGTATCCCTTTTCCGGCAAGGCGAGAATTGGTACATAAAATGATTATGTCAATTTTTGACTACTGTGACTTAGTATATGGAGCTGCCCCCAATCCTCCCTATCAAGGTTGGACCCTCTTTTTAACTCCTTCTGTCGATTTGCCTTAGATGCTCCTGCTCTGACCCACCACTGCACACTCTACTGCTCACTGAACTTTCCCACCCTTGCCGACAGGAGAACCATGCATGCGGCTAAACTCACCTCAAAATTCTGGCTGGGTACTCTCCCTGCCTACCTCTCTACTTCCTCAGCTGCTCCGCTCCCCTCCAAATACTCCCTCAGATCTGATGACTCACGTTCCCTGAATATACCTTACAGAAGCACTACATCAGGCCAAATGGCTTTCTCCCATCGACTACCTAAACTTTGGAATCAACTACCGTCCCAAATCAGACACTCCTCCTCAGTCAATTCGCTCTCCACATCCTTTACAAACTATCTAGTGACAAACTGCAATTGCACCTAGTCCCTCTTGGCTGGTCTCTGCTGTGGGTCTATTTCTCCCACACCCTCCTGTAGGATCAATTAACTGTCTCCACTTTCCTAATACTCTCCTGCATCCTAACGTTTTACCCCTCCTGCTCCACCCCTTTGCTGTTATGTAAATATTCTACAGCTTGTTATCCCATTTATTTGGCTATATACAAGTGAAGCTATTTTTTTCCTGTGTGATGTATACTTTTGTACTATGTAACTACTCCCTCCCCCTTTCCCCAGGACATATGGTGAGATGAGCATCTTGTTGCTCAGTGTAACTCTCCTGGTGACATTTTTCAATAAATAAATAATTAAAATAAATTATAGAAGGGGACTGGAATATGGTGCTAGATCAGCAAACAGATACCACCTCTAAAATCCCTAGGACTAATAAACCCCAGAAACAAATCAAGGCCCTTCTTCAGAAGCTGGGCCTACAAGATGCTTTGGCCTTTGCTGAGGGTCCTTTGAAGGGCTATGTCCACTACTCAGCTACTTACCGTATATATTCATGCCTAGACTATTTCTACCTCAATAGAGATGCAGTCTCAATGTTACAGAAATGCAAAATAGGTCAGATTATGCTATCAGACCATGCCCCTGTGTTACTCCATTTTGACCTGTCCCCCCCCCCCCCGGTAATACATTCTGATGACTGAATCTATCTTTGCTCAGTGATAAAGAAGTCCAAGAACAAATACCCCAACCAATAACCCAGACAATACAAGAAAACAAGACTGATGAAGTCACTAAGGGGATAATATGGGACACCCTCAAAGCTGTCATCAGAAGGAAGTTAGTGGCTATAACTTCAGCCAGAAAAAAGCAGAGAAAGCAAAAATAACAAACATTAGAACAGCAGATTCAAACCCTAGAGGCCCAACAACAGGGAAAATTTTTGAGACTAAGAGAAAAGGAACTAACAAAACTTAAGAAGGAATTAAATAGTCTATTAGATGCTAAGGTAGAATTCAACCTTCAATACTTAAGGCAAAGTTATTACGAAGGTGGCCCCAGGGCTCTGAGGCACCTTGCAATCCATTTAAGGGCCAAAAGAGCACAAGCCCACATAGCTCTGATCCAACACCCCCACACCAAAATAAAAAGCCCCAAATTAGAGCATATTTCGGAAGCATTTCAGGCTTATTTTAAACAATTATATGCTCACCCTAGCACCCCTACTCAGGAGGAGATACAAAGATTTTTGGGAGAACTCCAGCTCCCCCGAGTTTCAGACTCCTGGAAGGCCCACCTCATGAGCCCAATAACGAAAGTGGAAATTGGTAATGTAATTCGGGATGGGAAAATGGGGAAATCACCAGGGAATGATGGGCTCCCCATGGAATTTTATCAGAAATTTCAAGCAACATTGACCCATATTATGAAAACTACCTACCAGGAGATAATGTCAGAGAGTGCTGTTATTCCCCTTCCTGGAGACAGGCCATTATCTCGATTATACCCAAGCCCGGCAAGTACCCAACCCTATGTACATCACACAGACCCATCTCGATCTTAAATGTTGACTATAAGATTCTAACCTCTATACTGGCAAAAAGACTCCCGCTCCTCATCCCTACTCTAGTGCATCAAGACCAAACAGGGTTTACAGCAGATAGGCAGGCAGCTGATAGTGTTCGTAGAACAATACATATCATTGACCAATTAACCCAGCAAAAGACACCTGCTATCCTTATGAGTCTTTATACTGAAAAAGCTTTTCATCAAGTAAGTTGGAGCTTTCTATATGGGGTCCTAGCCAGGTTTAACTTCCTGGATACATTTGTAAACCTTATAAAACGTTTATATACTGACCTGCAAGCCTACATCCACACTAATGGTATAATTTCTCAAAAAATTGACTTAAATAGAGGCACCCAATAGGGGTGTCTCCTGTCCCTCCTTTTATTTGCCTTATATATTGAGCCTCTAGCCCAATGGATCCGGAGTGAACCACAAATAAGAGGGGTTCCCTTAGGATCAAACATACATAAGGTTGCATTGTACGCTGATGACGTGTTGCTCTATCTGACCACCCCAGAGACCTCCCTACCCTGGGTTATGGATAAGATTAAGATCTTTTTGGCCTTATCTGGATATTCTCTCAACACCACCAAAACAGAAATAATCACATTTAACTACCACCCACCACATCGGTTAAAGGCAGAATACAATATGAGATGGGATCTGACTACCCTAAAATACCTGGGAGTGATTTTAAGGGCAACCAATACTCATTTATTTTCAGATAATTATAAACCACTTGACCACCAACTCCAGTTAGATATAAAGCGTTGGTCACTGCTCCCCCTCCCAATGTATGCGAGAATCCAGGCCGTAAAAATTAATCTCCTTCCTAGACTTTTGTATTTATTCCAATGCATCCCAGTCACACCGTCCCAGAAATGGTTTCATGAACATCAGACCAGTATATTCCATTTCATATGGAATAATTGTAGACCTTGGGTTCGCAGGGGCCTACTTTTGACCAATAAATGGGAGGGGGACTCCCAATCTTAGGGAGTACTGGGTAGCCACACAAGTTCGATGGGTGTTATTCTGGACACAATCACCAACCAGAGCACATTGGCAGGATATAGAGGTGGCCCACTGCCTAGATCTCCATACATTTACCTATCTCTTTCGGTCAGATAGACCCTTACATTTAGCTAAATATACAGCCATTCAAGTGGCCCTGGAGGCTTGAGATATCTTTCAAGCATATGCCAGACCTAAGAGAGACATGTGGAGAGTAAAATGGTTTATAATTGAGAAGAATTTTATCCCGGGGCAGGAAAATGTATGGTACAAGAAGCAAGCCACTATAGGGTCCTGCACACCGATGCAGATAATGAGGGGAGATACAATGTTGTCCTTTCCAGACTGTATTCAAAAATGGGGCTGGACCCCCAAAGACAGAATATATTATTTCTAATTCCTATATACAGCAGATGCTCCACCAGAGAGGAGATTATGGCAACAAAGCCTGAAATAACCCTTGGTGATCTCTTTTCCTTAACAAGTTCCAAACAAGCCATTACTAAAATTTATCACTACCTAAATTCACATGGGGTGGGTACTGCCCAGACCCTGCAGGTCAAATGGGAGAGGGAGGCTAACTTTCATCTACCTATCCCCCAGTGGGAAAAGATATGGCAATCTTCATCGAAGGCTACCATGTCCCCCCTTTGGCAAAAGTATCTGTGGAAAGTCAGAGTCTGATCCTTCCTAACCTGAGACAGAGTGGTTAAGTGGCCCACCACAGGATCAGCAGACTGCTGGTGACATTGTAGAGAACAGAAGGCTACCCGCACACACATATTTTATACCTGCCCCAAATTAGATGGTTTTAAGGGAGAGGCAGAAGACAAGATTAATAGTTTATTTCAGATACCCACCCGTCTGTTGCTACAAAACTTAGTTCTGGGTCTTCCTCCTGAAGGGATGAAGGGAGCAGATGTGTTATACATGTGGTATATCTGTGTGCTAGCATATAACAAGGCCATCATAAGTAACTGGCTACAACCCACTCCACCAACTGTACAGGAGTGGACACAGATCATAATAGACATTAAGCATATGGAAGAATTAACTTTCCAGCAGAGAGATGCTCAAGAGAAAGGCCTGAGAAGATGGACTAGATGGACCCTCCTGAGTTGAATAAAGATGAAGGAATGAGATCTACCTAAAATGAGAAACAGTATACACCCTAGTTTAATTTATCTATAGTATGAGATAACAAGAATGACTTGAATTGTATAATTCTCCCAACAGTGCACTATCAGAATAAGTTGATCATTAGAAAGAGACCATAAATTAGAATAGAATGAGATAAATAATGAATATGCTGAGCATGTATAATCACCTCAAGTTTTTATTTGTTAAATTCTCTTTTTGATATATGTCTAGCTGAATACTTTGCTAGCATAATGTGCTGTATGCTAGATCAAAACACAAAAATAAACAAAAACTAGGCCATATTAAAGATATATTCTGGATACCATGTGAACTGACGAAGCACACATTAAAAAAAAAATTTATACCGTCGCCGGAAAGATTTGCTCATCAGTATGAGGGACAGTCTATAAAGGGTTTTTTGGGAATCTTGAATGTCAAACTAAGAAGTCAAAAACTGTACAGGGCTGAGATTTGGGGAGGAAGTGACACTAAGGGTTTGGCGGTAATAGCGAATAAATTTTACAAGCAAATTTTGGGTTTACCTTCTGGAGCTTCATCCTCACTAACCAGGTTGGAATTGGAACAGCTGCCAATAAGATGCTATATTGAACAGAGATGGGCTGTTTACTGGTTAAAAGTTTTTGCTATGAATGAAGAAAGATTACCTTGTATGTGTTTAGAGGAAACTATAACATACATGGATACGGGATTTAAATGCCCCGGATTGTTTACTGTAGAAAATATTATTAGACCTTATGACCTTCTGGATAGCTTGGCAGTCAGTCTTGTTACACCTTTCAGAGAGTTATAAGTATATATAAAAAGTAGAATTAAAGATATGTTCATACAATTAGAAATGGAGACAAGCCATAAGGCAAAAATTAGCAAACGCTCAGCTTCCAACAAAAAAAGAAATTTGGCCCTGGAAACATATGTGACTAAGATAAAAGACCCCCAAAAAAGGAAATGTGTAACCAGATTTAAGTTTTTATATTTTGATTCACAGAACCTAAGGGGAATTTATGTCAAGCAGAAGGAAGGAATATGTGGATGTAATATGGGATCAGATGATCTACTTCATGTTCTGATACTATGCCCATTGTATAATTTTGAACATAATTTGTATCTTGGGAATATCCTAGCAAATCTGGATATGGCTCCCAGTTATTAAATGAACAGTATATTGAAAAGTATCGAGGGGGACCAATTAAATAAATTGGCACAGTTTTTCAACAATGTGGAAAAGAATAAAAAACATATTGCTAGAGCACAAATTGATAAGAATTAATTTGGCAGAAATTTAGAATCTGGGTATCCTGACACTAGGAAGGAAGAATTGATGGGGGGGCTATTAATTTAAAATGACTAAAAAGGAATCAGTGAGGGATATGTTTAATAGGACAATTTAATTGCCATGAGTTAAATGTGATGTGCAATAAGATTAAGTGATGGAAACGTATTGCTTGTAGTGTTGTTTAATATAAAAATGTGTATTTATAAGGATTTTTTATTTTTTTAAAGATAATTGTATCCCAGTGTGAACTGAATTGTATTTTTAAATTGTTATGACAATATTGTTTGTCACACAATAAAAGCTTTAATTGACTGATACCCAAGAGTTGTGCCTGCTGCCTGACTGTATATCCCAACAGGTTCTGCCCAGGCATCTTTTGGGGCAAAGTTGTTACTTTCTTTTTGTATACTATGACTTTTTAGTCTGCCTCTGAGTCACGTACACTCAGGTCCGCCCTTACACAACAAATAAGGGGAAAGACCCTCCAAGGAATTTAATGAGAATAAAAGCTCTAGTATAAGTTCAGATGCTACTAAACATAACAGACTCCCACAGCAGGTTCCAGATTCAGAACCTGCAAAAAGAGAATCATGTTGGGTTGGGCTGGCCCGGTGGTGCTGAGGGTTGAGGCACTGGACGCCACACATCACGCCATGCTGGCGACCCGAGTTTGGGAATGAGCTCGAGTGCTGTGGGATCAGCAGGTGAGGGAGAGGATTGAGCATCCAATGGACTGCTCTCCTCTCCCAGGGGAGGGATCCTGGCTGCATCTAGTGCAGTAGGGACCCCCGGAGGAGACTGCAGGTACTACTAGCAGGGAGCAGCTAAGAAGGAGGAGTGTGGCAGACATCTATGGGTAGTCATGCTGACATCATTGCACAGCTGCACTACTGGGGGAAACAACCAAGAAAAAATTCCTTGCCATGCTGGTTGGTGACCATGCAGTTCAGTGGTGGGGCACCATGCCCAATGTCGGGCAATCTGCCCTGGTGCTTCTGGTCTCCCTCCGCCTCTCCAGTGACTCCATTAGATTGCAGATAGAGCACCAGAGGAGATGACAGTCCTACCCTGGGGGCTCAGAGCCAGGGGATCGAGTGGCTGGATAAGGTAGGAGGAGGGTCTGGGGATCAGCGAGTGCCAGAGTTGGGGGCTTCAGGCAGGGAGCAGAGCCACCACCGAGTAACCACTCCCAAGAGAGTCCAACAGGGTGAGTACATAAATAAAGTCTAGGAAAAAAAAAAGAGGAGCATGTCACTGCCCCTCCTGCTGAAGAAGCAAAGGAATCTGCAGTGGGCAATATGAAAATGCCCTCTGCAGCGGACATATCAAAATGACGGCAAATTTTTAAAGCTTTTCAAGCCAAGGATTCCCTAATGAAGGTACCCCTTCCAGTTGTTGCTCCTCTCCGACCCCTGAGGTTCAGGCAGTTGGAAATTTCTTTGAAGAGGAGCATGACGGTGGGAGCTCTTTGGAGCAAGAATTTCAGTTCCTCTTCTCGTGCATCAGGATTTTTCCTCCCACTATTCTTTTGTGAGGCGAATGGTTAATATTCTCAATCTCTCCACCCAAGAAGATGCAGAGGAGTAGGAGGAGCCTGACTTTTTGGATATGATGGGGTTACCTGCTTCTAAGAACTTGGTCCTTCTTGTGCATAAATCTTTTAAAAGAGTTACCTGCAGGGTCTTGCAGACTCCTACTTTGACCTCAGGGGTAGACAAAAAAGTTGAGAAGTACCACCAACTAGTAAGGCACAATGCTGAGTACCTCTACATTCAGCCGGCACCCAGATTATGAAGTAGTAGTCCAGGTGGCTGCCTGTGACAAAGCCAAGATGGCCCTCACTGCCCAGCCTCTGCAGGAAGACTCCAAAAAAGCTGGACAGTATGGGTAAGAAAGTATATACGTCTGCATCTACTGAGGCAAGCTAGTTACATAGTTTATACAGCCCAGTATCAAAAGGCACTCTGGAATTCTGCTCTGGCCTTCAGTGACAGGATATCTGGGGGTACAGCACAAGATCTGATGGAGTTGGCCAGAACTGCTATTGAGGCCACCAAATACCTTTTCCACATGGCCGTAGATGTGAATGACCCTGCTTCTAGGGCAATAGTTCTCAGACTTTGTCACAGTGAGCCTCCCCAAATCCATAGAAAAGATTTTGAGCCTCCCCCAAAAGTTGAAATAATCTTGGGCCTTCCCAAAGAAAAATAACGTACTGTACTTTGTGCAGTACACTATAAATACACTGAAACCTCTTTAAGTACTTGGCTCACATTCAGTTCTTTGTTTTATACTGATGTGGAACTGTTGGAAAAAGAGCTCCTGTGCTCAAAGGTGTTATCTGAATAACAAATAAATAAAATAAACAAATATTATTATTCAGCTTATTGTAACCTCCCCACAGGCCAACCTACGTGCTCTATTTTCATTCTTGAACCATTGTTACCCCTTGTTGCAGTACCTTCATGGGACAGACTACTTTCTCCATTTCTCTCTATATGAAATAACCTTCCTACATACTTTGACTCTCCCCATCCTTCCCTGCTCCTAAGCAACTTCTCTGGGATTACTTTGCTTCTTTCTGCTATTGCTCTTGGCACTTCCATGCTCCACCCTTGTATTTGGGCTGTTCTGCCATCAAGCTACAAATTGATAAATTACCACCACTCATTATTAGTTTATTGTTCATATTTGTTTGCACTATTGTTCATTGTGTATTTCTTGATTGTTTTGCAGTTACCTTTTGAAATGTATTTACTCCCTACCCTTCCCTGGGTACACCTGAAATGAGCCTTGGCTCATTCACCTTCCCTTGTCACCTATTAGTAAATAAATACAGTACATTCACCTACTATTATCCTCTTTCAGTTTGTATCATCTCTTCACACACAAAATCTAGAAAATTCAAAATTTAAATACAGTACTTTTTCAGACTTGCTTGAGCCTCCCCTGGAACAAGTTGGGGACTCCCCAGGGAGGCTGGCCTCACCATTTGAGAACCCCTGTTCTAGGGTTATGGCACATGCTATTTCCTTACATAGATTTGCCTGGCTATGGACCACTAACCTGTCCCAGGATACCGAGATGAAAGCCGTAGACTTTCCATGTGAGAATAACTCCCTCTTTGGTGACAAAATAGAGGCTTATGTGAAGAAGATGGATGAGTACAAGACCACCTACAAAAGTAATGTCCAGAAAGAAAAAGCTTCCACTTCCTGCAGACCACAGGGAAGGGGAGGTAGAGGTAGGAGGTACTTCCCTGTCCTTTCTACCCAATGCCTATGCCCTATTACTACTCTCAATTGAGAGGTTTCTTTAGGGGAGGAGGCAGAAGACCTTTCAAATGGTCTGATCCATCCCAAGCCCCTAAATCCCAGTCCAAGCAGAACCCCTGACAGTCCTGCCCTGGTCACCCGTCCATTGCCAGTGGGAGGAAGGTTCATTTATTTCTTTCAGGAGAGGAAAAACATCACCACAGACAAGTGGGTACTGAAAGTGATGAGTCAAGGCCTCACTCCACATTGCCACAAATTTCCCAATCTGCACAATCGCAGAATCTTCAAGCCTCCTATTCCAACAGATAGGATACTGTAGGAGCTGGAGGTCAAAAGGTTACTGTAGGCAAACGCAGTGGAGAAGGTTTCTCCTGAGCAACAGGAGAAGGTCTCAACCTGATATACTTCCTCATTCAAAAGAAAAATGGGGAGTGTGACCCATACTGGACCTCTGGTTTCTGAACAAGTACCTAGGGAGATCTAAGTTCAGGATGATCACCCTAGCCATAGTGGTCCACTCCCTACAGCAGGGGGACTGGATAGCATCTCTGGACCTGAAGAATACTTATTTCCACAACCCAATCAGGCCCAGTCACAGAAAGTTCCTAAGGTTCAGAATACTGTCTGTCCTACCAAATCCCTAATTCCCTTAAAACAGGATAATCCCACCAAATTCAGACCTCCCCCTCTGTTGCCAGGACTGGGGTAGAACTGCATTAATTGAGGCCAAAAGATTAATTCTTTTGCAATGGAGATCCCCAAATATACCATCCCTTGTAAAATGGCAAGAAAAAATCTAGAAATCTCATTGGCCAAGAGACATCAGCTGACTGTACATTAAATCTACACAAACGCATAGTCATCCTGGTCTGACTCCTAAACCACATCACACAATGAGCAAATCAGTCCTCCTACAACCAGACTATCTTCCATCAGTCCCCTACAACCAGAACTGATCTTCCATCACAAACATGGCTGCTACCTTTACACTGTAAAAACTTTCAACTGGGACCTAAAAATAAAACTACTTTAAAAAATAAAACAAATTAATTAAATGCTGTTTCCTTGATCATCACACTCCTTACACACATAAATTTGAAACATTAAGAACTATTTCTAGTTTTCATTACAACTGTTTCTTTGCTGACAGTAAAAAATCTCCCTTCCATCTTTACCATGCTCATCAGGGAAATCTCTTCTGCTTGTTCTGACATTGAGATAACAGAGTCCCGGGCTGTAGAAGAGGCTTTTATTTTGTGTGTGTGTGTACAGTATGTTAGGAGAGGAACATTCTGCCTGTGGAACAGAGCAGAATTTTGAATCCCTGTGTTCTATGATAAAAATTTCATATCTTGAACATGTGGAAACAGAGAAAAACAAACACGAAGAAAATAGGCAATAATACTTTATAAACACAGAGAAAAGGTGGGAAAATGCAGTTACATAGGCAGAGGCAGATCCAAACTGCTCAGACACATTCCTGAAGTTTATAAACGCATGTACTTTTGAATCATATAGGAGTGTTTTCAGGTGAAATATATCACCCCCACCAAAAAAGGCAACCTGGCAGGTTTAAAGTTTTGAACACATTTCTATTAAGAGACAGTACTTGTACTGATTTGAAATGCAAGATCACATGTTTTTCTTACTAACATTTCACCTCAATCTTATAAATAAAGAGATTGTTGCCTTCCAAGAAACTATATTACTACAGTGTAATGAAAATAAAGTTTTAAACACTGCTTGTTTTTACAAATTTATAGATGTTGCAGTGCATCTATATGAGAATTTACGTGTTACAGAGAAAATATATATTTTCAACTAACACTACTAATAAATACTTTTACTGCAAAATACTAGTTAATCTATTGCTGAAATATGCTATTTATGCATCAATAGACTACTTTTTCCAGTTTTTAAAAGTTATAGAGTTAATGTATTGTATGCTTGTTTGAAAATAGTAAAGAAGCTTTAATCCCTATCAGAGTGACTCAAACTAATTATTTTATGATGGTGGCCCATTTTATAGGTGCGATAAGCCACTCCAGGGTGTGCAATTGAAGGATTGTAATGCACTTCCCAGGGGCTTAAGGACACTCGGCCTTCGGCCTTGTGCCTTAACACGCCCCTGGGGCATGCATTAAAATTCTTGAAATGCACACCTTGTCACGGCTTATTACTTACTTTTTTTTTCTGTCATTTTGTGCTCCCTGTTGTTGCGGCCCCTACTTCTGGAGGGAGCCCCCAACCCCATCCCCCGGTGTCCACCAGCCGGCTGATCCCTTACCCACAAGGCTTACTCCCGGTGGGACTGGTGGGCTCACACCAACCCCACCTAAGACTGGATGCACGGCGTATAGCGCCTGTGACTAGCCAGAAGTGAGACCTCTGAGGTGCCCTTCATCATCTGCCGCAGCAACCTTTTTCTCCTCCATTTTCTTCCCTTTCAGAGATGGAGTGTGCAATGATGCTGGCTGCAGCAGTGCGCATGCTCCCATACATACTCCTCCAGGCATCTGCCCCATCTCCGCCCACATCGACAGCGTCGGTGTGCTCCCTCCCGCCTCTGCTAGGGGCCAGTTGTACGCCGAGCACTGGCACCACCCTCCCAGGAGAAGGAGAGCAGTCCCTGGGATGCTCGATCTTTCTTCCCTGCCGACCCCTGGTGGCCCGTGCTCATTCCCGAACACAGGTCTTTGGCGTGGCGCGAGGTGTGGCATCCAGCGCCTCAACCCTCAGTGCCACCGGGGTGGATGGCTTATTACTTACTTGATGCATGGAAGAATGCACTTATGTGTAAGCTGTGAATGAACATTTGTCTTCTATTGCCCTGGATAAACTAGAATTTTATAATATGAAAAGGGAGAACTTTTTATCTTCACATTTGTGTCAAGTAGATATTTTATATAATATTGAATAATAGAAATAAATTTGGATATTTAATAATTTTAGGCTACATGGAATTTATTATAATTTGTTATGGTTATAGTATCATCTATGTTACTTTATTTTTATTGTCTAGTATTTTTAATGGATTTGTGTTATTAGTTTGTTTGTTGTTTAATTGAAAAACTAAATAAAAATTTAAATACAAATTACCATCTGGTCATTACCAGTTTAGAGACCTTCTCTTCAGTCTCTCCTCTGCTCCCAGAGTCTTCATAAAGTGCTTGGTGGTGGTCGCGATGCACCTCTGCAGACAGGGTGTGATGGTCTTTCCCTACCTGGACGACTGGCTAGTCACAGGAAAGTCACACCAGCAGGTCAAGGACTCCCTGCAGTTGACTGTAACCACCCAAGAGTCACTGGAATTCCTCATAAATGTACAAAAATCCCTAACAGTATGGGTGCAGTTATTGGAGTTCATAGAAGCAGAATTGGATATTCTTCAAGGCAGGGCACGCCTTCCATAAGAAAGGATAGAAAATCTCCTAAGCTAGTTAAATTCTTTTGTCCTGGGCCAGCCCAGGTTAGCAAGAGTTTTCCAGTGGTTACTGGGTCACATGGCTTCCACTACAAGCATGGTTTCAAGTGGCAGATTCCAAATGGTCTCAGAAAAGGCACCCTCTCTCAAAGCTGGTTCCAGTCACAAAGACACTGTTACAAGTTCTCGATTAGTGGAAGGAAAGGGACAACCTCAGGGAAGGAGCTCCTTTCCAACAGCAACCCTCCTCTGTGGTCCTCACTACAGTTGCCTCTCTGCTAGGCTGGGGAGCACACTTGGGCAACCAGACAGTAAGCGGAATCTGGTCTCCTCATGAGTCCAGGCAGCATATCAACCTACTGGAGCTAGGAGCAGTCAATCTCACTCTGTGCTCCTTCGCCCCTCAGGTCCAGCTGAAATCAGGACAGACAACACTACCACCATGTATGACATCAACAAACAGGAGGCACCAGATCTTTAAGACTGTGCACTGAAGCCAAATTTGGAGTCTGGCTTATTCCATGGATGTGCAATTGTCAGCAATCCATCTCCCAGGAAAGGACAATGCCCCAGCAGACTCCCTCTGCAGAATCAGCCAGGGACACCACGAGTGGTCCCTAAACAGACAAGTACTGACCACAGTTTTCAGGAGGTGGGGCACACTGGAAATAAACCTTTTCACTTCTGAAGAAAATCACAAGCTTCTCCTGTTTTGTTGCAGGCCTCCAGCAGTGGGTTCAATGCCCATAGATGTACTGACCCTGGATTGGTCAGGGAAGTTCCTATGTGCCTTCCCTCCATTCCCCCTACTGCTATGACTTCTTCTAACATTGAGAAGCCAGCCTGCAACCATGATACTGGTGGCTCTGGATTGGGTCAGACAGCCTGGCACTCCCTGCTTCTGCCCCTTTCCATCAGACGACCCATCCATCTGCTTTAGAGACACAGCTTGCTGACCATGTCCCAAGGCAAAATAATTTTTCCGAACCTCAAGGCACTATGCCTCAAAGTGTGGTTCTTGAAGAGTTAGAGTTCTGCAATTTTTGGTTTTTGGAGGGTGTGCTAGAAGTTCTCAGGGTTTCTAGGAAACTTGCTACCAGGAAAACTTATGCCTCCTAAGTGGAAAAGGTTTTCCCTATGGTGTGCTCCTAGGCAGCTCGATCCCTTACAGGCAGATCTGCCCACACTCCTGGACTACTTGGTTCATCTTCAGACTCTTGGTCTCAGGCCCTCAACATTCAAGGTCCACTTAGTGGCTATCTCAGCATTTATTTCTGCAGGGAAAGAGAAAATGGTGGCTTCACATCCCATTTGTAAGAGGGTTTTTAAGTGCCTTCTACACCTCTACCCACCTGTTAGGGATCTGGTTTCCCCATGGGATCCAACTGTGTGCATAGCCAAGCTCATGGAGTCCCCTTTTGAGCCTATGACTTCAGCAGATTTGAAATATGTCACTTGGAAGACAGTCTTCCTTGTCACCATCACCCTTGCCAGAAGGGTATGTGAGCTGCAAGCTCTGTTCATGGACCCTAATTACATCATCTGCCACAAGGACAAGGTAGTTCTTAGGACTAATAGAAAATTTCCCCCTAAAGTAGTGTCAAGTTCCACCGGAACCAGTCCATCACTCTCCCGGTGTTCTTCACAGAAGGATCCTGTCCAGGCGAACAGATGCTGCACAGTCTGGAAATTACACTGCTCTAGTGGCTCAGAGGCTAATGTGACAGCCTCTGAGAGTAAGTGCAGCTCAAGCTGACAGTGGTTCCAGTCTGAACCATTACAGCTGCAAGTGTGTTTTGGGCTGGCAGTACAGTCTAGAGGTTATAGGAACGAGGTGTGAACAAGCTTGGTACATCCAGCAGACCAGACCTGAGTTTGATTCTCACAACCTCCAGCTGCATACTGTGTGACTCTGAGCAGGTCATTTAACCACCTGGTGCTCCCAGGTCACCCCTGAAAACAGGCACTTGTGCCTAGTGGGCCTTACCCGGTTACCAAAGACTAAAATAAAAAAATTAAAAATGACGTGGTCCCTTGAGCACTATTTGGATTGTACTAAGGACTTCAGATCCTCCTATTCACAGCTGTTCCTCACATATGGTGAGGTGGGTAAGGGTAGTCCAACCTCCAAGAGAACTATCACTCATTGGCTAGTCTCATGTATGCAATTCTGCTACGGCAAGGCTGGCAAGCAACCGCTGCAAGGTCTTAGGGCACATTCCAATCATGGCACTGCTACTTTTGGTGGCAACTGCAAGGGATGTTTCCTTGCTGGAAATTTGTAAAGCTGCTACCTGGAAAAGTACAGTTACGTAAGAACTTACCATAACAGTAGATCTTCGAGAGGAGCTCTTGCAGCAGGTTACACCATCGGCAGGTGCCAGGATCCCATGGGAAACTCCTAGCTAGCAGTCTATGGTGGGGGACCACCCCCCAAATCTGCCAATGGTATAAAGGGGCGGGCCCCGAGCCCCACCTTGGTTCACCCACCGGAGACCCTGGCGCAGGAAAAAATTGGTGAACTGAGGCAGATCCTCAAACTAAGGATAAGAGAGAATTGCAGAAAATGCAGAATCAGAAACCAGGGGGAAGGAAGGAGGGAGAGAGGGAGGGAAAGTAGCACCTGCTGCAAGAGTTCCTCTCAAAGATCTACTGTTATAGTAAGTGCTTACATAACTATACTATCTCACTTTGAGGTGGAGCTCTTGTAGCAGGTTACACCATAAGAACTGAGTCCCAAGCAGTACAAGGATAACCCTTGCTAAATGGGTGGAGAAAAAAAGAGTCAGAACTAAAAATCCTCATGAAAGTAGGCCAAAGCCTGTCCTGCATCTGGAGGCAATGTCAAAACTATAGTGCTTGATGAAAGTGTGGATGGAACTCCAAGAGGCAGCTGCGCAGATATCTGCCGCTGACACATTACACAAAGATGCAATGGAAGCAGCAACTCCCTTGGTACAGTGGCCTTATACCGGTCCTGCTAACGGCTTGTATTTTCAGTAGCAGTACATGATGCAGTGAACCAATCATTTAGACAACATCTGCTTAGAAACAGGTGCCCCTAAAATCCATGGGGTGAATGAAACAAACAACTGATCAGACTTTCTGTGATCCTGGGTACAAGTCAAATATTAACGTAGGACCGGGTGAACATCCAGAGTATGCAACAGAGCCTCCCTTTGATTTGAGTGCTCTGGATAATAAACTGGGAGATGGATGTCCTGATTGAGGGTAAATTCAGACACCACCTTAGGCAGAAACTTAGGATTGGTCCTCAAGGACACCCTGTCCTTGGGGAAAACTAAATAGGGCTCTTTGTATATCAGAGTCTGGAGCTCGGAAATCCTCAGAGTGGAAGTAACAGCAACTAAAAACAACCCTTTCCATGACAGAAAACGCAGTTCACAATCCACAGCTGGCTCAAAGGGAGGCAAGGTGAGCTTCTCCAAAAGAAACAAAAGGTCCCATGGAGGAATTGGACCCCTGATGGGAGGTTTCAGATGTAAGATACCCATCATGAAGGTGCAGGACAAATCCAATTGGGCAAGAGCCTTACCCTGCACCAGTGCGTGATAAGCAGAAACAGCTGACAAATGCACCTTAATGGAGGAGTAACTAAGGCCCGAGTCTGACAGAGAAAGGAGGTACTTGAGGACCAAGTTTGCCAGACAGGTAATGGGATCCAGGTGATGGATGGAAGCCCAGATGCAGAACTGCTTCCACTTCATTGCGTAAGTGGCTCTAGTGGAGGGCTTTCTGGCAGCAATGAGGACCTCTGCTACCCTAGGGGAGACCCCAACATGGGTAACAGCTAAGTCTGCAGGAGCCATGCATGCAGGTGCTGCGATCTGAGTCCCTCTCTCCTGAGACAGCAAGTGCGAGGTCCAGGGAAGAGGAAGCTGAGGATCCACTGTCAGTTGCTGAAGTACAGGGAATCAAATTGGCGAGGCCAGTAGGGAGCAATCAGGATCACGTCTGCCCCTCTGAATGGAGTTTGAGAAGGACCCTCTGGATTAGTGGGAAGGGAGGAAAGGCACAAAGGAATCTCCATTTCCAACAAAGGGACAACACGTCTCGCCAGAAAACACCAGGCCCTAGATCTAGCGAGCAGAAACTGGGCAGTTTGGCGTTGAATGGGAATGCGAAGATGTCCAACTCAGGGCGGCCCCATCTTACAAACAGGTCTTCTGCTACTGACCACAGAAGTTCTCACTCGTAAGCTTTGGACCGAGACAGGCTCAGGTTGTTGGCCAAAGTGTTTTGGACGCCTGTGTAACCCCCTTGCAAATGGGGGTTCCTAGAAATGCCAATCTGGGTTTACCTTAGCCTGGTTTGTTCTGTTCTTCTCCCACTGTTTCTCGGGCTTCTCCTGACTTGGCCTCTAATTTTTTCTGGCTTCCCAGATCCTGTTTGCCCTCATGTGTGCCCAGGCTTGCAGTCAAATGAAAATCCAGCCCTTCAGGGCTTAAACTGCTGACCGCAGGCTCCTGCTGCAAAAGCGCTGCCTCCAGGGCAGCAGGAGTCACGTTGGTGTGCAAAGCGCCTTTGATGTGGAGCCGCTTGTTTTGCGGTCACCTCAGGGACTGTGCCGTAGGTCCTGGGATCCCTTCCACCTATTTGGGACCCGGTGACTACGGGCAGCCTAATGGGGGACCGCTCAGATGGGAATTAAAGGAGTTCAGACCGGGGCTCATTTGAGTATGCCTGTGCAGGGCCCCGGCCATCTGAATAATGCATAAGAGTGTGTCTGGCTGCCTCCAGGGTAGCTATGTTCAGCTCCAGCCGAAAAGTAAAGAATTAAAAATGTTTTAAATAATGGAAGTGTTGCTGTTTGTTGGGAATATACTGTGCATGTGGGGAAAAGTGCTTAAAGTTAAAATTAGTACTGTTTCCCTGGCAATTCCAGTATCTGGGACTCTGTGTGTCAGTCTGTCAGTTGCTGCAAGGGGAGCTTGCATAAGTGCAGTAGCGAAAGGAAAAGTAAAAAACCATGTTTTTCATCTGTGCAGCGACTGCAAGTACAGCCTGTATGCTATAGAACTGTGGGGCATGTGGGGCAAATAATTACTTCTTTCTGGCTGCACCAGGACATTATTCAGGACTGTATCTAATCTGCTATAAGGGACAGTGGGTTAAGCAGCCATTGCCAGCAGTACAGCCAATTGGAATTGCAGCAACAGAAAGCCAGGACTTGTGGGATATTCACTGCATCTTATGGGTAAGCACCCAAGTGCTTATGGGGGCTTACAGGGACATTATTTTAGGTGCAAATTCCACAAACCAATTGTGCCTCGAGTGTTTTGATTGACAGGTCCTTCAGCAACTTGGAGACATGTCACCCCATCCCTGCTACCAATCAGGAGTCGAGCTAGGAGCTTTATAAAGAGACAATGTTGCCAGTTTGTCTGGAGATTCAGAGGGAGATTCAGAGAGAGAGAGAGAAGCAGCGGAACAGGCTTCAGCCTGCTGGGAGCCCCCCATGGGGGAAGGGCTCAGGCTGCAGCCATGCCATCAGGCCTGGGCCACTTAATTCAAGCCCTTTCAGTCTTCAGAGGGCATTGGTTATTTTCTTCAGTTAACAGTTAACTAGTTACAATAATTGGGCTTTCTGCAACAGCTAGTCTGGAGGTTGCCAGTACTGTCCTCCAGAGGCTAGCCTTCCCTCCCATGTCGGGGAAAGATGTGGACCGAAGAATCAGATGTCCAGCAGCAGTGAGAACGCTGACCAGACCAGATGACATCATGCAGTGGTGAGAGCGCTGACCAAGTACCTCAGTGGTGAGAGAGCTGAAGAAGTCTTCAGGATGCCTTCGATTGTGAATGAGACCCATGGAGGACCTGAGTGAGTACCCTCGTACCCCCAGGTGCGAGGGAAAAGCTAAGCAAGTAATCTTAGGGGCTCCAGGCCCCATTAAGAAATGTGTGCTGTTAGGTGTGAAGTAGTGAAGTCATCAGTCTGGGCTACTAACCCCATGAGAGACTGCCTAGTTCAAGTAATGGATGCATCTTGTCTGTGGCCCAAATAGCTAAGTTGCAGGTGCAGCAAGAAGCTGGGCTTAGTAAATCATATAAATGTGTAGCTATGGGTTAGAGTCCTGCCATCGTGGAGCTGTCTGCCAAGACGCGATTACCACTTCATGAGACAGGAGGCCCTAGAGCATATTAATGTCTAAGATACCTTGAGGAGAATGTACCTGTGTCTGAAAAGAATTTCGTATGAGAGCGCTTGGTATAAGTGTTCAATGTCTAGACGTGCTGGATAGGACTCTGCTTGTGGATAATGTTCTTGGTATATAGAATGTACTGGATGTGACTGCCTGAAACTAAAGTATGGGATGCTTGATGAAAGTATCATTGTCGACTTACTCTGGATGGATGCCTTTTGGTATATAAAGTACTGGATGTGACTGCGTTTAAACTGCGTTTAGGATGCTTGACAGAAGCATCAATCTCATTGCACTGGATGGGACTTTCAAGTATTGTGCTAAATGTTCTGGACGTAAGATCCACATAGTTTGTTCTAGAATGTTCAGAAGTCTGCGAGTGCAGGGCAATTCCTGATTTGTCTGCAAGTGCAGGGCAATCCTTGCTGTGGTTGTAAATAGTAATTTGCTGCTTTACAAAAATCTGGTTCCAAGTTGCCCCCAACCTCAAATTAATAGCTGGCCACCTCGACCAGCTGCAACTCCATCAGGCCTGCAACATCTTGGACTGTGGTATCTGTTTAACCAGTATGGTGTGAGATTGCGTGGTTTCTGCTGTATCTAGGACGGGTACTAGTGTGGGTAATATTAATAATTGTGTTTAACATCTGATTTATCAGCAGCTAGATAGCCAGGGCTCTGGATGTCTTAAGTCGAATGGTAAAATGTGCTTTATGTCTGCCTGTTAATATGTAGCCACCCAGCTGGAGGGTTCACCAGCAAAATCCAAACTGATCTCTGTACATGTGTAAATACAGTAAGATAACCTCTACTCCTCCTGTTTCCCTTTCCTAGCTCCTCTATTACCCCCGGAAAAAAACCTTGTTGTTGTTGTTTGAAATCCGGTGTGAGCATATTATTAGAGAGAGCCTTTAATTCAAAATGTTGAAATGTGGGGAACTGTATACTGGGGCATGTCTGGGGAAGGTAACTGGTCTTCGTGGGTGTTGTAGCAGCTCAGGGGGCTACACCCAGCACCATCTCACCCACGTAAAGCACCCTCAGTGGAGGCACTGCGTAAAGGTTTTAAAAAATGTTATAAGTTAGTGAACCCAACCCCCTTAGCCTATGTCCAGGGTAGTAGGCAGGGGTGTAACACTGGGGGGGTGGCGCCGCGCAGGGGTTACACCTGGAACATGTACGGTGGAGAGGACCAACTGATGCTTGATGGCCCAATACCAAACCCTCATAGCCTTTCCGCAGAGGGGATACGAATGGGTTCACCCTTGCTTGTTGATGTAGAAGGCCACTGACATGCTGTACAGCTGGACAAGGAGGTGGCCCATGGCTTGGTTGGTCTGAAAAGCTTGCATGGCATAAAGGATCACCCTCATCTCCAACACATTGATGTGGAGGGTTTTCTCCAAGGTGGACCATGTACCCTGGGTCTGGCAGCCTGCAGGGTGTGCTCCCCAGCCGAGCCCAGAAACATCCATATGAACATATGAAATTGCCAGCAGAAATAGGCCTCATGGTTTATTGAGTCTGCTTGACTGTGCAGCTAGCCCCTTATCATGCAGCTGCCCCTCCGCCTCCTCTCTCAGTATACCTTCCCTGTCCCAACCCCTCTTGAAACTGCCCACCATCTTACAGGACACTATCTCATCTGATAAGGTGTTCCATTTGTCCACCACTCTTTCAATGAAAAAAAGTCTCCTCATCTCCCTCTTGAATCTTCCCCCCTCCAATCTCAGTCCATGCCCTCTCGTGTCCCTCCCCCTTCTCATCTGAAAAATACCTTCTGTGTTGGTCTTGTTTATTCCCTTCAGATACTTAAAGGTCTCGATCATATCCCCCTATCCCTCTTCTCCTCCAGTGAATACATATTCAGCTCTCCCAGCCTGTCCTCATAGGGCTTGCTCTCTAATCCCCGGATCATTTTTGTGGCTGTTTGCTGCACCCCCTCCAACAATCTGATGTCATTCTTCAGGAATGGGCACCAGTACTGCATGTAGTACTCCAAGTGGGGCCTGACCAATGACCTATACAGAGGCCGGATAACCTCCCTCCTTCTGGAGGAAATCCCTCTTGCAATACACCCCAGCATTTTGTTGGCTTTTGCTGCTGCCTTCCTGCACTGAGCAGAGTTGTTAATGTCCCCGTAATGATCACTCCTTGGTCCTTCTCCTCTGTGGAGCTCTCCAACTGTATCCCATTCAAGTGATAATCCCTCCCCTGGTTCCTGGCTCCAAAGTGCATAACCTTGCACTTCTTGGCACTGAACCCCCAACTGCAATGTGTCACCCACTCCTGCATCTTAGTCAGGTCCTCCTGCATCCCCTTCCACCTCTCTGCGTCATCAACCACAGCTCCCATCTTTGTATTGTCTGCAAACAGGTTGATCTTGCTCCGGATCCCATGTGCGATATCTACAATAAAAATCCCAAACAGCACCAGTCCCAGTACTGATCCCTGTGGTACCCCGCTTCCCTTTAGTCAGTTTGTGATCCATTTCACCATTTTTGGCCATGCCCCCACATATTCCGGCCCCCCCAACCTCGTATGTGGCACTGAATCAAAGACCTTGCTGAAGTCCAAATACAGGACATCCACTGCATGGCTCTTATCCAGTTCTCTCATCACCCAGTTATAGTACTCTACAAAGATTGTCTGTCAGGATCTGCCTGCTATAAACTTGTGCTGTTGACCATCCTAGAGACCATTTTCCTCTAAGAAGCTCACTAGCCTCTCTTTTAGTATGATCTCCATGAGCTTTCCCATGATCGATGTGAGACTCACTGACCTACAGCTTCCTGGTTCATCCTTTGGGCCACTTTTGTGGATAAGCACCACGTGGGCCATTCTCCAGTCCTGGGGTACACATCCATTGTCAGTGTCTAGAGAGGAGGCATCCCTTGGAAGGTTACTCCCCCAGAGAGGTTGGAGGAAATTAACCACCACTACAGAGTCTTCTGAACTGGCTCTGAGACTCTCACAAGTTGGTCCAAGCTGTCCATGCATTGATCCCACTGGAATCTCAAATTCCACTCGATCACCCTCATGTAGATCCGAGCCAGCTGTACAGTTGCGATGGCTGCCGCCACGTGGCCTAGAAACCTGAGGACCTCTCTGGCTGGAACCAGGAGAGCCGGAGAGACCTCCCAAGTGTGAGTTTGGAGGCGATCTGCCCTGTTCGGAGGCAGGAAGGCTTTGCCGTGGATAGTGTCCAGTAATGCCCCTATGAATTGTAGCCATTGGCTCGGCCATGAGGAGGACTTTGGAAGGTTCAATGTGATTCCCAGGTTGTTGAACAAAGTAAAGGTGTCTTTCATGGTTTGTAACAGTTTTTTCCTGGAGAAAGCTGTGAGAAGTCAGTCATCCAGGTATGGGAAGACGTAACGGCCTTTCCTCCATAAGGCCGCTGCCGCTACTGCAAGGCACTTTGTAAAGACCCAAGGAGCCAAGGATAGGCTGAACGGCAGTGCTCAGAATTGGGAGTGGTGCTCCTGGAACAGAAACCGCAGAAACCTTCTGTGGGACTGGGCGATCAGGATATGAAGGTATGCATCCTGCATGTCCAGCAAGCAGAGCGAGTCTCCCTATTAAAGGAGAGGGATCAGTCCTGGAAGGGTGACCATTCTGAACCTCTTGTATTCCATGTATGTGTTCAGATGGCTGAGATCCAAGATGGGTGGTAGATCCCCGGTTTTCTTGGATAGCAAGAAAAAGGTGGACTAGTAGCCCTTCCCTTTTTGGGCAGCTGGGACTGGCTCTATGGCCCGTTTGAACAGCAGCACCTGGATTTCTTCTTATATGAGGGCCGCATCGGATGGGGAACAGCAAGAGGGCAGGAGAAGATTGCCTGGAGGCCCCTCAAGAAACTCTGTTGTGTGTTCTTTATCAGCTGCAAGATCCAATGGTCAGATGTGATCCTGCTCCATCCCTCTAGATAGAGGGAGAAGTGACCCCCTATCGCCTACCCCAGAGTTTGGGCTGGGGGAGGGGGGTTGGGCAGTGAGTCATGCAGAGACACCTGGGGTAGACAGGGCAGCCTGGAAGGACTTAGCGGCCCTGGGAGCAGTGCCTCCTGGGTACTGAGAGGTGGCCATTCTTTTAAAGGTGCCTCACTGCTGCTACTGTCTTCAGAGCTGCTGACCTGAGGAGCGACAAAAGGACTGATGCTTAAATGGCTTTTGGTTAGACTGGTACATTGTCTGAATGGACCAGATAGACTTGCCTAAGTCCTGGATCCTAGTAATAATTTCCTCGGACTCATCACCGAACAGGACTGGACCCTTAAAGGGGGTGTCTGTGATGCTGGCCTGGATATCTGGGGAGAAACCTGAGACCCTGGGCCAGGAATGCCTTCTTATGCAGACACCAGTGGCTGTGGCTGCTGTGGCTGCAGAATCATAAGAGAAGCGCAGAGCATGGGTGCCCATGTGCGATACAGAATTTAAGAGGTTGAGTAGCTCTACCTTCTGGGGAACATCTGGTAAGGTCTGAGCTAGTTCCATGCCCTGTTTCCAGAGGGCATTCTGGTATTGAACCATATGCGTTAGAAAATTTAATGGATGGTGCAAGTGGCAGAGGAGTACACCTTCTTGTCTAGTTGGTCCAATTGTTTGAATTCATCGTCTGGAGGTTGGGTACTCAGGTGCCTGGGCCATTTGGACCTATCGTGGGCAGCTGTGATCACCATTGAATCCACTAGGGGATGTTCTCCCAAAAAGGGTTTGTCCCTGGGGCTCTGTAGATGTGGTCTGATGTCTTAGGGACCACTGAAGATGAAGAAGGATGCTTCCAGGCAATCCTGGTGAGGCACTGGAAGGTATCAACAAAGGGTGGCACCACTATGTGCTTGAGATCCTTCTGAGGGAGGTATTTTGCCAAACACCTCCTTTCGGGATTCAGATCTTCTGTGTCCCATCCCATCTTTGCCTGGATGTGCCGCATCATATCCATGAAAAATGGGTCATCAGGCAGGGACCTGGGGGTGTCCTTATTGTCTGGGGTCAAGGGGCACGTCTCAAAAGGGAAAACTTGGAAGAGGAGGAAGAGCTGCAGGTAGAATCCTCTGATGAACCAGAGCTAGAGGAGGAGCACCGGTGCTGATATCCCCTAGACTGACGTCTGTGCCTATCTGAGGATCTGGAGGAAGATTGACGTCTCCTACCTCTATGGCCCAAATGATCCCTGTCCAAGGACTCTGGCTATGGGGTTGGTTCCCTAGGCTGGGGAGTAGGCTCCCCGTATGTAGCAGAAGGACATTGTGGGGGGCCCTCTGGAGTAGGCTCCTTAACAGGTGGTGAGGAAGGCTTGTCTTGTAGAAGATCACCTTTAATGGTGTTCCACCAGGATGTAAAGAGCTCTTTTACATCTGATAGTGGGATCCTGGGTTCATGGGGAGCACCCAGCATCAGAGGGTTCGATGGGATAGGCGTTGGTCCCTGAGGTGGTACTGGCTCTTGCAGACTAGGGTAACTAGGGTCAGTTATGCCAAAGTTTGGTCATCCAGTGCTTGGTCAGATGACGATCCCTCCAGTGTCAGTTGAGGCTCTGTATGGCCGCTAGCCAGCGACGTAGGAGGGTCTGGTGACACAGGCTGAGAGGTCACTGGAGCAGATGCTGGGGACACTGGGGTCAAAGAGATGGGTGTGTGCTGGCACTGGTCCGGTATCACAGCCAGCATCAGCTTAAGCGAGGCCCGTCAAGGGGAGCCAAGCTCAAAGGAGGATGGAGGAGTCATCTTCCTGGGGGAGGTGAACTCATGCTCCCGGGGTCAGTCCAGGGAGTCAGCACTGGGGACTGTGGCTGACTTGGAGGATGCCTTGGCTGGGCGGATGATGGGTAAGGACCAGACACCCAAAGAGGAACCATCTGAACCACCTGACTGCTGGAGCCAGAGCATGACTTGTGTGGGGACAGGGAGCAGGAATCCTTGTCTTTGTGCTTTTCCTTATGGTGATGCTTTCCTGATGACTTCTTGTGGTGATCTGAGGAAGTCAAAGTGCCCGGGGGTGAAGAAGATGAACCTTTCTCCTTGGTCTCCTTCTGCATGGCTGCAATTTATTTTTCTAGCAAGAAGGATTTGAAGGCTTTCTGGTGGAGAATCCTGATCCTGCTGTTGAACTTCTGGCAATGCTGGCAGGCCTTGGTGTTGTGGTCTGGGCTCAGGCAGAAAAGGCAGGCTAAATGTCCATCTTTCAGTGGAATTTGCTTGCCACAGGAACACTTGGATGGGTGCCATTCGACGGAGGATGACATACAGAGTAAGGAATAATCTAAATTATTTTTTGGAAATGAAAAATCGCCAGCCTGGTGGCGCAGAGGGTTGAGGCGCTGGGTGCCTTACCTCACACTACACCAGCAACCTGGGTTCAGGAACAATCTTGGGTCACTGGGGTGCCAGTGTGGGGGGGGTGGAGCAGGATTGAACATGCTGGTGGGCAGCTCTCCTCTATTGAGGGTGGTGAGGGTGGGTTGGCACCCCCCTGTAGTTCTGCTCCCACTGGGTGGAGGTCCGGTGGGTAGTCTAGGCAGAGAGGGGCGGCAAAACACCGGGAGATGGAAGGGGCTGAGTTGGTGCCACAGGGTGCGAAGTGTGCCTCCACATGCTCTCACGGCTGTGTGCCAGGGTCTCGGGGGGTCAGGAGAGAAAATCCGTAAAAATGCATATGTGTCCCCATCACCAGTTGGCAAGAGGAGGCGATGGGGACCAAAAAGCTATAAATGATAAATCGAAAAAAGTGGTCAACTAAAACAGAAGGCATCCATGGAGCTGATGTGCGCGGGTCGATGGTGGGAAATAACTGAGGTGGAGCTGGGGGACCACCCCTTTTCTACCACTGGCCGATGTCAGGGCAGGCCATCAAGAGGGCAGTCCCCCACCATAGACTGCCAGCTAGAAGTTTTCCATTGGGTTCTGGTGCCTAACGGCTTCAGTCCTTATGGTGTAACCTGCTGCAAGAGCTCCCTCTCGAAATGAGATCTGTGCATACCTTTACAAAACACTACCACTTGTAGGTACAGTCCAGAACAGATGCCAGATTTGGCACTACTGTGTTGCAGAACCTTTTCCCTAAGTAGATTCTGTACCCAGCCTCCCAAGGTACTGCTTTGTAGTCTGCATATGTAAGCATAATGAGGGATTCCCGGAGCTTGAAGCAAAAATTACTTACCATAATAATATTGTTTCTTCTAGGGAATCCCTCAGTACACTTACACCTCCCACCCTACCTCCCCTTCCAGAACCTGAAAGAGGTTCTTCAACAATCAGTGTTTCCTTTGCCATTAAAGTTACTGCTTGAGAGTTTCTTGGTTTTCCACAGCCAGTTGCCTTTGGCTTTTTCTCTAATCTTCCATAGACTGGGCAAGGAGACCATTCTATTTTATTTCACATTAGTTTGATTCAGTTTTTTTCTCTAGTATAGGTTAGGTTGTTAGGTGCATATGTTTGGTTTCTACACCTCTGAAATAGATCTGCCATTGAGTTGTGCAGCACAATGCCGCCATGAGTCTGAGTATTTCCTCGTGCCTAATTTAAATGTATAAATGCGTCCTCCATGTGCTTTGGGGCAACTCAAGTCATTGGGCTGGCTGCATATGTAAGCATAATGTTGGAGCCCCTGGAAGAAACAGTATTACTATGGTAAGTAATTTTTTCTTGTGAGAACCCATTTTCAGGTTCTGGAAGGGGAGGAAGAATGGGGAATGTAAATATAGTGAGGGATCCCTGAGAAGAAAATTACTAAGGTGAGTAAATTTTTCTTCTAACCCAAGGAATCCCTCACTTAAAGAGAATGGCCTCTCAGCCTATTTTCTGTATACCTGTGTAGTTTGTAGACATGAACAATGGTTCCCTCTCTTGCATTCCCCCTAATTTCATCCTAATTTAAATATAAATGGGATTGCATCACTCTATTTTGCCTTGAGGTGAAAACCTGTTTGTTTCCATTCCAAAGGTCATAATCCCATCATTTTAGCGGTTCCGACAATCAAATATCATCTAGACCACAAGGTCCCCTCCTCCCCAGGACTGGCCTTGTCTTTTGAACCAGGGCCAGAATTAAGAGCAGAGTCCCCAGGAGCATAAGTGCTGAAAATTGCTCCACAGAAGACATCAGACCCATCTGCGATGCCATGAATGGCACCGGGACTAGGAGTGCCATGGAGAACAATGCTGGGACCCAAACTGCCACTTCGAACAGCACTGACAGGGGTCCCGACACTGGGAATGGCACCACAAATGGTGCCGACAGGGTCCTGGCACTGCCCACAAGCACAACCACCAGAGGAGACCCTGACCCCAATCTAGGCCCAGAACCAGGCCCAGGAAGGCCTCCTTCATCACAGGAGCCCTCAACAGTCCCAAAGTCCCCCCCGGACATCCTCCTAGGGTCATCCAACCACTCAGGGGAGGATATCTAAAGCACGTTTAGGGAACAACCCCCCCCCCGTCCAAGTGAAGTGGTGTTTTACTCCAGCTTCTACATTTTCCCATCTCCCTGAGTTGTCCTCCATTGCACTTCTCCTCCCTCTCCCTCATAGCTATGGCACACAGCATGTACCTTACAGTGCTCCCTCTGCTCTGATGGCAGCTCTCCTACTATGTTCAATATTTGCTTTTGATGCCAGTGCCTTTATACTTGCCCTTGATCAGGAATGCCTCCTCTCCTGGAATTCTGTCCTTAGACTTGATCCACCCCCTCAATACATTAACAGGTGGGAATTTACCCCTATGGGCTCTCTTTTCTATGCATGTCTCAGGAACCTAGAATGTCACCAACTTGGTCTCTTCCTTTTCTCCCTAGCTGTTGTTTCTATCTCACTTTACTGCCCATACAAACTGGTCTGCTCTCTGCTTCTGTTAGCTGGAGACATAGAAAGCAACCCTGGCCCCACTAATTGTGAAGCAGACCACACAAGCCAAATGTGGCCAAATCCTGCTGGACTAAAAATTGCCCACATTAACTTATGTAGCCTCCTGTCAAAATTCCCTGATCTTGAGGCCTGGGTAGCCCTTCACAATCCACATGTCCTCGGCCTCTCTGAAGCATGGCTAAAACCACACATCCCTGATAATACCTACCACCTACCTGGCTACTCTCTGCTATGACAGGACAGGCCAGGTAAAAAGAAAGGTGGGGGTGTGGCACTCTACTTCAGAGAACCCCTATCTGCCTCCGCTGTATACTACTCAGACCCTGCATCCCCCACAGCGAGTGGCTGAAATGACCCTAGGCTTTGTAAAAAAGATGTACGTGGGTTGTTACTATAACCCCCCAACAGGGGGCACTCCAGGTCTTGATAACCTCCTGGTTGGGATAGACAACCTCTCTCCTCCCAGGGACACAGTCCTCCTTGGAGATTTTATCCTTAAAGGATACCTAAACAAAATTTTGCCAACAAACTATTCAAAAATCTGACTTCATAGGGGACTAAAGGAAAGGCTGCTGTATACATACATCAATGCTAAAAGTACATTTATATAATTTTCATAAAAGCAGTTCCAAAGTATTCGAAAAATGTAAAATCAGCCTTCCAATGTAAAAAAAAAAAACTGCCTTGCTTGCTTCCTAAAATGACTGCCAAATGTGTTAAGTGATGACATCATTGGAGCCAGAGTCAGAGAGCTATATGGCTCTCCATAGTACTAACCAGTTATTTTTTTCCCTTTGTTTAGAAGTGTTTCTCCAAAATGGTCAAAACCACGTGTATTATTTTGATCAATACACATTAGGCTATGGTTCTGTTCATTTTGTTTACTTTAAGATGCTGAAATTGTGTTTTAATCCAACCAACTTTCTCCTTGGCAAACCACAATGCAGTATAAATCTTCAGATACCTGGTGGTCTAGTGGTTATGGCAGTTCCAGGATGTAACAGTGAGGGGGGTGTGATGGGGTGGTGTGCATACTTGATATGCACTTTTTAATATTTTTATTAAACCTTTATATTGTCTGCTATTCTTTCTTTTTTTAGTACGTTTTTGATGGAACCTACACATGTAATCCATACTTTTGAATGTAAACATTTGTGCAATCAATAAATTACAGTTCTTCAACAAAGTAAAATGCAACAGCAGCAAACAACTATGTTACAATGAGGGGGGGGGTGTGCAGCCGCACCGTTCACCAGACCCTAGATCCACTACTTGTTTGTAGCAAAGTTCTTGTGTAGTCCAATGCCAGAGTTCATACTTCCTTGGAAATCAAAAATATACTTGTCTTTTTTTTCCATGGGAAATAATAAAAAAAGAATCAGCATTTATATAGTGCTTTTCATATACATTGTATGCCAAAGTGCTTTACAAGCATGCTAGACTGGTAGTGAAGTGACTGAACATGTAGTGGCAGCTGTTTCACACATTAATACCAACACACAGCCTTGGACAATTGCATGAACTGGTTTTATGGGAAGGGGAATGTTGGCCAGGACACCGGGGTCAGATAGCGATCATGGTGCTGGTAGCCCCACATCTTACATCGCACAGTGATCAGCACATCTTTCTCCCCCTTCTGTCTTCCCCCTTCCCAGAATATAGCAGTACCCTGCAGGAGTGGACTTCACAGTCCCCCTCTGGTATTCATTCTTCACTCCTCCTCCCCACACCAAAAACTGGTGAGCTCATCATCCTTCTGCATCATGAATGCAGTTAGTACAGTCCCCTGGTTTTTTTTTGACATATCAAAAATAAACAAATCTTTCCAGTAAGTCAGGCTGACAGCAGTGGGACACAAGGAGAAAGATAAGCTTTCCTATCCTTAAAAGATCCAGGCTACCTTTGAGTAGGCACTATTAAATGACAGGTGTGCACATCATTATGCACGTCATTTAACAGTGCCTAATCATAGGTAGCTTAGACCTTATATGAGTAGGAAAGCCTATTTTTCCCCATGTCCCCTGCTGCTATCA
This sequence comes from Neoceratodus forsteri, assembly GCA_016271365.2. Lineage (NCBI taxonomy): Eukaryota > Metazoa > Chordata > Ceratodontiformes > Ceratodontidae > Neoceratodus > Neoceratodus forsteri. Next base: position 129,167,521 of record CM057453.1, read on the forward strand.
GCCTGGCTTACCAGAAGAACGCATTTATTATTAATATGCAAAAAAAAGCATGGGAGACTGTACTAACCTCATTCATGATGTGGAAAGGTGGTGAGCTCACCAGTTTTTGGTGTAGGGAGCAGGTGAAAAGAATGAATAACAGAGAGGGACTGAAGAGTCCATTCCAACAGGGTACAGCTATATTCAGGGTAGGGGAAGACAGGATGGGGAAGCTGAGCAGATCATTGTGAGATCTGAGATGTGGGGCTGCTAACACTGTGATCACTACCTGACTGTGGATGAGAGCAGCCAGTGATGACAAATACTCGGAGTGGCAGGGATGCACCTAAATTGTCTCTTGAATTTAATGTAGGGAGATCACCCTTGGGGAAGGGATGTTGAGGTTTGTTGGGACAGTATCAAGGGAGCTGTGTATAGCTCATTCAAGATTAGGAAGAGTGGTAGCCAGCCAACTTGCATTGTGAAGTAAGGCACAGAAACGTACTGGAGAAGAATTGCGGAGGACAGTCCTGTGGGGTTCTACAGATCACAGGTAAGTGATTAGACCAACACTGGAAGTCAGGTGGATTCACTTAAGGCAGTGGTATGCCTCCCTGCTAATAATGGGCACTGTGCACAAAGCAGGCACAGGTACATGACAACAGCGCATACCCCACCTGTGTAGTTGCACATCCACAGACAGGTGTGCCCATACTGGCATTCACTAATGCCAGCCACCTGTCCATGGCTCCTCACCCCCAGTGCACGGGACTCCACAGGATGGCCAGGGGAGGAGTTGAGGTCCCGGGCGGGCATCCAATGGATGCACCTCCCAAGTCCCAAAGTGGATCCCTTGCATGGTGAGGCACAGGTCCGAGGTAGTGCATGCCCACAGCAGGCACCTGGACCCACGCTCCAAGTGGTAGGCTGTGTTTTTCCCTTCCCCAGGCACCACCACCATCTCCCCCTCATTGTTTGTACCCACCGATTGGTGCTGGGCACTCACCTGACTGGCGGTCACAGCCCTCCCTTACTGCCCAGTGGGCCATGGCAGCATGGGGGGTCATATCAGTGTCCCACCATGCCTGGTGGGATCTGCCCATTGGGATGCACAGTGGGTTATGGCAGGGTCTACGCGGGTGTACCCTGTGCCCCCTCCGCACCCATGTGGTCAGCACTACGCAGTGTAGTGAATACCGCATAGTCCTGGCACACCCCCCAGAACGGCCTCAGCACATTGCAGTCCATGAGACCAGGGGAACATCCATGTTTCTGACTTTTGTCCCCTTCATGAATGCCATGCAGGGTCTGCAGAACCCGCACCTCGGCATTCAAGCGTATTGATACCAACGCGCCTGGTTTACGCGGTGCGTGGGATCGTGCATAGGGCCTAATATTGTTATCCATAGTAAGTGCAGCCCTTATGTGGGTATGAATAGCAGTTTTCCTGTTGTTCCTGATGGTTATTGCTTGGCCCTCCAGGAAGACTTAGTCGGTTAATGAGGTGGGAAAACAAAACACAACAGGGGGACTGTACATACTGCCTTCACTGTGCAGAAGAGTGTTGATCCACTCAATGTTTTCTGTGAGAGAGAAGTCAAACACTGAGAACGAGGACTGGAGAGTGATTTGGGAGGCATTATTTTAACAGTGCCAGCTGATGAAGCGTATTGGTATAGGTGTGCACTACTTTCTGAGGTACAAGATTACAATCTGAGGTGTGATAATTCTCTTCATGAGACTGCAAGCTCATATGCGGCCCCAGACAGTACTAAGGACAGAGTGTGGATTGTGGGGTGTTCAAGAGAAGGCAAGCTAGGTGCAGGGGTTCACGTGGAAAAAGACTACAAGAGAAGCTTATTTGTGGATTACCAAGAAAGCATGAGCTTTGGAATTGGACCAGACCAGTACTTCGCCACAAATTTCAGGACATCACATAACCACTAGACCATTAGGTATTTGAAGTGTTATACTGCACTGCAGTTTGGCAAAGAGAAAGTCAGCTGGATTAAACAACAATTTCAGCAGGTTAAAGTAAACAAAATGAACAAAACCATAGCCTAATGCGTACTGATCAAAATAATCCACGTGTTAACACATAATGTTGATCATTCTGATGAAACAGTTCAAAACAAAGGGGGAAAAAGAACTAGTTAGCACTATAGGGAGCCATGTGGGTCTCTGCCTCTGGCTCCAATGATGTCATCACTTAACACATTTGGAAGACATATTAGGGAGCAGACTTTTGAAACTGAAAGGCTGATGTTTACATTTTTCAAAAGCTATGAAACTGCATTGTGATATTTACATAAATGCAGTTTTAGCATAAATGTAAACAGCAGCCTGTCCTTTACCTTGCTATGAAGCCAGATATTGGAGTTTGCAGTTTTAAAACACTGTTTTTTTAGGTACCCTTTAATTGGTTAAGCCCCCTAAATACAGACTACTCAAACTTGCTAAAACAGCATAATATGGCCCAAGTCATCACTTTACCTACCAGACAGAACTCTCAGATCCAAAACCACTCTCTCCTTGACTGGGTGCCACTAAAAGAGAAGACAAAGTACTCCAAGCTGGTACTTTGTCTGATTATCAGTGATCATGCCCTCACTTTTATCATCTGGGCCACCAAGTTCAAATGCCCCCCCAAAACTCATCTCTTTCCATAATTTCTATTGCCCTGAAACCTCCCTGCCTCCCTTTTTGAGGACGTCAGAACAGTTGACTAGATGGGCTTTTTACCAAAACCATCCTTCAGATGCTTCAGATCCTTCAAAGATCTAGATGCCCTACAGGGAGCATGCCTTAGACAACTAGTACTGGAGCCCACTCGAGAGGGAGCAATATTAGACTTGATACTCTCAAATGGAGATGGAGAGAGGATCACAGATGTAGAAGTGGGTAGCCGTCTGGGAACTAGCGACCATCGAACAGTATGGTTCACAATAAACACAGCAATAGAGTCAAGCCATACAAAGACAAAAGTACTGGACTTTAGGAGGGCTGACTTTGCCAAAATGGGTGAGTGCCTAAGGAATGCACTAGCAAATGGGTGGGAAGGAGGGTTGGAAGAACAATGGGGAATAATAAAAACTGCCATCACAGAGGTAACGAGCCTTTGTGTGAAGCAAATAAACAAAACAAGACGATGTAAGAAACCACTATGGTTCTCAAAGGAAGTGGCAGTGAAGGTTCAAGAGAAAAGAAAGCATTCAGGAAGTACAAGGAATCGTAGCAGGAGCAGGACAGAGAACTGTATCAGTTAAAGCAAAAGGAGGCTGGGAAGGCAGTCAGAACAGCAAAGGCCCAAACTGAGGAAAAGATAGCCAACTCAGTTAAGAAGGGAATAAAACCTTTATAGGTACATCAGGAGCAAAGGAAGACCAAGGGAGGGATAGTGAGGCTTAATAAAGGGAGGGAGGGTGGGCAGAGGGAGAATGTGAAAAGGCAGAGATACTAAACAAATATTTTTGTTCAGTATTTACAAAGGAAGAGGGGGAGGTACATAAAACAAACAGTAGTAACACTCTGGATACAGAAGTTGATACCAGCCCATTTACAGAAGAAAGGGTTCTGAAAGAACTCTTAAAACTGAAGTTGGACAAAGCAATGGGGCCTGATGGGATTCATCCCAGAATTCTAAAAGAACTAAGGGTAGAACTAGTGACACCACTGACTACTCTCTTTAACAAATCATGGGAGGATGGGGTGGTACCCGAGGACTGGAGGAGGGCAGATGTGATTCCCCTTCACAAAAGTGGGAGCAAGGCAGAAGCAGGAAACTATAGACCTGTTAGTTTAACCTCAGTGATAGGGAAAATGATGGAATCACTTCTAAAGGAAAGAATTGTCGAGTATCTAGAGGCCAGAGGGCACAAGACCCTAGGCAGCATGGATTCACAGGGAAGGTCATGCCAGATGAATCTGATAGATTTCTTTGCCTGGGTGACCAAAGTAGTAGATCAGGAGGGGCTGTGGACATGGCCTACCTAGACTTTAGCAAGGCATTTGACACAGTCCCACACAAAAGATTAATATATAAGTTAGCCAGCCTGGGAGTGGGTCCCAAGATGACAGCCTGGGTAAAGAATTGGCTGGAGAATAGGACACAGAGAGTAATAGTAAATGGAGTCCACAGAAGAAAAGGAGGGTTACCAGCGGGTACCGCAGGGTTCAGATAGGACCAGTCCTCTTCAATGTCTTTATATGCGACATTGCAGAAGGACTGGAAGGAAAAGTATGTCTCTTGCAGATGACACTAAGATCTGCAACAGAGTTGATGCACAGGGTGGGTGGAAAGGATGAGAAGGACTTGGCAAGGTTAGAGAATGGTCAAATGTATGGCAGCTTAGATTCAATGCTAAGAAGTGCAAGGTAATGCACCTGGAAACAAAAACCCAGGGGAAGAGTACACAATGGGGGTGAGATACTAACAACAGCAAAAATGGAAAGGGACCTGGGGGTAGTCATATCAGATGACCTAAAGGTGGGCAAGCAATGTGCGAAGGCAGCAAGGAGGGCTTGGGGGATACTGGGATGCATAGGGAGAGGCATCACCAGTAGAAAACAGGAAGTTATTATCCCTCTGTACAGACAGCTGGTGAGACCCCATCTGGAGTACTGTGTGCAGTTCTGGAGACCCAATCTCCAGAAAGACATAGAAAGGATGGAAGCTGTCCAGAGGAGGGCAACTAAAATGGTGCAGGGTCTGCACTGGAGGACATAGAAGAGAGACTTAAGGAGCTTAATATGTATAGCCTCGAGGAAAGGAGGGAGAGGGGGACATGATAGAAACTTTCAAGTACCTCAAGGGAATCAACAAAGTCCAAGAGGGTAGCATCTTTCAAAAAGGGTGTGCAAGAACAAGAGGGCACAATTTGAAGAAGATAGAGGCGGCTCAGAGGTAATTTAAGGAAGTATTTTTCACAGAGAGGGTTGTGGATGCATGGAATGGCCTTCCGGAGGAGGTTGTGGAGTCAAAATCAGTGGTGGAATTCAAGCATGCATGGGATAGTCATAAGGCAATTCTGGGGGGTTGGGGTAGAAAGAAGTAGGCTGCTGGTTAACTAGGATCTGCAGCTTATCCAGTAGGTAGGGAAATGGGCAGACTGGGTGGGCCAAGCGGTCCTTATCTGCCGTCAAATTCTATGTTTCTATGTTTCAGTTACAAGACCATTATTTCCCCCTCACTACCCGGAGAGTGTGGGGTGTCTGCACCCATTAGGTCTCTAAAGAATTTCTATCCTTGATGAATATAAGAGACAAACTCTGGGCTGCACACAAACAGTCCCCCTCCCCTGCGCTATGGAACAACTTCAGGTGTCTAAGAAACAAATGCAAACAAACCACCAGGATGTTGAAGCATGATTTCCTCTGTAAACTGCAGCAGGATAGTCCTAGGGATCCTCGTCACTTCGGAACACCATCAACTCCCTACTCCACCCGTGATCACAAAAATGGAAATTACGTACTTACCGTAAATCTTAATCTTCTTGGACGAAGTCTTCACCACTCATTCACATTAATGGGACTACGCCAGAGGTGCTAGGACCCCACAGGAGCCAAAAATCTTCAGGAGGGCTGGCGCTGGGATAAGACCATGCATGTGCTGTGCCGTGAGACTAGCTCACACCATATAGGCTATCTCGGCGTCGACCCTCCAACCACCTCAGTATCTTTTCGAACAAGGAAGTGCAGCGTAAACTAATGAAAGAAAACCTAACCCTAACTTCTGGGGATGTAAAGGCCCGGATGACCCATGTAAGAAGGGTCAATTCAATTCAATAATGTCTTCACAGCCTGAAGAACAAGGAAGTGAAGACCAAAACAGAACGAGTGAGCTCGGGGGATGATGGGTGGGTGTGTGAATGAGTGGTGGAGACTTTGTTCAAGAAGATCAAGAATTACAGTAAGTATGTAATTTCCATATCTTCCTGGACTACAAGTCTCCACCACTCATTCACACTAATGGGAGAGTACTGAGCTAAAAATCACACCCCCCCCCCCCAAAGTAGGGTAATAGGAGACAAAGCTCACTCAGGACAGAAGTCCATAAGGACTGTCCTGCCAAAGAAAGCCCTGCTCTTTTGTGATGACACATGGACAAAGAACTTTTTCTCTTTGGAGCCTGATCCCTTCCTGTTATGACTCATTCTACTACATGTTTAGTTGACTGTATTTATCCTACACAGTGTTTTATATACCATAGTTAATGTCTATTTATAACACTGTTGACTGTACTAGTGCCTGTTCCCCTCCTGTTATGACTTGTTCCATTATACGCTTAGTTGACTGTAGTATCTTTGCTATTGTTGCATGTAATACTGGCTCTTGTTTTGTTAGCCAATCTACTGTTCTCTGTGTCTACGTGGCTAAAATATAAGCTATATTGTTTTGCTGTCAGGCACTTTACTGTTATCTTTGTCTACATGGCTAAGAATAAGCCATATTGTACTGCTGTCATGCACTTCTGAAATGCTTTTCTGTATGTATTGCCTTGTACTCTTCCGGGTCCTAGTGCCTCCAGAGTAGTCCTATTAGTGTGAATGAATAGTGGAGACTTTTAGTCCAGGAAGATCAAATGTTACCTAGTTTAACATCATCAGCATATCTGATTGTAAATGACTCAATGTTGGTAGTCATATCGCCCATGAATGCCTGAAACAGAATTGGTTCCAAAACTGAACTCCACTTGTTACATCACCGGAACTAGATAGTTGGCCATTAACCATAACTCGCTGTGTTCTATGAGTTAACCAATTACTAATCCACATAATGATACTTTTATGACTAGCTAACTTAGAAAGTTTCTCTATTAAAGCCCAGTGTGGCATAATATTGAATGCTTTACTAAAGTCGATAAAAACAATATCGCAAGGATTATTGTTACCTAAATTTGCACTGATCTGTTCATAGAAACATAACAAATTAGTCAGACAGCTTCTACCCCTTTTGAACCCACGTTGCTCGTTATCAGAAATTTTAAGTAGTATGTTCCTTAGTAGTATATTCCTTCCTTAATAGTATGTTCCTTTTTTACTGAGGAAGTGCAGCATAAAATAAGAACACCTAACCTAACAAGGGCATAAGATAGCTCTGTTGACCTGTATAAAGAGGGTCAGTTAAACAATGTCTTCACAGTCCAAACCAACTGAGGGAGTGAAGACCAGAAACAGATCGAGTGAGCTTGGGGGATGATGGGTGGGCATATGAATAATTATACAATGGCAAGGAAAAAGCCTGGATGCTGATTGGCTGGCTGGAACAATTTACATGTTCTAAATCATGCTATCACCCAGCAAGAAAAAGTGCTGCCTGCCAGTCAGCCGCATCTGGAAGCCCACATATTTTAAATCACTCCGACCCTCAAAAATGGGAATAAAAAGCCGCCATGTTGGATTCTCCATTAACTGCATCAGAGAACCGCAACAAGAAAAAGAAAATAAATTGTTTCATCAGATCTGTCTGCTATGGGCCGGCCCACCAGTACAGTGGTTGGAATTCTGCTTGCGACGCCGATGACCTGGGTTTGGGAACGAACCCAGGAGTTGGAGCACAGGTCAGGGGAGAAGATTGAGCATTCTCAGGACTGCTCTCCTTCTCCGGAGTGAGAGGGGAAGTGTGTCTGGTGCTTTGTTGACCCCTGGTGGAAGCTGGGGTGCTGTGTGGCTGGTGCCAGAATGTAGGGGGTGGGGCAGATGCTGGTCATCACTGCATGCATGCAAAAACTGTCAGCCCCTGGCATAACGCCCCTGCCCTACTGCCACCTCACTGCCTTAGATGTCTGCAGGGGGAGGTCCCTCACCTGTGGCCTGACCTAGGGGGGTAAGCTGGGGCTATCCTACAACAACCATTGGTGGGGAAGCCCCCCAGTGGTCCTGCCCAGGAAGGTAAGACTGGGCATGGGGGAGCGTGGGCAGGTACGGGGTGACCTCTGGTGGGAGGACTAGGGGGCCGGACACATAAAGAATGCAAAATAAAAAAAAAGAGCTGTCAGCTACATAACTGTAACCCCCCCTTTTCAGGGCTTACCTAAGTTAATTACTTGCCCCCATTTCCTGATATCTTCACTCTCCGGTCCCAGGAGTGCTGAAGAGAGGGACTGGAAAGGCATTCACAGCAGGACTCCAGATTTTAAATGTTACAGCCTTTGCCATCTCCTCACCCTCTGACCTCAGAACCTGTCCATTGTTCCAGAGGTCGAGGCAGAGGGTAAACAAATAAAAATCCCCCCCCCAAAAAAAACATCACCAAGTTTCATCTGCCCAGAAACTGAACAGAACCGGGGACCGAAAGATGTGAAGTGCTGCGGTGCATACGCACAGTACAAGGAAAAAAACCCAAAGCAAGTTCAGAACTGTGTCCTGACTGCTACAATAAACACACTCTGGTCAGAGCCAACACGGCTGCATAATGCTATTTTATGAGAATTAGGAGCCATCTATAGGGAAATTGCTTTTATATGACACCTCAAGCAGCTCAATATTTATTTCGAACTGCCTGCCAATAACAATATTCCCCTGTGATTACTGGCCCTATTAAAGTTAACTCATTCTCTGGTGTCCACAGGTACATCCCACCCTCTGACTGCCAGGCCCGTTAATAAAAAATCATTCCCTGGTGTGCAGTGGCTCCATCTTCATCCGATTGCCTGCCGTGTTAATGACAAATAATTCCCTTACTGCAGTATAAGAATGGTCTGGTCCAGTGGTATGGAAGGATGAGGCACTGTGTGCCTTGACTCCTGCTACATCAGTGGCCTAAGTTCAGGAACATGCTCAGGTTGCCGAGGGTTCAGAGCGAAGGCTGAGCATTCTTCAGATAGCTGTCCTGTCTCTGGGTGGGAAGGCATGCTGACTCAACCTTTGCTTCTCCCAGGCAAAGGCAGTATCTGGGGGGGTGGAAATAGCTAGCACAGGCTACCCACCTACCTCAGTCACACACTACCACCTGGATGACTGGCTCAGTTCTAGATGTGAGTGACTGGCTGGGGGGAGGATGACTCTCCCCTTCCCGGCCCTATCATGGTGGGGAGGGAAAACCATGGGGAACTTTGGACTCAGTTGTCTGGGACAGGGGAGTAGCAGACAGGGGAGGTGGGGACAGGGCTGAGAGCCTGCCTAAGTCAACTAGCAAGGCAAAAATGTTTATGGAGTGGGGAAAATGCTGCAGTATATATGACATTAACACATATACACAACCCTCCCATAACAGTGGTTTCAGTAAACCTACCAAGTATAGGTAATATGTAAAGGATCTCCTATTGGGGTACTATGGAGCCAGAAGGAGGAGTCTTAAAGGGATGAGGTTTCTTAGACCTATAGAATAAGGATCCACAGTTCTTAGATAGTTGCTAGGAAGGATAAGAAAGGTTAGACTTATTTTTATACTTAACTGTTGGGGAAGGAGTTCACATCCTGTGAGACCTGTGAAAGTAAAGAGAACAAGGTTAATATGGAGTAAATACAGTAGTGGGAACAATAGAGGGGATAGGGATAGAAAGGGGTATAGTATAGCATAAAAGGTAAAAAAAAAATATTGCTTTAGAAAGTTACAGAATTCAGAGAAGTAACAGATGTAGAAGCATGTTTAGTTTAAGTAGTATACTAATACAGTATCATTAACAGTTTACCATGAGTGTCAAAAACAAAACGCAAAAAAACAGAATAATGAAATGTTTGTAACCAAGTTACTCACGTGTTTTCAGCTTGACTTGCAAATTGTTTTTGTGTGGTGTATATCACTTTAAGAGATCTGTATAAATGAAATGCACATTTGTATTCCTCAGACCCACCTCCCTGAGGAAGGCCCATTGAAGCACTGGGCTAGTGGGCCCACACCAACGTATTGCCAGAAACTAAATCTTGCAATGAATCTATGAGTGTTGAGCTTTCTTTTCTTATTACAAGCTGGCTGCTTTGCTCATGCACCACCTTTTCCAGTGCGCACCGCTTTTCACTACTTACACAATAGCCACAGCACTGACCACTGACCATCACGGGACTGACCTTTCCACCACCTACAGTTACAGGACTGTACCCCCCGTGAGTCACATGACTGAAACCCTCCACTGTCAGACATCACAGCACTGATCCCTATTCCCAACAGTCACAGCACTACACCCCACCACCATGACAGCACTGCCCCATACCCTCTAATGTCACATGGATGACACTTTCCACAGGCAGTTACAGCAGTAATGCCCACCCCTAACAGTCAGAACACTGTATTTCAGTCACAGCACTGAAGACCACCCCATACAGTAGGGACTGACTCCCCCCCGAACAGTCACTTGGTTTGGCGCCTTATACAATCTTCCTGCCGCATATGCAACTTCCTACTACTTCAGTCCCTCAAAGCTGTAGAACTGTGCAGAAGCAGACCTCCCAAAAGTCATAGGAATGACCCTCACTCTGACAGTCACATAAATGACACCCCATCCCTGACAGTTACATATCTGGCCCTCTTCACGATAATCACAAGACTGTACCACTGCTTTGACAGTCACAGTGCTGACACCCTCCACCATCAGTCACAGCAATGACCACCCCTCAACAGTCATAGGACTGTACCATTTCCCTCCCCCACAGTCACAGGTCTGTCCTCCCCCACAGTCACAGGTCTGTACCAACACTCCCTCCTTCACTGTCATGGGATTGTAGCCCCACACAGTCACAGGATTGTACAACCCCACTGAAAGTCATAGGACTGACATCCTCCACTGACAATCATGACAATGACCACCCACCCACTTCTGACAGTCGCAGCACTGTTCCATACCACTAAGAGTCACAACACTTTCTTACTATTTCCTACAGCCACAGAAGTGCCCCCCCAAACCTTTTAGTCACAGCAATAACCATACACCCCTGAGAGTCAAAGCACTGATCCCCATCCCTCCACAGTAACAGCACTGGTCAAAGAATTACACCCTACCCCCATCTTACAGCACTGATTATCCATCCCCAACAGTTACAGCACAGCCACCTCACCTCCAACAGTTACAGGACTGACACCTACTACCATCAGTCACAGCAGTAATTCCCATCCCCTGACAATAACAGCACTGAGCCACAACTCCTAACAGTCAACACATTGACCACCCATCCACAACAGCCACATCACTGCCCCTCACCCACAACAGTCACAGGACTGGCCCCCACCCCAACAGTCATGGACCTGAACCACCCCTTCAATAGTCACCGAAATAACACCTTTCACTGTCAGTCACAGTGGCCACCTACCCAACAGTCACAGTGCTAATCCTCATCCCCCACAGTGACAACACTGACCTCTACCCACAACGGTCACAGCACTACCCACCACCATTGTCAAAGCACTTTTACAATACATTTGCAACAGTCACAGGGCTGATACCCTCCACAGACAGTCACAGCAGTGTTCCACACCCCCAACAATCACCGCACTGGCTCCCCTACTCCCAAAAGTAACAGCCCTGCCCACTACCTGGCAGTCATGGCACTGGTCACCCACCCCCTGACAATAACCACACTGGCTCCCCATGCTCGACCGTTACTGCACCGACACCCCCAACCACAAAAATCACAGTACTGACCACCACCATTAACATAGCATTGCCTCTGAACCTCCCTTGACAGTCATAGGACTTACCCTCCCCCTTACAGCAATGCACCTGACAGTCACAGCACTGACCACCAACCACTGGCAGTCCCAGCACTGACCACATCTCAGTCATAAAATCTTTTAAAAAATTGTTTAAGTACTGGCAAACCATTGCAGAGAGTGCAGGGGTCAAAACTGGCATTGGCCTGCTAGCCAAATTCTGGTAAATATTGTGTTAGACTAGTAAGATTTTTCTTTAACTAGCCCTGCAGACTTTTACAGGAGCGTGTAACCAATAAGTACATCAGCTGGGCTAGTGGAAGAGTCTGTGGGGTTAGTGAATTTCCAAAGTCACTAGTCCTGCTGGCTACTGGCTGCACAACTTAACTTCGACTCCTGGAGTGAGTCATGCCATCCACAAGATGGCCCTCTAGACATTCTTGCCCACTGACCAGCCCTAAAGCTGAGCATCCTGCTAGGAGTCAGAAAACTCACATCCCAGTCCCCCCTTCCCCACAAACACAACTGGATCACTCTTTCAGTACCAGTTCCTTAGGTTCTTATACTTCTACCTGGACACCCAAAATGACAGCAACACAGATGGGTAGAAAGGATCTCGGTTTAACACCTCATGCAAGGGACAGCACATCATGACAGTACAGCATTACTCCATATACTATATTGTGGTGCCAGTGTTTACAGTATGACAGTGAATACCCTAATACTCAGACTGCCCATTCTGTATATGTGGTATGTCATACTTATTTCAGTTCCGCAGTATGTGGGACTCTTGAATGTACTGCAAATACTAGATAACCAACAAAAGATACAGCAGCAAGTACTTCACAGTTCTGTTGTATAAGATACACATAATATATAATGATTCTAAACAGACACCAAGCCTTAGAGCACATGGACAACAAGCTCTGTATGTTAAACTTTACATTGCTTGGCTTGTTAAACAGGCTTCTGGAATGTATAAATTCACAGCTGCTTAAGTAAAGGATTTAGACATGAGTACAGCATGATGCTGGCATCGCAGGAAAAAGCCTGACTTTCTCAGTCCCAGGCCAGAATATCTCCTAGCACATCCTGTAGCCACATTTGTAACACAGAGGCATAGCCATTCTCCAATTATACTGAAGAGGAGGAACACTAATAGCAACTGCCATCTGTAAATGGCTTTGCTTACCTATATTTGTGGATCCTGCAGTTCTGTTTACTCCTTGCTACTCTACATGCCGTCCCTTACAAAGATGTCTTAGGAATACCATTGTAATACCTGTTTTTTACCATTGTGCTACCACTGTGATTTCCAGTGTATTACCATTGTGGATTTCATAAATGGTATCACAGAGGATTTGATCCAGTTCCATTGTGATACCATTGTAACCATTATAATACCATGCAGATAGTAATAGTCCACTGGTAACACCACCTCTGCTGGTACCACAGTGGTACCAATGTGCACCATTGTGATACCACTGTTTATTGGTATCACAGTGGTTTTGTTCCAATTCCAGCAGGATACTATTGTGTCAACTGTGATACCATCAACACCAGTGGTAGCACAGTGGCAAACTCTTGCGCAACAGTAGCACAGTGGTGAATACCAGTGTGATACCACCGCACTTGGTATCACAATGGAGTTGTTTTAATTCCATTGTGCTATTATTGAGACCACTGTGGTACCATGTGTCAGTGGTAGCGCAATGAGTGCACCTGCAGTGGAAATACAATGGTCTCATTCCATGCCTTATGCTGATGGTAGCACAATGGTTATGCAGCATGGTATCACAATAGCCTGTATGGGTCACTGGTAGCACAATGACCACATTGTAGGGGAAAATATGCAAGCAGAGTGATCCAAAAAAAATAATTAAGGCACATCCAAGAAGATCAGATTCCTAGGACTCAAACCCCTAATGTTTTTATTTGTGTATTTTGTAAGCTTTGCATTCTTCCACCCTAATGTCTGTACTAACGTAGTTTTTCTGCAGTAAAACACCTTCCTTTTGTGATAGTGGAATCTTAGCATAGTGGAGCTATTTCAAATACTACATCACCAACCACTTAACAAGTGAAAGCCTAGTGTCATAATACTTGTTGTAGCACTGTTACAGGTTAACTTACTAACACAGATAAGAGATCTCTTATCTGCTTCCTATGGAGCCTGGGATAAGGGTGTCTCAAGAGAACATGGTACCTGTAAAACAAGAACTGCAATAGGGTTACAAAGGATCTACAGCTTGTTATGAACTATTACAAACAAGATAGGGTAAACAAAAAACAATACTTATCTGATACATATGGTCAGTGTCCTCCTACACCTGGTCAACGTCCTGTCAGACCTGTAGATATAAAAGGAAAAATAGGTCAGTATAAAGAAATAAAACATTGATCAGCTACTGTAGGTCAGTTGAGAAGTACCTGGGGAGGTTGAAAAATAAAGTGGGTTGTATGTGTATGGGTGGATGGGGGGGATACTGCACCAGTACCACACCAACGACTTTGGTGTTAGAATAGACTGGTCACTCAGGGGCCATCATGGTGGGGAGGATTCAGTGCTACTAGGACTAATCTCTGTTGGGGTGGGAGCCATGTTGCTCCACCCATCAACCAACACAGGTCAGGATGATGATCACACCAGGGGCCAAATATTCAAAAATGCCCAAAGTGGAGCGCAATAATTAGTGCTGTGCTTTGTGATGCCACATGTATGCAAAACTGCTATATTCAGGTGGATAGCACATGGCACTATCCCTCTGAATATAGGAACACTGTGTTGAGGCATTAAGCTTCTTAGCGCTACCTGATAGCACACCCAAAACTAAGCCCCGCAATGGCTTGTGTGTGGGCAAAATCTGCAGTATTCAAAAGTCTCCCTGAAAATTAGCCCTTTGGGCATACAAGGCATCAAGGGTCATTTGCATGTCCACTATGAGCTCATTTGAATGGGAGTGAGACTGCTTTGCTCACACCCACACAACTGCCCCAACCCAGTGAGTTGTCCCTGGTGCTAGCGGCATCCCTCCACCCTCCAAACCCAGTCTCATGAAATACAGATATATCTCTGGCATCCAGTGGTGTTGCCCCCCCCCCACCATACCCAGTCCTGTAATGAAAGATTGATCTTTGGCATCCAGTGGCCTCTCCCCCTACCCGATTGCAGTCCCATTCAAGAATGGTATATCCTGGCGTCCAGTGATCCCTCCCCACACCCAGTCCCAGTCCATGTAGAAAAACAATTTTCATGGTGTCCGGTGGTCTCTCCCCCCACACCCAATCCCCATCCTGGGAACACATCTCACCCAGTTTCCAAATGCTCCCTTCCTGACAGTCACACTGTCCTTGCATGGCAGGGGCAAAAATGCAACTGCACTGAGGATCATAACAAAAGTAAGCAGTCGGGTTGTAGCAATCAAAGTAATTGACTGTTTGGTCAGGTCTTTCTTTCATATCTGGAATAAAATCATTTTGATTGTGACAGCCTTACTTTTATTATGGTCCTGAGTGCAGTAGCAGTTCGTTCTTTGTTCTCTTGTGTGTTGGGCAGGCTGCCCTTCTAGCTACTGCACCAACCTGACACTGATCATAGCACCTACCTCTGGGACTGCATCAGGAGCAAAGAAGTCCTCCCCCCCAACAAAGCCCTGTCCTAAACTGAGAGCAGTTCCCCCCCCAACCCATACCCAGTTGGTGGTTAGTGGCCTCCCTCCCACCCTCGGCACTGACACTAACCCCCGGTCCCCCTATCTGTCTGTCAGTGCCACAGTTTAACGACAGCAAGCAGCATAGCCCGCCTTGCACAACCATGTCTGCCTTCCATCTATCTGTATCAGGGAGTACAGCTTATGAATAGGACAAAGCACAGCACTGTGCCATACACAGTAAATAAGCTGTGCTCCCTGCTACAGACAAACGCTGGGTGGCCGTGGTCATGTGAGGTGGGTTGTGCCATATTCAGGTCCCCACCCCCAATTTGCATAATTTTGCCTAGCGTCTCCTTCCCGGTTTACCTGGTGCAAACCCGGTTTGCCTGCACTAACCGGTCTTTTAAATATAGGACATTGGTGCAAAACCCAGTTTGCTTGGGTAAACTAGGATCTGCACCTGGGCAGACATTTTAATATCGGGCCCCAGCTGTTATACTCCCCTTCACCATAAACAGGACTCCAGACTAAACTGGTAGAGAGTCTTGGGGGGTTACCATGGCTTATGAGATTCTATTGAAGGGGGGATGGGGATGATGAACCTTCCCCTCCTGCCTCCCCCCATGGAGGGAATCAGTGGCTTTTCTGAAGGTCCAAATTTATTCCCTGGGATGGTGGATGATGTTGCTAGGTGGCTGGTGGCAATATGGTACTTCTTGGTGATGCAGAGCCTGCAGAAAGTGGGGCACCATTCTGGCCTATCAGTTGCTATTTTTCCCTCATTTTCATGCCCCGTCCATTTCTTCTAACACAGAGCGCAGTCTAGTCAGACCTCGACATACACATCATCCCAAGTATCTCTGACCTCTACACCACTGAAAGGTAGCATTAGACCCGCTAACAAGTTTATAAATTGTTTTACTGACCTGAATGAACTAAGTTGATCCTTAGGTCACTGGCATTTTTTCACAAAGGGACTCTCTGGCTAAAGTGAATAGCTTCAGTGAGCATGTAATGACACATTCCCAAGATGCAGGTGATGTAACCCCAGCCAGGTCAAAGGTGCCGACTACAGGGGGGCTAGGAGACTGAAGCCCCCCCCCGGGAAGTTGAAGTGAGGGCTCTGCACCTTCCCCACCCCCAGGCCGGATCATTTTTATTTATTTTTTTATTTTTTTGTATTATTGCAATCTGCAATGCTTTATTCAGCCAGCCCAGCAGTGATAGCCTTGTTGGGGGAGGGGGCGGGACCTTAGCTGCCAGCTCAGCATTATCTGTATTCTGTAGACTGTTCTTTTATTTTAAATTAAGTTTTCAGGTTGGTCAGGCAGGGCAGCTGGCATGCCATGATTGGTGTAAGGAGGTGGGGTGGGTGTGTTCTCTACCATGCGCTGCGTGGCATGTCTTTGGGCACCAGTTTCTCTCAGAGCCAGGCGACCATCATTTTGTGCAGTGTGCAGGTGCCAGCCCAAAGCGGAGGACTCGAGAGGATAAGAGGCTTAGGCTAGGGAGGGAGCAGTGACTTTCTTGATTTGAGGTTAGCGCTGTCTGACTGGAGTAGAGAGGCGGCGGGTGCCAGTTGCGAACACACACGACCCGACTAGCGACTCAGCGAGACAAGAGAGTAAGTCAGCAAGGCCAAGGGAAGGCGGTGGTTCAGTGGTTGCCAGTCAGGTCATCGTTGGGTTGGGTGTTGGGGTCCTGGGAGGGTCAGGGGAGAGTCAGGACTCAGGCGAGGTGTAAGACTGAGGTGAGGGCCTGCCCTGTGGGCTGCAGCCTGCCACTCCTCTGCTGTGCCTGTGCTGAGTGATGCATGGATTTGTGCAGGCCACGGCGGCCAGTGGGTGGGTGACTAAGTGAGGAGGACTGGATGTGAGACTACTCAACGCCACGGTTGTCGGTACGGTACAGTACTACTCGTAGTCGGACTCGGAGCTAGTACGTGGGTGGGCATGGGTCAGCCGGTTGGATGACTGGCTGGAGCAGTAGGAGGTGGAGCATGAGCAAGCAAGCACACTTCGACGCCAGTGAAGTCTACTCTGTCCACACACCAGCCCAGCTGTACCGAACGTTCTGAATCTGTAAGTAAAAAAAGCTAAGCAACTTAAAGCAAAATTAAGCAAGCCAACAATCCTAATGGTGTTTTGAATGTGTGGGTCAGGGTGAGTGCTGCCAGTAGTAGTAGACTTCAATATTGGGCAATTGCTAGGCTCACTGAGCTCTTTTGCTAGCTGGGCCTGTTGCACTTGCAGTTGCATGTGACTTGTTTGGAATAGTTGCGTTAAACATTGTTGTAAGTAATCTGCTCTTTGGTGTGTGGGTCCCAATAATAAAAAAAGGGCACAAGTTTGATCATGTAGTAGTGGGCTGTCAAACTGGCAGCACACATATATAATAGATTTATATATGCCAGTCTGGCAGCCCACTACTACATGATCAAACTTCAGTAGCCACTAAGCTGGTGGCATATTGACATTATTGGCTTCCCCCTGTTGTGTACAGCTCTGAATTTTGGAAGGATGACCAACTCCAGGAGAGGTCAGTGGGGGGGGGGAGGTCCAACTGCAAGGAGTGGGTGAGGCTGTGAATATGATGGTCTAGGGAGTGTGCTCAGCTTGGGAAAGGCTGGTCCTTGTGCTGGAAAGATCCGGCTACAGGGAGGGTGGGGGACTAGGGTGCTGCAGCTGCAGAAAGATTTATAGAAAGCTGGTCTGGGGACTGGAAAAGGGATACAACTGCTGGGGATGGGGCTAGTCCATAAGCAGAAATGTTGGTTTGGGTGGGTCCAGTTCTAGGGAGGGCAAGAGGCTTATCTGGGAGGGGTGGTCCAGCTCCTTGATGGGTGCTCAGGGTTGGGGGGTCCATGGTCAGGAAAAGTATAGCTGCTGGGAGGGTTGTCTTCTGGGAATGCTGGCAAGAAGCATGGAAAGGAGGTCCAGCTGTGAAATGGGGGGGGGCAGTCTAGTGAATGGAAAGGTCCAGATATTGGGTGGATGGTTGGGCTATGGAGCTGGTCCAAGGTTCAGGGTGGGGCCTGCTGTAGATACAGTGGTTGGCTGGGGTGGGTGCTGCTAGTTTGTGTGATTGGGAGGGCAGCTGCAGAGGCAATCACCTTGGGGTGGGATAGTCTGTGGACTTTGGGGGATCTAGCTATATGGAGTTTGCATGGCATGGGGCTGGATGCTGGTCCAGATACAGGGAGGTTGGTCACCTGAGTGAAGAGGCTGGGCTATAGGGTGGTGTAGCTCCAGGGAGGTTGCCCAACTTGGGGAAGGCTGAGTCTGGAAGTGTTTCCAGCTGCATGGAGGATGGTCGGCTGGAAAGAGTAGGGTGATCCTACACATGGATACTGATATTGCTGGGTCATCTCTGGGGAGATTGGGGATGAGGTGGAGCAAACTACCAGGGTGATGTGTACAGTACTGACACATTTTCACTATATTTAGCATGCTGCACTAAGGCTGGGTATAGTTAGGACCGTTGCAAAAACTTCATTAATGGACTGTCAAAAGTAGGGAAATGTGACCTTAGGGACAGGGTTCCAAAGCCTGACACCCCACTCCCACTGTGCATGAAGGGAACTTAAAGCAGAAACAGCTGTGATGGGTGTGCCTTGGTGTTTCAAACCCTAATGCTCACCTCATTCCAAGACTAAGTAAGTTAACATGGGTACAGAATCACAAAAAGGGGTGGGCATTAGGTTCGGAAATGTCAATGCTGACCCATCACAGCTGTTCCTGCATGCATGGTGGTGGTGGGGTATTAGGGTTGGAAGGAAGTCAGTGGGGTAGGGATTGGGAACTTTAAGTTCCCCTCAAGCCTGTTCCTGCATGCAGAGTGGGATGTTAGGCTTATGAACCCTAAGGTTGTATTTCCCTACTTTTGACAGTCTCCAACACCCTAATGGTGCATTAACGAAGTTTTTGCAATGAATGTCCTTACTTTTTCAGATAGTTTATTTGTAGCCTTATTAGTGCAGGGAGAACTATTTTCAACATGTCATTTTTGGAACCCCGCCGCATTAACTCTGCTACTGTCATTTTGTTCATTTGTCCCAGCTTAGTGCGCCTCTCCTGGTTAAACAATTTCCCCTTTCCCTTATAAAACAGTATGCAAACGTGCTGTGGAACACTCACCAGTAGGTGCTCACGGGTTGAAATTAAGTTTTGCAGCCATTAGCCATAAGGGCTAGTGACTGAATGTAGTATCCCCAGCCCCCAGGACTTTTCACCTGGCCAGCTGGTGTATGTATTGGAATGTTACCTTCTCCACCAGAAGCCAGCAGGGCTAGTTGTAAAGGAAAATCTTACTAGCCCAATACAGAATTTACCAGCATTTGGCTAGAGAGATGGTGCCAATTTCAACCCATCTGCCTGGTGCTGGCAGGATAACGATGTAGTGTGATGTAGGACAGGATTTACATTTCTACAGTCAGAAATGGTAATTGACAGTCAAACCTGCAAGGAGGGTAATGCCTGTGAATGGGGCAGTGGCATGGTGGTAGTGATCTGCGGAGGGCATGCATCCAGCAGAGGTTCCCTCATACCCTACACTCTGGTACAGAGATGATTGGTTTAAGTTGGTTGGGGTGTTGTGTTGGCAGGGTTCGAGCACTGTGACCCGGACCCCTAACTGGCCATAGCCCTACCACTTCCCACATGGGACCCCATGCTAAGGTTTCCTACTTGCTATGGATAGCAGTGGATAGATGCAGGTGGTGGGGTGCTTTCATTCAGTGGACAGGAGCATTCCCAGTTCCAGACCCCCTGGGCACTAGTATGAAGACCTTCCTCTGGTACCCAGCCCACACAGACACACACACACATATGTGGTGGCTGGCAGATGCCCAGCTACACTGTTTGTGGCAAGGCATGTGACCGGGCTGTTTTTGCTACCTGGGATCAGGATAATTATGATTTGCCTAGGCTTCAGTTGTGCCAACCCTACTACTCGGGCCAATCAGCTGTGCAGCACTGCACATGTGTGGATGGCACCTATGGTGGGAGGCTGCAGAGATCAGTAACTGCCATGTTCCTTTGTGGCCTATGGCACTCTTTCCTGCTCTCTGAAGTGCTCCCTTGTCCTCATCTTCCACCCCCCACACTGCTGCGTCAGGCAGTGTCACATGGTGGAGCATGTGTAACATGAGTCACATGTAATGTTGCAAGTTGCAACCACAGCAGGACTTCTTCCTTCTTGGATTACAAATAAAGGGATTACCCAATCCAGGTCCTGTGATGGCAGTTCAGGGGCAAAATTGGCATCAGCCTGCTAGCCAAATGCTGGTAGATTTTGTATCAGACTAGTAAGATTTTCATGTATTTAGCCCTGTGGGCTTGTACTGGAGAAGGCAGCACTTCAGTACGTACACCAACTTGGTCATCAGAAATGTCTATGGGACTAATGCATTTCCCAGTCACTAGCCCTGCTGGCTAGTGGCTGCAAAACCTCAACCCCTGCAGTTGTTTGAAACTTAACTCCCCTCCGCCATCAAATAAACAAGGTGCGTTGAGCAGTCTGTTGTGGGTTCTATAGATTCGCGGGCTGCAGTTTCTCTTACAGCACCCCCTGCTGCACAGAGCTGGTCCTGACTGCCAAGGAAGTTTGCCCAAGCAAGCAGTGGCAACACCTGATTGGACAATTCAAGGAGTAATTGGATGTCAGTCTTCATCTGTTTTCATGGTTGCAGTCTATAAAGGTATGTCTGTGCTTGATGTTTATGGTTTTGCAAAACACTTTGGGATATGATCAGAATATAATGAGAAAGTCAAAGTTGGTATTTTCAAACAAAAATTATTTTTCAATTTCATCTGAGTAGTACATGCCCTGGTGGTTATATCGTACTACAGTACAAAAAGGATCTCAGAAATGCTGCTATGTGACTGGATGTTACAGGCCTCCAACAGCCTTTCAATAATCCATGTTACCCTGTCAGCAGTGTCATGCTGATGATGCTGTCATTCACAGCCTGCTCTCCGCACAGCACATAGATTGTTCCTGTCGGCATGCTGAATGACTGGAATAAAGCATTCTTAGTTTTGAACCACAGAAGCAGATTTTGGAAGTGTTGGTTGTAGAACTGTTTCATTTCAAATCTCCATCTTAATAAGGGAAACATTCACAAAGCCTTCTTGGAATACTTTTTATTTTTATAGCAATAAGGCACTCCCAGGAATGTGACTTACACCAGGCGAGGATGTGCCTCGTGCCACATTACACTCCTTCGGGGGTGAATAACAAACTGTTAATCAAACTCCTGATCAGGCCTTTTTGCTTAAATAATTTTTGGAGAGCTATTACATTTTCCTAGTTCTTGGCTACCCTCTAGCAACAGATACCTCCATTAGTGCATTGGTGGGGGGACACAGATCTGAATTCAGAACAATCTGCAGTCTATACAGCAAGGCAAAGTAGTTGGAGAACTCAGGTCACACCAAGAGGGGCATTTGCCCTTTTGTTGTCAGCCAGGTGGGTCATGGCAGGGCCAGCAGGCGGTATTTGGTTCAGTAAGAATCTTCTAAGAAGTTAAACATGCTGCTTGGTGGTGATGCTGGTGTGTTTTAA
Organism: Neoceratodus forsteri; assembly: GCA_016271365.2. Taxonomy (NCBI): domain Eukaryota; kingdom Metazoa; phylum Chordata; order Ceratodontiformes; family Ceratodontidae; genus Neoceratodus; species Neoceratodus forsteri. The sequence goes on from CM057453.1 coordinate 129,189,300, forward strand.
GGTTTAACAGATTCATCCAAAAATTTGCATTGCCAAATTTTGTACTAATGACAACATGACTTGATTATAGTTTGTTTCAAATTCTGCTCGTGGTTCACCTTACTTCTTAGTATTATTACTTCGAGTGTTCTGTTATGCAGTTATGTTTTTTCTGCATTGCATATGGGGGCCGGGGGGGGGAGCATTCTGTACTGATACCTCCCATTTATAGTCTGGACATACAGAATGTGCTCTACTCCCCACCCCAGTTACGTGTCGGACAGTGCAAATGTTTTTAGTGCACATACTCCATATTTTCTTTGTACTACATCATGCATGATATGCCTTGTTTCATCCAAAATTAATAAGCCAGACATATTTATCATTGTGAATGTAGTTCAGATAAATATTACAAATAGTCAACTCAGTATTACTCAAGTAGACCTTCATATTTAAATGACAAGAGTTGCGTAGTCAGATTACTGTTCAGTATTTAATAACAAAAAATAATGTAGAAATAGAGTACTGTAGCATTGTAGAACTTGTAGATGATATAAAAGCAACTAACTGAGATGTTTTGTCATCTCATTTGCAGAATTACAGACAGTTCTTGCATGCCAGATCACAGTACAGTTCAGCCAGCAAGCGGTTAATAAGTTTCGTAGCAGTCACTAACTGTGGAAGCAATTGAGTCATCATGGATAAATACATTATAAAACTTAATGCCCACAAGAGCAGATCAACCTCTTCTAATGCCAGTGTTGACAGCGAGAGCAATGTTAATGCCGGTGAAGGTGAAAGCAGTGCAGCAGAATGTCATTCTTCTTTTAACGTAGAGTCAGACCAGCAGCCACAGATAGGTACGACAGTCAGAGTAACAGCAGATAGCCCTTCCCCTAGTGCATCATGTACAGATAACAGTAGTACAGATGAGTCCATATTAGTGGGAAGGCAGAAAGGAGTAGGTCATGCGTTTCAACCACACTGGAAGAATAGTTTCCCAAATATTCTGTACAGTTTGTCGCAAGGCTGCAAATCTAGGTATACCACTTCCAAACACATCACGGGACAAGGATGCATACAAGGCTTTCATTCAGGCAGAAATTGACAATTTAAAAAAAATGTTTCAACAATCATCAAAAATTAAATTTGCATAGGGCAGCTGTAACTGCACTGGGTGCTGTGAACAGTGGCATTGATGTTGCCGCCTCATGCTTGGAAGGAAAATGAAGCAAATGAAAGATTCCAGACATGTTTTTTTGAATATTTTATCTTCACTGTTATATCTGGGCTATCAAGGTCTTGAAGTCAGGGCCACACTGATGAGGAGTCCGACTTGATGAATCTTCTGTTGAGTGCAGAAGATGATCCAGTACTAAAACCTTGGCTTGCAAGAACAGGCTACAATGGATTTCTCATGATGTTGCTAATGGGATGATGTCAATTATGTTGCATGAGGTACTACACTTATTAATGAAGGAGGTTCATGATGCTGGTTTTCATGCTGTAATCTTGGATAAAACTGCAGATATTTCTGTACGAGAACAGATGTCAGTTTGTTTTCATATTGTCACGCAGGATCTTCAGGTTGAAGCATTGTTCTTTGCTTTTACTCAACAACAAGCACCACTGCAGCTGCACTGTTCTGTATATTGCAGGATGTATTAGCAAGATTCAAGTTCAGCATACATATATGTCATGGGCAGTGTTACACTGGTGCATCGAATGCTGCTGGTCATCTTCACGGATTGCAAGCTCTTGTTACAGAAATAGAGCCACAGTCATTATATGTTCACTGCCATGCACATAATTTAAATCTGGCAGTTTAGGATATTGCTCAGAAAATTACTGTGTGTCAAAAATGTTCTTTGTTTAATTCGCGAGTTAATAGTCTTCATCAGAAATTCTCCAAAATGTCTTGCCTGGTTTGAAAACTTTCAAGACCATGACAATGTTTGTTTGCAATCATTTTGCCCTACCCAGTGGACACTTCGTGCAGCTTCTTTGCAGTCAATAAACTCTAATTATGAAGAACTACTTGAATTACTTGAAGAACTAGCACTGAATGATACCAGTGATGCTGGAGCGAAGGCCAGTGGATTCCTTATTCGGCTCAGGAAGTCTGACACATTTTTCAACCTCAAACTACTTCACCTTATCTTCTTCTGAATAGAAACCATCAATACTGCTTTACAGAAAACAAACTTGCAGTTCCACCAAGCATCTCATATGATAGAATCTCTGAAAGACAGTATCAAACAACTTTGTGAGGGATTCCCCCAGTTTTACACAAGTACTACTGATTGTGCAGCACAGCTAAATTTGGAAGAGCCATTTGTTCCAAGGCCTAGAAGAATTCCACGCAGATTGGATGATGGTTCTCTTCCACATATGTTCGAGTCTACAGAGGACCAATACCGCCGACTTTACTTTGAGATGATAGACAACACCACCACTGCTCTCGATCATCATTTCACATCTGTCATATCTGACTATATGATGAAAATAGAAAAGTTTGTGATGGGGCATGCTACTTCCGAGTATATTGCAAATATTTATAATACAGACTTCAATGCAGCACATCTTCAACTACATTGTGATGTTTCTCGATAATGCAAGGCAACGGGATGTCACAGTGGAATCATTTCAGGATGACTTCAACATGCTACATGGTGAAAATGCTCATGATTTGCAAACACTTCTTCCAGATCTGACACGTTTAATACAGTTGGCTTTAACTATCCCAGTGTCATCTTGTACATCAGAACGTTCATTTTCCTCACTTCGTGGAATCAAGACATACTTAAGATCAACCATGGGACAAGCTAGACTTAACCATGTTGCCTTGCTAACCTGTCACAAGCATGTAGCTAAAAAGCTAAACCTAGAGGATGTAGCCAACAAATTCATTATGCAGCACACCATCAGATGCAATACTTTCTACATAGCAAGAGAAAAGTAGTAGTATGCAGGCAGTCTCCACATTTCTTTCAGTTTGTAGGACACCACACATATCCTGGTTTCCACTGTTTCAGTTGTAATACTTTTTGGAGATGTCAAAATGTTTGTGGACCAGAACTATTGGTAAAGGTTTGACAGCCACATTCTTCAGTTACATTTTTTAAGTATTCACCAATTTTTACCCAAGCGGAATGTGAAGATTGTCTGCATATTAGATGTCCTAGTCAGTATGTCACGTTACATGTACTGTAGGCTTCAAGTTTGTTTGGCTTTCTTTCAGTGTTTCAAGTACTTCACCAGATAAGTTACTACATGATGGACTTCAAAGAGCACCATTCATGCTTATTTTGGAAACATCTGCATTATCCTCCAACATTTCAGACTCTGTGGTGGGCTGTTGACTAACACTTTGGCTTTTCTTCAGTGGTTTAAGTTGTTCTTCATCAGGCAAGTTACTACACGATGGACTTGAGCAGGGGCGTCATGCAGTCACAAATTATGGAGGGGCAAAAAATCTCAACCTCTCTAGGGGTGTCCGGGGGCATGCCCCCCTGGGAAAATTTTGAAAAACTGAGGTCAAATGGTGCATTTTGATGACTTTTAGTAGTCCAGAAAGCTGTTCCCCAACCAGCCAAGTGCCATAATACTGATATTGGTTAGATGAATGATCAGTTGTTTTTGTACCTTGTTCGTTCTACTAATAGTGTTACCTTTTGTATTAATTTTTATTAAGAATTAATAAGAACATGTACATGTTGCAAGTCTTTTATCATGAAAGACTCACAAAATGCACAAGTTCAGTTTTACCATATATTAACATAACCACTTAGTCCACTTGTAGCTGATCCATTAACTTCTACATGACAGGAATTGACCATTTCAATGTTCATTTCATTGTAGTAAACTAGAAATGTTAGATTAGAATAATAATGACAAGCCATCTGTTTTATTTATTTTTTTATTTATGTTAAATTATGTACTTTGGAAAAAGCACAGTGCTTCCAGGTTCAACCATGGGAAGGGTAGATTTTAACAATAAAAAGTGTGACAGTATAAAACTACAGTCATAGTTATGTAAGTAAGGAAACAAATTAATAATAATAATAATAATATAGATTGTGTATGAGCATTCATACATAACAATGATATTCTTGTATCGAGAGGTTTCCCTGGTAACAGGTGACCTCAAGAGTGCAACTTGAGAGGTACTCTGTTTCGGGGAACTTCAGATAATAATTTCCTGTGTGTGTATGACTGTTCATACACAATCTTTATTAATGTATAGGCGAGTCACAGCACAGAAAATCATGCAAAACCAGCTGGAGAAGACAGAGAATAGAAATGTTAAACATTTTCATTTAACTGACAGTGTGCTGCAGATGTTTCTGCAAGTTCAAGTTTATTAAAAAAAAAACAGCAATTTCCAGCTTAACTGGATTGAGGAAATCAACTATGTGGCAGCATTCCAAGTTGTTATGCTGAAGTACTGACATAGAAATATAGACTTTGACAGCTGATAAGGACCACTTGGCCCACCCAGTCTGCCCATTTCCCTTCATATTGGATAAGCTGCAGATTCTAGTTAACCAACAGCCTACTTCCTGCAACCCCCACTACAATTGCCTTATGTCTGTCCCATGCATGTTTGAATTCCCCCACTGTTTCAGACTCAACAACCTCCCCAGGAAGGCAGTATCATGCATCCACCACTCCGTTAAAAAAAAAATTCCTCACATTACCCTTGATCCACCCCCCCTCAATTTTTAAATTGTGCCCCCTTGTTCTTACACATCTTTTCTGAAAGATGCTACCCTCCTGGATTTTGTTGATTCTGTTAAGGTACTTAAAAGTTTATATTATGTCTCCCCCCCAATCCCTCCTTTCATCAAGGGTATACATATTAAGCTCTCTCAGTCTCTCTCTCTCTCTCTCTCTCTCTCTCTTCATATGGTTTCTGATGCAGACCCTGCACCATTTTAGTTGCCCTCCTCTGGAATGCTTCCATCCTGCCTATGTCCTTGCATAGATGGGGTGTCCAAAACTGCACACAGTATTCCAGACGGGTTCTCACCAACTGCCTGTACAGAGGGATAACCACTTCCCTTTTTCTACTTGTGATGCCCCTTCCTATACATCCCAGTATCCCTCTGGCTCTCCTTACTGACTTCTCACATTGCTTACTCACCTTTAGGTCATCTGATATGACTACCCCCAAGTCCCTTTCCATTTTTGTTGTTGTTAGTACCTCCCCTGCTATTGTGTACTCTTCTCCTGGATTTTTGTTTCCCAGGTGCATTAATTTGCACTTCTTTGCATTGAATCTAAGTTGCCATATGTCTGACCATACATTCAACCTTGCCAAGTCCCTTCTCATCCTTTCTACCCCCCCCTTTTGTATCAGGTCTGTTACAGATCTTTGTGTCATCTGCAAAGAGGCATACCCTTTCCCTCCAGACCCTCTGCAATGCCACCCATAAAGATGTTAAAGAGGAGTGGATCCAGTACTGAGCCTTGTTGTACTCCACTAGTAACCCCCCTTATTCAGAATGTGTTCCATTCACTATTACCTTCTGTGTCCTGTTGTGCAGCCAGTTTGCTACCCAGGCTACCACCTTGGACCCCAGTTCCAGGCTGGCTAACTTGATTATTAGTCTTTTATGTGGGACTGTGTCAAATGCCTTGCTAAAGTCTAGGTAGGCCATATCCACTGCCCCTCCCTGGTCTATTACTGTGGTCACCCAGTCAAAGAAATCAATTAGATTCGTCTGACGTGACCTCTTTAGTTCTGTACTTTTGATCCCTTTCCTTATTTGTAGAGCTACTCCACTTCCTCTTTTACCTCACTGCCCTTCTGTAGACTGTGTACCCTGGTATGTTGTGCAGCATAACAGCAGTGATGACATACCTACTGCAGCATAACAACTCCATTGTGGTTGTGGATTTCTGTATCAACATTCTACCATACTATAACACAGGTACAAATTGAAAACAGAAGTTTTTGAAGTAGGACAGGTAGTTACAATTACAGCTTGATATTTTCATTGTTGTACATTAGTTATAATAATCAGTCATCTTATAACTGATTAACAGGTGAGTCAAGTATGCTAACAGTATAAACATGGTAAAAACAAGGCTTTTAACACTGTCTCACATACTGCAAACTGTTACTCAGCAAGAGGAGTATTCTGGACATGTTGCACAATGTGATGAACTAGTGTAGGAAGTGGCTGCCTGGATGCAGAGGGTGGCAGTAAGATGCATGTGTGTGTGTGTGTGTGTGTGATCCCCAGGGACAAATACTTTTGCCCATTCTGTTTAATGTCTTCATTACTTGACATTGTTGAATGGCTGGAGAGAAAGGTCTACTTGTTTGCAAATGAAACCAACATCTGCAACAGTGTGGATACTCCAGGCAGACTGGAGAAGGTAATGTGACAGGGACCTGCATTGTATCTACACAGAGTGATAAAGTTGCAGGGAGGGTGTGCGGCATACTGTTGTGCAAAGAGGCAGCGGTATCACTAGCAGATATTGATTTAGTTATTGTATGAAGTCTGATGAAGCCTCATACAGAGTACTGTGTGGGATTTTGTAGGCTGCATCTTTGTAACGACTTTGATAGGGTGGAGCACTCACTGCACAGAATGGCGAGTAGACGTTACAGGGGTTTCAGTGGCTGAAACCATGAGTACAGATTCACTCGCTACAGCAGATGAGGGATTATTTTGTAGGACATGGCAGATACATTCAGTGTGCGTGATGCACCTTGAACTCAGGGGGTCTAAACATTAAAGTAGAAATGTTTTATAGTAATTGTAGAGAAGCATGGTGTTGCACATTCATATTCATATTCATATAGCATATAAAAGTACTGCACTGATTAGTACTGCTGCTTGATACTGCAGGTCCTGTATGATACATTGCATACTTTATTGGCCTGCCTATATGAATTCAAGAAATACTGTACAGCTTAAGTTGGTGCACCATCTCATATATACTTTTTAAAACAGTATGTTGTTACAGCAATGCATATGAAAGGTATGCCACAAAACAAGCTGCATTATGTCTATATGCAATTAGCCCCAGAACTTGAACTTCTTCGGAGAGTAAAGGGTTAACTGTAAACAAGAGCATAGAGCATTGAGCTAGAACATGGTTTTCAAATCTCTGTCTCTTGACACATGTCAATGTAACCATCAGATTATTATGAGCAATACTGACAGCTGCAGAAATTGTGTTAAATCTGTAAGCCATAGGCAACAATGCTTGGGTAAAAAAGACTGAAGTCGAGAACACAATAACAAATATTTGTGGATAGTGAAAATATTATACAATGACAATAACTCACTTCAAAAAGAAAAAAGTCACCTAAAAGGTACACCTCTGGGATGTAACACTGTACCTGCAAACCCACAACCCAAAAGACTAGGTTATGAGAGGCAGTGAGGGAAGTCAGAATCGAGCAAGGCTCCATTAGAAGAAACAACATTACTATGGGGAGTAATTTTTCTTAAAACAACTTGAGGTCTTGCTGTATTTGGACCATATGCAGACTACAACAGTACCCCTGGAGGAGGGGATAACAGAACCTTACTTTTGGAACAATCTCTGCAGTACTGCTGTGTCAAACCTAACTTCACATGGGTATCTATGGAGTAATGCTTGGTAAATGTATGTACCATTTTCCAGGTGGCTGCTTTGCAAATTTCCAGCAAGGGAAGATCCCTGGCAGCTGCGAAGGAAGCAGCTGGACCCCTACTTGAGTGTACCTTCAGGCCTGAGGGTGACTGTTTGCCTAGTTTTAAATAGCAGAAGTGGATACAGGAGACAATCAACCTGGCAATAGATCTTTTAGTGGCAGGCCTACCGTTACCTATTTCCCCATAACTAAGGAATAACTGAGTACAATCATTCCTATAAAGGGAAGGGGGTAAATTTAAACAGACCTAAGAAAACCATAATGAAAACAGGATGAGATGCAAGTGAAGATTGCTCCCCTGCAAACAGAAAAGCAGACACAGCTGCTAAGTGAGCCTTGAGGGCAGCAGGCCTATGGCGTAACCCAGTAAGGTGAACCAGATAGTCCACTGTTGTGGAAATACTCGCTGAATTTGGCTGTGTGTGTTTCTGACAACACCAGATAGTGATTTTTTTTCCATTTAGTATTGTAAGTTTTTCAAGTGGAAGGTTTCCTATAAACCTTAAGGATATCCATTACTCCCTGTGAGAGATTCAGATCTGCATACTCTGACTCTTCAAGAGCCAGGCATTGAGCCTGAGAGAGTGAAGGCTGGGATACCAAATTCTTCCCCAAGAGGCGGTCAGGAGGTAATGTATTTCAGTTCCCAACCGTGCTGACCGATGGGAACTGAAAAAGCAATTTCTACACTAAATCTACCACTATCTGCATAGTTACACTACCCGTACCATAGACAGAGATTTGATACTGAAAATAAAGAAAAACAGTTGATTTAACCAATTGATTTTTACCAAAACCGTTCAGGCGAGTAGGAGAAATATCTGGTGCAACATCAGTTAGGCGGAGTAAATAATCTGATGGTTGCACTGACAAGGACTAGAGGTAGAGGTTTGAAATCTGAGTTCGAGCACAATGTTCTATGGTCTTGGATAGAGTTAACCCTTTCCTCTCTGGAGCAGTTCAGGTGCTGGGTCTAAATGCAAATAGTAAGAATGCAGCTTGCTTTGTGGCATATATATTACATTTTTATAACCGGGTATGCCCACTGAGCCCGAAGGCCCCCTTTTCTGGGGCAACCCGGACTTAGCTATATAGTACACACATTTCACATACAGAAGTAGGAGTCACAATACAGCAAGACTTCCTATGGTTTGAAATAATATTTGTAACTTTTGGGGTAGTATTTTAAATGATGTTACTGCTGGCTAACACCTCATGTCACACTACTGTGTCATGATCTGCCCACTGTCAGTCCCTTAGTTCAGTGTTAACTAGCCAGTCTTGTGCTTGCATCTGTCTTAAGTTGTGGTCAACTGTGTGACCTACCATCTATCGGTCAAGTTCCAGAAATAATCTCTGATTTTGTCAAGCTGAACAGACTGAGATCTCTCAGCTTCCACAGCAATAACCATAAGGTCATTAAGACGTTCTTGTCCCATTGTTGTTCTTAAATGATTTTAATAAATTTCAAAGCAGAAGCTTCTTTCATTACTGCATGATGTTACAGGAGAGCGAGAACCAGTCTGTAGAGTGTTTCTATTTGACAGTATACATCTTGCAAGTTACAATCACATATAAATCGATACACATCAACTACTGTAACTGGTGGTGCTGTTTCTCTAGATAGTCTATGAATCAGGAGTTTATACTCCTGTTCTACAAATATGCATCTATGTCTCCTGCATAATATGTTACTGTTTCAGGTCGTCAAGCTTTTCAGTAGAAGGATTTGTTAGCAACTAACATGTTTTAGCAATGGAAGTGTTTCAGAGCTAAATCTGTCAGTTATTCCTGTATACAAAGATCTAGTGTTGCAAGTAGAACTCATATCAGAGTTTATCTTTTCCAGATGAATTTGATTCATTTTGCCACATTACGTCGACTTTTCTGGACACCTTTCTGTCATTGGCTCAACGTATTCTACATCTATTTGGATGCTACCATCTCCGTTTCAAGCCATATCTGCTCAAAGCTTTCATCAGTCCTCAATGACAGTAGCTCAGCTTTGCAGTCCTCAATCATCTCAGCTGCCACAGATATGTCTAATTCAATAGACTGAAGATATTTTGAGGCTACATTTGTAATGGACAAAATCTTGTCAAATGATATCAAATAGAAGCAGAAATGAAAGTCTATTGACCTACTGAGGGCCATGGCTGTGCTAGCAGTCTCTCTATCAAAAGAGCCATCTTCCTGAATTTTTGCAAGAGTTTGCATCACAGACTCAATGGTTGCAAGCAGTGCTCTACAGTTATCAATTCTGCTACACCACCGAGTTGCAGAAAGTGGCTTAAGAGTATGCGTTCTATGAGAACTATGTGAAGCACTGTCAGTTAAGAACTGTTCCTGTACAGCAAGAAATAGATTGTGTCTTTTAGTGGAATTTTCAATAAATGTGTATAACTGCTCAAGGACACCAAAAAAATTACGATTAGGGGTAATTTTGCTGCAAGTGTCAACAACGACCAAATTTAAACGGTGTGCATAGCAATGAACGTAATATGCTTTGCTGCAAGTTTCTCTAATTCTGGCCTGCACCCCTCTGTAAGCCCCAGACATTGTTGCACAGCCATCATATCCTTGCCCCCCTTACATTAGAAATATTAAGGTCACATTGCTGCAGTGTTTCACAAAGATAGTTTGCTAAACTGTCACCTGTTCCTGTTTTTGCATGAATGACATTAATTAATGATTCATGAATTGTGGCATCTCTGCGAACATAGCGTAAAACCACAGATAACTGGTCTTGTTTTGAAGCATCTGGAGTTGTATCAAGGCAAACTGCAAAATATACAGACTGTTTTACTTCATCAATTATTGTAGTCCTCACATCTCTTGCAATACTCATGATTAAGTCATTCTGACTTTGAGCTGACAGGTAACTTGGGTAGCCCTTTGGGTTTTTAGAAGCCAATTCTAAGTGTTGTTTCAGCACTGGGTCATATCTTGCAAGTAAAGATGCTATTTCTCTGAATACGCCCCTGTTTGTTGATTCCTTAGACTCATCATGTCCTCTAAATGGCAGTCTCAAGCGAGCCAGCGTAGCAGTAATATCAACAAGTCGGGTGACAGCATTGTACCTATTCTGTCTCTGATTTGATTTTAGATGCATTTGTTTTGCCCCTCTGTTCAGATAACTGCTCATCTAGTGGTTTAGTAACAAGATGGAGGTGCCATTTTTTCAACATTTTCAAGATGTTGTTTGCTGCTATTATGTCTACTGAAACCTCTGCCTGACTCCAAGGCTACTTTCCAGTCTTTAAACCCTTCAGTAGAAAATGTTGTGTCATATTTTGCTGTATCAGTACCAAAAACTCTGCATGGGAAGCAGAAAGCTGCATCTGATGCACTATTGTATTCTAACCAATTATATTTTGAGAACCATCCTTTGTTAAAAGATCTTTTCCTGTTTCCAAACTGTGTTTGTGGGTACTTGTGTAAACACTTCTGAATAGGACCTTTATTTATATACTCCTTCCTAGCTAGACGATCCTTAGGTACTGTAAACTGTGTCTCCATCTGCATGTCAGCAGCTCAAATGTGTTAAAGAAGATAAACATAGTCTTAACTCTCTCTCTGTCTATATATATATATATCCATCTCTCTCTATAGTTATCTATCTTTCTGTAGTTGTACCACACCATCCAACAATGGGAGTGGCAAATTATTTATTGTATTAGCGATTAACTCTTAACACTGACATACCTTGTTGTTCTACATTATCTCCAACATGAGTAACAGCTGCACTGCTGCTATCCTGACTGATGCGATGTTGGTTAATGATGTTATCTTGCCCTTGTATATTTGAAGTACTGGAATTCGTTTTGAAAAATGTAAAAATTTTACTTTGCTGCATTGTTTATCACCTCAAACTGTCTTCCTTCTTCCTAGTAAAGAAATAAAATAATTTTATTTGTCTAATGAGTCTGTGTGTTTTTGATTGTTGTTTACATATAAAACTGGAAGTTTGTGAAATGAATACACACCAGATTCAAAACATATGGAGGGGAGATATTCAGAGAAGTGGCACCATAAAGAGTTGGTAATTTGTGTCTCAGTTGGTAACTGAAGTGATATAAATCAATGTTTGTCCGAAATATTCTGTCTTTATCCCAGCCGAGTTGTGTCACATAAAAACTCGGAATTGTTATTTGCTTATATAAATAATCCGGCTTGTGCAATGGATATTAAATACATACAAGCATATGAATCTGCCAGCAGAAACAGACCAACTGGTCTATAACACTGTGCTAGAGTGTGCAGCTAGTACCCTAGATTGCAGCTACCCCAACCTCCTCCCCACTGTCCCTCCTTTACCTGTTACTGTGCCCACCATGCAGACCCTTCCTCTTGCTTTATCCACTCCTTCTTAAAATGTCATACTGTCATACATGATACCAAGCCGGATCACCTCCCTACATCATCACCCAACCAGTAGTCCCTCCTATTTTATTTGTTGTCCTGAAGTGACTAAACTCAGCTGTGATACAAACATGTGATTTCTCACATACATTCATTATATACTTCAGTTACCCAATGACACACAAATGACCACCAAGCCTTTATGATAATAGAATTATAGTGTATGTTAGAACGTTGTTAACCTTAGGAAATCATCATTTCCTAAGGTTGTTCTACGATCGTTGTGAAGTAGAACTGTTGTTAACCCATCGATGTTATGTCACATCAATGGATTAACAACATGGAATCCAGTCGCGTGGCCGTATCTAAGGACGCGCGGAGAGCCGTCTATTTCAAACCCTGCCTGCCAGCCCAACCGTCAGCCCTTTCAAAATTAGCATCTCAGCTTCTGAGCATCTGGGTGAGGTAGGGGCTAATCATGTCCATACGATGCCCATACACTATAAAAGACAATGTATGGGCATCGGTGGTTAACCACACTGCGCTCTTGAGGTTTACCTATGTTGCCAAGGGAACCACTCGATACGAGCATAGTGTGGTTAACCACCGATGGCCATACATTATCCTCTATATAGATTGTGAACTGCTCTATCTAAATGCACATGATGTGGGGTTATTAGCACACTTGGAGTAAAGACTATTAGCCATACACAGATTGCTCTGCCTGTGACAGAGCACAATTTAAATGACAACACCTGACAAAATGACAGTATGACTATTACTGCTATGCTGGGTGAATGAAGACTGGAGAAACAGAGAGAATAGCATATAATAAATGAAAAGCTGCAGCAATAGGGTAGTGGTGATTAAAATATCACAAAAACAGTGGACTACATAAGCAATAATACCCAACAGAGTGGGCGGTATTGTTCTATACTGGACCACCCAGGGACATAATGAGGCACAGTGCCACAGGCAGAGGGCCTTATAGCCCCCTGGAAGTTCTGGTATAGCACAATACTGCCCACCCTGGAGGATATTACTGCGCTTAGTGAGAAAAACTGAACAATGTGTTTTGGGGTTTGTGGTTTTCTCTCACAGACTACATCCCGAGTGTTTGTCACAGTTGTTTTTTTTTTTTGTCCCCATTATGTGGACAGTGATTACAATTGCAAAAGAAATGGACGTTTGAATAAAGCTGCCACCCGTTTTGATGTGTAATCAGTGTGACAAAACAGCATTACAAAAAGATTTTGTTGACAGTTCTCTTCTCCCTCCCTACCCCGGAGTTGCTGTGATCTGCCACAGAGATTGAGAGCACGATCTCAAAAAAACTGGGGCCCAGATATTCAAAAGGGTTGCGTCATGCACAATCCACTGATGCGCCCCGGCATGATATGCAAAAGGGAAAAGTGCGCAGCACAAATCCCAATGTGCCACATTGCATCAGTAATGTATGCAGGCCCGGGATGTGCAGAGCCATGCATGTGCAACTCCTACCTTCGCCACCAGGGATATAGGACGAAGTATTCATTTTTTTTTTTTTTTTACAAATTCCCGCAATCGGGCAGATAGAGGTCAACTGGGATATTGGAACGATTTATTTTTAGATACAGATGCAAGCAGATGGCAAGGATATGATGGCCGTAGATCATGCAAATATACCAGTACTGCAACATGATACATACATTGCATGACATAAGATAATATCTGTATCTGCAGAAGGTATTTTTCACAGCAGTACCATGACTGCCAACAAAAAAAACACAGTGGTACTAGCATGGCAGGACAGATGAGATGACTGAGGACTGCTGTGTCAGTGGCTTGTGAAAACATAAGACACATAATGGACTATGTAAGGAGCTGATAGATGCACATGCATGAAGACTGACCTGAAACATGACTGACCTGAAAAACTGACAGTGACTGTGAACCAATATATGAATAGCCAGCAGTAAGACATAATTTGCTCTGTGTAACATCTTCAATTATTCAGTACACTGTGTACTGAATAATTGAAGAACTGAATGTATGCCCATCATACAGAATGGAAAATTTAAAATTACTGCAATGTAAACCTTCACAGCTAGATTACAATTTTTTTTAAACACAATGAAGTATGACATTTCTAAGCTGTGGCTGGGGGGTGATATTCAAAGGAGTTGCTCAATAGCGCAACTCCTTTGAATATCGCCCCGAACACACCCCAGCGCAACTATTTTGTGCAGCGCAAGGGCTTGCGCCTATGAATGGCGCAGTTTGAATATCCAGCCTTAAGTATTTAAAGATTACTTAATTATACAGTTATTTATTACAATGTAACAATGATTTCTATCCCTACCAAAAAAATCCAGTGTCAGGGGAAGACTACCTGTATGACAACATCATCCACTGAACAAACATTGTAGCTTTCCTGACAGCAGGTTCATAGGATGGGGCACTTATCTCGATAGGGTAGTCGGCACTTGTTTACGTGGTGAAAGTCCAGGAAGTACTGGAGAAGAGGCAGCAGGATCAGGCCAGTGGGATGAGAGACTGTGGGACAGGTAACAAAGAAGATCTGTCACCTTGTAGGTAGCTGAACCAGAGGAGTGTGTATCACCTGGAGTGAGAGAATGAGACAATGACAAGAGTGTGCTGCAGCAGGGACCATGGATCAGGTGGTACTCACCGACATGGATGTTAGCAGTGACAGAAGGACAGCATGACAGTTGGCAGAAGGCACAGCCACCACAATGGATCGTGGAACAGGGATCACAGCAGCTACCATCACCTGGCTAACAGAGTACTGGGAAGCAGTGTGGACACCTAAGTGAGTGAGGGCTGCAAGCTCCAGGACAATGTGAGACAGCAGGCAACAGTATGGAAAGTGACCTGAGGGTCACAGCAGCAGAAACACAGCATCTGCAGGCTTACCACATGGCCGATACCCACCCCCTCCACACACACAGGCATCATGCAAGGCAGAGCATTAATGGTGCCGGTCGGAACCGGGGCTCAGGGCAGCGGAGGGCATTACTGTGAGCAACATG
This sequence comes from Neoceratodus forsteri, assembly GCA_016271365.2. Taxonomy (NCBI): domain Eukaryota; kingdom Metazoa; phylum Chordata; order Ceratodontiformes; family Ceratodontidae; genus Neoceratodus; species Neoceratodus forsteri. The sequence continues at coordinate 129,204,333 of CM057453.1, forward strand.
ATGTACAGATGCAAGAATAATTGATGAAGCGGGCACATGGCAGAACTGCAGACACCAGTTTTGGAGATCGGCTTGAGCAATGGGCAGGGCTGGAACTGACTTCATAGTTATCGAATGAACACTGCTGAAAAAAAAACAAATACATTCTGTTCAAGGTTCAATTTAGTGGGTGGTTCTTACACCTTCATTATACTTCATTCTTCTAATAATCCTAATATACAGCCAGCATATGTACATTTTATGCAGACTTACATACATGTAAGTAAGTTTTATTTATATAAGGCACCCTTCAACAGCTCAGGGCACCTTTACACTTATAACATTAAAAATTCACCACGCATCAGAAGGAAAATAAAACATATTTAAAAAAAAAAATCCATTTAAATTTCACTTATTATGTTCCTGAGAAGGCCTGCTTAAATAAATATGTCTTCAAACAATTTCTAAAACCTTCTATGGTCTGGCTATATAAACCGAATCTAATGGAAAATAATGACAATCATCTGTGCCCCATCTTCCCATGTCTACATGTAATTTTCTTGTCACTTCAGATCAGACCCAGACGGCTTCCTGGGGAGAGAAGGATGGAGCATCCTTTGACAGCTCTCCTTCTCTGGGGAGGGAGGAGGGAGGGAAGATGCCCAGTTCAGGATGGATCCCTGGTGGAGGAGACGGAGGGGTACCACTACCAGCATCAAGCCTGCTCAGGGGGTCATACAGACATACGGATTCACTGCATGTATTCTCCCCCAGAAATAAACCCAGGAAAACTCTGCAACCACAGCCTTAATGCTTTCCTCCCCATCCCATACTCAGCTCCCATCTTCACTCCCCTGACATAATCTGATGTTCGTGCCATTTTGTCCGGTGCCGTGGCTCCACCCTGGGAGCAAGCCAGGGGTCATCTGAGGACAGTGGCGGCTCATATGTGAGTGTGAGAGGTGTTGAGGTCTGTGAACGGGCAAACGGTACTGGCAGCTGGCACAAGCAAGTATATACATAAAAAAATGTACTTACAGTGTGTGTAACAAATCAAAGTTGTTTGCCATTCATTAATTGCTCCAGCTGTAATGATCTGAAATAAGAATAAGAAACAATGAATATTTTTCATCAAGCAGAGAAAGGTGTTTATCTCTTTGGTGGGGACAGAAAGCAGTGGAGGGGCACCCACAAATCTCTGTCTTCCATCAGGCATTTGTTCTCCTGGCCCCCCTTTGACAAACACACACAAACATGGGCAGTGCAGGTCATAAAAGCCTACAGCGAACAACAGATAGACACATCATCAGTAAGCCAGCACACTGCCCCCCACACACAGAAACGTGATGCCAGGACTCGGGGCCCCACCACTTCCACTGCCCACTGGACCCCTGGGCCATCAGATATACAAGGACCTGGGCTGGCCCACAAACCACTATTCCTCCACAAGCCTTTACCTCTCCCATCCTTGAAGAATGCTCCTCCCCACTCCCATCCCCATCATAGTATTTCAGGTCTGCTTCTAGGAATACCCCCTCCCTCCCATACCAGCCTGCCCTCTGCCCGCTACCTCCCATATGCATGTCCTAGGCTCTTTAAATTGGTCTACTGTATCCACCCTCCACACACACAATCCGGCAGCCTGTTCAATTGAAGACAAACTTATCTAGAAGGAGTCAAGTTTGTTGCCAGCCCGGTGGTGCTGAGGGTTGAGCGCTAACGCATACCTCGCTCACGCCAGCGACCCAGGTTCGGGAATGAGCCCAAGTGCTGGGGGTCGGCAGAGAGGGAGTAGGATTGAGTGTCTGAAGGACAGCTCTCCTCTCCCGGGGGGGGTCCAGGGGCATCCCAGTGCAGGGGGAGACCCCCGGTGGAGACCGGAGGTACTACTGCTGCTGGGAGCACAAGTACAGAGTCTGAGACTGACGTTTGGCCAGAACATGGGCGGACGCGTGCACGCTCATGGGCATTGGCGTCAGTGCACGCCCGCCAGCTCGGGGGAAGAAAAGTGGAAAAAACTGGGGGCACTAGTTGCGGCGGCATGATGGCAGTCTCCCGTAGCGGACTCTCCCGGCACCAAGGATGCGCAGCAGTACTGGATCCTGACTGGGGTGGGTTGAGCTCCGGGGGGAGTGCTCCCCACCACCACCGCAGGGGGCAAGCCGCGAGGCCCGAATGAGGACGTCGGAGGTAGTCCGAGGAGACAGCGGCCGGATAGACCTGGGGAGGTGCCAGACGTGGAAGATAAGGCAGACCGGTGGCCCCGGGGGGGGGGATAAAAAAATAGGAAAAAAAAAAAGGAGTCAAGTTTGCGATTGGTATTGCTTCATTGCTTCTGCCTGCCTACGGAGAGAATGCAGTCTTACATTGTCTTTAAAAACAAAATCAATTGAATTGGCTTACCTGCAGTTTATCTGTATACTTGAATCTACAACAGCGGAGTAAACATGACTGAAAAACAAACAGACACAGACCTACCTTGTCTGAGGAACGATACCGCCTTCCACACTTCTCATCCTGACCTCCTCTCTGAGCTGGAAATCAGCCACGGTTATATCTGTTAAGCCTTGTGGTCTTCCAAGCTTCAGGCACCTGTCCCAAGAAAACCAAAAGCATATCACAGTTAAAAAAATGAAACAACAGAACCACAGCAAAACTCTGAATCAAGGGGCTACGTATAAAACTAGCCAGAAAAGTGATAATACATATGACTTTTTAAATTTTTTTCCTATGTCATACGGTTACTGAGATATAAGCAATTTACTATTAAAACTACTGATATTTGTGTTCCGAGAGTCATTATTTAGCATACATTCTTTCTACTCACTGTCTTTCTCTATACAGCTTTTGGGGAGCAGGGGGTCTGCCTGCAGGCAGCTGCGGCCTCAGGCCAGAAGACTTAAAATGGATGTTTTGGTATTTCTTTGTCACTGATTTTTTTAAGCCATGTCCAAGTGCCAAATACCTGAAAGCGAACGTTCGGCATTGCCAAATGCTTGTTTTAATTAAATCTGCGCCTTACTGTCAGTGTTGGTCACTTGTAGGCTGGAGCGGAGGGGCAGTCGTATCCTTTGAAGCTACTATTCAGTTGCGGACACATTTACACATTAAGTGAGTAATTAAGCTGCAGACGCTCTGATAATCAGTGCACAATTGAAACTACCAGTGATCGGCCTGTCTCCAGCATAATTGCTCACTGCAATGTATCTCTCTGGCACCAAAAACCAATCCCCTGTCCCCATGTCAATCCGTCATAAGGCACTTCACATCTTCCCTGGCCAGTCCATTCAGTAGTGTGCTTCGATCTCTGCCACTGCCACCTTCCTCCCAGTTGTTAAAATATCTCATTCACTTTAAAAAAATAAGAAAACAGCAGAAGAGGTGGTACCGGCTGGGGTCTATGATAAAACAGAAACACAGTTTAAAAGTAAATCCTGCACTCACCACCCAAAAAAAAAAAAAATCAACAGACCATTGAAAAAGGAATCAGTAACATACTGAAATGCGTCTGGAGTTTTGGCACATGGCACTTTTTGAAATAAAATAAAGCACCAATATATCTTGTGAGCAGTCTATTGATTTTTGGGTGGTGAGTGCAGGATTTTACTTTAAACTTATCGTCATTTCTCTTTAGTTATATGTTAAAACAAACAGCAGTGATGAGATATAATGCAGCCCTGCATATGCTGCTACCCCAGTCCCATTCGAAGTACCCAAAGTTTGAACTTATGATGTCTGCATAATTAGTAATGCCATTTCAGCCATCAGTTCAGCAAATAAAATTTTAGAGACAGGCTTGGAAAAGAGGAATGGAATGAAGCTGGAGAGTTATCTAATAGTTGTTTGATGAACTCACACACTTTTTGACCATAAAAATGAGCGCATGTGACTTAGGACTAGGAGATCGTAGCTGGGCCCTATGGTTTCTAACAATCCCTACCACAGTGTTTGCAACCCCTACTTTGTTGCAGTGTGCATTCTGATGATCTGCCAGATTCCTAAAAGTGCAAAAAAAGGTTTTCTTGGCCCATGAGGCCTGAGTTGGTGGACAAAGCTCATCTTGATCGTGACCAAAATTTCTCTACTAAGCCGGGGCACTACAGTGGGCAGGTTGGGGGGGGATTGACCAACCCAGTGGATGCTCTCCTCCTTCACAATGGGAGGACAATGTTCCCTCAGGGTATGGAGCTAGAATTATTTTCGAGGTGGTAGCACTTTCCCCTGAAAATTGTAAATTGCTTCCTTTTAAAGGTCAGATTAGGCTACAACAGCTACTGTTTTCAAGCCTAAAGGGGTAGCGAATGTTAATTCACTCATAGCTGAATCAAATAGCATGAGTTCCCCACTGCGATACCACCAACTGGGAAACCACAGATAGCCCTACAATTATGGGATGCATGTGGGAGAGGATGCAAACTGTGCCACGGGTGTGTCAGCACCACAAAGGCTACCCCAGCGGCGGGTGTGCAGAGCAAATGGAAAAAACAGTGGCTGTGATTCTGGACTGAGTAGATGAAACTCAGTTCCACCCCACGTCCATCAAGGACTTCTGCCCACTACCATCTGGGGACAACTGAAGGTCAACAAGGCACCAGGAAAAGTGCAATGTTCTGTGTTACCCAGAAGTCAGGAACAGTAGCTCCTTGGATGGGCAGTGACATGACTAAAGTGGTAGTGAAGCATTTCCCCATCTATGCCAAACCTCCACCCTCATCAGCACGGCTATTAAATCAAAAGCAGTAGGATGTTTAGTGCACTAGTAACACCACGCTGTGCCAGCGGGACGTGCTGCTTCCTGTAAGTAAACTCGGACTCTTTCCTTTGAGTTAAATACATGGCTCTACTTTTTCATGAATAGAGAGTAAAAGGGACGACCTGCTGGCGCAGTGGTAGCACTACTGTTCATGACGCTGACGACCCAAGTTCGGTAGCAAGCTCAGGGGTTAGAGGGCCAGCCGGGAGGGGGGAGAAAGATCACGTGACTAAGCAACTAATTCCAGGTTGCCCCTGAAAAAGGGACCTTCGGGGCTCAGTGGGCCTACCTGGTTAACAAAATTTAATAAATAAATGAGTGACTACTCTCTTCCTCCGGGGAGGGATGGGACCGGTGTCAGCCTAGCCCCTAGTGGCGATTTGGGGTCAGTACACAAGGATCGCATTGAGGGGCGGAGGTGGGGCAGCTGCCCAGCGTGCTGCTTATGGAAGCATGCGCACATTGGCCACTGGCGGCACTGCACACTATCGTGAACCACACTGTTTGGTGGTCACTTGTCCCCAGATGGCTACCCACCTCTAAATCTGAGATTCTTTCTTCATCCCCATTTGAGAGTACCAGGTCTAAGATTGCTCCATCCCAAGTGGGTTCCAATGCTAGCTGTCTGAGGCATGCCCCCTGTAGGGCATCAAGAATGACCCTGCTCTTGGATGTGCCTGCAGCAAAGGTGCTCCAGTTAACATCTGGCCTATTCAGGTCCCCCATCAACAATATCTCCCCTTTTTCTGCCATTCTAAGGAAGCCTTCTATCATTTCATTGTCCATTCCCGCCCCCTGAGATGGGGATCTGTATACAACCCCCGTGCGGATTGTGGTGCCATTTCCTGTCTCCACGGTGACCCAGAGTGCCTCATCTGCTCCCTGTTTACTCTTTAGTTCTGTTGCTTTGATCCCTTCCTTTACATCCTGTACATGTGTTGCTACCTCATCCTTCTGATTACATCAGACCTCTCGGGCTTCGCTGTAGAGGTCTGATGTAATCAGAGCAATATGGTAGACAGGCTGTTGTGCATGGCTGCCCAACCAGTATTCTCCATATGTATTTATATATTAAAATGTACCACACATTCTGTTTTTGGATAAAATGTGAACAGAAGGATAACCACTAAAATTATGAATGTCACAACAGGTCATGAATCTTCCTGATGAAGCCCTCTAAGAAGGGAGAAGCCTTGGGTATCATGTCGGGACATGGTCATAGCTTGAAGAGTGGATAAAAAAAGTATTTAAGATTTGGAAAGATAAAAGACAGGCAGTGATACTGGCTAAAGCGGTAGTACACTGATTTTCCCCCACAGTGCCCACCCTGAAGGGGCTTAACGTGTTTATCATTTTTTAAGACAATCTGCTAAAAAGCAAAATTTCTTAAAATCAATTGACGTCTCTTTAAGTTCATTTTTCCCATTTTTCGACCCTTACAGTTTAGGTGGAGAGATGCACTGCCTTTTAAGACAACTGATGCACCCCTTTTAAGACAATTAAGTTTAAATGCTGGTGTCTATTGCCCTCCCAGAAGAAAAGCAGCTGCTAAAAATTAGTGACTTATGGGAGTTAGTGGAGCACTAAGGTCTCTCACACAAGTTCTTACATGAATGTCACAGAAGCACAAGTATCATAAATGCTGCTCATGCCACTCCTAGCACTATGCAGCCCCCTTACTTCTAGGGCTATTCCCCACATATCAAGATGTTTTTAACATCATTGTTTGTGTTTTCTAAATATGGCTTGTGAGGGCCAGACTCCATCTTAAAATTTCAAATAATAACCTAAAACACTTGTTTCTTTTAGATGGTGCCCCCAATCAATGTTTCAGTACCTGCAGCCATCACACAGGAAGCCTATATATTTTTTATTTATCTGTAGTCCTCCCCTCCCTAAAGGGAGCTCAGCCACCCCATTTGCCACCACCCTTCAGGCTTACCCCCAAGCAGGGGCCGCCACAGTCTGTCAAAGTGTGCACTGGTTTACTCCCAGGGTGGGCCTATGGGAGTGGGACCCCCACTGGCGGATACTTTTGGCAGTGGGGGGTGGAACAGGGCATCATGCATGCATGCTCAGAGGCCAGAATTTTTGCGAATGTGGCAGTACCTGGCGGAGCGGACATACAATGACAACCTGCATCCACCACCTTCAGGTGACGGCACTGACACAAATGGATCCCCTCAGCCTCCCTCAGAGGTCCATGTTATGCTAAATACTCTACCCCCCTCCCCTGGAGAAGGAGAGCAGTCTTTATGACACTCAATCCTTCTCCCCTCCCCGCCGGCCCTCCGACGTCCCAAGTCTGTTTCCGAACCTGGGTTGTTGGCATTGCAGACGGATACCCTGCCTCTGTGCTGGCAGGCCAGCCTGTATTTTTTCTGATTATCCTTTCAGCCCCTAGACCCTCCCACCTCCCCAAATGCTGGATGATGACACATCAGACCTTGCACACATGCAACAACACCCTACAGAGATGGCAAGGTCCCTCACCCACCATTGGGGTCACTGCAGTGGCAGAAACGCAGCGTCATTCTTCCCTGCTTGACACACAGCAGCACTTTCCCAGCTCCTTCTACTGCTTGACTCAGTGCCACAGTCCACTCCCAAACCTCGATCACCATGAGAAGCGCAATGTGCTACTGGCTGGTCTATCAGGTGACCCCCCCAAGTTCTTTTTTGGGGAAAAATATTGTTGATAGAATTTTAGTTCACTCATCATACAGGTTTGCATAATAAGGGAACTCTGTTCCCCTTCCCATGATTTTTCAGATTTTATCTGCCTCAGTCCAGAGATATCCATCTTTGCCAGTTTTGGCACAGGCACCGCAAGTTACACAGATCCTCCACTTATACCCACACCAGGATGCGTCTGCACTTTATTCTGTACACAAAATGGTAGCCCAAAATGACATGGCTGTCACTTTTTCACATCACTATTGGCCTTGGGGAGGGGTTACGAAGATTGGCACAAACTACATGATAGTTATATGGTACCCAGATGATCATGCAGTCTGTACCTGGCAAACTAGAAGAAACTAAGGAACCAATGGTCCACAAACTTATATCACACGTGCTAATCAGCTTATAAATAAGAGTGAGAAAAAGTAATAAAAACAATGAGCAAATGTAACGATTACATGTCTCTAGGTACACCACCAGTTCCTACTCTTTTTGTGATATCAGTTCCTTAGCTCAGAAAGTTCCGTTTGCTGTGATGCCAATTAAAGATATCAGCTCAGATCGCAGAAACTGTAGTTACCAGGTGTTGAGTCATACTGAGAAAGTGAAAAAGAGGTGATTCTAATGACAGTTCGCAGCTCACGCATCCAGTGTCTAGAAGTACATTGGAATTTTTGGATACTATCTCATCACGTACCTCCTCGCAAAGTTGCAAACGGTCCCCAACAATACAAGTGCAACGGGCTGCATTTCAAATCGCTTAGCAACTCCTTGAACTTGGAGTTTCTGCCTCCCATGTGTGACAGACAGTGTTCTGATCAAACAGCTGAGCCGCAATGCAACTTCCAAGTTGCTCCTGTCTCACTGCCCCGGCCGTGAGAGATGGAGCTCAGGGGTCTTGCTGCTTACTGCTGCTCCTGTCTGGACAGATGAATGAGAGGATTTATGGTCAGACAGCCTGGGTCCGCTACAGTTGATTTCGGGAGCAGGGCCAGTTCATGCTGGCTGAGTCAGCCAGCATGAACTCACCCTGCTCCCAAAATCAACTGTAGTGGACCCGCAGACTAAGAGGCAAAGTAAACAGCAAAGAACTGCCAAAATTAGCCAGCATGAACTCACGCTGCTTCAAATCTACTGCAGAGGCAAAGCGAACAGCAAAGATGGAGCAGGTTTGGATTGGCGCCATACAGAGAGAAAATGACCAGAGAGAAAATGATTAGACCATGCATGCATCACTAAGTTCTTCTACAGCTTACTTACCATTAAACATTAGGGCACCGATAGTTAGCCATAGAACTTTGTCTCTCTCTATTGTTAACTTGTACTGCAAGGTAAGCACCAAATCACGGCTGTCTTCATTCACTCAGCTTCTCGTCATCTGCGACTTTGGTGAGGTAATGGAAGCCTGCTAGTAAGTTGGCGCCCGCCGCCTCTCCGTATGGACCCCTATTGCTCGCGACTCAGCTACCATGCCACCTGTAGACAGTTGATTGGTGGTAACTGCCAGCACTGTGATTGGCTGCTGCTGGTTTGCAGGATTTACCACCAATCAACTGTCTGTTGTTATCACTACACTGTCTCGTCTGGCTTGCTCTGTCTTCCAGCCTCATGGTGCGAAACACCGAATCCAGTCAGCAACAACTAGACAGTAGCTGTTTTGAAAACAGATGTCACATTTAGATGTCTTTTTTTTTATTCCCGTTTCTCGTCGCACGACGCACTCACTCACTCATAGTTCATTCTGAACCCAACCTGCACCCCCCCAATAAAAAGCTTGAAAAACACTAATTTTGTTTTTAGGACCCCAGGACCTTAAAAAAGTGTATGTGCAGAATGAAAGTATTTGGGGGGGCACATGCCCTCTTGGGCCCCATGGGCATGACGCCATTGGACTTGAGAGAGAAGCATTCATGTTCATTTTCAAAATGTCTGCATTATTTGCCAAGATTTCAGACTCCGTGGTGGGCTGTCAAGTTTGTTTGGCTTTCCTTCAGTGATTCAAGTTCTTCACCAGGCAAGTTACTACATGATGGACTTCAAAGAGCATCAATCATGTTTATTTTGGAAACATCTGCATTATCCTCCAACATTTCAGACTCTGTGTTGGGCTGTCAAGTTTGTCTGGCTTTCTTTCAGTGATTCAAGTTGCTCTTCTCCAAGCAAAGTACTACATTGTGACGGACTTGTAAGAACACCTGTGCCACCACCATGCTCATTATTAAATATTTCAGCCCCCCCCCCCACGGAGCAGCACCTGATTACCTCAAAATGACTTCAAAAGTCCTCTTATTGGAAAGGCTGGGCTTGACCCACAAGATTTGATACCAGTCTCTGTATCACAGACACTGTCATCCCAGCACATGCTGATGCAGTTCACCACACCACACTAGTGTAGTGTCCCTGCAGATGCAGATCTGCTT